>CM019071.1:28775145-30237112 GCA_009667805.1 Leptobrachium leishanense | reverse complement strand
CATAGGGAGAGTGTGCTGCGATCGCTACATGATGAACATGGACATTTGGGAGCTGAAAGGACTTTTAAGCTGGTGCGAGACAGGTTCTATTGGCCTTGCATGAGAGCTGAAGTGGAAAGTTATTGCCATTCATGTCTGAGGTGTATTCAGAGGAAGACCCTACCGACCCGAACCGCTCCAATGAGCCATCTGCAGAGTCAGGGACCCATGGACTTGGTGTGCATTGACTTCCTGTGCTTAGAGCCGGATGCTAGTGGGCAAGGTAATATTTTAATAGTGACTGATCACTTCACACGTTACGCCCAAGCCTTTTCCACGAAAGACCAACGCGCTCTGACAGTAGCAAAGGTTCTGATGGAGAAGTTCTTTGTTCACTACGGCCTACCAAGGAGAATACACTCTGATCAGGGTAGAGACTTTGAAAGCCGACTTGTTGGGCAATTGTTGGAACTGTTGGGAATCCAAAAGACCCGAACTACACCATATCACCCTCAAGGTGATGCTCAGCCTGAAAGGTTTAATCGCACGCTGCTAAATATGCTGGGGACCTTGTCAAACACAGAGAAGCAGAGTTGGAGTCGTCACATAGCTACTCTGGTGCATGCATATAACAGTACGGAGAGTGATGCCACTGGATACTTACCGTACCGTCTTATGTTCGGAAGAGAAGCTCGACTGCCGGTTGATTTGGCATTTGGGTTATCTCTAGACCAGATGTCGGTAGCTTCCCATAGAAATTACGTGGATAGACTTTGAAAGAATCTGGCCTCTGCGTTTGAACAGGCCCGTTTGACCTCAGGAAACAGGGAGCAAAGGAACAAAAGGAACTATGACTTGAAAGTTCGGATACAGGATCTACAACTCGGTGATAGGGTTTTGTTGAAGAACTTGGGTGCTGCTGCGAGGCAAAAGTTGGCGGATAGATGGAGTTCTCAAGTCTACATTGTCTGCAAGCAACTGCCGGATCTGCCGGTGTATCAAATCCGGCCGGATGTAAAGGCTGGGCCTCTTAAGAACTGGCACCAGAATCATTTGTTACCTTTGAGAGAGGCTGTGAGGATACCAGCTGGGGACGAACTTTCTCTGCCAAATCCGCCTGCTCCACTTTTGCCTCCCGTTACTCGGTCTCAGCAGACCCGGGCTGTCGAAGAGAGTGAAAGGGACAGTGAGGAAGAGAGTTTTTGTCTGGACTGGATGCGCTCACCGGAGCCTGAAGAGGTTACCGCGGTTCCTGAAAGGTGGGAAAGTAATTTGAGGCCTGAAGCTCCTGAATTCCAGTTAGAAGTTCCTGAGACTATTGCAATCCCTGTAGTTCCTGAAGTCGAATCTTATGACTACAGTTCTATGCCTTCACTGGAAGGATCATACTCCGAAGAGATGTCTGCTCCAGTGGTAGAAAGGAGAACGGAACCAGCGCCTATAGTACTTCCACCTGAAGAGGAACTGATTGAGCCAGAACCAAAACGCTCTGTTCGACCGCCCCAGCGACTCACCTATGACTCACCAGGACATAGCACTGAAGAGGCCGTCACCACAGTGTGGAGGTTGCCCGAAGTGTCTGCTATGTTAGCTGAGGTAGCCCAAAGTATGAGTCAACTTGAGGAAGTGTATATAACCCACTGTATGCTTGCTGCAGAGCCTGTATATGTTACCTAAACTGTGTTGAAATGTAATGCAACTGTTGTACCTCCTTGGAGAGACCCAAGAGTTCTAGGAGGGGGAGAGTGTAGTGCTGGGTTTAATTCCCTGTCGTGGCAGTACCTATTTTTGGCCACCGGAGGGAGACAAGCGCGATGAGAGACATTGAACATTGGAACTACATTTCCCGGCATGCTTTGAGAGCGGACACAGGAAGTGGGTGGGACACAGACACTGACATCCTGAGCCTCGTGGAGAGAGCTGGCAGAGCACGCCAGGGAGTGAGAGGAGCAAGACGCAGAGCAGCAGAACGAGACAGTGACTAGGCCGGAGTGCAGGCGGCCTGACAGAGCTAAAGACCGGGTTATTCAGCCCTACCAGAGGAAGACCCAGTGATTCACAGGACTACCCACGCTGATATTGAGGAAGTCGGAGGACCCCGAGTTAGGAGTACAGCAGATCGATTGGACAGGGAGAGCAGGCGGTGAACTGGATATCTTGCGGCAGCTACGGAAAGCCAGACAGCGGATCCAGTTACCAGGAGAACCCCAGTCAACATCGAGCAGAGAGACGTCCTGGGTCGAGCAGAGCATCAAGTATCTGACGGATGGGTGAGAGGCCTTCCAGGCCGTTGTGAAAATAAAGCACGCTGCTGTTTGTTTCCAAAACCCACAGGGCCCCAACTTGACTAGTCGAAGATACCTCATAAGAAATTCACTGGCCAGTTGAATATTGTACCCGGGTACCATAACACACACACACACGTACATTCTGGGACCTAACCTGTGCGGGACTCACTCCCCACCCTCAAGAAAGGGGGTTAAAGATATATTTTCTTCTTTTCTTTTCCGCTGCGCGTTTCTCGAATTACGAAGCCTTGTATTTTCTCTTTTCCGCTGCGCGTTTCTCGAATTACGAAGCATCGTATTTCTTTTCCGCTGCGCGTTCCTCGAATTACGAAGCATCGTATTTCTTTTCCGCTGCGCATTTCCCGCATTACGAAGTACTGTAAATATATATGCGAACACCGTGTTATTCATTATATGCCATTTATTCTAGTAAACTATATAATTTATAAAATCCACAACGGTGCTGGAGTATATTTATTCCCTAGTGTGGGGAGACTGACCCGAGGTTCAAATTCAGCGGCTCCTCCGGGAGTGAGCACTACAAATGCTTCTAAAAAAAATCGTGTATTTTCGACAGGATACGGAAACGAATGTTCCACAAGTCTTTGTTTAGATAAAAGGAAAGGATTGTAAATTACTTTTTGGAATGAACAAAAGAATTACAACTTAAGCAAAAATACCTTACCTGGGAATTCCGTTTTAGCACTGTTTTGACTTAAAATATGTAATTAAATCCTGATGGTTCCTCGATTTACACTTTAATAAATAGAATTTATTGTGAAAAAAAATGTAAACAGCAAAGCCACGTATGGATAAGTACATATAACATATAAAGCAGGCTAAGATCCCTTAAGTACAGCAAACCTTTGGCATTGCAAATATATTTTCTTCAAAATAAATACTTGTTATTTGCTGGATTTAATGCTCTTTTAAATCAAAGCAAAATGGCTTCATGAACCACACACAATGTGCTCAGCTTTCCTAGGCCGGCTGTATTTTATGTGGTAAGAGATTTCCAAGTGGCACTTTTCTCTGCACTCCAAACATTTATAAACCTCATCACCATGAACAGAGGAAAGTGACAAAGTTCTCCAAATCAGCCGAGAGACTGAAATGCTACAATAAATTGCATGTGGAGATTTGAAACAGAAAACAGAAACACGCTGGAAAGCCTGCCGTCTTCTAATGTACTTTATGGCTCTGAAGTAAAAAAGAAAATGTTGTGCTTTTTTATTCCCCGATGAGCAAATACCCAGCACACCGTCTAACTCTCGTTCTATCTCAGCGAAAACAATTCTGTAGCTCTGGGGAAACTACTACCTCAAATGTATCTCTGTTACCTGGTGCTCGAAGAAAGATAAATGCTTCATTGCTGTTATACAGCACGCAGAATGTCATATTCCCTGGGCAGGGGCTCACATTTTGCAACCCATCTTATAGTCAAAGCATTTCATTTCAAGATGTATATATAAAAATGCATTATAAGCGTGTGCTTATGTGATTAAAGCAATTTTTTAAATATTATTAACGGGTGCATGGGAATGTAAGAGCCTTTACTCACAGAGAGCCAGAGAAGTGGACAGACACACAGTATCTCACCGAAGTGATTACACCCTCACATTTTTGTAAATAATTTATATCGTTTCATGTGACAACACTGAAGAAATGATACTTTGCTACAATGTAAAGTAGTGAGTGTACAGCTTGTATAACAGTGTAAATTTGCTGTCCTCTCAAAATAACTCAACACACAGCCATTAATGCCTAAATCGTTGGCAACAAAAGTGAGTACACCCCTATGTGAAAATGTCCAAATTGGGCCCAATTAGCCATTTTCCCTCCCCGGTGTCATGGGACTCTTTAGTGTTACAAGATCTCAGGTTTGAATGGGGAGCAGGTGTGTTAAATTTGGTGCCATGAGGTGCCATGTTGAACTTCCAGTGACCTGACCAGTATGAGAGAGAGTGAGAGCAATAACACCAAATTTAACACACCTGCTCCCCATTCAAACCTGAGATCTTGTAACACTAACGGGTCACATGACACCGGGGAGTGAAAATGGCTAATTGGGCCCAATTTGGACATTTCCACATAGGGGTGCACACTTTTGTTGACAGTGGTTTAGATATTAATGGCTGTGTGTGGAGTTATTTTGAGGGGACAGCAAATTTACACTGTTATACAAGCTGTACACTCACTACTTTACATTGTAACAAAGTGTCATTTCTTCAGTCACATGAAAAGATATAATAAAATATTTACAAAAATGTGAGGTGTACTCATTTCGGTGAGATACAGGAGATGATAGACAGATAGATAGACAGACAGACAGGTGGATAGAAACATAGGTTCTTATCTGCCGACATTTTCTTTCGGCCCAATTACATGGATACTTTACCTGGATTTATCTTTTATTTAGGATAGCCTTTTATTATTATTTATTATTATTCTTTATTTATAAAGCGCCAGCATATTCCGCAGCGCTGTACAATAAGCACAGTATAGACAGGGTTACAATACATTGAACAACATTTGACAAACCGGTACAGGAGGAGACGAGAGCCCTATTACCGTGGGAACTCACAATCTGGGAGGATTGGGGTTGGAAACAGGAGGAGAGGACTGTAAAGTGAGAGTGATTGATGGTTGCGTCAGTGAGTTGGGTGGTAGGCTTCCCTAAATAGGAATGTTTTCAGGGAGCATTTGAAGGAAGAGAAGTTAGGGGAAAGTCTGACAGTACGAGGGAGAGCGTTCCAGAGAGTGGGGGCTGCGCGTGAGAAATCCTGCAGTCTATCATGGGAAGAGGTGATGCAGGGAGAAGCTAGGCGCAGGTCACTGTTTGACCTTAGGGAGCGGGCTGGGGTGTATTTGGTGATTAGTGAGGACAGGTAGTGGGGAGCTGAGTTAGTGAGGGTTTTGTAGGTAAGGATAAGGATTTTGAACTTAATTCTGCAGTGGATGGGGAGCCAGTGAAGGGACTCGCAGAGGGGAGCGGCAGAGACAGAGCGGCGGGTGAGGTGAATTAGCCTGGCGGAGGCGTTCAGGATGGATTGTAGGGGGGAGAGGCGGGACAGAGGGAGGCCAGATAAGAGATTATTGCAATAGTCGAGTCGGGAGATTACCAGGGCGTGTATGAGTTGTTTTGTGGTGACAGCGGTAAGAAATGGCCGAATTCTGGAAATATTACGCAGTTGGTATTGGCAGGAGGAGGAAAGAGACTTGATGTGGGGGATGAAGGAAAGAGCAGAGTCAAGTGTAACTCCAAGGCAGCGAACTTGGTTTGATGGGGAGATGGTGATACCCTCCACCGTGATAGAGAAGTCAGGAGGTGGGGAGGCATTGGAGGGAGGAATAAGTAGGAGTTCAGTCTTTGACATGTTGATCTTTAGGTGGTGGGAGGCCATCCAAGAGGAGATGCCAGATAAACAGTCACTGACTTTTGAAAGGACAGGGGGAGAGAGATCAGGGGTAGAGAGGTAGATCTGAGTGTCATCAGCATAGAGGTGGTAATTAAAGCCAAAGCTGTTGATGATTTTGCCCAGGGAGGAGGTGTAGATGGAAAAGAGCAGAGGACCAAGGACAGAGCCTTGAGGTACACCAACAGATAGAGGCAATGAGGAGGAGGAGTTACCAGCAAAGGACACACAGAAGGACCTGTTGGATAAATAGGAGTCAACCCAAGCAAGTGCAGTGTCACCGAGACCCAGAGAGTTGAGGGTCTGTAGAAGGAGGGGGTGGTCAACAGTGTCAAAAGCAGCCGAGAGGTCAAGCAGGATGAGAATAGAATAGTGGCCGTGTTTTTTAGCAGTTAGGAGGTCGTTGGTGACTTTGGTGAGGGCAGTTTCAGTTGAGTGTAGGGGACGGAAGCCAGATTGCAGGGGGTCAAGTAGGGAATTGGAGGACAGGAAGAGGGAGAGGCGGTTGAAGACTAGTTTTTCTAAGAGCTTTGATTTGAAGGGAAGCAGGGATACAGGGCGGTAATTGGATGGAGAGTTGGGATCTAGGGATGGTTTCTTTAGTAAAGGGGTAACTAGCGCGTGTTTGAAGGCGGATGGAAAGGAGCCAGTGGAGACAGATAGGTTGAAGATGTGTGTGAGAGCAGGGGTGAGGGAGGAGGAGAGGGGAGGAATTAGATGTGAGGGAATGGGGTCGAGCGGGCACGTGGTGAGATGTGAGGAGGACAATAAGGAATTGACTTCCTCCTCAGTGGCCGGGAGGAAGCGGCAGAGGGTGGCAGAGGGGACCTGTGGGAGTGGAGGTGGCAGATAACTATCTTGTGTTGGGATGTTACTTCTGATAGTTAGAGTTTTACTGAGGAAGTAGTCTGCCAGGTCTTGAGCGCTGAAGGCAGCTGTGGGGGGAGGTGCAGGTGGGTAGAGGAGGGTGTTGAAGGTGGACCAGAGCCGTTTAGGGTTGGAGGACAGCGTAGATATAAGAGATGAGAAGAAGGATTGTTTGGCCAAGTGGAGGGCAGAGGTGTATGACCGGAGAATAAACTTGAAGTGAACAAAATCAGCTTCAGAGCGGGATTTCCTCCAGGCACGCTCTGCGGTGCGGGAGCATCTTTGCAGGTAGCGAGTCTGGAGGGTGTGCCAGGGCTGAAGCTGGCGGCGTGGGGCCTTACAGAGTCGAAGAGGAGCAAGAGTGTCTAGAGCAGAGATAAGCGTAGTGTTGTAGTGATTAGTGGCAGCATCAGGGCAGGTGAAGGATGAGGTATGAGGGAGGTGGTGAACTAGGTTGGAGAATTGATGGGGGTCCACAGCATGTAGATTTCTGCAAGTGTGTGTGCGGGGTGGGGGAGCAGGGTGTTTAGGAAGTTCAGATAGGTTGAAGGAGAGAAGGTGGTGGTCAGAGATGGGGAAAGGGCGACAGTTGAACTCAGAAATGGAGCAGAGGTTGGAAAAGACAAGGTCAATAGCGTGACCATCGCGGTGGGTAGGGAGGAGGGAGGATTGTGTGAGTCCAAGGGAGGACGTGAGTGAAAGAAGTTTGGAGGCAGCAGGGGCGGAAGGATCGTCAATGGGAATGTTGAAGTCCCCTATGCCTTATGCCTATCCCATGCCTGCTTAAATTCAATCACTGTTTTGGCCTCTACCACTTCTACTGGAAGGCTGTTCCATGTATCCACCACCCTCTCAGTAAAATAATGCTTCCTGATGTCACTTTTAAACCTTTGCCCCTCTAATCTAAGACTATGTCCTCTTGTTTTGCTACTTTGTTTCCTTTTAAATATACTCCCTTCCTCTACCTTGTGGATTCCCTTTACGTATTTAAGATAGATAAACAGGAGAGACACAAACAATTAAACTAGACAGATTTATAGATAAACAGATGGATGGATAAATATAGCTGTAGACAGAGAGACAAACAGACTAACACATACCTGGATTTATAAAAAGGCATAGAGACAGACAGTAGGATAGATAGATAAATAGACAGACATACAGGGTTATTCAAAAAGAATCGAAAAGTCACCGTACGATCGGTGACTTTTCGTTCCCTGCACTTCGGGGCGATTCGGCGATCTTATTTCGCCGACCCTGCAGTGTATTCAGCAAGAACCGCAGGGCCCCCATAGTGCAGGGAAAACCCGCCGCGAACCCGCCGAACACTCGCCACAAACCCACTGAACACTCACCGAAACCTGCAGAAAACAGCTGGATTAACCCCGCCAAACACACCGGAGAAACCCGACTAGCGCAGAGCAGCCGCCGGAAAAAGCCGACACGCAGGCGAACGAGGTGAAAAAAACAAAACGTACGCTTGAAAGTTTTAAATTTTGAAACGTTGTTTGCAAAAAAACTACTGAACGAAATGCCTGGAATTTACATATAAGATCCAATGAATGATAATAAAAAGGGCTGTTACAGAAAAAAGAAAAAAACAGTTCAAAAAACAAAACAGAAAAAAAGGTTTGCAAAAAAATCCCCAAAAATGCCTAAAAAGATCATAAAAAATCTATAAAGAGACTTTTTACTGCAGAATATAATATTAAATGGTTTATTGGATATTGAATTAAAACGAGAATATTTTTAACATTGAAGCCTATGGGATTCGCCAGGATTTGGCAAACTGCCTGCTCTCTGAATAGCCGAATGTCCAGGAAAGGTAACCGTACGCTGAATTTCACTGTTCGGTGAAGGCCACAATCCGGATCTCTTTGAATAACCCCCATAGTTAAACAGATACAGATAATTAGATATAAATAAAAGTTCTGAAATGATTTAGCTTTGTGACAGAAATCACAGAAACCTGATATTTTAACAGGGGTGTGTAGACTTTTGCTATCCACTGTAGCTGTGAATAGATAGAGAGACAGACAGATAGGTAGACAGACAGACCTGGTTAAACAGACAGGTACGGAAAATTAGATAGCTATGGCTAGAGAGATGGATATGGATAGAGAGACAAATGGACAGACTGACATGCAGCTAGATTCATAGATAAGCAGAGATACAGACAAACGGATAAATGGATACATAGATAAATACATATACAAGTAGATATTGAGAGACAGACAAAAATAATAGACAGACAGAACAAATTAAGAATCGTACCTCACATGTAAGACACCTAATACTGATCAATTTTGTCACTGAATTACTGACACAGACACTCGCTGTTGTTTTAGAAATGTTCTCCTTTATCCTCAAGAAAGTTCACCGCAATTATGCTTTCACCACACAATTCCGTCTTTATTTGTTTCAAAGTGAAAAATTCTATTTTTGTATTTCTGGCAGGAAAATTCTTGTAGGTTTTCTGTGACTCCTCTAGTCCAGATGTGGGAATCATAACATCCGACAAGCACATCATTTCCAGGGAGGGAAGTCAATGCTGCCTACACACAAAATGAACCAAAAGAAAACAGAAAACGAGAGATCACACATTTCTGGAGTTAGGAGACCAGCACCGCAACTCACATGCGGACAAAGAGAGAGATTTAGTGAAGTGAAAATGCAGTTGTACTTATAAAATGGCTCAGTTAACTATTCCGCGTGGGAATAGATTTCACCGCCATTCACACAGGGCACATTTTTTATTAAAGTCAACTTTTTTTTTTTTTACAGGTTTTGTAAATTCTAAAATGGACATATAAATAGTATAGATTTGTAATAGTATTTTTTTTATTAAAATATGTATTCACTGGAACACTCAGATGACTGAGGATGATAGGATTTCCCAGTTCAAAAAGTTGAAACGTTAGCCACAGCTCTAAGTTGGTGCTTAACTGATTCCGCTCCTGTAGAATCCGTCATCACCAGCTGAAAAGCCCCCCAAAAATTCAGATACTCACCTCTCATCCCACGTTGAGAACTGCGGCCTGATCTGCTGCTTCTGGCTGCTGGGAGCAGAGTGAGACTGGGGACAAATAGTCCACAGTTTTCCTTCACGATCACTTCCGCAGCCCTGCATGATCTCGCGAGAGCCTGGACTGTTACCTTCTTAAAAACCACTGGAGCATAAACTATGGTTATGCCCAAATGCTGACTTTTTGTGTTTGTGTCAATACTAAGAAAATGGGATCATTAACGAAAAATAAAAGAAAACTGTTTAAAACTCTTTACATTATACTATCTCAATGAACAGGAAGTAAAGATAATTTCTACATATATTTTTCAATTTATTTACCAGGTCTGATTTGTGAAATCTATGTTATTTTTATTTATCCTACAAGTTTCATACAGTTACAGGGTTATTCAAAGAGAGCCAAACTGGCCCCGAAATTGCACCGTACAGGGAATCTTCCCACACGGTGCAATTTTGTGCCCATTCGGCTATGCAAACAGCTAGCGGTTCACCAAATATTGGTGAATTGCCAGTGGAATACGGTGATTTTTGGCAGCAGTGGACTCTCCATAGAGAAGTAATGGTTAATCTATTCAGAGAATACCAAACAGCAGAGAAATGCCAGTGAAATGCCCTGATTTTCGGTGGTTTCATTCGATAGGTTTAAGCAAGCGACTCCATAGGTTTCAATGTATAAAAAATTCCCTGTTTTTCTTAAATATTTATTCAAAAGGATTTATTCTTTTCATTTGCAGCAAAAAAAGTCTTTGTATTCATTTATTTTTTAGGATTTTTTTAGGCATTTTTCAGGATTAGATTTTTTAATTGGTGTTTTTTTCCGTAATAGACCTTTTTATTATCATTCATAGCATCTTATATATTATTCCTAGGCATTTTCATGCAGTGCTTTGTTTGAAAACACCTTTTAAAAGTTGCAGTTGTTTTGCTTGTTCTTTTTTGTCTGTATGGCGGTTTATCGGCTTTTTTTGGATTGATTTGGCGGTCTTGCATCAGATCGTCGGATGCATTCGGCGGTTTTGCGTCAGATCGTCGGATGCATTTGCCGGGTTTTCGGATCGATTCAGCGATTCTGCAGCAGTTTTTTTTATTCGTTCACCAGGTTGATTCGCCACACTATGGGACCCTGTGGTGAATGCTGAATTCACCGCAGAGTCGGCGAATCGAACTCGCTGAAGTGCGGCGAACGGAAGAGCACTAACTAACAAGGGAAATAACTAACATGGTTATTCAGAGAGCACCGAAATGTCATTGACATTTCGGTGCTCTCTGAATAACCTTGTTAGTTATTTCAAGCTGATCTTCTACACCTCAGTATGTAAATACAACCAAAAACATTTTATACAGAGAAAAATAAATGCAGTCTCGGTTACATTTCTTCATTATTTTTACCTATTTCAGTGTTACCATGTATGATGTGTTATAAGAAAAATCCTCTATTTAAGGGACATTCTACGCATCCTGACCACTTCATTGTGTTCATATATTAAGGATCCAGCTGAAAACTTTGGGTGAAGTGGAGGAGTTCCCTCCACCCCACTCAGCATTGCCAGTAGTTGGGATTTTGAATTTCCTGGCTGCCGGTCACCAGATCGGTCACTAGTGACATAAGGAAGCAGCTACCGTGCCGACGTCACCCTTTGAGACAGTCCACAAAAGCGAGCGGTCTCGGAGAGGCATCCGGTAGATCAAATCTGCACAAACGTGCAGCTCTGATCCATTGTACAGCGGTGCACAATTTTGGGCTCCTACGTTGGGTACACAAATTGCTCAGAAAATCATCAGGGACTTCCTGGTTCAGGTGTCCCTGAGCCGAAGAGAAGGAGCTGCATGCGGTGAGGGACAAAAGGTGAGTAAAATCACTGAAAAATAAAAAAAATTATAAGGCAGAGGCTGTCTGTAGCATCTGACAGAAATTATAGTGCAGCGCTCCCGTACACCAACACACGTGCTCAAGGAAATGAGATTTTTACATACATGGGTAAATTTTCATTGCCGATTCGTTTGTTGAAACAGCAATGAAAATTTACCCATGTATGTAAAAATCTCATTTCCTTGAGCACATGTTTTGGTGTACGGGAGGGCTGCACTATAATTTCTGTCTGGTGTTCTCTATATTCGGTGGTTTATTGGGAATAACCATGTTAGTGTACTAGCGATCCGTACTACCTAGTTCCCACGACGTAGCGCCACTGTATCCCTGTTTTTTCTTTGTCTGTAGCATCTGTCCAATTATTTAAGGGCAAAATAGAAGGGAAGTCTATTTTTAAGAGTATTCCTTTAAAGGTGCAATCTATTGTCACATATTTTCATTTTATAGGGAAGTGCCTTGACTATATTTTTCTCACCTGCTACCTTTACCGCTGCTAGTATGGTGTTTAAAACCCTATCATTGTCGTGTAAAGGTCAAAATGACTGGCCCGTGATTGGCTGAAGTATTTCCTGGTTTATGGTTTATGGATAACTGGCTTTATCTTTATTTTTTATTTACATATATTTCACTTTAATGTATTATCCATAATAGTTCATTCAAATTGAGGGTCACGTTTAGCATAAGGTGTCCGTTAACGTCCTTGTCAGGCTTCTCTGGCACATATCTGGCCCTATCATCTTCTTAACGCCAGCGTTTACATAAGTGAATGTTAGAAGTAGGTTAATTGAGGTGATAGCGTTCGGGATCCGATCTGGGCATCACGCTAACGAGTTAAAACATCCATTAGCGCATCGGTATTAAAGTACTGTACTTTGCTCTCCCTATGCTTAACATGGGGAGCGCAAAGTGTAAGCAAAGAGTAATTAGTGTTAGGATCACAAAGTCATATCGCTAATTATTAACTGCTGCGGCTAACTGAAAAGTTAACCACAGATCTATGCTTCTGCAGAATCAGTTAGCAGCAGCTGGAATCCCCCCAAAAAATGAAATACTCACCTCTCATCCGCCGCGTCTGGCTACTGGGAATAGAGTGAGACTGGGGAGAAAAAGTCCCCAGTCTCCATCAGTGATCACTCTGTGGACCTGCATGATCTCGCTAGAGGTGAGATTCTGCAGATCATGTGACCGGGCAGCAGAATCCTCCATGGAATCCTATGGACTCAAGGAGAGGATGCTCGGGACAGCGCGTAGCATTGCCGCGAGAACCCTGGAAGCTGGTGGCCTTTACAGGGCAGGCTGCTGGATTCAGCGCCTGCCTCGTAATCTACTTGTAAAACAGAGACGCTATGGGGAAATTTGCGACCTCAAATTTTACCCCTTAGCGTCCCCGGTTTAGCTACAGCCACATGATAAGTGCCCGTCAAAGGTTTTCAATGCAGGTTATTAAACGAAACTGAACATTACCTCTTATTTCTGAGAGAGTTGCAATCTCTATGGATAACATTGACCTAACACAAGCGTTTCTGAGAGATACGTTCACCTTCACCTACATTCTCTGCAGCAGAACTGATGGAGCCTTAAGAACTTTATATTTCCGACATGGGGGCATGTTCAGGCATCTGCTGGGTATCATGTTACATTTTTTGTGTAGAACATTTCTTTCCAGTCACAACAGCAAAAACAAATAGA
Organism: Leptobrachium leishanense; assembly: GCA_009667805.1. Classification (NCBI taxonomy): domain Eukaryota; kingdom Metazoa; phylum Chordata; class Amphibia; order Anura; family Megophryidae; genus Leptobrachium; species Leptobrachium leishanense. Next base: position 30,223,978 of record CM019071.1, on the reverse strand, counting down.
ATGTGACAGGACAACCACGAGACCATACAGAAGAATGTGACAGTTGTTAACGTATAGAAAAATAGTATAAATAAGTTAAAATATAGCCCGAGATGCTTTAAAAATACATAGACGGTTAGCCACCTTGTACACCATGCATTTATTGAACAGGCAAAAGAAAAATGAGGTAAGACAAGACAGACAGACAGGAAACAGCAATGCAAAGGACAAAATAAATTATATATATATATATATTCTGATGGCATGAGTCTTGTTAACCCTGTAGGTAGCTTTAGGAAAATTAGACATCAATTGATCACAGCAACGTCTTTGAAATAAAACCTGTCAGTGTTGCATACATTGAGTTATTTGCTTCCAGGTAACAATGTTCTGCTGCAAAGATGATTATTTCATGATAATAATTCTTTCTGCCTCCTATTGACAGAACAGGTTTAGAGACAGATTGAAATAACCTTACATACACTCAAAACATCATTTCTATGTACTGTATAATATACTTACAACATGACCTAGCTTTGGATTTGTTTTAGATTTTAGGTTTCGATTTTTGCCTTTGAGATTTATATTAGATGAAATCTAGAAAATAAGTGAGCTGGTGCGGCTTTGTAGAGGATAATGTTCCCCTTACGCGTCGCGCTTTGTGCTACAAACTAACCTTTATTTTACTTACAATTCCTCACTTAATAGAGTAAGAATTCCCCCTGTAATCGTCATTTATTTTCTTCACATGGAACAGAATTTGATAGTTAACCACAGATAAAAAGTCAGCTTGAGTCCAGCGTATCTCCCAAGGGCTGCTAAGGATTTGACTGCTCTTAAGATAAAGACGTGTTGCATCTTAGTACAACAAAGAAAAAGCTAACTATTCGCAACATCTGTTCATGCTAAATTTCACAATTTCATGAATGCTAGAAAAATGAAGTTGCCAAGCATTACACATAAACTCAAGGATCATGCTGTGTTCCTTATGGGATGAATTAACAAAGCTCTAAGGTTTACCGGGCTTACTCAGTAGATGAAACGTTACTTCATGAAGCTCAGTGGTCCATGGGCAACACTAGGATGAATTACATCCTACCTTCCAGAGTTGTACGGAGACATTTTTTACCCCCATATGCTTCGTAAGAGATCCTGGAGTTACAGATATGTTCTTTGAGCCCTCCCATTATTCTCCAATTTTATGAAAGCATTACATATATTTGTACCGGCTGGGTGGAGTAGAGGTAACAGCACTGCTCTATAACCGTGGAGACTGTGGAAACACAGGTTTGAATCTCGGCAAGAGCACCTCCCCAGTAAGTGTCGTTGGGCACTTACACCCAACGGTACATACTCGCCACCCAGGACACACTGAAAATGAAAGAAATCTCAATGTATCCTTCCTGGAAAAATACTTTCTCATATCAACTAAAATCAGTAGCTCTGCTTGGTCCAAAGCTGGAGTAAGCATGGAGACAGCCGATGGGCAACTGGGGGAGACAAATAGATTTTCCAGTTGGCTTATGAAAGGCCAAAACGTTTGATGTTTGGGTGCTGTTGATGTATCAAAACATCTCCACAATTGGTCTAGTATTACCAGGGCTGCCATGAGAGGGCTGGCAGCCAATGATGGGTTCATAGGACTGATGGCTTCACAAGGCCTGGAGCCATCATCTCTTGAGAAATGCCTCCTGTGGCTTCTAAAGCCAAGGTACATCATGGCAAGCCAAAAGCTCTGAAATCTAGCTCTCGGGACTAAAACAATAATGATATAGTGCGTGTGTTATAGTATTAAAAACAAAAACCTACATTAAAATAGTTCAATACTACAAGGAGAGTTATGGTCCTCCAGTATAAGTATATTTCAATACATAAAACGTTCTTATAAAGATACAAAATAAGATATCCATAGAGCACCTCGGAATTTCCTAAAATAGGAAAATATTCCGCTCTCAACTCACATATAGATCAGATGCCTGGCACCTATATTCCAATATAGAAAACAACAGACCCGCTACTTAGTTCATGGTCATATCATATAAGATATCCCTCTTGTCACTAATGTTAAAAAGGGAAAACCAATGTTACCACTTTAATTGACACCATAGAAGGTTTATTGGGAGTCATTCTATGAAAAGATTGGAATCTATAAATACCAGTACACTGACTGTTATTATCCCATAGTACTCAGTTCTATACCAATAGCAGTGCCCAAAAAAGAAGTGGAGTAGTACCAACACTTGAGATTTGTACAATGTCCCTACCACATTCCACCACGTAGAAACAAGGAATAGGTATAGTAAAGTAGAAAAGGGAGAATGACAGTTGGTTTTTTCCGGCCCCTATTGTAGAGATTTCTGACTCTAAACATCCATTCCATTGCACCACTCCATGGTCCTGCATCCTGTAAGGTCAAAGGCCAAGTAATGACCTTTATCTAATGCTGAGCTTACTTGATAGAATTCTAGAAAGGATTCTGTTGAATTATTTTTATTAGATATCTTCTCCAGAAGCCAAGGTCATATTATCAAACCCCCAGATAATTCTTTCGCAGAATGTACTCCATCAGGTTGTTCGTAATTTCATGAGTAAACTCTGTGTACGATGACCTTTGCGGAATTAGGCCTCCTTTCTCCATTTCTCTTAGAGCTTTTCCTAAAATACTATCCTGTTGTTGGTATCAAATGTATGCGCACAAAGTGACACCACAGATAATGATTGAAATTCTACCTGACCTTAAGCTATATATGTAAAGATTCCTCTGAATTTATGTATCAAATGGGGGACAAAAATGAAAAAAGGTGAAAGCATTTCTTCTGACATTCCATTCCAACTGAACTGTGAAAGCAGAATAATGCGGGGCTTGATATAATTCCATCAGCAGATATTTCGAAAAAAAAGAAAGAAATATCGACTGAAACCTGTCAGCTGATTCAACGGAAAACAATCGGCTGTTGACAAATGGCCACTTATTGAAAAATTTCAGGGCAGGAAAAAGAGATGGTAAAACAGCTTTTTTATATGAAAATGTATCTAATCAACTTACCCTGAACATAACCCCAAGTAGAACCTGAACGCTAACCCTAACTCTAAAAATTTATAGGGTTAGGGTAAGGTATGGTTTTATTTCATAAAGCAACCCTTAAATTAAGTTGGATGGTATTTAGCAAGATTTCAGAGGGATTTTCCATGTTTCCCTGCCTTAAATTCCATTTATCATCTTTCAGCACTTGGTATTTTTTAGGATAATAGCTTACCAATAAGTTCTAATTGAAGCTCTTGAGCTGACATTAACAGGGAAAGCCAGAATTTTTATGGGGAATCAAAAAGCTGGATTTGAAATGCCACTATGCCTAAATTTGAATCTACCGAAAAACAGCTGAAATGCAGCAGAAAAAGGTGCTGATTCTTCACAAGAGGCTTTCATAAAGTTGTGACTGAACAACAAACAACACAAACACCGTTTCACACTGTGTAATAGGAATAAGCACAGATGACACCTTTTTTTCTTGTTATGTTTTATACATGTTGCTGGGCTGGATACATTTGGTGGTTGCAGCCGCCCCATCGGCGAATAGGTGCGACCCCGCTCCTCCTGTACTATGTATGTTTGTTTGTACCTCCAGCCAGGTCATCATTGCAGCATGTTCCGTACCCTGTCTTTGTTTTTTGATCCCAAGGTGGATTTGTTTCTGGGAGGGCATAAATAAAGGCCCACCAGTCTACCTCATGACTGAAAAGCAGCGTGAGCAGTTATGGTTTGCTACACAGCAGCCTGTGGTTTCATTTTTGGATCGGACTCACCTTCACTAGAGGTGCCTTGACACCTTTTTTTTTTGAGCAACAATTAACCCTCAAGCTTTTGCATGGCTGAGTCCCTTTCCTTGCTCTGATCAATGTGAGTGGGACATATTTGTCTCATTAATTCTTCCATTGAGAACAATTTGCCCTATTTATCGATACTTTTATTTTGTTTCTATGGTACAGTGCACTCTATCCTCCTGAGGCAACACTGTTATGGAAAGGATAAAGTGGCTGATGGGTGAGCCCAGAATAAGCCAAAAATGCTAAGATCCCATTTTAAGCTCTACGTTAAGTGAGTGTGCCTTTTGGAACAACTTTGTCTCTCATTGGGACTTTTAGGTTGCGCAATGATGTGCTTTCTCTTCTCCTGAGATAATGCTATATTGAAAATATGCATTATGACATGACCTCTAGGGATGAGCTGTTCGGGTTCGGACGGTTCGGGGTTCGACCCGAACTTAGCCTGTTCGAGCGGATCGCGAACACCGAACATTTCCGGGTGTTCGCCGCATGTTCGACCACAATGGACCACAATGCATTTTCCCACTGGCCTGAAGCTCGTAATTCGCTACAGCCTTGCACCTGACCATAGGTCTGGTTCAAGACTGGTTGAACACTATGCCAATCACCGCTCAGAGTCCTGATTGGGCAAATTTTGCCCAGTCATGGGCTCACAGAGCTAAGTCCCGCAGCACACTATATAAGGTTTCCACGCAGCGCTTCTGCACGCATTTCAGAGGAGATTTCAAAGGAGAAAGTTGTGTGTGTTGTTACTGCCGGTCTGCCACGCTTCTGGGGGGGTCTCATTTCGACCAAATATCAGTGAATTTAGGTGATGTGTGTCTTGTCACTGTGCCAGCAAGTTCTTTTGGGGTTTACAACTTTTTTTAAAACATTTGTGAATTGAGGTGATTTTCTGGGTCTTGTCACTGTGCCAGCAAATCTTTTTGGGTCTCATTTATACCAAATATCAGGGAATTTAGGTGATGTGTGTCTTGTCACTGTGCCAGCAAGTTTTTTTGGGGTTTACAACTTTCTTTAAAACATTTGTGAATTGAGGTGATCTTCTGTGTCTCGTCACACAGCCAGCAAGTTTTTTTGGGGCTCACTAATTTCTTTAAAACACTTGTGAATTAGGTGATCTGTGTCTCGTCATACAAACAGTACCACGCTGTATTTTGGGCTAACTAATTTCTTTAAAACACTTGTGAATTAAGGTGATCTTCTGTGTCTCGTCACACAGCCAGCAAGTTTTTTTGGGGCTCACTAATTTCTTTAAAAACACTTGTGAATTAAGGTGATCTGTGTCTCGTCATACAAACAGTACCACGCTGTATTTTGGGGCTCACTAATTTCTTCAAAACACTTGTGAATTAAGTTGATCTGTCTCTCGTCACACAAACAGTACCACGCTGTGTTTTGGGGCTCACTAATTTATTTAAAACATTTGTGAATTGAGGTAATCTTCTGTGTCTCGTCACACAGTCAGCAAGTTTTTTTGGGGCTCACTAATTTCTTTAAAACACTTGTGAATTAAGGTGATCTGTGTCTCGTCACACAAACAGTACCACGCTGTATTTTGGGGCTCACTCATTTGTTTAAAACACTTGTGAATTAAGGTGATCTTCTGTGTCTCGTCACACAGCCAGCAAGTTTTTTTGGGGCTCACTAATTTCTTTAAAACACTTGTGAATTAAGGTGATCTGTGTCTCGTCATACAAACAGTACCACGCTGTATTTTGGGGCTCACTAATTTCTCAAACACTTGTGAATTAAGTTGATCTGTGTCTCGTCACACAAACAGTACCACGCTGTATTTTGGGGCTCACTAATTTCTCCAAACACTTGTGAATTAAGTTGATCTGTGTCTCGTCATACAAACAGTACCACGCTGTATTTTGGGGCTCACTAATTTCTCCAAACACTTGTGAATTAAGTTGATCTGTGTCTCGTCACACAAACAGTACCACGCTGTATTTTGGGGCTCACTAATTTCTCCAAACACTTGTGAATTAAGTTGATCTGTGTCTCGTCATACAAACAGTACCACGCTGTATTTTGGGGCTCACTAATTTCTCCAACACTTGTGAATTAAGTTGATCTGTGTCTCGTCACACAAACAGTACCACGCTGTATTTTGGGGCTCACTAATTTCTCCAAACACTTGTGAATTAAGTTGATCTGTGTCTCGTCACACAAACAGTACCACGCTGTATTTTGGGGCTCACTAATTTATTTAAAACATTTGTGAATTGAGGTGATCTTCTGTGTCTCGTCACACAGCCAGCAAGTTTTTTTGGGGCTCACTAATTTCTTTAAAACACTTGTGAATTAAGGTGATCTGTGTCTCGTCATACAAACAGTACACGCTGTATTTTGGGCTAACTAATTTCTTTAAAACACTTGTGAATTGAGGTGATCTTCTGTGTCTCGTCACACAGCCAGCAAGTTTTTTTGGGGCTCACTAATTTCTTTAAAACATTTGTGAATTAAGGTGATCTGTGTCTCGTCACACAAACAGTACCACGTGTCACGGTTCCCAGATCCCACCACGCAGTACTTAACACCCCACACTCCACAGAGCCCAGAAGCTACCAACAGAGTAGTCGTGAAAGATCTCTAACTGTCTGGTCCTTAGAATTGGCCAGGTAAACTAGCTAGACAGAAAGGGTTAACAACACAGGGAGTAGTCAGCCGAGCCAGAATCAGGAATACAGAGTTCAGAATGGTCAAATGGAATAGCCGGGTCGATATCAGAGCAGTGGCGTAGTACAAGAAAATGGTCTAGGGCAACAGAAGGCAGAATAGTCAGAAACAAGCAGAGGTCAATAACGGGTTAATTCAATATAGCAGTCAGGTACAAGGAGCTCAGGTATGGATAACCACGATCTGGCAACTGCTGAGAATACACTGAGGGTTTTTAAAGACCTTCACCAGGCCATGCCCCCCACTCAAGCCACGCCTCATGCAACCACCTCCCTGCCTGTCTCCATTTAAACCGGGCATTGGTCAGCGAGCAGCATCAGACATGCTGCCCTCAAGCACACAGGTAGGGCTGGAAGCTCCCAACGTTACACCACGCTGTATTTCGGGGCTCACTAATTTATTTAAAACATTTGTGAATTGAGGTGATCTTCTGTGTCTCGTCACACAGCCAGCAAGTTTTTTTGGGGCTCACTAATTTCTTTAAAACACTTGTGAACTAAGGTGATCTGTGTCTCGTCATACAAACGGTACCACGCTGTATTTTGGGGCTCACTAATTTCTTTAAAACACTTGTGAATTAAGGTGATCTTCTGTGTCTCGTCAAACGGTTGCGCGAGGTTACTGTACTTTGTGCTCCCTATGTTTAACATGGGGAGCGCAAAGTGGTATTACAAAGTCCCAGCACTGATTAACGCCTGGCTCTGGTCAGCGCAAAGTTAACCAGAGCCAGGACTAGGTGTTAACGGATTCCGCTTCTGCAGAATCCGATAACACCAGGCTTAAAAAAAAAAAAAAAAATCACATACTCACCCTCTGTCCCGCGGCGAGGACCGCAGCTCCAACCGCCTCCTCCGGCCGGCGGGAGCAGGGAAAGACTGGGGGAAAAAGTCCCCCCAGTCTTTCCCTGCGCCGACTGGCCGGATCTCGTGAGGCGAGATCCGGCCACTCACGTGACCGTCAGGGAGGCACTCAATGGAGTCCTATGGACTCCAGCGAGTGGATGCTCGAGGCTGCGCTCAGCGCTGCCATGAGCATCCCAGCTTTTTACACTCGATAACAATGCAAGCAGCATTTTTTGCACCTGCATTGTAATCCAGCGTTAAAACGCGGGCGCAAGGGGGAAAACTGCGGGCGCAGTTTTTCCTCCCTTGCGCCCACGTTTTAACGCTAAGAGCGTAATAGAGCACATAATATCTATACATAGAGATATTGTAGATAGACAGACACACACGTAAATAATGGGAGAACCTAGCTTTGCTGATACAATCAATCCTCCATTTTCACAGCGAATTCATAATTTCAGAACAAATGCTTTTAACATTGTGCTATAAGAGCATTTTATACACACTGTACTTTTCCAAAACACCTAATTTCTATCATTAATACTGAGCGATTGTGCCTTGGGTGACTCTTTATATCAGGTAATATAAAATAAAACTCCTTCTATTGTATGCTCCACTTTAGGTGAGTGCGTTAATTGCCTCAGGCACTAATTAATTACATTTGTAAAACTCTTACAGCCGACCCGGATAGCCGGACTACTGTGCACAAGAGCCGTACTATATAAAACTGAAGTATTATTATGATTTTACCACCCTAGTAATATTTTATGGTAGTTGCAGTATATGTTCAATTAAACCAGTTATGGGACTGTTAGGTTTTATATTCACAAAAAGATTTCTTAAGTGCCGGATAAAGCCGTGGTCTCTCTCTCCGTACAGACTAAAATATTGCCCTTCAGCTAATGTTCCATGGAACAAAATTGTTGTTAATGTCGGTATAGGCCAATGTAAGCTACATACCAGGTTACACACTGCACCCTGTGTAAATCACACAGAGCACCATGACAGGTAATTTCTCAGGGTTGCAGGAACAGTAAGGCAGTTCACGATAATTTAATGTAATAATGAATTCTTGTTTTTTAGTTTTGCAGCCTTGGAGTTAAGCCTGACTTGGGTTACGTATGTATGTATTTAATCCCCTCTCCAGACGCGTAGGGACAAGGCCTTAGAATCCCTCTTATCAACAGCGTCTGGCATTATCAATTATCAAGCTGTGGCCTACAGGAGACTGAATTATCAAAGCTGCTGGACTGCTGCACAATGTTAATGCGTGTTCTGATCAGATTAATCTGTTTGGGTGAAAAAAAATTCACAGCGATAGGCGATAAAGTTATTGAAATCCGAAATCGCACAAACGAGACAAGACCAAAAAGATAAACGTAACACGGACATAACGGGAGACTTTTGAGATTGGGAAATTCATAAATCTTATGTTCACTTGGGATAGTGCTTCACGGAGCCTCCGCAGACAGTATTACAGTAATAATAATTCTCCGATATAAATGTATTCTAGTGGTTGATATTATCAATCCACGCTGTGGTAATCTTCTGAACGACTTTTTAGATTGTAAGCTCTCGAGCAGGGTCCTCTCTCCTACTGTTCTGTGTGTTTAACTTGTATGTATATTTGTTATTCTTTCTCACCCCATTGTACAGCGCTATGGAACTTGTTAGTGTTAGGGGTCAAGTCTTTAAAAAAAATAAGTGTGGGAACTGACCGAGATTACTGTCCGCTAATTATCACTGATCATCTCGCACTTAACGCAAACACAAACTCAGATCTGATATTTATGTATTTATGTGGATATTAGCAGAAATATATGATAAATCCTCTATTGTGACTAAACAAGGAAATGTATGATTGAACACCTGAATACAAGCTGTATAGTGTGTGGGACCAATGGGAAATTGTGCAGGAACTGCGTTCCCACGTGTTCGCCCATTACTTGACCCCTGGTTAGCGCTTTATAAATACTTGTAACTGTAACGTCTTCAAAGTGCCTAAGATACAATTGCTAGATAAACCAGCCTTATAGGTTAACATAGCATAAAAGTGATATTATCACATGTGCGCATGGTAATTCTATTACACACATATAGGTGATATATTGGTATATTGCTGTATATAATGTACCGTTGTGTTCAAAATTATTCAACCCCAATGCTGTAAAGGGTTTTAGGGAATTTAGTGTACATTTGTAATTGTATTCAGAATGAAATCCTACAAGGACTTTTTAAAGAACCATATGCAACTAAAATGACATCAATTGGTTTTGTAATACAGTAGTAAATGTTTCTTTTGTGAATTCTTCATTGACACAATTATTCAACCCCTTAAAGACTACCACTCTGAAGAACAGAGGTTCATTCAAGTGTTTTCAATCAGGTATTGAAAACACCTGTGGCTGTCACGGAGCAGCAATAAAGCATAATAAGCACCAATTAGGCAGCTTTAAAATGACTGTGATACTCAGCTCCTTCTAGACATTTACTGGTGTGGTTACAAACATGGTGAAGTCAAGAGAATGGTCCAGGAAGACAAGAGAAGAGGTGATTACTCTTCACAGGAAGGGCAATGGCTATAAGAAGATTGCAAAGATGTTAAACATACCAAGAGAGACCATAGGAAGCATCATTCGCAAATTCAAGGCAAAGGGCACTGTTGAAACGCTACCTGGTCGTGGCAGAAAGAAGATGCTGACTTCGACTGCTGTGCGCTACCTGAAGCGTAGAGTGGAGAAAAGTCCCCGTGTGACTGCTGAGGAACTGAGAAAAGATTTGTCAGATGTGGGTACTGAAGTTTCAGCTCAGACAATACGGCGCACACTGCGTAATGAAGGCCTCCATGCCAGTACTCCCAGGCGCACCCCCTTGCTGTCTCCAAAGAATAAGAAGAGTCGACTGCAGTATGCCAAAAGTCATGTGGACAAACCACAGTAGTTTTGGGATAGTGTTCTGTGGACTGATGAAACAAAATTAGAAATGTTTGGGCCCATGGATCAATGCTATGTTTGGAGGAGGAAGAACAAGGCCTATGAAGAAAAGAACACCTTGCCTACTGTGAAGCATGGCGGGGGGTCAATCATGCTTTGGGGCTGTTTTGCTTCTGCAGGTCCAGGGAAGCTTCAGCGTGTGCAAGGTACCATGAATTCTCTTCAGTACCAGGAGATATTGGATGACAATGTGATGCAGTCCGTCACAAACCTGAGGCTTGGGAGACGTTGGACCTTTCAACAGGACAATGATCACAAGCATACCTCCAAGTCCACTAGAGCATGGTTGCAGATTAAAGGCTGGAACATTTTGGAGTGGCCATCGCAGTCACCGGACTTAAATCCGATTGAGAACATCTGGTGGGACTTAAAGAAAGCAGTTGCAGTGCGCAAGCCTAAGAATGTGACTGAACTGGAGGCTTTTGCCCATGACGAATGGGCGAAGATACCCGTAGATCGCTGCAAGACACTTGTGTCAAGCTATGCTTCACGTTTAAAAGCTGTTATAACTGTAAAAGGATGTTGTACTAAGTACTAAGATTGAATGTCACTTGGGGGTTGAATAAAACTGATAATGATGTGAGCACAGAAAAGACATTTGTGGTTATTTCATTATAAATGTTATGTTATATTTGTCTGACCTACACGTGCCTCTTTGATTTAATTGTAAGCAAGATGACTGATCAAAATCAATGTCAAACTGGCCAAAACACTCAATTTCAGTGGGGGTTGAATAATTTTGAACACAACTGTATATGCTAGTTAGGTATTTTCATAAAGAGTTTGCTGACTCCAGGAAAAAAAAAATGTTAATATCTCTATATTATCATTATTCTTTTGATATTAGCATTATTGTCTAGTGACAGTTGTTAGTCGGGTTCGGCAGGTGTTCGGTGGGTTTTCCCTGCACTTCGGGGACCCTGCGGTGAATGCTGAATTCACCACAGGGTGGGGAACTTTGTTTCCCCAAAGTGCGGGGAACAAGAGAGCTCAGGTGCTCTCTGAATAACCCCCTTTGCCTCTTTGTGAATTAAACTCAACCCACTCCTCGCTCCTCCTCAACATTGAAAGCAGTGACAGAAAGCTCCTCCCCCTTTTGTGAACAAGGAAGATGAGGAGTCTGCAGTATGCTGAAGAATAAATAGTACAAACTCCTTGTAGACAGAGGATTGCCAGCTGAAGAAGTCTACGTGGTGAAACGCGTTCTGGTAGCTATTATTGTTTTTATAATGACTAATGTTTTAAATTATTGCTGTTTTTCTTTATCCTGTCCAAGAAGGTTTTGGGGGTTCCTTACAATCCCCTGAGCGTGTTTCAAGGAGCCATATGAGGCTAAAAAGCACGTGTGTCCTATACTTTAGCTCATATTGATTTATCTGCTGTCATACAAGATTGCACTAGGGGTATCCCCGGTATATTTTGCTTTACTGCAGGGGTATCCTGTCCTTCATCCACCGGATCTAAAAAAGGGGGTCAGATGGGCACCTGAAGTTTTCTATAAGACCCATAAAGCATTTCGTCCTAGAGCCAGGTGTTTGGCTCATGAACAAGTGAGTTGAATACCTATCGTTATATTCTATCCCCAATTGGTGCTATATACTGCACAATTTTTGGTTCTTTTTTCCTTCCCTGCAGTCTGCTGATACATTTCCTCTAGAAGAGGATCACCTTTGAAGATAAAGGATATCTCAGTTATGGACTTGTAGTACACGCATACCTGCCTTCCAGTGGACTTTTAGTTTTCCGGCGCTACGTCTTGTGCATGTTTTCCCTTAAGGGTTTTTAGAGGAACCCCCATATTGCAACGTTAAGCGAGTAGATTGTGAGTACGTTTTTGTGGGCGCTTCACTCCTTTTGAGATATTGTTCCTTGTAGACAGAAACCAAATAAATTGCTTTCTGTTGCTAAAATGCTTGTTTTACCAAACAGGGCTTGTTAAGGCTAACTTTAGAAACCAATAAATGCCCTTTTATGTATTTACATGACCAATATGTATAGCGATAAGTTATATATTTCATAACATGGAAATAAAAGGTCTATCCTCAAAGCCTTTATAAGTGCTGGTGTCATAAGGATGAGGCAGACTGAAATAAGTTGAAAGAAAGAACATACATTGCTACTCTACAGCTAATTGTGTTTGTCAAGTGATCATTTTTCCGTTGTAATTTTGTCTTTGTAGGCATTAACAATCAGCAGCCAGGCCATTTCACTTGTAGATTTTCTCGTAGCAGTTTCACCCTGTCGTCGTCTCTCTCTGTGCTTTATGTCTTCGTTTCATTTATTAGATTAATGATGTGAAGGTTTGGCCACAGAGAGAGGCTGCTTGGGATTCAATATTTCCAAATATCCAGCGCCGCTGACCTTTTCCTCTCGCAAATGAAGGCGTGGCTTCCTGTTTTCAGAGATTGTGTAAACTTCTTGAAGTAAAATGTTAAAGAGGAAAAAAAAAATGGGGGGGGGAAGAAAAAAGAAACGCATGTATCTGGATTCAATCCCACTTGAAGGTCGGAGTGTGAAGCTCCATGAATTTAAACGTCCTTTAGTTTCATGTTTTATGTCAAGATAGCTGCCCTTAGCAGAATGGAGTATTTACTGGAAGAAAAATATAAAATTCTCTTCGGTTTTGCCAGAGAAATAATATTAGGTGAGTGTTTCAGGATAAAACGGTGCCAGAGAGAATATTTCTTTGCTAGAAATGAGGATTAGACGATTTGTCATAAAAGGAAAAAAAAAAAAAAAATTCCCTCTGGGTAATGGTGCATTATGTGTTCTCTACTGGTGCATCTCACCCCAAATAGTTTTCCTACATGCTCTATAAACTGTAATAGTTCTTCAAATACAAATAAAAACCATAATGCATCATCACAAAAAAGCATGGAAACATGGCAATATGAATTCATAGCTATCCTGTTCGGATGGTGGTACATACCAGAAGACTAGTCAACCTCAACAGTGTCTTCTGCCTGCATTCTAGTTAGTGAGGTCAGTTAAATATTCATTATATTAACTCTTAATAAACTTGAATTGACTATTGGCTCCAGTTTGTTGAATTGATGCCAGATGTTGGTTATAGTTCCTTGAATTGACTCCAAACGTTGGCTCTACTTTGTTGACTAGACTCCAGATCTTGGCTCTAATATCTTGAATTGATTCAGGCGTTGGTTGTAGTTTCTTGACCGCAACAACCGCAACAGTGTCTTCTGCCTGCATTCTAGTTAGTGAGGTCAGTTAAATATTCATTATATTAACTCTTAATAAACTTGAATTGACTATTGGCTCCAGTTTCTTGAATTGACTCCAGATCTTGGCTCTAGTTGCTTGAATTGACTCCACATGTTGGCTCTAGTTTCTTGAATTGACTCCACATATTGGCTCTAGTTTCTTGAATTGACTCCACATATTGGCTATGGTTTTTTGAATTGACTCCAGATGTTGGTTATCATTTCGTGATTTGACTCAAAATCTTGTCTATAGTTTCTTGAATTGGTTCCAGATGTTGTCTCTATTTTTTTACTGACTCCAGATCTTGGTTTTATTCTCTTGAACTGATTCCAGATGTTAGCTGTAGTTTTTTTTAATCGACTCCAGATGTCGGCTATAGTCTTTGAATTGGCTCCAGATCTTGGCTCTACTTCCTTGGGTCACTGAAAGATACAGCAAAGGGAGCTCCAGGTCTTTGGCTCTAGCTTCTTGAATCGACTCTAGATTATTTTTTTTCTTTTAGTAAACTCCCTCGTGCCAACTTCATGTCGCATTCAGAGACTTGTTTAAGCTTTTAGAAAAAAAAATCGGGGTAGGGAAGGAGATCGTCCGACAATTGTGACAAAATGGGATTGTTCACTAAACTAGAAATTATGTCAATTGAAAATATCAGGTCAAAAGAATCAAATTTACCCCTTACCGTAATCGTCATTGTTCTGATTAAACCCAGCAGCATAAAACTAAATGCTGTGCAAAGGGTCTTTCATTTTTCTGATATTTCAGCTCTTGTCTTTTTGATAAATTTTCAGTAGTATAAAAAAACATCATTTTTTTGCTGTGTTGTTATGGGGCATTGGGTGTAGAATGAAGTGAAAAAAAATTAATAATTTAAACAATTTTGGTATAAAACAGCAATGTAAAAAAATGTGAAAACAGTGAAGGGGTCTGAATACTTTCTGAATGCATATGTATCTCATTTTCTAAAGATATGCTTTACATAATTACAGTCAATAACTATGAAATATAGTTTAGGGACAATTATTTTAAAAGAAATTCTGACATACATGGTTATTCAAAGAGAATCGAAAAGTTACTGCACGGTCAGTGACTTTTCGTTCTCTTCCATTCGGTGCGATTTGGCGATCCCATTTCAACGTCCCTGCGCTGTATTCAGCAAGCACCACAGGGCCGCCATAGTGCAGGGAAAAGGTTTATTAGATATTGAATTGAAACAGGAATATTTTTAACATTGAAGCCTATGGGATTCGCCTGAATAAACCTGTCAAATGAAACCACCGAACAGCAGGGCAATTCGGCAACTTTTCACTGCTGGTTTTTGTTCTCTGAATAGACGAAGCATTGCTTCTTCATGGGGGATTTCACTACCCTCGAACAGGCACCGACCAGGCACCGTATGTGCAGGCAATTCGCCAACATTTGAATAGCCGAATGGCCAGGAAAGGTAACCATACGCTGAATTTCAGCATTCGATTACCTTTCGGCCACAATCCGGAGCTCTTTGAATAACCCTGATAGTCTTTTCTTTCCTGTTTCCTTGTATATAAGTGTTATCTCTTCTACCAAGGACGACTCTACCCCTATCGGAGAGAAAATCCTCTAATTCTTGGCAAGCTGTTGTTTTTTTTCTTTTATCTGAAACAATATCCAATGTTCCCTACAGCTACCTCAGCTTTAAATTGCCTGCCACACTAGTGGCGCCTTTATTTTTCATTCAGGGCATCACCGTTCCATCCTTAGTGTCTATAACATAGGCTGCACCAATTATGCTGCATTTCAACCCATAGGGGTTCCCCGGTATGGTGTAATGATGGAGCACTTCACCTTCAGCATGCACCTGACTATAATTGGCGCAGAGACATTCCTTACCGCCGCAGGATAGCACAGCCACTAGTCTAGCTCTTAGCAAAAAAATAAAAAAGTTGGGATGAGTGATGGAGATCAGATAAAGAACAGAGCATGGATTAAATCCCCCATATGTTACTTAAGGGAGAAGGGGAATACGATTTGTAATCCTGCATAAGAGCCATGTTGTTCAATGACATAAATGGATCACCTTGAGGAGTAACATCATCAAACATAACGCAACTCTTATACCACAGAGACATTTAAAAATTTAAATCTGCTCTTTCTGTTTTACAGCTGACAGATATTACATTGCCCCTCGCTGGAAACGCTGAACTCTGCCACAAAAATCCAAACGCGCTCACAAAGTGTACTTTCGTCTCTATTTTCCTTGGCCAGCTGCTGCTGTGTGCGTGAATGATGGTGTTAGACGTTAGAGTCAATTTCATAAAAAGGGAAAAGAACGTTTAAAAGTTTATGAAAACATATAAATTTATTAAACAATACACATTCTGTCACATAAGCCTATACTTGTGGTTTAAAATGCCTCCGTTACAATGTTCGTACAGTAGATGTATCACCGTCATAATCCTCCTCCGAGCATAAATAAATCAAATTGTTAAAACACATTTTCATCAAGTGATTTACAACGTTAGTAATCCTTCAGGAACAGAAACAATGTATGTTATAGTTTTTTTGGGCTTTTTTCCTAAAAGCATCCATTAACTTTAAGAGGGCCTGATATCCAGATAAGAAGCGGATCTACATTAATCAAAAGGCATTAAATGATCTAGATCAGTGCTGGAAAATCTTGGCATTGCAGACATGAACTAAATTTCCCATAGTGCTCATTAAGTCCCTAGGCTGAGGATCATAGGAAGTGCACTTCACATAGTGAGATGTTAGCAGTCATTGCTGTCGATAGTTGAACCTATATTAAGATAAAGGTATACTCTATACCACCATAATCACTAAATACATTTAAGTCGTTATGGTAGTAGTGGTGTGCATTCGTTTTGTAACAAATCTTAATTCGTTTGAAAATTTGTTGATTCACATTTCGGAAGTACTTCCGAAACAACGAATTTGTTTCATCCGATTCTAAATGAAAACAAAACGAAACCGTATATAACGAAATTGATTCGTTATACTATTTCACAAGAGAACCATTCATTGAATTATTCCTCTATGCACACTGTTGAGAAACGGTAATTTAACCCTAGCGTGCCTTTTAACACTCATGTTTAACTCTAATCTAACATTAATTGAGCAGGATTTGATTTACAGGGTAATTCAAAGAGATCCGAATTGCTTGAGAAAGGTAACCGAACGCTGAAAATCAGCGTTCGGTTACCTTTCTTGGCCATTCGGCTATCCAGAGAACAGGCAATTCGCCAAATCCTGGCGAATTGCCTGCACATTCGGTGCCTGTTCGAGGGCAGTGAAAGCCCCATAAAAAGCACTGCTTCGGCTATTCAGAGAACACAAACCAGCAGTGAAAGGTTCCCGAAATGCCCTGCCATTCGGTGGTTTAATTCGGCAAGTTTATTCAGGAGAATCCCATAGACTTCAATGTTAAAAATATTCCCGTTTTAATGCAATATCTAATAAACCGTTCATTATAAAATTCTGCAGTAAAGAGTCTCTTTATTCATCGATTTTTTGGGATTTTAAGCATTTTTCTTAATTTTTTTTTTTTTTTTTAAAAGTCCGATTTTTTTTTGAGTTTACTTATTTTTTCTGTAACAGCCCTTTTTATTATCATTCCCTGGACCTCATATGTAAATTTCAGACATTTTCGCTCAGTAGTTTCTTTGCAAACAGTGTTTCACTTTTCAAACATTCATGCAAACTGTTTTCCTAAGGCTAGGGTCAGACTAACGCAGTATCAACGTGCGTTTAGCAGCACTAAATCACGGCCGTGCTAGCAGCAAATGACATCCAATGCCGAGCAGCATACGAAGAACGGCCGCACAAAAGTGCGGCTGCGCAACGCAAGTGGCAAACGAACGCATTTTTTCGAGAACGTGAAACCGCTAGTATGGACGTACAGAGTGCGCTGCGTCCGCTAGCGGCGTGTGTGCGTGATTAGGAGACGTCAGACGCTGCTAATGTCCGGGCAACATAACGTCCAGACACAAAAAGTGTTTTATTGATGATCCGTACAAAATCACGGACGAAAAGGCGCATCGTATGACCGCTATCGCGTATTCCGTGAAAAAATACCTCCATTCGTTCGAACGCACTTTTTCACGGACAACGCGAAAAATGCGTTAGTCTGACCCTAGTCTGATTTATTCACTTCACTCTGTCTGCGGTCTCGGCTTTCTCAGCTTTTTCCGGCAGCTTCTCTCTGTGTGATCGGCTCCTGCTCGGGTTTTTCCGTGGTTTTCGTCGGGTTAATCCAGATGTTTTTGAGGGTTTTCGGCGTGCATTCGCCGGGTTTTGCGGTTAGTTTTCGTCAGGTTTGCAGCAGCTTTTCCCTGCAATTCGGGGACCCTGTGGTGTTTGCTGAATACACCGCAGGGTCACCGAAATGGGATCGGCAAAAGGAATCTAATTGAAGAGAACGAAAAGTCACCGAACGTGCGGTGACTTTTCGAATCTCTTTGAATTACCCTGTTATTGTTTTTTTTTAGTGATTCAAAAATTCGATTCGATCCCAAATTGCAAACGAAATTATGAAAAGGAATCAGTTTTGTTTTACTGTCTCACAAAGCACCCCGTCCCTGTCAATTGGCTGTGGTGCTGAATCTGTTGTTTTCAGCACCACATGCCAATAGACAGCTCAATATTTAACCCTAGCTTGCCTTTTAACCCTCACG
Organism: Leptobrachium leishanense; assembly: GCA_009667805.1. Taxonomy (NCBI): domain Eukaryota; kingdom Metazoa; phylum Chordata; class Amphibia; order Anura; family Megophryidae; genus Leptobrachium; species Leptobrachium leishanense. The sequence continues at coordinate 30,205,765 of CM019071.1, read as the reverse complement.
TTTAAACCTTATCTAACAGTAATTGAGCAGGATTCGATTTTTATTTTTAAGTGATCCAAAAATTTGAATCGAATCATAATTACGAAACGAAATACGAAATGAAATTACGAAACAAAATGGCGAAACAAGTCAGTATTCAAACAAATTCTGTTTCAGATTAAATTATTTTCAAACGAAACAAAACAAATTTTTCAGCTGTACACACGTCTATATGACAGCAGGAGCCTATACCCATTTCACTCCCATTAGCTGTCCACAGCTACTGGTAATGCCCTTCTAGTGGATATGTCACCTCTGCCTTGTTGATTTAACGTGCTGAATTAATTTAGATAGAGTTCAAATGCCACAAGAATTTCCTTTGATTCCAACACAAATGATCAGAGAAGAACAATAACTAAACAATGTCTTTATCTTAAATATTTTCCCATGCTCAGTGTTCACATAGTAATATTATTTTGCATTATAATCGTCGATATTTAATCAATCTTTTAACACATGAACAACACAGAAACCAAACAGGTATAGTTTTCAAATATGATTATACATTGCATAAGCCTGTCACAATGTCAATGTACCCCACCACAGCAGGCTCTGGGCTGTTTTCACCTAATGACTGCCCTTATGAGACTGATTTTACTAGAGACACACATCCTCCTGGGGCTCTCTGCAGTTCAACGGTTAAACAGGTCCTACAGTGAGTCACCTTTTGACAAGAACGGGTTAAAAAACAGGGATGTTGTGAGCAAGGGCAGGCTGAGGGGGTAAGAGAAAATGTTCCTCCTGTTCCTCTATAACAGGGGTCAGCAACCTTGGCTTTCCAGATGTTTTGGAACTACATCCCCCATAATGCTCAGTCACTCGTTAGGTTGATTGAGCATCATGGGAAATGTAACTCCAAAACATTTTAAGGGCCAAGGTTGCTGACCCCTGCTCTATAAGGGCCAAACTAGGTTTGTCTGCTAAAGGTTGCCAAACTTCCCCGGGTTGTCAGTCCTCCGACTGTAACTACACATACCCGGAATGGCTGCACTCAACCCAAACATGATTTTTCATAAAGGTGCGGCTTCTGAGTCCGTTTATACGACTGTCAAAGTGCTCGCCGTCAGAGCCACAAAAAAGACTTAATAGGCACCAGTCCCCTCTCCAGGAGGATTCCGGACCGTGTTTTCCTCTGCACTATATCCAGCCGCTCAGAATTCCATACCAGGTTTCATCTGTTTCCCAACTTCAGGTATGGGCTGGGACTGGATCTCCTATATGTGCGCTGCACGTCCCTTACCTGAATGGTATCTAGAACCTGCTGTACCTACCTACACCCCTCTATTGGATTCCCCTTGTGTATGACCTTTTGCTTTGGACTGTGATATACCCTTCTTTCTTGCTGCCCGCCTTGACCTCGCAACCCCGGTACACCCCAGTTGGGACAACGACATACAGACAACACTTAAAAAACAGAGCACTACACTATAATACAGATTTAAAGATTTTAAACTCACATGCCATAGAAAAATAACAATGGGGATGTAGTTGAAATGAAATATAATATCTACAACGCCATATTAAAATACAGTGCTCTGAATCTGGTATGTTGTGTGGTATGGTGGTCTCAGAAGCATCTTTATATTAAGTGCAGCCATTTTGGTTTTTATATTTTACAATTGGAGGACTGATCACCAGGGAAGGTCTGGAAATGCTTCTATATACAGAGTACATTATATGATATTGTAGGCAACAAGTAAGGTGAGAGGAAGCGAGGAAGGTTTTTGGAAACCGCGATCCATTGTGCTATTGGCCACATTGCGGATACTTAACTACAACCCTTTTCTTTTAATCTTCAGGCACACGGATGTTAGTAGCATAAGTCTGGCTGAGCATCATGAGAAATGTAGTTCACATTCATGAGGGGTACAAAGGTTATCCTTCACAGCCATCCATCATACCGCACCACCAAGCAGTAATGAGCACCAATTAGCAGAGTGATAAGTTTAAGCTACGGTCTCATTGGATGTGAGTTTGACCTTAAAATGTTTGTCTTTTTTCCTGTATTTATTTTCTCTAGTGATTTCCCAATTTACAGCTAAATTGGAAAGTTAAAATTAGCACTGAAATACTTGTTTTGGCTTAATCTTTTTTGCACTTTTGGGATTTGAGGGATGTAAAATCATAAAAAGCACAGTAAGTTTCCTGGGCTTAATTCCTCTTCAGTGAAAGAATAGAACATTGTTTAATGATCATTAGTGTCCGAACAAGTGGGTTTAAATTGAAAACGGAATACCCTGCAACCTCTGATGGCGGAAGGGGTAACCCAGGCTTTCCGGGTTCATGACGAACTCACCATACGACATTTAAAGAGTTAAGTTAAGTCATTATATTTTTTCCTTGTAAAAAAAGTTCTACCCACATTTCCAATGTCAACTGTTGTCTGGAAACCTATTCATTAATAGGACTATACACAGGACCTGAGGTCACCCACCAGACTGGATGAACAGAAATTCAGCCTAAGGCATAGGAAGGGTTATTTTATGGTGAGAACAATAAAGCTGTGGAATTTTAAAAGAAACAGTGAAGCGCCTATCAGAAAAAGTGACTAAACGTCCACGCTACACATTGAATGTGGGGGTTCTCCTAAAAACCTGAAAACATGTATTGTAGATGGTCAACGGAGCGCCAGCAAGCTGGATGTGCGGTTAGTCACTATACATGTCCAATAGACTATCTTCTAGATCGTCCCAAAGGAACCACTAAAGATACAATGGGTCATTTGAACAGTTTATAAGGAAGCAGCATACACAAGACATGTTGATACCAGCTGAAGAAGCTCTAAGGAGCGAAACTTGTACTGGTAAATATAATTTATGTATTAAATAAATTTATTTTAAACTATTGCTGCTTACTGGAACGTGATTTTAAAGAAGGTTTTGGAATTACCTTGATATTCCTATGCGACATCTTGGAGCCAATGCGGCTCACTAATATGTGAGTGTAATCATTTATGAGCACCTACTCTATTATTATATAACGATATTGCACTAGAAAGTGCGTTGGTATTTTTCTGATCCACTGCAGGGGAAAGTGCTTGAAGAATTCTATTGCGGGTATATGGGCACCTGAAACATCTTTTGAAGACCCATAACTACTATTCACCCTAGAGCCGAGGCTAGGCTCAACACCATGTGAGTAGGACCACGACCGTTTTACTCTCCTCCTACGGTGGAACGACATATTGCACTATTATATCCCTTTTTTTCTGCAGAAATTTCCTTTATTGTGAAGAGTGGTTCCTTTGGGACGATCTAGAAGATAGTCTATTGGACATGTATAGTGACTAACCGCACATCCAGCTTGCTGGCGCTCCGTTGACCATCTACAAAGCTGTGGAATTCTCTGCCTGTTGAGGTGGTTGGGTCAGAGACTGTACAGACTTTTGAACAATGGCTGGACGACTTCCTGCAAAAACATAATATTATTGATACGTATCTTCTTGATACGAGGAGAAATCTGACGCCATTTTGGGGTCAAGAAGAATTTTTTTCCTCAGTGTGTTGCATATTGGCGAGCGCTTCTTTTGGATCAACAGCAGTAGGTGATGTGTGAAAAGCTGAACCCGATGGACACACGTCTTTTTTCAGTGTATGTGACTGATATCAAATGTGTCTTGGAGAGATATGTCACCCATAAGGTATGTTTACCATTAGGGGTGGTTCAGGGTCTTTTTTGAGAAAGGAGTTTACCAGGAAGGATACATTGAGATTTCACTTGTTTTCAAGTATGTCCTGGGTTGCGAGTCTGTACCGTTGGGTGTCTTGCCCAAGGACACTTACTGGAGAGGTTGCTCGCTGGGATGGAACCTGTGTCTCCACAGGCTCTCTCCACACAGATCAGTGATGTTACCTCTACTCCACCCAGTCGGTATTAGTTTGTGCCTTAGACATTGAGAATTTGGGTTGGCAATGATGTAGAGTCAGAGGTACTTCTGTTTGATGACTTTAGGGAGGGCCTATGTGGGTTTAAACCTATGTGGGTTTCAGCAGCAATAAATATATTACTTATAGTAATTTGATAACAGAGTGTGTATCCATTTTCATTCTACATTTAGGGTATATATGGCATAACTAAAGTCCATAGGCTGTATTCCATTATTCCCAGTGAAAGGGAGCCGGTAAAGGGAAAAAATAGGCATGTGATGATTACTCTTATCAGCTTACTGTTACCGTAACTATTCTGATCTACCAACTGCATTAGTGGCTTCAGTCAGAATGACAGGGACCTGCAGGCAGGTACTGCCATTGGGCTCCATGGTGGTGACCCTGCCATGAGCTGTGCGCAAACTCACAAGGGTGGGATTTCATAGGAGCCGCAAAGGAAACTGGAAAGGATGTTGGAAGATGTCAGATCCCAGATCCAAGTGTCCGATGCTGCATACAGCGAGAGGAAGCAACGGATCACACTGCCCTTTTCACCGTGGGATCAGAGGTAAGTAAAGGATTTTGGAGGGAGGGTTTATCTTAATGTGTTAAGTTGTTGTACACAAACAAAATTCCTTACCAACAAGTAAAAGAAGGCCAGTATTTCTTTCAGAAATTCCAGCTCCAGAAGAGAAGAACGGGCTTCGTTGGAACAGCTTGTTCTTCTAATACTGGTTGCAAATTAATGGCTCCTATAAAGCACAGGAGCTGGTAATTTACCGTAAGGAGCCACAATGCAGCAGGGTCGAAATAGGAAATCCAGCCATTATGTTAACTGCTGGAGTCGTTATGTTGTAATGGCTCCAGCCATTAACGTAACGGCAAGTGTAGAATAGGAGCCAACAAGGTTTCAATGCTTGTGATCTCCTTGGATAAATGTCCCATTGCTTCAATGGAAAAACGTTTTTCCTCGCACAGCAGGAATCAGATGAGTGCAAATAAAGTATGTATTTGCAAACCAATGGGACCAGCCTCCTGATCTATGCTTGGCACTTTGTAGTTGGTGAATAGGGATGATTTGTTCGGTTCCATTGGTTCGGAGTTCGATTCGAACATCGCCTGTTCGCATGTTCGCGAACTACGAACATTTCCGCGTGTTCGCCGCATGTTCGCCCACAATGCACCACAATGGACCACAATGCACTTTTCCACTGGCCTGAAGCTTGTAATTGGCTACAGCCTTGCACCTGACCACAGGTTCAAGACTATGCCAATCACGGCTCAGAGTCCTGATTGGGCAAATTTTGCCCAATCATGGGCTCACAGGGCTAAGTCCCGCAGCACACTATATAAGGCTTCACACAGCGCTTCAGCACGTGTTTTTTGAGAGGAGATTGTTCTGTTAGTGTGTGTTATCACTGCCAGTCTGCCACCAGCTATTGGGGGGGGTCTCATTTCTACAAAATATCTGGGAATTGTTCTAAACTGTGTGTTCTCACTGCCACCAAGTATTTTGGGGGTCTCATTTCTACAAAATATCTGGGAATTGTTCTAATCTGTGTGTTCTCACTGCCACCAAGTATTTTGGGGGTCTCATTTCAACAACGTATCTGGGAATTGTGGTAATCTTTGTGTTCTCATTGCCACCAGCAGTTTTGGGGGTCAGTCATTTCTACAAAATATCTGGGAATTGCTCTAATCTTTGTGTTCTCACTGCCACCAAGTATTTTGGGGGTCTTATTTCTACAAAATATCTGGGAATTGTTGTAATGTTTGTTCTCACTGCCACCAGCAGTTTTGGGGTTCAGTCATTTCTACAAAATATCTGGGAATTGTGGTAATCTGTGTGTTCTCACTGCCACCAAGTATTTTGGGGGTCTCATTTCTACAAAATATCTGGGAATTGTTGTAATCTTTGTGTTCTCACTGCCACCCATCAGGGGGTCTCACTGATTTATAGGAGGTTTCTGGGAATTGTAATCTGTGTCTTCTCACTGCCAGCTATCAAGGGGTCCTATCAGGGGGTCTCACTGATTTATAGAAGGTTTCTGTGAATTGTAATCTGTCTTGTCACTGGCTGCCAGCTATCAGGGTGTCTCACTGAGTTATACCAGAGTTCTGGAAATCTTTAATCTTTATACCAGAGTTGAATCAGAGTTCTGCAGCATATCTCCAATTTTTATAACAGAGTTGAATCAGTGTTCTGTATATCTTTAATCTATATATCACTCACCATGTCAGAAAGACCAAAAAGGACAGGCAGACGCTCCCAGGCACAGATAAGAGGGCAAGCAGCCTCTGTGTTGGGAGGCTGTGCCTCTGGTCGTCGTGGACATGGTGCATCCTCTGCAGGGGCACGCTTGTCCTTTCTAACTGGTGCTGGCTGTCTTAAGCAGCAGCAACATACAGAGGATTTGGTGGATTAGCTAACCAGGCCATCCTCATCCTCCGAGTCCTCTGCCAGCCAGGCTTGTAGTGCTTTAAAGTCCACCTCAGCTGTCAAAGCATCTAATGCAGCCTCCATGTCCACAGCTACTCCTGCCTTAGCCTCACTATCACACACGGAGGAGTCAGCTGAATTGTTTGACTACAATGACAGTGACATGCTGCTTGAGGATGAGCAGCAACTACAGTGCTCTGATTCAATCTCTGAGGTTGAGGAATGGAGTATAATCAACCTAGAGGAAGGGGTGCCAGTGACACACAAATAACTGGCACTCATGTTGCCCCAGCAGCTGCAGCATACTGCCAAGTTGAGTCCAGGGACGAGGAGATAGGGGGTGATGACAATGATGATGAGGTCACTGACTCCACCTGGGTGCCTGATCGAACAAAGGAGTCAAGTGAGGAGGAGGAGGAGGCACAACAAACACGAGGCACAACATCCTTAATGACCAACCATAGCACTAGCCAGTCCAAGGCATCAGATGTCAGAGCTGCTCAGGTGCAGAGCGCTGTTGTCTCAAAGCACACATCCAGGAACTCTGCTGTCTGGGAGTTCTTTAAGTAATGTGCAGCAGACCGCAACATTGCTATTTGTAATCTATGTCAGATGAGGCTCAAGCGTGGGAAAGACACCGGATGCTTGGGTACCACGTGCTTGAGGCGACATATGACCACCTGCCATGCATCCCGTTGGTGCAAAACTTTGCGTAGGTCCTTCTCACCTGTCTCTACCCCCACTGTATGTCCTGCCAGGTCATTGACTCCAACCTCCACTGACAGGGATGATGCTACAGTAATGGATGTACCAGGTCCTTCCTCACAATGTGACAACATCCCATCAGCTGAAGATTTACACAGTCAGATTACGTTGCCCCAGCTGCTGCAGCGTAAGAAAAAATATAGTCCCAACCATCCCCAAGCTCAGCGTCTAAATGCTAGCTTAGCAAAATTACTCGCATTACAGCTGCTGCCTTTCCATCTGGTGGACTCTGCTCCCTTCCGTGAATTTGCTGAATGTGCTGTACCACAGTGGCATGTTCCAAAACGCCATTACTTTTCACGGAAGGCCATTCCAGCACTATACCAGCACGTGGAAGACAATGTTATCGAGTCATTGGGAAAGGCAGTCAGCAGCAAGGTGCATGTGATTTTAGACACGTGGTCCAGCAAGCATGGACAGGGTTGTTACATTTCCTTCACGGCACACTGGGTAACTCTGATTGCAGCTGGGAGGGATCCAAGATGGCACTCTGTGCTGGAGCTTGTTCATCCACCACGCCTCCAGAAAGCTGCTTGTATGAGATCTGTCTGCTCCACCACCACCTCTCCCTTTTCCTCATCCTCCTCCTTCTCTGGCTCTGGCAAAGTGGCATTTAAACCGATGCGTGACAAGGGCTACACAATGGCTCAAGCAAAAAGATGCCATACTGTGCTTTAGCTGGTTTGTTTAGGGGACAGGAGCCACACCGGGCCAGAAATTCTGTCAGCTCTGCAGGGGCAGGTGCAGAGATGGTTAACACCACGCCAGTTTGAGCTGGGAATGGTAGTCTGTGATAATGGCAGCAACCTTCTCTCCGCCCTACGCCTGGGTAAGTTGATGCATGTACCATGCCTAGCACACGTCCTAAATCTGGTGGTACAGCGTTTCCTAACCAGGTACCGAGGGTTGGCAGAGCTTCTCAGCCAGGCCAGTAAAGTCTGCAGCCACTTCAGATGGTCATTCCCAGCAAGTGTTCGCCTGTCAGAAATTCAAAGAGAATTCCACGTTCCCACAAATCGTCTGATCTGTGACATGCCAGCCAGGTGGAACTCGACATTAGCAATGCTGCAGCGTCTGCACAAGCAGCAGAGGGCCATCAACGAGTAGCTGTGTGAGTATGGCACAAGGACAGGTTCAGGTCAACTTGTTTCCCCCCCCCCACAGTGGCTGATGATCAAGGATGCATGCACTGTACTGTCACCATTTGAGGAGGCAACGAGGATGGTGAGCAGGGACAGTGCATGCATCAGCGACACAATTCCTTTAGTGTTCCTGCTGGAGCACACTCTGCGGGGAATTATAGATGTGGCTCTAGAGGCAGAGCAGCAGGAGGAAGAGGAGGCCTTCCCTAGCTCTAAAGGCCCCAGTTTTTCCACAGACAGCATCCCAGCGGGTCCTCCTCAGATCAGACAGGAGGAGGATGAGGAGGAGGAGGACTATTTAAGTAGTGGGGGCATTGAAGGTGGGGATTCCTCAAAGGAGGGTTTTGTGTGCCCAGAAAAAGAAGGACTAGTACGTGGCTGGGAGGAGGAAGTGCACGATGAGGTCATCCTCATTGACCAGGAAGACTCGGAACCTAATGCCACCTCCAACCTACCCTGCATTGGCTCCCTTATCCTGAAAAGCCTGGTAAAGGACCCCAAGATTCGTGCTATCAAGGAGAGGGATCATTACTGGTTGGCAACCCTTCTTGATCCACGATACAAGGGTAAAGTTGCAGAGCTCATCCTGCCCGCACAGAGGGAGCACAGGATGAAAAAACTTGAGGACGCTCTAAAGCGACACTTGGGTAACACCTTTCCAGGCACTGGTAGGTTACCAAGTGATGACACATGTGCTTCTTAGGCTGCGGATGATCAGAGGAATAGTGGTGATGGCCGGGGCCGCTTGACTGATGCCTTTTAAAATATTTTAGTCCACGACACCCAGGGACGTCAAATGTAGGCACCCATTGCCAGCGTCTTCTCCGTGTGGTGCAGGACTACCTAGGGGCAAGGGCAGACCTGGATACCTTTACAGCAGATGATCCCCTGACTTACTGGGTGTTGAGATTGGATCACTGGCCAGAACTTAGCCAATATGCTATGCAGCTACTAAGTTGCCCTTCATCCAGCGTGCTTTCTGAAAGGACGTTCAGTGCCGCTGGAGGTTTTGTCACAGACAAAAGAGTGCGTCTTTCCACCGACTCTGTAGACCGGCTGACATTTATAAAAATGAATCAGTCCTGGATCAGCAGCTATCAATCCCCTGATGCTGACGTAACAGAATAGATCGGGGATGTCTTCTGCATTCACAATAGGCTTGTGCACCGATTTTTTTTTCGGTTCGATTCGGTTCGATTTTTCAGATTTTTAAACTTTTCGAATCGGCTCGTTTCGACCGATTTCGGTTTCGATTCGGTTCGGCTCGTTTTTCGGGTACATTTTTTTTTCGGAATATCGACCATTTTTCGTATATTCGTGTCACTGTGCTCGGTTTTTGTATCGACTTTTCGTGATTTCGGAAATTTTCGTTTTTCGGAATTGTACATTTTTCGGAATATCGACCATTTTTCGTATTTTTCGTGTCACTTTGCTCGTTTTTTGTATCGACTTTTCTTTTTTTCGGAAAATGTTCGTTTTCAGGAAATTTTCGACACTAAAGGCCCAATTTTAAAGCACCTATTGTTACTTTCATCCAAAGCCTGCATAAGTTTCACCATAATTTAGCCAAAAAATCACTAAACTTGTTCTGCGTGTCCTAAAATGTCTCCATTTTTAAAACAGACTGCCGCCCCAAGCAGTTGCTTATGAATAGATTAAAGGAAAACCGTTTACCGTCATTTGAAACATCATTTTAAAAAAAAAAATGTTTCTATACATCCTACAAATCTGCCACTTCACGGGCAGGTTATGGGGACCTCCTAGGCACGATATTTGAAGGAATTTTTCGTTTTTATTTTTAACCCTTATTTCATGGAAAACTCACTGTCCCTTTAAAAACGTTTTTTTTTTTACTTTTTGTCCTTGTTTCCTGTCCCCCAGGGCACTACCCGGACCCCCATACACCTTTTATGGCAAATATCTTACATATATGCCCTCTTGCAGGGCACTCTAAAAACCGAACTTTTGAGTCCCATTGACTTGCATTGAGTTCGGTTTGTGTTCGAGTTCGAACTCGAAGTTTTGAAATTGTTCGAGTTCGAATGTGAATCGAACACGGGGGTTTTTGGCTCATCCCTATTGGTGATGGTCAGTTTTTAATGGAGTTGCATGTTTTTCTGCAATTAGGACTTTTTGTGTGTGTTTACAAACACGTTGCAGACACGTTATTATTTTTTCTGTCTGTATTTTGACCTTTTTGTATCTGTTTTGAACAAAAGAATACAGTCATTGGATCCTGAAAAGAACTTCCAAGTTTATGTATCACATTTGTAAGAATTTGACATTTGAATTAGAGTCTGGTGTCTTTCTTAAACATTCAATATAGAAGGGCTTTTTTTCTGTGCTCTACTTTGTTATTATCAGTGCTGATAAAAAAATGGGTATAAAATACGATAGATCGATCGATCATAGACATAGAATTGTATTAATAATCTAAAGATTATTCTGTTTATCAGTGTTAAACTTTTTTTCCATATTGAAATCACACAAAAGTACCCAAAATACAAGAAAAAAGGGTATTGGACTCTACATGGATGCAAATAACGGCTTTACATGAGAAATAAGTGTATGAAATGACAGTAACTTTGTTCTTCTAGCTGTGCTTTCTTTAGTATGAGAAAGGTCTCCTGAGGTCACCTTTGAAGAGACCTGTCACAGCTAATCATGTGGCCCAAGCCATTACAGCAAACCGATTTGAAGGCTGCAGCATTGAGAGAGGTTGAGGGTCAGGGTGTGGATGTCCATTAACCCTTTCCTGCCAGGACGAGGCCACCTCTGTATACATAGCAAAGCATCTATAGCCCATCTGACAGCGAAAGGGTTAAACAGCCAGAGGCTGCTTTTGCGGGAAACAAGCCGAAATAGCTGTAGTCACTTGGAAAACGTTTTTCGTATCAAACTCACACAGTTAGCTCGTCTGAAGATGCATTAAATGGGATCATTCATCCAGATCGTAATCCTTTCATTTTCTAACATTGTTTAATAATTTAAAGAGCTTCAGATTGTTTGCTTCTTTTTTTTTCTCATTTGTTTTTTAACAATTCAATTGTAACTCCATGTGACATAATAGTAAAGAGTGGGAAAAATGCTCCAAATTGATCACACAGCATCTCAATTTGTTTTCCTAAATTCTAAAGCGAAAATGTGTAGCAGCGTACCTCTGCTTATGTTACCAGGGTTTTTTGTTGATGTCGTCTTTAGATAAGTAACAATGTCCCTGTTTGTTCGAGGCTTTGCAAACATTTGTGGTACATTATATGAACAAAGGTATTGGGACACACTTTTAAATTAGTGAATTCAGTTTTAGTTTTATTTATTTATAAAAATCACCTAGCCATGCAGTCTGCATTTATAACGATTTGTGAAAAAACAATGGGTCATTCCGTAGAGCTCCTTTTCTATTCCAGCACAACTGTGCCCCAGTGCACAAAGCAAGGTCTATGGTTGGATGAGTTTGGTGTGGAAGAACTTGACTCGCCACATCCCCATCAAACACCTTTGGGATGAACTGGAATGGAGATTGCAAGCCAAATCGTCTTGTTCAATATCAGTGTCTTACCAAACAAATGCTCTACTGGATGAATTGGCAAACATTCCCACAACAATATCCCAAACCTTTGTGGAAAGCCTTCCCAGAAGAATGGAATCTGTTATAATTGCAATGGGGGACTGTAATGATCATGAATGAATTGTGTCATAAATCATCATATTTAAATATTAATTGATTGCTATTGATTTTGCCCTGTGTGGCTAACTTGTGTCATCACTAAGCCAGCCTACTCTAGAGTGGTTACCTCATAAGGTGACTCCCACTGGGAATAAAGGTGTATACATATTGGGCCCTATTACGCTCCTAACGCTAACGGTAGTGCCAACCTGCGTGAGCACTACCGTTAGCTGCGGTATTTACTGCATATTACAATCCAAACGCAAACGGGTTAAAAACGGGAGCAGGGAATGACTGGGGGGAAAAAGTCACCCCAGTCTCTCCCTGCCTATCACCACGCCGACCGGCCGGATCTTGCGAGGCGAGATCCGGCTGGTCATGTGACCGGCAGGGGGGAGCTCAATGGAGTCATATGGACTCCATTGAGAGGCTGCGCGTGGCTGCGTGTGGCTGCGCTTAGCGGGCGCAAACAATGCAGGCAGCATTTTTTTGTGCCTGCATTGTAATTCCCCATTAAAACGGGGCAGTAAGGGGAAAACTGCGGACGCAGCTTTTTCTCCCTACTGCCCCCATTTTAGCGCAGGGATTGTAATAGAGCCCATTTTTGGTGGGAGGCATGTCACTCTGGTTGGTGGAGATAAGACTCTAGTCCAAACTTCTCTTCATTCAACTAGGAGTTCCAGGAAGGGATCATCCCTTTTTGTGATTTGGCTGGGACCTGAGAGCATGGCTGTGCCATGTGCTGTGCATGTATGGATGGGTAAATGACTGTTGCTCTTGTTGATCCCTTTGTATATCTCTTACCCATGCTGAGTCTTTGTTTTATTGCAGTGTCCATGGTTTAGCTTAAGAATGTCTTACCTTTTCTATCTTTCTGTTTAACCTTTTATTTTAAAGTAAATTAATTTTACCCATCACTGTGTGTTTGTGTCGTCACTCACTACTCGACGTCTCCCGCTATCGGCTGGTATACCGTTTTAAAATTGTTTTTCACAACAGGGACCCACTATATATAAAGTCAATATATTTGGATGCGATGTTATTAAAGTCCCTGTTGGTGTAATGGCCAGGATTGCCAATTCCTATATCATGTGTGAATGGGTTGTGGTGGAGAACAAAAATTGCTCTGGGATGCAATTCTTTGAATTGCTGTGATGTGAACTTTTTGTCCTTCTCCACAACCCATGTAAGCACTGATTTACCCTACGGGTCCAAGAATCCACTGCAACTGGTCATCATGCCTAGCTCCCAGCTGATGTGGGTCCAACAAACCCGAAACAGCACTGTCCTAGGAGTGGCTTTGACCAGTTGCATAACCTTATCTCTGCTACAAAGCCACAGTGTGGCATAGCATTGATTTTAGGGTTCTGTGTAATAGCAGACCCAGGATGCATAAAAGTGAGACAGAGGTCATTTGCATATCCTACCCAGAATTCCTTGCTGCATATTTAAAAGTCTGCAATGATATCCAGGCTGGGATGGAACAAGGAAACCTAACTGGAGCCATTTTCCTTGATTTTGCCAAGGCCTTTGACACGGTAGACCATGGCATCTTGTTAGAAAAACTTAAAAACTCTGGCATTGGTGATCGCACGCTAACCTGGTTTCAATCATATGTATCCGACCGATCACAATATGTGTCAATTTCTGGCAGCTCCTCCCTCCCGCTCCCAGTCACTTGCGGTGTACCCCAAGGCTCAATACTAGGCCCCCTGCTATTCACAATATTCATAAATGATCTGCCCAACGTCTGAAAAGCCTCAACTGTACACATGTATGCAGACGACAATGTAATCTATACCAGCAAACCAAATCTCCTGCAGCTGGAGGCCGTGCTGCAAGTACAATAGTACAATTCACAGAGGTAGAAAAGTAGATCAAAAACAACAAACTTTTTTTAAATACTGACAAAACTGTAACGATGCTCTTTGGAACAGCACCTAAACTACACAAATTGCAAAATCCCCATCTATGTGTTGGGACAAAATCAAATGGCATGCTGACCACAGTCACTTCTCTCAAATATCTAGGTATGTGGTTGGACCCTAATCTATCCTTTGGCCCCCAAATCGAAAAACTCTCATCTAAACTTTACCCCAAACTAGGTGCCCTGTACAGAAACAAATCCTGCCTGAGTACCGCTGTAAGAAAGCAGATTGTACAGCAAATGCTTATGCCTGCTATTTTTTACGGAGATGTAGTGTTTGCAGCCGCCCCGCAAACACTCCTTCATAAACTTACCACATTGTATAACTCATTCTGCCGCTTTGCGCTACAATGTAACTACATGACCCACCATTGTGATATGTTAAAAGAGCTAAACTGGCCATCGCTGGAATCCAGACGCACCCTTCACCTTTCCAGCCTGGTGTTTAAGAGCATCTCTGGGAAGCTGCCACCCTACCTGAATAGACTGCTTCCCCCAGCAGCTCCCTCATCCTATAACCTCCGATCCAGGACCAGCACCTTACTTGCTATACCACAATACAAAAAGACAGTGGCTCTGTCCTCATTTTCCTACAGAGCACCACAATTATGGAATAACCTCCCAGACACCATCAAATCTTCCCCCAGTCTTAAGTCACTCAAAAGCTCCTTACTAACATACCTCAATACAGAATGCACCTGTAAACATGTAACCTAGTGACTATATTTCCTACATATTTTTCAGTTAATCTGTATATTTGTGTTGTTTTTTTTTTTTTTTTAATATCTTGCATTGTATTACTTTGTATTTCTGTAACTGTAACACTTCAATGTTCTTGAACCCAGGACATACTTGAAAACGAGAGAAATCTCAATGTATCCTTCCTGGTAAAATCCTTTATAAATAAATAAATAAATAAATAAATATGGGGAATGTGGCACAGGAGCTCTGGGATGCAATTCTTTGAATTGTTGTGATGTGAAAGTGGCTTCTGCAATAATAATCATAACTATATATATATATATACTTCCTCATGCTGCAGGTTTGATGTTGCCCTCCCACCCTATCCACTGTCAAACCCTTCTCTTATTTTCTTCCTTACTAGGGTGGACCTTTTTTCTGGCTTACCATACTGTTGTACACTTCGTTTCAGCGACAGGGCATCGTCACAGCTAGAGGCCCAAATATATACATATCGGTACAAATATAAGTAAAAGTAGGGTAGCTGATGACAGCAATGTAGTACATGAAATTAGCAATATCAACATAAGAAATGTTTGCGCACCTCAACTTTCAATACTTCAATAGAGGTACTGAAAAAAATGAATTAAGGATACTGTAGATTATTTGTACAGCCTCTGAATTAGTATAGCATTTAATAAAATATTTATTTTTCAGTAAAGAAAAGCAGCGATAATTTTCTAGAAAACATCTCTTTATTTTTCATATTGTCTGCAATCAACAGAAAAACATCCTACTGTGTCATCGGCTATTGTGCAGTCATGGTTAAATTTTTTAAAATGATTTTAATCTACATAGTTAATCAAGGAAAGGAACACATTTTTTTGTGAATACCGCGTCTCCCAGAGCTCAGTCGATATACTCAGAATATCTTGCCGCTTGCTTTTACATCAACCAATGATGAACAGTCAATTCATGTCTTTGGGGTAAGCTGTGGTGCTAATGATAACTATGTAGTGATACATATTTTAAGGAAATATTTTCATCTCTCTAACCAAATCACCATAATGATAGTTATATTGATTATAAGTTATTTCTGCTCGAGGCTTAATCATACATCAAATGATAGACATCATTAGATATTTTGATTAAGCCCCAAGCGGGGTGAAACAGGCAAGCCGACACTTGTCTTGTTTACGTTGATATGTTGGAATAAGGTACGTGGAAAGAAACATTCAGCTCTGACTGGTTTTGCTTCAAGCAACTTTGATACTTAGTGGCCATCTTAAAAATCAACAGATTACAAAAGTATGCAAAGTATGTCAATTTCTAAAAGGAGGATTGTATATTTCTTTTATAGTGTACATGTAAAATCTCTTAATATTCTATAGAACTGTGACAAAACGCTCATATACGAGTATAATTTTAAAAATATTATGCTATAGCATTTTATTTATTTCAACCTACCAAGGAGGGATTTACTTAACGTCAATTCCAATCTCTTGGGTAAGGACCATCTATGATACTAAAACACAATATTATATAAATCTTACTGAAATTAATCTACAGAATACCAAAATTTCAAATGTGTCTTAAGTATCATTGATCTAACGTACAGTCTGATGACCTAAACTGAATAAATATTTTGGTAATTCCATAAAACAATTGCATTGTTTCAGGGACATGTCATTCAGGAACATTTGGAGACTTCAGATGAAGTTGGGTGAAGATGTCATGACTTAACTGGTCTCCAAATTTGTCCGTGCATGTAGTTCAACTCCTGTTTGCTCAGGTCTGAGACCTGCTTTCTACAGGACATTCCACAGCACAGCACAGCACAAAATTTTGTTTTGAACTAATGGATTAGTCCTAAAATGCAATTTATTTAGTTGCTAAAGAAATTCGTTTTCAGTTCTTTAGTATGAAAACTAATTTCATTCATCCGAAAACCAGTGGATACAATTAATATTGTAGTGGCTCCTCAGAGGGCTGAGATCGCTGCTCGTTACAGTATCTCTCACTCTCAGCACAATGTGGGCCATATTACATAGTTGGTGCTAACTTAACCAGAGCTGTTGTAAACTTCCCAGAGCCATTATAGCTTATGGAGGTTTTCAGTTTACAACAGCTCTGGTTAAGTTAGCACCAACATTGTAATACTGCCCCGTGTCAGGCAAAGCTGTTACAGTAACTGACTGCTGCTCATCACAACGCTCAGAGTTTCAGTAAAACTAGTAAATAATATCTTTATATATAAGAGGTTAGAACAATATTATTTCCCTGTTCTACTGAAACTCTGAGCGCTGTGATGAGCAGCAGTCAGTTACTGTAACAGCTGAGCCTGATACATTGTACTGAGAGATAATATAACAAGCAGCCGATCTCAGCGCTCACAGCCACTGGATTTAAAGGGCAAAAAAAGGTTCCTCTCTGTATAATGTCTAGAACATCCTCCTGCATTAATTAACACCCCTCTCTGTATAATGTATACAACATCCTCCTGAATTAATACCCCTCTCTGTATAATGTATACAACATCCTCCTGAATTAATTAATACCCCTCTCTGTATAATGTATACAACATCCTCCTGAATTAATTAATGCCCCTCTCTGTATAATGTATATAACATCCTCCTGCATTAATTAATACCCCTCTCTGTATAGAACATCCTACTGCATTGGCATGTGGAGGGTGCAGAACTTCGGATGTTGCGCTCTTCATTGCTGGTCTCCTTCACTCATCAATGTAATATCACAAAAAGGACTGAAACTAAAATGTAGTGCATTTTATTTTAGTTCGTTTCATTTTTTTGTACTGAGCAGTTTCGTATCTCTTGAGTCATACGAAAACTAAATTATCCCAAAATTCGGACTAAATAGTTTTAGTACTAAAATGAATGCACATGTCTATTCCAAACCAGTTGTTGGAGCCTGTAAACAGTTTTGTGGTCAGGAAAGCCTTTTTCCACACTGATCAGAAGAACACAGAGATTTCTTGAACAAAGGAACATGAAAAATCTAAAGCATGGATATCAAACTATGCCCTCCTTCAGATTATTATTGTTATTATTCTTTATTTATAAAGCGCCAGCATATTCCGCAGCGCTGTACAATAAGCACAGTATAGACAGGGTTACAATACATTGAACAACATTTGACAAACAGTACAGGAGGAGATGAGGGCCCTATTCCCGTAGGAACTCACAATCTAGGAGGGTTGGGGTTGGAAACAGGAGGAGAGGACTGTAAGGTGAGAGTGATTGATGGTTGCGTCAGTGAGTTGGGTGGTAGGCTTCCCTAAATAGGAACGTTTTAGGCTAGGGTCAGACTGAGGCAGTGCGAACGCGCGTGCAGGCGCACTTAATCACGGCCGCACTAGCAGCAAATAACAGGCAATGACGGCCAATATACGATGTACGGTCGCACAAAAGTCCGGCTGCGCAACGCAAGTGGAAAATGAACGCATTTTTTCGAGAACGTTAAACCACTAGTACTGACGTACAGAGTGCGCTGCGTCGGCTAGAGGCGTGTGTGCGTGATTAGGAGATGTCAGACGCTGCTAATGTCCGGCCAACATAACGTCCAGACGCAAAAAGGGTTTTATTGATGATCCGTACAAAATCACGGATGAAACTGCGCATCGTATGACCGCTATCGCGTATTCCGTGAAAAAATACGTCCATTCTTCGAACGCACATTTTCACGGACAACGTGAAAAATGCGTTAGTCTGACCCTAGCCTAAAGGGAGCGTTTGAAGGAAGAAAAGTTAGGGGAAAGTCTGACAGTACGAGGGAGAGCGTTCCAGTGAGTGGGGGCTGCGCGTGTGAAGTCCTGCAGTCTATCATGGGAAGAGGTGATGCGGGGAGAAGCTAGGCGCAGGTCACTGTTTGACCTTAGGGAGTGGGCTGGGGTGTATTTGATGATTAGTGAGGACAGGTAGTGGGGCGCTGAGTTAGTGAGGGTTTTGTAGGTAAGGATAAGGATTTTGAACTTAATTCTGCAGTGGATGGGGAGCCAGTGAAGGGACTCGCAGAGGGGAGCGGCAGAGACAGAGCGGCGGGTGAGGTGAATTAGCCTGGCGGAGGCGTTCAGGATGGATTGTAGGGGGGAGAGGCGGGACAGAGGGAGGCCAGATAAGAGATTATTGCAATAGTCGAGTCGGGAGATTACCAGGGCGTGTATGAGTTGTTTTGTGGTGACAGCGGTAAGAAATGGCCGAATTCTGGAAATATTACGCAGTTGGTATCGGCAGGAGGAGGAAAGAGACTGGATGTGGGGGATGAAGGAAAGAGCAGAGTCAAGTGTAACTCCAAGACAGCGAACTTGGTTTGATGGGGAGATGGTGATACCCTCCACCATGATAGAGAAGTCAGGAGGTGGGGAGGCATTGGAGGGAGGAATAAGTAGGAGCTCAGTCTTTGACATGTTGATCTTTAGGTGGTGGGAGGCCATCCAGGAGGAGATGCCAGATAAACAGTCACTGACTTTTGAGAGGACAGGGGGAGAGAGATCAGGGGTAGAGAGGTAGATCTGAACTACAACCTCCAAAATTCCCTGGCCATCTATTGTATTCAAAGAATTCTTGGAATTGTATGCCATCAACATATAGGGGGGTGGTATTTGATAACCCTGGACTAAAGAATACAAATTTTGCTTCCAATATTTTTGAATGGACAATTTGTGCATGTCCCGGCAAAGTCACAGCATCAATATATAAGTATATTTGTCCTAACACAGCCACAACATACACATCCATTAGTTTGTAAGCTTTTGAGCAGGATCCTCCCTCCTACTGTTCATTTTGTGTAACATATATGTATATTCGTCATTCTGTCCCTCCCATTCTACAGTGCTAAGGAATTTGTTGGCGCTTTGTAAATACTTGTAACTGCAACTGTGTTGGAAGAAACTCGAGCATGATGTAACCCCATAGAAAGGAAAACCAGGATTGATGAATGAGATGTCCCTGCAATCTTCCTTGGATCTATACATAGTGCAGGAGGGGTGGGGTCGCGCCTATTCCCCGAAGGGTTGGCTGCAACCACCAAATGCATCCAGCCCAACAACATGTGTAGAACATAACAAAGAAAAAAATGTCATCTGCGCTTACTCCAATTATACCGTGTGAAACTAAACACAATTAGAGGTTTGGTTTCTTATCAATGGCCATTATAAGACTAGCTGGCGGGCGAGCTAGTCTTATAATGGCCATTGATAAGAAACCAAACCTCTAATTGTGTTTAGTTTCACACGGTATAATTGGAGTAAGCGTAGATGACATTTTTTTCTTTGTTATGTTCTACACATGTTGTTGGGCTGGATGCATTTGGTGGTTGCAGCCAACCTTTCGGGGAATAGGCGCGACCCCACCCCTCCTGCACTATGTATGTTTCAATGTACTTCCAGCCAGGTCATCCCTGCAGCAAGACTCCGCTCCGTGTCTTTGTTTTGATCCCAAAGTGGATTTTGTTTCTGGGGGAGCATAAATAAAGGCCCACCAGTCTACCTCATGTTTGACAAGCAGCATGAGCAGGTATGGTTTGCTATGTAGCAGCCTGTGGTTTCATTTTGGTTAGGACTCGCCCTTTTAGAGGTGCCTTGACGCTGGCGGGCGAGCTAGTCTTATAATGGCCATTGATAAGAAACCAAACCTCTAATTGTGTTTAGTTTCACACAGTATAATTGTAGTAAGCGCAGATGACATTTTTTTTCTCTTTCCTTGGATCTATGTCTGGGTGCGACCATCTGCCTGGACTCAGAGACTTCATGTTGCAGAAGGTAATCCAAAGGAGCACCACCTCAATAATTCCTTTGACAGCACGTTGACATACACAGAGTGGATGAAGAGATCAGGGAAACACCCGAAAGGTCAACTCTTCGAATCTCATGTCACCTCTCTGCTGGTACCGCTATTCCAGCAGTTTGATGGAAAGAAATGGTGTGGCTGATAATTTAATATATATGCATTTAAATTCTATAATCTGCTAGCTGATTGTCTGTTTAGAATTAAAAAAAACTAACTAATGATGAAAGTATGCTTAGGGCATAACAAGGTCACTTCAAATTTATGAAGATGTATTTCCTATGAAGGGTTGAAAAAGTTGATTACGTATATTTATAAATGTTTAATGTGTCTGTGACCTAGCAGCTGATTTTGCTCTTACACGGCTAAAAGTATTTCTTGTTGTGTATATAAATAGCATTTAATAAGCGATCTTACAACTTCCCTGTAGACCTTGCTCTATGGTGCAGTGGATCTAACAGGAAGAAATTGCATTTCTGATCTGATTCTCTTTGCTGTTTGTGGCAGAATAAACAGTGAATGGTTTTAATACTCTCTGTGGATTGTTAGAACTGCTGGGCTTAATGTTTTCAGACTTAATTAACTCCTTTCCTACTGAACGAATTAGAGTGTTGCTGGGAATTTGAAATTGCTACAGGGAATCTTCTACAAGAAAGAACTTTCAGCAAAATGCTGCACCCAGTTGTGCCATTTGAACATAAATTTCCAATTGACATCAAGTGTTGGTTGCGACTAAAATTAAAAAAACTATTATTCTTTTTTTTTTCAAAATATTTTGTCCTGAACTTCAACCAGTCACACAGGTTTAGAGTATCATCAACGATGGAAATGTGCTATTGTCAGGTATTACTTCCTATCCACTTCAAGTCAAGACCAACCTCAACTTTTGTCTCTGGAAACAATTCTCATGGGCTTTTCTTCGAGTAGGTGCTGGAAAATGTTCTTATGGATTTCAATCCATGGTCCCTTAACAGCATAACACTACTCCTTGTAGTTCATTTAGACAATTGTTTATTTTTTTGAAACTCCTACCACCTCATCCCAAAGGTACTCTACTGGGTTGAGATCAATACCCTCCAGCCCTTTCAAGTAAGTTGGATATACTTTCACATTCTTGGAACGAACCTGTGATGTGGGCCAAGGGAAATTAAATAGCTTGATGTATCTTTCTGAAGAAGCGTTGAACGTGGCCAAACACTGAATCAAATGTTCAACAACGCATGATCAAGTCCTACACTAATGAAGGATGAAGCTCTTCCTGAATATACAGTACGTTCTCGAAATTAGAATTTAATCGATTTTTTTATTGTCTTTTTGTCACAATTTTCATAAATATGGCCAGATCCAATTAAATCATACCGAAAAGCTTTACTGGCAAACATTAGTCAGTTTTTCTAGCTGCTTTTCTGGAGAGCAAATCTCCACTTCGTCAGTGTCACAGTACACGTGTCTTTAGTGTCCACTTCTCCTTTTGGCACAGTACCTCTTCATGTTGGACACATGGCATATTCGGACGGGAATTTTAATGCAGACCTCTTTTATCAGATGTTGCAGGTTGCTGAATCCTGCATTTTGACTGAGGTCTACCTGTGCTGGAATAGGACGTGATACCAAAGAGCAGAATAATCAGTGAAGAAGCTGACTCAATATACAATGACACAATAACAAGAGGATAAATGGGTTCATTGTCCTGTTGTAGTCTCTATGAGCCCAATGATACATTTCTAGGTCAGAGTGGAATAGAGCAGGATAAAGGTCTTGCATCATTACTGCATCACCAGCCTGTGCTGATTGGAGGATGAGATAGAGACATGATTATGTTACTATGTATTGCAGGTGCGATCTGACATAAATTCTTAACCCGAGGCTGCATCCTGCATTCAAATTGTGGTTCAGCCTGAGGGGAATGATGTGTCCACATCAAGAAAGGCCTGGCAGAATGGCAAATTGTGTGCAAGTCTGCATTGAGGGAGTCTGGGAAGAATGACATAGGATTACCCTGAAACCACATTGCCCTGGAACACTGAAGGTAATCCTTACACTCACATATCATCCAAAAATGACACAGTTGTAGTATACTGTTCCATTTTTTAACACATGTATACGCTATGTTATGACTCCGATGTATGGTCATTCCAGGGTGACTGTTTAAGCTTACCATTCCCCTCTTACCAGCGCCATGTTGTGGTTTGTTTCTTTGACCCAATAACAGCATATCTTAATATATTATTATTAATTGACCTATTTGGAATTTGCTTCCACATAAATCAGCCTATGTCTCCTAACTGAAGAACAGAAGTGTGTTTACAAGAATTTTATGGGTTGATATATTTCAGGTGATATCTTGGAATATTGGAAGTTGGTAGACCTCCAACATACATTCATTAACCCTTTCGCTGTGGATGATGTGTGGGGAACATCCTCGGGTGTGCACACTGTGTGCGCAGGATGTCTCCCCACGTCATAGGGTCTCCACAGTGAAAGGGGAGGCCCAATGAGTCCCAGACAGGGACCCGGAGCAGTCTGACTTCCTCAAAGTCAGGACGTCCCTTTATACCTCTCCTGGCGCACCATCCGGCACGCTATGACATCAGTTTCAGGCACCTTCACAGCAGAGCCGGGAGAGTGCCTGAAAAGTAGGGGGATCATTTGGACCCCTCTCTCTCCCAATTGGGAGAACTTAGAGGAAAAAGAAAGGCATCACTGGAAAGGTCACAATCTGACCTTTCCAGTGACGCCTCTCTTTAACCCCTTTGGTGCCAGTCTGCGAACATGGGCTACTCCCGGAGGTGACTGACATCTTGGATATCAACATAGCCTCTGGGGGCCCCCCTCTGCCCACTGACATTTTCTCAGAAAAATACAGTAAAAGGTTCCTGTTTCTAATTTTTCTAACAAGCATACCCCATAGAATATATAACCACAAAAGGCTTGGATGATAAAATGTGTAAATAAAATTATTCTACACGCTGTAGATGATTGAAATTTGAATGGAAATTCACATTTTTTTTGTTATTTTTTATTCTAGCATTCTAGCAGGACATAACGAATACATATAAAAATTATTTATTATGCCTCTGCTGAGTCAGCCAAAAAACAAGGATATATAATTTGTCTGGGTCCTACAATAAAACATGACTTCAAATTGCATTTAAAATGATGAGCACAAATCCGTAAAAATTAGCTCAGCACACACAGGTGAAATGGCTCAGCAGTGAAAAGGTTAATTATCGGTCTACATACTGTATAGGCATTCTGTATTGATAAAATATAACAAATAAAAAAAAATTATAAAGCCAGTTTATGAAAGTAAAAAACTTTATATTCCAAGTCCTGCTAACCTTAACAACGCTTTAAGCAAACTCAAGTTTTGTGAGGGTCCCGAGAACAAGCAATAGCAAGCGTGGCCTGCTTTACAGTTGGTCCCCGCCCAGGTCTCACAATTTAACTCTATGGTGCCATTACAGAGAGGACTATTCCATATGCAAATCAGACTGCTATCACCCAAAAAGAGTGGCAAGTACTGAGATGCCAAGGAAGCCATCTTTGCATGAGAGGTGAAGCAACCCCTGACGATCAATTCAGCCCTGATAGACCTTTTCTGGAGGTTATGTCTGACACCCCTCTAGGCAAGGCTTAACAAGGCTACGATAAAGTTTAACCCCTTTACTACTGAGATCGAGATACCTTGGGCTTCAAAAGCACCATCCGGTGCCACGATATCGAGATATGCTGACAATGTTTTTTTGGAAAATCACTTGGTAGTGAAGGGGATAACATATATTTCAATAAGCCTACACATAATAATATTAATATATGTGTATGCTTATTTAAATATATGTTATATACTTAATTTCCCCTGTGAATTCCCCACAATTCCTAGTTTTATGAATATACTCTATGTTCGTTACATTTTTTTCTCCTTATACGAACTCAAAAAGTCCCCGCGAAATACAAAACAAAACCGATTTCTTGTTTTGTTGGTTTTTTTGTGTTTTAATTCTGTGTGATTCAAAGCATTTAGAGAACTAAAGAATGAGACCAATAATTATCAGTCTGGAGTGATTCAGATGGTAAGAAGATAGAAGGGCAATTATGTATTTCAAAAGTTGCAGTCCGTGTAAAGAATGTTGCTGTGGATTATCACTCACATATAGCCAGATTTTTCCATCCAGAGAGGGTTAAGCAGAAAACCCAGGGAAACATAATAATACTTTCTTTCCACCGTTCAACTGCCTTTTGTCTAGACTGGAATTCCCAATATAAAAGTGTACACCTTTACGTTCTGGGTTATTTTAGAACAGACGCGCCTAATGCTTCTCAAATCTCACAGGTTACATAAGGGAGTACAGAATAGTCTGGGAAATTGGTTGGAATTTTAAGGGGCTGAAGAAGGCAAACTGGAGAACCGCTTTACTGAAAATTAAAGAATGGTATATTTTTATTATTTCATAATTTATAGGAGTTTGTCATACCTTATCTGATTATACCTTTGAAATGAAAAGGAAAAAATGGTCATGCAAGACCGTCGCGAATAAGACAGAAAATAACATTTCTGTACTTACTGTCTTCATTAGATTTAATGTTAAAGGGATATTCTAGTGAAAATTTTATTTTGCCCTTAAATAATCGGGCAGATGCTGCCGACAACCTCTGCCCAATAAATTTTTTATCGTAGGTCATTTTACTCACCGTCTGTTAATGACGTCATCGTGCCGGTGCATGTGTGCTGGGAAGGGTCAGACCACTACAGGACTCCCACAAGTGGTCGAGGCTTCCCCTAGGCTGCGTGGAAACCCCATGACACCCCCACACATCTACTGCAGTCAAGGGGTTAAATTCAGCTAAAGTGACACTGTAGGCATCATGACCATTTAAGACCATATTCAAGTCTGGTAGATATTAAGGAGCCAAATAAGTCTAAAATTGTCAAGATCAATTATACTGTATCTTCGCAGCTCTCTAATGCCAGTTCATATACATGTCAGGTGCTTTTGGGACCTTTGGGGACCAGCCCCATTAGCTTTCAATACCATCAGGCACTAAGAGCCACTGGATTGGCTATACTGCCCAAGCACCCTGTGGACACGTGATAATGCTGCCTTTGGGAGCACATCCCATCCTGCAGGGCTTAGAAGGAGACTTGCACTGGATTAAGGTATTTGTAAAGGAACCTAAAGGGTTTAAATGAAAAGTGCAGAGGGGGTTAAAGGGGTTAATATTTAACTTCTCTGTTTGCTCTCCCTCCCATTGTAACCCTTTAGTCTCTTCTTAATAATGACGATATCCCTCTGCTTAACACATATGTAGGTTTATACAATATGCAGTCGTCCATATTTATTCACAAATCCCAAAGAGCAAGAATGCCATTTAACCATTGCAAAGGTAGAAAAACACACTTTAACGCCTGCTCCGCGCAGAGCAAGCGGGTACAAAAGTCAGCTGCACTCAACCGCAACCGGTTCCAATAAAAGATTATGCTCATAACTGTTACAAGTTGTTGCTTTGAGTTCAAAACCTTCATATTATCTGTGTTTTCAGCAATAATCTTGTAAGATGTCATGCTAGGTAAAAACTCTGCAGGTTTATTGTTCTGGTGTACAGTTTCCCTAGAATGGTTTGCGGTATGATACATTTCGCTCATTAAGCAGTAAATAGCACACAGGAGATGACAGGGAGAGTCAAGCCAACTGAGGACAAAGCTTCAACATGCCCTAATCACAGACGAGAAATCAAGCAAGGTCAGGAGGAAAATAATAGATAGATGGATAGACAGAAAGACTTCGAAATAGTCAAGAGTCGAACAGTTCAATGTGAGGGAAGTAAAATAATATCAATACATACAAAGTGCAGTGTTATAGTTCTAAGAGATGGGTTAAAGGTCATTTCTGGTCTACTGTGAATCATTTGACAAGGTTCTTGAGAACCGACTTTACAAATATGCTCAGTGACACACTTGCTAAAAACCCGCGTGTTATTATATATGTCACGGGCCCTATTCCAGTCGAGGTGTTAGTGTTACGGCTCCAGCCATATATGCTTGCGACTGCAAACGCGATATTAATGGCTGAACCGCTGTTCTGACTGAGCTTATCTAGCACCTCAGATCTTGCGGCTCCTTACCATAAATTAATGGTTCCAACACTTTGTATAGAATGTTAGTTTGCTGCTAATCAAAGAAGAACTAGCTATGCCAAAGTAGCTTGTTCTCAGCTCAAACCGGTATTTTGCATAATGTACTGGCTCTCACACCTTGGATATAAGTGAATTTGCAAAAGCAAAATAGCTAAATACTTAAATTTAAAGAGCTGAAAAAAATCCCAGACTCACTTCCTATGCCGGAGATAGAGGGAGGGATAAAAAGCTAGGTGGAGGGATGGATGGATGTAATAATCTAGGGATGTATGAATGGCTAAATAGCTGGATGATGAATATATAAAAGGATAGATAGACATTAACAGACACACAGTGGAGGGAGGGAGAAATGGATGGATGGATGGATAGAGGGAGGGATGGATGGAAGGAGGGATGCATAGAGGGATAGATAGATAAATAGCTAGATAGAGAGATGGATGGATAGATATCACTGCTGTATCTAAAGGGGGGCACATGCCCCTAAGCTGAAATTCCATTCTAGGAGATACAGGTGTGTTTGAACCTCTGTATTTCTGGTTCCATACATCTTATACAATCAAGTGAGGTGTCATTGCAAAGGTCAGAGTCTGGCCTTTCCAACGCCACTAAACATGATCAATCATGAACAATACACATATAAAAAAATAATAGAAGTATATTTAGGGAGAAAAATTCTTTTTTTTTTTTCAATTGTGGTTACAATTGCGTATTACCTTAGAAATATGCTGTTTCAGGTTCTCCATTTCTGACGCTGACTTTTTTTTAAGAGTACACTTTAGAATACATAACCACAAAGGTTTGTATGATAACATGTGGGAAAATAAATTTACCATGGCGAAGATGGCTGACCTTTGAATAGAAATTTACCAGTTTTTCAGAATTTTCTGATGTCGTATTATGATGTGGCATGACATATACACATACTAATGATATATTTTGTATCATTTGAAAGGCTCTTTTTGATATGACCTGCCCCTTCTTCGGACAGATACACCCCTGTCCATTCATGCCTTGTCTTGGCACACCATTTTTTAAATACCTATTTATCTGTTTAGCGTCAGATTAATCTTTATATTTATCACATTTTAATACTGCCCTTCTGATTTCTCCAGTTGAGTATGCTCGGGAAAGTCCCTGGCCTGACAGGTGTGGATGTCATAGTTCATGACATCACTCATGGATGTCACTGCTCCTATAAAAGGTCTCCAAGTGCAAAAGTTGGTTTAGTTGGGTGTCATGACTCTTGGGTGTCATGTCCATCAAGACTCGTGCCCTGACCGGCCTTTGGTTAGTCTTTGGGCTGACGATCGAGATGAACATCCACTTTATAAAATGGTTAAAAGATAGAATGAATTTATAGTTTCCGATATAATAAAAAGTACATGTTGCCACAAATATTGCACAGCCTTGTAAATAATATACTTAGGTACCGGAACACTTGGCAAGTTACCTACATGTTTCTGTGTTCGTTGATTCCAATGTACTATTTGCAAAGTATGCTGTTTGCAAGGGTGTGTACATTTTTCACTTTTTGGTGAAATTTGTTATTCTCTGATGGAGTGAGATACATATTTGTGCACTGATTTGCTTAAATGCTCTTACAGTCTACTGCAAGTGCTACGTATTGTGGATCTCTTACATCTACAGTATATACACACCTGTGTGTTAGTTATGTTTTGAATATTGTGATGGAGATGGGCATAAACACATGCCTTCCACTCTCTCCCGTTTTATGCAGGTCTATACCAAAAGATATGGCAATCTGCCTTGCTTTTTTGCAGCTGTGCCATCCCCCTTTTTGATATGATCTACTCCATTTTTGGACAGGTCCATGCCTGTCCATTCATGCCCTGACTTGGCAAACCATTTATTTAATACTCAATGATCTGGTTAGCATCAGACTTGTAAGGGACTCAGGTCAGTAGATGACCGCCATCTTGAGCCAGGCGGCCATCTTGCTCAGAACAGTGGTTCACTTGAATCTAGATAGTAGATATTAGCTGTAATTAGGATGTAGCTTGCATAGAATTGTAGGAATGTGTTAAAATAACAGTAAGGCAATTAAACTAACGAGGATCCGGGCCGTAGCTGGCACACAGTGACAGGATAGAGAATAGTTACATCAAGGTCAGTGAAGCCAGAGCTTGAACAAAGAGAAGTGTGAAACCAGACGAGGCCTTTTCTAGGATACACAATAAACAAGTCCTAGGGAGGTGGGCATAGGCAGGAACCAGAGAAAGTGGTAAATCCTCTTCTGTCAAAATAGCATGAAGTCTGCCAATTTATGACCAATGTATGGAATGTCTTTGTATTCGATTAAGGGAGGTACGGATCCACGTGGGGTGGGATAGTGTCACAGTGGGGTGGGCTAATTGGGATGTACCTAATTATGTATTCGGGGTATAAAACCCCTTGTTCGGGGGTAATCGAGGCTCACTCTTTGCGATTGAATCCTGTGTGAGCATCTGTGACGTCACAATAAAGTTTGCCTTTCCTGAAGAGACTCGTGTCCAGTCAATCCTTGTCCGTGCCGGCCTGGCCTCATCCCGAGTGAACCAGGTGGATTCCGGTAACAGACTTATCCATGTATTTATCACATTTTCTTACTGTCCTTTTGATTTCTCCCTTTGAATATTCTTGGAAAAGTCCCTGGCCAGCAATGTGTGGATGTCTTAGTTTATGACATCACTCAAGAATGTCACTACTCCTTAAAAGGCCTCCCAGTGCACAAGTTGGTTTAGTTGGGTGTGATGCATCTCACGCTGCTCATCAAGACTCACGCCCTTACTGGCCTTTGGTTAGTCTTTGGGCTGGCGATCGAGAGGAACATCCACTTTTTAAAATAGTTAAAAAATAGAATGAATTTATATTTTCAGATATAAAAAAATATTACTATACTGCACCAAAAAGTGAAAACGTGCCACATCCTTGAACATGATATACTTGGAAGGGGTAAAAAATAGAGTAACATTATATCAGCATGTGCATGACACTTTGTACGAGCGCAATGAATTAAGTTGAGGGTAATATTCAATTAATAGCCTTGGAGGTGAAAGAAATTGCATGTGAACACATAATAAATGAAGTTTAATACAATATTTGGTTATACCATGAATTTTTCATTGATAGTAGAGATCGCAGATGAACATCTTTGACTAAAGAACCAGTCAAAAAAGTAAATAATCAAATGCCTTCTGACTCCAATCTCATTTTTTTTTTAACGCACCACTCATTTCCCCCTTGAAGTATCTAGATTAGGGATTTCAAAAACTCCAGCTCTCCAGATGTTGGTAGACCACAATTCCCAGAATTCTCTGAATGCAAGAGATGGTTAGAGAATCACAAGAGTTGCACTACAGAAACCTCGGGGGGGGGGCAAAGGTTGAGGTCCCTGATCTACATGTTGTGCTCATGATGATTGATGTAAACATGACCACTGGTAGATGCAGACAGGGGGCACAAGGAGCAAAGCAAAATACCATTGTAGGAGATACGGGTGTTAGACTCCGATATCTCTGGTTCCATACACTTTACACAATCAAGAGACGTGTCATAGGAGAGGCCGGTCTGGGTGCATACCTCCCAAATGTTTTTATTGTGGTCCCAAATTCATCTGTCCCCCATCTCTCCTAATGTCTATCTTCTTTTTTCTATATATTCATGGAGTGCAGGTGTATAACAGAGCTGCAGAGCAATAAGTCTCTCCGCAATGTGCCTCTAAACTATAATCAACTGAGTTAGAAAATTACTCTTGTATAAGTAAAATACTTTGCTTTTGTTCTAAATTTACATTTTCATCGACATAAATGGCCCAAGAGGAATATACCATTTTGAAAGTCTGGGTATAGCTTACTTTCTGAGCCCTCCTCCAGCGTCTTCCAGTAAGAGAGAGAGCTATGCGTCTTAGGCCTGTCCCTGTTACTGCAAACCGAGCACCAAAAATGGTAGAATGCTCCTCCTGAAATTTGTGTCTGGATTTGCTCCAGATGGATAGATTGATAAATAGCCAGATAAAGGGATGGATAAATAGACAATGACAGACAGACGATGGATGGATAAATAGATAGAAGGATAGATACATAAAGTGATGGATGGATGGATGGATAAATAGATAGGATAGATACATGAAGTGATGGATGGATTAATAGATAGAAGGATAGATACATGAAGTGATGGATGGATGGATAAATAGATAGGATAGATACATGAAGTGATGGATGGATAAATAGATAGAAGGATAGATACATGAAGTGATGGATGGATGGATAAATAGATAGGATAGATACATGAAGTGATGGATGGATAAATAGATAGAAGGATAGATACATGAAGTGATGGATGGATGGATAAATAGATAGGATAGATACATGAAGTGATGGATGGATAAATAGATAGAAGGATAGATACATGAAGTGATGGATGGATGAATAAATAGATAGGATAGATACATGAAGTGATGGATGGATGGATGGATGGATAGACAGACAGAAGGAGAGATAGAGGGAGGAATAGATGGTGGGATGGATAGAGTATTTACTGGGAATAGAGATTGTTGGTTTAATGTTTATTTTTCCAAATCTTTAATTAAGCCCATTCTGATATAAAACATGTCATGTATTAGGCGGCTAATTGACTTGACCTGCTTCAAAGGGGGCTGTGCCAGCTAAAGCAGATTATTCTGTCTGGTACTGCAGAGACTGTGTTAATATAATTTATTTCTGCAGTCTTGCCCAACTCCCTATTGTGTACTCATGAAATGTGCAGGCTCCCAGCCAGTCATCACAGAGCAAGAAGTACGAAAAGCTCAAAAGACTACTTTTCCACCCAGCATTCTGCTCGTGAGCCCGCAGAACACAGAGCTCTATGCTGGCAACAGTCGCTGCACAGCAACTCATTTTTACAGTAAGTGTTAAGAAAGAGACAGAGCTACACGCAGTCCTTATTCGTAGGAATTGATTTTTATTTGATTCCCCCCTTATTTCTTGACCATTTCACACGCTCAACCCTGGGGATTTTTGCTTGTGATTTCTTTCCTTTATTTTTCATAGTAAAAATGTATGTATTCCCGTATTCAACCAAAGGTACAATACCAGAAGTTACACCTGGGAAATTGTCAGCCTTTGTTATTCTTTGTAAATCACGACTGCCTGGGTTTTCTGAAAATTATTGGCCATTTGGATTATAAAAAAAAATGAAATAACATTTTATCTGTAAAAAAAATAATGCATGGAATATACCACAGCAGTGTTTTACAAGCATAAGTATCCAGCTACAGCAAGAACCCCTGCCAAATCCCCAAATTGCATCCAAAATATAATGTGCCAAAATTTGTCACTGCCACCATGTCCCTGTGCCTGTTAACATAGCTGTAACATTAGCTGAAAAATGACTTGTTGCGACAGGGTAGCAAATCACCATTTAAACATTATTCCAAATAGATGGTTTAAAAAAAGCCAAAAACTGATGGTTTCCCACTAAATGAATTGTCAGTGCAGACACCAAGAAGTGTTGCCAACATTACATTTCAATCATAAATTCTGATTTTAGAAAAATTCAATAACTCTAGGTTTAATTCTGATACAGACATACATAATGTATTTTGGTTTAATACCTGTCTCTGAATAAGGTGGAGATCGGGCAACCCAAGGTATTAGAAATAATTGGTTGACTTAATGTCTTGTTCATGGCAATTTTGCCGAAGTCATAATGAGGTTGAGCAATTTATAGCCGTTAGTGTTTATAAGTGTAGTGTCAGGTCCCACGGCGACGCCGTAACAGGAAGGCCAAGTCCTGAGTCCAGCCCTGGTCGCGTGCCCATGTGTGTCTTATTCCAGCTTTGGTTTCCTACATCAGGTGTATGTAATGAGCGCTGGCTGGGTTCCTTAAAAGAACCACTCCCACATCCAGCCAGCGCTCTGTCATTAATATATGACTCCTGGCAAAGGAAGGAAGTGCCTGATTCTGTCCAAGAGCCTAATGACTAGCCTTGCTGCTATACTTCTGATTTGATTCCTGTGTACCGGACCCCTGGCTATTCCCCTGAACTTTGCTTTGCATCATTCTTGCCAGTACAGTGTCGAGACCCCCTTCTGTGTTACCCGCCTCAAGACCTCCATCCACAATCCACCGTTCCTCCTCACTTCACCTCCAGAGACTTTCATCATCCGGATTCCCTTTTTCATCTGCATTGCTTTTCAAGGACTATTATTATTTATACAGATTCCTGCCTTTTGTTTGTATCCAGTTATTTAATATACGTTTCTGCTATTTTCACCTACCCTTTTGTTGTTGCAAAATTATTTACTGCATGCTGGGTTCATATCCACATCACCGGTGTCACCGGAACCCGGTACCTGACATGCAGATCCACTTATTTAATGGCCCCGATTGTATTTTGAGTTGTAGCTTCCAGGGACAGACTGTGTCCAAAACACTGCCTATCAAAGGGGCATGGTCCAAAAATAGAATGGACAGAGACCAAGTGACTGGCCCTATGCATATAGTGTGCATGGGGCAACCCATGGCAGAGTTCAGGCTTGCTGTGGGAGGTTTATGAGACACCTGAAGGGCAGGCCACTTATGTTCTTTCAGTGCTCTAATAACTTGTGTTTGGTCATTATGAGTCTAGAAGGTAATCCAAATGATGACTCCTTGCTCGAGTAGTCTTAGAGACAAGGCCTAACAAGGACAAAACAATTGCCGGTCGTTGCTATATCTCTTGTGCAGAAGAGGCTTCCTTTCCTTGGCATTTAAATTCTGGCTGACCTTTTTTGGGGTGGTAGCAGTTGATTTGCATATACTAACATCTCTATAATGGCACCCATTGAGCTAAACTATTGACACTTGAGCTGTGACATGCCAAGTTCTGTCCATTTATGCTTCTGCCCATTCTCAGTTCTCTCATCTTTTGTTTTTGTTCATTATGTGGCCATGGGCATGGTTTGGACAACCATGGCTGGGGTTTCATCAGGGTTTGGTGATCAAAAGAGGCACCCCAGCCCACAGCCATCGCAGACCACTGGGCATTGAACTGCTGTGCTGATGCCAGTCCAGATCTGGTAGCATCTGTTACAACTTGACTTGTATAACAGGTTACTGTATTATTACTTTTGTATAGGATGAGCAAAATCCTGGCAGATGATCAATAACAAATGATTCTCGGTCACTGGTTATCCCCCACAGCTCCCAATAACTGATATTAAGTGATTTGCAAGGTCACTTAATGCCATGAAAAATATTTTCAAAAAATCCTCAAACTTGACTTTTATCCCTTGGTGGAGAGGAGAATGTGATCCACTGGGTCTTCTCACTTTTGTTAGAAGGACGCAGAGAACAAATAATTATTCAGTATTCTTCCACTGTGTTGATGGGCTCTTAGGTAAGTCTCACACAATGCTCTATAGAGTCCCATTGACTCTGGGATAAATTACCAGCACCAGTTCCTTCTACTTCACCAAACACACTAAACTTCATGAGATATGGGCACCAGGGGTTTGATGTAACTCTGCCTGATGGCCTCACACCTTCAGAAACTTACTACATTGTATAACTCATTCTGCCGCTTTGCATTACAATGTAACTACATGACCCACCATTGTGACATGTTAAAAGAGCTAAACTGGCCATCGCTGGAGTCTAAACGCACCCTTCACCTTTCCAGCCTGGTCTTTAAGAGCATTTCTGGGAAGCTGCCACCCTACCTGAATAGACTGCTTCCCCCAGCAGTTCCCTCATCCTATAACCTCCGATCCAGGACCAGCACCTTACTTGCAATACCACAAAACAAAAAGACAGTGGCTCGGTCTTCATTTTCCTACAGAGCACCACAATTATGGAATAACCTCCCAGACACCATCAAATCTTCCCCAGTCTTAAGTCACTCGAGCTCCTTACTAACATACCTCAATACAGAATGCACCTGTAAAAATGTAACCTAGTGACTACTTCCTACATATTTATTTTCTGTTAATCTGTATATTTGTGTTGTTTTTTAATATCTTGCATTTATTACTTTGTATTTCTGTAACAACTGTAACAATTCAATGTTCTTGAACCCAGGACATACTTGAAAACAAGAGAAATCTCAATGTATCCTTCCTGGTAAAATCCTTTAGGAATAAATAAATAAAAGGACCATTTTTAGACAATTTTCAGCCTTCTTTTGGTTTCAGAGACTCAGATGCGGGTTTACCAGCTTTTCAGTTCACCATAAAACTCTGAATATCAGCTCTCATGACTCTACCTTCCAATGGAAATATCGCCTATACTGATTCAATTCGACTTCATCATTACACAGATTTCTGAAAAAAATTCAAATGCTAAAAGGTGTTGATAAATGGATTTTCAATGAGGGAAACACAGGGAATTAGACTGAAATCCTATTTTAAACATCAATTTTTTTTAGTCATGTTTAATGGCACAAATGTGTGTGATGTTGACTGAAAATAAGCATTTTTTTAAAAAAAAATCAGCCAATAGAATTAATTCGAGCCCCAAGTAAAGAGGGACAAAATAATATGAACACCGAAAAGGGAAGCTTCCTCCAACTGAGCACATGTATTAAAAATGTCATATTGTTTTATAGTTTGTTATACTGATAAATGTTTAGAAACATAAAACTATAGAACCACTTGCATCTAGCCACTGGGGTTTAAATTACCAGAAACACTCTTGTATCTATAACTTTACGTGTATTTTCGTGCAATACATAAAGGAAGATTGCCTGGGGAAAATATTTGTTCTCCTTATGAGTGGTATTTGCACTCTTCTTGTTGATTATATGTATAGTGTCTTCTGAAACTTTCGTCAAGAAGGAACCTGAGACTGGAAATATATATCAGCGCACTTAAGGCAAGGGTTGTTACAAAAAAATAATAATAATATTAATAAAGGCAAAAAAAATAAAGAAAGAAATGATCCATCCAAAAATAAAAAAAGGTCCATCACTAAAAATAATCCCTCCCTTATCGGCCAGAGGGGCAAAAGTATCTACATTTTGCATAATACTTAATGATAATGAATATATCAGTTACAATCAAGGCTGCACAGTTTGTGTTTGGTTTTCTGTAGTCATTTGCATACCCTGACTGATTGTGGCTGAAGGCAGGAGAGATGATATCTTCATAGTTAATGATTTTACAAAGCAGCACATTAATAGAGCTGACTATAAAACAAAGCATGTAGCAGTGTTGGAGTTTAACCTCAGAACCACATTTTTTTGTTTAACAATTTAACTTGCTGAAACCGTATGTTTCGGGCCAATTTCCTGTATTTTAGATCAGAGATTGTTATAAAGGGTATGTAATGCTTAGCGACGCGCATTATTTCTGGTTATTATAGTTCTTTTTGGTGCATGTTATGTAAAAGGAGTCAGATTATGCAGACATGAACGCGGAGCAAGAGCGGCGTCGACTTTTATGTATGTCAAGGGGGCCTATTTGTGAGCTACGGATGGGTTTTTCCAAATAGATATTACTTTGCAAATGTTTCCAGGGCAGAAAAACACATTGATCAGAAACTCTTAATTACAGCTAGAAACTCTTCGGTTTCCTCATGTTGAACAGGAATATTATCTGTAGTTACCGAGATAAACCCACCATAAATTATTTATTTAGTACCTGCAACCTATACTGCTGTCCTACTATTGTTAGGAACTGTAGAGAACTGATAGGAGCATTATATAGTGAACACCTCTGCTGGACTCGTCTACCTCACATCAGGGCTGGATTAACATGGGGCTATTGGAGCTGGAGCTCCAGGCCCAGCACCATAATAGGCTCAGAGAAAGGATTACTATAGTCTGCATACTATGTCTGCACTGATGCTCTGTATCTCCAGAACCGTAGCAGCTACAGGGATCTGTGCGGTATCATTGGAAAGGCCAGAGCATGACCACAAGCAAAAATGTTTGTGTTTTTTTTTTTCCGTTTTGGTTAAAACTGCATATTTTCCTTGACAAACACAGTAACAGGTTTCAATTCGATTTTTTTTATTTTTATTACTTTTAAAAGATAAATATAACCACAAAAGGTTTGGATGATTAAATGTGAAAAAAATAATTTTACACACTGTAAATGATTGATGTAACTGTAGCTCCCTCAATCTTTGTGCCCGCTCTCTTCTTGGCAACCTTGCCCACACTATACTCAGCCTCTGTGTCTGTTGGAGAGGTGTGAACCAGGAGCAGACTAACAAATAATGGGGCCCCTGCATGGGCGTCCACAGGATGGGGCAAGGGGGGCACGTGCCCCCCCCCCCCGGAACTACCCATCACTCACAGCACAGCCCACAGCACTTTTCATCGCTGGTAACAGGATGATTTGCTGCAGGCTCCTCCCTGTCTCCTCTCCCACAACGTGACTGGCTGCAGGGTGTCACGTGACTGCAGCATGTGGTGCTGGCCGGGAACAAGGAG
Source organism: Leptobrachium leishanense (assembly GCA_009667805.1). NCBI lineage: Eukaryota > Metazoa > Chordata > Amphibia > Anura > Megophryidae > Leptobrachium > Leptobrachium leishanense. The sequence continues at coordinate 30,168,885 of CM019071.1, read as the reverse complement.
AGACAGACACAGAAGCTCTCCTGGATCAGTGTATGGTGAGAATGAATAAAGATTTTTTTAAACAAGAAGTCATTGTAGTTTTGTTTCTTTTTGGAGGGGGGGGTGATGGTTGGGTGTATTTGACTATGGATTAGCTTTAACATTAGGGGTTAATCTTGGAGTTAAATCTAGTGCTAGGGTTACCCTTAGGGATAATTTTGGGTTAATTCTACAATTAGGGACAGTACAAGAATTTTCTTTTTTTAAGGGCTCCTCCATATATTCAGGGTGTGCGGGTGTGTTTTTAGGGGTTCCTCCATATATTCAGGGTGTGCGGGTGTCTTTTTAGGGGCTCCTCCATATATTCAGGGTGTGCGGGTGTCTTTTTAGGGGCTCCTCCATATATTCACGGTGTTTGGTTGTGTTTTTAGGGGCTCTTTCATATATTCAGGGTGTGCGGGTGTCTTTTTAGGGGCTCCTCCATATATCAGGGTGTGCGGGTGTCTTTTTAGGGGCTCCTCCATATATTCACGGTGTTTGGTTGTGTTTTTAGGGGCTCTTTCATATATTCAGGGTGTGCGGGTGTCTTTTTAGGGGCTCCTCCATATATTCAGGGTGTGCGGGTGTCTTTTTAGGGGCTCCCTCATATATTCAGGGTGTGCGGGTGTGTTTTTAGGGGTTCCTCCATATATTCAGGGTGTGCGGGTGTCTTTTTTAGGGGCTCCTCCATATATTCAGGGTGTGTGGGTGTCTTTTTAGGGGCTCCTCCATATATTCACGGTGTTTGGTTGTGTTTTTAGGGGCTCTTTCATATATTCAGGGTGTGCGGGTGTCTTTTTAGGGGCTCCTCCATATATTCAGGGTGTGCGGGTGTCTTTTTAGGGGCTCCTCCATATATTCACGGTGTTTGGTTGTGTTTTTAGGGGCTCTTTCATATATTCAGGGTGTGCGGGTGTCTTTTTAGGGGCTCCTACATATATTCAGGGTGTGCGGGTGTCTTTTTAGGGGCTCCCTCATATATTCAGGGTGTGCGGGTGTGTTTTTAGGGGTTCCTCCATATATTCAGGGTGTGCGGGTGTCTTTTTAGGGGCTCCTCCATATATTCAGGGTGTGTGGGTGTGTTTTTAGGGGCTCTTTCATATATTCAGGGTGTGCGGGTGTCTTTTTCTAGGGGCTCCTCCATATATTCAGGGTGTGCGGGTGTCTTTTTAGGGGCTCCTCCATATATTCAGGGTGTGCGGGTGTCTTTTTAGGGGCTCCTCCATATATTCAGGGTGTGCGGGTGTCTTTTTAGGGGCTCCTCCATATATCAGGGTGTGCGGGTGTCTTTTTAGGGGCTCCTCCATATATTCAGGGTGTGCGGGTGTCTTTTTAGGGGCTCCTCCATATATTCAGGGTGTGCGGGTGTCTTTTTAGGGGCTCCTCCATATATTCAGGGTGCGGGTGTCTTTTTAGGGGCTCCTCCATATATTCAGGGTGTGCGGGTGTCTTTTTAGGGGCTCCTCCATATATTCAGGGTGTGCGGGTGTCTTTTTAGGGGCTCCTCCATATATTCAGGGTGTACGGTTATGTTTTTAGGGGCTCCTCCATATATTCAGGGTGTGCGGGTGTCTTTTTTAGGGGCTCCTCCATATATTCAGGGTGTGCGGGTGTCTTTTTTAGGGGCTCCTCCATATATTCAGGGTGTGCGGGGTGTATTTTTAAGGGGAGAAAAAAAAAGGTCCTGATAGGTTTGTAACGTCATCTAAGGCTAGGGTCAGACTAACGCATTTTTCACGTTGTCCGTGAAAATGTGCGTTCGAAGAATGGACGTATTTTTTCACGGAATACGCAATAGCGGTCATACTATGCGCAGTTTCATCCGTGATTTTGTATGGATCATCAATAAAACACTTCTTGCATCTGGACGTTATGTTGGCCGGACATTAGCAGCGTCTGATGTCTCCAATTCACGCACACACGCCGCTAGCGGACGCAGCGCACTCTGTACGTCAGTACTAGTGGTTTAACGTTCTCGAAAAAATGCGTTCATTTTCCACTTGCGTTGCGCAGCCGGACTTTTGTGCGACCGTACTTCGTATATTGGCCGTCATTGCCCGGCATCTGCTGCTAGCACGGCCGTGATTAAGTGCGCCAGAACGCGCGTTCGCACTGCCTCAGTCTGACCCTAGCCTAAAACGCTTGGTAAAAGTCTCATCTCTAGTCCTATGGCCACTCTTTTCAGTTTCGCCTCATCCTGACCAGGTCTAGAGCTGCCTTCGCTGAGGACAGACAGGAGAGAGAGTGATCCGCAGCGCAGAATTCAACATTTTAGTGCATTGCACGATGTATGAACAAGCGAACTGTGAGTATGGCTCCCAGCTCTTATCTGCGGGATTCTGCAGTGAACAGGTCGAGGGAAAGTGGGTGCAGGATGGACCCGGGTGACACCCTGCAGATGACACCACCAGGCAGGATCTTACTGCACTCCAGTAACTCACCTGCAGTAGTGTCACCTCACCTGAGTTTGCAGCTGCAGCGTGGCAGATGCATCCCAAGTGGAGACAGTGCCGTATTACTGCAGAGCATTGTGGAAGTATTGTGGTAACACCAGTTACAGATTCTCTGTTAAAAATAAACCCACTTACTTTAGTGTCTTGATCCTGGGTGTATGACTAGTGCGGTGCATTGAATGGCGTTAACAGACTAGAAAATGCAACACTCAGATCAGACACTTACACCTTTATTTTTCTATTAGTCATGTTTCGTAGCCTCTGTATTACTACGCTTTATTTTATGACTGTCCCCTTCATGACATTGTCAAAAGGGCAGAATATGGATGCCATTAAAATTTTCCCCCCCCTGGAAAAATTTCCGCGGACGCCCATGGGCCCCTGGGCAATAGAAGATCAAGGAGCCCCCTTGTACCATGCCCACAGAAGGCCACACCCATACAAAACCCCACCCATACAACACAACACCCACATGTACATTGTTTTGTTAAAACATTTATTTCTTCACACATTTTTTTTTAAATAATCATTTTAACGAGTTAAAAAAATCCACTCAGCAAATTTGTGAATACATTGTGCCCCCTCCAGACTAACAGGTGCCCACCCCTCTGCTGCGATAGCCATCACCCACTCATTTCAACTAAGGCTGCGCCACAGCAAAGAAGTTCTCTTTGGCACACATGGGTAACTGCTGATCACTTCTCAGCTTTATAAGATACTGTACATTACTGATACACTTATACTCACTGCACATTACAGAGCACCACAGCAATAAAACTCACAGTAATGTGCAGTGTGTAGGAGCATATCACAGAGCTCCACAGCAATAAAACTCACAGTCATGTGCATTGCATATGATCATATGACAGACCTTCACAGCAATAAAACTCTCAGTAATGCGCGGTGTGTATGAACGTATCACAGAGCTCCACCATAGCAAAAAAACACACAGTAATGTACAGTGTGTGAGCGTATCACAGAGCTCCACAGCAATGAAACTCACAGTAATGTGTGGTGTGTGAGGAGTAGCGCTGTAACAGGTTGGGGCCTGGTCCTCAAGTTGGAGACCAGTCACCCCCCCCCCAAGTTCCTGTTATAATGCAAATCAAAATTACCTCATCACACAGGGGTTAAATGGCTCAGCAGGGAAGGGCTTCACTCTCCTCTGCTGTTTACTCGAGGTTACAGCTTACTACTGTGGAGAGGTGCGGCCGTGTTTGATAATATAGGAGAAAATCAGTGCGGCGGCCGCGAGAAATAGCAGAGATGAGCAGGCAATGTACTTTAAGTAGTGACACAAGTTGCTGCACTGTGAGCCTCAGGTTTGTACTTGCCCCCTAGGCCAAAAGTTGCCAGTCAGCCCCTGGTAAAGGCACATTGGGTAAGTGAGAAGAACGGGGCAGAGGCACACCCAACTCTCTGCTCCAAGCCCAAGAAGGCCTTAATCCAGTACTGCTTCACATCCCTTACATCTCACATTTCACCCCTTTGTCAGTCTCTACACTAGCTCCGTCTTTCTTTAAAGAGACATGCATGCATTGCCAGTGTTCCTTTAAAAACGTGTAATGCCTTTTGAATAGGCCAGTAGTCTCATTCAGCAGGCATAAAAAGCAAGTGAATATGATATTTTTTCATATTTACTTGATTTTCTTTCATGGCGTTTTCCACACCCACCTCAGGAGGCACTTTGATCTAACCAATCAGTGTGTATTCTGCAGAATACATAAATAATGCACTTAGCATGTGGGACTGAGTTGCTCCACCTCCTTCCTGCACTGCGAGCTGAGGGGAGGGCGGGGCTGAGTGCCATTCCTATCTGTAACTCTTTCACTCCCAGCTACTGCAGAGACAGGGAAGGAAAGAAATTAGTACACAGAGAGAAAAAGAGACAGCAGAGAGAGGTACAGCAAAAAAGCACAGAGTGACAGCAAGATAAAGAGAGAAAAACAGCAAGATAAAGCAGAGAAAGCGCAAGAAAAGGTGCAGTGAGAGAGAGTGCGCACAAGAAAGAGTGAGAGATTGAGTGACCTGTGAGGGATTTTGAGTAAGATAGTGAGAATGTAAACCATGAAAGAACGCAAGTGAGCGTGTCAGTGGGTGAGTGAGCATGTGTCTGAATGAGCGTGTGTGACTGAGCGTAAGTGTGTGAGCGAGCGTGAATGTTTTGCTTTCACAGTTGCAGAGATGCTAATATTCAGTTCCTCAGTCTGAGGTCCTGAGCTGCACAGGGTTTCACGTGCACAGCTTGTGCTAGTTCATGTGAAGCTTTGATGGGTGGAGTAGTGGGTGGGGAGGAGGCGGGGAATATACAGGAAGTGGAAGCTGAAGAAACACCCCTAGCTGAGGGGCGTGGCCAGAGAAGATGAAATGACAGCGTTTCAAGCAAGAAAATTAACATTTTTTTACACATTCTCAGAACTTTTATAGACTTATTCTAGTTTGTCCATTGGTATAACATTGTTTAACTGTCAATTAAAAAAAGAAATTCTAGACATGCATGTCCCTTTAAGGATCAATTTCAAATTCTTGTCCTCACATACAAAGATCTCCATAACCATGCCCCTGCCTACAGCTCCTCTATGAGGAGCATGTTTTGCTGTATTTTATCTTCAGGTGCTTGGGTAGGTGGTTGCTTCAGTTTTCTTTAGTTTTTTTAGATATGCGTTCCAATTTCTTTTCTTTCAGTATTGTTTTTGGATGCAGCATTCTACATGAGCCAAAAGAGTATACTAACAAGAAGTCTAACCACCTTCAGGGAGTGAGCATCTTCAAAAAAATAGTGTGATTGGTTTAATCCAGTGCCGGAATAAGGTCAAAAGGGGTCTGAAGCTATTAATATTGGTTATAAATTATTAATACATCCTTCTGGCCACCACTTTGCCTCTGCCCCATTTTTCTCACCTCCATTGTGCTTCATTCCCATCCTTCTCATAACCATTGTGCCTATACCCCATCCCTCATATGTCCAATGTACCTACCTACGCCTCCAGCTAGTTCATCACCACTGTGCCTATGCACAAAACACAACCCTGTTTTACACATGTCCCTTCCTTCTTGCCCCATGGGGTGCATGCCTCCCACCCCATTTTGTCTTGATCCTACTCTTACACCCCATACTGCTCCTTTTCTGAAAGCACAATAGGTGCACACTGTATATAGAGAGAGGTGCAGTAAATACAGAATACTGTATCATATACCAGAGGTCAGCACCCTCCATCCTCCAGATGTTTTGGAACTGCATTTTCCATGAGGCCCAGCCAACTTAAGGAATGACCGAGCCTCAAGTGTAATGTAGTTTAACCAGGGGAAAGTTGTTGACTTCTGACATATACCCATACCGAGGGTGAAAGGGCTTTCTCCATCCACTGGCTGACAAAGTGATGATATAACACCATGCCCCTAAACACCCTATCACAAGTTATATACGTTTTGAATTCCGAACATCATGAGTTCAATTAGATCGCAAAACACATTCATCTCATAAACGCACCCCTGGGCAATACAAGGGATTAACCTCGTCTTCTATATGCATATATTTTGTAGCTCCCCCCTTGTGTAACTTTCACTTTTATAATGAAAATTCTAATAAGGGTGTTTGTCAGTTGTTGACCAAACTGTGAAATATACATATACAGTACATAAAATTGTGGTGTGTTTATAAGTTTTTTAAACATTTCAAAATATAAATGAGCCATTTTATATCGCAAAAATCCATTAGACAGTGTTGTTTATATACTTTTCTAAGACGTTGGTTATTCCTATACACTGCAGATATTTCATTTTCATATCTGTAGTAAATGGATGAGTCATCATCAACAGAAATATGTTATGTGTGATAACGGAAAATAAACCAAAAATGCAAAGCAAGGCTTCCTATCTTAAAGGGAGTCTTTATTTCTGTACTTAAAATGACTATATAAAATCTGTCACAAATGAGAAGCAATTTAATTCTTTATACGAAGACTTAACAGGACAACAAGGAAGTCAACAAATCACTAGACTTTCCAGTGGTATATTCTTTCATAGGCCAGCTAGCCTTGTTGATGACACAAGAGACCAGCCTAGACCCCTTTTTGCGATACTCTGCCACCAGACCTCGTTAGGACAGGCCCGATTGTCAACTGTCAGCCATATATTTTCACGGAAAGAGAAATATAACAGGGCCCTGGTGTGCTGAATATAATGTTACCACTCTGGTGAAAGGTGTATATAATTATCCCAGGTAGACCAACACCATAAACTTGTAGAGAAAATAAGGAAATCCAGCACTCCTAAGATGGTTCAGTGAAGCAGGGTTTATTAGAATGTAAGCTGTGACGATGGTTTTGGCCATGTCGCTGCCCTTTCTCAAGGACTTGACAAATGCCATTGAGATGGCCAAACCATTGCTTAAAGTCATATATGCTGTCATTAGTCAAATTGGGCAGGACAGCATGTCTCTCTCCCAAGCTGTGGCAGCAGTATGGTACCTCCAGACAGCTGAATCCCCAGCCCAGGATGTGCCTTGGTAAATCAGCCCCCTTAGCCGACAGAGGCCTCTATCCTGACCTTGTCGGTAGGGGAGCCGGTAAGGGAAACCCTTAGCGGCTGCCTGATACCGACTTTATTCCAAACCGGGTACTGTATTATAGAAAAAAGCCGTGCCGCGCCTATTCCCGCCAGGGCGGCTGCAACAACCGGGAGTAACCAACCCAGTCCATGTATAAAACATAACATGGGGGAAAAAAAGGTGTCATCTGCGCTCATTTCTATAACTCCATGTGAAACAAAACACAGAGGTTTTGGTTTACTGGGAATGGCCTTTAAAGTGTAAGCTTGCCTGCCCCGTCAAGGCACCTCTAATAAGGTGATTCCTACCTAATGAAACCACAAGCTACTCGCTACTCCTCTGAGCAACTGCACACTCTCACGCTGCTTTTTATCTAAGAGACAAAATTGTGGGTTTTTATTTATACCCTCAACGAATACTTCCACTTTGGGATTAAAACCAAAAACATGGAAAGGAACAGCAGCAAAAATTACCTGGCTGGGGTTACAGTATCAGAGGTTTAAATAAAAAAAATATTAAACCACAGGATGAATTTTTCATAGGTTTAATATTACTGGATGATTAACAAGATATAAACTGGGACATTACCTCATAAACACAAGTGGGGTACCCATACCCTCATTGATCCCAATAGTTAGGGGCAAAATTTATCGGACACCACTTTTGAAACCCAAATGAAAGTCATCTACATCAATATGAATGGATTTTCTATTGAGGCCTCGCGATAACAACACAAAGTTTGCGGACTCGCATTATGAAACCTTTTTATTCTATTGAGTTCTAGAATTGCATGCATACCATATAGCTCATTAGTAACTGTACATCAAGACCCTTAACGAAGAAATCGACTTAATAACTAAGGTGTTAATCCGGGCCTTTTTCTATTCATTGCCACCTTTTGTAAGGTGGTTTTTGATCTGCTACGTTTACACACTTTAAATTCTAGAATAATATAGGCTGCCCACTGGTTACATGTCGAGATCCCAGCTATATCACTGGAGGGTGTTATTGAAAATGCTCTGTTGTTCTTTACTGTAACAAAATGAAAACTGAATTAAATATTAATGCTTGGGAATATTTATTTTGTAGCAGTAAATGCTGCAAACCATCCATAAGAAATAAATCAGAACGGATATAGTGATTGAGGATCCGCAAGAACTGAAGGTAAACGAGATGCATTGTTACTTAATAAATACATATCTATAAAATAAACTATAAAGTATTCACGTGTGTGCTCAGCATGCAAAACAAGAAATAAGGGAAAATCTAAGGGAAAATAGACACAAGAGGCAGGGCTGATATTGAAAGGCCATAAAGTGAAATATAACTTCATTCTATAACCATATTATGGAACAGCCGACCATTATAATAATTTGGTTTACGCAATTGAGCCCTTTCTTGGACACATTCTGAAATCTTCTATTATTACTTGTGGAGAACAATTGCATGTCGATTCCCCAGAGGTGAATCGGCAGGAGAAGTGAATATTCTAAATAAATATAGCCAAACCAGAAAAATGCTCCCATTTATCTCACTTTCCACATCAACTATTTGGTCCAGATTGTTCTCTTCTCTTGCCAGTTCTCCTGAGTTTAATACGTACCCACTGGTTTTATTGCACTATGAGAGCGCTGTCTCTCTGTTATCTTCTCGTTTGAGGTGATCAAGGTGACACAACGAAGGGTAGTGGCCACCCTCTATTTGGCCCAAGGCGATTCAACCCAGAGCCTGGACATATTTATGCTCTGGAAACTGTAAGTGTGTTTTTCGCTACATACATTGCACCACTTATTGAGACTTTATTGCACCATAAATTTTTCCTCCTCTTTCTCCCACCGGAGTATTTGAACGATATCAGGACCCAAGGAAGTACAACGATACCAGGACACGAATAGGACCTCACCCGACATCCACGGTTGCTACTGACATTTATGTTGCACCTTGCGTTTGCCTATCCACTCTACGTAGGTCTTTAAGTTTGGACAATTGGATAATATGATCTGCACTCTCTAGCACGAGTTTGGATTGTGTGTATCTGTGGTACAGATATACGTACCGTATACATAGGCACTATCTATTTATTGTTGCATTATGCACTGTAAGAACTTTAATATTGCATTTGCACCCTAGATATATTGTTTGTGCACTGCTTATGATTGCACTTTAACCCAGATTCCGTATTGTCACAGCTGCTTTTGCCAGCAATATTGAACTGACTATTTTTGTGCTATTTTGCACCTTTGTAATACCGTTTGTGCACTGTTTACGATTGCACTTTCATCCTGACCCTGCACTGTTACAGCTATTTTTTACTATCAAATGAATTGACCACCCTTTGCTACACATACATTCAACAGACGATTCAGCAACTGATCCTATAGTATCCATTGCGCCACTGGGATCCCCCCTTCTCCTGAGTTTCACCTTTAATGAATAGACCTATACGTCTTACAAAGGCCTTGCACATGCACCATCCATTTCTTTCTGTAAAATAGGCACAATAATAACCCAACCATATTATAGTCCCTTCTGTAAGACTTCATATAGTTTAACATTACATATGATGATATTAGGACATTTAGTTGCCATGTTGGATTCATTTGTTTCACAAAATCCAGATCCGGCAACCGTTTGACCCCTTTTAAGTCTTTGTTAAGTGTCTTGATCTTTAAAGGGCTACTGAGTCCATCCTTAATGTTCTAACAAATATCACAGTGGGGTGGGGTTCACTCAACTGGAGTTGTAGCAGCCCTTTTTCATTGTTTTATTTTGGTCCAAGGTCTTGTATTCTTATAGTGCCCTGGTAGAGGAACTGAGTGCCAAGCTAAGGGCCGTATTACAAGTTGGTGCTAACTTAACCAGAGCTGTTGTTAACTTAACAGCTCCATAGGCTATAATGGCCCTGGTAAGTTTACAACAGCTCTGGTTAAGTTAGCACCAACGTTGTAATATAGCCCTAAGTGTTTAGATATCAATATGGCTTTAAAATATGTCATTTCAGACCGTAGTGAATTATCCACATAATATATACTATTTTGTGTGGATTAGCAGTGACCTGACTTCTTTTCTCATTGGGACGGATTCCATTTTCTTTTTATTGTACACTTGGAATTCAGCTATACATCTGATTTAATCTCCACCCATATGCATACTTGAGAGTCATATTACTATAGTTCACTTTTGGATAAGAAGAAAATTGATTTTAATGCACATTTAAGCCAAAAAACTTTTATAGGGATGAAGGCTGAAGATGTTTGGGAAACTATACACATTTAGAGACCACTTTGATAGTGCATATTTATTTATTTATTTATTTATTTTGAGAAAGTATTTTACCAGGAAGGATACATTGAGATTTCTCTTGTTTTCAAGTATGTCCTGGGTGGCGAGTATGTATCGTTAGGTGTCTTGCCCTAGGACACTTACTGGAGAGGTGCTCTTGCCAGAATCGAACCCATGTCCCCACAGACTCTCTCCACGTAGAGCAGTGATGTTACCTCTAGTCCACCCAGCTGATATAAAAGACAAGTTCCCCTTCAGTCTTGGATAGGGACTAAGAGTTGTGCCCTATTGTCAGGCATGTACTGGCCATAGGGACTGCAGGGAGATTCCCGGTGGGCCGATGGCTCAGTGGGCCAGTGGCAATGCTGGTTCACCGTGCGGCTCTTAATGGGAGAGGTGAGAACTTCCTCACCCTCTGTAAAATAGACGCAGTCTGGCACAGTCTCATATTGGGGCCACTTTGCCGGCGAGACCTACTGAATGACAGATGATCCAGAGAAGTGTCACTCTGACTTATTTGTGGGCAAATGCATACTCCTCACTTGATCACTGAACAACCCCCCCCCCCAAAAAAAAAGAAGCTTTGGCTCCTTTGACCAAAATGTTTCAACTGTCGAGTAAGAAGGGTGCAGGCAGTGAGGTCTGATCCAGCTTGATGGTATCTGTCATCGGACCTTGTGTCCCACGCAGAAGCTGCTGTGATGTACCTCAAGTCAAATTTTTCTTATTTAGGTACTAATATCTTTGATATTGTGAGCGGACTATAGAAAAATCCTAGTCTTGAGCTGGATAGTCCTCGACAGTCTTGATGTGCACTGTCAGGCAGCTTGTGTTTCTGAAAAAAGAATATATCATTAGAAAATTCTAAAAAGACATTGAAGATTCATCTAATTTATACACGACATAATTAAATTTGAATTTCAATAGCCAGAACCATCTGGAGATTTATTTTTGAATGTAGTGCAAGTCAGCCTTTCAATTACATTTGTACATATATATTTATATCATTTAAGATACGAAGGATGAAAAGAAAGTGTAGTATGGGTATCCAGTCATCTAAGGGTTAACATTTTCAGTGCAACAGAGAAAAATAAATATGACAGAGACCAGCCTCAAACATGCCAGCGCTTCGCAGAAAAAAGAATCAGAACGCACTATGCCTTTCCCAAAATTTAAGGTCAGCGTACAAACTTCCACAGTTTCCTGCAATCTGGACATTTTTTTTGTATGATGCCATGGTGTATGTGTTTTTTTGTATGTCTGTAAGTGTGTGTGTGTAAATAGCGTTTGAGAAATGGAAAAATGCTAGCCATGTGTTGCCTCCCCTGACCAATCCTTAGAGAATGCCTGCAGCATTAGCTCAGCTGTTCCAGAAACATGCATGGTGTAATTCACTTCCATTAGCAAATTCGTACCGACATAAAGAAAGACAACGGAGCACGATATAGCCTCTAAAATACAAAAAAAAGGAAACCTAACACACATTACACACAACGATGTAGGCGAGTTGTAAACCTTAAAAACGTTGGACGGGATTCAGATTCACCGCGTGAAAAACTACAATGAGATTTGTAATAGGTTTTGTCATTTTTATATTTATTTTAATTATATTACAGTCATCCTTTCCAACCGATGTCTTCCGTGTAAGGTCAAATGATTAAGCTTTGTTCTGATTTATAGGACTGCTAAGCTTTGAATGCAAAAAAGGACACTTTTATTATTCTTTACTAATCACTTTTCATAAAGGATCAGAGAAGACGTGACAGTCTTGACACATTTTCTGTCAGCCAGGAGTTAACAGTTATTCACGCAGCGTCAATAATTTACACGGCGCTTGATAAATTGTTTGATATTTGAATTGTGTCACAGACAAAAGACGGAGTGATACACATCGCAGCTAGTTCTATTTTTATTTTCTCTCGCTTCATTCATGAAACGCCCGCTGATTATTCCAGCGTTTATACCTTTAGAAAGAGACCCGTGTGAATATAATTTTATTATCAGCATTATTTACAAAGAGTTTTATGCTTAGGGATCTTCCTTCATATCTACCTGCACATTATTTTGGAGACTACGTTGAGTCTTCGGTGGTCACCCTCCTCTTAGGTTGTAAGCTCTTGAGCAGCACTGCATATCGGCTCTTTATAAATTATTGTAATTTTGCTGCCATAACAGACCACATTCAAACGTATAAACATGGAATACATTGTAGCCATAGAAATACCAGAACCAGGTGCCCAGGGATTCCAACGTTGTAGTTAAAACTAGTTATAACAGAAATGGATAAAACAATCACCGCAGAGTGTAAAATCTGCACATGACCCCAAAATTCAGAGTACAGAATGAGCTAGAAGTACATAAGCAAAGATCCTGCTGTTAGTTCGAACAATTACATATTATTCATATACATATTTACAGGATTTTCTCTTATTTTATTTAACCAAATACTGCAAATCCTAATTGAAGGTGCCACGTTCAGATCATTCCTCTCGCTGTGAGGTCTAGCACCTATGCTTGTTGTTTTGAACATCATTCTAAATCTTATTTAATTTTTATGAATTACACATTTCTTTGTTCTTGGGTTGCTGATTTATGTCAGGAAACAGCTACCAAGGGATCTAGTAGCCTTTGATCTGCATTATTCCAAATAGAAGTCACGGGAAAGTGAGTGTTCAGTGCCTTAGATACCAAGATGATAATCATTTTATTGCTTATTGTTTGTGTGTGTCATTGGTGTGTGTGTTCTCCTATTGAACCGGAGGCCCCGAGGACCAATAAACATATTTTACTTTCAAGCAATTGGTTTGTTTATCTGTTTATCTTCTTTGCTTATTTATATTTAATGTTTACATTTAATGCTTAGTCAGCTGGTGCAACGTTCTTTATTACTTTCATGTTCATGTCATGCAAAGAGCTAACAAACTAACACTCCCACATCTTTCTCAAAACCTACACATTGTTGCTTGCAATCCAAACACAATTTACCCTGTAGTAAATGACCACGTTTAAAATACTAGGGGCTCTATTACATTCCTAATGCAAATTTTAACGCGTGCGCAAAAACGCGTTAACGTGAGGGGCAAAACAAGCCAAGCCTGTTTAAAATGAAAGATCATATCCTCTACTAATTGTATGCAGTTGTTGCCAAGAAAGTTTTTCACAATGTCGTATTACAACGTCCGTGCAAAAAATGCACGTTAATGTCTAACGCGGGTGGACCTGCGCGAACCTTGAGCGAGTGTAATGTACGCTGCGCATCCTATACTTAACATTGTGAGCGCAAATGTGTTTGTGCGCTGGTACGCAGATGGTATTACAATCTATGTGCATATTTTAACGAATGACGTTTGCGCGCATAATTTTAATGTCTTTGAAAAGCTGGTGTTAATGTCAAATCTGAACGTTCTGGCCGAAACCAAATACACCAGCCCAAACAAAAATACAGCACAGTATAGTTACACATTCTACTCATACCCAAACAATAAAATTGAGTGGTTGTACATGTTTTTATTATTGCTGCAGCATATATGCGCAGATTGATTTTGACAGGCGCAAAAACTGAATGAGAGACAATTGTGGTTCTTAATTCCGATTGTCTGAATCGCGTGAAAAAACGGTCGGCACACCGATTTCTGTGCGCAACATTAATGCACGCACGTTTTTGCGCATCTTTTTAACACGCGTTATTTTTTGACGGATGAAAAAATGCGCACGGATTGTAATACCATCGTTATTTTTTTGCGCGTTAACGTTAACGCTTCGCGCAAAAAATCACGCTTTGCGCGTGCGTTTTTGCACAAAGAAAGTAATAGAGTCCTAGATCGCCCCTTGAAAAAGGCTAACAACGGAAATGTTACGAGTTGGTGTGTATCTGTTTATCGTCTGAAGTCATTTAGAAGATATTTTCAAATCATTTTAGGTGATAAAAAGGACAATTATTTCAGTTTCTTTACAAATTGTTGTTTTTTTTTACTCAAAATTTGAATCTTCTTGAAATTTCGGCAAACGTAATACTTTTATTTAAGTGTAGAGTTTGACTGGCTCTTTTAAATGACATACTGAAGGTATGCCTAGTGAATAAGCGTGTTCATCTTGATATTTTATGTGCCATGCCTGATACACACTCTGAGGATCCCATCCACATATAACAATGGAACAAAAATCAGCTGAAAACTGCAGGCAGTGAGATTTACTGCGCAAAGAAAAGCATGTTATTGATTTTACTAAGCACAATGTTTTTGCAACACTCTCAGAAACTAATAACATATTCAATAGGATTTGTATCAAATAAATATCTACACAGTACTCACAGAACATGCATGTAACAAAAAGCTTTCGCCATCTTATAAAGATCATAATAGAATCATCAATACTAGCCCAGACGTGCTCCCAGAAAGTTTTCACTCTATGCGTGGGAGGTTCAAATGGCTAGTTCTCAATTCACTCATCGGTGACGAAAGAGAACACTTGTGTACCTCAAATATTTCTTTAATTTTCTGATATTTTTGACAGAAAACATCCGGCAAGCGCAACCCAACCTGTATAGTGCACAACCAAACAGTAGTTAGAAATCCCAGTCTGTAATGTGAATTTACGCACAAAGCACTAAAACAGAATGTTCTGCAAATGTATAGTGCATTAGTTTTAAATTTGAACATTTGAACCAGGTACTGGTCAGAAAATTGTGGCGTTGTTACCCCATCTCTGAACAATGAAGAGTTAGATCTTAAATGAGTTAGGATTACAGGGTGCAGGGTTTAACATAGGGTTGGGGGTGCTTTGAGGTAGAGGGTTAAAAAATACCACCACAGCCCTCACCATAAGTCAACACAAAATGTGAAATTTACATTTATTTTTTTAAATGTGAATCCCATTTTTCAGTGTTCCAGACCCCACAAACAAACATTTTGGTGCCTCAAATGTTAGGCCTGCTCCTGGGTATACTTGATCTGCTGATTCCAAAAATGGCGCCGGTTTTTCACTATCAGCTCTAGAGTTTGAGATATACAACATATGGCTTATACTA
The DNA here is from genome assembly GCA_009667805.1 of Leptobrachium leishanense. NCBI lineage: Eukaryota > Metazoa > Chordata > Amphibia > Anura > Megophryidae > Leptobrachium > Leptobrachium leishanense. The sequence continues at coordinate 30,153,557 of CM019071.1, read as the reverse complement.
CTCTTCACTCTGCTCACTCATAAAATATGATATTTTAATGCAGTGTATAAACTAATATGGTTTAAGCATGAACGAAACATCCTAGAAATTAGAAGAAAAGTGAACTACATGAAAATCGATGTATTTCATGAGAAAAGCACAAGTTTATGATACAACCTTTCCAGTCATTTGACACCCAAGAAGCTCCTTTTGTAAGACTTTCGAGAGTGGGATCTGCCAGGACAATCCCGCATAAGATTCCAACAATAATCTGCCATCATGTGCATACCCCATCTTATTTGGTATCTGGCTTCCGTTGTTATGTCTTGGTGAAATGCTCTTTCCTTAAGTCACTGAGGTTCTATGGAAAGCGATCTAAGTGACTGTGCAGATAATGGACTTTAACACTCATGTTGCAGCCAAGCCTGTTTAAAATGAAAGATCATATCCTCTACTAATTGTATGCAGTTGTTGCCAAGAAAGTTTTTCACAACAAGAACAAATGAAGACCTAGGCACATGATTAGATTTCATTCAATGATGCTATGAAATGTGGGTCATTTATAAGTTGTCTGATCTGTGGACCATCGAAAATTCCTGCCTTCAGTTTTTTCAGTATGAAAAGGTAACATATGTATTCAATGCACAAAGCATCTTTATTCAAAGCCTTTACAAATTGCTTCAACAGGCCTAGCTTTATATGTAGCTGGCAGTATGATTCTATCTCCTGCTACCAAAGGTCCATTGACTACATTTTGTCTTCCAACCACCACCATATATTCCCTCAGAGGCCAATCTTTTCTTGCTCAATGTTCATGTTTGGCTCTACTATCCCAAATCTTGCAATAACACCTATCAGTGTATATGTGTTTGGCGCTAAAAATTCTAATACCACTTCTAAATAATCCAATTGGTGAATTTTTTAACATGCAGCTCACCACAAGGTGTGTCCCTCACCCACATTCAACATGGAAAATACAAACTAGTTTGTTGGGGGCGCAAAAACATAGGCAAATGGTAATTATTCTTCTAAATAAATTCTAATGCAAACATTTATTGATTAAAAACATAAAAATTTAAATCATAGCACATATATCACAGAATTAAAAGGATTGATAATGGGCTAAACCGAAACGCGTTTCGCTTGCTCCTCTGCAAGCTTCATCAGTCGGAATGCCCATGAACTCAGACTGTGCCTCTATTTATCATCTCCGTAATTACTGATTAATGATTTTAATTTTTATTTTTGAAGACCAAATGGTTTTAACTAATAAATGTTTTTATTGATATTTACCCCACTGGCCAATCTTTTTACCTGCATTTGTGAAGTGAAGCAGTGGTTATCGATACAGGGGTAGGACACCCCTTGGATGAAAAGTGGTCCAAAGCTTCGTTACTGAGCCACGCGCATTGGGAGGCTCAGGAGTATTACTGGAATCAAGAGGTCACATTACATCCACTGGATATTCCACTGATGGGAGGAGCCCCCATAGAGGCTCAGAAGTGTCTATTACGAGCCTGCAGGCTCCTCATTTGTGGGTGTCCCTTTATACCATAGTATAATATTGGATGATTACATTTTATATAGCAATATTTTGCGATTAGTGGTTTATTTTTTATATTCTAGGAACTGTTATATCATATATATTGCATTCATCTAGAAACTGAACAAGAGGTTTCCAGTGCCGTAGAAGAATAATTACCATTTGCCTATGTTTATGCGCTCCCAACAAACTAGTTTGTGTTTTCCATGTCTACTATCCCAAAGGCATAAATAGCAAGGATACCTTTTGTAGCCACTTTGTTTGGCAAGATGAAAATTAACCATCTTCATGTCTACACAAATCACCCATTGATGTCCTTGGTAATTTATCCTTTCCAAGACTAAAAAGATGGCCTTTTAGTCTTCGCACATCCTGGTGGAGTGACTGATTATAAGAAATTAGAGCTGATGCAGTCTACCCAATGCAATTTTTTGAATCAGCACCCCAAATAACCCCAGGAACAGACCTAAAAGTCAAGGCACCAAGAACAATTTTTTTTGTCAGGCTGTGTTATTGTTGTTCAGCCAAGTGTGCATGGATGGGAGTTATTCCTACACGCAGCTACATTAACTACAGCTACAGATAAAAGAGAGAAACATATTGATGCCAACGATTCTGGTATATAACAAATCAATAACATACATAACATTTCACAATGCCTAAAAGAAAACAATAAAGAGAATGAATTGAATTTCATCACACATCAGTGATATAATGCATTCAGAGAATAGGTCTTGGTGACAGATCCTTTCACTACCTGAGCAGAGAGAGAAAAAACACTAATTAGCAAATGCATCAGTATCTCTATAAATCAAAACTGTGACCAGAAAGGTTTTTCTTACTGCCTATTGTATTCAGAAACTGGCAGCATCCTATCTAATTCCCAGATGGGCCCAGCTTCAGTAATGCATTTCCATATGCGTTCGCTGCCTCTTTTTGGTTAATACACATTTCGGGCACTAATTCGACATTCATTTATGCTTATACATCAGTTCTCAGACATGGCCGCACACATATGTCTGAGTAGTCTCTGAGTAGAATCATTAAAAAGCAAGTAAACAATATAATTCATGTTGAAAACTGTGTGTTCTAGTCATTCTGTCAGCCTGAGCATCTTTTAATGCACAGACTCAGGAAATTGGACTACAGCAGCATAGGGTCAGACATGGATCCATTCATGTGGCTTAGTAACTGTGGCCATTTGATGGTAAAAACAGTAGAAACTATCCATGCATTAAAATACCATAAATTAAATTTGAGAGTTACTCAACACACAATACTCAAACATCTGGCACCGACAGAAATTCAATATTCAATCATTCACTATCACTTAGCAAATATTTGCTCCTCTTCTGTAACATACAGGGATTTTCAATCATTATAACCCCTTTAGGCTTGGGTCAGACAAGCGTCATTGAAGAGCGGAAGGAACCTCCGTGAGAGTGGACGTTCCTTCCACTCGACGCCCATCTGGCCACCTCGTTGAGCGCAGTTAGTGTGCTCAGCGATGCAAGGCTCGATCCTCCTATGGAGGATCGCGCTTTGCAGCTCCGTCAACGTGCGTCCTGGCGCTTTGACAGAGAGGCCTGCTGCATGGACGGAGCATGGCCACTGCTGTGCGCAATTCGTGTGCGTGCAACAGTGTCTGGCCTGCCCTGTTGCAACGTTGCAATGTCGCAATGCGGTGACGGACGCCGGAAGCCACCTCAGTACAGGCGCACCTAGTGCGATCATCTGACACTGGCCTTAATTGTATCTGTTACGTGGGGGTTTCCGTCAGCGTGCAGACTGCTCCCCTTGAAGTCAGTATTCCGCAGAAGTACTGCTTCTAACCCAGACACAGGAAATATCACACAGGAGATCCTTGCTGTTTCAACTCAAAATGGAGAATGACTGTTTATTACACAAAGACACACATGTTACAGTCAAGGACTCACACATTTGCATACAATGAAACAGATTACATCACAGATCAGATAGCTGCACAGGACCTTCAAACAATGAGATTTCCTAGGCGGAGAATGGGGGAGGGAGAAAGCAGGTAAAACAAAAGGAATTTCTTATAGAGAGAACATACACAATAGAGAGAGCAGGTACTTATACAGAGATCGACACTATACAGAGAAAAGGTACACAGAACACACAAACACCCTGCATCTAGAATTGTAGATACAGGGTGGCTTTAGCAAAGGAAATAGCAGGAAAACAATATAAAACATCAGGCTCGCACCTCCCAAATACATTTCTAGGCCCATGTATTTCAAGGCCAAAGTGACGCCTGTCACAGTATCCCTGTACAGCATTGAGTGACCCCAGAGCTCTCCCTGAATTCTGCCCTTTCAACTGTTCTAGTGCAGCAGGAAAGTGTTTGAACTTTTTGTTACAGTGAGTTTTGGTGCTGCTATTTCCAGCAAGTTTTATCTCTCTCCAGGGTGACATGAGAGAGATAAAACAAAGGATTGTATTTCAGTGGGTACACTAATCTTCCTGTAAAAATGTGTGACAATTAGGTTTCGTTATGCAAATAATGCCTTTTCAGTTACAGTTACAAGTATATATAAAGTGCCAACAAGTTCTGTAGCTCTTCACAATGGGTAACATAGAACAACCATACAACGTATTATAATGTACAATTGAGTTAACTTTGGGAGTGAAGGCGTTAAGCTGTGGGGGTTATAATAAAAATGACACACGTTACCATTAAGAGATGGAATAGGGCCACAAGTCTCTAACAAGTTTTCATTATTAATATATCATGTTTAATCTGTAAAGCATCAATAACAAGACATGAAATCCCAACCATTAGGCTAGGGTCAGGCGAACGCATTTTTCGCGTCGTCCGTGAAAAAGTGCGTTCGAACGAATGGACGTATTTTTTCACGGAATACGCGATAGCGGTCATACGATGCGCATTTTCGTCCGTGATTTTGTACGGATCATCAATAAAACCCTTTTTGCGTCTGGACGTTATGTTGGCCGGACATTAATAGCGTCTGACGTCTCCTAATCACGCACACATGCCGCTAGCGGACGGAGCGCACTTTGTACGTCAGTACTAGCGGTATCACGCTCTCGAAAAAATGCATTTGTTTGCCGCTTGCGTTGCGCGGCCGCACTTTCGTGTGGCCGTACTTCGTATATTGCCTGTCATTGGCTGTCATTTACTGCTACTACGGCCGTGATAAAGTGCGGCTGCACGCGCGTTCGCACTGCATTCGTCTGACCCCAGCCTTAAAGTGCATTTTATTAGATGTATTTTGTATCCCTTCCAAACATGATTTCAGTGACACATTGATCTTTATTAGTCTGCATGTTTATCAGTTTGCTGTTACTTTGCTGGTTTCCTTTTTTTTGTGTCCAGGCTTACTATGTGCACTGTTACAACAAGGAACAAAATATCTTTCATTTCCAATTTAAATTCACAAATTGTTAGTTCAGAAAGGAAATTTAGTTCTGTTAGATTTTCATGTCAAAGTTGTTTCAATTTCGAGCCTCAGTAGATCAGTGTTCTCTGCCTTATAAAAAGTGGTTTTATAACTCTCCTTTTGATGATGCCTATCTTCACTGTTCAATTTTTTTAACAACTATAGCTTTTTTTTATTAACCTTTTCTTAAATACCCATATAAAGATATGACTAATTTTGTAGGTCATTCCTCTTTAATATCATATAAATTTAACACAAAAATCTTGCAATATGGACATCTTTCCTGTGCAGTCTTCCAGAAAATGAAAGAAATGCAGATTTAGTCTCCTACTTAGCTCTATTCTTTTCTATATTCGGATCCATTCACACTGATGACTCTTCTAACTAGGTCACAGGAATTCCAGCCATATCAAAGCACAAAGGGTTGTCTTGGTGCCCCCAGGCACCCCTAAGCCCATGTGTGACAAATTGGCCCTGCTTGTTTCCCATTTTGGTCCTTACTCATACTTTTCTTCAGGTTTGCAATAAAGAGCATTTCAGAGCGTCCCTGATTCTCTGCGTGTGTTTGATAATTGCTGGATCCGTTCCATAATTATTAGAAGCTTTTATTCGTGTTATTTTATTTATTAAATGCAATTACCACTTTGTGAATAATGAACGTTCCACGGTAGATGCATGCAAAAGGACATCAGCTGAGCATTCTTCTAATATCGCCCGTGTCACCAACACTCATATTAGCTGTTTCTTAACCTAATTATTCCACTTTAAAAAGAGCTACATTTAACACAAAAATTTGATTTGAAATTTCGAATTCCATACATCAGTTCGATAGTTGATATCAATTCGAATTTTGGATCACTAAATAAAACCCCAGTTATTAAAATTTTGCTGTTAAAAAAAAAGCTAGGGTTAAATTTTAAACTGTGTCACAGATTTAGAATTTGAGTCAAATTAACCAGTGAAACAAAATAAATTTGTGTCATAAAGTCCTTTGCTGACTTTACTTGTATTGTAAGTAGGGATGAGCTGTTCGGGTTCGGACGGTTCGGAGTTCGACCCGAACTTTGGCAGTTCGAAAGTTCGCGAATTTCAAACTTTTTGGGTCTGTTCGGTTCGAGTTCGAAAAAAAAAGGAAATTTTGAAAAAAGTATAGAAAATGCTTAAAAAAATACTAAAAAATCTAGAAATAAAGAGACTCTTTAGTGCAGAATATTATAAGCAACGGTTTATTAGATATTGAATTAAAAACTAATGTGTACGTGGAAAGATTATCAACTCTAAATGACCTCTGTTCACAAACGGACATAACACCAGGTGTTTTTAGTCTGGTAATCAATTTGATACATTGTACAACATACTGAGGGTGGGGTGGTGTCTGCTTCTGATTGAGATTTGAGAATTAATTTCCCTAAAACATCCTAATATGCTGCATTTAACCCTTTCGCTGCTGAGGCTTTTCACACCTCTGTGCTGAGGTCATTTTTACCGTTTTCGCTCATCATGATTAACCGCGTTTTGTAGCCATATTTTGATATATGACCCAGACATATTATATATCGTTCTTTCCGGCAGACTTGGCAGATTCATAATATGTCATTATTATATGTATACGTTATGTCATGTCTGTATATTATAACAAAAATGCAATAAAATTAGAATTTTCAATAATTTATTATGTGTAAAGTGTTTTTTTCACATTTTAACATGCGATCGTTTGTGGTTATATTTTGTATGGGGTGCGCTTGTTAAAAAAATTAGAAATGGGGTCTCGTTACATATTTTTTTGGGGGAAAATTTCGCTTTTTTTAACAAACGCACCGCATACAAAAATCGTTAGTGCAGCATTATTGTTCACATTATAATTGAAATGGGAACAATATTGCTGCATTAACAAAACAAAAACAAAAACCCCTTTTTTTTAAAAAAAAACATTTTTCACGCTCATGTTTGGTATCCTTGGAAAGGCCATGCTCTGGCCGATCCAACGATATCAAACATTAACCCCTAGCTGCCACGGATCGGGAGATAGGGGGTTCATTGGAACCCCTATCTCCACCATTGGTGGCAGCTAGGGGTTAACTCCAGGACTGGCGTCATCGTGCTATGCACGATGACGCCTGTCCTCAGGGGGAGTTCCTGGAGGCTTGGCCGACATCCAAGATGTCGGCCAGCTCCAGGAGAGGATCACGATCAGGCGCTTTTCACCGCCGATTCGTGATCCGGCTCCCCAGGGGTTAATCACAGCCACCGTTTGGAAGAGCAGGCTGTGCCCTTCCAAACGGTGCCTGGATTAACCCCCTGCCCCCCGGCGATCTGGAGGGAGAGAGGTCCGAAGGACCTCCCCCCTCCCTTTCAGGCGCTTCCTCCGCACATGCGGGGGGGGGCGCCTGAATTAGATGTCATCGCGCCGCCGCGATGACATGTAATTGCTCCGCCGGGGTCCCGGAGTGCTGGGCTGACATCCAAGATGTCAGCCCGCACCGGGGGCGCAGCAATCCGCCGGAATCAGCGCGTCCATAGCACAGGAGAACCACTTGGCTGTATAGCAGCCCATAGCAGCCAAGTGGTTAACTTGTGTTTGAAAAAAATTCAAAATAACATCTAAGGCTAGGGTCAGATGAGCGCATTTTGTACGGACTGTGCGTCCGTGCAGTATGGACGTACTTACTGACTGACAACAAGGTAGTGGCCAAACAGTCCGTTTTTTTCACTGACGTATTTTTTGACTGATGTAGCAGGGAAAATAAATTAAAATGAAAAAACATTCTGTCCGTCAAAAATGCTGGATGTATAAATGGCAGGAAAAGAGAACAATCTGGACCAAATAGCCGATTTGGAAAGCGAGATAAGGCTAGGGTCAGACTAACGCATTATTCACAGCGACCGTCAAAAAGTGCGTCCGAACGCATTGCCTTATTTTTTCACGGAATGCGCGAAAACGGTCATACGATGCGCATTTTTGTGCGTGATTTTTTACGGATCCAAACCAAGAAACTTTGGGTGTCTGGACGTTATGTTGGCCGGACATGAGCAGGGTCTGACATCTCCAAATCACGCACACACGCCGCTAGTGGACGCAGCGCACTCTGTACGTCCGTACTAGCCGTTCTGCGTTCTCGAAAAAATGTGTTCATTTTCCACTTGCGTTGCGCAGCCGGACTTTCATGCGACCGTACTTCGTATATTGGCCATCATTGCCCGTCATTTGCTGCTAGTGCGGCCGTAATTAAGTGCGCCTAAACGCATGTTAAAAATTCGCTAGTCTGACCCTAGCCTAAATGGGAGAATTTTTCTGGTTTGGCTATTTTGACCTAGAATTTTCCATTCTCCAGTCATTCTCCTGCTTTTCACCGCCAAAAAATCAGTAAACTTTTTCTGCGTGTCCTTTTCATACAGACTGCCGCCCCAAGCAGTTGTTTATGGATAGATTAAAGGAAAAGCATTTACCGTCATTTGAAATGTCATTTTTTGGTTTTTACATATTTCTATACATCCTAGAAATCCGCCACTTCACGGGCAGGTTATGGGGACCTCCTAGGCACGATATTTGAAGGAATTTTTCGTTTTTATTTTTAACCCTTATTTCATGGAAAACTCACTGTCCCTTTAAAAACGTTTTTTTTTTACTTTTTGTCCTTGTTTCCTGTCCCCCAGGGCACTACCCAGACCCCCATACACTTTTTATGGCAAATATCTAGCATATATGCCCTCTTGGAGGGCACTCTAAAAACCGAATTTTCAGCCCCATTGACTTGTATGGGGTCCGAGTTCGGGTTCGGACCAGAACATTTGGAAAGTTCGGGTTCGGCTTCGAACCGAACTCGGGGAGTGTTCGGCTCATCCCTAATTGTAAGTTAAGATTAATTTGATAGTTAATTTCAAATTCAATCGTTGACATCAATTATTCAAATTTTTCTTTTATGATGATGACACAGTGTAAATGAAATAAATTCGTTATATACCGTTTCGTTTCATTTCGAATTCGTATCGTATCGATTCATTATTCGGAAGTACTTCCGAATACGAATTATCAAATTTCGTTCCAAATGCAAAATTTTTCCGAAACGAATGCACATCTCTATTTTGCATATTTCTTAAGTTCCTGCCTGACAATCTACCTATGGATGTACTTGGACCTTTTCCAGTTATTTCTTTTTTCTAGTCAGCCTTCCTAATGCTTTGCACTATAGAGCGTTGAAAAGCATTTTTCTTTATTTTACCATATATAGCCACCAATCTCCCAATTATGTCAAATTATTTTATCTAATTTCTGTATATTAACCCTTTCGCTGCTGAGGCTTTTCCCGCCCCTGTGCTGAGGTCATTTTTTACCTGTTTTGCGCATCATGTTTAAACGTGTTTTTAAGGCTTATTTTAGTATATGACACCGACATATTATATATCGTTCTTTCCGTCAGACTCGGTAGATTCATAATATGTCATTATTATATGTATACGTTATGTCATGTCTGTATATTATAACAAAAAATGCAATAAAATATGTATTTTCAATAATTTACAATGTGTAAAGTGTTTTTTTCCACATTTTAACATGCGAGCAATTGCGGTTATATTTTGTATGGGGTGCGCTTTGTTAAAAAAATTAGAGATGGGGTCTCGTTACATTTTTTTTTGGGGAAAATGACACGATTTTTAACAAACGCACCGCATACAAAAATCGTTAGTGCAGCATCATTGTTCACATTATAATTGAAATGGGAACAATATTGCTACACTAACAAACCAAAAAAAAAAAAAAAAAAGTGTTTTTTTTTTTTTTTTTTAATTTGTTTTTTTAATTTTTTTTTTTTTTTTACAAAATTTTTAACTTTCATGTTTGGTATCGTTGGAACGGCCATGCTCTGGCCGATCCAACCATATCAAAATTTAACCCCTAACTGCCACGGATCGGGAGATAGGGAGTTCATTGGAACTCCCTATCTCCACACTTGGTGGCAGTTAGGGGTTAACTGTAGGACTGGCGTCATCGTGCTACGCACGATGACGCCAGTCCTCTGGGGGAGTTCCCGGAAGCTTGGCCGACATCCAAGATGTCGGCCAGCTCCGGGAAAGGATCGCGAACCGGCGCTTTTCAGCGCCGATTCGCGATCCAGCTCCCCAGGGGTTAATGCCAGGCATCATTTGGAAGGGCAGGCTGTGCCCTTCCAAATGATGCCTGGGTTAAGCCCCGCAGAGCCACCGATCGGGAGGGAGAGAGGTCCGAAGGACCTCCCCCCCCTCCCTTTCAGGCGCCTCCTCCGCACATGCGGGGGGGCGCCTGAATTAGGTGTCATCGCGCCCCCGCGATGACACCTAATAATGGCGGCTGCTGGTCCGGATGCCGGGCTGACATCCAGGATGTCAGCCCGCACCGGAGGGGCCAGCGATCGGCCGGAACCCGGCCGAACGCTGACCCCAAAGTGAGGACGCGCTCAGCGCGTCCTCAGCACACCAGCGGGAATGCTGAGGACGCGCTGAGCGCGTCCTTAGCATTCAAGTGGTTAAGAATGTAGTGGCATAAACACAGCATTTTCCTAATTGTATAAGTTTAAAAGCACATTGTATGTTTATTATCACATGAGATCAGTGATCATTCTACCCATATTTTAAGACCATTCAGACTAAAGGGGTTATTCGGAGAGGTCCGAAATGTCGCTGAACTTTAACCGGACACTGAAATTCAGCGTACGGTGACATTTCGGGGCCATTCAGCTATTCAGAGAGCAGGGAGTTCGCCAAATCTTGGTGAATTGCCTGCATGTACGGTGCTGTTGGACGGCAGTGAAATCCCCCACAGAGAAGCAATGGTTCACCAATTCAGAGAACACCGAACAGCACAATATCTAATAAAAACTTTTAGGCATTTTTATGGATTTTTTCAGAAAATGTTTTTTTCCTTTTTTTTTTTAAAGTGTTTTTTATTTTTCTGAAACAGACCTTTTTATCATTCAATGGACCTGATATGTAAAGTCTAGACATTTTCTTTCAGTAGTTATTTTGCAAACATCGTTTAAATTTTTAACCCCTTAACGCCGCAGGACGTTCCATGCCGTCCTACATTTGGCCGGCTTTAACACCGTAGGACGGTATGGAACGTCCTCGGCGTTAGGAGCCCAGCCGGAGGTTATACTCACCTCCCCGGCGGCTCCCACGCAGATCTGGCTTCTATGAAGCCTGATCTGCGTTTTTATAGCCTCCCAGTGCACTGACGTCATTGTGCTGGCATGGGGAAGCGCCTGGAAGGGAGGGATCCTTCAGATCCCTCTATCTCCCCATCGCCGGGGGCTAGAAGGCTGTGCCCAGCATCGCTGGAACGGTCACAGCCTGACCTTTCCAGTGATGTATGGGGGTTAACCCCTTAGTTGCCAGGTCGCGACCGGGCACTAATTCGTGCCCGATCGCGACCTATTTCCGGTGGGGGCCGCCATCTTGGATGGCAGCCCCCACCTCTGGGTCCCCCCGTGTCAACTGACTCATCGCGCCATGCGCGATGATGTCAGTTAACTGGGGAAGCCCCTGGCTGCAAAGGGATTTCCTTTGGAAATCCCATAGAGGAGATAGAGGGCTTCTTTGAACCCCTTTATCTCCTGATCGGTGGCAGCTAGGGGTTTATGCCTGATATCGTTAGAAAGGTTTGAGCATGGCCTTTCCAACGATATCAAACATGACAAGGATAAAGTAAAATTAAATTGTTTAAAAATAAAAATATTAATAAAAATTAAATAATTAATTAAAAAATACGTGCTTCTTTTTTGATGCAGCATTATTGTTCACATCTCAATTATAATGTGAACAATGATACTTCACCAATGATTTTTTTTTTGGGGGGTTTAGCTAAAATCACGTAATTTCTCTTCCCCCCCCAAAAAAAAGGGTTCCCAAATCTACCCCATAGAATATAACCGCAAAGGATAGGATAATAAAATGGGGGAAAAAAAATACTTTACACACTGTGGACGATTGAAATTTTATTAAAAATTCACATTTTTTTTACATTTATTGTTATAGCATTCTGGCAGGACATGACGTGTATATATATATATATATATAATTATGATATATTATAAATCTGCCGAGTCTGCCGGAAACAACGATATATAATTTGTCTGGGTGGAATAATAATACGTGACTTAAAACCGCGTTTAAACATGATGAGCAAAAACTTCACTTCCGAAAGAGTGCCGAAGTTGTAAAATTGCTCCCGTCCTTAAGGGGTTAAACTTTCAAGCGTACTGTGTTTGTTTGCTTTTTTTACCCCGTCCGTCTGCTTGTCGGCTTTTTCCAGCAGCTGCTCTGCACTGTGATCGGGGCGGATCCAGGGGGGGGCAACGGGGCAATTGCCCCCCCCCGAGATTTGAGCCGGGGACCCAGATGCCGCCGGGCAGCGCGGGAGCGCCTGCCCGGTCCTGAAGAGTGCGTCCTGTTAAAGGTGAGGCGGCTGCGTGCGTGCGCAGCCGGTCACGTGGTCCGGCTAATCAGGTGGTACTGAGTCTCTGTACCACCTGACTGGCCGGACCGCGTGACCTGCGCACGCACGCAGCCGCATGCCTTTAACAGGACGCACTCTTCAGGACCGGGCAGGCGCTCCCGCGCTGCCCGGCGGCATCTGGGTCCCCTCAACCCCTGAACACCGGAGCTGGAGGCCTGGAGCAATATCCAGGTGAGAGCTGGGCAAATCCATGTGTAAACTGGGGGCAAATCCATGAGCTGGGGGCAAATCCATGAGCAGGGGGCAAATCCATGACCTGGGGGCAAATCCATGACCTGGGGGCAAATCCATGAGCTGGGCAAATCCATGAGCTGGGGGCAAATCCATGAGCTGGGCAAATCCATGAGCTGGGGGCAAATCCATGAGCTGGGGGCAAATCCATGAGCTGGGCAAATCCATGAGCTGGGGGCAAATCCATGAGCTGGGGGCAAATCCATGACCTGGGCAAATCCATGAGCTGGGGGCAAATCCATGAGCTGGGGGCAAATCCATGACCTGGGCAAATCCATGAGCTGGGGGCAAATCCATGAGCTGGGGGCAAATCCATGAGCTTGGGGGCAAATCCATGACCTGGGGGCAAATCCATGAGCAGGGGGCAAATCCATGACCTGGGGGCAAATCCATGACCTGGGGGCAAATCCATGAGCTGGGCAAATCCATGACCTGGGGGCAAATCCATGAGCTGGGGCAAATCCATGAGCTGGGGGCAAATCCATGAGCTGGGCAAATCCATGAGCTGGGGCAAATCCATGAGCTGGGCAAATCCATGAGCTGGGGGCAAATCCATGAGCTGGGCAAATCCATGAGCTGGGCAAATCCATGAGCTGGGGGCAAATCCATGAGCTGGGGGCAAATCCATGACCTGGGCAAATCCATGAGCTGGGGCAAATCCATGACCTGGGCAAATCCATGAGCTGGGGGCAAATCCATGACCTGGGCAAATCCATGAGCTGGGGGCAAATCCATGACCTGAGCAAATCCATGAGCTGGGGGCAAATCCATGAGCTGGGCAAATCCATGAGCTGGGGGCAAATCCATGAGCTGGGCAAATCCATGAGCTGGGGGCAAATCCATGACCTGGGCAAATCCATGAGCTGGGGGCAAATCCATGAGCTGGGGGCAAATCCATGACCTGGGCAAATCCATGAGCTGGGGGCAAATCCATGACCTGGGCAAATCCATGAGCTGGGGGCAAATCCATGACCTGGGCAAATCCATGAGCTGGGGGCAAATCCATGAGCTGGGCAAATCCATGACCTGGGGGCAAATCCATGACCTGGGGGCAAATCCATGAGCTGGGGGCAAATCCATGACCTGGGCAAATCCATGAGCTGGGGCAAATCCATGAGCTGGGCAAATCCATGTGTGAGCTGGGGGCAAATCCATGTGTGAGCTGGGGCAAATCCATGAGCTGGGGCAAATCCATGTGTGAGCTGGGGCAAATCCATGAGCTGGGGCAAATCCATGAGCTGGGGGCAAATCCATGTGTGAGCTGGGGGCTCTCTGCTCCTCTAGATTGTAAAATCCGGGGTGCCCTCTGCTCCTCTAGATTGTAAACTCCTGGGTGCCCTCTGCTCCTCTAGATTGTAAACTCCTGGGTGCCCTCTGCTCCTCTAGATTGTAAGCTCCTGGGTGCCCTCTGCTCCTCTAGATTGTAAACTCCTGGGTGCCCTCTGCTCCTCTAGATTGTAAGCTCCTGGGTGCCCTCTGCTTTTCTAGATTGTAAACTCCTGTGAGCCGGGCCCTCTGCTCCTCTAGATTGTAAACTCCTGTGAGCCGGACCCTCTGCTCCTCTAGATTGTAAACTCCTGTGAGCCGGACCCTCTGCTCCTCTAGATTGTAAACTCCTGTGAGCAGGGCCCTCTGCTCCTCTAGATTGTAAGCTCCTGTGAGCCGGACCCTCTGCTCCTCTAGATTGCAAACTCCTGTGAGCCGGACCCTCTGCTCCTCTAGATTGTAAACTCCTGTGAGCCGGGCCCTCTGTAAATTCTCGTGAGTCGGACTCTCTGCTAAAACACCTTATTTTCTGTCAGTGCCCCTCCCGAGACTAGTCTCTGGATCCGCCCCTGACTGTGATCGGCGGCTCGGTGGCTTTTTCCAGTGTGTTCGGCCTGGTTTTTGCTGATGTTTATGTGGGTTTTAGATGAGTGTTCGACAAGTGTTCGTCAGGTTTGTGGCGGGTTTTCCCTGCACTCCTTGGCCCCTGCGGTTGTACTTGAATACACCGCAGAGTCGGCACACTAGAATCGCTGAATCACCCTGATGTGCATGAAACTAAAGGGTACCAAAATGTCGGTGACATTTCAGAGCTCTCTAAATAACCCTGTAAATATTTTTCGGGCTATCTATGAATTAATAAATGTGTATTCATCAATAATTTTAATTAATAATTGTGTATACATAGACTGTCATAACGGCAATGTCTTTCATTCCTTGCATTTTTAAATATTCTTCCTATGAGTTTCTACCAACCTTCTAATCCAAATAAAAAGGATTTGAAGTAGGGAGTGGAAAAAAGCTTGTCTTGATAGACGTAGAAGAGTCCAGACGTTCAACAAATATCATGGATTAAATGAGGTTAAAAGCCTTGCAGCAGATTAGGAAAATGGGCAACGGGTGAACCAAGTGGCCATTATCTGCCGACATCACTCATGTTCCTATATTTAGATACTTCCATGAGTGATGTCTGTGACATTTTACTAAATATATCCAAGGTATTATAATCTGCGAAGATTTCTCAATATTTTTGCTTTACTCGCAGAAATAACAGATAAAATAGATTAATGGCAATAAATTGTGCAAAATTATAGTAAACAACAACAACATCGTGAAATAATAATAAAACACAATTAAATATGTGGAAATCAACTACATAAGTGAAATCAAACAAATCCAATACTAGTAAAAATGAGTGCGGTTATGCACTAGGAATAATTACTTATTGAGTGAGCAAAAGTATGGATACAGGTTGCGACCTGAAACATAAGCAAAACATACAGGGTTATTCAAAGAGCTCCGAATTGCTTGAGAAAGGTAACCGAACGCTGAAAATAGCCATTCGGCTATCCAGAGAGCAGGCAATTCGCCAAATCCTGGCGAATTGCCTGAACATACGGTGCCTGTTCGGTGCCTGTTCGAGGGCAGTGAAATCCCCATAGAGAAGCACTGCTTCGGCTATTCAGAGAACACAAACCAGCAGTGAAAAGTTCCCCTAATGTCCTGCCATTCGGTGGTTTCATTCGGCAAGTTTATTCAGGAGAATCCCATAGACTTCATTGTTAAAAATATTCCGGTTTTAATTCAATATCTAATAAACCATTCATATAAAATTCTGCAGTAAAGAGTCTCTTTATTTATAGACTTTGTAGGATATTTTAAGCATTTTTCTGAATTTTTATTTTTTTTAAAAAGTCTGTTTTTTTTTTGTTTTTTTTAAGTTTACTTATTTTTTCTGTAACAACCCTTTTTATTATCATTCCCTGGACCTCTTATGCAAATTTCAGACATTTTCGCGCAGTAGTTTCTTTGCAAACAGCGTTTTATTTTCACACATTCACACAAACTATTTTGCTAATTTATTCACTGCCTCGTCTGCAGTCTCAGCTGCTTCGGCTGTGTGTGATCGGCTCCTGTTCGGGCTTTTTCCGTGGTTTTCGGCAGGTTAATCCTGATGTTTTTGAGGGTTTTCTGCGTGCAGTCGGTGGGTTTTGCGGTTAGTTTTCGTCAGGTTTGCGGCAGCCTTTCCCTGCAATTCGGGGACCCTGTGGTGTTTGCTGAATACACCGCAGGGTCACCAAAATGGGATCAGCAAAAGGAACCGAATTGAAGAGAACGAAAAGTCACCGAACGTGCGGTGACTTTTCGAATCTCTTTGAATAACCCTGATAGTGTGGATTGGAACATAAATATAGCAATATAACCGATACATAAGCCAAATGAGGTCAAAAACACTCACAAACATGGAGAAGTGTGAAGTGCTACTCCAACTGGCATCGCTCTGGTGATAATCAACTCCTACATGAGAGGTGGGTTCAATGACACTCTTTAGAGAAGAAAAGATAAACAGCGCAGTGTTTTGCTGTCAAACAAAAATAAAAAAAATCATCAAAATGTATAAAAATTACTAAAACACGATATTGCGTAAAAACAATATACACTCTTGCTCATGCAGTATGTATTTATTCATAGCACGTGACTATGGCAAATTTTATTGATACAGTTTAGCACAGAGAAAAAGCATAGAGTACAAGTTGAAAGCTTTGCTTTATTCAGACTGGTTTTTAAAAGTATTACGTATATGTAATAACATGACAAAGAGAAGTATAGAAATCTTTAGTCTGATGTCATGAAGTTCAGGCAGAAAATCAAACTTTATGGGATTGAGAAAGACAACTCCCAATGTTACTATAAATTGTAAACTTCAAATATCTTAGTACATCATTACGTAACGACAGGCATAAAGAATGGGAAATTGCAATTCATTATAGAAATGATAAAATCGGAATAACGCTGTAATAATGTGGTTACAGATACTTGTCATAATGTTCAACTGCATTGATCTACATGTTAATTGTAGCCTTGTATAACTTTCAACTTTTGGGTCAACATATGCAGTGACAAATTCAACAATCCCAACCATTTTTCATCAGCGAGCCTGAGGTGCGGATTTACTCACATACATGAAATGGGGTTTATACACTAATTGCCGTTGTTTAGCGTTGTTGCACATCAAATAAAAATAGTAGGAAATAATCGATTGGATTAGACTCATTAAAGTTCCCTGCGGGGTCTACAAGCAATCTGTGAGAACTCACACAGTACTTTCCACATGGAAAATGGGAGATTCACTACAACCCACCATGGGCTCTATTCCCTAGTTGGCACTAACAATAGCGCCTCGATGTGTAAGTGTTATCGCCAGGATAAGTGTGTTTAACGCATGCAACCCATATTACATTCCTGACACTACCCACGTTAGCGCATCATTTTTTGCACTAGCTTCGGCGAGCTTACTGTACTTTGCGCTTCCTATACTTAACATGGGTAGCGCAAACATACATTAGCGTTTCAAAAAGTAAGGTATTACACAGTGCTAGCACTAATTACTGCAGGCAACCAAAAGTTAACACCATCTAAAAGCTGGCGCTACATGATTCTGATCCTAAACCCCCCCACTACCAATAAATCTGATACTCACCTCTCATCTCATCAAGAACGGTAGCCCAATCTCTCAATTCTAGTTGCCAGAGCAGAATGAGACTGGGAACAAATAGTTCCCAGTCTCCCTCTGCTGTCACTCTGGGGCACTGAGCGAGATTGCGCAGGACCCGTGGCCCGGAAGTACAAGCCTCCATGGAGTCCAGGTGGTGATTCTTGTGGCGGCGAGGAAGTGCTACTATCCCAGCAGTTAGCGCTGTGTTCCAGGACAAGGTGCAGAGGTTGTGCCTTCCCTCTTCAATATTGCGTTGACATGCGGACGCTACAAAGCAAGCTGCAGGCGCAGATTTTCCCCTTTAGTGTCCCCATGTTAGTGTGAGATAGGGAATAGGACCTCACATTGGGTGAGCATAGGGAATGGATGTCCATGGTAAGTTTTAGTGAATGTCACTTCAGTTATATTTTTTAAATTAAAAAAAAATAGAACGCCTTCCTGTCTGTGGAGTACCCCCTTTATTGCCTCGCAAGTAAATAAAGTAGGCAGCATGATTGTAAATGTATATACAATTGTAAAGGTTCTACAAACTCACAGTGAAGAGAGGTTTAGTGAATCTGTGTCATCATCATCATCACCTTCTTCTAAAGGCACAAGAGATCGTCAGTGAATGTAGGTCATTATAGTGAATGTAGGTCATTATAGTGACTGTAGGTCAAAATAATGGATTATTTCTTGTTTGTGTTTGGATTGCTTTTATTTGAAGGTCTTCTACTGTGAACTTGGGCCAAAATAGCAGCATAAACAGCTTCACATTTGGTCAATATTATTAGTGGAAATATGTCATAAAGCATATTCTCCCAATTCTAGGTTTGATGAGTTATTTTCCTTTTTCGGTACAAAAAATTACTCAAGGGATGATCAAGTTTTTGCCATTTAGCATCTCTCTCTTTTGTGATAAATTAAACAGATTGCGAGAGCATCCACATACAGTTGGAATCTAACAGAACTACGAGAATGGAAGACATATTGGTTTAATCCTAATCTAACTTTCTATGAACCTGGTCCCTACTGTGTACTATAGCTCCAAGAGTTTACCACTTCATCCCTGATCTCAACGTAGTATGACGGTATGCATTGTATGTATATGTGTCTGTAGGAAATATGAAAATGTTCATTTAGAAATGTCTCAATATTTGCAATTTCTCCTGATGCTGTAGCTGTAACACAATTTCATATTGTTTCCTTTTAAAGACTAGGCGATCGACACGCATCACATAGCAACACGTTAGAAGTTCGACTGTCACTCTAGGCTTTAATATGCAGTTTTCTCAAAAGGAAGACATCTTGCATTAACAATGCGCTTAGTTTCAGAAGAACAAATCAATTTATTCTGCTGGAAAGCCCTTTAATTAACTACACACTTAGAAAGGCCTTTTCCAGGCCTCACTTTCTCTGCTTTGTGATTCCGAAGAAATGAAAATCAATACAATGCCAATTTCATACGTTTCTCCAACAAACACTGAAACAACTTAGCTAAGTTAAATACTGTGAAAAGAAAATGACAACCATTAGGATTATGTTAATTATACATTATTGGGTTTATTGCAGGATGCTTCGCACATCTCCTTATCCTCTCCTTTTCAGTCAATGAAAGGGTCACCGGTCTCCTCCTCATAATTGAAAAGATTTCATTTGCAAATGTTTATTTTGACACCTCTTTGACACGGCCTCTGCAGTGGGGGTGTTACATTAATTTGGATACTACTGATCGAGCGCTAAACAAATGAGCATATGGGAAGAAGGTCAAAGACATATCCTGCATGTAAGGTCCAGCCTTTGATCTAGATAATGATATGACAAAAGACACCGACAAGGGCAAAGAATCACATAAAAATGATTTTCATTGTATTAACACAGCCCTGTTAGTAGACTCGCAGGATTTCCACAGCAGGTACTTGCTTTAAAGTTATTAATGTATCATGAAATCTCAATGGAGAAAATTGCCTATATTATGTTACTATTATTTCTATTCCAAGATTCCAAGTATACCACCCGGAATATAGGTGTCTGGTTGGAATTCATTCCCTTCCAAAGCGTTATTAAGTGTACGGCTGTAATCTAGTCACTACAGCAGCAATAAACTGTTTATATTAAGTGTCTGGATTATTACTTAATTCTGCAGTTGCTAGTACCAACCTTACAGTAACGCTAGTCATATTGATTAGGTTCATATATCATATATCACCAAATAACACTTCAGCCAGAGTTGCAGACCTTGAACTGAATACCCAGTATAGGCCAAATTAGTATAGGCCACTAACATTCTGCTGAAGCACACCATCTGCTGATGTCTGAACTGATAAAAGTATCCAGAATCTAGAGCACATGGTTCCTTTCGCCAACAATCTAAAACATTCATTTATTGGCCTAGAGTCTTTTGACCAATCACTAAGCCATCAAGTTCAACTCTGGCTGTAAAGTTACATCTGCCAGCATTGTCGCAGCTTATTGCAAGGGAAGCATCAACTAATGTTCCAGATTTAGCCAACGTTTTCCTTTGCAAATAGCTGACTTTTCAAGTAGATCTTTAAGAGTCGAGCTTGTTGGCTTCTACTCTGTGCTCAGCACCAAGTCTCTTACCCAAAGTGCAGATATATATGTATATTGATATTGATAACAGTCCCTGTGAGGACTGAAACATCGATTAGCAATAAATAATATTTGTTTATTCGAAACCAGTCTCTGTGTGGTGGGTTACTGGAATTATATACGTGTATATATATATATATGTTGTGGAGGAGGACAAAAAGTGAGATAAAAAGACTCCACACTATAATAAGTGTGTTTATTATTGCAGAAGCCACTTGCACATCACAGCAATTTAATGAATTACATCCCAGAGCTCCTGTGCCACATGCCTAGCTCCTGCTGATGAGGGTCCAAGAAACCCAACACAGCGCTGTCCTAGGAGTGGCTTTGACCAGTTACATAAACCTTATCTCTGCTACAAAGCCACCTTTGCTCTGCTACAAAACCTTATCTCTGCTATAAAGCATAGCATTGATTTTAGGGTTCTGTGTAATAACAGATCCAGGATGCATAAAAGTGAGACAGGGGTCATTTGCATATACTACCCAGAATTCCTTGCTGCATATGGGGAATGTGGCACAGGAGATCTGGGATGCAATTCATTGAATTGCTGTGATGTGCCGGTGGCTTCTGCAATAATAAACACACTATATATATATATATATATATATATATAATGTATGTGTTTATTTTTTAAGATTTGCGTAATGGATAAAATTATAAGAAATGTAGTCCTGGAGGGCCGAGAGCATTGATCAACCCCTGTTTTGGTGAGACCAATGTGCAAGTCATTGATTAGTCTAATAGATGTTGCAAGGTACATTGGACATTCATGAAAGACTCTTGATGCGATTTAGGAAAACATAGCTAATTATTATTCTGGTGTGCCAAAAGTTCTCATACGAGTAGCCATGACATGCTGGGCACCAGGTGTTCTTCATAAGTGTAACATTAGCTGTTTATCGGATAAATGCACTAGATCACTCCATGTTTCACTCTACTACCCTATGTTTAAGAACTCTCACCTAAACCGTTCTTCCTGTAGCTCAGCTGCTTTCACAATGTCTGAGCTTTCTTTCACCTACTCACGAACGCACTGAGTCATCCTCTGTATCTAAGGAGTCTGTGACTGTTACCTTACAGCTATTTATAAGATACACTGGTATTGGTTTGCAATTCTCTTTGAACGGTTTTACTTTGTTTAAAAAGAGAAGTGGCACAGAAAAATTCAAGTGTTCACATTATGTCATTTCATCCATTTCTTTTAGGTGTATTGTGTTGATTCTGGTGTATTTTTTTTTTATTAACACTTTCGGTGCAAAAGAAAAACCTGTAAACTCTGGGCCATACTACAATGTTGGTGCTTACTTAACCAGAGCAGTTGTAAACTTAAAACCTCCATACGCTATAATGGCTCTAGGAAGCTTACAACAGCTCTGGTTAAGTTAGCACCAACTATGTAATATGGCCCTCTATTTTGCATTGTATACAATGAAAAAATTTAAATAAGCACATAAAACGCCATTTGCATACGTTTTTAACGCAAGTTTATTGCCTTCCCTGTGGAGAAATTAAATTCCCATTGAGATCTCACTCCTGTCACCCTGTATTACTTGTAAAGAACTCTTCAAGAAAATGTGCACTCCTGGAGTCTTTTAACTATCAGGGTTATCCAAAGAGATTCGAAAAGTCACCGCACGTTCGGTGACTTTTCGTTCTCTTCAATTCGGTTCCTTTTGCCGATTGCATTTCGGTGACCCTGCGGTGTATTCAGCAAACAGCACAGGGTCCCCGAATTGCAGGAAAAGCTGCCGAAAACCTGACGAAAACTAACTGAATGCACGCTGAAAACAAGCAAAAACATCTGGATTAACCTTCGAAGGAGCCGAACAGGAGCCGAACAGGAGCCGAATCACACAGAGCCGAAGCAGCTGTGACGTAGAGGAGGCAGTGAATAAATTAGCAAAACCATTTGTATGAATCTGGGAAAATGAAACGCTGTTTGCAAAGAAACTACTGAGCGAAAATGTCTGAAATTTTCACAGGAGGTCCAGGGAATGATAATAAAGAGGGCTGTTAAAAAAAAATAAGTAAACTGAAACAACAAAAAAAAAAAAAATCGGACTTTTAAAAAAAAAAAATCAGAAAAATGCTTCAAGTATCCTAAAAAAATCTATGAATAAAGAGACTTTTTGCTGCAGAATTTTATAATGAACAGTTTATTAGATATTGAATTAAAATGGGAATATTTTTAACATTGAAGTCTATGGGATTCTCCTGAATAAACTTGCCGAATTAAACCACCGAATAGCAGGGCATTAGGGGAACCTTTCACTGCTGGTTTGTGTTCTCTGAATAGCCGAAGCAGTGCTTTTTCATGGGGTTTTAACTGCCCTCGAACAGGGACCGAACAGGCACCGTATGTTCAGGCAATTCGCCAGGATTTGGCGAATTGCCTGCTCTCTGGATAGCCGAATGGTCAGGAAAGGTAACCGAACACTGATTTTCAGCGTTCGGTTACCTTTCTCAAGCAATTCGGATCTCTTTGGATAACCCTGTATATGTTTTTTATTGTGGTAGTGCAAAAATTGACATTTCAGTCCCACCAAGAACATTTTTTTCAAGATCTTGAAAAATGTCCTCTGTGGACTGAAACATCGATTTTGCACTACCACAATAAAAATCATACAGGGTTATTCAAAGTCGAGAGTCGAAAAGTCACCGCACGTTAGGTAACTTTTCGTTCTCTTCAATTCGGGGCGATTTGGCGATCCCATTTCGGCGACCCTGCGGTGTATTCAGAAAGCTCCACAGGGCCGTTGTAGTGCAGGGAAAAGCCGCCGCAAACCCGCCGAACATTCACTGCAAAACCCGGCGAACGCACACCGAAACCTGCAAAAACATCTGGATTAACCCCGCCGTACATGCCAGAGAAACCCGAGCAGCCTCCGATCACAGTGCAGTGCAGCTGCCGGAAAAAGCCAACACCGCAGACGAATGGAGTGAAAAACCCCCCAAAAAAACACTTGAATGTTTGAGAAGTGAAACGCTGTTTGCAAAGAAACTACAGAATGAAAATCTCTGAAATTTACATATAAGATCCAATGAATGATAATAAAAAGGGCTGTTACAGAAAAAAGAAAAAACGATTTAAAAAAATATATATATATTTTCACTAAAAAATCCCGAAAAATGTCTAAAAGATCGTAAAAAATCTATACACAAAAATGCTTTTTACTGCAGAATATTATAATCAATGGTTTATTAGATGTTGAATTAAAACGGGAATATTTTTAACATTGAAACCTATGGGAATCGCCTGAATAAACCTGTCAAATGAAACCACTGAACATCAGGGCAATTCGGCATCTTTTCACTGCTGGTTTTTGTTCTCTGAATAGATGAAGCATTGCTTTTCTAATGGGGATTTCACTGCCCTCGAACAGACACCGAACAGTCACCATATGTGCAGGCAATTCACTAAGATTTGGTGAACTGCCTGCTCTCTGGATAGCCGAATGGCCAGGAAAGGTAACCGAACGCTGAATTTCACTGTTCGGTTACCTTTCGCCAGCAATTCGGGTCTCTTTGAATAACCCTGATATAGTTAAAAGACTCCAGGCGTGTACGCCTTCTTGAGTTGTTTGCCCTCGGCGGCGGTCAGTACCGGAGCAATTAGAGGTGGATATCCTGGCTCCGGGTCTACTGGTGAATCTTGGAATATTACAAGTAAAGAAGCTAAAAGAAGCCCCCCTCACTGTAACAAAAGTTCAATAATTGTTACAGCTGCATTAAACCAGCCAGAATACAGGGTGAGTTCTGGGATCACTCATTATTGTACAGGGATAAGATCCAGGGGGTAATAATTGCTGTAAAGTAAAAAGTGCCTTTTAGCGAAGGGGTTAAGAGCGTTAACCAGTTCTGTTTGGTGATAAATCAGCATGTCTAACTTTTTAAAGATAGGGTAGGTAATTATGGCTCATCAAAAGCTCGTATAACAGCAAGTCGTTTCAGGTAGTTAGATGCCAAGGGATCTGAAAAAGTAACCTGCAAAGTTGTAATACTCCCGAACTGGGTTTTAGAAGTTCGCTACAATGTAATCATCAAGTCAGTATAGTGCCTTCTCTGGGAGAGGTATTTGTCAAGCATTTGCTAGGTCTGCTCCTTTTGAAGAATGAATCAATCTGGTTCTGATTAGTTAACTAAACGTTATTGTTGAGATTGTTGCACTCTAGATTTTAGGGAAATGAAACTCGAGCACCCATGTACATAGAGTAAAGTGAATGTACTTAATTCCTCATTCTACAATTATATTATTAGTATATATATATGGACTTTTATTATAAGGCATTTTATCAATTAAAATATTTGTAATTTAATTCTTTTAAGTTTGTAAATAAAAAATAAATATCACCTCAAACAATATATTTTGTGAAGAAGTCCCTGCCACAAGAATTGTGTCACTTCACTATTGAATGGAGAGAGAAAATGAATTGCGCAAGGTCACCCAGCGTGAGCTTTGCTGACCCGTTAGTCTCAGACTCGGAGCCAAAATTAGTCACTGTTTAGGTCTCACCAGTGGGAAATTAACATTTCATACAAAACTAGGAATTTCCTGTCTCTGTTTGTCCAGGATTACCATGCTCATATTAAAAAAAGGCCCTGTTCAAAGAGGAATGAAGAATTATCTTCTAACGTTCTTAGATAACATTGAAATGCCCTAGTATATTTTTTTTGTGCTTTCTTAACTCCCTCCTCATTATCTCATCATACCTCCTGCACACTTTTACATCTTAGATAACCAAATGTTCTTCCTTCCCCTTTCACTAGACCTCTAAAAAAAGTTAATTTCTGAAAATCCCTTTCGGTTATTAATTTGTAGATTGTTTTGCATACATCCTCTCGCAATAAAATATTTATTAATGGCTATGCAATGTCGTGTAATGCTCCAATAGCTAATTCTCTGGAATCTTAAATTAAAAAATAACATTTTGCTGGCTCCATCGATGATACCAGACCCTATGATTTTTTTTTATACAAAAGTAGTACAGCGTAAAGGTTGCTAAAATAAATCCTAATAATTCACCTCTACAATACGCAGCTCTACATTCTTTGCCATATCACTTGTATTATTAAAAGTCTTTCTTAAACGCTAGAATCCTGTGACACTAAGGAAGAACCACTCGTGAGAAATGCTTTTTTTTTGCTCTGTGGTAATGTTGTTGAAATTAATTTTGCTCTGTTGTAAAGTCTCTCAAAAAATGTAAAATACATTAAAAAATGTAATCCTTTTATTAAATGAAAACTCTGTTTCCTTTAGTTTGATGGCAACTTTGTAATCACATAAGATTATGGGATAGTTCATACCTTTCTTCTCAATTTCAAGTGCCCATTTCACTTCCCAGCCAGCACTCTCTATCATTATCCCATCCAAAAGGTCTGTCAAGGACCACCAACCATCCAAGGTGAAAAGCCCAACTGGCAGAGAGAGACCAGTCACAATTTCTATTCATAAATTCTCTTAACTCTACTACAGCCTTGATATTAGAGAGCCTCGTCGCTAAATTTCCGTAAACCTAGGTCTGGGTAAATGCTATCGAGATCAGTCACTACCATTCTTTCAGGATCCTGTACTCACCCAACTGCCAGGAGCCTGGTACCGATCTGCTGCGCCAATGTGCTGCAGCTCAGCTGCGATCCTCCTTGTTGGACCACACTGCTCTGCAGAGCCAGCGCTCTCCCCCTTCCCAGTGTCTGCAGACAAGTGACACACTACGATCCTTTATGGATCCAGAGAAACAGATCTGCTCTGATGAGGTCAGTGGCTTGGTCACCGCGGGAAGGGGGTGCTTCTGGAGCCGCTCCACTTAAAGCTGCTGTGCACACTATAAAGACACATGTAGTCTTCTGTATTCATAGCCTATATTTATAATATTTGATTGATTCCCAGGCTCTGACCTTCGGCACCGACCATACCTTGCAGTCTGCCCCTTGACCCCTGATATCTACTTGACTATGCCATCGCCTCATCCTTGTGTACCATATCCTGTTCGTATCCTAACTGCTTGAGGTAAAGTGTGTAGTTTGAAGTTTTGTTAGATAACAACAAGATATCTTATATGCAGATTTTCCCATAGCATCCCCATGTTGCCGCAATATTCCGGAGCAGGCGCTAGCTCCACAATTAGCCCCGAAATACAGTGCTAACCGCTGGGATACTCGCGGTAGCACTTCCGCGCCACCGCGAGTTCGAACCTAATGAAGTCCATAGGACTCAATGAAGTTTTGCCCTTCTGTGTTACGAGATCACACAGCACCACGGAGGGAGACTGGAAACGATTTGTTCCAAGTCCCACTCTGCTCCCGGCGACAAGAAGTGGCAGATCAGGCCACTGTTCTCGCCGCGGGATGAGAGATCAGTATAGCATTTATTGGGGGTGCTTTTATGGGGTGCTATAGGATTCTGCAAATGCAGAGTCAAGTAGCGCCAGCTTTTAGAATATGATAACTTTTTGCTGTCTGCATCCCTGCGGTAATTAGCGGTAGAACTTTGTAATACCTTACTTATCGAAATGCTGATGTACGTTTGGCTCCCCTTGTTAAGTATCGGATGCACAAAGTACAGTAAGCTCAAGGAAGCTAGCGGAAAAAAAACAATGTGCTAATGGATTATTAATGAGGTTAACGTCAGGTATGTAATATAGGTGGCATGCGCTAAACACACTTATCCTGATGGTAACATTTACATATCGAGGCACTAACGTTAGCGCCAACTAAGTAATAGAGCCCTGTGTCTCTGAATGGCAAATATATTTTACATTACAAACCACATTATTAAAAAAGCAGATTTAAATCTATATTGAAGATGATAACATATAAATTGCTTATAAAAGAAGTTTAAAATAAAGAAGATTGTGATGCACACTGTATATGTATAACTACACATGGGTGCTAGTCTAAGGCAGACCAGTCCTCAAAGGTCCAACTACATAACACTACAAAAATGCCAAGACTGCACACCAAAGTAAAAATAAATTTTTATTGATACAGAAATAAAAACACTAAAAAAACACGAAAAATCGTTATATAATATATAATTTGCCAGAGAACCAACTCAAAAGTAATAAGTTTGGTCTACACTTATCCTAATGCAACAAAAGAGATAAGTTAATATATGTCCTCCAAACAATATGTTAAGGAGTATCCCTGGTAATAATAAATCTTATATCACAAGCAGTGTTTAAAGAACCAAAAAAATATATGAACAACCACATGTAAAAAGAAAAGAAACTGAAATACTGATACCACAGGGAACCTCTCAGCAGACAAGAACCAGCAGAGACCAAACACTCAACGTTTCGGTCAAAGACCTGTGGAGACCGTAAAGGGAATCCACAAGGTAGAGGAAGGGAGTATATTTAAAAGGAAACAAAATAGCAAAACAAGAGGACATAGTCTTAGATTAGAGGGGCAAAGGTTTAAAAGTAACATCAGGAAGCATTATTTTACTGAGCGGGTGGTGGATACATGGAACAGTCTTCCAGTAGAAGTGGTAGAGGCCAAAACAGTAATTGAATCCATGTAATTGGGCAGACTAGATGGGCCGAAAGGTCCTTATCTGCCGACATTTTTCTATGTTTCTATGTTTCTAAGAGTAAACTACTCTTGACAAAGGTCCTTGACCGAAACGTTGTGTTTGGTCTCTGCTGGTTCTTGTCTGCTGAGAGGTTCCCTGTGGTATCAGTATTTCAGTTTCTTTTCTTTTTACAAGTGGTTGTTCATATATTTTTTTGGTTCTTTAACCCTTTCGCTGCTGAGGCTTTTCCCGCCCCTGTGCTGAGGTCATTTTTTACCTGTTTTGCGCATCATGTTTAAACGTGTTTTTAAGGCTTATTTTAGTATATGACCCAGACATATTATATATCGTTCTTTCCGTCAGACTCGGTAGATTCATAATATGTCATTATTATATGTATACGTTATGTCATGTCTGTATATTATAACAAAAAATGCAATAAAATATGAATTTTTAATAATTTACAATGTGTAAAGTGTTTTTTTCCACATTTTAACATGCGAGCAATTGCGGTTATATTTTGTATGGGGTGCGCTTGTTAAAAAAATTAGAGATGGGGTCTCGTTACATTTTTTTTTGGGGAAAATTACACTATTTTTAACAAACGCACCGCATACAAAAATCGTTAGTGCAGCATCATTGTTCACATTATAATTGAAATGGAACAATATTGCTACACTAACAAACCAAAAAAAATAAAAAAAAATGTGTTTATTTTTTTTTTTAATTTTTTTTAATTTTTTTTTATTTTTATTTTAATTTTTTTTTACAAATTTTTTAACTTTCATGTTTGGTATCGTTGGAACGGCCATGCTCTGGCCGATCCAACGATATCAAAATTTAACCCCTAGCTGCCACGGATCGGGAGATAGGGAGTTCATTGGAACTCCCTATCTCCACACTGGTGGCATTTAGGGGTTAACGCTAGGACTGGCGTCATCGTGCTGCGCACGATGACGCCAGTCCTCTGGGGAGTTCCCGGAAGCTTGGCCGACATCCAAGATGTCGGCCAGCTCCCGGGAAGGATCGCGAATCGGCGCTTTTCAGCGCCGATTTGCGATCCAGCTCCCCAGGGGTTAATGCCAGGCATCATTTGGAAGGGCAGGCTGTGCCCTTCCAAATGATGCCTGGGTTAAGCCCCTGTGCGCCGCCGATCGGGAGGAGAGAGGTCCGAAGGACCTCCCCCCCCTCCCTTTCAGGCGCCTCCTCCGCACATGCGGGGGGGGCGCCTGAATTAGGTGTCATCGCGCCCCCGCGATGACACCTAATAATGGCGGCTGGTGGTCCGGATGCCGGGCTGACATCCAGGATGTCAGCCCGCACCGGAGGGGCCAGCGATCGGCCGGAACCCGGCCGAACGCTGACCCCAAGCTGAGGACGCGCTCAGCGCGTCCTCAGCACACCAGCGGTAATGCTGAGGACGCGCTGAGCGCGTCCTTAGCATTGAAGTGGTTAAACACTGCTTGTGATATAAGATTTATTATTACCAGGGATACTCCTTAACATATTATTTGGAGGACATATATTAACTTATCTCTTTTGTTGCATTAGGATAAGTGTAGACCAACCTTATTACTTTTGAGTTGGTTCTCTGGCAAATTATATATTATATAAAGATTTTTCGTGGTTTTTTATTTTTTTTATTTCTGTATCAATAAAAATTTATTTTTACTTTGGTGTGCAGTCTTGGCATTTTTGTAGTGTTATAAAAGAAGTTTGGAATTATGAATGAGAATAATAACAGTAACCTTAACATTACAGTTAGTATTGCTTTCCTGACACATAATGAAGAGTGAATTGTACTTGCATTTATAGGGAGATATATATAGTCACATTCAGGAATTCAGAAAGATGGAATAATAAAACTAGTAAAATAAAATTTGGGGTTTTGAGGTCTAAAAGTCTTCAATAGTCTCTGATGCTAACAGTTAATTTGCCTGGTTCAGTCTTTAAAAGCTCTAAGAGGTTTGAAGACATAGACAGAGTACAATGGGAACTTTGATGGAGACTGGTAACTCTGATAATATTGCAACTTACAAGTGCACATTCCTTGCTATTCAGTGACACAGCGTATACTCACCATGGCAACATCACATGATACTTTGACCATTTATGTGATACAAAGAGCCTTTAGAAAGAATCATGATCCACAATGTCATGTGAACAATTCAGGGTTTTGAAAAAAAAACCGAGATCAAAATTAATAAGTGGATCAAGTAATTATTGTTGTGATAAGCAACATAAAATAGGGTATCAGTGTGGCCTGTACCATGGTATTCCACAAAAAAATCTGTTTGTTCTCCTTAGATTATAACATTTCACCTTGCAGTTCCACAATGTAATGTAGCCCTCCCATCATGCAAGGCTAGGTCACTGGCGGATCCAGAGAGGGGGCACAGGGGGCATCCCCCCACCCGAGCTGCAAACCCATTGTAGGTGATGCAATCGAACTTTGAACCCCTGTATCACCAGTTCTATAAACTCTAAATGGGCAAGTGAGGTGTCATTGGAGTCTGGCCTTTCCATTGATACCATCGATCATGTAAAGTATACAGAGGGAAAAAAATAAAGTCCAAGTTAAAAAATTTGGGGCCATATTACATAGTTGGTGCTAACTTAACCAGAGCTGTTGTAAACTTCCCAGAGCCATTATAGCCTATGGAGGTTTTAAGTTTACAACTGCCCTGGTTAAGTGAGCACCAACATTGTAATATGGCCCTTGATGTTTATTGACATAAATTTCCCAAATATTTATGATGCTGACTGAGAAGTCTGGGTATAGCCTCATTTCTGAGCCGGCCTCCAGCGACAACCTTAAATGGTATGTATGTATGTGTATCTCTGAGTTATATGGCTATGTTTGGGTATGAGTGGGTGTCTGGACCTGCAGCATGTTATTTCCAGTGGTGCACGATTCTCAGTGACAGGCAGAGCACGTGCCAGAATGCAGACTGCAGAGCATTGCTGTGCGGGGCCTGTCAACTCTCACATGAGCTGCAAAAGGACAGACACTGTCGGCAATATTCAGGACAGAGCGAGTGTGATGAGTGTAGCCTGTGATCCGGCACCCTCTATGCCTCTCACTGCTAACCAAATGGCAGCATAGCCAAAATTGGTAGAGTGCCTGTCCCTAAACCAGTGTCTGGACCCGCCCCTGGGCCAGATAGGTGCCACCACCCTCCATGGAGCGACCACATACAAGATATTCATAGAACAAAAGAAGAACTGGACCAGGCACTCAACCTACTTTATCAGTCAGGTTTATTAGACAACACAACTACAGCACCGCTACTGTCAGGGTTATTCAGAGAAAGGTGAAAACCAGGAGAACTGGCAGGAGAAGAGAACAATCTAGACCAAAAAGCAGATATAGAAAGTGAAATAAATGGGAGGTTTTTCCGGTTTAGCTATTTTGACCTAGAATTTTCACTTCTTCAGTCAGTCTCCTGAGTCTCACCTTTCTTTGAATAGACCTATGTATGTTTCGTCAGAAAGCCCCTGTCAAGTATTTTATCTTGCGCAGGTTTTACATTTTAACACTGGTTTTATTTTCCCCCATCACTATATTATGAGCATTTAACTCAAAGTAAATGCATGCTCTGATGTAAGACGTGAAATATAATGCAAAGTTAATCAATGTAATTTTTGGAAGGTGTTTGTCAATCCATGCAAAGGAAACTCTGAATTAATCTTCAGTACTCACAGAGAAAAGCCCCTTCCATGAATACTCATCAGGAGTCGATTTTAATTCATATAAATTCATTTTAATAAGACCGACAATTCCCAATTACCTACACAAGGTTAATTCACCTTCTAACTATCATTAGTTTAATTTTACTGCAACAACAATACATTTCAACGTTAACCCACAAGGGAAATCCAAACGGCAGCAGGAGAAGATTCCTTGATGAGGCTTCTTTTGCTGCTCTTCGAGTTTCCCTTAAGGAAATGCTGAAGTTTAACATTGTTGCAACAACGGAAAACTATAGTGGATAGTGAATAATCCCTAGGTTTTACATATTGTATATACACGCCATATTTCTCATTATACCTTATCTTTGCAATATCTCTACCTATTGTTTAATATGTTTCTTTCTACGTACCACCATGCTCTATTTTACATCTTTGGCATATCTACTGCAAATCAGCTGTAATTTACTGACACTACCTATATGAATGCAAGTACCACTTTACAATTCCCCGATTTACTCTCTTATTAGTCTATAAGAGCCAGACCATGAAACGTTATAATGTTTTTTCTAAATAGAACCCAAATAGATACAGTTTAGCAAAATAAGAAGTTTAGCAACTGGAAACATTTAGGCTGGTGTCAGACAAGAGCAGTGTGAACGTCCGTTTTTGCACACATAATAACGTCCGTTGCAGCATAGAATAATCGCCAATGGAGCCCCCCCCCGAACTGCGGGCGCACGACGCACGCGGCAGACAGACGCAAGTTAGGCAAGAACGTAAAACCGATGAACGGATGTGCGGAGTACGCTGCATCCGCAAAGTCTGCATAGCTTTGTGTGTGAGTGATGAGCGAGGTCAGACGGACTGCATTTGTGCGGCCAGCATTTTTGACGGACAAAATGTTTTTCATATTTAATTTATTTTCCCTGCTACATCCGTCAAGAAAATACGTCAGTGAAAAAAACGGACTGTGTGGCCACTACTGCGTCTTCCGTCAGAAAGTGCGTCCGTACTGCACGGTTGCACAGTCGCTCGTCTGACACCAGCCTTAATGATTTTCTAGCTTAATTCTATTTTTTCAGAAGCTTCAGGAACCTCTGTGTTCCGCTCCTTATCTTCCTCATCTAAAGCATGGGATGGAAGCTATTGCAGTTGTGTGCAGCCAGGAAAAGAAGCAGAGCAATGATTTTAGGTTACAGAGTTAAGAGTCAGGAACTTAAAAAGCTCAGCTGTAAGGCTAGGGTCAGACGAAAGCATTTTTCCCCGCGAACGTGAAAAAGTGCGTCCGAACACATTGACGTATTTTTTCACGGAATGCGCAAAAACGGTCAGACGACGCGCATTTTCGGGCGTGATTTTGTACAGATCGTCAATAAAACTCTTTTTGCGTCTGGACGTTATGTAGGCTGGACATTAGCAGTGTCTGACATCTCCTAATCACGCAAACACGCCGCTATGCCGCTGCAGCGCACTCAGTACGTCAGTACTAGCGGTTCTGCGTTCTCAAAAAAATGCGTTCAAATTCCACTTGCGTTGCCCGGCCGGACTTTTGTGCGGCCGTACATCGTATATTGGCCGTCATTGCCCGTCATCTGCTGCTAGTGCGGCCGTAATTATGTGCGCCAGAACGCACGTTAAAAGTGCGCTGGTCTGATCCCAGCCTAAAACACTAAAGGGGTTATTCAGAGAGGTCCGAAATGTCGCCAAAATGTCACCAGACACTGAAATACAGCGTATGGTGACATTTCGGGACCATTCGGCTATTCACAGAGCAGACAGTTTGCCAAATTTTGGCAAACTGCCTGCAAGTACGGTGCCTGTTCGAAGGCAGTGAAATCCCCCATAGAGAAGCAATGGTTAATCTATTCAGAGACACCGAACAGCAGTGAAAAGTTGCCGATGTGCCCTGCTGTACGGTGTTTTCATTCGTCAGGTTTATTCAGGCGAATCCCATAGGCTTCAATGTTAAAAATATTCCCGTTTTAATTCAATATCTAATAAACCGTTGATTATAATATTCTGCAGTATAAAGTCTCTTTATCTATAGATTTTTTAGGATCTTTTAAGCATTTTTCAGGGATTTCTTTTGGCAAAATATTTTTCCTGTTTTTTTTAAATGTTTTTTTCATTTTTCTTTAACAGCCCATTTTATTATCATTCATTGGATCTTATATGTAAATTCCAGACATTTTCGTTCCGTAGTTTTTTTGCAAACAGCGTTTCAATTTTGAAAGTTTCAAGCGAACGTTTTTTTGGAGTTTTTTTTACGCCGTTCAAAAGCTTTTAGGCTTTTTCCGGCGGCTGGTCTGCGCTGTGATTGGTGGCTCTGCGTTTTTTCCGATGTGTTCACCATGGTTTTTCTGACGGGTTTGCGGCGGGTTTTCCCTGCACTCTGGGATGTATGCTGAATTCACTGCAAGGTGGGGAACTTTGATTCCCCAAAGTGTGGGGAACAATAGCACCGAAATGTCGGCGACATTTCGGTGCTCTCTGCATAAACCCTTAAATATTCATCCTTCTTCACTTTTCAGCTAAAAGGGTAACATTTAATTATTTGACAAGGCTTTTCAGTGCTTTAAATAAGGTCATGATGCATGGATTATACCAAGGTTTCGGACTGTCCTTTACTGATCAAGTATCCTTGTTTATCAATTACTATTTTGTTAGCGAGATAAAGAAACGATCTTGAACATTTCTTTATAGAAACTGATTTGGAAAAGTATATATTTTTAGTGTATTTTATGTCTGTTAACAACTGATAAGTGCAGTATGAGAAGCATGGAAGGTGGAGTGCCTAGATGGAAGGAAGTAAGGTGCTACGGTCTTCGTTTCTGTAGCCGAGCGGCTTCATATTATATATTAGGTTTACTTGTCCCGTGATGAATTCTAATTGACGTACTTCCGTTGACATTTTCCTAGCTGGTGACAAAATGCAATGACCTTAAGCTGGAAGCTATTTAAATTCTAATTTGTTATACAAGGTTTATCTGGCCTTCTCTCCAACTTCTCAATCAAATATGGTCCTCCTCATTAAAAATGATGTGCACTCGGTGAATGTAAAAGAACTTGACATTCAGGAATGGAGGATGAGATCATTACATGAGAGCCAAAGTCTCAATTTACAGTGTTTGTGAATATTTCCCAGGCAACTTTCATAAAGTATTAAAAAAAAAGACAAGTGTGTCCAATTGTTTGGAATCATCAATTGCTGTAATTTGTGCCAATACAAATATCAGAGGTTTTAGTTCACTGTTTATGTATTATGGGATGTTCCAACGCAATGTGTGTCAACTTTTCCATCAGTCATCTCAAGAAATGCGAGTTTGGTGACATACAATGGTCGTGCTCCCTGTGTCCCTCTTGACCTAAAATGTTTACTTTATTTGACCTTTTGTCCTCATTATATTCTTCAGGCTTATAATGAATTTACTTTTTTTAACATGTAGAATATGAACTAACCCTAAATTGGAATAATGTAGAGGAACCAAAGTCCTTATTTCCACTTGATGAGGACTTCAATGGATGAAGGCAGCAGATTATGGATCGTGGCAGATGTCACATTGCCTCTCAGCTCCCTTTAAATGGACTTTCTAGAGATTCTTGAATTTATCTAAATCAGCGCATTAAGCCAAGCAATTTCCTAATTTACACCCCTTATGTAAGTCTAAGGACTTCTTTACCTAAACATTACGTTACAACACTTAGAATATTTATAACGCCAAGATAATTCACAGCACTTTACAAATGGATAGATAGAAAAGACACGCTGATTCACAGTGAAAAGAGGGTCCTGCCTTGTGACAATCTAGTAATTGCAGCACTTATAAAAGTCCTCTGCCAGACTGCCCATGAGCTTACAATCTAAACATTTTAAAGCGATATGGGATTATAAGGAGCAGGGTTGTATGAAGATCATGAATGCTTCACGAATTTGCGTGTCATAAAGCAGGGGTCAGCAACCTTGGCCCTCCAGATGTTTTGGAACTACATTTATTTATTGCCCATAAGTCTCTACAAACCTATCGAGTAACTGACACTGAGCATCATGGAAGTTGCAATTCCAAAACATCAGGAGGACCAAGGTTGCTGACCGATGTCATACTATGTGTTCTTTACTCACCAGCTCAGTACCTGCGCTTACTCTTCCTTCTGCCATGCAGTGATATGCGTCTTGTGTTCTTTCTGATGGATGTTAGGCAGGACTTTTTTTCTGCCAGTACTCAGTACCGGCACCTACCGGCAGAGCAGTCGCTCATCCGCTACGATGCGGGGGAAGTCTGCAGCACATGGTGGAAAATACGCTGATCAGCGCCACCCTAGCACTGATCGCGAACTTCTCCCGCAGGGAGCTGACATCTTGGATGTCAGCTCCACTTGCAGGACCTATCCCTGCAATCTGAAATCATCATGTATGGGCATGATGACTTCAGATGTGAGAGTTCCTCTGCTGCCTGGCAGTGAATCCTCTAGACCCCTGTATCTCTGGACCATAGCAGATAGTTGGTCATACGAGGTGTTGTTGGAAAGGCCAGAGAATGCACTTTCCAATTATACCAAAATAAATTATGGATGTAAATTATGATAAAATAATTAGACTCTATTCCTATGTTGGTGTTAAATGACAGACACTAATGGAAAACCTGAGAATCTGCTGTTTTCCTAAGTGCCTGCCATTTAACACCCATATTATGAAGGATCCTCTTCTTCATCATCCCCAGTCACATACTGCTAAGCACTGCAGGTATTATCAGCTCCATGAGTCCATAGGATTTTACGTGAGTGAAATCCAGATGAGCAGCAGAGGGATACGTAGAGGAACGTATTTCACTATTTGTTCCGAGTGTTCCTGTGCCCACGGAGCGATGAAGCGGTGGATCATGCTACTCTAGCCACC
Organism: Leptobrachium leishanense; assembly: GCA_009667805.1. Taxonomy (NCBI): domain Eukaryota; kingdom Metazoa; phylum Chordata; class Amphibia; order Anura; family Megophryidae; genus Leptobrachium; species Leptobrachium leishanense. The sequence goes on along the minus strand of CM019071.1, from coordinate 30,117,214 downwards.
AAGAGATCTAAGGTGTTTATGTGATCTTTAGGTGAGATTACCCTAAAGTGTTAGTTGATTGTGCAGAAGCGCAATCACATAGCACCAGGGTCTGAAAGATGTTATCTTTTTAGAATAACATCAGGGAGAGATGGAGAATGAGCTAGTTGGAATAGTTCATGCTTCAACTGCTACCTGCACATACAAAGTATAGGAAACGTTGATGTACAGTAACCTGGTGGAACATCAGAGATGTTAGCTGAGCTTGCATCTCGGATGGAATATGCTGTTAGAAAAATAAGGACAGCACTCAAACCATTCTGCTGTACGGCTCGAACGCTGTGCTTAACTGAAATATAAGAATAGGGCCCCTTGTTTGCTGAACTGATTTAGGCAAAGTTCCAAAGTATAAAAAAAACGTCATTGTCCTTTTTCAGCTCAAGGGTCATGTAATGTACATTTGTAAGTTAAAGGGATTTTCAAATTTGAAATAGGAGGGGAGAAAAGGAGAGAGGGGTTAATATTAACTTCATCTGACCCCCTCTGCATCCCCCTTCCCAGTAGCTGTTTAGATTTTAGACTCAAGTAGCATACCATGTCTGGATCAGCACCAAGGGAGCCCGATGCTGGATTCTGGGTGCTTCTTGCAAACTACAGCTGTAGCCTCACCACAGGGGGCCAGCCAGCCAAAAATGAAAAAAATACAGATGTGTTCAACCAGCGTAGGTCGATTGAAAATGGATGGTGGGTCAATTGATGCTATTCTAAACATAATCGATTCTAAAGATAAGAACACAGACCATTTTCTCTGTCAAAACTACTTCTCATTTTTTTAAACTTGTAATACCAAGGCGTACTCAAACCTCTGGTGGTCCAGGTTTGATCTGCCTCGAAGCTTACATTAATCGGTCATATCTTCTTACCGTGTGTGACGGAACAGCCGCCACAGGATTTATTTAGTTTAATTTCATTCTTATTTTGTTATATTTGTTTACCCTTTATTTATAGGAACTAATTTCCTTTGTTAGATTTAGTGTAAAACTGTTGCTAGAATTCTAATTAATCATGTTTTTCCCCTGCACCCATCCTGCTAGTTTATGCTCAGATATATTGTGTGGTTTTAAATGTATTGTCAATCGCTCATTTTTAGTTTTAAATAGACTTATATTTCTTTAGTTAAATGTGGTTTTTAAAAACACTACCTGCCACTATAGTCAAATGCTTTCCTTCGTATAGAATGTACAATAGGTTTGTGTAATTTGTGGATTATGCAAAGGTGCTTTCTCTTTGTTTATCTGTTATCTGTTTACTGGTTCTGAAAGGCTGGGAGTCACATTGTCTCAGCCACCCACTATCTGATTCCCTTTACAATGGGTTATGTAAATCACTGTATGTGGTCACTGTGAGGTGAAGACTTCATCTGCATACAACCAGTGGACCCAAGTGAAGACTTGAGAGGACCTGAGAGAAGCCTGCAATGGTCTTGGAACCAACCAATCAGAACCTGGGCATGGCTAGCCCCTGTGCAGAATTCACTCCAGGGGTCTGGGGGCGGGCATGGGAGAGAACAATGGGACTGTACCATATAAAAGGACCGTGTATGTTCTGCTTTTCATTAAACATTCTGATTTACCTTCAAACCTGTTCTGAGTCACGACTAGTATTTGGGGAGGGCATAATCACTGAAGAAGCCAGCTTTACGGAATCCTTCGCTTCCAGATCATCCAAGGACCGCTGCCAATCTCTCTCCCACCTTGCTAGCTCGCTACCCGGCTAAGCTCTCCAGCAAGACTCGGCGCCGCAGACGGAGCTACCCCTGCAGGGTAGCGGATCTGCTACACCGTGATGCTTGACATATCATAACCCAATTTGTGTCAAGTAAGGTGATTGAATAAATAAAATGAATATAACTTTTCGAATTATATCCTTTCTGGAAAAGGGAAAATCAATATATCTGTTTTTATATAGTCTGATTTTCTCAAATTTCTTATCTTTCCTGCTATGATAATGTTATGACTGTAACACCAGCGTGGTTCATATCACTCCCCCTGCAGAAAGCACAACAAGATTAATGTGACTCCCGGTTTCTATCATTAAAACATTTTTATTTAAACTGAAACAAACTACCAATATCCGGTTACTTTTACGAGTACAAAAAACATACCAATTTTACACTGTTGCCACCACAGCTACAATGTGAGATTGCTTTTCATCATTAACAGTCTTTATGTATCTGGGAAAACAGACAACCATAAATGTACATGTATAGATATCACGTTCAATGGCTTTTGGACGGAACTTAACAGAATAGCTTAATAGAATACTTAACACATAAAAGAATACTAATTTAAGGGTTGACCAACCCAAAGGCCAATAGCACAAGGGATTTGGATTTGGTGATTGTGTGTATTCCATTTTTTATATTATTATTATATTTTTATATTACTTCCATTTCACCTAGGTCATAATCTAGTCTGTGGAAGCCTACATCCACTGGAAAACACACCGGCTGGGTGGAGTAGAGGTAATGTCACTGCTCTGCATGGAGAGAGCCTGTGGAGTCATGGGTTCGATCCCAGCGAGCAACCTCTCCAGTAAGTGTCCTTGGCAAGACACCTAACGGTACATACTCGCCACCCAGGACATACTTGAAAACGAGAGAAATCTCAATGTATCCTTCCTGGTAAAACCCTTTCTCAAAATAGAGGAAGATTGTACAATGGTCCTCAGGCATTTTACCACCCAACTAAATTGCATTGTAAGGCATACTATTTTATCATACTAGCATTATTTTTTCTGGGGGAAAGTTAGATTTAAAAAAGAATGTAAAAATGAATTCTTAGAAACACTGTTGGGTTTGTTTGCCCATCTCTGAAAAGTAGAAACAGTAGCAAGTGAGCATCTGAAAAGGCATTTTTCTAGTCTCTCCCATCTCGGGATACTTCACACATGCTCAGTTTGAGAGATTTCTGAAGCTTCATTCACTCTCTACATAGTGTTATATGTCCTAACCATGTGAAAAAGGTTCAGTATGCTCTCTAACCTCAGTATGTGTTGCAGGGACAAAGTGTGCATAAATGGATGAAATTGAACAGTTCCTTTATTGAGCAGAATCAGTTTTATAGGGCTGAGCTGGGTGCCCATCCATCTTCAAATGTCACCAACTCGATCTGTCTATCCCTACATGTAGAGCATGATGATACAAGCTCCTAGTGAACAGATATGGATAAGGTAATTATTTTTATATCATGGGTGACCAAACAATTTGTGTCTCCTTACCACAAGCATTCACATAATATGAAATGATCAATATGTTCAAGATCAATAGCAACCTTACCAAAACATCCTGCAATACGAAAGTGATGCTATAATATCATCTCTTTGGGCTGATTGGATGATTTCTTATGGCAACAATTAATACAGTGTTCCAGTGTACAATATCACCCAAATGTGATGATGGTTGAAAAAGTTGATATTACAAATACAAAATTGATATTTTATAACACCGTTTTCAACTGAAACTTTGCTTTTGCTTTCTTAATTGTGTCTTCGTTATGTCTCTGAGAACCCTTATGCGAGGTTTCTATTTTTCTTTCCAAATCACAAAGAGTGATGGTAACATGGTAATAACAAATCAACATCCTAAAATTTGAAATTCCTGGAACACTTAACTGAGATGTTTATGTGACTTAGTGATATGTTTGGCATCCAGTGAGTTTCTGCTTTAAAATGTAATCTTGAATAATGTGTTTTAGACAAAACCACATTTCAGTGGTTATGAAAAAAAATCACTCACATCAAAGTTGTCCTTGGCATATGTGATAATCTAGTAGGATTGTTTATAGCAGTTCTCCTGGTTAAAAGTAGCCTACTAAGAGTAATGTTGTTTGGAAGAAACTCTCTTTACATTGTAATAATTACCTTTTGTTTGCAGGGTTTTAATTTAGATGTGGCCCTGCCTTAGTCATTCCAAATACTGATGCCCCAGCTTGAGTAAAAGGGTGACCGTGACTGATAGGAGTTGTGAGGCTGCGGTCACACAAGCGCACTGAGTGCGTCAGTGTGACCCCGCATCCATGCGTCCATCGCAGCTTTTGATGGCTTGACAGGGAGGGCCACACGGTGTAATGTGCGCGTTACATCCGACATGCTGAAAGCGGACATAGGACACGGCTACAAAGTGCGATCATCCATAGGAGGGTCTTGCTTTGCAGTGCTGAGCGCACTAACTGTGCTCAGCAAGGTGGCCACACGGGTGTCAGAGTGGAAGGAATGTCTTACTCTAACGGATATTCCTTTCGCTCTCAAGTACACTCATGTGACCCTGGCCTTAGGGAGGTTGAATGCGTAATGGGATGAATAGGTATGTTTGAATGAGGGAAACTGAATGAATTTGAGGATATACGGTTATGGAAAACTGTATGGTTTTCAGCTTGTCTCTTCGCAATGTCACCCTCCCAATAATTTTTAACTGCCATTCACATCCAATACAGAGAATAGAAATAAAATCTTTGCAGACCATGGGTGATATTCACTGTCAGAAGATGAAATCATCAAAAAATATTGTTAATAAAAATTAATTTAGTGATCATTTTCCACCTCATACTTTCTTTTTAAAAAAAACAAAAACATATTTAGAGTGTGAGCCGAAACGTTGCATATGTAAACTCGGATACCATTAAAGTAACTCCAGAATGGACTCCTGTAGTGTGATCGGCATTCTGTTATTACAGCATGGTGTGACTGGCTGCAGCCATCTGAGAACAGCTTGATACAAGGAGTTCACTTAATATTCAACAAACATGTCATACTAATCTTTACTAAGTTGGTTCCGAGAGTTCTTTTTTTTTCCCCACTGGTTCCTCATTACTTACAAATCAAGCTTAGGCTAACTCTTGAATGAAGGCTAATGATAAGCCAGAGATTTCCACTAAACGGACCCCAGAAGACACTGACAAATGTTGGATGATGGTTAAACCAATTTAGATCCATTTCTCTGTGTTCCATGCAACTGGGGAAGGGTGGAATGAATTGTAAAAAAACACCAATTTCATGATCACCACTCATTTTGTCCAACATTTGGCTTTGATAAAAAAATGTCCAGTCATGGAAATTAATAATTCAGCTCAAAACAAAGGTTGTCCCTGAAGAGACGTAAACTGAGCAGGTTTAGTGATATATTCTGTCAATGGTGGTCAATATTTCCTACTAGATATATGCTACGTTCTTGGCATGCTAAGTTGCACTACCTTCTTGGTTTATCAAACATCCCTAAAAGAATTTAAAGAATGATATTGGTTAAGCAAATGACCAAGATCAATGTAATTTTTTTGTATGAAATGTCAATAAGTCATAATTAACAATGATTTTTATGTAAATATCTGTATGTTCACCCACACAGTCCAAAATAAAATGCAGAAATATGTAAATTAAGTACTATGTACACTAAGTCCTGTATAGATATTTAAAGTCACTGATGCATTTAGGGCCCTAGGATTGCACACATTACGTATAATCAAAATGAAAACCTTGGATGCTCACTCTTCCTCTAATTCGGCTGAATACGAAACTGACCTTTGTTAGAATTAATTCTCAACCACCCATTGACCTTGAAAAAATATTTATTATCTTTCCTGTTTTCCTGTTCTGAGTTCATAATAAAATAAATAATAATAAAAAATGAATATTTTTAATTGTAAGTAAGCATATTGATTTCCTGTGGTTTTCTTAAACAAGATGTGCCACGGAGTATAAATCTCTAACCCCTTCCTCCCTGTAACAAAAATTCATTATTTTCTGCTGCTTGATTGTTTGATAAGTCCATAAAGTTACACCCGAAACTGGACCATTTTCTTTCGTGCATCATACATATGCAAACCTATATTCTTATCAACTTAATGCAGAACAAAAATAAACTACAGAGATACTTCCATTTGAAATCCTAGCATTCTTTACAAAGTCCCAGGGTTTGCGACTTCCTGCATTGATTTTATCTCAAATTATATGAGTGCTAAGGGCTGGACAGCTGTTCCACTTCCATTGTTGTTAAAAAATCCGAGTTTTGCTTGCGGTTCAGACAATAAAGCTGTTTACTGTAAAATTATGGATCCTATACTTTGTACAGGAACCATTGATTTGCAGTTAATGGATGAAGTACAAGCTATTGTCTCCTTGTTCATTCTTAATGGCTCAAGCCATTATTCAGGAATGAAAAATGGTTCTCAAACCCAGGTGATATAGGCTTCATCAGCTATTGCAAAGTCACTTTACACTTAAATTTAAAAGCATCAAAAAAATCGCAAACTTGCCCTTCATCCTGCAGTGCAAATGGCAGCATAATCTGCCGCTTGAGGAGCAAAAGATTGGGAACAAATAATTCCCGATGAACTTCCACTGTCCAAATGCGACCCTCTATATGCATGCTCACAGCAGTGTCACATTCATCTTCATAGAGTCCGATGAATTCCAGGAGTTGGAACCAGTGGTGGCACGCGGTGCTGATGCCGTTATCAAAAAGTGGCTCACAAATATTCTGGCCTGAGCCACAGTGATATGGCGGTTCGATCAGAATAGAGCCGTTACTAGTGAGCCGAAAAAAGGGTAATGACTTGCAAAGGATTTTTACATTTGTGAGCCACTATTAATCGGAGTTGGAATTAGTTTCTAATTCCCATTCTAATCCCCTACAACATTTTTATTTTCAAAACTACAAAACATGTAAATCTTGGAAACAAAAGTGATGTAAAATGTAAATTTTCAACTGTATTTTAAATGTCCTCCTCCCTCGGTGACTTGCTGGAATGTGACAAAAATAATTATACAACTGAACCGTACAACTGTACTCAAACCTTCCTTGGAGAACACAACTTTAATCAGAGACCCATCGAAGAGGAAATGTGTCAAAACCTAATAAACAGAAAGCTGACTTTGGAAAATTTGACTAAAATTAAGCCCAATAAACTTAGTGAATAAACTATTAATAATGAAACTATTTAACTGGATCTCTCTATTGGCGGGGACTTTTTAATTTATTTTGCAAACAATTATATATCATTATATCTCAGCTCATTTATATTTTTTGTATTATTTCTTTTATTCTTGTGTTTGCCTTTCCTTCTCCCTAATTGCATAATCTGAGTGTGGTTAACTTTAATGATGCAGTACCGGACCATTTATATATATTACAGAGCTGTAATACTCTGTCCGCCTCACAGACAAATTACACTACTGTTGATTTATGTTATTGACAGACATGTCAATGCTAATGTTTACTGCCCTGAGACATATGATCAATGTTATTAGCTGATGCTGGTTAAACCTGTGAATGCCTAACATGCATCTGGAGGTTTTTTTTATTTGCCTTACATGAAAACAAAACTAAAAGGAAACACTTTTTATCTTTAAACGTTATGTTACTTGATGTAGACTTCCTGTACACGAAAGAGTAAGAGACAGTATATTACAGAATCACTGGCTGTGCGCAAAACGAGATTATTCCAATAATACCACAAATGTTTAATAATGGGCCATGTGACTGGACAGGAAAGCAATGTAATTCACCTAAATCAATTCACCATGTCAAGTCTAGTTGTTTTCGAACTTTCCTAAATCAATTTAGCAAATTAAACAGACATTTCCCTTATTTATCCATCCATTATTCATTTACTACATCTTATTTAAAAGAGAAGTCCATGGACCTCTCCCTTCTGACATAAACGCATCCGCTTTACATACCGGAGCTAAATCTCAGAGTTAATGTCCCTTTAATGCATATTTTCATGCAGGGGCATTTTATGTTAATCAACACAGCTAATGTTAATAGAATCTTACAAATAAAGCTTGTTGAATACCACACAGCCCAAACTATTTATCAGCATATTGCAAGCTTGGATTTTGGGCCCAAAACTAGCACACCCAAATGCTATTTTGAGTGGTTCCTTGTTAATTAGATCACAAATATCAAATTCTCTAGGCTTCTGTACTTTTTATTCATTAGGCCTTTTCTTTTTTATATTATTTAGGCCTCATTGGGTCTCAGTATTTATATTGACTAGGCCTCAGTACTTACATTCACTTGTGGAGATAAAGAAATAAAGTGAAATAGTACTTCAAAAAGAATATAATATATTATTAAGATTGTTAAGAGTGAATTGTGTTGTTCAGGCAAATGAGTGCCTCCCGCAGATAAAACCAGAAAAAAATTATAACGAGTGCCAAGAAACACAAGTGTAAATGAGGGTTTACCTCATAAAATGGATACTATAGTTGAAGTAATAAATTACAGAGAATCTGAACTAAATAACATGAAAAAAAAATAGAAGACACACAGGACTCAATTTAATTCCTCTGTATAAGCATTTTCAAATTATTAAAATCTTTTAGGAGAACTCAAAATGATTAATTTACAATAATTCCCATAGACTTTAATAGTGACGTTTGTCGATATATCATTTCAAATTCTGCTGATTGTGATCTTTTTGAAATTGCTATCCAAGGGAATTAAATTGAGGCCATAGCACAAAATATGTTTTATTTGGAACCACTCTTAGGCTCTATGTTGTACACTCAAGGATGCCCATTCAGACCTTATTTTTTTATGTTCGTTAGGTCACAGTTTTTTGTTGCTGAAATGCTGCAGAGTCTTTTCACACCTGGGAGAGTCTAATGAAGGTGCTGTTTTATATAAGATATACAACAGTGATGACGAACCTTGGCAGCTCAGGTGTTTCGGAACTACATGTCCCATGATGCTTAGTCACAGATAAATATGGCTTTGCATCATGGAACATGTATTTCAGAAATATCTGGGATGGCAAGGTTCACCATTACTGATGTTTAAGAATGAGATGTGCCACCACCATTGCCATCAGGATAACATACCCCTTCCAAGAGAAGAAATTAAGCATTTCTGCCATAGAACCTTTCAAGCTCCTGATTTAATTGTATATACTAGCATGTATATACAGTAATACCTTGGATTGCGAGCATAATTCGTTCCGGAAACGTGCTTGTAATCCAAAGCACTCGTGTATATCAAAGCAAATTTAATGACATAATGGAAACTCTGACAATTGGTTCTACAACCATTTATTCATATGAAAATGATTACAATAATACAAAATAATGTACAGTGTAAAGTAAAACAAATTAACCTGCAGTTTACATTTGAGAAGAATCATGGCTGGCGTGAGGTAGGGAGAGAGGAGGAGGAGGAGGGTTATATTGCAGGACGTGTATCACCAACGGGATCACTGCTATCTGTTGTGGAGAGTTTCAGCACGTCCGGTGTAATGTGTGATACTATTACACATGTTACAGTTAGTGGCCCTCACCGTCGAGCCGTCAGAATGCTGGGACGGACGCAGGGAGGAAAGGTCACAAGGACGAACTCCGTGCGCTCGTGTGACCGCGACCTTAGTTGTGACGTGCCGCTCAGAAGAAAAAGCGTACATACTGCTCGTATTTTAAAACCTCACTCATTTATCAAGTTACAATTTATAAAAAATTGTTGCTCTTCATGCAAAACACTCACAAACCAAGTTATTCTCAAACCAAGGTTTTACTCTATACGATTACATAGTCAGTCAGAACTTCATAGATTACCACTACATGTATCTAAAGTGTTTACTATATGGTTTTATCAAGCAAAGAAGTATGGAAAGGGGAAGAGCGAGACATAACCTGAACTGGTTCAGAGAAAAATAGTTTAACAAGGCAGTCTGCCAGTTTATAACACATATACACATCCAACAGCAATATCCAAATTGCATTGGTAGGGGGGTTTTGTCTGGTTTTACCACCAGGCAAATCAGCGAACAACGCAAAAGTTCATAAGCATAAGATTCAGAAGCTGTCTTTACCAAGAGAGAATTATCTGTTGCCAAAAATGTATCAGCTTCAGACAAAACCACTACTTATAATGTCCCACATCACCACACAACAGCTGGCATTTATCTCCAGTAGTTGTATTCAGGTGATCGAATACAAAGGATGGGCCATTCATCTTGAACCTCCATTCCTTATCTCCTGATTCACAGAACATGACTAAGAAATCCCAGTTTGAACAGGGTAATTTTGCACATTTTTGTATTGCCTATAAAAAGTAAAGTTGGAGCGTGAGTGATAAAGTTTGATTTTAATAGTATGAAAGATGGTTTAAAGTGTTGGCTTTTAAAGACATATCAGGGGATAAGGTAAGGGTATGTATTCTATGTAATTTAAAAGAAATGATGAAAATAATGGTATCGCTAGAAAGTCCATTTAATGGCGAGAAAAATGGTATATAATATGTGTGGGTTAAGAGGAAAAGTAGAACTAAACATAAACAGAGCAGAAACGTAAAAACAGCAGTGGGTACTTTCGGCCAGACAATGGTAAAATTGCCTGGTCACGGGGTTAAATAAAAGTTAAATTTTTTTCTGAACTGTCCTGGAGTGCCAGCACATCTAATACATTAACACATGGTGGCCAAGTTTCAGGCTCCAGGCAATTACATCAGGAGCTGGAGTGCAGGATTGCTTGTGATTATATATATATATTTCAGCCGAGGAGGATATCCAAGGATAGCAACATAACATAAATATACATATCAAAATTACATTGTCATCTGTGAATATAATGTAAATTTAAGTAATTAAAAATTAAAGACAAACTGAAAATATGGAAAACAGAGGTCTTAAAACTGCCGTCTTCCCTAAAATGATGATATAGTGATCTTTGGAGAGTTATTATTATTATTATTATTATTATTTATTAGATAGCGCAACTATGAAAACCGCAACAGAATGTTGACAAGGATTAGAAGTTGTGGGCATTGTGTGTCATATTGGCCAAGAGGTGGATGGCTTACAAGGGAACCAGGACATTCTGAAGATTGTGAAATACGCTGCGTAACCTTATTAATTGTCATACTCCTATTGAAATATTTTCATGTACTGGAAAATACAGTGAGAACTTTCAGGGAAAGGCACTGAATAAATAGCTTAGATAAATAATCGTGTTTGTCATAGATCAGTAAGAAGTGTATAAACAACAAACATTGCCTAAAGAATCCACTGCGGCTCTGCCCAGCTTGGGGAATGCTCTATCCAGAAAAATATATTTGTTTTATAGGGACCCTGCCTAAGCTAATGACGTTTCAATATAGTAGGTTTGTAGGTGGTGTTTGGATAAATATAAATAATTGGAAACATAAAACATAAACACTTTATGAACACATGCGATTTTGTGTATTTGAGCTACTGAAAGTATCTATAAGCAAACACGTAAAGTCTCAGTTTCATGAAGTTATCTTTGATCCATACATTGTGCTATATTAGTTGCAGTTTTATTCAGGGTTACATTTTGTACTGTTAAATGTTTGATCGGGAGGATTTGGGGTAAGGAGGGTGTTTATGGTTATGGATGCATAGTGGTGGGGTCTATAGGTTACATGTAATACATCAGCAAACTGTAATCATCACCTAAAAGTGCCGTTTCCTGCATTAGGATGAGCTATATAGCGGACTAATAAACTGGTTTATGACCATAAACCAACATTGGGGACAGACAAAAGTGTAAGTAGCTTCCGGAGGTTACAATTGCTGAAAATCCCTGTCCAGTCCAGATACAAGGTGCTACTGTAATTTTTATATGCAGGAATTATGCCCACATACAGATACTATTTATATATTCCGTTGTCGTGTTTACAAAGCTGCATTGCTAATAGTTTCCTTATGATCACTACAAATCCCAATAAGCATGCGATCTGAAATTGTTTATTATCTATCTTTATCCATTTTACTGTATTTGATTCAAAAGGTCATTTCTGCCTGTGTGCTAATAATGCCGACACCATTTTGAGTTGTGCAAGACGAGGGACATCATCAAGAGTTTAGAACTTTTCAACCCAGCAATATGGTTGTAAAAAAAATCAGCAACTAAATAGTAAATAAAATAATAAAGTACAAATTTACATTATTTTAACTATGTCAGAAAAGCAATCTATATACAAGAATGCTATTTTATCCTTAATTTAAGCGTTCACTGTGTATGTAGCATCCAATGCTTCAAATAAATGCTGTGATAATACTTTTTAACATTTGGTAGTGACGTGGTTAAAATAGTATCCAGACATCTTTGTGCGGCTGGTCCATGCAGAAGTACAGACTTGCTGTATAATCTAACTACATAGTGACGTTCGGTTAACTAAACATTTGTAATCTGCCCAGCGAGATTCCATTAGCAACAATTTACAAAGAAACCTAGCACAGTTTTAATATGCCACTCATTAGCATTTCAGTATGCAAATTAATAGCTCATTAGTATGCAAATTAGTGGAAATTAGTACACAAATTAGCAGCATTTTTTGTATGCGTTTTAGCATGAGCATTTATAGCATCTTACTATGCAGTTTATGTGCATTAGTAGCATTTTAGCAGTCAATTTAGTAGCCTCCTAATATACTAATTGCTAACTTCTTATTATGCAAACTAGTAGTATCTTAGGATGTGATTTCAGAGCAGTGCAATGCACAGATGCAAACTGTCCTATCAGTTATTTCTGTCAGCTTATTTCACAAACATTTACAAGGGTAACATGAAGTTTCTAAACACTTTGGTACAGAACAGTGTCCCACCTCTCAATATTTCCGTCAACAAAAGAGGGTCACTTTTCAGGAAGTGATGCAGAAGGTGTGTCCAAAGACAATGCTATTTAGAGACCTTTTATTTGACCTCACAACCAGTCAGGGCCATTTATATTGTGATAACGTAGTTTAAAAGCGATATTCCAAAGTTGGTGCTAACTTATCCAGAGCTGTTGTAAACTTACCAGAGCCATTATAGTCTATGGAGTCAAGTTTATAACAGCTCTGGTTAAATTGGCATCAACTTTGGAATATTGCCCTAAGCATTTTGTCCCCTATTCCATCCATCATGAATCAGAGCTTACCAGGCAACATTGTAATTCTGCTGCTTCGTTCTCTCCTATTGACGTTGCAGGACTTGTCCCTTCCTCTGTCTATGCTCCTATAGATTCTCAAGCTGCCCACTCGGGCGCCTATGTCCCAATACGCGTCATGCTCGGGCACCTACAGTGGCAAGAAAAAGTATGTGAACCCTTTGGGATTACGTGGAGTTTTGCATGAATTGGTCATAAAATGTGCTCTGATCTTCATCTAAGTCACAACAATTTGAAAAACACAGTCTGCTTAAAATAATAAAACACAAACATTATATGTTTTCATGTTTTTATTGAACAGAACATGTAAACATTCACAGTGCAGGGTGGAAAAAGTATGTGAACCTTTGGACTTAATAACTGGTTGATCCTCCTTTGGCAGCAATAACCTCAACCAAACGTTTCCTGTAGTTGCAGATCAGACCTGCACAACGATCTGGAGTAATTTTGGACCACTCCTCTTCACAAAACTGTATCAGTGTAGCAATATTCTTGGGATGTCTGGTGTGAATCGCTCTCTTAAGGTCATGCCACAGCATTTCAATTGGGTTGAGGCCAGGACTCTGACTGGGCCACTCCAGAAGGTGTATTTTGTTTTGTTGAAGCCATTCTTTTGTTGAATTACTTGTATGCTTTGGGTCATTGTCCTGTTGCATCACCCATCCTCTGCGGAGCTTCAGTTGAGGGACAGATGGTCTTACGTTTTCCTGCAAAATGTCTTGATAAACTCTGGAATTCATTTTTCCATCAATGACAACAATCCATTCAGGCCCTGAGGCAGCAAAGCAGCCCCAAACCATGATGCTCACTCCGCCATGTTTTACATGGGGATGAGATTTTGATGTTGGTGTGCTGTGCCATTTTTTCTCCACACACACAGGGTTATTCAGAGAGAGGTGAAAAGCAGGAGAATGGCTGGAGAATGGAAAAGTCTAGGTCAAAATAGCTAAAACAGAAAAATTCTCCCACTTATCTCACTTTCCAAATCGACTATTTTGACCTAGAATTTACCATTCTCCAGCTATTCTCCTGCTTTTCACCTCTCTCTGAATAACCCTGATAGTGTTGTGTGTTTTTTCCAAACAACTCAATTTTGGTTTCATCTGTCCACAGAATATTTTGCCAGTAGTGCTCTGGAACATCCAGGTGCGCTTTTTCAAACTTCAAACGTGCTGCAATATTCTTTTTGGACAGCATTGGCTTCCTCCGTGGTGTCCTCCCATGTGCTCCATTCTTGTTTAATGTTTTCCTTATTGTAGATGTGTCAACAAAAATGTTAGCATGTGCCAGAGATTTCTGTAAGTCTTTAGCTGACACTCTAGGATTCTTCTTTACCTCATTAAGCATTCTGCGCTGTGCTCTTGCAGTCATCTTTACAGGACGACCACGCCTAGGGAGAGTAGCAACAGTGCTGAACTAGGTCTTCTGAGAGCTCTTTTCTGCGAGGCACGGTTCACATCAGGCAGTGCTTCTTGAAACCAGTAAACCCAAAAACTGGTGTGTGTTTTTAAAGGGCAGGACAGCTTTCAGCAACACATCCAATAATATCACAATGATTGGACTCAAGGTTGGCTCACTCCTGGCTCCAATTAGCTTTTGGAGAAGTCATTAGGCTAGGGGTTCACATACTTTTTCCACCCTGCACTGTGAATGTTTACATGTTATGTTCAATAAACACATGAAAACATATAATGTTTGTGTTGTATTATTTTAAGCAGACTGTGTTTTTCAAATTGTTGTGACTTAGATGAAGCTCAGAGCACATTTTATGACCAATTCATGCGAAACTCCACGTAATCCCAAAGGGTTCACATACTTTTTCTTGCCACTGTACATCCTGTGCTTCATTCCTTCAATACTGCCCTCGAACGTTTTGGAGCAGGAAATGATGCAGTCCTATCAGAGGGCAGAGAGGTCTATATATTCTTTGCCATGTGTGTTTGTGCTTGATGTCCTGTCGGGATCTTCTTACCCGAGAGTGCATTACATATATTCTCATATTTTGTTTTTGTTGTATACTGACCCAGATTGCTGCTCTGTCCTCGCCACTTGTCTGTCGATTTGGCTTTGTGGCTCTTCTATTCCATTTATCTGACCTTGTGTCATGGACCTTGGCTTCTTTATTTTCACCTTGCTTTGACTTTACTCCTTGTACCTCTATTGACCTATAACCCAGCCATTTCAAGGACCAGTATTACATTTTTTTTACTTGTTAGGTTTAGTCTGCTTGCCGGGGTCAATGCCAAACATGACACTGGCATAGTCAGTAACAGCGAACTACTAAGGGCCATATTACAAAGTTGGTGCTAACTTATCCAGAGCTGTTGAAAACTTACTAGAGCCATTATAGTCTATGGAGTTGTAATGTTTAGAACAGCTCTGGTTAAGTTAGCACCAACTTTGGAATATTGCCCTAAGGGTTTTCGGCTCATTCCAATATTCCCATTTAGCAACTACCTGTTGCCGACTCTATTACAACCGAGACTCTATTCTAGCAACTGGGGCTGCGGAAACTATTTGTTCCAAGTGTTCTTCTGCATACGGCCAAAGGCTGCAGTAGACCATGCCACCCTCTACGCAGTGGGATCAAAGGTAAGGGAGATTTTTTAATCTATATAAATTTCAATTGTTAAGAGGTTTTACTTTTGAAAAATCACTTACCACGAGGGTCTCTGAGCCCTTTACGTTTTTGAATACTGACCCGAGCCAAGAAAAACGAGCTACCAGGGAATAATTTGTTATTCTCATGCAGATCCATTGTTAACAACTTCTGTACAAGGTATAGGAGTGTGAATTTACAGTAAGCAACCGCTAATGCCAAGCCGCAAGTAAAGCTCATCTTGACCAATTAAACTAAAGACTGAAGCCATTAATATTAGCCTGTTTACAGACCTACCTTCTGTGCTGCAATACGGTGACACTTCGGCTGGTGCTATATGACCACTAGCCAGGCAAAGCGTGTTCTCTATGTTTCCAATCTGCCTATAGTGCTTGCATAACACAGGCACACTACTGTGCACACATGGTTCCACACCTGTAGTTTTGACAGAACTGCACACAACACAGAAGCCCCCCCTGCTGTGAACAAGGAAGATATGGATCAGGGGGCTTGTGTTCTGGGTTCCCGAAGGTTGCTAAAGACAAAGTTTTATCCTTGTAGGCAGAAAATAAGTCAATAGTTTTACTTGCTAAAATACTTATTTTGCCAGACTAGATTTATTCAGGCTAAGTTTAAAACCACAAAAGCGACCCTGTAAGGTTAAGAGACTGGGAACTTGTACTTACTTTGTGTGTTCCAATTTCACAAGCAATTTCCCCTTTTGGGACTAAATCTTTATTCCTTCTTGCATCTTAGAGTCCTCATATAATCTAAATGTACGATAATTTGTATTTCATGGTGTGTTTCAGAGCTTCTCCGGAACTAACAGCTTTCAAAGAAGATCATGAGAGTTGGGTGCCTACATTGGCTCATAACTGGGTGTAGCCTACATAGGAGGAGTGATAGCAGTGTGTTCCTGGTAAATGGGTTCTTTTCCTGTAGCAGATGATTCATCAAGCGACGTCTGAAGAAGCCCAATGGTGAGCAATCAAGTGGCGTTTCAGTATAAAACGATACCCAGGACAAAAAAAAAGTGCACTTGCACAGTGAATCATACAGTATTTTGATTTCCATCACTGATCACAGGGAAAAAATTTAACTGGATGCACTACGCCTCTATACTTCAGAAAATAAAAATAAAGCTATGCATTTGCTTAATTTCAGCCAAGGTTTTTTACCTGCAAAAAGCTGGAGTCCAACATTGTAGATAAATCAAAGTTGCTCTGTTAAGACTGCACTTTTAGTTTAATCACATCAAGTCTCTGTGTGTGAGATGGGGCAGACACAGTAAAGCAAATATCCAGAGTAAGAAGTCCTTTCTCAATTTTAATATTCAATTTGTCAAAGAAATAATTTTTATAGGGGCTTTTGGAGCTGTAATGCCATCTACACAACTCAAAATAGGCCCAAAGAAAACCCTGTGACTACATGGGATTGAACCTGGAAGCACAAGATACTGATTACTAGGGATGGGCTGCCGGTTCGAAGTTCAATTTGAACATCAGCTGTTCGAAAGTTCGCAGACTTCAAACTTTTCGGGACTTTCGCGGAAAGTTAGAGAAAAAAAAATTAAAACAAATTTTAAAAAATGCTTAAAAGATCCTAAAAAATCTATAAATAAAGAAACTCTTTACTGCAAAATATAATAATAAACTGTTTATTAGATATTGTATTAAAACGGGAATATTTTTAGCATTGAAGCCTATGGGATTCATAAACATTTCCCTCTCCTTGTTGGTAAAACATTTCCCACTCCTTGTTGGTCAAACATTTCCCTCTCCTTGTTGGTCAAACATTTCCCACTCCTTGTTAGTCAAACATTTCCCTCTCCTTGTTGGTCAAACATTTCCCACTCCTTGTTGGTCAAACATTTCCCACTCCTTGTTGGTCAAACATTTCCCTCTCCTTGTTGGTCAAACATTTCCCACTCCTTGTTGGTCAAACATTTCCCACTCCTTGTTGGTCAAACATTTCCCACTCCTTGTTGGTCAAACATTTCCCACTCATTGTTGGTCAAACATTTCCCACTCCTTGTAGGTCAAACATTTCCTGCTCATTGTTAGTAAAACATTTCCCACTCATTGTTGTTCAAACATTTCCCATGGCTTCAAATCACATTTAAACATAACCGAAAGCGGTAAAAATTAGCTCAGCGTACAGCGGTGAAATGGTTCACTCAGCAGTGAAAGGGTTAAAAAATTTTTTTTTAAAAGAAAATTCATTGTTTCCTGTTCCCCAGGGCAGTACTCGGACTGCCATAACCTTTTATGGCCAATATCTTGCATATATGCCCTCTTGGAGGGGACCTTAATTTTCAAAAGTTCGAGCCCCATTGACTTGCACGGTGATCGAATTGTGTTCAAGTTCGCGTTCGAACTTTTTCGGGTGTTCGAGTTTGAATGTGAACCGAACACGGGGGGGGTGTTCGGCCCATCACTACTGATTACCCGGATTTACTCCTAATCTTCAAGATACCGAAATTTAATGTTATGTCACACTCTCCTTTCAGCACTCTCTGTGTGCTTTAACCCTTTCCTGTCCCTGCGGCAGGTGGGCTTTAAAGACATGAGGCATACCAGTACGCCCCATTGACTTCTATGGGCCGCTTTGGCCCTGCCCAGCAGTCATTGTGCACCGTTGGCTGCTGCGGGATGGGCTGAACTCAGGCTGTCTCCCTACAGCCAATGACACGCGTTGTGTGTCAACTGCGTGGGCGGGTCGAAGGAGAGGCCTGCTGCAGCACCTTGAAGTAGTACGCCTTGCCGGCATTAGCTCCCTCTTGCCATGCACCACCCACCCGGCCAAAAAGGCTTTAAGGAGGAGACATGGCTGGAGAATCGAAGTGGAGTGTGAGGAATAAGGCAGACACACGATGGGAAAGAGGCATCTGGCAATGGCACAATGTGGTAAACGTTATGGGGCAGAACAGGGGTTAAATTGAGCAGGAACATGTGGGAATGCAGTCCCTCCACTTTTTTTCAGAGGGAACGCAGTTCCCTTTTGACCCAAACTCTGAGAAGTTTTTATTAAGTTCCTTTCATTCCAATCATATGTTTCTTTATTAAGTCACCAGTAATATGATATGTAGTACAGTTTTCATAAGGAGTCCCTAAAACCCAGCCTATCCTTATGTTTAAACAATGATATCAAACTTGCCTGTGGAGTGGTGGGTTCACTGCAACATGTCAATGGTTAAGTGAGGAGACAAAATCTTGGAGGGTTCCAGCACTTATTTATTTAGGACTAGACCCCTGAGGCAGAAGCCATACTCAAGCATCAAGTGCAGTAGGATCACAAGGGGACAGGGTTCTTGCACTATTTTTTCTCGTGAGAACTAGGGATGGGCCGAACACCCCCGTCTTCGGTTCACATTCGAACTCGAACAATTTAAAAAGTTCGAATTCGAACGTGAACACGATTCGACCTCAATGCAAGTCAATGGGACTTGAACGTTCGAATTCCAGAGTGCCCTCCAAGAGGGCATATATGCAAGATATTGGCCATAAAAGGTGTATGGGGGACCGGGTAGTGCCCTGGGGGACAGGAAACAAGGTAAAAAAGTTTTAAAAAAAAGTTTTTAAGGGAACAGTGATTTTTCCATGACATAAAGGTTAAGAAGAAAAACGAAAAATTCCTTAAACTATTGTGCCTAGGAGGTCCCCATAACCTGCCCGTGAAATGGCGGATTTGTAGGATGTATAGAAACATTTAAAAAGGAAAAAATGACATTTCAAATGACGGTAAATGGTTTTCCTTTAATCTATTCATAAACAACTGCTTGGGGCGGCAGCCTGTATGAAGAGAGTTTTAGGACACGCAGAACAAGTTTAGTGATTTTTTGGCTAAATTATGGTGCCTCTTATGCAGGCTTTGGATGAAAGTAACTATAGGTGCTTCAAAATTGGGCCTGTAGTTTCGGCAACAGTGCCATCACACCGTCCATAACTCCTCTGAGGTATTGTGGAAGAGTGCAGTAGTGGAGGTTTTGGGAATGCAGAAGAGATCCCAGATCTATTCAGTTACATCAGCATCAGGGGAGTGATAGCTGCTGATCCAGGACTGACTAATTTTTATAAATGTCAGCTGGTCTACAGAGTCGGTGGACAGACGTACTCTTTTTTTCGAAAAAAGTGGATGGAGCCCAAAACCTGTACCACCACCAGTAACCAATGCCCAACCAGAAATTCAGTGGTTTCCCCCAAACCAATGGATTAACAGAAATACAATACGTATCTGGTGGCGCGATGAATGTCGCTTAAAGGTGTCTGGTGGTTCTCATAGTTCACTTGCCCACATGGATCATATGAAAAGATAGAAGAATATAATAGTATAGATTGTCTTAACAATTTATAAAAAGAATTTATATGGTCTATGCACTCACAAATATAGAGCCCAAGCACTGGCTCTGAGTGGGTCAGCGTGTTCGGGTACTTAAATTCTTTGCTTGGAGAGGTGACCCACACCTGCTTCTGGAGGGGGATTCTCCCCACATACAACACAAGAGACAAAGAGAAGAACTTTCTCGTGCAGATATCGTGAATCAAATGGCATATATAATATGTAAATTGCCAACTCACATGTGTTGGAGCTTTTAGAACCAAGCTCAAGGTGCGCGCGCATATGGACTTATTCAAGGTTAAGTCCAAATAACCTTTTGAGCCTCCAGGACTTCCAAAAGGACAGGGATGAGATGAATTAAAATTAAAAGAATTTATTTAACATAAAATCAATAGTACTGGCACTGCCAGGTGGCCAGAACGCGTTTCGCCAGATAAACTGGCTTCATCAGCTGGTCATCAGAACCAGCTGATGAAGCCAGTTTATCTGGCGAAACGCATTCTGGCCACCTGGCAGTGCCAGTACTATTGATTTTATGTTAAATAAATTCTTTTAATTTTAATTCATCTCATCCCTGTCCTTTTGGAAGTCCTGGAGGCTCAAAAGGTTATTTGGACTTAACCTTGAATAAGTCCATATGCGCGCGCACCTTGAGCTTGGTTCTAAAAGCTCCAACACATGTGAGTTGGCAATTTACATATTATATATGCCATTTGATTCACGATATCTGCACGAGAAAGTTCTTCTCTTTGTCTCTTGTGTTGTATGTGGGGAGAATCCCCCTCCAGAAGCAGGTGTGGGTCACCTCTCCAAGCAAAGAATTTAAGTACCCGAACACGCTGACCCACTCAGAGCCAGTGCTTGGGCTCTATATTTGTGAGTGCATAGACCATATAAATTCTTTTTATAAATTGTTAAGACAATCTATACTATTATATTGTTCTATCTTTTCATATGATCCATGTGGGCAAGTGAACTAAGACGTACTCTTTTGTCTGTGACAAAACCTCCAGCGGCACTGAACGTCCTTTCAGAAAGCACGCTGGATGAAGGGCAACCTAGTAGCTCCATTGCATATTGGCTAAATTCTGGACAGTGATCCAATCTCAACACCCAGTAAGCCAGTGGATCATCTGCTGTAAAGGTATCCAGGTCTGCCCTTGCCCCTAGGTAGTCCTGCACCATATGGTGAAGACGCTGGCAATGGGTGCCTACATTTGACGTCCCTGGGCGTCGTGGACTAAAAAAACTGCAAAAGGCATCAGTCAAGCGGCCCCCTTCACTGCTCTTCCTCTGATCAACTGCAGCCTCAGAAGCACCTGTGTCATCACTTGGTAACCTACCAGTGCCTGGAAAGGTATTACACAAGTGTCGCTTTAGAGCGTCCTCAAGTTGTTTCATCCTGTCCTCCCTCTTTGATAGCAGGATGAGCTCTGTAACCTTACCCTTGTATCGTGGATCAAGAAGGGTTGCCAACCAGTAATGATCCCTCTTCTTGATAGCACGAATCCTGCGGTCCTTTAGAAGGCTTTGCAGGATAAGGGAGCCCATGCAGCGTAGGTTGGAGGTGGCATTAGCTTCCGAGTCTTCCTGGTCACTGAGGATGACCCTATCATGCACTACCTCCTCCCAGCCACGTACTAGTCCTTGGGTTTCTGGGGACACATACCCTCCCTTGAGGAATCCCCACCTTCAATGTCCCCACGACTTAAATATTCCTCATCCTCCTCATCCTCCTCCTGTCTGATCTGAGGACCCGCAGGAATGCTGTCTGCATAAAGACTGGGGCCTTGAGAGCTAGGGAAGTCCTCCTCTTCCTCCTGCTGTTCTGCCTCTAGTGCCACATCTATATTTCCCAGCAGAGTGCGCTCCAGCAGGAACACTAAAGGAATTGTGTCACTGATGCATACACTGTCCCTGCTCACCATCCTCGTTGCCTCCTCAAATGGTGACAGTACAGTAGATGCATCCTTAATCATCAGCCACTGCGGGGGGGAAACAAGTTGACCTGAACCTGTCCTTGTGCTATACTCACACAGGTACTCATTGATGGCCCTCTGCTGCTTGTGCAGACGCTGCAGCATTGCCAATGTCGAGTTCCACCTGGTGGGCATGTGACAGATCAGACGGTTTGTGGGAAGGTGAAATTCTCTTTGAATTTCTGCCAGGCGAACACTTGCCGGGAATGACCGTCTGAAGTGGCTGCAGACTTTTCTGGTCTGGCTGAGAAGCTCTGCCATCCCTGGATACCTGGTTAGAAAACACTGTACCACCAGATTTAGGACGTGTGCTAGGCATGGTACATGCGTCAACTTACCCAGGCGTAGGGCGGAGAGAAGGTTGCTGCCATTATCACAGATGACCATTCCCAGCTCAAGCTGGCGTGGTGTGAACCACCTCTGCGCCTGCAGAGCTGACAGAATTTCTGGCCCAGTCTGGCTTCTGTCCCCTAAACAAACCAACTCAAGCACAGTATGGCATCTTTTTGCTTGAGCCATTGCGTAGGCCCTGCCACGTGTCGGTTTAACTGCCACTTTGCCAGAGACAGAGAAGGAGGAGGAGGAAGAGGTGGTCGAGCAGACAGACCTCATACAAGCAGCTTTCTGGAGGCATGGTGGATGAACAAGCTCCAGCACAGAGCCCCGTCCTGGATCCCTCCCAGCTGCAAGCAGAGTTACTCAGTGTGCTGTGAAGTAAATGTAATGGCCCTGTCCATGCTTGCTGGACAACGTGTCTAAAGTAATATGCACCTTGCTGCTGATTGCCTTTCCCAATGACTCCATAACATTGTCTTCCATGTGCTGGTATAGTGCTGGAATGGCCTTCCATGAAAAGAACTGGCGTTTTGGAACCTGCCACTGTGGTACAGCACATTCGGCAAATTCACGGAAGGAGGCAGAGTCCACCAGCTGGAAAGGCAGCAGCTGTAATGCGAGTAATTTTGCCAAGCTGGCATTTAGATGCTGGGCTTGGGGATGGTTGGGACTATATTTTTTCTTACACTGCAGCAGCTGGGGCAACTAAATCAGACTGCGTAAATCTGCAGCTGATGGGATGCTGTCACATTCTGAGGAGAACCTGGTACACCCATTACTGTAGCATCATCCCTGTCAGTGGAGGTTGTTGACAATTTACATGGCAGGACATATAGTGGGGTTAGAGACAGATGAGGAGGAGGACCTATGCAAAGTGTTGTGCCAACGGGATGCGTGGCAGGTGGTCATATGTCACATCAAGCATGTGGTACCCAAGCATCTGATGTTTTTCCCATGCTTGATCCTCATCAGACATAGCTTACAATTAGCAACTCTGCAGTCTGCTGCACATGTGAAGAACTCCCAGACAGCAGAGTTCCTGGACGTGTGCTTTGAGACAACAGCGCTCTGCACCTGAGCAGCTCTGACTTCTGATGCCTTGGACTGGCTACTGTTGCTCATAGAGGCGTTGTGCCTCGTTTTTGTTGTGCCTCCTCCTCCTCCTCACTTGACTCCTCTGTTCGATCAGGCACCCAGGTGGAGTCAGTGACATCATAGTCATCACCCCCTATCTCCTCGTCACTGGGGCCAACATAGCAGTATGCTGCAGCTGCTGGGGGAACATGAGTGCCAGTTATTTGTGTGTCACTGGTACCCCCTCCCTCTAGGCTGATTTTACTCCCTTCCTCAACCTCAGAGTCAACATCAGAGCACTGGAGTTGCTGCACATCCGCAAGCAGCATGTCACTCTCATTATAGTCAAACAATTCAGCTGACTCCTCAGTGTATGATGGTGAGGCTACGGCAGGAGTAGCTGTGGACATGGAGGCTGAATTAAATGCTTTGGCAGCTGAGGTGGACTATAAACCACTACAAGCCTGGCTGGCAGAGGACTCAGAAGATGAGGATGGCCTGGTTAGCCAATCCACCAAATCCTCTGTATGTTGCTGCTGCATAAGACGGCCAGCACCAGTTAGAAAGGACAAGTGTGCCCCTGCAGAGGATGCACCACGTCCACGACAACCAGGGGCACAGCCTTCCGACACAGAGGCTGCTTGCCCTCTTATCTGTGTCTGGGAGCATCTGCCTGTCCTTTTTGGTATTTCTGACATGGTAAGTGATATATAGCTTAAAGATATACAGAACTCTGATTCAACTCTGGTATATAGATTGGAGATATGCAGAACTCTGATTCAACTCTGTTATAAAGGTTGGAGATATGCAGAACTCTGATTCAACTCTGGTATATAGATTGGAGATATGCAGAACTCTGATTCAACTCTGGTATATAGATTGGAGATATGCAGAAGTCTGATTCAACTCTGGTATATAATTTGAGATATACAGAACTCTGATTCAACTCTGTTATAAAGATTGGAGATATGCAGAACTCTGATTCAACTCTGGTATATAGATTGAAGATATGCAGAACTCTGATTCAACTCTGGTATATAGATTGGAGATATGCAGAACTCTGATTCAACTCTGGTATATAGATTTGAGATATACAGAACTCTGATTCAACTCTGTTATAAAGATTGATATATGCAGAACTCTGATTCAACTCTGGTACAGTGGCAAGAAAAAGTATGTGAACCCTTTGGGATTACTTGGAGTTTTGCATGAATTGGTCATAAAATGTGCTCTGATCTTCATCTAAGTCACAACAATTTGAAAAACACAGTCTGCTTAAAATAATACAACACAAACATTATATGTTTTCATGTGTTTATTGAACAGAACATGTAAACATTCACAGTGCAGGGTGGAAAAAGTATGTGAACCTTTGGACTTAATAATTGGTTGACCCTCCTTTGGCAGCAATAACCTCAACCAAAAGTTTCCTGTAGTTGCAGATCAAACCTGCACAATGATCTGGAGTAATTTTGGACCACTCCTCTTCACAAAACTGTTTCAGTGTAGCAATATTCTTGGGATGTCTGGTGTGAATCGCTCTCGTAAGGTCATGCCACAGCATTTCAATCGGGTTGAGGTCAGGACTCTGACTGGGCCACTCCAGAAGGCGTATTTTGTTTTGTTGAAGCCATTCTTTTGTTGAATTACTTGTATGCTTTGGGTCCTTGTCCTGTTGCATCACCCATCCTCTGCAGAGCATCAGTTGGCGGACAGATGGTCTTACGTTTTCCTGCAAAATGTCTTGATAAACTCTGGAATTCATTTTTCCATCAATGACAACAATCCATCCAGGCCCTGAGGCAACAGAGCAGCCCCAAACCATGATGCTCCCTCTGCCATGTTTTACAGTGTTGATGAGGTTTTGATGTTGGTGTGCTGTGCCTTTTTTTCTCCACACATAGTGTTGTGTGTTTTTTCCAAACAACTCAATTTTGGTTTCATCTGTCCACAGAATATTTTGCCAGTAGTGCTGTGTAACATCCAGGTGCTCTTTTGCAAACTTCAAACGTGCTGCAATATTCTTTTTGGACAGCAATGGCTTCCTCCGTGGTGTCCTCCATTCTTGTTTAATGCTTTCCTTATTGTAGACGTGTCAACAAAAATGTTAGCATGTGCCAGAGATTTCTGTAAGTCTTTAGCTGACACTCTAGGATTCTTCTTTACCTCATTAAGCATTCTGCGCTGTGCTCTTGCAGTCATCTTTACAGGACGACCACACCTAGGGAGAGTAGCAACAGTGCTGAACTTTCTCCATTTGTAGACAGTCTGTCTTACTGTGGACACATGAACATCAAGGCTTTTGGAGATGCTTTTGAACCCTTTCCAGATTCATGCAAGTCAACAATTCTTGATCGTAGGTCTTCGGAGAGCTCTTTTCTGCGAGGCATGGTTCACATCAGGCAGTGCTTCTTGAAACCAGTAAAACCAAAACTGGTGTGTGTTATTAAAGAGCAGGACAGCTTTCAGCAACACATCCAATGATATCAAACTGATTGGACTCAAGGTTGGCTCACTCCTGGCTCCAATTAGCTCTTGGAGACGTCATTAGGCTAGGGGTTCACATACTTTTTCCACCCTGCACTGTGAATGTTTACATGTTCTGTTCAATTAACACATGAAAACATATAATGTTTGTGTTGTATTATTTTAAGCAGACTGTGCTTTCCAAATTGTTGTGACTTAGATGAAGATCAGAGCACATTTTATGACCAATTCATGCAAAACTCCACGTAATCCCAAAGGGTTCACATACTTTTTCTTGCCACTGTATATAGATTGGAGATATGCAAAACTCTGATTCAACTCTGGTATATAGATTGGAGATATGCAGAACTCTGATTCAACTCTGGTATAGATAGATTGGAGATATGCAGAACTCTGATTCAACTCTGGTATATAAATTGGAGATATGCAGAACTCTGATTCAACTCTGGTATAAAGATTGGAGATATGCATAACTTTGATTCATCTCTGGTATATAGATTTGAGATATGCAGAACTCTGATTCAACTCTGGTATATAGATTGGAGATATGCAGAACTCTGATTCAACTCTGTATATAGATTGGGGATATGCAGAACTCTAACTAATCTCTGGTATATAGATTTGAGATATACAGAACTCTGATTCAACTCTGTTATAAAGATTGGAGATATGCAGAACTCTGATTCAACTCTGGTATATTGATTGGAGATATGCAGAACTCTGATTCAACTCTGGTATATAGATTTGAGATATACAGAACTCTGATTCAACTCTGTTATAAAGATTGATATATGCAGAACTCTGATTCAACTCTGGTATATAGATTGGAGATATGCAGAACTCTGATTCAACTCTGGTATATAGATTTGAGATATACAGAACTCTGATTCAACTCTGTTATAAAGATTGATATATGCAGAACTCTGATTCAACTCTGGTATATAGATTGGAGATATGCAAAACTCTGATTCAACTCTGGTATATAGATTGGAGATATGCAGAACTCTGATTCAACTCTGGTATATAGATTGGACATATACAGAACTCTGATTCAACTGTGTTATCTAGATTAAAGATATTCAGAACTCTGCTGTAAATCAGCGATTTCACTGATATTTTCCCTACAAGGCTGCCAATGTCCTCTACTCTCTCTCTGATTCACTTCCTCTCCTGCAGGCTGCAACACCCTGATAGCTGGCAACACCCAGATTCAACTCTGAATAGAGAAATATACAGATTAAAGATACAGATGAACTCTGATTCAACTGTGGTATTCTATGGTATCTAGAATTAGATTAAAGGTATACAGATTTTCCAGAACTCTGCTATAACTCAGTGATACACCCTGATAGCTGGCAAGACCCAGATTCAACTCTGAATAGACAAAGATACAGATTAAAGAGACAGATGAACTCTGATTCAACTGTGGTATGATATTTCACAGCCAGGCTGCCACCAGTTTCCTGCTATTTGCCACTGCCAGCTTGTCCCTGCAAATCCAACAATCTCCTCTCCTCTCTGATTCACTCCTGCAACACACACGCTAGGGCTGCAGGGAAGCTTTATATAGTGTGCTGCGGGACTTAGCTCTATGAGCCCCTGATTGGGCAAAATTTTCCCAATCAGGACTCTGAGCCCTGATTGGCATAGTCTTGCACCTGTCTTGCACCTGACCTGTGGTCAGGTGCAAGGCTATAGCCAATTACAAGCTTCAGGCCAGGGCACAGTGCATTGTGGTCCATTGTGGTGCATTGTGGGCGAACACGTGGAAATGTTTGCCGTTCGGCGAACGGTCGAACGGCCAATGTTCGATGCGAACTGATGTTTGCATCGACCCGGCAGCCCATCCCCAGTGGGCACACTCTTCCTATAGTTTAGAAGCTGACCCACATGGGGTACAGAAGCCTTAATCAGAGCAGAAACCTTTGTATGTGTGTGTGGACTGTAAGTATATTGTACTTGTGTGTGTATCTATGTAGTTGACCAGGAAGGTGCGCACCAGGGAGTCTTATAATTTTTTATTCTGCCTACATAAGCGTCAATATTTCAGTCCTCTGTAGACCTTTCTCAAGATGCACCTTGAGAAAAAAGTCCACAGAAAACTGAAGTGTGTGTGTACTTTTCTGGCAGTATTTCCTCTACACAACCTGTCTCTGTTGGGGTGCCTCAAGGTATTGCCTATACACTGAGGACACATTAATGTACTTCTCTCCTGATCTCTCTTCTAGAACTGTCGCCGTTGCCTTTCCTCCTTCTCTAACTGAATGTCCTCCTGCTTCTTGAAACTAAATCTTGCCAAAAATGAAATTCTCATGAGTGTGGTAACAGTGATGCGTCAGAGCCACACTGGAGTATAAGTGATTGGTCATAGGCACAATGGGCAGGGCCGGTTTTATAACTAGGCAGAGTAGGCATGTGCATACAGGCGCCTGCCACAAGGCGGCGCCTTGCTCTGTATAAAAAAACCCTTTTTTTTTTTACAATTTACAATCATTTAGACCATTGTATCTCTGGAGCCCTAGGGGCTGGAGGGACATATGAGGTGTCATTGAAAAGGCCAGGTTATGGGCTTTCCTGTGATATGAAAAATAACCAGGTTAGATTTATGTAAAACTAAAATAACAAATAAAATATTATTTTTCAATTTTTTTCTAACGCAGCGCTGTTATTCACTTTACAATTATAAAGTGAACAGTGATGCTGCGCTAACTCACCTTCTCATTTCCCACACTGCCAGCAAGTGTGGAACTGATGATCCAACGCATTGTTTAATCGACAACCTAGACCGTGGCACTGCAGTGAGGAGAGACAGGGGAACTTTGGAACCTGCATCTCTGAATTGTACAACGTACAAGGTTAAGTGAGATGTCATTGGAAAGGGCAGGGTTTGGTCTTCACATGGTCATATTTGGTATCATTGCAATGTGTAAAAATAAAAAATTGAAAGAAAGTAAATGCTTAATGTATTCTTTTCTCTGTTCTATGGCAGAGGCAATATATGTTTTTACATATAAAAAACAATACCGCTGCACTAACTTAACCAAGACAACAGATTCTGCCCCTTCTGAAATGAGCGCAGAGAGAAACCGTTTTCAGTTTTTTAAAATGTTTTTATTTTTTATTTCGTTTGCCCCAAAACAAAATTTTGAAAAGTCCCTTTTGGCAGGTTTTTTTTAGCATGTTGGGGGAGCGCTCCACATTTCTGTGCCTACAGGCTCCTGAGATGCAAAATCGGCCCTGACAATGGGAGTGAGAGATGGGGTTGCGGCATATTAGAGTAGGAGGGATTGGGCAGAGGCACATGTGCCTCTAATTGGTTTTTGTTCCTTATGCATCTCATCTCCTCCACTGTTCTCTCCCGATCTCACTCCCAGTAAATTGTGAAAACTATGAACCATAGGCAAAATTAATGGTAAAACGGGTGGGACAGAAGTGAAATGGAAGTGAGCAGGTTGAGGCAGAGGTACATCAAAACCTATTGCTCCAGGGCAATGCAGCCCCAAGCTTGAATTGACAATTAGGATTCTATTTTTTTGCAAACTGTTTTAATCTAAATAGTAGGCAGCAGACATTTTTCTCAGATTATAGTCTTGAAATACAGAATATATGTGAATTTATGTAAGGACAGGTGATTCATTCATTGGGTTCATTGGGTTCTCTTAATTGATTACAATTCTAATAGGCATAGTCGCAATTACTTATAATTCTATGTTCTATTCCATGCACTTCCCTCTGAACTGGAATCACTTGGCATTTTGTACATGTAGAAATAATGTAATAATCCTCTGTATTTAATGACGCTGTGTGCAATATAAACTTTCAACACTGATCACATTGCTTATGTAACCCTATGCCTAGGCTTAGTAAAAGCCTAATCCGGGGAATTATTATTGTTATTGGTCCTGTAGAATGTTTTTTTTTTTTCAGTACATACACTAACCAGCCTTTATATTACTTACAACTTGTTAGTACAGAATTGGACCCCCTTTTGCCTTCAGAACTTCCTTAATTCTTCGTGGAATAGATTCAGCAAGGTGTTGGAAACATTCTTCAGAGATTTTGGTCCATATCGACATGATAGCATCACACAGTTGCTGCAGATTTGTTGGCTGAACATCCATGATGAAAATCTCCCGTTCCACCCCATCCCAAAGGTGCTCTATTGGATTGAGATCTGGTGACTGTGGAGGCCATTGGAGTCAGTGAACTCATTGTCATGTTTAAGAAACCAGTTTGAGAGGACTTGAGCTTTGTGACATGGTGCATTATCCTGCTGGAAGTACTCATCAGAAGATGGGTACACTGTGGTCATAAAGGGATGGACATGGTCAGTAACAAATACACAATACAAGAGGCCGTGGCGTTTAAGCAATGCTCATTTGATACTTAGGGGCTCAAAGTGTGCCGAGAAAATATCCCCCACACCATTACGCCACCACCAGCCTGAACCATTGATACAAGGCAAAATGGATCCATGCTTTCATGTTGTTTACGCTAAATTTTTGTCACGTTTCCACTGGATACAGCCGTGGCCCCTGGTGGTGGGAGCGATCCAGGCCAGCTTTTCCCCGTCTGGGTCTAGCTATTCCGCCCTGTGCCGTTCCTGGGTTTAGCTGTACAGTTCAGGTCTGGGATCACTTGTCCTATTACCTAGACCTGTTCTCTATTTAAATGCCAGCAGCACAGAGGCTCATTGCTCTGGCATGAGTTTTAGTTGTGACACCTGTTCCTGTGAGTTCTGGTTCCTGCTAAGCATTCTTGTATTCTCTGGTATTGATCTCGGCTTTCTTGACTACCCTATCTGTCTACTCCCTGTAATCTGTACTTACTGATCTGTTGCCAACCTTTGCTAATCTGATGTTCCTTCCTGGTTCTGTAGCCTTGGCTCCAGCCCTGACTATTCTTGTCTGTTCCTTGTTTCTTGTGTTAGGTATTTTGCTCTCCTTAGTCCAGAGGCCAGTATAAGGACCTTTATTTCAGTTCAGGGCTTCCTGTGTCTTTGTCTTGTTAACCCACACTCTTCTCCTGACTCTGTTATTCTTTGTGAGATTTCCATAGTTAAAAGACCATTTTCAGGGATCTTCCCCAGCATAGTGATACCTTTAGATTTCTTCTATGCCCTCCTGACCCTTGTGTTACAGTCTTGTTATTTTCCTGTATGGAATCTGTATTGTCTATATATGCTGTATCCGCCTATTCAGCCAGCAGCTAACCTGCCTCAAGGGCTACATCCTTCCATGAATCAAGGCCCTACGATGGCCCAAGCCAAGAGTCAGAATGACAATTTTGACCCCACCATCTGAAAGTCACAGCTGAAATTGAGACTCATCAGTCCAGGCAATGTTTTTCCAATCTTCTACTGTCCAATTTTGGTGAGCCTGTACGAATTGTAGCCTCAGTTTCCTGTTCTTAGTTGACAGGAGTGGCATCTGGTTTGGTCTGCTGCTGCTGTAGCCCATCTGTTTCAAGGTTCGACGTGTTGTCCGTTCAGAGAAGGTATTCTGCATACCTTGGTTGTAACAAGTGATTATTTTGAGTTACTGTTGCCTTTCTATCATCTGGAACCAGTCTGCCCATTCTCCTCTGACCTCTGACATCAACAAGGCATTTTCATCCACACAACTGCCTCTAACTGGATATTTTCTCTTTTTTGGACCATTCTCTCTAAACTCTACAGATGGTTATGCGTGAAAATCCCAGTAGATCAGCAGTTTTTGAAATACTCAGACCAGCCCGTCTGGCACCAATAACCATGCCACGTTCAAAGTCATTAAATGCCCTTTCATGCCCATTCTGATGCTCGGTTTGAACTTCAGCAAGTCGTCTTCACCACGTCTAGATGCCTAAATGCATTGAGTTGCTGCCATGTGATTAGCAATTTGTGCTAACATGCAGTCGAACAGGTGTACCTAATTAAGTGGCAGGTGACTGTGTGTATATATATATATATATATATATAATTCAGTACATATATGTTTATTGGTTTATTGCTGGCGCTGCTGAAATGTCCTCACCCTTTGCAAAATGCATAGAAAGGTTGTTTGAATCGGAAAAGTAAAGTTTGTGGGAATAATGTTTCGCCGTAATACCATGTGACCCTCACTATATATATATATATATGAATATAATATTGAAATAACTATTTTATTATTCATTATTTTGATCTTGCTCCACCTGATATTGTTAATACTGTTCTTCTAAACAGTAAACGCTTGATCTCCTAACAGATTGATGTATGGTTATTGTTACAACTGCAGGGGCATCACCTTATTCTTCTGACCGTGAAGCAAGGTGACAGACCGTCAGCGGGGGGGACTGCAATTCCCATCAACCCCAGCCAGAGGGAGCTTAGCTCCCCCACTCCCTGCATAAACTGATCATCCAACCCATTAGCACTAATTGTGAGGAATCTCCAGTGCTGAGGGAAGGTTTGTTTCCCCTTTAAGATTGAGTGACTGCACGCCTCCTCCTCCTCTCTTGGTGACACAGCAGTTGTAAATGTCCTATCAGTAATTTAAAGCCCAGAGACTCCTCCTTTCTATGAAGAACTGTGGGCAGATGGAAATGTAGCAAGCAGACTGAGACAGGCACTGGGTGAATCATTAGCCCAAACTGCTACACTGGGATGAATTTGTCTGGAGTCTAAAGAAATACACACAGACCTATATTCACTGCAGTATCTGATTTTTTTTTCCCTTCACTTTTAATACATTTTTATTATTTATTTCTTTTTTTTATTGTGGGGTTCTTACCAGTACAACAAAGTGGATGTAATATCTGGTGGATCTTCAGTCCAAAATGCTGCTGGTTTCCCAGCACATAGAAGCACCACGCATGGAGCCGTACATACCAGTAAGTACCCCCTGTGCCATGTTACAAGGCTAAGCCCTAGGTGCCCCTTTTATTGCCCTCATTTCTTTTGATCGTGGATGGAGGGAGGACGTGGTGGCTGGGTGGCAAAGGTGCTGACATTCAATCCCATCATCCCTACATCTGCTGTATTGTGGGATTTACACTGAGCGCCTGAGCTTCCTGATTACTTCTAATACCCAGCTGCCGCTGAATGCCCTGGGCATGGGGTGGCACTGGGCGAGTGAGCTGGCAAGGGCTTTGTGCTGGGTCTTTTAAAGTGAGAGGTTGTTGATATATTTCTATGTTGTTCTTTTTTTTTTGTAAATGAATCAAACTCTAAATATTGTGTAGCCAGTGGGTGGAGTGTTGTGTAACAAAGCTGTGTAATGTTACAATGTATCAAGTGGAGGATCATCTGGAAACGTGTAACCTTGAACTACTGCGATGTCTGTGCATCCACAGCACAAAACCTTTACATCTACCCCACATTGTGAGGGCGCAGTCCTACACAATACAAAATATAATGTATGTGGCACATGGTGTCTACATATTACACACTGGGTATGAACTATATATCATTTTATACTGCACAGACTATACAGGGTATGCCAGACTGCAGTATATATGCCCCACAGTTTATACTATACAAGGTATACTCTGTATGGAATGTGTACTAAACAGTATGTCACTTACATGAGCATGATCTATGCACGGTGTGCCATTTGTATGTCATGTGTGAATACAATCCATAATGTCTGTGTCATGTATGTAATCTATAGGGCATGTGTGCTATACAGAATGTAATCTATAGGTCATGTGTACATGTATGATGGATGTGATGTACATATGTTTAGAGAACAAGGACAGCTGATGTTCTTTCTCCCTGGAGTGTGTGTCTGAGACAGTTGTGTGTCTGCTCACAGTATAGTGTATCCCCTTGCAGCAGGTCCAGAGGTAGTAAGATGCTGTCTGATTTATCCCAGATTAATGCTGACTGCACAGGGAATAATAGGATTAAAAACTGCCAATAAACTCTGGCTTGAAAGCTGTAATATCCCTGTGTAAACAGTGTGGTGCAGGAAAGGTCTGCTTTATATCCTTAATGATTTGAGGTGGGCTTCTCAGATGTAGAGACTGGAGGTTGCTAGTGCTTTAACCCCCCATTCACTGGCTGAGAGATCAAGAGCGTAGAGAACCCGAGGGTACACTGTGTCTGGCAGCCAAGGGGTTACAGTGTGACCATAGCCAGATCCCAAGGTTTCTCATCACAGTCCTGCTGGTCAATGTGATCTATGAGGACATGTATCTATATAAAAACACCCTGTGTGTGCCTGTGTCACCCTCTTCATTATGATGTTTTGTTTTATTTACATATTTGGGGATGGTCAGTCAATAACTGATACAACAGATTCTATTTCTTCATTGATGAATTATTGTCTGTACCACCTAGTGGTGTGCCCTCTGGTTTATAACTGCATTTCATGGTGGTGTGCCCTCTGGTTTATAACTGCATTTCATGGTGGTGTGCCCTCTGGTTTATAACTGCATTTCATGGTGGTGTGCCCTCTGGTTTATAACTGCATTTCATGGTGGTGTGCCCTCTGGTTTATAACTGCATTTCATGATGGTGTGCCCTCTGGTTTATAACTGCATTTCATGATAGTGTGCCCTCTGGTTTATAACTGCATTTCATGATAGTGTGCCCTGTCTAGTATTTGCTGATAATGTCCTTGCTTTTCCTTTTTTTCTGACAGCTGTTTTAGTTCTAGATCTTTTAGCTACCTATATGTGTGACATGTACATCAACTATTATCTATACAGTATTCTTATCTGATGTGTGACATCTGCTTTTAAGTATCTCCCTGCAATGTACTAATGATATTAGTTACTTTAATTGCATTGTGTGGTATTTTATGGAGGTCAGGGGTCATCGGGAGTCAATAGTAATGAATATTTTAGGTTTGCCCTTTTTGTGCACTATATACATGCGAAGTCCCAGATATTTCTATTGGTGGATCCTTTGCAATGTAATTAACCCATGGTGCATATCTCTGGGTAATGATGCGATCACGCTCGCTCTCCATTCATTAAAGAGTCTCAGAGGTTAATCCAGGCATTATTAAGACCTTCTCTTTTTTTTTTTTTTTTGTGGGATATTACAGAAGCGTTGTTTGGGTATATATACATATATAGGGATTGACGGGGGGGGGGCATTTTACCAGGAAGAATCCACTGGGATTTCTCTTGTTTTACAAATATTATTATACTTAATTTTTTTTATTTTATTATTATTCACAAGCTGCCTGGCGATCTTCATTCGATGGTCGATTCTTCGCCTCTTTCCCTGGTTCATTGTAGAGACTTTGATAAATGATTCCGCTTATAAAATGACACCTGCCTGGCCATGCCGTGATAATAGTAACAAAGCCGAGGACTGTGCGTCCAGCAGGGGGTGAAGCTGCATTTCTGTGGAGAGATCTGAACTATTAGTTGTGTAAATATCGCCGCCCTTGAGTACTGCAGGGGTTAATCATCCACATAATCCAGCCCCCCGCCTCCCACTACTCATCCCGACGGAATGAGGGGAAATATTTAATAATCGCCACCCAGCAGAGATTGTAAACCTTAGCGCTCCAGCTGTTGTGTGTACTGTGAGTCCCATCCTTCTCAGCCAGGCAGATGGCAGCATGCCGAATGTCATACATAATTTATGATGTATTTCTTGCAGGGATTGCAGGTTTAGTATTATTTAAGATCATCATAGTCTATTGTATCCCATACCGTGGAATCTTTACTTATAAACTCTAATTTAAAGATCATCAAAATTGACTGATTATCGTGATTCAAATAACTACACTTTTTGGGGTCTTTTTAAGGACCTGGAAAGGTGGGCAGGTTGGATCACATTGTACTGTGGTTCCTGCATCTGCAAACACCTATGACTATTAGATCATCTGCGTCCCTGACCCCTGGTAAAGGTTGGATTCTAGTTCATACTGCTTTTAGCATCTCTAGCACCCCTCATTAATGAAGTCCCCCACCTCTCCGCCATACACACACCCAATGGGCTGGACGTTGACGTTCCGGTCACGAAGTACGGAACGTGTGAGATTTTCCAGTTGTAGCACATTGTAAACCACCCAATCCATAGGCAGACCTCTTCCAGCCGCCTGTAGTTCACGTGAACGCGTTGTGTACATTATGTTTTTACAAGACATGGCATTATGTGGCGTCGATGAATGTCTCGGATTCTTTTTAACCCTTCAAACTAATGGAAACCTAGTTTATGACGGCAGGTTGAAGGCGGGCAGACCATCTACTCAATCTGTTTCCGATCTTTAAAAACCAACAAAAACCGCCTCTCTCCTCCGGTATTTTTTTCTTCCTTTCATTCCCAGATGCACATAACCACACGTCAATTCCAAGCTATCTTGAATACTTTTATTAGACTCCACCGGCTACTGCAGAGCTTCTGTTTCCCTGCTCCACGCAGCTACTACTCCTTTTTTGGGTGTTTCAAAAATACATTGCAGAAAATTAAAAACCTATCCGTGAACATTGCAATAAAACCCACATTTCGAATGATGAGCTGTGCAACTACTTTTTTGCTGATGACCTTACAATGCTCCAAGGATACCTCTTTGAGTCGAACTGACACACCTGTTCTGTTTTTGGACAGCGTTTGTTACTGTCTTTTACTAATACTGTACACTTGCTTAGAGACTTATTTTTAGCATAAAAAGTTTTTGTGTTTTGTTTTTGTTAAATGTAGTTTTGAGCACTTATTTATTGAATTCTATAAGTTATCTTTGTTATTAAGCATCCTGGCGCATCACTTTTAACCCTTAAAGTGCTTTAGGGCTTCGCACTGGTTTTTGCTTTTTCAATTGCTTCATCATTTTACATCACACTTGTAACTTTGTGATGGCTCACTCACAGTCAGCCTTTTCATCTGTGCCAGGTTCTCACTAAAAGGGTTAATACAGTTGTCTTGCTTTGAAGTGAGCAGGTCAATGTAGCTGGTGTGCCCAGACTAAGGGCCCTACTTAAACCTCTTGCATGTCCAAGGTATAGAGCATGAACAGTTTCTGGATACACTTGATTATTGATAAACAAAACTGTCAGCTTATTACTGAGGTCTCTAAACGTAGATGCCATGGATCCACACCCTAACGAAACGAGCTGCTCACGCCAGTGTTGCTTCGTGTAATAGTTGACCCCCCCTCTCTGCTAGAGGAGCAACTCATTTCCATGCTTGGTCAACGAGCGGCCACTTTAATTTTTGGGAAGGACCCGATAAGTTTCCTGTGTACAGCCCGCTTCCTCCTCCCACTCCCTTGTCCCAGTGGTGCCAGGCCCTTGGATCACAGACTTGGCTTTTGTTACTGTGGCATCCTGAAGCTAATCCCTCTTGTCTGTATCTGGAAAGCAGAGCCAAGGCTTATTTGCACTCCCATGGAAAATAGGCTGGCGGTCATGGAAAAAAAATAGATCAGGGATCCTTTCTCCTTTTTTTTCCTTTCCCCTTTTCTTTTCTGATAACCTTCTGACACCCTATCGCAGTTAGTAAGCTATTAATGAAAGGTACAAATAAAAAGCGAGACGTTGAGATGTATGACGACTCCGGCATTGGGGGGGGGCTGCCGTCGTGTTGGCTAGACTCGGAGTGTTTATTAATTAATCTGTGGATTCATTCACATCGTGCGGTTCTCGCATTTCCTTTATGTTGGTGTAGGAAAAATGTAATAATCTAACAAAAATAAGGTTTTGGACAGATACAGTTTTACTTATGATTCTTGAGACGACATTGCTTTATTTTAAGAAATAAAAAAAAATCGATTGCCAAACATGGCTCTCTTGTCTCTGAACATTTATGCTTAGCCAAGTGGATGAGATGCCAGGGGTGGCCGTCGCCAAGTAATATACAAGGAGGTATATTTATGTCAGAACAGCCATCAGAATTCTTAGAGGCCAGATAATTTGTTGTCATCCTGGTAGGCTAATCCTAGGTGGTATGGAGGGACGCTTACAACCAAGACGCTTGGACAAGCTGGACCGGGATTGACAAGGGCCAGGGCTCCCTGAAGCCACTGGGTCCCTTAACATACTATGGGCTGTCACCCCCCCATGCTGAACCTGTATAATGTATTCCAATGATTATTGTGCGTTTAATGATTTCACAGCTCCTTACCACGCATGTGCATGTTATTGGTTAAAGGCTCATTCGCCAGCGACATCGACCTAATTTTCTGAACTTCAGGTTTAATTGAGATGACACAGACACTTTACTTCTAACATTATATCTGCGTACTGCAAGTGGATGTTTACCAATCCAAACATCTGTACGCACAGTGTGATTACACTTCTCAGCAATGGCTAATGGTTTCGCAGTTAAATAGGGTGGGAAGACCTGAACTTTTGACTTGGAATGCCTAGAGAGAATATTTTCTGCAGTGATTATATTATATATATACATACATACATAGTGAAACCTATGTTTATAATAAAATTTAGTATATGTCGGCAGATAAGAACCTTTCGGCCCATCTAGTCTGCCCAGTTATATGGATCCTTTTCCCTGGATTTATCTTTTATTTAGGATGGCCTTATGCCTATCCCATGCTTGCTTATGATAGTAGATGATCTATGTTCTAGGTGAGTTGTGTAACTCTTCATTCCTGCTTGTCACAGATGGATGCAGGTTAAAATTAAAACTAATTTGCATACCAAACTTTGGAAAATTTAGATGCCGTCATGTCTGCAACTGGGAAGAGTTGCCCAGCCTGTGACACAGATCTCACATTCATCACTGCAGCCTCTGTTAATCCTATTGACACTGCATGGTCTGTGTCTAAAGTGTAACCTAGTAGCAAAGTTCTAAAAAGTGGAACAAACGTAAGGAAAACCCAAACTTTTCAACGTGATATTTATTTCTAAAACCAAGCCCTCGTTTGAGATTATGCTAAGCAGTGTTTCCAACATACTAAAGTGTTGGAAGTCGTCATCGTTAAGGAGGTTAACAAAGCACCGGCGTCGCAGCATCAACAAATGCCGGCATTTCACAAAAGTAAAACCCAAAGAGCGACACGTCTCGCTGAAAAGCTGTTCATGTTGCTCTTTGG
This sequence comes from Leptobrachium leishanense, assembly GCA_009667805.1. Classification (NCBI taxonomy): domain Eukaryota; kingdom Metazoa; phylum Chordata; class Amphibia; order Anura; family Megophryidae; genus Leptobrachium; species Leptobrachium leishanense. The sequence goes on along the minus strand of CM019071.1, from coordinate 30,078,509 downwards.
AGTTGACTTTTGTGAAATGACGAGGTATGTGCAGCGCTGAAACACCAGCGCTTTGTGAATGACCATATGGTTTAAGGAAGAGCTTTCTGAATGAACTAGCCCCCTAGTATCTCTTTTTAAAATTCTTAATAAAGAGGATTTAAATGTGCAGATAAAAAATGGTTTTGCGCCTATTCCCTAACTGGGCGGCTTCGTGGGCCAGAAGTATCAATTCTGCTCAATGTATCAAACCCAACAAGAAAAAAGCTTGTCATTTGCGCTCACCCCTGTAGCTCCATGCAAAACAAAACAGGTTTTGGTTGACTTGAATGGCCATTAAAGTGTAAGCTCACCTGCCACATCTCGGCACCTCTGGTCAGGTGAGTCCTACCTAATGAAACCAAGAGCTGCTTTCTAAGCAACCACATATTTAAACACTTTAGATGTATTACCGGTATGTTTTAGTATTCCATGCACATGGAAGAGTTAAGCTTGTACGTTTTGAAGCATTTCTTTAACCCCTAATTATGTGGAGAGATATTGAATAGTTCCGTTTGTTCAGTTTGGGATGAACCAGAAATAAAGACAAATTAAAGTCACCCGCCCCCTCCTGGATGATCTGTAATGTTTGTATATATTCAGTTTTAAAATGTAAGCTGTGATCCTCTTTTGTTTCCATGACACTGGCGAAGTCTTTTGAGATTCCTTACCATGATTCTGCCCTCCTCCCCGTGTCTGCAACAGTCAAGCCACCAGCTTGAATCTGGATTTGCATGAGAAATTGTGCAATCGCAGAAAAAGAGGAAGGTGGGGGGGGGGGTGGGATGGCAATTGTCGAGGACTGACATCCCGAGTGTGAATTAACTTCTCTCCCTCCTCGTTCTGTTCAAACACTAAGTGATTCAACAAAAGAGGGTGAAAGTACAAGCCGGAAGTATGTTACAGGGAAAGAGAAGTACAAGACGCCATTCTCTAAAAGTTGGCTTGTCTCGACGGCGAGGTGATCAAGTGTTATGATGTTAAAGTGTTTCTGAGATTTGTGAACTTTTTGGTTCTTTTTAGAAAGTTTTTCACAGGGAAGACCTTGAGGTTTAATTTGCATCCAAGTACGTCTCGGGTGGCTTGTGCCATACAGAACCTCCACAAGAAGATTTTGCAAGACTTTTATTTTTATTTATTTGTATGCAACTGGATAAATGTTTCCAGGCATAAGCATCCCAGGGATTTTAGAATTTCTTGTAGGATTATGCCTGATATATGGAGTACTGTATGTTTAATTTTTGGAAATGGGGATTGGCAAATAATCCGGCTGGGTGGAGTAGAGGTAATGTCACTGCTCTGTATGGAGAGAGCCTGTGGAGTCATGGGTTCTATCCCAGCGAGCAACCTCTCCAGTAAGTGTCCTTGGCAAGACACCTAACGGTACATACTCGCCACCCAGGACATAATTGAAAACAAAAGAAATCTTAATGTATCCTTCCTGGTAAAATCCTTTCTCAAAAAAAATAAAATAAAAATAACATGCTGGAAAGGACAAGAGGTTGCAAGATGTATGGGCAGCTGGATTAAGCACAGTGCTCGTTTTAGACGTGTATTTAGGTTTACTGCTGCTGTAAGCACTCCAAACTCAAACCCACCAATTATACAATAGTTACATAGGCTGGAGAGAAAAAAAAGACTTCGAGTTCAGCCTTTCCCACATCACCTACTGCAGTTGATCCAAAAAAAACCCAGTCTGAAGCACTCGCCAATAAGCAACATAGTGGGGAAAAATTCCTTCTTGACCCCAGAATGGCGTCCGATTTATCCTTGGATCAAGACGCTTATACCCACATATTAAATATTATCACCCTTAATATTATGTTTTTACAGGAAGTCATCCAGTCATTTTTTTAAAAGTCTGTACAGTCTCTGACCCAACCACCTCAACAGGCAGAGAATTCCACAGCTTTATTGTTCACACCGTAAAATAACCTTTCCTATGCTTTAGGCTGAATTTCCTTTCATCCAGTCTAAATGGGTGACACCTTGTCCTGTGTATAGTCCTGTTAATGAATAGGTTTCCAGACTATGGTTTTTAAAGGCCCCGTATATATTTACATAAAGATACCAATAAATATGAACTTGTACATAAACATAAAATTTAAAACGTGTGCAGATTTTTCTTGGCCATTTATGTCATTAAAAATCTAATTTGAAACAAGAGCTTAATAGCACCAAGCAATCCTGGAACTTTTTTAATACCGGTTAGAGATTCATTTGAGTTTTATTGCTTTGCCTTTACAGCCAGATATATTGACTATATTAGACACAAGGAAACCAATGCTGCTTTAGGTCCAGGCCCAGTTGGCCTATGCAAGAACACACGCTTGGTTGGAGTAGCGCAAGCAATTCCATTTAGGTTTTATCTGTAGGGTTAGAAAAAAGTTTAGTGTACATGACTGAATAATCCTAAATGACTTAAGTAATCAATGCTTGTCCCTCTCCTTGCCCTGTATTTGACAGCCCCTGTTGTTGGCATTAAATTTAAGGAGTAGACAGCAAAGTCTGCAGTATCCTGAATGCTGATGCAATATGTATTTAAAACGTTATAGCTATAAAAACAAGTAAAACGTTTCCGCTGCTGAAATGCTTTTTTAATTTTTTTTTATTTATTACCAATCTGGATTAAGGTATATGTTAGAAAGCTATCGAATGGTAATTTAACCTTTTAATTAGTATCTAGTCTGAATAATAGGGCAATTCAGGAGGTTGACCTGTTGCACCATGGTGTTGTTTATAACAATCCGTTTCTTTTTCCCAGAAACGCCCATCCTTGTGCCGAGCAGGGTTTCATCCTTGCTGGCAATCTAAAGAAGGGCAGGAACACTTTACTCAGCCTGACCACTATACAGTTATAAAGTTACAGTAGCTTCTGCCAAATTATTTTGGGGTAAAAAAGGTACTTAACAAAAAAAAAAGTGTCCCTTTAATTCAAGTGTACTATCCATCACTAGCATATCAATTAAATCTAACTTGGATGAACAGCTAATGAGTGGATTGGACACTACGCAGTACTTCACACACGAAGGAGTTAAGTCTGGTCGGAAGACACTTGCACAACCACATAGGATAGGTTCCTGCCATAAATAGGCTTATTTCCCTACCGGTTTCCTGTTGATGTGGTCGTGTAGCTTTCGTGTGTCCTTTTCATGGCAAATCTCCATTTCAGTTACATAAGTCTTTTTGTATTGGAAATGCTAGGAATTACTGTTACAGCTTCCAGCGTTGCTCGGAATAATCATTTTACGAGAAGAGTGCGCAGTGTTTTACAAACTATCAAAGACCGTTTACTTGTTTCCTGTAGGAATTGTACATTTCTATCTGGCTCCTTTATGACATTGGTTGTGTTTAATCTTCCTTTCTATTCAGAGTACTTTTTTTCTCGTGTGTATTTCTTCTAGTCAGGGGTGTCAGATGCTGTTGGACGTTGGGTTTCATGGCTCTATGCCAAGGTGTGCTGAGCTGAGCGTTATCCGTAGTCGACCGATACAACTAGAGTGTGATACCTGACGATGTGGTAGTTTCTTTTGTTCTGTACAGGTTGGAATAGCATTGCTATCAGGTTACAGTGTCAACAGACAGGAAGACAGAACGCTCAGTTGTAAATCGCAAAATATGAATACACTGCTGTCTTTTTCAGGGGGGGTTTAATTACAACTTTTCTCACAGATTTAGGGAATCCTGATGCAGTTGGTCGCAGATACATTGAGCATTATTACATACATAACGCTTACGTTAGTGCTCAGCAGTGTTAACATTAGCTTAGGTGGCCCTAGCGCTGGCTAACCAGATTACATTCTGAATGCTGACAGGTTAAAAAAAAAAAACGATTCGAGATTGCGCGTTTCAGCGCGAGCGTACTGTACTTTGCGCTCCCCATTTTAAGCATAGGGAGCACAAAGTCCTACCGCTTACTATGTCCCGCTGCGGTTAATTCAAAAGTTGGCACCAGCTCCAAGCTTCCGTGGAATCAGCACCAGCTGAAAAAAAAGACTAAACTCCCCTCTCGAACGACAGCCTGATCCGCCGCAGCTGGGAGCAGAGTGAGACTGGGTGGAAAAAAAGTCCCCAGTCTCCCTCTGCGATCACTCCGCCGACCTGCAGAATCTCCCGAGACGTGAGATCCTGCCGGTCATGTGACCTGGCAGTCAAAACCTCAATGGAGTCCTATGGACTCAATGGAGGGGATGCTCAGGACGGCGCAGTAGCTCCAGTATGCTGAGGCTTAGCGCTACATTACTGGCAGGCTGCTGGATTAGCACCTGCCCTGTAATGTACATACTCACCACCCAGGACATACTTGAAAACGAGAGAAATCTCAATGTACGTCACTCTAAAACAGGGACGCTAAGGAGAAACCTGCAGGCGCAAGTTTTCCTCCTTAGAGTCCCTGTTTTAGCAGGCAGTATGTAATACTGCCCATTATATTTAGGATAGAATTGAACACTACAACATTAATTTACTTCTTCTAAAATCATTTACAGTATTGTTTTCACATGTCCCATTTTCCAAGAAATATTCATCTGGAACTAATTCAATCTGTTCCTCTTTTTTGTCAGATCAGGACATAAGTGTGTGTGGTGTGTGTGTGTGTGTGTGTGTGTGTGTGTGTAAAAAGGAATGTGTTTAGAGTATCCTGGTTGTACAAGCCACAATGCCATCTCATTCTCGGTACCACCATCAAACAACTCATGCAAGCGTAGCCAAAACCTTTTGCTTTGATGTTAAAAACCCCCCCAAAGATTCTCTGCTTCCGTGCGTTTAGTTCCTTAAAGTTTATGTTCTTGAAAAGCTGTGGCGCACTCTGAATGGAAAGCATAATGTTAAATTGCCCCTGTCAATATAAATTAAGGTGAGCATGGACAAAGGATAAATCTACGCCAAAGTTGACTTTTAATACATTAGATCAAAATACATTTAGGAAAAGTCAAGCTTTTTGGTGGAGAAAAAAACATGTTACCTGTAAATCATCCACCGTGTAGTTGTTCCACTTAGACATGAAAATAGAAGTTATTTACTATATTCTATTTAAATATATAAACTATTAATTTTATTCTATTTATTCTATTTTAATCGCTGTTCATGTCAATCGAGCACTCACCGCTTGAAATTTTATTTAAGCACGAGCGGGTAAATGGTTAAAAATACATTTATATACATTTATAATCTTTAAATCTACATTGATTCTCTTAAAAGTGAGTCCTCAGTATTGTCAGTGGTGACTACTGCGTTATCACCTGCCTAATTTACAGTATTCTCGAAAAACCATCATGCCTTAGTGTTTTTTTTAATTTTAATTAATGTGGCAATCCACATTGCCTCCCAAACCCAAGACATCAAGATTTGTAGAAGACTGTAAATTAGGCAGGTGATAACACCGTATTCACAGCTGAGAACGGATAGATCCCTCACTTTTTAAAAAGCAAAAGAACCAACGTAGATTTAAAAATATATATATATATATATATATATATATATATATATAGCATTTTAGTAAGCAAAACTATTTCCACAGATTATAAATACTTAATGGCCACATGATCAGGTGTATAACAGAAACCGTTTGGTCTTAGAGGTGAAGGTGGAAACCGGAGTACGTCAAGTGGCTCAGACTACTCCGTCTCCTTTTATTTTCCATTCAATGACATCCTCCCTCCTGTACTTTTCTGGAGTGAGATTATCAAAAACCAAAGCTGCTGATGTGAGAGATTTAACATATGGCGCCTGTGCGGCCTTGAACTTGCCGGACGGGCCAGCTGCTTTCTGCCAGCAAGAACGGCTAATCAGCTTTATGCTTCGAAGAGGAGTTGTCTTCTTGGCTGATTGGTCCATTTTTAACAATTTGTTAGGCTACAAATTTCTCTTGTCGGATACAAGTTATTTAACCTGCATAGTACTGAATAGGCATTAGAAGGTGAATGTGGTAGTAAGCGTTTCACATGGTAGCTGTAGCAATATATACAGGGTTATTCAGAGAGCGGTGAAAAGCAGGAGAATGACTGGAGAACGGAAAATTCTAGGACAAAATAGCCGATTTGGAAAGTGAGATAAACGGAAGAAATTTTCTGGTTTGGCTATTTTGACCTAGAATTTTCCATTCTCCAGTCATTCTCCTGCTTTTCACCGCTCTCTGAATAACCCTAATATTCTTTATTACAATATGGGGGATTTGTTCACTGAAGAGCAAATAAAACGGCAGAAAATCCCTCTTATTCCACCTATTTTCTAGATTTTGATGGTTATTAGTTCCGTTTAACATTGAGTTGAATAAATGAACCATGAACTGGCTTTGGTTAGCGCCTAGCTTTCTGCTGCTAACCTGTTCCACCTAGTCCGCAAAATTCCTGTAAAATTAATATGCCATTATCATCCTTGTCAACTTTACTATAACCTTCTTACTGCTTTTTAGGTGACTATCAGGGTTATTCAGAGAAAGGTGAAGCTCTGGAGAACGTTTGGAGAAAAGTGAAACTTCTAGGTCAAAATAGCCAAACCAGAAAAATTCTCCCCTTTTATCTCCCTCTCCAAATCCACTATTTTGACCTAGAATGTTCACTTCTCCAAACGTTCTCCAGAGTTTCACCTTTCTCTGAATAACCCTGTATGTAAATCCGGGATCTCAAACTCCAGTCCCCATGATGTTGATTGGCTAACTACTGCATTCTGGGAGTTGTAAATCAGAAACATCTGGGAGGGCCAGAGTTTGAGATTCCTGATGTAAATCCTTCAGTCGTGGTATGATGACGAGTGCGAGAAAAGCGAGCCTTATTAACTCTGGCCGTAGTCCACTAACGTTAACAGAACAAAAGACAAAACACACAATTTGTTCTTCTAAATGAGCATTAGTATTTGTAATATGTATGTCGTGGTTTTTCTGGGCTTGATTTAATTTGGTCTGATCACTTTTTCCCCTGGTGTCCAAGAATTAGACACCACACAGATCAAAGAGTGGCACCTGATGGGCAAGACATGTTGACAGCTGTGCTGGAAGGCTGGACGTTTAAATGCGTCTCCAGCCTTTAACACTTTGCCACTGCTCGGCGTACTATGACGTCCCTGTGGCAGGTGGGCCTGAACGCCGCGGCGTGGCATAGCACGTCCCACTGCTGTCTATGGGATGCGACAGGTCCGCCCACCAGTTGTCATGTGGCGCACATCATTGGTTGCTGGGGGACGGCCTGAATACTGGCTGTGCCCCTGTAGCCAATTACACGCGACGCACGTCAGCTGTGTCGGCAGGCCGGAGTAGGGGGTCCTCCACAGCAGCTGGCAAGCGGGGCGCACTAGTACACCCTACCGTTGTGAATGCAGTGCCGGGCACAACCCGCCCAGTGGTAAAGGGTTACAGGGAGAAGTCGTAAACCCTTATCTTATGCTGAGTAACTTTGTACTACTTAAAATTTCTTACCAGAATGTCTTTTTATGGGCTATTTATCAGCCCTAGTTTGTTCTAAACATGCATGTTTTTTTCAGGTTTTAGCTGTGGCCAAATCTATTTGAATCAAATTAAAAAATACACTATATATTATGATCGATAAAATATATATCCCCCCCCCCATTATCAGCCACCCCAATTAAATTGAGCTCTTTGTTCATGAGGTTGGAGGTTCAACATTTGGATGCGACTTTACCACTTCTTGCCCCCATGCTTGATCTTCTGTCAAACTAACAGGTCTATTCAGAGAGGGGTGAACCTCAGGAGAATGACTGGAGAAGTGAAAATTCTAGGTCAAAATAGCCAAACTAGAAAAATTCTCCCATTTATCTCACTTTCCAAATCGGCTATTTTGACCTAGAATTTTCACTTCTCCAGTCATTCTCCTGGTTTTCACCGCTCTCTGAATAACCCTGTAAATTTCACTTTTCCTGGCCTAAATGCATTGTTTTCTGAGTAAGAGGTGGAGGGTAAGGTGTGTGTGTGTGTGACATTTTACAAACTATTTGTAAGTCAGTTAATGTAGTAATGTTAATGTATCTTTCCTTGTTAAAAAAAAAAAGCTATGCATAGATAGGTTTACTGTGACATTTAGTTTTTTAATGATATCCCTGTAGTTTGCTTTCCATACCCACAGCTTGCCTAGACAGCAACATGTGGCCGGCCTAGCCACACTTCACCTCTTAATTTCTTTAAAAGGTCATGTTCCACTAACACTTGGTTATTTCCAGGCAACGTCAACACCTGGGTAGTGTTGACCTCAACTCTCCTCATCCCATAGAGCTGAAGGTCTGGCCAGTGGACACGGTGGGACATGTAGTTTATGGAGGATGATATGGCAGAAGAATAGGGTGATTATTCTAACCTAACCCCTTCTTTTGATGTGGATGTGAAGGCAACACAACACCTCTCTATCAGGCTGAGTTTGCCCCCTCCCAGTACCAGAAAAATTAAAGACAAGGAATTTTCAGAGCACTGGCAAAGTTGAGAAGTTGTGTTTTTCCTGCTGCTGACGTTGAAGGTGACAAAGATGTGTTGTGTGGGTTGAAGCTGGGACGTCACAGAGTTTTGAGCTCAACCAGGAAACGGCCTGTTGCTGAGAGGTTGGAAAACAAACAACGTATCATAAAATTGTCTAGCAACTTAAGAGTTCTTTCCCAGCAAGGCAGGCTGGTAAATGCCTGTGGGTTTTATTATTCTCTTTTTTTTTTTTTTTTTTTTTTAGTTATGGCCGTTTATAGCTACCGTTTTTATTTTTTGTTTTTTTATTTTTATATATTTTATACTTTTTGTTATACCGTTCTTTGTTCTTAAAGGAATTTTTTTTAACAATGCAAATGATTTAACAAATTTATAGGTTTTTGTTGAAGATAGACTGCTTGAACATGTCCACTAAAAAAAAAGGGAAACTTTAGTAGGAAGGGTCAGTACCTGGCTGCCTGTGTGGTTGGTGGGTGTAGCATCCTGGGGTCTTTTTCAGAGATTTATGAGTAATAAGAGCATGAGAGAAAGGAGGATAATTGAGCCGCAGCAGCTAGATTGTGTTACAGCAGGCGTTTCAATCCTGCAATGCCTGCTCTTCTTATCACTGTGCGTTGAACGTCTGTGCCACATGATACTTCACATGCCAATACTAGTAGGAGAATTGTAGTTTTGCAAAAAAAGTTGACCATTTATCCATCTTATGCAAGACTTGCATGATGGAAAGGAAAGCGGGTGATCTGCCTGTCATTCCATCAAGTACGGGCGCAGCTGACTCTACTATATGTTGTGCTTGGTTCTTTGTCAGTCCATGTCCTGTGGGCTTGGCCAAACATCATGGGTCGAGAGATTTGGAAATCATGAATCTGCACCATACAAGTTAATGAATTTACTGTAAATACACCCAAACATTAGAGACACACTGACACTTGACGAGAACCAATCATAACCACTCATACACAAAACTCTCCATACAACTATACCTCTTCAATCATGGACATGCTGACAAAGCACGCCTACAGTCAAAGGCTAAAATCTATCGAACTTTGCTTCATTAAAATTGTAGTTGTTTTATTAAATTTGTTTGTATAATTTGTGAGTTGGTTTTATGCAATTTTACATAAAACCTCACTTCAATCTAACACGCCACTCCATCCAAAACCTCAGAATTAAAATCCTGAAAAGGACATTTTAAAGACCACCGGGAACGCAAAACATATGAAATGAAAATGATCACATATTTCAACAGTATAAAACAAGGACTTAATGTAGATTTGGTTTTATTAACCCATTATAATAATGTCACATAATATTCATAATTCTGGTTGGGGCTTGGTTTTCTTTCTTCTTTTTTTTTTTCTCCTTTCACTTTTCCTTTGAAGTAGTCATGATCTTATCACTGTTGTTTTATGTGCCTGGGACACCTTAATGGTTTTTTTTGCTGTTCTTTTTTTTTTCCCCCACTCTGACCATGCCATTTGGCGATTCACAACATCTAACACCCCCAACCCTGTGCCTGATTAATGTCCCAATGTTTAATTCTATGATTCTGATCCGTAAGCTTCCAGACCTGACGAAGAGAAGATCAATCTCGAAAGCTTGTATTTTAAATGTAACGTTAGTCCAATAAAAAAGGTATACTCGTGATTTTGGCATCTGGACTAACACGGCCTACCTAATCTACATAAAACAAGGCATTTCATATTTGATCTTTGCCCCAGGCTTCACTAACTCTACAATTACCTCTGTCTGATACTCCTGGTGTGTACATAATAACTGAAATTTAGAATTTTTAGCAAATTGCTGCCCATTTTCTATGCTTCGGATGGATTCCATAGCAAACGGAAATTCAGAGTCTCGACGCTCCATAGCCACAGCTAGACTACTTCCCACCGAATATAAATTTTATTTTTTTTCTCGGCAGTTTAATGAAAACGTATAGGTGAGTAGGGTCACCTCCCAGACCTCCCAGGAAAAGTGTGAAACCATTTCCAACAACGCAAGCAAAGCAAAAAAAAAGTGTCTGGTCTTGGCAGGTCTCTCATTTAATGATCTTTAATTGAATTGTACTTGCAAGTGCAATGGGGTTGTAAAGATTATTTTGCTTTCTTGTAATCACTATACTGTTCACTGTTATTTAAAGATGGCAGAGGATTTACTTTTAACTGTATCTCTTATTTATTTTTAATTTATATATCCAGTATTAACCATTTTTTTTTTTTTAACTGTAGCGAATGCTTGAATTTTTATGTTTCTTAATAAAATTGTTTAATTTATACTTTTTTTTTTTTCTTTTTTTTCAGGGGGCTTATGTTCTAAAGGGAGAGCTTTCATTCTCTCGAGCCCTGGGGCAATTATCTTGCTGCCATAAATGTTGATACACACATAATGGATGTGACTAAAAAATCTCCTTATCCAAGCAGAAAAGGCAGGGTGTTTGTTGGAGCAGAGAGAATGCTGAGCGTGTGAATAGACAGACCCATATGTCACTGGCTCAGGAGATAAATGATGGACGAACAGGGGTTGGTTACTATGGATCAGCACAATAAACCAATTCCCGTCATACACCTCTCTTAATAATATACCAGATTTAATGCTATTGAGGGGTAACCTAGGTAGCGTAAACCAACTGTAAGTTTTCTCTCATGTTCATTTTGTTCTGCCAGGCAGACAGTTGTGTTTAAATGTATTTTAAATAATATAAAGTAATTCACTGAATTAGTGTTCCTTCATTTTGTAATAGAAACATAGAAAAATGTCGGCAGATAAGAACCTTTCGGCCCATCTAGTCTGCCCAGTTACATGGATACTTTACCTGTATTTTATCTTTTGTTTAGGATAGCCTTATGCCTATCCCATGCCTGCTTAAATTCAATCACTGTTTTGGCCTCTACCACTTCTACTGGAAGACTGTTCCATGTATCCACCACCCTCTCAGTAAAATAATGCTTCCTGATGTTACTTTTAAACCTTTGCCCCTCTAATCTAAGACTATGTCCTCTTGTTTTGCTACTTTGTTTCCTTTTAAATATACTCCCTTCCTCTACCTTGTGGATTCCCTTTACGCTTTCAAATGTTTCTATCATACCTCCTCTGCCTCGTCTTTTTTCCAAGCTGTACATGTTAAGATCATTAAGCCTTTCCTGGTAACTTTTCTCCTTCAAGCCGTACACCATTTTAGTAGCCCTTCTCTGAACTCTCTCTAAGATGTCTATATCCTTCTGGAGATACGGTCTCCAGTACTGCACACAGTACTCCAAGTGAGGTCTCACCAGTGCTCTGTACAGTGGCATGAGCACTTCCCTTTTCCTACTGCTAATACCTCTCCCTACACAACCAAGCATTCTGCTAGTCTGCTGGTTACAAAATCTGTTGAAATTGGTCAAGCGGAAAGATTTCTATATCTGTATCAGAGAGAACAACAAGGTAACAATTTTGTTTAAATGAACGGCTCAACTATTAAATCCACTGCACAATCTAGCAGCGAATTGGGCAAGGTCTCCCATATTCACACATCCATTAAATCATTTAAACGATGGTAACTATCATTATTGTAATTGAATGGACTCTAGCTACGCATATTGTTAGACTGCCTTTTTGACCAAACAAATCTTGAAAAATTATGTGGAGGAGGCCAGTAGGAGACGCCTTTTTTTTTAAAATCTGGAGAATAGCAGTGGAAACAAGGCAATCAAGGTGTAATCCGGTAAAATGTAGCAAGGGTTGTGGGCAGGTGACTGGCAGACCATGGTCCGGTATGCATAACGGATCTGGTAGACAAGGAAATCCACAGGTAGCGCAGGAAAACCGTACCAGGAAACTAGGGAGGCACAGGTCAATTGAGCAAAGAACAGGAGGCGGCCTGGGATTTAAATTGGGTGCTTGTAGAGAGTCCACCAATCAAGATAGAATGCTTGGTTGGTTGCCATGTAAATGTCTATATACCATTTATACCTAAAGGGCATGGTGTGCACGAGTTACCAGGAAGAATGTAACAGTCTGAAAATCAGGGAATTTCAATGTCTTTTTAACGATGGTGAAGTTGTGTTGATGAGATTAAATACAATATGATTTAATGCTTCAAGCAGACAGTGTCTCTTTTATGATGATTATTAGGATTTTGCTCTTGCTCAGTCGTACGCTGATTGTTGTCAGTGGTGACACCATGGCAAAATGATTGAATAGCGTCAATCATGATTTCCTGCAGCTGCTCCCTCGCTGTAATAGAGATCTGGCTGATAACCTCGGTAGCCAGGTGTTCCGCAATGGTTCATCGATCCGATAGGTGTAAAGAGAATACGAACACATCTTTTTCCACTCAAAGATAAAGATATCTGGTAAAAATGGTGTTTATTGTACATATTTCTAGGGTTGTGTTTTTTTGGGACTTTTTTAACTTTGGGATAAAACCTTACATTCGCATAAAATGCCATCTTCCTATATGACCATGTCAAGACTTCTCAAGAATGGAGCCCAGGATGCAGATGATGGCATGCACGCCCTTATGAAACCTCTCTACTCAAAGTACACCAGGTGTAACAAGTGGGAGTGGACATGGTGGCAAAGCCAGATGTAAGGTGCAAAGAAGGGATTTGAGATCAGGGCCAGCAGAATAGGTTCAGAGTAGAGAAGGCAAGCTTGGGGTCATGTCCAGAAAGTATACAACCAGCAACTGTACACGGCACCTTGTCAACTGTTTGCCTCTGACATGCATGGTTTAATCTGGATTATAATGACAAAGAAGGGCCAAGAAGTGTGCAGAATATTTGTCCATAGGTTGCAGGTGGGAGCCCATGAGTTATGGTCTCTGGAGAAGTTCAATGCAGCTATGAAAAGGCTTTAGAAGCCTGAATAGTCCTATTGAGAATGGATGGAGAACTCCAGCCAGGTGACCACAACTTGTATACTTCCTAACTGGGGAACTACCCTGAAAGGAAGATGGGTGATGGCAAAGATGATCTATCTGCCTCTCTACCTGACCATGTGTGTGTTTCAGCTTTTTGACAGTCGCATAAATAGATTGAACAGAAATTGGCTCCCACAATGCACTGTGTGCCCTGTATACTCGCTGTTCAAAATTCTAATAAACCGATTATGAATTGAGTAACACAAAGGTATAGACACTGTTTTTTTAAAAAGCTGTATGAAACTCCTAGTTTTATATTTCCCACAAGACACAAAACATTCAGGGTTATTCAGAAAGAGGTGAAAACCTTGAGAATGACTGGAGAATTGAAAATTCTAGGTCAAAATAGTCAAACCAGAAAAATTCTCCAATTTAACTCACTTTACAAACTGGCTATTTGGTCTAGATTGTTCATTCTCCTGGCAATTCTCAAGGTTTTCACCTCCCTCTGAATAGCCTCGATTGTCTTCCGGTCAACAAGAAATGCCCACTCCCCCAACACTTAACCACCTGGGCATCCCTAATCAGCAGTTTGGCAGTATTGTCACCCCAGCATTTGTGCACACGAGTAAAATGCACTATTCTTGCTCCCATGTTCCCTTTTCAGCTACTCCCATCACAATGTGCTACCAATGTGTTTTTTGAGTTTTTCTTTTATATATTTTCTTTACATTTTATTAATTTATCTGTTTTACCATTTCGCTGTATAGTCTCATCCGTTACTAAGGAAGCAAATAATATCCTGGAAGGAGCTGCAGCAATAGACAAAAAGTCAAGCTTCATTCTGTTTAGTCCTATTTATTATTTTTAGCACCTCAGATGCGCAGACATTTCTCCCAGTCAAGATTGACCAAGAGATGATGCCTGGAAGCTCTGGAATTTAGTGTTGCAGAGGACGTAAGTCCATTGTCTCATATTTTATCTTTTTCTGAGAAAGTATTTTACCAGGAAGGATACATTGAGATTTCTCTCGTTTTCAAGTATGTCCTGGGTGGCGAGTATGTACCGTTAGGTGTCTTGCCCAAGGACACTTACTGGAGAGGTGCTCTTTGGGATCGAACCCATGTCTCCACAGGCTCTCTCCACGCAGGAACAGTGATGTTGCCTCTACCCCACCCAGCCGGTGGCTGTGGCGTGTTGATAGACTGATCTTTTGGATAATCGTGATCATTTTTTTTTCTTTCTTTTAACTAACCTTTTAATAGGATTTTATACTTTTCTCTGCAGTCTTTGTGCAAAGTAATCTAGGAATTTTCAGCTACAATGCCCTGCTACACTTTCTCTGCAGTCTTTCACTGGAGAACACTTTAGTCTCTTCAGGGAAAATCACTTCTCACGTTCTGGGAGAGATTTACTGATGGGCGAAACCCCTGGATCTTGTGTCACTCAAGATGGAATCGGCTTTTAAGGGCAAAGGAACCATAAACTATGGAAATGAGCCATTACAAGAGACCAGAGTAATCCAGCTCCTGTGTTAGTCTACAGGAGGCAGTTCACTAAACTGCGTTGTAAGACTCGTGAGCTATTAAGATGTTGTACTTTTTATTTATACACTTTTTTTTATTTATCTTGAAAATTGAAAACCACAAATCACAGCAATTTTATGTAACCTTACGTACACAGTAGCTATGTCAGTATGGAGAATTATTGGATGATTTTTTTAAATATATTTTAGATGGCTCATACTGAGCCACGGAAAAGATTAATTTGTTCTGCAAGGTCAGATATAAATTTTATTATGACTGGACATTTTAGCGGCCGAATGAGTAACAATGCAATTTTTTAAAATTCTTTCTCATGGGTATTTGTTTTATTTTTTTTCCTCTTTAAACACAGTCACAAAAAACCGAGAAATATTCAGATCTGATGCTAAGTAAGGCTGGGGTCAAACGAACGCATTTTTAACGTGCACTTAGGCTGGGGTCAGACCAGCGCACTTTTAACGTGCGTTCTGGCGCACATAATTATGGCCGCACTAGCAGCAGATGACGGGCAATGACGGCCAATATACGATGTACGGCCGCACAAAAGTCCGGCCGTGCAACGCAAGTGGAATTTGAACGCATTTTTCTGAGAACGCTGAACCGCTAGTACTGACGTACTGAGTGCGTAGCTGCGGCATTGCGGCGTGTGTGCGAGATTAGGAGATGTCAGACACTGCTAATGTCCGGCCTACATAACGTCCAGACGCAGAAAGAGTTTTATTGACGATCCGTACAAAATCACGACCGACAATGCGCGTCGGCTGACCGTTTTTGCGCATTCCGTGAAAAAATACGTCAATGCGTTCGGACGCACTTTTTCACGGTCGCAGGGAAAAAAAATTTCGTCTGACCCTAGCCTTAGGCGCACTTAATCACGGCTGCAGTAGCAGCAAATGACGCACAATGACGGCCAATATACGAAATACGGCCACACGAAAGTCCGGCCGCACAACGCAAGTGGAAAATTAACGCATTTTTTCGAGAACGCAGAACCGCTAGTACTGATGTACAGAGTGCGCTGCGTCCGCTAGCGGCGTGTGTGCGTGATTAGGAGATGTCAGACGCTGCTCATGTCCGGCCAACATAACATCCAGACGCAAAAAGTGTTTTATTGACGATCCGTAAAAAATCACGCACGAAAATGTTCATCGTTTGACCGTTTTCACGCGTTCCGTAAAAAAATACGGCAATCCGTTCGGACGCACCTTTTGACGGTCGCTGCGTATAATGCGTTCGTTTGACCCTAGCCTAAACTGGTTCATTGATGTGTTTTCAGATGTCACTCACCCCGGATAAACCTCTTTTTATAAACACATCTGTCTAGTTTTGTGGCAGTACTGTTCATCTACCAAGGTTTTCTCTCTAGCTCAAATAATTAAGATTCAATTATTTAACCTTGGCAGGAGAAATTCCCAAATTTTTCCTTCTGAAACCTATGTAATCTGATCCCCCTAACCTCTTAACCAGACAGAGCGGCAATACTATTTTTTTTTCTTCTTTCTAAAATGCAATATCCTTCCAATTGTAGATAATAACCTCCCTAAAGGTCTAAACCCTAGTTTGGTTTTCTCTTAGCTGATTGTAACAAGATTAATCACTGTTGTTGCCAAACAAGGATTACTGGCCTCTTCTTTCTGCTGCCTAGGAATATGTGCATCATTATACTACGTTAAAGATAAAGTAGACAACACTGGGCTTTATTACGTAGACAAGTAAAAGCTTTGTTTGCTGCTTAAATTCAAGTTTACAGAAATCCGATTTAAAATGTTCAGAAAAGAGGAGCTAAAAAAAATCTGCAGTTTTAGGCTAGGGTCAAACCAACGCATTATTCGCAGCGACCGTCAAAAAGTGTGTCTGATCGCATTGCCGAATCCACGAAAACGGTCAGACGACGCGCATTTTCGCGCGTGATTGTTTTTTTTTTACGGATCGTCAAAACACTTTGTGCGTCTGGACGTTATGTAGGCTGGACATTAGCAGCGTCTGACATCTCCTAATCACGCACACATGCCGCTATGCCGCCGCAGCGCACTCTGTACGTCAGTACTAGCGGTTCTGCGTTCTCAAAAAAATGCATTATTTTCCACTTGCGTTGCGCGGCCAGACTTTCGTGCGACCGTACTTCTTATACTGGCCGTCATTGCCCGTCATTTGCTGCTACTGCGGCCGTGATTTAAGTGCGCCTAAACGCACGTTAAAAATACATTAGTCTGACCCCAGCCTTACAAAAATATTTTTATTCTACATAAATTTTGGAATTTGACCCTTACTGAGCAGTAAATGATACAGATTTTAAGGTGACAGAATAAAGAGAGAACTAGCCATTTTTAATAATCTCTACTAAAGGACGGGCCGGATTAAGATCTCTATGGTCTGGAGTTGAAGATTTTGGTGGACTTTTTTGGACTTTAGTGAAATGAAAACATATTTCAGGTTATTTAATAATGCAGATACGGGTATATGTGACCAGGCAGATACTGTGTGAGGAAATTACCAGATTTCAATTATTATTGAACTATTGAATTATTTACAGCGTGTACAATTATTATATCACATTTTATCATATAAACCTTTGCGGTTATATATTCTATAGGGAATTCTTGTTAAAAAAAATCAAAATGTTAACCTGTTACTGCATTTTTCTGAGAAATTATAACATTTTAACAAAAAAAATAAAAAAAATATTACCCTTGTGTTTTGGGAGGATGGTGTTTTATGAATAATATGACTATGTATAAAACACTTGCTCCCAGAGTGGGAAATTAAAAGGTGAGTAATGGCAGTGGTATTACTCATTTTAGGCTAGGGACAGATGAGCGCATTTTCTGCAGCCACCGTCAAAATGTACGTCGATGCGTGCGCACGCATTTTTTCACGGAATACGCTTAAGTGGTCAGACGATGCGCAATTCTGGACGTATTTCATGACGATGGGGTGAAAAGAAGTCTAGGGAAATCCGGCTGTTTGAACGTTATGTAGGCCGCACACTAGCAGCGTCTGACGTCTCCTAATCACGCACACACGCTGCTATGCGGCCGCAGCGCACTTTGTACGTCAGTAGCAGCGGTTTCACGTTCTGATAAAAATGCGTTCATTTGCTGGTTGCGTGGTGTCGGCGCACTTTCGTACGCACGTACTGCGTATATTGGCCGTCATTGGCCGTTATGTGCTGCTACTGCCGCCGTGATTTAGTGCGCCTGCACGCGCGTTCCGACTGCCCCACTCTGACCCTAGCCTTATATGTGACAAATGGACAATGCCATCGATTTGGAACTAAAAAAAATACATTTTAAAAAATGTTTTTGTTTTGTTTTAGATTTTACATGGTCATGTTTAGTATTAATGCAAAGGCCAGACTCTGACCTGTCCAATGATGCCTCACTTGCCCTTGTGAGGTGTAAAGATTAGTGATGCAGGGGTTCAAATCCCCCCAGTGCACTTTGCTGCAGTGCGGCAGTTTATTTTTTTGATGTAACAATTCTGTTATAAAGAAAAAATAAAGAAATGTTTATTATCTTATTTTTATTGTTACATTAAACCTGGTTTGAAAATCTGATATCAAATTTGATATCATTGGAAAGGCTGTGCTCTGGCCTTTCCAGTGGTACCTCACATGTAGCTGCTAATGGGCTGGAGATACAGGGGTCCAAATGTCCATCAGTGCAGACAAAGAGATCCGAATTGTTTGAGAAAGGTAACCGAACGCTGGCCATTCGGCTATCCAGAGAGCAGGCAATTCGCCAAATCCTGGCGAATTGCCTGCACATACGGTGCCTGTTCGGTGCCTGTTCGAGGGCAGTGAAATCCCCATGAAAAAGCACTGCTTCGGCTATTCAGAGAACACAAACCAGCAGTGAAAGGTTCCCGAATTGCCCTGACATTCGGTGGTTTAATTCGGCAAGTTAATTCAGGAGAATCCCATAGGCTTCAATGTTAAAAATATTCCCGTTTTAATTCTATATCTAATAAACCGTTCATTATAAAATTCTGCAGTAAAGAGTCTCTTTATTTATAGATTTTTTTTAGGATACTTTAAGCATTTTTCTGAATTTTTTTTAAAGTTTACTTCTTTTTTCTGTAACAGCCCTCTTTATTATCATTCCTTGGACCTCATATGTAAATTTCAGACATTTTCGCTCAGTAGTTTCTTTGCAAACAGCTTTTCACTTTCACATTCATACAAACTCTTTTGCTAATTTATTCACCTCCCTCTGTCTGCGGTGTCGGCTTTTTCTCTGCTTTTTCCGGCGGCTTCGCTGCGTGTGATCGGCTCCTGCTCGGGTTTTTCCGGCGTCGGGTTAATCCAGCTGTTTTTGCTGGTTTTCGGCGTGCATTCGGCAGGTTTTGCGGTTAGTTTTCGTCAGGTTTGCGGTAGCTTTTCCCTGCAATTCGGGGACGCTGTGGTGTTTGCTGAATACACCGCAGGGTCACCGAAATGGGATCGGCAACACGAACCGAATTGAAGAGAACGAAAAGTCACCGAACGTGCGGTGACTTTTCGAATCTCTTAGGGTAACTATCAGGGTTATCCATTCTCTGGGCCTATTCTGGGGCATGGGCCTGTAGCTGCTGCACCATCTGCCCCTATGTTAATCCGACCCTGCTAATGGATATCATAAATATGTAATCAAGCAGCTTCAATGGAAGGATGTTTATTTGTGTGAATCTTGTGTGCCATTTTGGAACAAAAAGTGATGTTATTGGACTGGATTGTGATGCCTAATCGTCGCCATTCCCATATAGAACACCTAAAGGCTGGTGATGTTACTGTGGGGGGGTCAATAATAAACCTACTCTGGAGAAAACTATACGTTAAATATATATCCATATCTGGGAACTTGAGAAAGTATGAGATTAGGGCTTGTGTTAACAAGATTGGCAGAAACTCCTAGAAAGCGAAAACAAAATCTCAAACTTAAAAACAATAATAATCAGTTTTAGCTTTTTTTTTGTAAAATTTCATCTACGTCCGCCATGAGATTTCTCACCAGAAGTTGTGCGGTAGTTCTAGTAGTGACACAAAAGTCTAGATTCGCACCGATGTTTCCTTACATATAGAACATTGTTTATAATTTTTTGCAACATCGGGCAGTGTGGCCGCCATGCTAAGTGCAAAGTGATTGTTTCCATGTAAACGTGAGACCTGTGTTGGTCTGAATAAGACGGCATCATCATTACACTCAGCCTTTGTGTGCCCCATACTGTACATATGGCAGCGTGTCTGCTCGGCTTATTTTCGTGTTTTGTTCGGAGGCGCAGCTGGGCTGGCATCGAGGGATTGATTACCTCAACCTCTAATTAGTACACCTTTCCCATCCCTTGCTGCACGTGTTCTCAAAATGCGAGCTGGTTCTTCTTGTGTTCCACCCATTAAAGCGGAAGCCGTATTGTGATTAAATCAACCAGCTGATAAAGGCAGTATGCGTCCTCCAAGCACAGGCAGAGATAGTCTATGGTACTTTGGCTTTATCTGGACATAGTTCACAAAGAGCTTTAAGGTGAAGAGGTCTTTGTCTTGTCTTTGTTCTGTATTTTAAGGATAATGTAGTAAAATCCAAATAAACTCCCCAGATCTTTTATTGGAAAATGCTTAAAGGATGCTTTCTGTGCTTGTTCAATGAACCATAATCCGGTGCATGTACCTGTGGAATGATCATTCAGACCCTAACCCTAGACCTCGGTTTACGGATGGCAGGCAATTCATGTAATAGAACTTAGGACACCAAAGAGACCTTTTTTACTAATGCCTAGGGTGCCTGCTCACCTGCGTTAATGTGCCATAGGCACGCTACAGGGAGACATTAACACTTCAGATGTGGCCCGGGGAATAATTTGCAAAGTTCGGAATGTGCGGCACCTAAGACATCGCTCCCGGCCGGGAGACAGGAACTACTGCGGATTGTCCTCGCTGTGGCAGACCACGTGTAACAGCTGCACAGTATCCGTACATCCAACTATTACACCTCGAGAACAGGCACAGGATGGCAGCAACTGTCACAGTTGCACAACATACATACAGGGTTATCCAAAGAGATTCGAAAAGTCACCGCACGTTCGGTGACTTTTCATTCTCTTCAATTCGGTTCCTTTTGCCGATTGCATTTCGGTGATCCTGCGGTGTATTCAGCAAGCACCACAGGGTCCCCGAATTGCAGGGAAAAGCTGCCGCAAACCCGACGAAAACTACCCGAATGCACGCTGAAAACAAGCAAAAACATCTGGATTAACCTTCGAAAAAGCCGAACAGGAGCCGAACAGGAGCCGAAAAGGAGCCGAATCACACAGAGCCGAAGCAGCTGTGATGTAGAGGAGGCAGTGAATAAATTAGAAAAACCATTTGTATGAATCTGGGAAAATGAAACGCTGTTTGCAAAGAAACTACTGAGCGACAATGTCTGAAATTTTCACAGGAGGTCCAGGGAATGATAATAAAGAGGGCTGTTACAAAAAAAATAAGTAAACTGAAAAAAAAAAAAAAAAAATCTGAAAAATGCTTAAAGTATCCTAAAAAATCTATAAATAAAGAGACTTTTTGCTGCAGAATTTTATAATGAACGGTTTATTAGATATTGAATTAAAACGGGAATATTTTTAACATTGAAGCCTATGGGATTCTCCTGAATAAATTTGCCGAATTAAACCACCGAATGGCAGGGCATTAGGGGAACCTTTCACTGTTAGTTTGTGTTCTCTGAATAGCCGAAGCAGTGCTTTTTCATGGGGATTTCACTGCCCTCGAACAGGCACCGAACAGGCACCGTATGTTCAGGCAATTCGCCAGGATTTGACGAATTGCCTGCTCTCTGGATAGCCGAATGGCCAGGAAAGGTAA
Source organism: Leptobrachium leishanense (assembly GCA_009667805.1). Classification (NCBI taxonomy): domain Eukaryota; kingdom Metazoa; phylum Chordata; class Amphibia; order Anura; family Megophryidae; genus Leptobrachium; species Leptobrachium leishanense. Next base: position 30,056,850 of record CM019071.1, on the reverse strand, counting down.
CCGAACGCTGATTTTCAGCGTTCGGTTACCTTTCTCAAGCAATTCGGATCTCTTTGGATAACCCTGTTAGTGTTTCCACTTTGTATGATATCTACATCTACCGAATAATGGGATGCAGTACTGTGAACCCTTTTCAAAAGAAACGAATGTACGCAGGACAGGGCCCAGAAATTGGGACTGTTCTACTAAAATCAGGACAGTTGGGAGGTATGAAGTTGCCATTGATAGGTTGAACGAAAGTCCAATTCGTTTCTAGTTCTTTCTTTTATTAATGCAACTGGAGTTTGAGCTGTATGTGGGATCGTTGCACTTTATTTTTTTGGTGAATGACACTTATTCACTCACAGTTTATACCTTGTAATACTTGTAACGTAACTGTATCTGTGGTGCTGCGTTGCTTCATTCTAATCTGTAGATTGACCGCTGGCTTTACTATATCATTGCTTCATATTGTTCTCATATGATCTGCTTTTTGTGTTGGTTTTTCAAAATCAATTTCTACAAGCTGTTCATTCTGTTCCTAAGATCCATATAAAGAGGAGGTGAGTAATTTTTAATAACATCTAGTCAACTTATCAAGTTGTCCTTTCCACTATTCGTATTGGAGCCAAATTAAAATCCTTGTTTAATTGATTTGCAGCCACTCTGTATGGGTAACATAAATACATTGAAGGTTTCAGTGAGGCACGGAGGGGTCAGAGCGGCACGGAAACAATTAAATACCATGTATATTGGTGTTTCAGTTGTTTATATAGACATCAATAGGAATTGATTTATCCTTTTCAATTGCTCAATGCAAATTAGATTTTTAATTTTTATTGGATTCTTGAAAAAAGAGGCCAGGTTTTTCCTTTTCGCTTTGTTTTCCTTCATGTGTTCTCTATCCAAATTGTAAGCTTGCCTTGGCTTCAGAATTCTAAAATATCTACATGTTCCTGGTTATGTGGTTACAATTTTAATCTGTGACTGCTCATGGTTTCATGTGGTGCTTCTACTTGCTTACTCATTATTCTGAGAGTTTTGTTAAACTTTAGGCTAAAATAAGTTACTGTAGATACTCGAGTATACCGCTAGATTTTGGTGACAAAAATTTACCATAAAATTGGAGGGGTCACGTTATATTCGAGACGTCTGCATCGGGTGTAAAAAAAAATAAAAAAATGCCTTGCTCTGGATCCCAATTCTCCCGGAACTTCCGGTAGTCTCACTGAAGTGAATGCGGACTCCCCGATGCTTGCTAACACTTCAGGAACTCCTAGATTTGGGAGAGGTCGGATCCATGACAGCCAGAGGGCACCCTCGCTTTAAATGCCAAATCATTCACCTCGCTCACCTCCGCCGGCCATCTAATCGCTAGTAAAGAAGACAGGTGGCCGGCGGCTTCAAACTTCGTAACAACTACAATCATTCTAGAGCAGAGCACCCTGGCTTGAGGGGTAGCCTGACTGTTGAGAACACCTGAAAGCATTTAATTGTTTACTGGAACAATATAATTTTGTTCCTCACGTTATAGTTGAGTCTTTAATATTCTCTCATTTCCATAATAAATCTCTATCCGTCGCGTTATATTCGGGTCGCGTTCTACTCGAGTATCTACGGGTAATTCTGCTCTTGTTTTGACCTAAAATGAGCGAATCTGTGGTTAATAGCTCTCAGTTTAGCGAATAAACCCTTGAGGGATTCAATTCCAAACCTAAGCCGAATAAACAGCTTGTCCATAATACAAAGTCAATTGTTATTTCATATTCAACTATGATTTAATCATACTCTAAGCCTCCTAATTGGCACTTTTCTTAATCAAATTGTATAAATCTGGGCTTGAACAAAGGTGACTCAATTAAGGATTTCTTTAATCCTGGATAAATTAGGATTTCCATGACAGACAATATTGGATCATTGTCTTAGAAAAGAATGTTTCATTCTCCTCATTCCGTGCGCAATAGCATGTATGGAGGGGGGTTTATTGGAGGATTGTGTGGGGAAAAATAAACATGTTTTTGTTCATCTTTTTTTCTTGTAGAAAAATCTTAATCGGTTACGTATCTTGATCAGCGCAATAAAAATTGCTATCAGGATCTTGGTGTCTCTCATAGATCAGCAGACCATAGTTTGGTACATAAAACAAAATATAAAAATACACAATGGTGAAGTACAGTGGCAAGAAAAAGCATGTGAACCCTTTGGGATTACGTGGAGTTTTGCATGAATTGGTCATAAAATGTGCTCTGATCTTCATCTAAATCACAACAATTTGAAAAACACAGTCTGCTTAAAATAATACAACACAAACATTATATATTTTCATGTGTTTATTGAACAGAACATGTAAACATTCACAGTGCAGGGTGGGAAAAGTATGTGAACCTTTGGACTTAATAACTGGTTGACACTCCTTTTGGAAGCAATAACCTCAACCAAACGTTTCCTGTAGTTGCAGATCAGACCTGCACAACGATCTGGAGTAATTTTGGACCACTCCTCTTCACAAAACTGTTTCAGTGTAGCAATATTCTTGGGATGTCTGGTGTGAAACGCTCTCTTAAGGTCATGCCACAGCATTTCAATCGGGTTGAGGCCAGGACTCTGACTGGGCCACTCCAGAAGGCGTATTTTGTTTTGTTGAAGCCATTCTTTTGTTGAATTACTTGTATGCTTTGCGTCATTGTCCTGTTGCATCACCCATCCTCTGCGGAGCTTCAGTTGGCGGACAGATGGTCTTACGTTTTCCTGCAAAATGTCTTGATAAACTCTGGAATTCATTTTTCCATCAATGACAACAAATCGTCCAGGCCCTGAGGCAGCAAAGCAGCCCCAAACCATGATGCTCCCTCCGCCATGTTTTACAGTGGGGATGAGGTTTTGATGTTGGTGTGCCGTGCCTTTTTTATTCCACACATAGTGTTGTGTGTTTTTTCCAAACAACTCAATTTTGGTTTCATCTGTCCACAGAATAGTTTGCCAGTAGTGCTGTGGAACATCCAGGTGCTCTTTTGCAAACTTCAAACGTGCTGCAATATTCTTTTTGGAGAGCAATGGCTTCCTCCTTGGTGTCCTCCCATGTACTCCATTCTTGTTTAATGTTTTCCTTATTGTAGATGTGTCAACAAAAATGTTAGCATGTGCCAGAGATTTCTGTAAGTCTTTAGCTGACACTCTAGGATTCTTCTTTACCTCATTAAGCATTCTGCGCTGTGCTCTTACAGGACGACCACGCCTAGGGAGAGTAGCAACAGTGCTGAACTTTCTCCATTTGTAGACAGTCTGTCTTACCGTGGACATATGAACATCAAGGCTTTTGGAGATACTTTTGTAACCCTTTCCAGCTTTATGCAAGTCAACAATTCTTGATCGTAGGTCTTCTGAGAGCTCTTTTCTGCGAGGCACGGTTCACGTCAGGCAGTGCTTCTTGAAACCAGTAAACCCAAAACTGGTGTGTGTGTTTTTAAAGGGCAGGACAGCTTTCAGCAACACATCCAATAATATCACACTGATTGGGCTCACGGTTGGCTCACTCCTGGCTCCAATTAGCTCTTGGAGAAGTCATTAGGCTAGGGGTTCACATACTTTTTCCACCCTGCACTGTGAATGTTTACATGTTCTGTTCAATAAAAACATGAAAACATATGATGTTTGTGTTATATTATTTTAAGCAGACTGTGTTTTTCAAATTGTTGTGACTTAGATGAAGATCAGAGCACATTTTATGATCAATTCATGCAAAACTCCACGTAATCCCAAAGAGTTCACATACTTTTTCTTGCCACTGTATATCAAATATATACTATAAATAAAATGCAATGAATGATGTTTCACTCACAAACATAGAGCCTAAGTGGAACTGCACGTTTTTGGGTTGTTTTTTCTTCTATATTGTTCACAGGTGACCCACACCTTATGCTAGGGTCAGACTAACGCAGTATCAACGTGCGTTTAGCAGCACTAAATCACGGCCGTGCTAGCAGCAAATGACGTCCAATGCCAGGCAGCATACGAAGAACGGCCGCACAAATGTGCGGCTGCGCAACGCAAGTGGCAAACGAACGCATTTTTTCGAGAACGTGAAACCGCTAGTACTGACGTACAGAGTGCGCTGAGTCCACTAGCGGCGTGTGTGCGTGATTAGGAGACGTCAGACGCTGCTAATGTCCGGCCAACATAACGTCCAGACACAAAAAGGGTTTTGGCTGAAAAGCATATATACACTTATATTTTTCGTTCTGCACAAGGAGAGTTGCGCTGTCTTTTCTTGTCTTTATATGGTTCCTTGATATGTGAAGGGAAACAGCCGTGTAAGGTGTGGGTCACCTGCGAACAATATAGAAGAAAAAACAACACAAACGTGCAGTTCCACTTAGAGCCAGTGCTAGGCTCTATGTTTGTGAGTGAAACATCATTCATTGCATTTTATTTATAGTATATATTTGATATACTTCACCATTGTGTATTTTTATATTTTTGTTTTATGTACCAAAATATGGTCTGCTGATCTATGAGAGACACCAAGATCCTGATAGCAATTTTTATTGCGCTAATCAAGATACGTATGTTTTTTTCATTCACCTGGTATAGGGAAGACCACTGTGTTTGATCAAGCTTTTGGGAGATTGGTGGTGGACGTGATTTGTGGCACTGACCTGCTTGTAAATCTTAATCATTGTTTCATAAATAACACGATTTGTCTGTGAGCATGGTACACATCCCGTGACTACCATAGACTTAAAACAACTCTGCATGGCATCCTTCAGAATCCAGCCTTAAATCCTCCAAACGGAAACTATGAGGTCTAGACTAGATCGATATACCACCTATGTTAGATTATTTATGCTTGAAGAGTAATGCTCAGTGTGGTGACATAGCCGACGTTGCTCTTTCTGAGCTGGATAAGTCTTAAGGAGCCAATTCTAAACGGAGACTGTTAAATGGTCCTAAAAGCTTCTCCGTCATCAGAAATGGTCTAAAGTCTGTTATGCGGATCCGCAGTATGTATATGAGTAGAAAAGGGGGGGGGAGTAACCATTGAGCACTTTGGACATATCAGAGCTCAAAGAACCATGTCCTGTATCCTACACACTGGGAACTCGCTTCAAAACACTCTAATGAATTTAATATAGAAGCCCTTTTGAGGTTTTGTGTTTTGGTGGGTTCCTCCTTTTTTATGTAGAGAACGAGAGTCTCGAACTCTGGCCCTCCAGATGTTTCTAAACCACAACTCGCATGATTCTCTAGCCATCTTTTGCATTCAGATAATCCTGGGAGTTGTAGGCCATCAACATCTGGGGAGCCATACTTTGACATCCCTAGTTTACAAACAGTGATACAATCCAAGATGTCTGCCTTCACACGAAACACTGACAGATCTTCAAAAGGATATTCCAGCTCAACGTATAGCTTGGCCAACGGGAACCAGCATAAGTCAATCTCCTTGTAGTACTGTTTTATGTTAAGATAATTTGGGGCGAAAATCTAATTTGAAGAATTTCTTTGTCAAGAGTCTGAGGTTTGGAAGGTCTGTTCCAGTTTTAAACTCCAGCCTCCATGTCTAAAGTTCTACTTCTGAAGCCACTGCAGAAAAGCCACCATAAAGCACATCCCGAGGACACGCATTTTAACTTTCTCAGGCCTTTCCTTAAGAAAGAGGAAAATACTTTCCCTCCAGTAAAGATACATTCCCGAGTCACTGAAAGGAAACCTTGATCTACATGGCTTGTGTTACCGAGGTTAACCTCTGCCCTTATATGCTTTTCATCTATTTTAGCGAGGCTTCTCCTGGACAATTCAGCTGTGTTTTATTTTTGGGTGTGATCATTTTTTGGAGTTGTTCCACAGAATATCTAAATTAATCCCATGCTATTAGCACACTGAAAGCCAATATAAGCAAAGCTAAAAATGAGTGCATTTGAAACCATGTTTCCTGAGTAGATTCCCACAACAACCCCAGGAAACCTTTAGGTTATCATATATTATACTGTAAAAGGAAATCCAAATAACACTTTAGTTTAAAAATAAAGTGCGGGCACTCCCACCATTCTGGTCAGTTACCGGGACAGGGCACAGAATACATAGGGTTTTTAAAGATTTCCTCAGAATTCATATTATTGATTTAATGACCACCTGCCACCAAGCCGCACATACGGTTCCCTCAATATATAATAAGAGAACAAATTTGGGGATTTTCAGGTACCTATTGGCGTTCTTTTTTTGTTTTTATAGTACAGAACGTCAGTGGAAAATTACTGGAGCTGCAACTCCACAGAAACGTAATTTCACCAATGTTAAATCTAAAGGGCAGCATCTACTCCTAACAGTTGCCATGGGACACTTCTATGAAAATATGTTTTAACCTCCCTGGCGGTCTAATATTTGGTAAAAACCACGTCTAAAAGCGGTAAATTTTATTTATTTTTTTTGCCCCCGCCTAGCGGCATCCTATGTTGGAAGTGGTAACCCCGAGCAACACTCGGGATGCCGCTGGATACATCACCTCGCCCTGCGCTCCCTCGATGACCCCAGCTGCCTCCTCCGGCGACCGTGACCTTATACTTCCTGGTTCCTTCCTCGCGAGAAGGAATCCAGGAAGTAAAACGCTGCGATCGCCGGAGGAGACTGCAGAGATTTGCGAGGGAGCACGCAGAGAGGTGATGTATACAGCCCGAGTCTGTCTCGGGGTTACCGCTCTCAGCGGTGAAATTTAACCCCGAGACACACTCGGGAACACCGCCAGGGAGGTTAATATACGTTTTTGAGGGGGTTGTTCACAAAGCACCAGCGTTTCACTGTGAAGCCTCTCCTGTGAATATTGTAGTTTAAGGGGACTTTTTCTTCTTCTTTTTTTTTTTGAGAAAGTATTTTACCAGGAAGGATACATTAAGATTTCTCTTGTTGTCCTGGGTGGCGAGAATGTATAGTTAGGTGTCTTGCCAAGGACACTTACTGGAGAGGTGCTCTTCCAGAGTTTGTAGGCACTGCAGTGCTGGCAATTTTTCTCTGGTGTTTGCAACAGTGGCAAACTCTGGCCCTATGTGAATAATTTCTTTTTAGTATGTGATTTATTTATTTTTTCCCCTTCAACAAACCTACATTGTATTTTTTTTTTATTTTTTTTTTTGTGAATGGATTTTACCATGGAAGGATACATTGAGATTTCTCTCGTTTTCAAGTATGTCCTGGGTGGTGAGTATGTACCGTTAGGTGTCTTGCCAAAGACACTTACTGGAGAGGTTGCTCGTTGGTATTGAACCCATGACTCCACAGGCTCTCTCCATGCAGAGCAGTGACATTACCTCTACTCCACCCAGCCGGTATTTCTTTATCAAGTTTACAATTTTTTTCCCCCATTAAAAAAAAAAATATAACAAATTTATAGGGTGTTACTAAGGATATTGTAATACATTTAATTCCTGGCTAATTGCAAATTCTGACTTTCACAATAGGAATTTATCCTGCTGAGAATTCAACATTAGTAATGCACTACTCTGGACCTCACACTGCAAAAACAAACTGGGAAGTAACCATGAATATTATTGTCCAAGTTTAATACTTGTATACACTGACTTGTAGGTGTTTGTGGGAACCAGAGGTTGAGCAAAGGCAGGTCCAAATGCACTGATCCTTTAATGCGTCGCCAGCTTCTGTAGGGACGGGGCTGTATGAACATTAGATTTATACAAACAAGTGGTTATCTGCATTTTGAAAAAAATGAAGTGTAGAGGTGGAGATAGAAAAATTTTGGGTGACAAAAAGAATACTGCATAGCAATTTTGTTGTGTTTTTACAAAATGCAAAAATACATTATATGTGAGTAATACGTAATCGATCCCAGCTCAGCATTTTACCGTTTTTCACACGATTTTTCCTTCTTAAAGGATACCGGTGACCTTCCCTCAGTTGCTGTAAATATTACATGTTAATAATTTAGAGGCCTGCGTATCTGGTCAGTGTTGCTGCACTACATTCCTCATAATCCTCTCCATTGTCAAGTGCCAGTATTTGGTCTAATGCTGCGGTCAATGTGACCGCACCTCCCTGCATCCGTCGCAGCTTTGTGACGGCTCAACGGGGAGGGCCACACTGTATAGCGTCTGCACTAGTTGCACACACTACACCGGATGTGATTTAAGCCTCCCCGTCAAAAAAGGTAGGACTGGGCTACAAAGTGCGATTCTTCATAGGAGTGGAAGGAACGTCCTCTCTTGTGGACGTGCTTTACGCTCGTGTGACCGCAGCCTAATAGCCAGTCCACCTTAGCGGAGGTCTGGACTTGGCCCAAAAATGTAATGAGCACTGGGTAATGGTATATTGGTGTCAGTTTCTCTCCACCTTCATGGTGCTTGGCCTGTCGGGAAGTCCCCTTACTGGCACATACCCTGGTAGCATCAGCCTTCCTTTTGCATGTGTAGCGCCGATGGACTACATCTCCCGGCATGCCTAGCGCCGGGAGATGCAGGAAGTGTGCAAGGAAAGCCCCAACGGCGGGCGCAAGGAGCCGGCTCGCGAAGAGAAAGCCGTTTTTTTTGGCGGGAGTTTTTGAAAATAAACGGACAAAGAGGGAGGGAGCCGGGGAGAGAGGGGAGAAGCACGCAGAGGAGGGGAGAAGAGGAAAACGGGGAAAAGCGGAGGACGCGGACCGGGACCCGGCCACGGACACCGAAACGGCTGTGAGGCTGCACAGTCCGAAGATCGGAAGGCTACAAGCCGGAGGGACCAGCACGAAGCACAGGGTGCGGACGCGCGCCTGGGAGAGAGAGCCGGATCACCGTCTGAGGAGCCAGAGGACCGACTCAGAGGCTGGAAAGGCTGACTGGGGAGGCTGGGACCCGTGTCGCCCGAGCGTCTGGAAGGGTGAGAGGCCTGCATAGGCCACAGCGCAGTACATCACCGCACTTCCGTTACTGCATAGACCGTAGCGCAGTACAAACCCACAAACCCCGAAAACTGCATAGACCACAGCGCAGTACAACCTGCAAATGCTACATACTGCATAGACCATAGTGCAGTACGATACCGCATCTCTGCCACCACTGCATAGACCATAGCGGGGTACAACACCGCATTTTCTGCAACAAGGGCCCCAACGGTTGGGACTTACATTTCTTTTGAAGAGATCTCTAGTGACCGAGACTGTTTTTTTTCAAGATTGTGCACGAAGAGTATTTTGATTTTTTTTCTTTTTTCCCCCTGATATATTTATATTTTTGCTGGCCAGCGCGACCGCTACACTCACATGCACACCTACACTTTGGGGTGTTTGGGGAGGGTTATTCGGGGTTGGGATTAATGGATACTGTGAGGAAGAGTTACATTCCTATGTTATCTATATGTATATGTGTATGTTAGAGAGGAACATTGCTATTTAGCTTTCTACTCGGGATCGAGGGAGTATTTGTTAAAGTTGTGTTATATGTACTGTATTATTATTTATCCCCCCTTGCATTATTGTCCCACCCCTGTATGTGCATTTTATTTACCCTGCCTTTTTCCCCGTTCACTGGGAACAGTAAACGCACCAAATCTTTAACCCCATCCACCTGTGTCGCGTCCGTTATTTCTCTTGCCATGGGGAGACGAGCCCAAATTGTTTTAATATTTTAAGCGGCTCCTTCGGGGGTGAGCGCTACACATGCTTGGGGAAATTCTCTGTTTGCAGGCAACACATGGCCTATTCCAGCCCACCGGGTGTGTGCCCTGGTTCTTTTTAACCCTTTCGCTGCTGAGGCTTTTCCCGCCCCTGTGCTGAGGTCATTTTTTACCTGTTTTGCGCATCATGTTTAAACGTGTTTTGAAGGCTTATTTTAGTATATGACATCGACATATTATATATCGTTCTTTCCGTCAGACTCGGTAGATTCATAATATGTCATTATTATATGTATACGTTATGTCATGTTTGTATATTATAACAAAAAATGCAATAAAATATGTATTTTCAATAATTTACAGCGTGTAAAGTGTTTTTTTCCACATTTTAACATGCGAGCAATTGCGGTTATATTTTGTATGGGGTGCGCTTGTTAAAAAAATTAGAGATGGGGTCTCGTTACATTTTTTTTTGGGGAAAATGACACCATTTTTAACAAACGCACCGCATACAAAAATCGTTAATGCAGCATCATTGTTCACATTATAATTGAAATGGGAACAATATTGCTGCATTAACAAAACAAAAAAAAAAAAAAAGTGTTTATTTTTTTTTTTTTTTTTTTTATTTTTATTTTTTTTTTTTTTTTTTTTACAATTTTTTTTACTTTCATGTTTGGTATCGTTGGAACGGCCATGCTCTGGCCGATCCAACGATATCAAAATTTAACCCCTAACTGCCACGGATCGGGAGATAGGGAGTTCATTGGAACTCCCTATCTCCACACTTCGTGGCACGATGACGCCAGTCCTCTGGGGGAGTTCCCGGAAGCTTGGCCGACATCCAAGATGTCGGCCAGCTCCCCAGGGGTTAATGCCAGGCATCATTTGGAAGGGCAGGCTGTGCCCTTCCAAATGATGCCTGGGTTAAGCCCCTGTGAGCCGCCGATCGGGAGGGAGAGAGGTCCGAAGGACCTCCCCCCCCTCCCTTTCAGGCGCCTCCTCCGCACATGCGGGGGGGGCGCCTGAATTATGTGTCATCGCGGGGGCGCGATGACACATAATAATGGCGGCCACTGCTCCGGATGCCGGGCTGACATCCAGGATGTCAGCCCGCACCGGAGGGGCCAGCGATCGGCCGGAACCCGGCCGAACGCTGACCCCAATGCGAGGACGCGCTCAGCGCGTCCTCCGCATACCAGGGGGAATGCTGAGGACGCGCTGAGCGCGTCCTTAGCATTCAAGTGGTTAAATGCTGCTACATATCTGGAAACCTACACGCAAACCCTATAACCTCCAAATCCATCTCCATGAAGGCTGCGATTTCATAAGGATGGATTGCTTATCCATTTTCTGCTTTTCTTGACCTGGAGCAGGTCTGTTGGGGGAATTGTTCGGCGTAATATTCCTCCACTGTTTTTTTGTTTTGTTTTTTTCCCTGTATTGAAAATTGTTCACAACGTGCTTTCTTTCCTTATTTTATTGATGCTAAAATCTCCTTGACATTGAATTGACTAGAATTAATTTTGAGTGATACTCGTTATCCACCACAACTGCTGCTAAAGAAAGCGCTTCTGGCGTTCCAAATGAACATCTAATGTCGATTTCTAATTAAGACCGTAGATACGGCATATCGGACATCTGCCCTGAACATTCCCCGTTTCTGTTTGGATTGGACAAACCCTTCGAAAGCCGTAATAGCTGTCTAGCGATGCTGTTTGGAATGGGATACATGGCCTATCAGATTCGGCAGCCAGCTGGACTCAGGTTTTTGCGTTGTTGTGATTGTCATGAGTTTTTGGTTTTTTTATTCAATGACTGGTAGATAGATACGGCTCTTGTTAAATCAAATGTCTATTTGGAAGTGGTCAAGGCAGAGAAAACGACACGGGAAGCTAGGTTTCTCGAAATATACATTTTCGTAGAGTTGAGAAAATATCTTGACTACTTACTGGGATAGATCTGAATAGAATACCTTTACAAGTCTATATCTATGTCAGGTCCACAACATGCCCACCAAGTGTCCTTAATTGGGAGGGACAGCCCTATGTTGGTCCTAAATCGCACAAAGGTTTTACAGATATATCTATATTAAGTTTAATTGTGGAAGACAATTACACATCCCAACAATTCAGAGATCTGCTTTACAGAGCTAATGTGCCGCATTCCCCATATGCATCAAGGAATCCTGGGAAGGACATGCAAACGAGGGCATAATAAGCCTGAAACAGCTGTCCAGGAGTGGCTGTGGCTCGTTGCATAACCTGACCTTTGCTTAAAAAAAAAATCTAGTATGGCATTACACTGGCAAGGAGGGTTCTGTGTTAAAACAGACCCAGGATGCAAAAAAGTGGGAAATTGCAGACTTAATTTGCATGTCCTTCCCAGAGTTCCTTGCTGCATATGGGGAATGTACCACATGAGTTCTGTGAAGCAGTTCTTTGAATTGCTGGGATGTGTAAATGTCTTCCACAATTATAAACTTGATTATTTGCTATGTGGAGGCTTTTAATTTCACTTTTTGCCCTCCACCATAATTTAAGAGTGTGTGAGTGTTCATTTTATTCCAGACGATATATATATACATTATACATGGCATACTTCATAGGGGACAGGACAGTTTACAAAGTTCCAAATTGAATCTCATCATCTCGAAATCCAATTACAGGTATTTTAACTCCTTAAAATCTAGCTAGACTCCATAATACAGCATTGGTTAATAGAAATCTAGCTATTGCTCCTATAATATTGTCATACAAGACATACATGTCATGCACTATATAAATGTTTGTGTTCCCCAGCACTCTTCAGGAAAAAAAAAAATAGTTTCTAAAGGCCCTAAAAAAGTTTGTATATAGGGCCATGATGCAACAATGAAGTAATTTAGTCTAGGTCTTGGTGAGAGGAAAAGCCCACTTTATCCCGCAGCATCTGAAGGCACTACAATATATAAATAAGTAAATAGCAGGTACTTGATGGAGTCGACGTGGATGGAGAAGATGCGAGACGCACACAGAGATGGCAAACGCTCCACAAAGAAGATTGAAGACGAAATGCCTTGTGATGGCCCCAGAGCTCTTCTTACAGCCTGTCAGCTGTTATGGAGTGATTTGATTACTCTGTAGTGTTAAACTAAAAGAATAAATCTCTGTGCCTTGGGAATGGAGAACCAATCCAGCAGTCAGAGGACAAACAAGCTGATAGATGTGAAGTACTTCTGTCATTACTCTGATGCTGGAACGTTGCTACTTCTTCGAGACAAGGATGTTTCGAAGCTACGGTTGGCTTGAAACTGGACAGTTGTGTTAAGACGTACATGTATTGAATCTTTATCTTACAAGACAAATTAATCATTAAAAGCTCATATCTACAGTGCAAGTGGTTATATACAGTATAATATATATATATATATATATATTTATTTATTTATTTTTACAAATTATTGAGCACTCTAAATTTTGTGACACCTTTACCATTTATTTTCAATTCATTGAAAAGTCAGGACAATATCATGATAAACGTTTGACAGTCTTATGATTTGAACATAAAGGAAAAGGTTTTTTTTGTGTTTTTTTTTTTGTTGGTTTTGAGCTGTGATCTCAAAGATGCATGTGTATATTTGGAATTTATCAATATTATTTTTACATAATTTATTATTTCAGCCACAACATTAAAACCACTCACAGGTAAGGTAAATAAAATTGATTATCTCATACAGCAGGCCTCAAAACTTCAAGTCCTGAGCTACTAGCCAGGCCTTAAGAGTTACTCGCCACTAGTTGCCCCACTTAACCCCTTTCCAGCATTGCCTCTGCATTCCCACTTTCCCTCATGTAATTTCCACTCGCCAAATGCGAGCAGGCGAGTGGAAATTTTGAGGCCTGTCATACAATACGTTGTCTTCATGATGGACACGAAGACCAAAAGTAGTGGCCAAATTTTGAATCTCCTTTTCATGGCCTGACTGGCAGGAGATTCTAGGGAGTCTTAGGCTGTTTTTGTTAAAAGCATTTTTTTTTTTTTTTTTTGACGGTTCACTTAAAAGAACACATTCTGCATTGTATATAAAGAATATGGCTTGGATAAAGGTGAGGGTTTGAGAGCAGGACGTTATGATCTGGGAAGAAAAGCCCAGTAGCCGGCGCATTCATTCGTTTATCTGGATTGCCATGACTAATCGAGTTCATGCTCTCTTAACTACATTCCTCTTTAACTAAATATTGATTGCTTCCCTCTCCTCTTTATAATCATTTAAATATAGATACAATTCTAAACCTATTGTTTGCACATAGAAATATAATCGTACAATAATAATCTCTTGGCCTCGTAAAGAGCTGCAGGCCGCGCTGAATCCATTGCATGGTGTATGATGGATGCATTTTATTGAACATGGGTGGATCCGGGCACCAATTTAGAGAGGGGGTTTTCTAGCTATTTCATTCATTATGCTACATATAGTTTAGTGTGCCCCCCATTTGAAACTGTATTCTGCTACTGTAAGCAAGTCAGGCAACGTCCCAGCCCTGAAGCTCAGGAAGGGGGTTGCACTTGTCCTGTTGCGCCCCAACAGACCTGCCAATAGATGTAGCGTAAGTGTGGATTGCAAACAACCACTTATTTCCAATCTGTTTAGACGTTAATGCAACAATGATGTTTTTGTTTGTTTGGACTTTATGTGTCTTCTTCAAATGGCCTCTTTTTAATGCTCCATACAGATACTGACTTTTTCTTTTTTTTTTTTTTTTCTTTTGTGCCATGAAAGAGAATCCACTGAATCTCAGGCAGGAATGCTTGCTTTCTTTTCCTTTTTTTTTTTTTTTTTTTCCACCTGGCTAATAATATTGCTTGTAGACAGCCTGAGGTCTGTAACTGAGAGGTGTTCAATTACAAATAATAAAAAAAAAACAAGAAGAAAAAAAGATGGGGAGGGAGAGCAGCTTGGTTAATGGATGCCAGAACTATGCACTTAAACTAATTTACAACCGTAGACAGGTTTGCCTAGCATTGAATCCTAAGGAAAAATAGTATGTGTGAACACCTCTCCTGACAGCCTTTTAACGTAAAATGGCTTTAATATGCAGCTTAATAACCGCATGGCATGCAAACAATTGGCATTTGGCACTTTTTTTTTGCCTGTATTTCGTGGTTATTGTATCTACATACAAAACGACAGAATATGGCAATTGATTCTTGATATAACCTGCTGTGCATGCAAAATTATATTTAAGTATATCCTTTAAAAAAAAATTCCCATTTGATATGTTTTGGGACATCTTTTCTCTCCAACAGCAATGTGTTAAAGAGGAACATGGTTCATATATTTTGGTTTACCACCCTCAGACATAAGAGTTTATAAATACTCGATAGTTTATAAATACTTTATAGATACTCGAGTATACCGCTAGATTTTAGTGACAAAAATTTACCTTGAAATTGGAGGGGTCGTGTTATATTCGAGACATCTGCATCTCGTGTAAAAAAAAAAAAAAAAAAAAAAAACCCTTTGCCTTGCCTTGCTCTGGATCCCAAGTTTCCCGAACGTTCTTGCTGAAGTGAATACGGGCTCCCTAGATGCTTGCAAACAATTCAGGAACTCCAGGATTTGGGAGAGGTGGGATCCATCACGGCCAGAGGGCACGCTCGGTTTTAAGCCAATCGTGCACCTCGCTCGCCTCCCCTGGCCATCTAATCGCTAGTAAAGAAGACGGGTGCCTGTGGCTTCATACTTGGTAACAACTGCAATCATTCTAGAGCAGAACACCCTGGCCTGAAGGGTAGCCTGACTGTGTAAAGAGAACCTGGAAGGATTTTAATTGTTTCCCAGTAGAGTAAAATTTTGTTCCTCACGTTATATTCGAGTCTTGAGTATTCTCTCATTTCCATAATAAATCTCTATCCATCGTGTTATATTATACTCGAGTATCTACGGTTCCTAGTCACCCTTGACCATTGGCAGACATATATGATGAATGTACATGTGCATTTATTATCATTTTTATTTTACCCTTAACAACTTCCTTTCAATGCTTGCCCTAAGACCGTGATGAAAAACCTTGGCACCCCATATGTTTCTGAAGTACACGTCCCATGATTCTCAGGCTTAATGCTGGAGGAGCATTATGGGACATGTAGTTCTGAAACATCTGGGGTGCCAAGGCTCACCACCACTGCCCTAAGATGTGGAAATCCCTCCATATTGACTTGCCTTCTAGTGGAGGAGCAGGAGATCTTTGTGTGGTCCTCTCTCTCAAATGATGGATCCCAAGATGTGACGCGTGACGCGTGACGCATTATGCAGAGACTATTTTTGTAATACAGTACATGTCAGGAATGGACTTTGAGTTGGGATATCTCTGAACCATGAGGGCTTCATCTCTACAGAAGAATCTTGAGTTGAGATCAAAGTCTCCTAAGCCATAGGGAGGAGCAATTGCTATGGCTTTCGGATGGAACCCTACATCACTATTTAGGTGGCCAATTTGTGGAATATATATATTCGGAAGTCTTTGGCCACCAGTAGCTTTGTTGTCTTAGCAAAGTTATAATGACCATCCATATTTATTTTTAGTCTCTTATTAAGATCCAAGTACAAAATACCTGAAATATTACATACAATTTTTAAAAATATATATTTTTGAAACAAAAATTACTTCATCAGGGTAAAAGTTAGTATTTATGACCTCCTTTGGCAATAAGCACACCTTGAATTCTTTTGGGGAAGCTGTCCTGATGTCTTTGTAAGTAAACATCTGCTATATTCTACAGGCTTCTTTCACCACTTCCCTGAGATCTTCTTTAGATTTTGGTTGTCTTTTATTTTTTTCCTCTGTCCATGTGATCCCAGTCTTCCTCTATAATATTCAGGTCTGGGCTCTGTGGAGCTGTTTTACTCTAGAAATATGATTTCACTGCATTAGTCGTGTGCTTGGGATCATTATCCTGATGAAAAATAAAATCCTTCTCAATCATGCACTTTCCAGAAGGAATGGCAGGATGAATTAAAACCCGGCTGTCTGTACTTTTCAGCATTCTTGATCCCAACACAACTAGCAGACATGTAGCCACAAACCAGGATGGACCCTCCACCATGTTTCACTGAAGGCCGGAAGCACCAACTTTTACCTCAACCCCTTCTTCTCACATATTGTCAACGACTGGACCCAAAAATTTCAAACATGGATTCGTCACACCATAATACGCTTTTTTACAACAGATCTTCATTCCATTTGTGTGCTTTAGCCTATCTTGGCCTTTCCACCCTGTTACTCTTACGAAAAAAGTGATTTCTTGGCCCCTACCCTTCGACAAAGACCATTCCTGATCAAGCTCATTCATACTGTTAAAGTGTCAACTTTAGTGTCCTGATGAAGCTGCCAGATGCTGAGCCAGATCCTTGCTGGGTGACTTCTGATCTCTCTTGAAGAAACTCTTAAGTAACTTCTCAACAGATTTTGAAGGTTTTCTTGGCCTTCCTGTCCTATTTTTGCCCTTTACCTATTCTGCTCTCCTTATCCTTCAAGTTTCTTTAACAGCTTGAATACCACCATAGCCTATAGAACCTGTCGGGTTTCTTACCTGTTTTAATATTGACTACAAATTTCCTGTAATTACTGCAAGAAACTGAGAAATAATTATGATTTATTGTACCATTTGCTAAAACAACAAATCTAAAAGTGCCCTAAAACTGTTGCGCAGTACTGTGTATAATGTGTATTTTGACTCAAGATCTAGATATATATACTGGTGTAGAAACAGTTAACGGATGGGGGATGTTATTAATAATAAAATCTGTTGTGTATATACACTTTTTTTTTTTCTCCCCATAAATGGTTTCTACACCATGATATCTTAAATAAAACACATTAGTCGAGACAAATAAAATTACACTTGGTCATTGTCCATAAAGGGATTGGTTGTAGAATAGATTTGTGAATCCACTTATAAATTGAGAAATTGATGGAGCGCGTCCAATCTCGTACACTAAACATTTATTTAAACTGCTATACATAAAATATTAAGCAAACCAATTTCATTTCCATTACCCAATATACTTGGAGGAAAACACACGGAGAGATGCCCAAACGCTCAGCTTTGCGATTCGCTATCACAGTTTGCTCAAGCATGATCACGGCAAATAAGGAGATGTCAACTTAATTAATTACGGGGGGGGAAAAAAAAACAAGGTTATTAAAAAGTAATATTTTATTATTTTTATAGCTTCACACACACATCAGGATTCCCTGAGTATCCGTTGTCTGCAGCAAGGCCCCTTGGCAATTAATTTCTCTCTCCAGTGTTCAGCTCCTTGCTAATTGTATTGATTTTTATTAAAATGTGTACAAATCAATTTTATATATTAGGGCCTTGAAAGCTTTATTTCTTGCAAGGGATGGGATTTTTTAAAAAATAATAATTTCTTCCATATTACCTCCATTATCTGGAGCACTCATTCCATTTGCTGATGTCAGGTTCAACAAAGGCATTTCTTTAAAACGGGGAGGAAAGCTCGCCGGATGACATATTAAAGGGGACGTATGGGTAATAATGAAATATAGCTTCACATTGCGTTTAGTGACTGAAACAAAAGCATTTGTAGCTGATTGCGGAGGTGCTGTTCATCATCATTGTGTGGGATGCTGGACCGCGCTACAGGACAGTGCCACTTGCCTATCACACTGTATGTGGTTAATGAGTTAAATAGTCCTTCTTGTCCAAAAATAACATGCCATAATTCAATTTTGGCTTGAAGACTACAAGGAAACATGTCCGTCCCCTCCCAATTTGTGTCAAGCACACTTAAATGGACATTCTAGGGTTAAAAATGGATTGGGATGGAGGGGTTAAACAGAAATCCTTCTTGACCCCCTCTGCTCTCTGCCTACTGTTTTAACCTTTTAAGATCATTTTAAAGCATACCTTCTTTCCGGCAATGCACTGGCTCTTCAATCCAGTTCCTGCAAGCCGGAGCATGTCACATGGTCAACTGGGAGCTGGAAGTTCCAGCAAGAGTCCTGCCAGTTCAGTGGCAGGGAGTCAGGTGTGTGTCAGCATGATTCCTACTCCCTGGTCCCGTTGCCTGAAGGTCTGGTCAACCCTAGCTGTTCTGAGCTTCTGGGAGGAACTAAGCCCTCTGCACTCGGTCAGGAGAGGGTTGAGGAGGACGAAAAGGGCACTGTAATGGCTCAATTTACATTGGTCGCAATGCCTTTTTAATGTTTACTGGTATTGCTACATAGTCAGTCGACACTCACGTTGATCCTATGCCTCTACCAGTTCTCTTGCAACCCATTTACATGGGGTCGCAGCACATGGTTCCTTGGTGACGTTTGAAGTCAAAATGACCGTCTATTGAAAGTGAAGGTTATTCTTAGGCTAGAATATCATTGTGAAGGATAGTTTCATGGTTGGGTTGCAAGATCTGTTTTCCTGTTTACTACCTCTATCTTTCATGGTTGGGCATCACAAGAATGAAAGCCACACTCTGTATAGTATCAAGGATTTATATGCTGTAGTAGACAAATCAAAGAACACTTCTCCAGTCTCCACCAACATCCCAAACAACCAGGCATTTACATTTCATGGAATGTAATCATAGCAGTCTGTCTGTGCTCTATTTCTGTTGTCCATCTGTCTTTATCCATCTGTCATCCAGGTGTGAAGTCCTAAATATACCTGAACTTTGGATTTATTAACCATCATCCCATAATGTCTTTTTTATCCTTATGATCATAAATAAGTCTTCGAAAAAGGAACTTTCTAATCTCCGTCTAAATCTTTCTGATTTTTTTTTCTGCAATTAGAAATGTCCAAATTCAGAGGAAGAGATCAGTTATTAACAAGGTAATTTTTCCCAAAAAAATTGTCAAACCAGATTTTTTTTTTTTTTGTAAAATCGTTTTAATTCTAAAAGAAATAAGAAATATTTGAGCTTATACCCATTGTATTTCTTACTGTAACCTATTTTTGGCCAGTAGATGGCACCATCTACTGCCAAATTGAGCTAGAGGTTTGAGCAGCTGGTCTAGTTTCTTCTTTTTCTCCCTGCATCAGCTGCTGAAAGCCTAACATTTCAGATTTTTCAGCAGCTGATTTCACAGTCTTAGCTCTTTGGGCATTCTGTCTACAAGGTTAAAACTTTGGGGGCACCTTCTGCAGCCCAAAAGCAAACAAATTTAATTTGCTTTTGGGCTGCAGATCAGCATATTGAGATCTCGATACCGGGGCAACGGTACCTTTTTTGAAGCCTGAGATATCAATATTGGTAGTGAAGGGGTTAAAGTCTGCACATTTT
Source organism: Leptobrachium leishanense (assembly GCA_009667805.1). NCBI lineage: Eukaryota > Metazoa > Chordata > Amphibia > Anura > Megophryidae > Leptobrachium > Leptobrachium leishanense. The sequence continues at coordinate 30,036,986 of CM019071.1, read as the reverse complement.
ATGCCTTGAAATCACCTTTTAATGTGAGATTAACTTTCCTCCCCAATACCCAGCACTGACTGAGAGGACTGCTATCTGTGATATATCTAGGCAGGGTGTGGTATGGTTTTTTTTATTTTTATTTTTTTCCTGCTCATTTTAGATGTGACTAATCTCAATATAGAAATATTTGAACACATGCAGACTTAGCTCATGGGTACCTACCTTGCTAAAGGCTCCTGTGGGGGCTGACACGTCGGGAAAAGCTTACAGGCAGTATTTTAACATGATCTCTGCTTAAAGCATAGTTTTTACTTTTATCTAAGACCCGCAGTGCGTCCACCCAGTTTTCATTGGGGTTTCTACATTTTTTCACAAATTTTATTTTTGCACCTGGGCAACCTTGTACTTGGTGCATGCAGGTTCATATTGTTATATACGCCTACATATGCAGTAAATGTATGTGTATATATATATATATATATATATCTCCAATTGATTTTTGTAGACCTAAATGGACACTCTAGCCATCATTACCATCTAATGTATATTTCCATCACTTTTTTGTTTTGTCATTTAAATTTTTTAAATATTTATTTGTTTATAACCATGTATCAGTGTTTGGCATTTACTCAGAGGCGTAACTAGAAACCTCAGGGCCCAGGTGCAGGAACCATGACGGGCCCCCTCCCCCACCCTAGGAAAAAATATATTTTGTCCCCCTCCCGTCAACATGCATTGGTCCCCTCCAGTACCACAATGTTGACTCCAGACAATCAGTGTCCCATTTTTTCCAGGTCCACTATGACCTCTTCAGTCCATCCTATTATTAATGTAATGTGCACTATGTGTGGCTCACAGAGCTCCACAGCAATAAACCTCACCGTAAAGTGTGCTGTGTATGAGCGTATCACAGAATCCACAGAAATAAAACTCAGCAATGTGCAGAGTGTATGAGCGTATCACAGAGCTCTACAGCAATAAAACTCACAGTAATGTGTGGTGTGTATCAGTGCAAATCAAGAGCTCCAAAGTAATAAAACTCACAAATATTTATATAAAAAAATATGTATATATATTATAGGCAAGCCCCCAGGCCCAGTCAGGCGAGTGTGGACTCCCCGGACTCAAGGGCCTGGGTGCGGTGGCACCCTCTGCACCCCTGGTAGTTATGCCCCTGCATTTGCTATTTCTTTAAGTGTAACTATACCATTCGCTGCCAGCAATGCTGAACCACAGCAAGAGTTGCGGCTTGACTTGGAGAATGACAGAGGATCCAGTAACTTTACTGGTCAAGGCTCTGGAGTTAACCGCTCACTCGTTATTTGTTAATGGCCCACTCTGGAATCCAGCGCAGTGTAAGCTTTGGAACTGGACATTCAAGGAATAATTTTACAAGGGGTTACAGGTTTATTGATAAATTGTCCACATTTTATCAGGTTAATTTTGAGAAGATAAATACATCTATTGTGTGTGGCATTAAGTGTGATACCTAGAATGAGTTCTGATTGGTTTAATACACATACGCAAATAACAAAACAAAACAAAACACATACCAACAAATGCTATACATGCATATAAATGTTTCTCAGGTCTGTGGGTCTCTTGACTGCAATACACATATCTGTACCCCATATCCTATGGGTCCTTAAATCTTAGTTAATTTAATGGTTTATTGGCCTATGAATCCCATGTTTTGTGGCAGAGGTTTTTGCGTGGCACTATTTAGACTGTATTCCCTAAATAGCCGTAACTGTCACATACTCTGGGTATCCTGTCTGGCGATACTGTGAGTGGTGTCTTTTGAGTAAGACCTGTTAGAAATTAATTGCAAGGGATGCTTTTGTTGTGGTAATATAATTGTACCCTATTGAATCATGACAGATGTCTGCTGCCCTTGAAAGCGACGTGGAGAGAGGGGGGGTCCGACTCTTAAAGTCCTATTTAGCGTCCAAGGGAAATTGCTTTTTTTTCTTCTACACTAAACCTTTTTAATACAAAGGCGTATTGAGGAAAATTCGACAACTAAAGATGTTATAGATTAAAGAGCAAAATATTAGGCAAATTGTAATTGAATAGGTTAAATTTTCTTTTACACTTGGCCTCCTCAATAAAAGTATTTTCAAAAGGTGTACCTTTTTTAAATGTGAAAAGGAGTATGAATACTGAGGCATTAGACCATGGGTCCGCAACCTTGGCCCTTCTGATGCTTTGGAACTACATCTCCCAGAATTCTGAGCCACACATCAGGTTGGCTGAGCCTCTTGGGAAATGAAAACATCTGGAGGGTCAAGGTTATTGACCCCTGTATTCAATCTTTTTTTTTTTGAGCAAGGATTTTACCAGGAAGGATACATTGCGATTTCTCTTCTTTTCAAGTATGTCCTGGGTGGCGAGTATGTACCGTTAGGTGTCTTGCCCAAGGACACTTACTGGAGAGGTGCTCTTGCCGGGATTGAACCTGTGTCTCCACAGTCTCTCTCCACACAGAGCAGTGATGTTACCTCTACTCCACCCAGCCGTTACAATCTCTGTTGGTAATGACAATTAAACCCCAGACATCCCAAACCACAGTGGTAGCAAGACCTCGATGAAAAAATATATATTTTCTTCACATAGTTCTTCCCTACAATTCCGAAAGCACCATTTATTATACAAAAAATATAAGGGGGGATCTATAATATTAAAGTAATATTGATACTCTGATAATTGCTGAAGAAAGCAAAATGCGTTGACGCTGCATCTGAACTCAATACTTAGAAGGAACATTCTACTCGTCCTGATGATTTTATGTTTTTGAAGTGGTCAGGAGGTGAGGAGTCGTCCCCACCGCCAAACCAAACTGGTTAAAAAGCTGGATGAGGTAGACGAGTTTCCTCCACCCCACCCAGAGTCACCAGCATCCAGGGAATCAGATTTTCCGAGCTGTCTGTCACTAGTTCAGTTACTAGTGACGCCAGCATGCAGTGTGCTGACATACTATCTCTGAGACCAATCACGTTAGGGATCTGTCTCCAAGAGCCTGTGATGGATCGGAGCTCTACATGCACAGCACAGGTGCTACGGAACTTTCATACATAAAGTTCGCATATCCTGTTGCATTTCCTACGGATTGCAAATTGCGCAGAAAAGCTCCATGGACTTCCGGGTTTAGGAGTCCTCGAGCCAAGGAGGGGGAGCTGCACACGCCAAAGGACAGAAGGCAGGTTCACCCAAAAATAAGAAAGAAATAAAAAGATAGGGCCGAAGCGATCGGACACCTCTGTCCAATTATTTAAGAGGGAAAAAAAGGACACTCTACATTTCAGAGTGTTCTGCTTAATGATTACTATCCTTTCCATGGGGCGTCTTTGTAGTTTTCCCTTTTGTGTTCTACATTGTGCGCTATGTTTCTGGGGTTATGGGCCCTTTTGATATTCTGTAGCAATGTTCTAAAAGTGGAGCAGTCACCACGGAAACCCAATTTACATTCTTGCTGTTTGTACGACATTCTGAATTTTGTCCCCAAAAAAAGCAACCTTTTTTTATAAATTAAAACTGTGATCCGCTATTCCGATACGACTTCAGCGTTCATAAGGTTCGCTGCGAAGGCTGCAGAAGATCGGTATCGTTCCAAATGTATCAAGCTCGGGAAACGCCTAAAAATGCATTGTTCTGTAAAATCTTATCTCTTTTCTGATGTTCTTGCTAATGATTGTTGAGTGATCCATCCATATGCTCGTGGCAGCAGTCCAACGCTGTCAAACCAAGATAGAGTACTTGTAGACCTTTAACAATAGAAGAAAAAAATGAAGACGATACTGTATCTCGCAAGTATACGATCCTGATATGTGTATTGGGCAAGGTAAAGGAGAAATGGGAATGGAATGCTGAATAAGCAGACATTGTTGCTGGGTAGGCGACAAATAACATATTTGACTGCATTTAGCATGTCCCGTATGTGTTTGCTGCAAGGCCATATTCCGATGGGATGCCTTTCTCCATACCTTCTTTTTGTAGTGTGAATCACAATCTGTCTGCGCTATATGAGGGATCATTAGAAAACGCAGAAGATAAGTGGACTGGTTTTGCTAGAAGCTGTCTCCAGGCTGTTTGTTATATGTATCGCACACTGTCACTACATCACAGGCTCACTATTGCCCTACAAGCCTGTCTAATGGGATCCTCCACTGCTGATGCCTGCTTTACTCTGACCTACTTCTGTTCTCGTGTCCCAGCAAGCTGTCAGGAGCTATCAGAGCATTGGGATCTGAAATAAACACTCACAGAGGAGAAACAGCGAGCGTGTCTACTGAACATAATTAGCTGCAAAAACACCTTGTGTTTTCTTTATCTCTTCTTTACAGTTTTTTTTTTTTTTAATATTTCATTCCTGTCTTTATTTGCTACAGAACAGTTTGTTTTAAACAAATAACAGGCTTTTAAAATGAAAACGCTGGATTTTAATAATGGGGTGAAACCCACGAGGAAACAGTAGCTGTGTTTACATAAGGAAAGAACAGGAATCTTTTTCCTCAACAAATAAACGTTTTTATTACAGTTTTATTGCCTATATCTAAAACTCCTGTGTGTGTGATATCCCTGGTACTCTATAAACCCTGAAGCTAGACGCGAGCAATATTTTTGAGATAACGTGTATATACTGCTTCTTGATTTAAAATAAAAAATAAATAAATAAACCTCGTCCCGAGAATCCCAAACTTATTCTTTGCTGAACTAGTCGTTGTGGAGTTAACATACTGTAATTGCATATTTTTGCTCAAAAAAAGATGAAACTAAAGACTCCGTGGTCTTTTCACGGCTATAGTGTCATAGGATTTGAAATCTGCTTAAGCTTTGTCCCAAAAACCTGATTTTTTTTTCTTAATAAACCATATTTTTATGTGTTTCGATTTTTAGAATACTGGTCTTTCAGAGTATCTAATAAAACTTTATAAAACACAAAGCAGAAGGTCATAAAAGCAGAACCTTAAAAAAAATTGCAACTTTTTCAAAACCCTTGACATTAAAGTATCAAGCATCCACAAATCCCTTATTCTTGCTTGTCTGCTGCCTATATAATTGGTAAAGAAAAAGAGGTGGTTGCTAGAGACGTCATCATTTTCCTTACAAAGTCACAGAAAATGTTGTAATCCTATCAGGGTTATTCAAAGAGCTCCAAATTGCTGGAGAAAGGTAACCGAACGCTGAAATTCATTGTACGGTTACCTTTCCTGGCCATTCGGCTATCCAGAGAGCAGGCAATTCGCCAAATCCTGGCGAATTGCCTGCACATACGGTGCCTGTTCGAGGGCAGTGAATCCCCATAGAGAAGCAATGCTTCGTCTATTCAGAGAACAAAACCAGCAGGGAAAAGTGCCGAAATGCCCTGCCATTCGGTGGTTTAATTCGGCAGGTTTATTCAGGTGAATCCCATAGGCTTCAATGTTAAAAATATTCCCATTTTAATTCAATATCTAATAAACCGTTCATTATAATATTCTGCAGTAAAGAGTCTCTTTATTTATAGAATTTTTAGGCATTTTTTGCAAACATTTTTTCAATCGTTTTTTTCTTTTTTCTGTAACCGTCCTTTTTATTATCATTTAATTGGATCTTATGTGTAAATTTCAGACATTTTCGTTCTGTAGTTTGTTTGCAAACAGCGTTTCACTTTTCAAACATTCAAGTGTACTGTTTTTTTTTTCTTTTCACTCCATTTGTCTGCGGTGTCATGTTTTTCCAGCAACTGCTCTGTGCTGTGATCCACTCCTGCTCGGGTTTCTCCGGCGTCTTCGGCGGGGTTAATCCAGATGTTTTTGCGGGTTTCGGTGTGCGTTCGCCCTCATTTTGCGGTGAGTTTTCGGCGGGTTTGCGGCGACTTTTCCCTGCATTACGGCGACCCTGGGGTGTTTGCTGAATACACCGCAGGGTCGTCGAAATGGGATCGTCAAATCCCCCTGAATTGAAGAGAACGAAAAGTCACCGAACGTGCGTTGACTTTTCGATTCTCTTTGAATAACCCTGTATGTATTTTTTTTTTGTTCCATTAACTTTTGGCATTACGTAATTTAAATTTTTGTACACGTCTCCTGAATGTAACAAATGATTTTCTTGGCCTCACTCTAGTAATTTCAAAGGCATTAAAAGGCAAGATGTCAATTCTACGGGAAGCAAAACCCCAAACATCAACGCTGTATTTTTAATGGATTCTATAGTTGACACGTTAACTAACTGGACTAAAAATGACAGTAATGTGAATGGTTGTTTGTGTGATGCTAGTGGAGGCGGGGGAATTGTAGTTTTTTGATTTTCTATATTTTTGCATCTTTGCTGTGATCTACTGGGTAAACTGGAGTACAAAGTTTAGGCCATGTGAGAAGTCCACTGCTGAGACGACCACTTCAGTAATTTGCAGGTTCTTTATCCTCGTCTGATGTGTAAATAAACAGCCATGGTACTCTTTCCCTTGAAATGTTAAACTAAAACCAAATTAAAACCTACTCCCTCGTGGAATATAACAAAACAGATATTTCTATAGATCAGGACTTGGAAGCTTAGCTACTTATCAGTCACAAAACGCCATTACAATTTTTTTTTCTCCCTACCCAGCTCTCAGCCTCAGCCTTCTCTTGGTGTCCTGGGTCCTAATAAGAAATGTTAGACTATATGGGCTGGGTAATGCCAAATCAGCTACAGGTGTAGCTGCTACTGATCTTAAACCTATAAACAAGGAAAGAGGGCTTTCCAGCTGTCTGCTACTATAGTTACCCTCAACCTGCTACCATTCTGCATACTGTGATATACACACGGCACGCTTTGTTTTGATGATGGGAAGAACAGAAAAACATGCTCATTTATTTGTTTTGAATCTACAAATTTTGCAGTGCTACAATGAGATTCAATATAAAAATAAACACGACACAAATTTTCCTAAACACATTTGAACAGGGCTTGGCAAATCCCCTGGAATTGGTGAATTGGGCGCCTCCAATATTTTCCTGGCAACTTCCTTATGTGTGTTTACTTGTTTTTTTATGAGGGTTTATTGTTTTAAGTTTAGGCTCTTCTTACTGTTTCTCTAACAAGTTTTGACAATCTCTGCACCATGCCGAAAATAAATAAAATGTTTTTTTTTTTTTTCTATCACCATGAAAACATCTCTATGATTTTGAGGTCCTCATTGTCTGGAACTAGTAGTCCTTATACTGAAATGCTACCTTCAGAATCTCATGTTTTGGTGCTCACTATCTTCATGTAGGAATCGAGTCACTGTGGAAAAAGCATCATAAACTATAATTTTTATGTCACCAACAGTTTCCGCAGCATTTACAATAAAGCATGGGGAATTAAATGAATAAAATGACAGTCTTAAACAAAAACTAGGCAATGAGAACTCTATTCTGATGAGCTTAGAAATTCAATTAGACACAAAATGACCGTTTCCATGTTTTGTCTTGTATTCTGTAGCTTCTTAGTGTAAAATGCTGATACAAAAACTTGGCTTCCCATTCCAATCCTGATATGGGAATCTCCAGCAAAGTTCATAGGCGAGGTGAAGGAAATCAGGCCCATAGTCATTTTGCACCTCCCTTAACCTGTGAGATAGCTCTCATTGTCTTCTCCATCACTCAATCAATGGCATGCGTTCATATGAGACAGACTAGGGTGGAGTTGAGTATTGTAAATCAAATCATTGTCCATGCCATACTTTGGAGACAGCACAAAATTAGTTAGAATCTTTATTGACTTTATTTTTTCGCCTCCTCCTACTTTTAACAAGATAAAAACCTAAGAATATTGTTTTGTTATATGTGAAATTCTAAATAGTGATATCTTGTATTTTCTTGGCATTAGAGATAGAACTCTTGAATATAATTTCTTTACTAACGTTTGGCATTCTGGACGATGTTTGTATTTCGTCTATTTCTGCTGTTACGTTCTTATCAATATACATCGCAACTCTTTGCAACTTTGTTCCTCTTTTCAACTTCTTTTTACACGTATATTTTGTGTAACCTTTTTGTGACAGACTTTCATGTTTACGAATGTAGTTTGATCTACACAATAGCATATCCTTTTTTTTCTGCTGCTTATTATGCCAAGAATGGATATGCCTTGATCACTTTATGAATTGACTTTTGTCCTGCAGTGAGTAAACACCTATTCATAAATCCTTAGCCGCCTCCTACATTTAATTTTTCTTTTTCTTCCTCAGGTTTTAACCCTTTGATACCAGAAAGGGAGTGTAACATAAAGCCTTATTATGCATTTGATCTCCTCACATTGGGTTATCTCAGGCAAACTTACTGAACCAGTTTGCTTGGTATAAAATTAAGCACACTGTCTAGTTAAAGGGATGCTTCAGTGCTCTCTCACATTTTTAAGGATATAAAGAAGCGGATAGAAATTAAATAACATGAAAGCCCCTCCCCCCCATGTTTATTGCCTACGATTCCTAGAATTATTTACAATGCAGTAAATGTCCAGAGAATCATGGGAGGTGTAGTTCAGAAACATCTGGGGGGCCAAAGTTTGAGATCCCTGCTCCAGATGTTTTAGAACTACATTTCCCATGTTGCTTTACCAACCCAATGAGTAGCTGAGCGCATCATGGGAGATGTAGTTCCAAAACATCTGGGCCACTATTTTTTTTATTATTTTTTTTGAGAAAGGATTTTACCATTGAGATTTCTCTCGTTTTCAAGTATGTCCTGGGTGGCGAGTATGTACCGTTGGGTGTCTTGCCCAAGGACACTTACTGGAGAGGTGCTCTTGCCGGGATTGAACCTGTGTCTCCATAGTCTCTCTCCACACAGGGCAGTGATGTTACCTCTACTCCACCCAGCACCTATTCCTCGGTTGTTGATCAAGCGGTAAGTAAGAAATTCTGTGCATTTACTTACCGTTTCTATTTTACCATGTTCCGGCGTAGGCACTTTATTGGCAGCTGGGCCCAGAATGAAGTGCAGTCACAATCTATTGAGATTGTGCAGGGAGACTAGGTTCTAGTTTCAGTCTCGCTCTGCTCGCAGAGGCAGAAGGAATTGAAACATTTGAGCCGAAAGCTCAGCTTGCGGCAGGAGTGGAATAGCGATATCCCAGCGATATCATAACTACAGCAGTCATTATGTAGAACATCTTATCGACGGTGGAGTAGAGGTAACATCACTGCTCTAGAACTGTGGAGACACAGGTTTGAATCCCGGCAAGAGCTCCTCTCCAGTAAGTGTCCTTGGGCAAGACCCCTAACGGTACATACTCGCCACCCAGGACATACTTGAAAATGAGAGAAATCGCAATGTATCCTCCCTGGTAAAATCCTTTCTAAAAAAAAAAAATGTAGAATATGGTCCCTGGAGGGTCATGGTTGCTGACCCCTGTTCTGGTGGTTTGTGCTTAAATTCTATTCAGTAAAACAAGCATTTTCCTATTTTATATACATTGTTTATTTCCTACCTTTTTCAAGTTATTCCCATGAAACAGGGTCTGCAAACTGCCCCTCCTAAAATATATGTATTTACTTACTAGCTAGGTCCCTGCTGTGACTCCTGCAGCTGCCTTCACTGCTATGCGATTTGCATAGGCAAAATCAGAAATCCATGGTGGGATGTAACTGGTAAGAAAAATGCAAGTTCATGGACTCTTCTTTTTTAAAAAGAATACTTTGTTAAAGATGGGAAATAATGGATTACAGTAGGGAATATATTTTTTTTACTTAAATCAATTCAGCATGATATAAATCAACAACAAAAAAAACACTCGAATGTCCAGTAAGGCTAGGGTCAGATGAACGCAGTGCGAAGGCGCGTGCAGCCGCACTTTATCACAGCCGTAGTAGCAGCAAATGACGTCCAATGACAGGCAATATACAAAGTACGGCCGCACGAAAGTTCGGCCGGGCAACGCAAGTGGCAAACAAACGCATTTTTTCAAGAACGTGAAACCGCTAGTACTGACGTACAGAGTGCGCTGCGTCCGCTAGCGGCGTGTGTGCGTGATTAGGAGACGTCAGACGCTGCTAATGTCCGGCCAACATAACGTCCAGATGCAAAAAGTGTTTTATTGATGTTCCGTACAAAATCACGGACGCAAATGCGCATCGTATGACCGCTATCGCGTATTCCGTGAAAAAATATGCCCATTCGTTTGAACGCACTTTTTCACGGACAACGCGAAAAATGAGTTCGTCTGACCCTAGCCTTAGCTCTTTTTGTATGACGTTGGACTTGCTAAAGAGCATCTGACATATTTACCTGTACAAGTGCCGCCATAGCTGGTTCTTCTGGTCTTTCTTGACCAGTAAACATTAGTGGATCTGATTACACTTCCGGCTGCTGTGCCAATGGTATCACCAATATTGAGGTGCATGGTAGGTAAGGTGCACTTACAGCACAGGTGTACTGACACGGGATTTTTTTCCCCCCTTCCTAAACCATAAATGTAATCTTACTTAAAAACCCAAACGTTCAGAATAATGACAAATACTTGTAGAATTGGTCTGTTTTTCTCCTCATGGCAACCTTGGATTGGAATGTTGTATTTCTTTTGAAAGAGAACATAGTGTAATATACTGTTATGTATCTTTTTAAGTCATTAAAAATGTCTTCTTCTGCTTTAACCTCCCTGGCGGTCTATTTATTTTTAATTTTCTTGACTAAAAACGCTCCATTTTTTTTCTCCCCCCCCCCCCCCCCCCCAGCGGTATTCCCGAGTGTGGCTCCGGGTTAAATTCCTATGTTGGAAGCGGTAACCCCAAGCAACACTCGGGATGCCACTGGATACATCACCTCTCCCTGCGCTCCCTCGATGTCCCCGCAGTCTCCTCCGGCGATCGTAACCCTCATACTTCCTGGTTCCCACCTCGCGAGAAGGAATCCAGGAAGTATGAGGTCGCGATCGCCGGAGACTGCGGGGACATCGAGGGAGCGCAGGGAGAGGTGATGTATATAGCCCGAGTGTGTCTCGTTGTTACCTTTCTCAGCGGTGAAATTTAACCCCGAGACACACTCAGGATAACTGTCAGGGGGGTTAAAACAGCACATTGAACCAGCACATTGAAGTAACATGTTGCTGCAAGTAACAAACTGGCACTCCTCTGACCATTTTGCAAGGCTTGTTGATTACCTCTCTGCCGTTTGCATTGCTCCATGGCCTAAATATTTTTCCCTAGAGGATACTGCAGCCTAGAGTAGGTAAGTATGAGCGTTGCGCTGGACCCCTGTTCCAGTCAGACCATGTGGAACATCGCTCAAACCATTCCATTAAAGTTTCTTAACCGCTTCGATGCGGAGGACGATGGCTGCTGCTGTGCTGAGGACGCGTTGAGCGCGTCCTCACTTTGGGGTCAGCGTTCGGCCGAGTTCCGGCCGATCACTGGCCCCCCCGGTGCGGGCTGACATCCTCGATGTCAGCCCAGCATCCGGAACTGCCGCCGGTGAAATTAGGTGTCATCACGGCAGCGCGATGACACCTAATTCAGGCGCCCCCTTGCATGTGCGGAGGGGGGGGTCCTTCGGACCTCAATCCCTCCCGATCGGTGGCGTTGCGGGGGTTAACCCAGGCACCATTTGGAAGGGCACAGCCTGCCCTTCCAAATGGTACCTGGCATTAACCCCTGGGGAGCTGGATCGCGAATCGGCGCTGAAAAGCGCCGGTTCGTGATCCTTTCCCGGAGCTGGCCGACATCTTGGATGTCGGCCAAGCCTCCGGGAACTCCCCCTGAGGACTGGCGTCATCGTGCATAGCACGATGACGCCAGTCCTGGAGTTAACCCCTAACTGCCACGGATCGGGAGATAGGGAGTTCATTGGAACTCCCTATCTCCCGATCCGTGGCAGCTAGGGGTTAACGTTTGGTATTGTTGGATCGGCCAGAGCATGGCCGTTCCAACGATACCAAACACGAAAGTGAAAAAAGTTTGTAAAAATAAATAAATAAATAAAATAAAAATAAAAAAATATTTAAAAATAAAAATTATAAAAAAAAAATAAACACTTTTTTTTGGTTTGTTAATGCAGCAATATTGTTCCCATTTCAATTATAATGTGAACAATGATCCTGCACTAACAATTTTTGTATGCGGTGCGTTTGTTAAAAATCGTGTAATTTTCCCCAAAAAAAATGTAACGAGACCCCATCTCTAATTTTTTTAACAAGCGCACCCCATACAAAATATAACCGCAATTGCTCGCATGTTAAAATGTGAAAAAAAAACACTTTACACGTTGTAAATTATTGAAAATTCATATTTTATTGCATTTTTTGTTATAATATACAGACAGGTCATGACGTATACATATAATAATGACATATTATTAATCTGCCGAGTCTGACGGAAAGAACGATATATAATATGTCTGGGTCATATACTAAAATAAGCTTCAAAACGCGTTTAAACATGATGAGCAAAACGGTAAAAATGACCTCAGCACAGGGGCGGGAAAAGCCTCAGCAGCGAAAGGGTTAATCAACGCATTTCACCCACTGCATTGGGCTTTCTCAAGATTACATTTACATTACCAGCTGGCCTCAAAATATTGATGTGCATTGCTTTGAGTTATGTCCATTTTTTTAAAGATTTTTTGCAGCAATTAATCAGAAAGCACAATCTAATGTTTTTCCTTTTTAAGCTTTTATTTTCATTTTTTATGCAAGGATATATTTATTGAGGGGTGTCTAGAATGAAGAGTAAACTGTGTATAATAGTGGTAAAATTCTTGAGCCGACTTCTGGCTTGTCACCTACCACAAGTTGGTCTTAACTGTAAAGAACACAGTATATGGAGGCATAAAATAATCCATATTGGCTTATGAAAGTCTGACAGGTCTGTGCATGCTATGCTCAAAACTGAGCCTCTGCTGTAGGAGTTCCAGTCACTTGGCAAATCCTTATTTTCAGAGCTCTTGTTTTTAAGGGGGGGGGGGTTTCTTCAGTTTGTGCTAGTATTGAATTTATAATAAAAACACAATATTATATCTGAGCCTATTATGGGATCCCATGACAACAGCTCTTAAAATTGACTTTTGTAAGGATGCGAATAATGCAGTTAATGTGTGACATTACATGTCGTTATAAGCTGTGCCGATCTATTCCTACCTATTCAATTTATTCTTCTGTTTTATGGTCTCTATTAATGACATTATATGAAGGTAATAAAATGAAAACCAAAACGCATTTTTACCTCAATCTTGTGGCTTCTTCAAGTCACGAGATTGAGGCGAAACATGTTCTTGTTCGCATTTGGGTTATACAGTATTTTATTGTTTTGTTTTTTAAAATATATTAACGTTAATTAAATTATATCATGAAGATCGTTTTCATGTCTTTACATCAAGAATGTCAATCTCTTATAAATAGTTTGAGCTTAGATAGAGAAGACCCTGGAAAATTTATTTTGAGATATAATATATATAATTTTTTTTTTCTATGGTGAAAGATTACCAACATAAATTTTTCGTACTTGGACATCTGAAATTCTTTGCAAGGTTTTCTTCTCTAGATTGGTTAAATTCTGCATCTGCATGCGATCTGCTGAAATATTTAAAGGCCCAATGAGTCATGCCTAATTACACAAGTACTCCATCTAGACTCCGATGGCAGCCAGTAGGAATATTGTATGTAGAATTTGTAAGGAGAAATGTTCAGCTCGCAAGGACATCTATTAGCTGTAATGTTCCTGTTTGGGTTTTAATCAGATGAGGTTTGACTTTCAGCTTCTAGGTCAAATGAGTTAATGCAATGTTGCTCTTCGGCTTGTTTTATGAGGCCTCCTATAATAATTGAAAATATGTAACTGAGATCCACAGAGCCGTTATATTGTCTCTCCTTTATCACAGTAGTTGCTATTTCCCATGAACCATGATTCTCAGCCAGCCATAGAGCTGGCTGAGAATTATTGTGAAGGCAGCTCACAGTGGCTCTGGCTAATACGTTACCATACCTGGAGTGGAGGGCGATGGTTCCTACTTTAAATTTAATAAAAGTCAGTATGTAGGATGATCTAGCATTTGCAAACCAAAGTAACAGTTTTTCTAATCCTACTTTGGTGGGTTTTTTTGTTTTATGATTTTTGGTGATAATTTCTACCTTTTCTTTCACAATTTTTTCGACAATTTCGAAGAATCCAGCGATACCGTTAGTTCCAACCTTTCCACTCTATGGGAAACAATGTGTGGCCAATCCCTTTGTGATTGGCTGCTGATGCCAAATGATCTATGTAGCACTATCTTTAACGTGCTCATGCAACACCTAGGTTTCCTTTGCAAAATCTCATCAGTAGGATAGTGCATTAGTCTAAAAGATCATTGCAATATGTGATCCCTTGATAACGTATTGCAGGTTATACTTGCCCTTTATCCAGCCCTTTATACTTACCCTTTATCTTGTTTCTGCTCCGTGGACACACCTTACAAGGGCCATCATGCACCACTGAGCAATTTCTTTTTTTTACTTTAGCTCTCTGTAGTGATGTTGGCTGATATTTTAGTGACGGCACCGGACTGCAATACAGAGCGTGGATTGAGTGGAGGAGCATCCTGTAGGATGACGCTTCCCCTTACAGCTTTCACTGGCCTTGCTGCCATGTCACCGGTAGTGAGTGGCGGCAGAACCTTGCTAGGGAATTACTGAAGATTTCCAGGTATGTGCTAGCAAAAAAAAACCTAATGGTTAATATAAGGAACAATTCCTTATCAAATTAGCCCAACTTAAAGGGACATGCATGTCTAGAAATATTTTTTTTGACAGGTAAACACTTTTGTACCAATAAACAAATCAGAATAAAAGTTTTAGGAATATGTAAAAAAAAAAAAAAAAAAGTGTTTCTCTAGCCACGCCCCTCAGCTAGGGGTGTTTCTTCAGCTCTCACTTCCTGTATATTCCCCGCCTCCGCCCCGCCCACTACTCCACCCATCAAAGCTTCACATGTACTAGCACAAGCTGTGCATGTGAAACCCTGTGCATGCTCAGGACCTCAGACTGGGGAAACTGAGGAACCGAATATTAGCATCTCTGAAAGCAAAACACACCACCTGACTCGCTCACACACTCCCTCACTTGCGCTCTTTCATGGTTTACTTACTCACGGTCTCACTCAAACTCCCTCACACAGTCACTCACTCTCACATGGTTTCTTGCGCTGTCTCTTGTGTGCGTGCTCTCTCTGCACCTTTTCTTGCGCTCTTGCTGCTGTACCTTGCTGTCTCTGTGCTTTTTTGCTATCCCTCTCTCTGCTGTCTCTTTTTCTCCCTGTATGTATTGATTTCTTTCCTTCCCTGTCTCTGCAGTAACTGGGAGTGAAACAGTTACAGATTGGAATGGCACTCAGCCCCGCCCTCCCCTCACAGTGCAGGAGGGAGGAGGAGCAAGTCAGTCGCACAGCGCGTTTTTTTTATCTATATCTAGGTTTACACACTGATTGGTTAGCTCAAAGAGCCTCCTGAGGTGGGTGTGGAAAACGCCAAGAAAGAAAATCCAGTAAATATGAAAAAATAATATTTATTTCTGCATATTGAGACTACGGCTCATTCAAAAGGCATTATACGTTTTTTTTAAAGGCACATTGACAAAGCATGCATGTCCCTTTTTTAAGTTGGGCATAACCGGTATAGTTTAATAATAACCACAATTTAAATCACGGCCGTGCTAGCAGCAAATGACGTCCAATGCCAGGGAACATACGACGAACGGCCGCACGAACGTTCGTCCATGCAACGCAAGTGGCCAACGAACGCATTTTTTCGAGAACGTCAAATCGCTACTACTGACGTACAGAGTGCGCTGCGGCCGCATAGCGGCGTGTTTGCGTTATTGGGAGACGTCAGACGCTGCACACGTCCGGCCAACATAACGTCTAGACGCAGAAAGGGTTTTATTGATGATCCGTACAAAATCACGGACGAAAATGCGCATCGTATGACCGCTATCGCGTATTCCGGGAACAAATACGTACGTTCGTTCGAACGCACTTTTTCACAGACAACGAGCGCATTCTGTGCGGAATGTGCATCCGTTCACAATGGACGTACTTTCTGACTGATGACAAGGTAGTGGTCACACGGTCCGTTTTTGTGACTGATGTCTTTTTGACTGATGTAGAAGGGAAAATAAATTAATATGAAAAACATTTTGTCTGTCACAATGCTGGACGTCAAAAATGCAGGCCGTCTGACTACGTTCCATCACTCACACACAAAGCTATGCGGACGCAGCGCGCTCTGTGCGTCCGTTCTAGCGGATTTACGTTCTTGCCTAACTTGCGTCCATTTGCTGCGTCCGTTGTGCGTCTGCACTTCTGTGCAGACGTACTTCGTGTGTGGTCTCTATTGATCATAATTGTATGCTACCACGGACGTTAAAATGTGCGGTAACACGGAGGTGAACACTGCGCTCGTCTGACCCGAACCTTAACATCAGCCAAATTTACTCTACCTTTTTGTTTAGGATGAAGTAATGTCGAATTGGTTTCAAATGCTTTGTTATTCTGTGTTTGATGACCGTGCCACTTTAAGATCTTGTTTTATAAGGTCTGTACTTGATCCACTCTGTACATTGCAGATCCTTTTAATCGCAAGCCACATATCAGTGACACCAGAGTGAGTAAATAATGACACATAGGGACTACTGTTTTTTCTTAATGTCTGCAGTTATGTTTAAAGCTGAAGGAAAATGCAGGATCCTGCGGTTGTGAAATTGGCACAGTCACTTTTAATCTGTGCTTGATTTTCTAAATTCTCCAAACTACTCGATAACCATTTTGTTTTCCAAGCTTTGAGTTAAGCAGGTCATGGATTTTCTTTCTTCTGTGGATAATCTGAGCACCAGACGGGAAGAACTGGTAATGATTAGAAAGAACACCAAGCACATCGCCCTGTGTACATAGCCTGGGGTCTCGCAGACCCCCATTAGCATGCCGAACACTGTGATTCCATTAACAAGCCTTAAATTGGTTTACTTTGAGTCTAATAATATGGTGTGTGATGTCCTACTAACTTTGTGTTCCATCCATAATATCTTGGCAACACAAGCAATTGCACATTTTTAAAGGTTCACTAATTGTTGCTTAAATTATGGATTAAACCGTGGAATCTTTAAATTTTACCGTCTTTGTTATAGCTATGAACATAGCACCACGATGTTTACAGATCATGTCTAACTGATTATCATTTTGCAGAGCTTGTTTTCAGATTTTCTTTATTGTCTTATGGTGTATGAACAGTACACTTAGATATGTCGAATTGGCTGCAGCCTTTGCGTACCTGCTGACTGACAAACCTACGGCTTGGCTCGTTAGGTGATTATCCCTTCCAAACTTATTGGTCCAAGTTTCTTTAAGTAGTTTCTTGTTTGTATTTTTTTTATTATTATTATTTTTGCTCCTGTTACAAACGTAATTTTCACTGTTGTAGGGCACTTTTTAAGCTGTCCATGCACTGGTCACAATAATGACACCTATAGCTCTTTTCAAGAAGCCAGGTTTGAAGTCCATCACCCTTTTAAACTGCCTTGCTTTTAAAGAAATTATTAACTTTCAGACAAATTTCTTTTTATTACATTTTTTTTATAAAGCTTGGAGACATTCTAGGATTAAAATGGATGTAGGAAGAAAGGGTTAGACATTAACTAATTCTTCGCCTGCCCATGCCCCCTCTTCCTGTTATAACCGTAGCGTGTCCATTGATACTTGTCTTCACTCCAGTGCCGGGCTACCTCGGCATTGCTCCAAAACTCAGTTTGCGGTTTCCATTGGTATTGAGCATCCAGTCGATCCAATAGCTGTTAAAGTGTGAGCTACTGACTAATCGGGAAAATACTGAGCTGTGTATTCCTCTCTTAAACTCAGAAAGGATGATCAGCGGAGGCAGATTGATTTCCGTAGAAAGGCCTCACCAATATGGAAGGCTAAATCGGGAGTCTGCGGCATTTGCTTTGGTGCCTTGGGAGGGAGGACGTACTTAAATTACATTTATGTCGTGCTAATTTATTCTATGTTCAGATTTTCCTCTTTGTTCTGTTAAACAAAAAATATGTATAATTCTTTAACTGTACTGCTCATCCACCATATGTTCATGGTGGCAAGAATGTCTAAGTAGACAAATAGACCAGATAGTTTATCCTGATTTTTAAGATTATGGAAGTTAAGAAGTCATTTTATTGGATTTTTTTTGTTTTTAGGAAAAAAACGG
The DNA here is from genome assembly GCA_009667805.1 of Leptobrachium leishanense. Classification (NCBI taxonomy): domain Eukaryota; kingdom Metazoa; phylum Chordata; class Amphibia; order Anura; family Megophryidae; genus Leptobrachium; species Leptobrachium leishanense. Next base: position 30,018,843 of record CM019071.1, on the reverse strand, counting down.
AAATTCCTTAGGGTGCATTTAGCATTGTTACTGATTTTTCCTTCTTGCTTACTCACTGGCACAAATAGTTTTGTTGTGGAAATCCAAAAGTTGCTTCTCTTGATCATGTCAAAATTGGTTTCCGTTACTACTTGGATCTGAGGGTTTATCTATTGAACTGAAAATTAAATATTGTCAGTTTCATGGGCTTTGGATTTGACTCCAGTAGCTAAGTTTAAAGGGGATTTTTTTTGAGAAAGGATTTTACCAGGAAGGATACATTAAGAATTCTCTTGTTTTCAAGTATGTCCTGGGTGACGAGTATGTACCGTTAGGTGTCTTGCTCAAAGACACTTACTGGAGAGGTTGCTCGCTGGGATTGAACCCATGTCTTCACAGGCTCTTTCCATGCAGAGCAGTGACATTACCTCTACTCCACCCAGCCGGGATTGATAATGTCCCAAGCACATCTTCCTCGCATCCGCGTTCTTCGTTTTGCTTTAGATGAAGGAACGAGGAAAGGGAAGTTATCAGTCAAATATTACAGACGGCTCATTAAAATAATTTTTACTCGAGCATACCATACGCAAACTGCAAATACATATTTATTGGAGATCTGTAAGCATAAATATGAGAAGCTGTTCCAATGTAGATTGTAGGATTAGGCAACATGCTGACTAACTTGAGTGTTTGGAAGCATATATTAGGGAGAACTTGTGATATACACTTGGTAAAATGTTACATTGAGCAACACATGTGATTCACGTTGCATTGAGAGTTCAGAAGCTTAATGGCCCATAATTCCTTGCACCACAAAGATGGCAAATCCCTGTGAAACATTTGTTACATGTTGTTACCTGCTCAGGTTGATAATATCAGATGACTTATGGAAGAAGATGAATCCTAGAATCCTTTCAAACCCATGAAGTAATATTTGCCGTCCATCATACAAACAGCCCTCCTTTTGTTGCCAGGGGTTAAGTGGCGTAAATGGCTCCACAACATGGAGTGGAATATGCTGGTATGCAAACTGTGCATTTGGCATTGAATTTTTTTATCATAATATGGGGAATTTTAAAACCTTTTCGAACTTCTTACCATGGGTTGACCCGTATGCTACTGTAGCGCACACAAGTTGGGTATTTTCTTCAGTGTCCCCAAAAGCGGCATATATCCGACAAAGGGGGAAAAAAATCCAGGCTAGATCTGAATCAAGAGATTTTTTTTTTTCTTGTCCCTTCTTTGGTAAATCTACAAACTTTAAACCGTACAATTACAACAACTCCACAACTAGCCAAAAACTACTACGGAAATGAGCTCTAGTGAGGTAATATATGACCTCTTATCACATACATACAGCCTACACAAATGCTCAACTACTCGCATCCAAGCCGTGACTGGCCATATGGAAACATGTGCAGACATTCGGTGAGCCCTAATGACTGTTCGTCACGTCAGAGGCGTGTTGCCGCAAGGGTATTTCAACGGCCCAGTGAAAATTTGGCCAATGCTGTATTAACTTCCAGACTCTAACAGTCAGAAGCCAACTGGCTTCCAGCTTGGCTCTACAGCCACAGATACTTTGGCTGCGAGTGCTAAGTTAGCAGAGCTGGGCGCTGATTTGCAGCACAGTGTTCAGTTGCAATTTTTGCTATATTAGCACTCACAGTTGCTTAGGATCTGACTGTGACTCAAGTACTGCATCAAGGTATCCAATCCCATCCACAAACACCCCCAAACTTTAGCCCAACTAGGTTAGCCCAACCACACACACAGGTGGCCCAACACCATCCACGACCGGCATAGTATACATTGTATGTAAATCATTTTATACTATGTGACTTCCTATGACATCATTATGCAAATCGATGCACTCTATAAAACGCACAGGTCTGGAGTTAGGAGCTTCCTTGTAACTTCAACAATGGATGTATTATTCTGTTCTTAAAATTCAATATCCTGTTTGCAAATTGCACAGTAAACCTATAGATTTAACTCCCTCTAATTTAAAAAGAATTGTTTAAAAATGTTAAAAGCTTCACATAAAAAAAAAAAAAAAAAAAAAGATACATTAAAGTTTAGCCTGGTTAATATTTTAAACATACAAAACTATTGCCATCAATGCTACACGAGCAAAAATCTATAATGCGAATCTAGGGTGCTTTCTAGAACATGGCCATTCATTCCCGTGGCTATATGTGTTTTATAAATAATTGATTTTCTAGAATGTTAGAATAGCCAGAGGCAACATGACAGCACTATTAGCACATCCCTTCTTTCACAGCTATGTTCCAAACCTATTGAAATTCTAAATTGGCTCACTTTGACAATGATGATTTTTACCTTGTTGTGATTGGATAACGGAAAAAAATTTAGGGCGCAATGTCTCGACTGGATTGATTTTTGGAGTTTCAAAAAAAAATACAAATTTACTTCCATTATAAGCTACTGCAGATACGTTTGTTTGTCCTTTTGTGCAGCGGCGAGGCACGGGTGGACGGTTGGCTCGTGATAAGATTTGTGCAAGATCATTACTTTTGTGAGATGGGGGGAGGTTCAATGAACTGGATGTCTCCCAAACTAAATGGCAGACAATGCAAAATGTGTGTGAGAGAGAGCAGAAAAAAAATTTGGCCTGTTCGTGGAATAACTTAAAAAAGCAGGCACTCTTTTCCTTTTTAGTCCATTTTTTTGGGCATATTTCAGCTTTCAAATTGTGAAAGCAATTTGAATAATTATACTTTTTTTAAAAAATTTGGGCAAAATACAATCTCTTATATTAATAGGGACCCCCCTATGCAGCGCTGCTACAAATTCCACCTATACTTCAAGGAGGAGCACACAACAGGGTGTTCTTAAATTCAAATTTTATTTTTTATTCATTTCAGGCAAAAGTGTATATTTTTTTTTAATTCTGTATTATTGGTAAACCAAACTTTTTATTGTTTTTTTTTGTATATAAAGGCACAGATTGTAATGATGTTGGCAGAGAAATAAGAACATTTGTAGCGAGCATGATTGTCTAAGGTTTGTCCAAAAATACTTTGAGCGTTACAATTTAGTCTTGAACATATTGAAGCATATTCATCGCTGAAGAGATTTCTTTAAGGTTATATGGATACTTGATAGAGTGGAATCTGAAGGAAAAAAATAACTCTCTAACATTTCATGATGTAAAATAACAGGGATTTCGTCACATTTGATGGGAGGTAGAGCTTTATCTGATATGGGGGAAACTATCAGGGTTATTCAAAGAGATCCGAATTGCTTGAGAAAGGTAACCGAACGCTGAAAATCAGGGTACGGTTACCTTTCTTGGCCATTCGGCTATCCAGAGAGCAGGCAATTCGCCAAATCCTGGCGAATTGCCTGCACATACGGTGCCTGTTCGAGGGCAGTGAAATCCCCATGAAAAAGCACTGCTTCGGCTATTCACAGAACACAAACCAGCAGTGAAAGGTTCCCCTAATGCCCTGCCATTCGGTGGTTTAATTCGGCAAATTTATTCAGGAGAATCCCATAGGCTTCAATGTTAAAAATATTCCCGTTTTTAATGCAATATCTAATAAACCGTTCATTATAATATTCTGCAGTAAAAAGTCTCTTTTGATTTTTTTAGGATATTTTAAGCATTTTTCTAAAAAAAATTTTTTTTTAAAGTCTTTTTTTTTTTAAGTTTACTTTTTTTTTCTGTAACAGACCTTTTTATTTTCATTCCCTGGACCTCATATGTAAATTTCAGACATTTTCGCTCAGTAGTTTCTTTGCAAACAGTGTTTCACTTTTCAATCATTCATGCAAACTGTTTTCCTAATTTATTCACTGCCTTTTCTGCTGTGTCGAAGGCTGCGATCGGCTCCTGTTCGGGGTTTTCTGTGGTTTTCGGCAGGTTAATCCAGATGTTTTTGAGGGTTTTCGGCGTGCATTCGGTGGGTTTTGCGGTTAGTTTTCGTCGGGTTTGCGGCAGCCTTTCCCTGCAATTCGGGGACCCTGTGGTGCTTGCTGAATGCACCACAGGGTCACCGAAGTGGGATCGGCAAAACAAACCGAATTGAAGAGAATGAAAAGTCACCGAACGTGCGGTGACTTTTCAAATCTCTTTGAATAACCCTGTAAGTGAAATGAGAAAGACAGTTTTGAGTACAAGTTTATTACTGCACTCGTGTTGAGCTTTATGAAGACTTTTCACTGGGGGGGGGGTCCCAAAACAGGAACACCAGAAAGAAATTTGAACAAACATTAAACAGAAAGACATGACCCCAAATTCAGGGGTACATTACAAAAAGGTAGCAATTTCTTACACACCTGAAAAGAATGATGTGGCCTTACCAGAAACTTCAAGATTTTTTTTTTTTTTAATTCTATTATTTTTTTTGGAGGGCGTGGGGGATTTGAGTGTCATGTCCTTGTATTTTAAATTTTCTGTCTGGGAGTGCAGCTGCTCTGTGTCATGGCACCTGTCCAATGTATCTTGCCATCCCCTGTACACTGTCCTGCCTTGCGTTGTTTTTTGAAAAACACCAGAGAGTGTTGACGCGGTACTTTGCCCAGACTGCATGTCCGACACGGGATGCTCCTTGGCATTATATACTTATAGTCTTCCATCTTTATCAAGCGTCTTATGCTACATGTCATCCACGGACCCTTTGGTGCATGAAAACGATACTGGCCAAGGATCTTGCTCCTCTGGCTGTCTAGTCTCACCGCTTCATTTCCTCACTGCCCTGTCGTTTGTCTGTTTGTCTTACCCGAGAGCGCACGCTATATTGTCTGATTGTACAAACCATGGTTTGTTTCTCATTCTTGCATATCTCTGTTGTCCTGATTTCTTGACCTCTATGACTGCCCTCTTCAATACTTGACCTCCGGCTTGTCTGACCTTGTGCTCTTCTCTATCCTTGTACCATGTATTGTAATTGTTATCTTACTGCCTGGCCATTACAAAGATGAGTCGTTCATTTGCTGCTTAGTTTCTGTGTTGGGGTATTCCCTCCTGTGTGTTCGTGACACTCTAGAATGTTGAGCATTACTATTTGGATTTATACAATATTGGTTCCTTCCCCAAGATTCCAAGGTTGTTCTGATCTTTGGCATCAACAGTGTTGCTCTCTTTTGCAGTTAGTCGCTGCCTCGTTTGCATATGTCCAGGTCATTCCTGCATTTGTTTGGAAAAAATATATAAACTGTACAGTGACTCTTTGGTGTTTACGGAAAGGTACAGCAAACACTCCAATGACCAGGACTGCTAATGAAAGGATTTAAACGAGACCTTACGTTTTACCTGAGGCCTATAATATGGCACTTTTTATTTTGGTTATTTTATTCTCCTCCTTATTGATCTGCTGTAAACACTGCCAGATTAAATCGCAGAGCCTGTGCCGCCAGCAACTGGGATTTCTCTTATGCCCACTTTGATGTATATACTTCCCAAGGCCTTGGTATGATTCATATCTGGCCAAATATACAGCCTTTTAGCCAAAGTGACATAAACAAAGCTTTCTTTTGAGAAGAATGAAAACTGGAACAGACCTGAAGCTGTTATTATAATGTCACTTGTTAACTTGTCCAAGCTGCTGTCACAACAGTGAATGCGCTTTTTGTCTGGTGCTTAAAAGCTAGTATTTGTTAAGCGCTGGTAAATGCTTTGACTCACCCCATTACTTTCCTGCTTTATTAGTGTTCTTTTTTATGTAGATGTTTACTCTTGTGTCTCTTCCAAAAGGTCCATCAAAATGTTACTTGCTGTTTGCCCTCAAAGTTTCTGTATCTGTCTGCACTGGACAAGACATCAGGCAATTTAGTGCCCCCAATAAACAATGTGCCTTCAGATAAAAACACCAGCCATCTGCTAAAAACAATCGCTCATAGAAACCTTTGGGAAAGGACTGTAGCAGAAAATGGGGGAGAAAAATCAATGCAATGTTTTTTTGAGACCTTTTTGGGATTCTTTTATCAGTTTAATTAGGGTTTCTGCAGGATGGTTTGCTCAAACAGGTGGTTTTCATTAGCTTTCTTTTGAAGCGGATCTATGGATTTGTCAGTTTTAGCTCTTTTTTCCAGTAGTTTTACAGACTAGTACAATTGCAGATATCTAATATTTGTGATCTTATTCATTCGGGCAGCAGATAATGACTTGGTTTGCCTTATTGTCATATAAAATGATCATTGTGTTATTTCAACGGTCAACATGAGATGGACAGTGTTACAATGACTTTAGTTGACCTGGGAAGACCATTTTACATCACCGATAGGACAAACATGGGTAACAACCTCTAAGGTCCTAAAGGATGAAAGACTCCAGGATACTAGTAAGTGAAAGTACCCAGAAAGGCACAATGGGAGGTAAAAGCAGCATAGCATTGTCGGTAAACAAGCCAAAAAGTACGAGTGACGCTGGAGGTCGGGAGCATAGAAACAGATAAAATCTTGAGGTCAAGTTGGCATGAATCGATTGTGGACAGAAATTCAATCACGTGAAGTTCTCCACAAATCTGTCCCATTTGATTGTATGACTTGCCTCTTGTCGTGTCCATTACAGGAACTCTCCCTAAGGGATAATAAATTGGTAGCAAAGATAACCTTGGAGGCCAGATGAGATGTGGTCAAAGGCTAGACCTACTTCATTTGAACAAAGTCCTCACCCCCATCAGAAGTCATTATTATATGGAGAAAATGGAAATATTGCACAATCTTATGGACTCGTACAATAAGCTATGGATATGATGGTCCACTCTAAGGTGACTGTTTATCACCAAGTTAAGCCATTGGAAGCTGGTCCCATTCAGAAGCCCAGTTGTTATGAGACTATGGTCTAGGATACAGTTTCACATAATATGGATAGGTACTGTGACATTCCCATACTCTAATATAATTCTCTTTCCCTCACTGACCCTCCTTTTTTTCTTTCTCGCTCCCCCTTTCCTCCTTTCTCCACACTTAACCTACTAAAACTCCTTCTGCCGCTTTGTGCTGCAATGTAACTACATGACCCACCATTGTGAAATGTTAAAAGGGCTAAACTGGCCATCGCTGGAATCCATACACACCCTTCACCTTCCCAACCTGGTGTTTAAGGAAGTTACCACCCTACCTGAATAGACTACTTCCCCCAGCAGTTCCTGCATTTTATAATCTGTATATTTGTACTTTTACTCTTCTATTTATTACGTTGTATTTCTGTATCCTACTGTAACAACTGAATGTTCTTGAACCCAGGACATACTTGAAAATGAGAGCAATCTCAATCTATCCTTCCTGGTAAAATCCTTTATAAACAAATAAAAGGGTCCTTTTCTTGCAGACCTCAATGTTCTTTGAAAACTCCGTACGAAGTCATATACAAAATGAGTCCATGTATGCATGTCTTGCTACACCATACATGGTCTATTTTTTTTTCCCATAGACTTTAGGTTTTTCTCTTTACACAAAATTTTACATCGTATAGTACTACCGATTCACTAGATAAACTGGCCATTTTACTTCTCGCCAGTTTTCAAGTAGATTTGTGCAATTACAGGCCTCAAAGGTCACGGAGCATGAAGCTACAAGCAATTGTGCACTTGCTGAACACCATTAATTATATCCAAGTCACTAGTGGGATCATTTTTGCAAGGGAAAGTACATAATGCGGTGCTCTGAGGGAACCATAAATTGTTGCCATTGTGCTTCTACAATGTCAGGTGTTGAATCACTAATGTATAAATGTAATGAGGTTTTTTTTTCGTTTTCTTTTTTTCAGAGCAGAAATTCGATAGGGAGAGTACCCTTTAGCACAAATAGCCTTTTGCCTTTTTATAACACATATATAATCGCAATCTTACTTCACTAGAAGAATTACTCTTACAAATTGTGTTTTTCCATTCTCCTTGACCATTGTAATCAGAGCTGTTTTACATTACAGGCGAAAGAAGCAATTTCTCTTAAATGTTATTGAATTGTCTGTGCCAGAAAATGATTTATTGTTTCATGAGCAGATATATTGTTTAAATAGTTTTTTTTTTTTTTTTTTTTGAGAGAGAGCCTCTGATGGGTGATACATTAATTTATGTTTCAAAGCTTTGATTGAAGCAGAATGCGCCTTGATCATTGGTGGCCTTTAAAACCTAGAGGCGAGCACAATTCTGCTTTTGCACGCGTGGGGTTTTTTTCTTCGGTTTTCATTAGTTGGCCAAATTGTGAAGGTTAGTGTAACGTTAGACTCTTTAAATATTTGACTATGTTGTGGTCTCTAGATTGAAATGTTAGACACTGGATTATTTTACTTTAACAAAATATTATATAACATGATATTTAACCTCTTTTATTCTGTATTTTAATGGTTTTTTTGTGGGTTGTTTTTTGTTTTTTCTGCATAACTTATCGCCCCACACCATTGGTCAATGTTGATTTTTAGATTTTAAAAAAGAGATGGTTATTAAAAAAAAAAATCGCTTTTGATCAAAATTTTATTACTTCAGTTTTTTAAATTTAATATCTAAAGAGATGGGTATTCAATTTTGATCAAAATATATATTTTTTTAACTACTTCAGTTAATTCAATTTCATGTAAAGAGCTGTTTAAGCCCCCCCTCTCTTCTTTGAGGGAAAAAAAAGCAATGTTAATAATGTACCCCAGTGACAGAGCGAAGGTAAGCCTTATGGAGACCAGATAATGTGCTGATTGTTCCAGTTGGATGGTGTGTAAGCTTTTTGGCTGTGTCAGCAGATAGAAACAGGCGAAAGACATCTTGAGGTCATACTGCAAAGATCTGCGCACTTCATATAAGGCAGATTGAAATGAAATTCAGACCATTATAATGTTATGTACCCAACAAGGTCCCTAAAGGTCACATCCTATTCCGCGTTGCCTTCTAGTTTGAGTCTCTGCGTTTCGAAGAATTAGTCGGGGGATTGTAGGTGTAGCTCAATGTGTTGAAGTGATAGTCCTCACTTCAACATGATATTTTAAAAAATATATTTTAGAAATGTTTTTTGGGGGTGGGGTTTACAGACAATAAATATAAAAAAACATAAGCACATTGTAGATAATCTACAAAATTGATAGAAATTGAGGAAGAAATGAAGGCTATAAAGACTGTACATCCTTAAAAAATTAGAATAAATAAAACACAATTCGCAGGATGATGGGGACAGATTGCAGTCTGCGAGGGGGAACTTTGGGAAGACGTAATTCAGTTTTAACTTAATTATGAGCTTGATTCTTAGTAACATTAATTTAGGTTGATAAGACTAATTTGCAACATGTCCAACCTTTAACACATTTGTTGTTGTTGTTGTTGTTGACCCAAATGAAGGAGAAAAGCCCCACTTGGAACATTTCTCAATTGTGTACGATAGATATAAAAAAAAATGCCTCTGCTCTTATAGCAGGATTTCAGTTGTTGGCGTCGACTCAGGAAACAACAGAATAAGATGAGATAAAGAAATGTATAGGGGGAAATAAACGAGCACGGATGCTAAAATACAAAAGGAGCTAACCAGTCTGACAGCAGACAAGCAAAAATCTAGTAAGACTTGTAACAACGAATACATAAAAGCAATAAATGACACACCGGATTCTTTTGGGCTCTGGCAATTAAGTTTCTTATTGGATTCTGAAGAGGTCGTGTCAACAAGCAATTGGGTCATGAGTTACAGTCTTGGAGAAGAGCATGATTTAGGAGGTTGTTGCTTTGCAAGGAAAGTAGGGCCAAGATGTGTAGTAAGCAATTTTCTTATACTTGCCCTTCATTTCTACACGTTTCTACTGTACCTCTACTTTCCTTGTCCAAATGAAGTTGGGTCAAGTAAGATATTCTTAGAAGGATGGAAGACTGAAAATATAATCCCTTAACCTCCCTGGCGTTGCGATTCTGACATCTTTTTTATGTCAGAATCGTTACAATTTATTTGGCCCCCTAGTGGTATTAGAGTGTGGCTCAGGGTTAATTTTATTGCTGAATACGGTAACCCCGAGCCACACTCTGACTGGATACATACTTGTCCCTGCGCTCCCTCGCTGACACCTGCTGTCACCTCCAGACGACCTCAATGTCCTACTTCCTGGTTCCCTTCTCGTGAGAAGGGAAGCAGGACGTTGCGATCGCTGGAGGAGATTGCGATCGTGGAAGTCAGCGAGGGAGCGCAGGTACAGGTATGTATGCATCCAGAGTGTGGCTCGGGGTTACCGCTTTCAGCAATGAAAGTTAACCCTGAGCCACACTCGGAAAACTGCCAGGGAGGTTAACTACAGATTTACCTGATGATTGGACTGATTTAACACGCATCTCTTCTGCCCAACAGAAGTTGGGCTCATTATTATTTTTTTTTTTGAGAAAGGATTTTACCAGGAAGGATACACATTGAGATTTCTCTTGTTTTCAAGTATGTCCTGGGAGGCGAGTCTGTACCGTTAGGTGTCTTGCCCAAGCACACTTACTGGAGAGGAGCTCTTGTCGGGATCGAACTCATGTCTCCACAGGCTCTCTCCATGCAGTGATGTTACCTCTACTTGGAAGCAAGTCTCTGTATATGTGTTGGATGTTTTCTGCTAACACCTATACAAGAAAAAAATGGAGTAATTCCATATCAAACCAAAATGACCGTTGTGTGCCTGAATGCAGGCTGGTGTGCTGGCTGCCAAGTCACTGCACTGACGTCCCTACTGAGGTATGGGACAACCTCTTTACACTTGCGGATGACTACAGTCTGTTATCTCGTAAAGTGATGGGATGTCACATTGAGCTTCGAGATCATTGTGATCTCCATTGCCTGGTGGGACATTGCAGAGAAAATTAACCTAGCTGGTATAGGTTCACGTTCACATACTCTCAGTCTTACACAATATTTATGTTAACAGCTCACTAGTAACATGGAAGCTTTTCTGCAATTGGATTGTTGTTGCTAACTGGACAAGGGCAATGTGGTTGAGAGAGGTCGACAGTTTTGTGGGTAGAAAAACTGCCACCTTTATGGCATAGATAGAAAAGTATGAAAGTGCACATGGCTGCTTTTAAACCTTTTAAAAGAGTTCAGGAAGTTATTTAACTGTGCAACCTGTTATATATTCTTGCATAAAGTCTAGAATGTATTATATTTAGGTTGCATTATAGGTGGGAAAAAGGTTTATGTACTGTTTAACAAGTCATTTATTTTTGCCAAAAAGCTCCCTCAAAATGGAACAACTTCTCGCCCCCTGAAAACCAAATTTAAGGAGCCACAACCAAATGCATCAGTAAGTTATTTTGTCCTTAAGAGCAGGAAAGCGGAACGATGCACTCCTACAGGGATGTGGATTCCAAAAGCCACTTGGGTGGGTACTTATGGGACTCAGGGCTTGCCTATGCTCTCAGCATACATTTAGGAAACAGAGGGTCCAGGCCCTCCACATAGGCTTCAGACAGCACAAGTTTATTAGACATCAGTAACGTTTCAGCCATAAATTGGCCTTCATTAAACCTATGCTATCTGAAGCCTATGTGGAGTGCCTGGACCTTCATCTTTCCTTCAGGTTTTCTATCCTTGGCTCACTGATCCCTCACCTGCCTGAGTTTGCTACCAATCCGTGACACTGATCATTTTCACATCGTCGCCAATATCCCCACTCCATTGCAGAGTCCATCGGAGTTTCTTTAGTTATTGTCTTTCAGATTTAATTGCGACTCGTGTGGCTTGACTTCTTCAGTGAGAAATAAACCTGAAATTTTACTCCCTTGGCTTCTCGTTGCCTTTTTCTCTTGGAATGTGGTGTCTGTAGGTTGGAGAAAGCTTTTCCTACCTGCGAGAATCGGCTCTTTGTCTTAAGTTGAACAGTCGTGTTGTCTACATTCCATTAGAGATTTGTGGGAAACAAAGAGAATAAAAAACAGTACTTGTTTGTGCATGTGCCGTTCGTCATAGATAGCGGTTAAAATATTTATTTCCCATGACACGCAACCATTAATAATTATTTTAATTACTTAGTCTCTGGGACTGCGAGGAGCTAATACCTACATATCCAATACAAACTGTAACTTGGCAAGTAGGAAATCAAAAGAAATGGTGCCTCGGGCTCTCCTGCGCGTTGCCCAATCCCCAAGCAAAAGGTTTCATTCTTTCAACTCTTTACAACACAGGATGTGTCAGTAGATTTGATGTACTGTGGAAAAGGCCACTACCTTATTAAAGGGCATTGTGTATTTGTTATAGACTCCAGGGAATTTGTTCTACAAAGAGAAAATAAAATAATAAATGTAAAGCTAAGTAACAGTTTTGAGACTGGCACAAGCACTCTGTTACTTAGAGATCTTTTGCTGTGCGCTTTTTTTCCCACAGAATATCCAGTCTTGTACTTCTTTTTTTTTAACGTTCTAGGCAGTGAGAACAGGCTCTGTAAAAGATGGCATATTTTCTGCTTTTAATCATAGATTCTGCTGGACAGGTTCAGAGACAATATGGTTTGGGACAGTGTACTGTTCATCCAACTGGAGGCATCTGGGTTTTTGGAAATTCTGTGACACTGCTGCAGTGAGACGTTATTGTAACTATTTGATTGCCACAGCTAAAAAAGCTAATGTGTATTTATTTGAGGAATACTAGTAGCATGCAATTAATGAATTTATTTGCCTTGTGATATTCGATTGTGGCTGAATATACTATAAAATTCAGTCTTATATTGGCGATTCTGAAGCATCCAAAATTGCCATGCCGCTCAACTGAATTGCATCTGAAATAAAGTTATCTAAGCCAATTTTTCCCGACCCTGAACCTCAGGGCCCACTAGCAGGTCAGGTTTGCCTGTTAGCACATCTGAAGTACAGCACAGGTGATGGGATTTGCTGCTCAGTGATTGCAAGATTCAGTCTGCATTTCCCCAAGGTAATCCTTAAAATCTGGCCTGTTGGGCGGGGGGGTACTTGAGGATCAGGGTTGGGAACTATTGATCTAAGCGATCTGAATCTAATCGGATCAATTGCGTTGACTGACATTGCAGTGCAAAATCCCTGACCCTAACCGGAGTCTAAAAACATGCAGGAATAAAAATCCTAACCCCAATACTAAACCTGACCTCAATCCTAACCCAAAAAGTAGCTCCAACCCTAAAAGTAACTCTAACCTCTTGCATGGGAATATAAAGGGGTAATAAAGGAAGTAAAGATGAGGGTAAGGTATTGAGGGAAGTACAGCAGGAGGCATGGGGGGATATATACACCACCTGAGTGTTTCACGCAGATCCAATATCGTATCAGTCCAAAAAATCTGAAATGTTTGGATTCAAAAATTTCTGAATCCATTCCTGAAATTTAAGTTTTTTGTAAACTCCTTTTTATATAATTTTGTCATCTGTCAAGAAGGGGTTTAATGTACAAGAGAAGAACAAGAGAAGTTCGGTTTGACCTAGTAAATCGCTTTTTCTTTTTTTTCTACTGGTTAAATCCCCTTTACCGGATTCTGATTCAAAATGGCAGGTGATGTGTACAATCCTATTAATAAATGAATCATCAGAGAGATCTGTTCGCTTTGACCCATGTAGATGTATAATTCTAAGAATTTCTTTTCTTACTAAATTCTAGCAACCGTATCCCTCCTCGTTACATAATGATACGGCCAAGTGTTATTTTTTTTTGAGAAAGGATTTTACCAGGAAGGATACATTCATTGAGATTTCTCTCGTTTTCAAGTATGTCCTGGGTGGCGACTATGTACCGTTAGGTGTCTTGCCCAAGGACATTTACTGGAGAGGTGCTGTTGCTGGGATCGAACCCATGTCTCCACAGGCTCTCTCCACGCAGAGCAGTGATGTTACCTCTACTCCACCCAGCTGGTTATGTGATGTGTTAAAGGCTGAACTCGATGGAAGCACATCTATTTTTATTTTTTTAGCCTATCGATCATGCATAGTTACAATTTAATGCTTTGTTGTTTTTTTGCTTTTGTTGATTTGTTTTGTTTATGAAATGTTGTTTCGCGGCTCTGTTTTTTTTGAGGTGCAGAGGTAACTGTTAACTTTCGTTGTATTAACTGGTTAATGTGGCGAATACTACACAATGCATCTTCACAGTGTGTGCCTGTTTATATATAGTGGCGTCATTTACAGGAACATACGATGCTGAAGTCTCTTTCTGAGCAAAGCGCTGCCAGGTATGACTAATGACATTTTTTATGACCATGATTTATCTGCTGTAACATAAGCCTTTTTTTTTTTCCGCTGGTTTCATTTTCTAATGCAGCAAGGTGTTCCTGCTAAACTAATTTTTATGTTGTCAGCATTTGCACAGAACTAGTTATTGATTGCAAGAACCGCACTGAAGGTGTGGTGTTTTGTTAGGGTTTTGTTCCTTTTTTTCTTTTTTGTTTAATTTCTTTTTGGGAAATTTGCACAAAATTATGTCTGCCTGAATCTGTCTCTTTGTCTGGACCTGTATGTCGGACTCTGGATGTCTCTACTTGTGAAAGACAGTCTCTCACACAAGCTCACAAGAAATGTAAGTGAAAGGAACACTCTAGGCACAGTGACAATAAAGTGTGCTAAATGTCTTTCCTCCAGCTACCTGATGTCCCTGGGGGCTGTATAAACCTTCCAAAGTGGAGTGCTTCCTGCCACCCTGGAGGCTGTCAATCATTAGACCGCTTTCGATTATTTACCTGCAGCTGTTCCTCCAGTGCGCCTCAATGCAGATTCAATCAACTCGGAAGAGCTCTCAGAGAGACCATGGCGTTGTTTAAGGCAGTCTAGACTGAAAACCGTAAGGCTGGCATCAGATGAGCATACTGACGTGCATTCTGGCGTCTGTCGCAGCCTTGAGATGCTGCGCCGGGGCCAGCCACACGCTGTTGCGCACGAATTGCACGCGCAACAGCAGCCGTGCAGCAGCCCTCTCCGTCAAAGCGCTAGGAAGATCGAGCCTTGCAGCGTTGAGCGCACTAAGTGCACTCGGTGAAGTGGTCAGACAGGCGTCAAGTGGATGGAATGTCCACTCTCACGGACGTCCCTTCTGCTCTTCAAATATGCTCATCTGACACCAGCTTAGCTGTATGTGTATACAGGCCAAATGCACATTGAAAGGCATATAAAGGCACAGACCATCTAGTAAAGGAGGGTGACTGCCATCTTCACAAACATGATGAAAAATAAAAAGGGTAAAAAATTATTGTTGTGTAGTGACTGTGGTGTTTATCTGGGAAGTTGCTAAGTTTCCATTATGAGATGCAAAGCAGTTGCTACAGCATTTCCTTAACACAAGGAGAAAGACTAGATAACACTGAAAACAGGAAGTTAGGTTTCAGACTCCGTCAAGTTGATGCAATGTAGCTTTATGCAGATACACGCTGCTCTCGGTGCCATAATAATGTGAACATGCAATGTTTCTATTAGATTATATTTATTTTATGTTTTTATCCTCCTGTTGTGATTCAGGAGTTCTCTGCCCCTTCGAATCGTGTTCACTAATGAAATGTCAGTAACTAGTAGCTAAATCGGTCACCAAGGTAATAAGAGGAGTATTGCCCAATAAGTGAACAAAAACAGGAATATTCACTTAAAGGTGAAACTCGGGAGAATTGGCAGAAGAACAGAACGATCTAGACCAAATGGCAGATTTGGAAAGTGAGATAAATGGGAGAATTTTTCTGGTTTGGCTATTTTGACCTGGATTTTTCACATCTCCAGTCAATTCTCCGGAGTTTCACCTTTTATTGAATAGACCTGATAATCTTGCCTCGTTATATTGAACCACTGCCTTAAGAATGCTGTATGATGCCAATATTTTGGATCTGGAAAAGTAGAGGTGGAATTTATACAATAAATTTTAAAGATTTCACTTAATTTTTTTCTTTGACGATTTAACCCCCTTGGTGGTTTTCCAGAGTGTGGCTCGGGGTAAACTTTCAGTGCTGAAAGCGGTATCCCTGAGCCACACTCTGGCTGTATACATACCTGTCCTGCGCTCCCTCGCTGACCCCTGTGATTACATTCTCCTCCGGCGATCGCTGCATTTTGCTTCCTGGTTCCCTTCTCGCGAAAAGGGAACCAGGAAGTGTGACGTCGCGATCGCCCGGAGGCGACAGCGTGGGAGAGCAGGGACATGTAATGTATGCAGCCCCGAGTGTGGCTCAGGGATACCGCTTTCAGCACTGAAAGTTAACCCTGAGCCACACTAATACCGCTAGGGGGCAGAAAAGAATTGTAACGATTCTGACATAGAAATTATGTCAGAATCGTAATGCCAGGGAGGTTAAAATATTATCTCCAGTGGGATATGGTATCGTCGGTGGCGTAGCATGGGGGGGGCTGGGGGGGCCGTGGCCCCGGGTGCAGTTTTCTTAAGGGCGCATAATCTCAAAAGAAATTTGCGCCCCTAAAAGTTGAGGCCCGGACTGACCCGCCGGGCCCTTTGGCGCCACCCAAGGGCCCGCGTGTTGAGGGGGCCCAGATGCCGGGCAGCGGGAGTGCCTGCCCGGTCCTGAACAGTGAGTCCGTCCGTGTTGAAGGGGAGGCGGCTGCGTGCAGGCACAGGTCACGTGGTCCGGCTAATCAGGTGGTACTGAGTCTCTGTACCACCTCACTGGCTGGACCGCGTGACTTGCGCACGCACGCAGCCGCCTCCCCTTCAACACGGACAGACTCACACGCTGTTCAGGACCGGGCAGGCACTCCCGCTGCCCAGCATCTGGGCCCCAACCCCTGCTGGATCCGGAGCTGGGACAATATCCATGTATGAGCTGGCTGCCGCTGGGGCAATATTCATGTGTGAGCTGGGGCAGTATCCATGTGTGAGCTGGGGCAATATCCATGTGTGAGCTGGGGCAATATCCATGTGCGAGCTGGGGCAATATCCATGTGTGAGCTGGGGCAATATCCATGTGTGAGCTGGGGCAATATCCATGTGTGAGCTGGGGCAATATCCATGTGTGAACTGTTGCAATATCCAGGTGTGAGCTGGGGCAATATCCATGTGTTAGCTGGCTGGGGCAATATCCATGTGTGAGCTGGGGCAATATCCATGTGTGAGCTGGCTGGGGCAATATCGATGTGTGAGCTGGGGCAATATCCATGTGTGAGCTGGCTGGGGCAATATCCATGTGTGAGCTGAGGCAATATCCATGTGAGAGCTGGCTGGGGCAATATTCATGTGAGAGCTGGCTGGGGCAATATTCATGTGAGAGCTGGGGCAGTATTCATGTGTGAGCTGGGGCAATATCCAGGCGAGCTGGCTGGGGCAATATCGATAACGTGTCCACAGGTTGGGGGGGCGCACAATTCTTGGCTGGCCCCGGGCGCTGACAACCCACGCTACGCCACTGGGTATCGTTACATGCTCATTAACATGACTTTGCAAATTAACTAGTTAACTTGAAAATAATAAATTTCACTTGCAGCAGCACCCGTCTCTGACTCCAAACACCTTTTTTTTCTTTACTCCCATCAGACTATTGTTGCTGCATTTATCTTTTTACCCTAGAGATTCATTTAGAGTCATAAGTGCTATAAATCTTAGACTAGTAATACTAAGGACTTGTCAGGTTTGCAAAATATATATGAAGTCAAGACTAGTCATGTTTTATTTTTATTATCTGTCTCTTTAAATTATCTTCAAGCCCCTGAACCCTTTCATAAGGACCAAAACCAAATCAATACAAAAATGTAATTTTTTTCGGCAGTATCCTCATAGGGATACTCTGTTTAAAATAAATGTCCCCTTTCTGCCCTTAAATAACTGGCCAACAATGCTGACAGCCTCGGCCCAATCATTTTTTTCCCCTATGTGACTCCCCTTTTGTCCCTCTCCACACGTTGCTCTTCCATTCGTTCAGGGAATCCGGAACCTGGAATCCTTGACGCTAACAATTTGCGTAGCATAGGAACCGCACATTGCTCCTCGCTATGGGACTTGCGCACTTTAAGTACGCTAGTTGCATAGCATCTGCGCAGAGTGATGGATCATAGCTGTACACGCGTGTGCAGATCTAATTGCTAGCTCTTTGAGACTGCTTGCCAACGTGGGTGGTTTCCAGAGAGGGGGACGTTGGCAAGCTCTTGGCGTGCCAATGTCACTAGTGACTGATCTGTTGACTGGCAGCCAGGATATTCTAAATCCCAACTGCTGGATGGAGTGGCGGAAACTCCTCCACTTCACCCAGTGTTTCCACCAGATTTTAGGCAACAGGGTGGGGGAAGAGAAGGGGGGGTCACTCTTTTCACCCTGACCACTTTATCTTTTTAAATTGGCCAGGATGTGACGAGTCCCTTTTTTTTTTTAATTCCATAGGGTGCCGATATGTTCTTGATGTCTGATATAGAGCTCCCTGGGTAATGTTGAGCTTAAGCTCTGTGTGTTAACCACATGGAGTGCACGGTTGAATGAACCGTAAAAAGATAAATAAAAGGTAATAATGGGGATTAGTATTAACACTGAAATGATAATGATTTTAAAATAAAGACATCATATTGCTTCCTCTAATATTCTGGTTTTGGTCATTATGTTAAAAGCCTCATTCTGTTAATTACCGCTTTGACATTTTAAATTCATCGTGTGCTTTGTGTAGAATGCCGAGCCAAGATTGGACTTGACAAAGTCATTAGGGATGTTAACTGCATGATGCTCCTCATTCTACGGTGTCTCATTCTAGGAGGCCATTGGAAGTACTGCTCAGGCCCCACTTTGCAGGTCTTTGTTTTGATTTGATCGGGCTTTGATTTGGTTTGCTAATATCTTCATAGGGTAAAATGTGTCGTACAGCGAATAAATGGCTTTGTAAAAATGGTAATTTGGAGAATGGGTATGAGTAGTGAATCCTAGAGGTTGCCCTCCGCGTCTACGCAAGAAAGATGCTCAGATTTGCCATACTTTTATTTAACTTTTTCACGTTAAATGTATTTTGGCTTTGAACAGCGCAGAGGTTATCGGTGGGCCTGGCCATTGGGGATTTAGGTGCTCCCAGCTTTCTCATTGCCACTTATTAATGTTTTCTAGGATTGGCATGGTTGTAGTTGATGTGTCCCTTGCAGGTTTGGCGCATCTCTCTATAGTTTCTGCTGTGAATTGCTGCATGGTTTATGTACTGTGTCCCCTGAATTAAATCATAGTTGTGATTTCGATGTAATATATAGTCTACAATCCTCCAGACACCTATTTTGTTTACACCCCATCTAGTGAGGTTTTATGGTAAATGCAGTCTATACCATTTAATTTTACAGAAGGAAGTATATTCAGCATCCTGTAGGGCAGGGGTTCAGCAACCTTGGTCCTCCAGATATTTTAGAACTACATTTCCCTTGAAGCTCAGCCAATGTAATGAGCGGCTGCGCATCATGGGAGTTGTAGTTCCAAAACATCTGGAGTACCAAAGTTGCTGACCCGCGCTGTAGGTCTGTTCTCGCAACGGCTATCTTGCGTGCTGAGCAAAACTCTCCAGCTCCTTCCTTTTGCATATATACCCTCATAGCTGTAACTTGTGGTCTACATTGTATTTAATTTAAAATCTGACACTCTCGTATGTTCCTATTCATTCATTGATTATTTTATATAAGATCCCTGTGCTTAGGAATATGTTTATTACAGCTAGAGGCAACATCTAAGGCTAGGGTCAGACTGAGGCAGTGCGAACGCGCGTTCTGGCGCACTTAATCACGGCCGTGCTAGCAGCAGATGCCGGGCAATGACGGCCAATATACGAAGTACGGTCGCACAAAAGTCCGGCTGCGCAACGCAAGTGGAAAATGAACGCATTTTTTCGAGAACGTTAAACCACTAGTACTGACGTACAGAGTGCGCTGCGTCCGCTAGCGGCGTGTGTGCGTGAATTGGAGACATCAGACGCTGCTAATGTCCGGCCAACATAACGTCCAGATGCAAGAAGTGTTTTATTGATGATCCGTACAAAATCACGGATGAAACTGCGCATAGTATGACCGCTATTGCGTATTCCGTGAAAAAATACGTCCATTCTTCGAACGCACATTTTCACGGACAACGTGAAAAATGCGTTAGTCTGACCCTAGCCTAAAGCGCTCATTATCTGGTCTGCAGTTTACAGTTGCAAGTTGCAGGCGTTTTATTTTATTATCCATGGCCTATATCCTATTATTTTCAGGCCTGATCCCATAAATTCAACATTACATATTTATTATTACGTATATAATGTAGATGGGATTAGTTGTGTTTGTCCCGGATACGAAAAGCTTTGTGTGTGTATAATGTGGTTGTGTTTGTATTTTATAGATGATAAAAAATTATTTAGAATTAGCACAACTATATATAACCTTTTTTTTTCATTTTGCGTTTTCAAATGCAAACCTGCTCTTTTAACAATACCATTTAGAAAAGGGCCTGTCTTCATCACCAGCCTTTGCATGACATGTTATCATTTATAATTTACATTGTTGGAATGATTGTGACTGCAGACGAAGAACTTTAATCTGGTAAATGTGTTCCTTGCAGTCTGAGAGCTTGTTACGATTGTATTATCATTATTAAATCCTTAACATCTCCAGCGCTAGAGGGACCATTGAATTGTGTTGCAGATTAATAAAGTAATGTAGTACAGATGAATCCATTACAGGCACTTTCTGTAATGTTTCAAAGCATTTCTCCCTCTGTGTGCATTATTGTATGAATAAAGAAACACTAGGAGGCTTTATTATTCAGATTAGGAGTGACGACATGGACATCTGGTTTTGGTTTTTTACACCTAGTCCAGAATGAAAGAAATGGGTAAACGATAATGGATGAGACTGGTCAGAGCAGTTGGAAGGCATGACATTGTTTCAATGTATTCTTTCCATGGAATTTCAGGGAGTATAAACCAAACAGCTGGTGTCAGTAATGAATAGTCAGGTACAGCTTGATTCCTAGCATATTCCCATTTGCTGCTTGTTGCTTCCTTTTAGGTGTAGTGCCCACTAGTATACCCCAATCGTACAAATCTGTAGCTGTTCCTCTTTTGTGCTGTCATCTTCAACCAGCAGCTCTTGCTAGATAGAGACATAGAAACATAGAAAATGTCGGCAGATAAGAACCTTTCGGCCCATCTAGTCTGCCCAATTACATGTATACTTTACCTGGATTTATCTTTTGTTTAGGATAGCCTTATGCCTATCCCATGCCTGCTTAAATTCTATTACTGTTTTGGCCTCTACCACTTCAACTGGAAGACTGTTCCATGTATTCACCACCCTCTCAGTAAAATAATGCTTCCTGATGTTACTTTTAAACCTTTGCCCCTCTAATCTAAGACTATGTCCTCTTGTTTTGCTACTTTGTTTCCTTTTAAATATACTCCCTTCCTCTACCTTGTGGATTCCCTTTACGTAGATGAAGCCGTTGGCCCACTGTTGCTGTCATCCGGCATGCTACACTGTCAATCTACCCTGCAACTGCTACAGGTACCAGCTGGATGGAATAGAGGTAACATCACAGCTCTATAACCATGGAGACACAGGTTCGAATCCCGGGAAGAGCACCTCTCCAGTAAGTGTCCTTGGCCTAGACACCCAACGGTACATACTCGCCACCCAGGACATACTTGAAAACGAGGGAAATCTCAATGTATCCTTCCTGGTAAAATACTTTCTCCAAAAAAAAAAATTACTACAGAAAATGAGTGTTGTTTTTTTGGCACTGTATCTATTGTCATATTGTTTGACAAAATCCGTACTCCACACACATACTCTACTTCAGGGCTGTCATGCTTCAGATACCCAGATGTTTCTGAACTACAATTCCCAGGATTCCCTGGCCACCTGTTGCATTGAAGGAATTTTGGGAATTGTACGCATCAACATCTGGGGGGCCGTGAGACTGACAGCCCTGCTCTACATTAATCTTATCCTACTGCAAACCTTTAAAGACACTCCATGTCTTGGTGTGACACACTAGAATTTGAAATGTTTCCCAATCACACCATAGAGTGCCGCTGTCACACTATGGGGAGGAATTTTTAAATCTTTCAGGAACCATACCAAGGGATGGATTCCATGCTGCGAAAGGGACCAGTGGGTCAGTGGCTGGGGAGACTTTCTTCTCGAGAGGCCAAATGTATCACAAGGCTAAAAAAAGAAGCCAGTACACACGAGTCGACCCGATATTGGGATTCTACTGTTTAAATCAAGAGATTTTTTTGTGTTTTGTGTAAACTGGGAGGCAAACATACCAACGTATTTACTACCTCACGCTCAAAATGTTCAGCCAAACACTCCACATCTGAATATTGTAACTTGACATTAATAAAGCACAAGAGATTTCTGACTTGGGCAGGCGGTTATAGGGTGTCCCGCTTCTCAGACTGTTTGCAAATGAGGTTTGACTTCCATCATCAGACACCTACAACTCCCATCACATACATGCAGTTGTAATCCCCACCGGTGGCTCTAAGGTTAGGGAGGCCTTGGGCCAAGCTCAAATATGAGGGTTCTTCCAGGCCAAAAAAATTTGAAATGAAGGCAATAAATTTGAATTATTTGTGCGTAAAATCAGTATTGGCTCTCTCCCATCATTTGAGGCCCCCAGTGGCAGCAAGGCCTTGGGCACCTGCCTATTTTGCCTAATTTTTGAGCCATCCTTGCCCATCAGACACACATGCAACCCCAAGACTTACCACATAGTCACATATAAAGTATAAATCTGTATATACATTGTAGAAATATCATTATCATGGCTTATGGAATGAAATGTGTGTGTGTGTGTATATATATATATTTTTTTTTTTCTTTAAAATTCCACAACTTCATATGACATCACTTCTGAAATACAATTAAATTGGCAAATTAGTGCACAATATGGAAGTCTATTATTTAAAGCTGACAGGTTTGGTTTTGTACATGAATTGATGTAGCAAGTATTTTCATTTCTCTTCCATGTCTAAATGCGAATTCTTTTTCTCTGCTAGAAATGGATTGATCTATGAGATGCAGGCAAACTCTCCAGCTCCCTTCTGAATCTTTCCCCCTTATCTTTCTGTACTGATTTGTGTCTTCAAGCCAAACCCCCCTTGTCTGTTCTCGTCTATACCTATCTTAATAAATCGTAACATTTATAACAAAGCTCAGACTCCTATGATAATTTGCTCAAAGCACTATTATTATTATTAAAGCACTGGTTATGGTTATTGCTCTTCGCTCTTGTATGAGGAACACGTTTTTATTATTTTGTAGCTACCCCGAAGGAATTAATAAGAATTATTAGCTTGTTGAGGTGAATATAAATGAAATATATAGATTTTGTTCCAATAATAACATTTCCCTTTTTACAGAAATAAATGTTATGGAGATTAAATGCATTTGCTTACATCCATAGTGTACGAGATGGCAGATTATGCAAACAAATGGCAGTTATACATATTTAATACTTTCTCTCTTCCCATGTAGTTGTGGATAAATATAAATTAGATAGTATTGTGTTTTTTATTTTTTCCCCAAAATATATATTAATGATTATATATTCATAATCGCTGGCTGTAAGCGTGTCTAATTTGCATGAACCCTGGCTGAAATATCTGTTCTGTATGGAATTGTAGGAATAACAGCGCCAAAGTAAGCTTTTGATAACCATTAACCCCTTCACTGCTGAGCCATTTCACGTCTTAAAAAAAACTAATTTTTCTTTTCTGTATTATTATTATTATTTTTTTTTTTTCTTTACTTTAAACATGGTCATGTTGGAAAGGCCATGCTTTGGCCTTTTTTAATGATACCAAACATGACCCTGCTAGCTGAAAACAGTTGGGAGATATCTGGGTTCAAATGGAACCCTTCTCTCCACCCATATCTTTCCTTAGGAGTCAATGAGGACGTTCCCCACACGTCCTCAGCAGTGAAAGGGTTAAATCGTAACCACGTGCTCTAGAGACATCACACAAAGTTCTGTCAAAATGTCAAAATGCTAGAAGGTATTGAATAGAATCCTACAGTTACAAGTATTTATAAAGCGCTAATCAGTTCTGTTACACTGTACAGTGGGTGAGACAGAATAGCAAATATACATGTTAACCCCGTAAGGACCACTAACTTGCATAGTACGTTCTGGGGTAAATTCCCCTTAAGGACCAAGGACGTACTATGTACGTTAGTGGTCCTTTGCCCCCTCCCTCCCTATATTCACCTCTCTGGCCTGGGTCCCATGTCGGTCTGGCTTCCTTGAAGCCGGCCCGATGGCCTTATGGGCCCTGGCTGTCGCACTGGTGTCATCGCTGGCCTGATGATGTCAGTTTCAGGAGGCCTGGCACCTGCAGGGGAGAACCTGAAAAGGGGGTTTCCTTTGGACCCCCTCCCTCTCGAACAGAGATCTGAAGAAGAAAGAGGCACTGCTGGAAAGGGCAGTCTGCCCTTTCCAGCTATGTCTCTTTAACTCCTTAAAGGGACACTCTAGGCAACATGACGACCTAAGCTATTTTAGGTGGTCATGATGCCCGGAGTATCCTGCCCTCTGTCCCCCCTCCCTCCGCTCAGCAGTTCAGCTGTAAATGCTGAAAACAGCTGAGAGAGGCGGAGAACTTTACTCCACCCTCCCAGCTGTCAGTCAGCAGAGCGGGAATCCTATTCCCCTCTTCTGCCGACTTTTGCCGAGTAGGAGACGTCATCGCGCTTTCAGCGCGATGACGTCTCTAACTCACCGCAGAAGCTGGCGGCTCCCTCTGAGGGTTAGTGTTGTGCGCATCCTCTTGCATGCGCGCTTCTCACGTAAACCAGAAGACAACTTCAATGCAAGAAGGACAGGAGCGGCAGAGGAGGGAGGTGAGTATAAAAAAAAAAATACACCGCTGGAAACAAGAGGATTTTAGGGTAAGTATTACAGTTACAAGTAAAAAATTAAAAAATGAAGATTTATTAAGGGAATAGGGATAGGTTAGGATAAAAAAAACGGGGGGGGGGATTTTTGAGTAGAGTGTTCCTTTAAGTGCCAGTTGCAGTTCCGCTGCTGGAAGTGGCTGGCATCTTGGATGTCAGCCAAGCCTCCGGGGTCACCTCCCCACCAAATGATGTTGTCGCCATATGTGCCATGACTTTAGTTGGCCAGTTAACCCCCGAGCTGCCAAGTGGAGCTAGCAGGATCCTTTGGACCCCCTGGTCTCCCAATCCGTGGCAGCTAGAGAGTCATGTTTGATATTATTGGAAAGACCTGATCATGGTAAAATGTAAAATTAGCATAAAACGCTCAAAATGAGCTCTGAGGTGAAATGGCTCAGCAGCGAAGGCATTAGAAAGCAAAAACATATAAAAATTGTGTATTTCTATACTGAGGACAAAATTTCGAAACAATGTTATCCGGGGTATTTTTTTGGTGGTTGTAGATTTTGGGGGAGCGACGTTCAAAAATGTCATTGCCCCCTTTTTTCATCATAATTTATGAAATATTTTATTGTAAATTGTAATAGATGATGAAAATATTGGTATCTTTAGAAAGTCCATTTAATGGCGAGAAAAACTGTGTATATAATATGTGTGGGTTCCATAAACAAGTATGAGGAAAACTAGAGCTAAACGCAAACAGCATAGAAATGTAAAAACAGCAGTGGGTGCTTTCGGATAAACAATGGTAAAATCGCCTGGTCACTATGGGGTTAAACACACAGAACAGTAGGAGCAAGAGTGCTCGAGAGCTTACAATCTAAGAATTCTACTTACTTAGGGTATGTAAGGATAGAGCTGGCTGGGCTATGGGGTTCAGTGGAATCCTCAGTCTTGGATTATGGAATGCGGCAGGAAATCGTCATAACAATAGCCCCATATCCTGTCGTAAGGGAGTGTTTTTTTGGGCTAAATTAAAGGGAATTCTTGATAACATGTTTTTTCAAATATTTTAAATTTATAACTAGACGTCTGACTCCCTAGACCTTCTGAATTATGAACGATTTCACATAAGCATAAAGAATAACTGCTTTATGTTTATATTATATTTATTGGAGGTACCTGTTTTTTAATGCCAAGTTGGTGGTTGTACTCATTGATACCCAAAGAGAATTGTTTCTCTCGCTACCAGTCATCCTTGTCACTGTGTAATTAGTCATACAGGTAC
Source organism: Leptobrachium leishanense (assembly GCA_009667805.1). Taxonomy (NCBI): domain Eukaryota; kingdom Metazoa; phylum Chordata; class Amphibia; order Anura; family Megophryidae; genus Leptobrachium; species Leptobrachium leishanense. Next base: position 29,992,897 of record CM019071.1, on the reverse strand, counting down.
GGTGGCGACTCTCCAAGGACGAGATACCTGCTGGTGAAGCAATTTCATTGTGTTTTAGAGACAGATGGCCATGTCCCGAGGCTTGCAAATCGTAAATACTCCAAATATACTAAGGCAGGAAATATTAATACCGACGGTCGAAAAAGGCAGTTTATTGGAGTCGGATGATCTTCATCTTTTTAATGGAGGCTAAAAAGGAATAAATATTTTTGGATTTTAACCCGCAGCAACATCAATAGCTCGAGCAGCAAACAATAGCAAAGCCGTACAAGAAGCAATATGGAAATGATAATGTCATTATGGCAGTAAAGTTACAGGTCTGCAAAAAAACAAAATCATCTGTGATTCAAAGAAAAGGTGGTCGGCGCCCAAACCTGTACCACCACCAGTTAACCAATGCCAAAACCAGAAAATCAATGGTTTCCCCCAAACCAGTGTATCAAAAATGCCAAAAGTACAAATCTGGTGGCGCGATGGTGGTCGCTTTTGGGTATCCGGTGGTTCTCTTAATTCATATTGTCCATATGGATTCCATAAAAAGAAGCAAACAACATAGTAGTGTAGGGCGTACTTTTTAATGGAAAAGTATGTCTTTTTGCTGATGACACAAAGATTTGCAACAGGGTTGACGTTCCTGGAGGGATCAGCCAAATGACAAATGATTTAGGTAAACTAAAAAAATGGTCGGAGTTGTGGCAATTGAGTTTTAACGTGGATAAGTGCAAGATAATGCACCTGGGACGTAAAAACCCAAGGGCTGAATATAGAATATTTGATACAGTCCTAACCTCAACATCTGAGGAAGGGATTTAGGGGTTATTATTTCAGAGGATCTAAAGGTAAGTAGTCAATGTAATAGAGCAGCAGGAAATGCTGGCAGAATGCTTGGTTGTGTAGGGAGAGGTATTAGCAGTAGGAAAAGGGAAGTGCTCATGCCACTGTACAGAGCACTGGTGAGACCTCACTTGGAGTACTGTGTGCAGTACTGGAGACCGTATCTCCAGAAGGATATAGACATCTTAGAGAGAGTTCAGAGAAGGGCTACTAAAATGGTGTACGGCTTGAAGGAGAAAAGTTACCAGGAAAGGCTTAATGATCTTAACATGTACAGCTTGGAAAAAAGACGAGACAGAGGAGATATGATAGAAACATTTAAATACGTAAAGGGAATCCACAAGGTAGAGGAAGGGAGTATATTTAAAAGGAAACAAAGTAGCAAAACAAGAGGACATAGTCTTAGATTAGAGGGGCAAAGGTTTAAAAGTAACATCAGAAAGCATTATTTTACTGAGAGGGTGGTGGATACATGGAACAGCCTTCCAGTTGAAGTGGTAGAGGCCAAAACAGGGATTGAATTTAAGCAGGCATGGGATAGGCATAAGGCTATCCTAAACAAAAGATAAATCCAGGTAAAGTATCCATGTAATTGGGCAGACTAGATGGGCCAAAAGGTTCTTATCTGCCGACATTTGCTATGTTTCTATATACTATACAAAATAGAAAAACTGTTCTACGATGGTTCCACTCACAAATATAGAGCCCCAACACTGGCTCTGAGTGGGTAGACGCATTCGGGTACTTTACTTCTTCACTTTTAAGGTGACCCACACCTTTTGGTGGAAGGACTTTCTTCCCATGTGGAGTATATTGGACGGCGGGTCCTCCAGTCACACACAGCAGCTAAATTGTAAGACGGAAAGCGCTGTAATCTCTTTAAACATGTAAAATCATCTGTGATTAGTCGTTGCCAAACATGAATACTTCTTTTGGAGTTGGTGATCTAGTGTCCACCCTAATGGCGATGTCATTTTTTGGGACATTGAACTTGAGAGACTGCAGGGACAATGGAGGGGTGGACAATGGGGGAGACCTGTAAGGCTCGGGTCAGACGAGCGCAGTGATCACGTCCGTGTTGCCGCACATTTTATCGTCCGTGGTAGCATAAAATTAGGATCAATAGAGACCCACACACGAAGTACGTCCGCACAGAAGTGCGGACACACAACGGGCGCGGCAAATGGACGCAAGGCAGGCAAGAACCTAAATCCGCTAGAATGGGCGCACACTGTGCGCCACGTCTGCATAGCTTTGTGTGTGAGTGATGAACGAGGTCAGACGGACTGCATTTATACGTCCAGCATTTTTGACGGACAAAATGGTTCTTCATTTAATTTATTTTCCCTTCCACATCCGTCAAAAATAACGTCTGTCAGAATAACGGACTCTGCGGCCACTACTGCGTCTTCCATCAGAAAGTATGTCTGTACTACACGGACGCACAGTCCGTACAAAATGCGCTCGTCTGACACCAGCCTAAGACGACGTTCTTGAAGAGTGACGTTAATGGAATTGGATGGGGAGTGAACTGATTAGTTGACGTTATTCCAGTCAAGATCTTTAAAATGTTCTTGACCGTAGTGGTGTACTATGATGCGTTAAAGTCGCATCAGAAGATAATAATTTTTTTTACAAATGACATGCCAATTCGTCCACAGCCTAATTAGACATTTTTCCATTTCAGACATTTTTTAAAAAAAAATATTTATTGTGCGTGCTGAATTTGGCCATGTCCGAATTGGATTCTCAGGTACAAAAATAACGTCTTTTTATTTTATTTTTTGCTAAGGTTAGGTTACGAGATTTCTCTCGTTTTCAAGTATGTCCTGGGTGGCGAGTATGTACCGTTAGGTGTCTTGCCCAAGGACACTTACTGGAGAGGTGCTCTTGCCGGGATCGAACCTGTGTCTCCACAGGCTCTCTCCACGGTTACGAGTGTCAAAAATAGGGTGGAATCTTTTGCACAAATGGAGTAGTATGTTGGTGTTAAATTTAACCCTAAATGTAAACCTGCCCCTAAAAGAAAAAAAAAGAAAAATTCAAATGGTAACCTGAAACCTAATCCTTAATTCTAGGCCTAAAACAGGAGCACTGTGTTTCGGCTGCATACAAAGTGCTGTCATTGTGAAAGTGATTTTTTTAATATATTTTTTTTTTAAACACATTTTTTTTATATTCTGTTTTCACCTGATCTAATGTATTTTGCATAGGGTACTGACCAATAACACTGGTCCTCATACTGATCAGGAATTTAAATGGCATGGGTTCATGGGTTGCACACCTATTAGTCTGTTTATTATTATTTTAAGTTCTATATTCAGTAAATTTATATTTATTAAACAAATTGTTATTTTGCAATTCCACTGAAAATATCTCTTACAATGTGAAGGCGGGATGCTAAATGTCATCTTTCCAGTGCTGCCATCCAACCCAGACGAAACCACACATCAAAAACTTAATTAAAGCCAATCGCAAACCCGTTACTTCACTGTGTAGGAGCATCTTCCAGCAAAGTGATGTTTCCGATATGATAAGAGTTTTTTTCTATAAATTTCTCCCTTTACTGGAGAATTAGTATAGGGATTACAGATGGACGTACCATTCTTGCAGAAAGTAACTGCTATTTGGTTTAGGAAAAGTGTTCCTGTTAGAGCATGTTTCTTTTCGATTTCATGCACAAACCCAACAATGTAACACTAACAAAGAATTACACGTTACCCAAAATACAACGTCTCATTGCAAAAATCAAGATTATTTGTCTGATAATGAGGTTCTCCGTTGGCAGCGCTCATCACAATCGCCTTATTCATACAGCAAAAGGATTGAAGCCTTGATTTTTGAATTCAGCCTGTGGGTCTGTCACAATGTAGACTTTTGGCAAATCATTCCACTGGTCAACAATATCATAAGACTATATATAGGACGATGAGCCCTGATATAGCCTAGCTTAGTCATTTCCAATCATCCTCACGTGGCCCACTGACTATGAGCTCAAAGAGTCAAGGCATTTAGAAGGATATATTTTATTTTTAAAAACAAACCACACATTATTAAGACTGAAGTTCTATTCAGTAATTAATCTCATGTCACCAATACACCCTTATTGTCTCACTGCCTTACTACTCCCACAAAGGCAAAAACTGGGGTTGAATAGCAGCCCATGGAAGGATCTATGACCGGAAGGGATTCGGCCAAATGATGTGGCCTCATGTACTTGTACTGTATAAACTATACTATTTTAAATGATACATTACTATCCTTTATTTATATATAGCACCACAAACTCTGCAGTGCTTTACAAGATCAGTGTACAAGGGGTTGATACATTGGAATACCAGACATGGATGATGACCTGATTCTGGGGACCCTGTTCCCAAGGGAACTTACAATCTGAGAAGTACAAATAATTTTGTGAGGTAGGCGCATCCATATCGTTAGGTGTTTTGCCCAAGAACACTCGCTGGTGGCGTCTTCGGATCAGGTCGTCTTTCCATGATTGTGGAGCAGTGACCTGGTGGTTAGGTTCCCCACAGTTGTATTGGAGGGATGTGCTAAATGGTATTTTGACTTGCTTCTCCATGGTCGACAGGGGCATTACCACTGGACTCCACAGTCGATATCGTGTGGTAGGCAGTTATGTACCATTAGGTAGTCCTGCCCAAGGACACTTACTGGAGAGGTGCTCTGGCTGGGATTTAAACCTGGGTCTCCACGGTTATAGAGCAGTGATGTTACCTCTACTCCATGAATGATTTCAATTTGCTGAAGGATATATCTCTGTAATGCTTTCTAGAGTCTAGACCTTTATTGTGTACTGATCAGCTGCTGCCCTATGAAGGTTATGTCAGATGTTTATGTCTGAAAGACTTCCCCAGATTTCACTCCATTTTTTTTTTGTTTTTGTTTGTTTTTTTTTGTTTCCAGGGGAAATAATTTAATGTTAGGAAACAGATGGGTCGGTATGTGTTTTTTACGTTGCTTGTTAGATTAATAATAAAAAATACTTGTTTCTCATGAATGAACTATTCATATTAATGCTTATGATGATGAAGTGGTCAGTTTGATCATGATGTCAATGCACACAGTTTGGTAATAGTCCCCTGAGTGGGAAGAGAAAAACAATTCAAGAATTCTTCTGAGCTGTTCCATCCTATTTAGGTTGCATGAAATGTGCTTTAAAGTTGTGCTGAACAAAGGGTGCAGTGCACGGGGTCAGATATGATCATGGGAAATAAATGGTTTGCTAATTACAGTGATAGGAAACCTAATCTGCCTTCTGCAGAAAGTGGAATGAAACTGCAGCACAAACGTTATTTCTCACATTCATCAAAAGCAAATGGTACGAAGGGAGGAATTTTTTTTTTAACACTAGTCTGTATATCTAGTGTTTGAATATTTTGATAGAAAACGTTCCTTCCTGTGTTTGTTTTTTGTTTGTGTTTTTTGTTTCTGGTTTGTTTTTACTGTGCAACTGTGTGGCGGGGGGATATACAGTGTGTGTATATGTATGTGTATATATATATATAATAATATGGCTTTCATTTTTATGTGGTGTGATTTAATATTAATCAATTTTAATTCTGCAGACAAGAAAGCATAAAATTCTGCTTTTCCCTTTGAGTAACATTACATAAATTTTAAAAGATATTCAGGGTTATTCAAAGAGATCCGAATGGCTTTTCCGGCGTCTTCGGCGGGTTAATCCAGATGTTTTTGTGGGTTCCGGCGTGCATTCGCCGGGTTTTTCGGGTGACTTTTCGTCGGGCTTGCGGCAGCTTTTCCCTGCGCTTCGACGGCCCTGTGGTGCTTGCTGAATACACCGCAGGGTCGCCGAAATGGGATCGCCAAATCGGCCCGAATTGAAGAGAACGAAAAGTCACCGAACATGCGGTGACTTATCGATTCTTTGAATAACCCTGTTTGAATTTTACCCGATTACAGGCTCTATTACATTCTCTGTACAAATTCCTACGCGCTGCGCATTTTTTCATCCGTCAAAAAATATCGTGCGTAAAAACGTGCGCACATTAACGTTGAACGCAGAAATCGGTGGGCAGACTGTTTTTTCACGTGATTCAGCCAATTAGAATTAAGAACCACAATTGTCTCCCGTTCAGTTTTTGCGCCTGTCAAAATCAATCTGAGTATATATGCTGCAGCAATAATAAAAACACGCACAACCTCTCAATTTTATTGTTTGGGTATGTGTAGAATGTGTAACTATACTGTGCTGTATGTTGGTTTTTTTTCGTGCTGGTGTATTTCGTTTCGGCCAGAACGTTCAGATTTGCAGTTACCACCAGCTTCTAAAAGACGTTAAAATTATGCGCGCAAACGTCGTTCGTAAAAAGTTGCGCATCGATTTGTAATACCATCCGCGTACCAGCGCACGAACGCATTTGCGCTCCCAATGTTAAGTATGGGATGCGCGCACGAACTTGCGTTCGCGTAGGGTCATTTGCGTTAGACGTTAGATCGTATGCGCGAACGTCGCAATACGACGTTCAGCGCGAAGGGTTTTGCCCTTCGCGTTAATGCGTTTTTGCGCACATTTATCCGCGATGAATGGAATAGTGCCCTAAGTGTTGTTTTTCCTTTTTCTCTATGTATTTTTATCTTTCTTTTTCCCATTTCCATTTGCTAATGAAGTATTCTACCAGTTAATTTTTAACTTCTTTGCATGACTTGCTCCTCCACCAATTAACTTTTGGCCTGATGCAGAGAAGACAATTTGGTGACTCAATAGCTGTCTGTCTGTTGTCCAATGTCCATTAACCATTTAGTGACCTATTAACCATTTGGGGTTAAGAGAAGAAACACACAGCCCAACTAGTGTAAGGTTAATACGCACATATTTACGATAATTTCTCAGCGGCATGAATGCCATTTATTATGTTAATCTAGTGCCAGACGCTCTGTAAAAAGCCAGAATGCAATTTTTAAACCTTAATTAGGTCATAAGTTTAAATTTGGCATCGTGCTGTAATGGCCTCTGCTTGTTCTAATATCTATGTTCCTAACCTGTGTTCAGTCTGTAGATTATGTTTGAGTCTTAAGAAAACCCTTTTCCATTTTTCTTTCTTTTACATTACTGGTATTTAATGAAAAAGTTGAATAAAATCCGATCCTTTCACTGCCACTAAACGCTTTATAGTCTTTCCTATGAGAGGGGTTTGATATATTAAATTTTTTATGGACAAAATATCTTTGTTCCAAAGTGGGCCCTTTTTGGGAGTCACTATAAACCCTTTTTCTTGGAGCATATAATGCTGGAGGTTTTTATCTTACAATTTACAGTAAACATAGAAACATAGCAAATGTCGGCAGATAAGAACCTTTCGGCCCATCTAGTCTGCCCAATTACATGGATACTTTACCTGGATTTATCTTTTGTTTAGGATAGCCTTATGCCTATCCCATGCCTGCTTAAATTCAATCACTGTTTTGGCCTCTACAACTTCAACTGGAAGACTGTTCCATGTATCCACCACCCTCTCAGTAAAATAATGCTTCCTGATGTTACTTTTAAACATTTGCCCCTCTAATCTAAGACTGGCAGGGTTATCCAAAGAGATTCGAATTGCTTGAGAAAGGTAACCGAACGCTGAAAATCAGGGTACGGTTACCTTTCCTGGCCATTCGGCTATCCAGAGAGCAGGCAATTCGCCAAATCCTGTCGAATTGCCTGAACATACAGTGCCTGTTCGGTCCCTGTTCGAGGGCAGTGAAATCCCCATAGAGAAGCACTGCTTCGGCTATTCAGAGAACACAAACCAGCAGTGAAAGGTTCCCCTAATGCCCTGCCATTCGGTGGTTTAATTCGGCAAATTTATTCAGGAGAATCCCATAGACTTCAATGTTAAAAATATTCCCGTTTTAATTCAATATCTAATAAACCGTTCATTATAAAATTCTGCAGCAAAAAGTCTCTTTATTTATAGATTTTTTAGGATACTTTAAGCATTTTTCTGAATTTTTAAAAAAAAATTAAAAGTCCGATTTTTTTTTATTTTTTTTTTCAGTTTACTTATTTTTTTTGTAACAGCCCTCTTTATTATCATTCCCTGGACCTCCTGTGAAAATTTCAGACATTTTCGCTCAGTAGTTTCTTTGCAAACAGCGTTTCTTTTTCCCAGATTCATACAAATGGTTTTTCTAATTTATTCACTGCCTCCTCTAGTCACAGCTGCTTCGGCTCTGTGTGATTCGGCTCCTTTTCGGCTCCTGTTCGGCTCCTCTTCGAAGGTTAATCCAGATGTTTTTGCTTGTTTTCAGCGTGCATTCGGTTAGTTTTCGTCAGGTTTTCGGCAGCTTTTCCCTGCAATTCGGGGACCCTGTGGTGTTTGCTGAATACACCGCAGGGTCACCGAAATGCAATCGGCAAAAGGAACCGAATTGAAGAGAACGAAAAGTCACCGAACGTGCGGTGACTTTTCGAATCTCTTTGGATAACCCTGTATGTCCTCTTGTTTTGCTACTTTGTTTCCATTTAAATATACTCCCTTCCTCTACCTTGTGGATTCCCTTTACGTATTTAAATGTTTCTATCATATCTCCTCTGTCTCGTCTTTTTTCCAAGCTGTACATGTTAAGATCATTAAGCCTTTCCTGGTAACTTTTCTCCTTCAAGCCGTACACCATTTTAGTAGCCCTTCTCTGAACTCTCTCTAAGATGTCTATATCCTTCTGGAGATACGGTCTCCAGTACTGCACACAGTACTCCAAGTGAGGTCTCACCAGTGCTCTGTACAGTGGCATGAGCACTTCCCTTTTCCTACTGCTAATACCTCTCCCTACACAACCAAGCATTCTGCTAGCATTTCCTGCTGCTCTATTACATTGACTACTTACCTTTAGATCCTCTGAAATAATAACCCTTAAATCCCTTTCCTCAGATGTTGAGGTTAGGACTGTATCAAATATTCTATATTCAGCCCTTGGGTTTTTATGTCCCAGGTGCATTATCTTGCACTTATCCACATTAAAACTCAATTGCCACAGCTCCGACCATTATTTTAGTTTACCTAAATCATTTGTCATTTGGCTGATCCCTCCAGGAACGTCAACCCTGTTGCAAATCTTTGTGTCATCAGCAAAAAGACATACTTTTCCATTAATACCTTCTGCAATATCACTAATAAAAATATTAAAGAGAATGGGTCCAAGTACTGACAGTATGTAACTTTAACAGTTTAAAGTAATTACAGGAAATATCCTGTCTCACTCAAAGGTCCTGCCCTGCCGTCCACATTTTAAAAAAGCTGCTACATTCCCTCAAATCCACTCAGGCCATGATGTGACCGGTGCCTTCACTGGAGGTATCACTAATGATGTTGCAAAGCTGATAATGCGGCCGTTCACTTCTGCATCATCTTCCATTCCCTCTTTTCCACTTCAAAATATTGGGAGGCACGTGATTTAACTTCCCATCATAAGTGCAAGCAGCATGGTTTCCTTTATCCAATTAAATGTCAAATCAAACACTGCAGTGCAGATATTTGCCACTGGTGCACTGTGGACCTCTCGTTGACCATCATGAGCACCAGTGCTAGAAGCCGTTCAAAGAGTGAACATGTTTACTGGACATTCAATGCCAGACACCAATTTATCTGACTTCCAGGTCAAAACATTTTCTCAGAGCATTAGAATCCTAAGAGAGAGAGCAAGGGGTGGTAGGATCATAACCCAGGTCTGAGTGATCATAACAAAACATAACTCTGATACAGTTGTTGAGGGAAAAAACTGTGGGAGGCTACACCTCTAGACCAAGTAGCTCCAAAAAGAATTGGATTTGTAGACTATCTTACCTATCGAATGTATAACAATCAAGGATAGAATCGGTGAATCTCTGCACAGAATACTGTGAAAAGATTGAAAATATGGAGACAGTGATTTGGAATCTTGGAAGATCTAGGATGGTTAGGGACTCCTAAATAGACCAAAAAAATACCGGACACCCATCATTTGAAGCGGTGACATATTATAGACTCCAATAATAAGATGTATGGTGATCTGAATTCCCCAGGGTGTGGGCCTTGAAGACTCAAGGCATACTGGTACGCTCCACTGACTTCAGTAGTCTGCCTTGGCCCCTCCCTGCAGCTGGCAGCCTGAACTCGGGCTGTCCCCCTGCTGCATGGGCGGACTAAATCAGAGGCCGCGGTGGCATCTGGTGGTGTGGCGTACCGGTACACCTCGCTGGAGTTAACCCACTCCTGACAGGCAACACCTGCCCTTCATTAAGGGGTTAAGGCATACATTTTCAAGAGTCAAAATAACATGCTCTATCAACATCAGACTTGATAGGACCAAACTGGATCCTTCAAATGGCCTTTGCATGGGGGGCTGTAGAGAGAAGAGGCCAGTTATGCCACTGTAGAGGCCAGTTGAGGACTGGACCAGTGGTATCCTCCATCATCAATCATTGCCCTGTTCGATTAAGGTGGCACTGGGCCACTTGTTGAGCAATCTTGTTTTCTCAATCAGATCCATACAGTAATAGATTTTACATGGGCCACCTGTGAGTTTTGTATAGTTCTATCTTACTGTCATTAGAGGGCATATATCTGGTTTCTGTATAGTCTGAGACATATCATTTATTGACTAGACAGAAGTTTGGAGTTGGAGAGCTATTTGTTGGTCAGTTCACTTTAGATCTTCATATGATCTCTTCTGCAAGGGAAGGAATGCCAACCACTCAATCGCTTGCATTCTCTTTGAGAATAATAAAGCAACGGACTCTAAACATTTGAGCCAAATTGAGGTTAACGTTAATAAGATTTCATGTTTCCCTTAGAACATCTTGTTCCTTCGATGCTTATTTTTGAGTTTGCTCTGTTCTTGTTATTAGCATAGTAATAAATGCATTTCTTACGTTCACATCTAAGGAGAGATACTTTGCATTTCCCAGAGAAAATATTTTGTTTTCCAGTGAAAGGAATAGCGTTCACATTTTTTGCTTACAGTAATGGTGTAATTTAAAAGGAATATAGATGACCGTCTCAGCTCAAACATTGCTCGTGGCTCACTGCCCTAATTAGACATCTGCTTTCTCTCTGTGTAGTCATTGGCATCTGAAAGGTTCTCTTGACCTGGAGAAGGTAAAACTCAAATTCAAATGAAGTGTTTGCAACGAGGTATAATCACTCTAGACATCTAGGGTCACATGACTTTACTTTACATTTAAGTGACGTGTAGTCTGTAACCGTATTAATAGGTTTGTTCTAATAGTGCTTATGTTTAAGTCTTGTTGTTTGGAGAGATGAGGGCATCTTATAGAGTCAAAATAAAGTATAGCCTTGTATAAATCAGTGGTTCCCGACCCAGGTCCTCCAGTACCCCTAACAGGCTGGATTTTGCAGATCACCTTGCGGGAAATGCAGACGGAATCCTGTAATCACTGAGCAGCAAATCATATCACCTGTGCTGTGCTTCACATATCTGGCAAACCTGGTGTGGTGCTGGGACCGGAGGACAGGTTTGATATAAATAATAGGCAATGAGGAAAGGTCTATATGCAAATCCACATGCACGGTAAAGTTATTTTTCATGGTGCTATCCCTTCTCTGTTGGTGAGCCTCCAAAAGAGTTTCACATGGCTGGCCTGAGCATGCACAGGACACATCGTTAGGGTGAGCAGTACCCATGGAACACATATTTATTACAAAAAAGGATTAGACCACTTGACAAACCTGAAAACAGATGTTTTCTTTGGCCAGCTGTTGACTTCCTTTTGTCCTCCGCCACCTGGTTGTCTAAATGGCAGCATACAGGGTTATTCAAAGAGATCCGAATGGCTGGAGAAAGGTAACTGAATGCTGAAAATCAGAGTTCGGTTACCTTTCTTGGCCATTCGGCTATCCAGAGAGCAGACAATACGCCAAATCCTGGCTAATTGCCTGCACATTCGGTGCCTGTTCGAGGGCAGTGAAATCCCCATAAAAAAGCACTGCTTCGGCTATTCAGAGAACACAAACCAGCAGTGAAAGGTTCCCGAAATGCCCTGCTATTCGGTGGCTTCATGCGGCAGATTTATTCAGGCGAATCCCATAGGCTTCAATGTTAAAAATATTCCCGTTTTAATTCAATATCTAATAAACTGTTCATTATAAAATTCTGCAGTAAAGAGTCTCTTTATTTATAGATTTTTTTTAGGATATTTTAAGCATTTTAAGATATTTTAAGCAAGTCTGATTTTTTTTTTTTAAGTTTACTTATTTTTTCTGTAACAGCCCTTTTTATTATCATTCCCTGGACCTCATATGTAAATTTCAGACCTTTTCGCTCAGTAGTTTCTTTGCAAACAGCGTTTCACTTTTCAATCATTCATTCAAACTATTTTGCTAATTTATTCACTGCCTTCTTCTACGGTGTCGGCTTTTTCCGGCGGCTTCGCTGCGTGTGATCAGCTCCTGCTCGGGTTTTTCCGGCGTCTACGACGGGTTAGTACAGATGTTTTTGGGGGTTTTCGGCGTGCATTCGCTGGGTTTTCGTCAGGTTTTCGGCGGATTTTTGGCAGCTTTTCCCTGCACTTCGACAGCCCTGTAGTGCTTGTTGAATACACCGCAGGGTCGCCGAAATGGGAAAGCCGATTTGCACCGAATTGAAGAGAACGAAAAGTCACCGAATGTGCGATGACTTTTCGAATCTCTTTGAATAACCCTGTAAGTCTCTTTTTAGGTTGGCTTGTTATCTTTGAGTATTCTCTCTGTCATCCTCCATCCTTTCGTTATATCCTTTTCTCAATATAAATCTAATAACCGGTAATCTCATATCACCCACACAATCGGTTGTCCCTCTTCTTATCCTCCCTCTCTCCAACTCCGTAAGTTCCTCCAAACTAGGTCCTCTACTCCTTATTTCTGTCTTCTAAATGTGTTTTTTCATTTTGTAATGTTGGAAAGAAGTACAGAATATATGCTATACAATGATGATAATAAAACTAATAATTATATATATCCAAATATAAATTCACACAAAATGTAAATATACTGGAGATCAGTAGAGTACATCAGCAAATCTATATGTGAAACAGTAACTTTCCTGTGTTGTATATAATAGGATTTATCGTCCATTTATTGCTCACTGCAGATAGGAGTCCTCCTGACCAGTCTGCCTGTGGGCTATGTTCCTCTGTCTCCAGATTTTTCCCTGAACTCTGCTCAGTACCTAATTGCGACAGCAAGAAGTGCATTGATGTCCAGAACAATTGATGTCACGGGAAGAAACCTTAGATGTCTGGGACCCTAGCAAGTAGCCATGAAAGATAATTTTAAAGTCGGCATGAGGGTGGGAAATATCTGTATTTCAGAAGTCATTAAATCCTTTATGGCTGTGGAGCATTGTCTCGGTGAGAGGTGAGAGTCAGGTTAGAGTAGATTTTTTTATGAAGTGATGTTCACAGACAGGCGGTAAAACCATTTTCCTGAATGAGCTGAACTGATGTATCCTTCAAGTTGATGTCCGAAGGGACTCGAGGTAGTATTGGAATGCAGGGAAGTATTTTGTCGAGATGGACATTTCAACAAACCACATTTGGTTTTATGAAAAAAAATCGTTACATTTGTGAACAATTAAATTCCATTTATCATTTCATTTTGTATAAAACTTTATATTAGAAGTAATATTCCTAGGACCAATCAAATCAAGCGGGGTGGTCTTTGTGGCATAATGATAACGTGGCCTCTCTTCCTCTAGTTATCCCTCTCCCAAACCTTTTCCCATCTTTTAATCTCTTCATTGTAGTTTTTTTTTTCTCTCTCTCTCGATATTCTTATATATTCATAAGGGTTATATTTGTTTATTTGTGCACTGATATATGTTACTACTTTAACCATACTTTGAATATTTTAATCAACTATCTGCATACTATTCATTCTTGACCAAATCGTATGACCTGCTTCATAGGGAAATCTCATTATTTATTCTCAAGGCTCGGCACCCCGAGGGCATTGACTAGAGACTAATCCGGGCTCTGTTCTACATGAGTGGTTATATAGGAGTTTCTGTATGGTTTTGTTTTACATTTTACACCATGTGGTACTTTCTTTGATCTTGTAAATCAGATTTGTTTCTCCATTTATTTTATATAATGCATAAAGCAGGGGTCAGCTAGCCTGGACCTCCAGATCTTTTGGAACTATATCCCCATGGTGTCCAGCAACTCATCAGATTGAGAGTCTCATGGCAAATGTAGTTCCAAAACATCTGGAAGGCCACAGTTGCTGAAACCTGGTATAAGGAAAACCGTACATTCGTGGTAACCTTTTTGCGTTTACAAGCACTTGATGACTTGAGGACTAAAAAATCCACACAGCCTTGTCTTTTGTCCCAGTGAAGTTCCCTAAAATGCAAGTTTCTTTCTCTGTCAATGCAAAAATGTTGGGAACCATGCCTCTGGCCATGAAATAATTGTATTGTCGAGGGGTCAAAGTTCAGCAGTAAGCAATAACTAAATTAAGACTCCTTCCTATCTTTCCAACTCAGGCGCTTGCTGTTCGAATCGGACGTGATAGTCTTTAAACTTGGTCTCTTTGATTCTTGGCGTTAGTCCTCAAGATTACCACAGTTTCAGTAGAGGTCGAGCAAGCTTTTTAACATCACCGCTAATATGGCTGCCGGATTGAAATCCTTAAAGTTCAGTCCCTGGTGTATATGGCATTTCATATCCTGGCTTTACTCACTGTCTAAAACCACAAGCCTGTTGATCTTTGTAGTTGTAGGCCTCTTCCTTTTAATGTCTATGTGTAAGTGAACAGCCTGGTTTTAGTTTCTTGTTGAGGTTTTCTTTTGTAGTACCGGGGGAAACTATTTGGAACGTATGTTCTTTATTGAAGTCATTCATTATGCATGGAATTTTTTTTTAAACCACAAATAATCTTTTGTGTTCAGTGTTGAAGGAATGAGATTTGTTTTAAAGCAATCTGTATGAGACACTAAAGCTCCCCGATTTCCAGCGTACACACCAGCCTGATGGTGCTCTTTGAATGGGCTTTAAAGTAAAATATTTGATGCTTGACTTGGCTTTTCCAACTTTTGAAGCACAGCGATGTCTGTATTTTTTTTCCTACAGGATATTGACGTGACAGTTTTATGATCTCAGAACCCCCTGATCTATGTAGATACATGTGTATCTCTCCCATCTCAGCTGTTAAAGTCTATTGTGAATGCAGTATCTTGTTGTAAAACTGTTACAATGGGAATGTTCCCTGACTCACAACATCCTAAATCCAGTGATCTCACCATTAGTATTGTTCTCCAGTGTTCTTCTATATGAAAATCATTGTCTAATAAAAATGACTGGACATTTTACATCTCTGTGCTATTAAAAAAAAAAAACTAAAAGTCCTTGTGCTTTTAAGTATCTTGGAATGTTCTATTCCTTTTTATTTGTTTTTTGTTTTTTAATACAACTTTATTATGCCACTGGACACTCCCATACTCTGGTTTATATAATTTTTTTTCATGAAGTGGAAACCACTTAAAGACACACTCCACAAACTCTGACCACCTTTGCTTATTTCGGTGGTCCGGGTGAGCGGAATATGCCCAACACGTCCTGCCACCCTTCCCTCCTCCCCAGTCCCAATGCTCTGTGATCCCAAAACAAGAGTGTTGCTGGACAGTCGTTCGCAGCACATTTGCCGTATACATGTAAGGCTAGGGTCAGACGAGTGCGTTTTCTACGTGCAGTACGGACGCACTCTTTGACGGAAGACGCAGTCCGTTTTTTGTGACTGATGTTATTTTTGACGGATGTAGCAGGGAAAATAAATTGAAATGAAAAAACCTTTTGTCCGTCAAAAATGCTGGATGTATAAATGCAGTCCGTCTGACCACGTTCCATCACTCACACACAAGCTATGCGGACGTTGCGGACGTGGTGCACTCCGCACGACTGTCCTAGCGGTTTTGACGTTCTTGCTAACTTGCGGACGTACTTCGTGTGTGGGCCTTCATTGGTCATGATTATCTGCTACCATGGACTTACTAGAGGCCGGGTACACGGACGTTAACACTGCGTTCGTCTGACCCCAGCCTAAAGCGCTCCGGCGACTCCTGCATTCTGGAAGCCTGCAGCGGAAGTTATAGGAGGAGCCAGAAACAAAAAAAAAGTTTAAATTTTATATTTAAGTTATGAAAATAACTATTAGAAAACCTGCAATAATTAAAAGTGGGGAGAAAGGGTGTATTTTTTTTTAATTTAGAGTATCCCTTTAATGAAACTTCTAGACTTTCCACTTGGTTGCCAGAAATGTGTTTGACTTTCCCCAAACATGCAGTTATGCAAAAAAAGTGTTAAAGAAGTATTCCATCAGTCCCATTGTCTATTGTATGAGGAATAAAGGGATAATTAGGGACTTACCAGCTAGGTTTTCTTTTTAGGTTTGTTTTTTGCTTTTAATTTTTCTTCTTCTTGCACACAAACACAAACTTTGCCTTGGCACTGCTCCAGCAGATTAATAGGAAATGATGGTGGACGATCAAGAGGACTTTTTGCAAGCATGCTTTGATAGACATCGGGCAGCAAAACGTCCAACTTTTAGCTTTTCGAATAGACTTCTAACAAGATATTCGTACCTGCCAAAATTTGAAAAGGCTCAAAGTCTTGCGTAATAAGGAATGGGTGGCGGCAGGGCCCGAGTCTAGGCTAGATGCAGAGATGCAGACTTATTGTATGGAATTGTGACCGATCAGGTGCATTTACATCAATATAATTCAGAACAGTAATGGATTAATTTATGTACCGGCTGGGTGGAGTAGAGGTAAGATCACTGCTCTGCGTGGAGAGAGCCTGTGGAGTCATGGGTTTGATCCCGGCAAGAGCACCTCTCCAGTAAGTGTCCTTGGGCAAGACACCTAACGGTACATACTTGAAAACGAGAGAAATTTCAATGTATCCTTCCTGGTAAAATACTTTCTCAAAAAAAAAATAGAAACAAAAAAAAACAACAATATATATATATATGTTTCTAACATGTATTATGGTTCAGACCAGTGTTTTCCCCAACCCTGTCCTCAGATTTGCCAGATAGGTGAAGCACAGCGCAGGTGATATGATTTTGCTGCCCAGTGATTGCAGGATTCAGTCTTCATTACTCCAAGGTGATCGTTAAAACCTGTCCTGTTGTGGGAACTTGAGGACCAGGGTCGATAACCAATTGTTTAGATGCCCATTGCTGAGAGTGTCATGGCTTTGTAGCTCTTTTTTAAATTTGTACTCCCTGATTATATGGAGGAGACCCTAAAAAGAGGGACATTAGGAGAGAAAAGTGGGACACAGGGATTTGGGCCCAAAATTAGAAATGTCCCTCCTATATATGGACATGTGAGAGGTGAGGATATCGATGTATAAGGCAACAAAATCGTAACCAAAACTATTTGATCATTTTAATAAATAAAATTTGACTGGGGGGGATGAACCAATTATTTTTATTTATTCATTTTGATCATATAGGCCGAGGTCAGATGAGCGTCACTGGAGAGCAGAAGGAACGTCCTTCCGCTCGACGCCCATCTGGCCACTTCACTGAACGCACATGGTGTGCTCAGCGCTGCGAGGCTCGATCCTCTTATGGAGAATCGCGCTTTGCAGCTCCGTCAACGCGTGTCCTAGCGCTTTGACGGAGAGGGCTGCTGCATGGACGCAGCATTGCCGCTGTTGCGCAACAGCATGTGGCTGGACCCGTCGCAGCGTCTCAATGCTGCGACGGACGCCAGAAGGCACGTCAGTACGGGTGCACATGGTGTGCTCGTCTGACGCCAGCATTAATTGCAGCCTACAGGAGTTCTCTGCCTGTTCTAGAACTACATCCTCCAGGATGCATTGCCAAAACACAACAGCTGGACAGCTACCTGTCAGATGCTGTGGCTGTGAATCCTGAAGGATGAGCACGATTAAGGTCCCAGATGAATCGAGGCACAAATCTTTCAAAGTCATAAATGTGTCGATACGGTCACAACGACAAACATGAATGCCAAACCCATAGGAAACAATCACAGAGGGACGTTTCTTCGATTAGTTGACCCGTGAAAATTGAATATTTATCAATCAAATGTCCGCCATCAGAGCAAATCGGTCCCTAAGAAATGGACCTGTTTCTCCTTAATATTCATAATGCGCTGGGTACTCTGCGCTCTGGTAGAACATGCTGCCCTCTAAAATGTAAATAAGCTTCTGAAATAGAATGGCTATTAATTAATCGTATTCCGTAAAGATTCAGCGCGTGGGATTTTCATACCACTAGGGATTCACTAGCGCACCCTTGCCTTGCCAGAAGGACTCATAGTGCATATGTACAGCTTGAGAAACCGTGTCGGTCATGTCGTTGTATTATGCATTGGCCAATTCTTTTATAAAGTATATTTTATCACTGTATTGTCTACTAAATGTTTTGTTTGTTTTCTATTTGTATGAACAGGGTTTAAAATCTGTCTTCTGCAAGGTCCCCAAATAACTGCAGGGCGTAGCATACATCACATAGGACAAGCAATGCTCCAACATTGGAATGACCTTTTAGATCCGTTGAATGTTGTTGTTTTCAGCTACAGAATGTGACATATGTAGGACGGCGATTTTTTATTTATTTTTTTCCCCCTATATCCCGCTGTTTTAGAGATGGAGGCTTTTAAAGATTAGTGCTCTCTGGTGATAATTGCAACAAAACAAAGGTTAGACTTTTTTTATTTTTTTAAAATTCCGGAATAAATAAATTTGAGAACAAGCTCTTTAGCTCTAGCTCAGTAGGGTTGTTGTCATTAAATTGCACTTTTAAGACTTCTGCAATTTAAGTATTCACCAAATGCATTAATAAAAAAAGCGTACACCGACGTTTAGGGTACACCTCTAGTGCCCTTTCTCAGCGATCTCCTAAACCTTGTTTTTGCTCACTATATATAAATGCCACAAAAAAGAAACATCTTCTCAATTTACACTGCTTTTATTTCCAGATACTTAACATATGTAAATATTTGTATGAGACAAAGAACAAGGTGGAGGTACTATTGAGCACTCCTGGTGTAACTCGGGCAATTGTTGTGGCCATCCTGTGTCTGCCCTACAGGTGTGATGGTCAGATGTGCTGATCCTGTGCAGGTGTGACACGTGGTCTGCCACTGTGAGGACAACCGGGTGTCATGGTAGTGTAGTCTTGGGTGTAGCACCTGACGTACATTGCGTTGGCCACATCAGCAGTCCTCATGCCTCCCTGTAGCATGCCCAGGAACCCTAAGCATCTTTCTTTCTGTGTTTTTTCTAAGTCGGTAGAAAAGTCTCTTTGGTGTTTTCCAGCCTATTTTAACTTTGACCTTAGTTGCCATCTGTAAACTGTTGGCGTCTTAATGACCATTTCACAGGTGCATGAATTGATTATGGTTCATAGAACAAGCACAGAAAAACTGTTTAAGGCTAAGGCCTTTCCAATAAAGATCTGCAGAGGTTATTTGGATTTTACATACTTATCTTTAGTTACATTATCCCAAAAGAAGGGATTTTTTTTTTTTACCACATTTATATATGTAAAGGGGTGGGAGTTACTCCAGTGGCGCAAAAAGGGGAGGTAATTAGCGTAGAAACTGCGTGTAATGTGAAAAAAGCAGTTTAAAACAACTGTAGGAGCACAGTCTCAGAGCAGACCAATGATAAAGTGCTATCTTGAGTGTACACTAGAAAAAGTGCAAATGCAATCAAAAGTGCATATAGTGCAAATGGCATCTAAAAACGTTGTGCACGTTAATGGCGTACTGTGAAAAGTGCATAAATAGAACAAATTCCGTAATAAGAACAGTTCATAAAAACACATAAAAGCACATAAAAAGGCGTAAAAAAACAGCAGCACACGCTTTTGTGCAAATGTGCAAAGATAAAGTGCAATTATAATGACACAAAAATGGTGATAAAAAATAGTCCAAAGGTTGTGCAAAAGTCTAGTAAACAGTCTTATTCGTGAATGGATAAAAGGAGGGCTTAACTGAATTGTGTGAGCCTCTCACTTATACCTACAAAACCCTCACTAACTCAGCGCCCCACTACCTGTCCTCACTAATCACCAAATACACCCCAGCCCGCTCCCTAAGGTCAAACAGTGACCTGCGCCTAGCTTCTCCCCGCATCACCTCTTCCCATGATAGACTGCAGGATTTCTCACGCGCAGCCCCCACTCTCTGGAACGCTCTCCCTCGTACTGTCAGACTTTCCCCTAACTTCTCTTCCTTCAAACGCTCCCTTAAAACGTTCCTATTTAGGGAAGCCTACCACCCAACTCACTGACGCAACCATCAATCACTCTCACCTTACAGTCCTCTCCTCCTGTTTCCAACCCCAACCCTCCCAGATTGTGAGTTCCTACGGGAATAGGGCCCTCATCTCCTCCTGTACTGTTTGTCAAATGTTGTTCAATATATTGTAACCCTGTCTATACTGTGCTTATTGTACAGCGCTGCGGAATATGCTGGCGCTTTATAAATAAAGAATAATAATAATAATAATAATATACCGTCCATATACGGAGATCCTCAAAATAGGGGAGAAAAAAGGTCTTGTTCTTGTTGTCCTAGTGGATTCTTTGTTCTAGTAGGTTCCACGTTCTCGTAGTGCGGGGAAGGGAAAAAAAGAAAAAAAAAGAGAATAGTGCAATATTGTCTGGATATGTGAATCGTGGACAAATATAAGAAAAGTGCACACTTACACTTTCCAGAGCCTATGTGTTCCAGGCTCTGGTTCGAAGTGCACTGGGCCAAGTATAGAGTGGCCTCTGCCCTTCTTTTGAAGTTGTTATTCACCTCGGATATAAAGGAACAGAGTATTCATAGCGCAACTTGAATGGTGGCTAGATACATTAGTAGGGATAGGGTTGGTCTCACTCACCGATGGTGGAGCCTTGTTCCAGGCTCAACTTAATGGCAGATAGTGGTCCTTTGCTCAGTGGGCACCGTCACCTCTTTAGCTGCACCACATTTATATATGTCTTTGTCTGTATCCAGAGTTCAGCGTGGATTGGCTCACAAACCTGTGAGTGCCTGAGCTTTGTATATATATATATATTTCTCACAGTGCGTACACCCCTCACATTTTTGTAAAAATTTTATTAGATCTTTCATGTGACAACACTGAAGAAATTACACTTTGCTACAATGTAAAGTAGTGAGTGTACAGGTTGTGTAACAGTGTAAATTTGCTGTCCCCTCAAAATGACGCAACACACAGCCATCAATGTCTAAATCGTTTGGCAACAAAAGTGAGTACACCCCTAAAGTGAAAATGTCCAAATTGGGCCCAATTATCCATTTTCTCTCCCCGGTGTCATGTGACTTGTTAGTGTTACAAGGTCTTAGGTTTGAATGGGGAGCAGGTGTGATAAATGTTGTGTTATCGCTCTCACTCTCTCATACTGGTCACTTGAAGTTCAACATGGCACCTCATGGCAAAGAGCTATATGTTAAATGTAAAGTCTTGCACTCACAGATTACATTTCCTAAAACCTCACCCGGGGCTCGGCATGCAGTGGTACATACCTTCTTCATACTATAGTGACAACATTCAAGATTTTATATATATTTTTCTTTAAACATAACTTTTATTTAATCATAATAAAATTCTTATGACGCAATTACATGTTTAAGTAAAAACTCTTACTGCTGGTACAATAGTATGAAGAATTATCTATTCTGCTGACTCAGGAAATGGTGTGAACGGAGCCTATTTATTATAAAGCGTAAAAAGTTTAATGATTGTTATTCGTGTAAATACGATTCTAAATCTCTAAGATTGGAGAATTTCATAGTATCTTGATATATAAATTGTTGCATACAGTCAGTTTCCAGACACGGGGTCTCTTCAAAGCTTCTTAATGAATATACAGGCATTTCCTCCCACTCGGCCCCCTTTTTTTTTTTTTTTTTTTTTTTTTCGTGTTTCCGTTTTTAGAACCTCCGCAGCGTGAGCTCATGCTTTCATTTAGGGAAACAAACCCTTCTGCCCATAGTTCTTTATCAGACTCTTGAAACCCCTTTAAGGAATTCCGTGTGTGTCACGTGCCACCCAGCTATGTCATTGAATGCCTTCTAAAGTCACGGGTTGGCGTGTATTATCTTAACATCCTCCTCATACCCAACGAGCGGCCAGAATTGTGAACAATTTGAAGGAGTGGGTGCTGGTTCAAAGGGGCTAGTGTTGGACTATAGGAAATACCCTAACATTATTGGGAACGGAACTAGATTTCGTGAATGCTTCAGAATCTCACATTACACTTTTTTATTTATTTTATTAGTATTAACAAATATCTGTGTGTGTGTGTGTATTTTTATTTTATGTTAACCCCTGCATATCTGTGTGTGTGTGTGTGTATGTGTGTATATTACACAAACTCCATTTTAATTTTTCGATGTGAACATATATATATTATAGTACACACACAAATGGTGAAAAATGCAATCATAGCACCTGTTTGAAAATCAAGCCAAGATGCTCAAACCCAATTAAGACAAACAGTAGACAACACACTGTTAAAAATGCATGCCCCGCGTGACTCAACGCGTTTCGCTGTTACAACGGCTTTTTCGAGAAAAACCTTGGCTTAATTTTGGCAAATTCTTTGGTGCGAGATGGTGAGCACAATAACGGTATAGACAAGCGGTCGTTATAGTAGGCAGCATGAACTGCCGAGGTACTAGCCAGTTACGGTATATATAACCAACTTTGCTGAACAGATATTTCGGTTGAATCCTCTACGAGGCGATATGGTCTTAGTAGGCAGTTGACAGCACCCTGGCAGAGCTTATGTATTGGCTGCCGATGGTTGATATTACTATACTGTTCCGGTTGCCACACTCTGTCCAGTTTTTCTCGGGTCCTAGATGGAAAAGCTCACGTATGCCAGTGACCAGCGCTTGTTGGCATTCAGGCTATAGTGGTGTATATGTATGAGCATCTCTATATGGCATCCTGGCATTCTAAGGAACGTTTGAAGACCGTCCTTTTACAAATTACAGTTATGGCCCAGGAGGAGAACTTTGATAAACCAATCTTGTCTAGTCAACGCTGAAGTGGAGAAACTGTATCATATATTCAAAGGAGACTTGATCGGCCCCTGCTGTGCTTCCCTTAATTTCCAAAGCTGCTGCTTAAACAGAACTGAAAAATTCTGTTATCATTCCATGGCTAAAATATAATAACAATGCTACCAGGGTTGCGTTTCTTTATAACATATAACCAAGGCTACCACACTTTACTGCACAGTGTAAAAATAAAGTCTTAGTACATGGGGTGCAGCAGTTTAATCCTTATTGTATCTCCATAAAAAAAACAAATAGTTGATGTAGCTTTGTGTTGCCCGGCACCGTGCGGATTGCAGTGCTAACCAATAAACACCTGTGTTTCCATCTTAGTCGAAAGCTGCTATGGTATTGTTTGTGTCCTGTTAACGACGCAATGATTCGTTCTCTTTGTTTGGCTCTAAAGGTTTTTTCTCATTATGTGAAGCCGTGATGTTAATGATCGATTAATCAAGCTGACACCTAGGTCACTGTGATTAAAGCCTCGGATGCACATAATTCCACTCTGAGTAGATTGGTGTCATGAGCGGTGTTCAGTGATGTTCCTGG
Source organism: Leptobrachium leishanense (assembly GCA_009667805.1). Classification (NCBI taxonomy): domain Eukaryota; kingdom Metazoa; phylum Chordata; class Amphibia; order Anura; family Megophryidae; genus Leptobrachium; species Leptobrachium leishanense. The sequence goes on along the minus strand of CM019071.1, from coordinate 29,969,461 downwards.
TTTGTATAAACATGCATTTATTTACCTGTGATGACTTGGATATCTAAAGACTTTCTCAGTGAATGTGGGGCAGCTTTTTTAAGCAACTGTTCTCCCTCTACCTTTCCTGGCAGGGATGATGAAGGGTGTCTTGCCAGGTACACTAGAAAGGCCAAGATGCTTTGTGTAGAAAAAAAACACTGTTACAGTAAAGATGGTGACATTTTCTTAATCATTTTTGAACTATATTATTTTTAAACTAGGCCAAGATTTGGTTTGATTGGACTAGTTTATAGTGTCCATTGTTTGAATAAACAATACAAGGGCATCTTATGGTGGTGTTTATGCTATATATAACATTTGATGGCTGTATTCCATAATTCTGCGTCATCCTTGTTCAATACCCAAACCAACCTTTGCAGTGCATTATTTTGTCCCCATGATATTCTAGTTAATGCGCGTCCAATGTGTAGTTCTAGCACCAGTATCTTTTACTTATTAGATTAGTGGTTACCATTAACTTTCCATATATATATATTTTATCTCATTTGTATTGGCATTTCCCGTCGAGTGAGCCATTTTACATATGTATAACTTGTTCAGCCATACACTTTCATTACATTTATATTGATCTTCAAGTAGACCTAATTATGTATATCCTTCTTCTCTTCCAGCTGCAAGGATCCATAAAGAGAAAACTAGATGATGACAGCTCACCCATGCCCTCTGGAATGAACGACCTGCTATTCTCAAGCGACAGTAAACGACTTTGCCTTGATGATGTCACTACACTTTCCATGGGCCAGTCCCAAAATACCAGCTCTAGCATACCTTGTTCAGAATTACAGCATTCTCCATTCTCCACCAACCACGGTTCTTCTTCCATGGGAGTGAGTGGTCATTCGGTATTGCTGGAAAATAACCATATGAATGGTAGGGGTATGGCATCGCCCTTTTCTTTGTCACAGAGCACAGAAATGGGTCAAAAGACACCGTACGAAGAAAAGACCAACAACCTGCAGTCCGTAGACCAGGAACTGCAGGATCTATTGGAGGAGCTGACTAAAATGCCCGATCCATCTCCTAATGAGCTGGATATTGAGAACCTATTGGGAAGTAAGGACCCAATAGTTATAAATCATTCACAATCAAACTTGAGTACGACCCCCAAGCTTTCCCCACAGGCCACATCTCACCTGGAGAGCCATATCTCAAGCAAAGATTTTTCTGCTGGTTCCCCTCAAATTAGACCATCATCTGCTGGGACCAACTTTTCGGTTAGTAGTTCAAATAAACCGGTCCAGTCGCCAATTCCCCCATCTCAAAATAAGAGCCAACCTCAATCCATGTTACCAGTGTCTATGGCGAATATGCCTGGTGCCAATTGGCACGCGCAGCAACTGAAGCAACTGGCAGCGAGCAAACAAGGGTCTTCATCTAAACAGCAAGTGCAGTCGTCAAACTGGCCGAATATATCACCTACAGGTTTGTCTCCACCTTACAGACCTGGGTCTTCTCCTCAGCAACCGTTCAGCCCACAAACCGTAATGGTGGCTGGGATGAGCACAAGCAGTTTACAAGGGAATAATATCCAAGGCTCGCAAAGTGCTATGCTTTCCAATATGAGCTCCACCAGCACTCCAGGGAACAGGCATTCTCCTCCTTATGTTGCTGAAAAGATTACAAGTCCAGCAGTTAACCAGCAGCCTTTCAGCCCTCAGAACAACATGATATCCAATATTCCTTCAAACAACATTCCAACGAACGCCATTAAAAGTCCCCAAAGCAACATGGTGCCCTCAAGTGCTGGACCGTCACCACCGTACCAGCCTGAAAAGCTATCAAGCCCAGCACTCCATCAGCAGTCATTTAGTCCTCAGAATTCATTGATCTCTAGTCTCACCCCTTCCAGCAACCAGTCAGGTTTGCAGAACTCACTTTTCAAGTCTATGTCTTCAAACCAGACCAAAAGCATGAATATGATTATGCAACAGCCTTCGAATGGCTTGCAACCTGGGTTGGTGAATGATACCACAGTAACTCATGATCACTTTTCGTTTAATAACACAAAGCCACTGTCTCACTTTGCACCTGACTCGACAGGGCAAAAGATGAATTTATCTTCAAGCCCTGGTTCACTAATTCATTATCTGCAGCAGCACCAGACTCCTCCAGTGCAACCACCTCAACAGGTTGGTGACGGCCAATTTATCCAGCAGCAGATACGGCAGCTCATGCAGCCAACACGGATGCAGAGGCAAATGCAGCCAAGTGGTTTACCTCCTCAAGCCAGACAGGTGAGATACCAAGCCTTTATTAATGTGGTGCTGTAACGCAAGTTCTTATCTAAAGTCTGAGCGCAAAATTCTGATAGCCTGCCGAATTGATTGCTAAAAATCTGCGACGAAGGAATGCAAGACTGGAGCCCGCCAGGTCATCTTGCCGTGTTAAATAGATAAGTATGGGCAATTCTAGGTCAGGGTATCCAGAACCAGAATTCTGATTCCCAGCACAGGTTTTCTGAAATCTGCTAAATTCAAGATCTCCATAGAGCCTTTCTTCCCGAAATCCTACAAATGAGTTACAATGAACAAAGCACCTAAATTTACTGTAATTCTTAAACGTGGTGTTTATATGCCATTTTTTTTCTTCTCCCCCCCCCCCCATAATGGGGGTGAAAAAAAAATATTTTTACTCTGGTTTTGCGGAGTGCTACAGCAAGCAGTACCTGGTTTAATTTTAATGTTCTAATATTTCATTTAGGCTTGTTATGGCTGCTCTTCAGCAGTGGATCTCCTCATTCGTTGGTTTTATTGCTTTTATTGTAATCACGTAATGCATTTAGCCGAGCTTAAACTGTTGGGTAAAAGATCAAACACAACGTGCATAGATGTAGGTATATAAAAAACGCACAGCATTGTCTTCAATTTATTCAGCTAATTGTAATTTATCCCCACTTGAGGAACATTTTAAGGTGTATTTGATTTATCTTATGGCTAGAGTAACCCCTTCACTCCCAAAAAAAGTGTGTGCACAATTTTACATTTATGAAGTTTGAATTGCCATATTAGTCCAGTAATGTACTCACAAAATAGTATAATAGCGTAATAATGGTATAGAAACTGCTTCTTTGCTTTGAACTAAAATGAAAAAGAAAAAATGAAATACTAGTATTTGCATACCTCTTTAATGCAAGAATAGAGTTCCCCTAGGACAGGGTTTCCCAAATCTGTCTTCAGGTCCCTCTAACAGGCCAGATTTTAAGGTTTACCTTGGGGAAATGCAGACTGAATAATCCTGCAATCCCTGAACAGCAAATCCATATCCCCTGTGCTGTGCTTCACATATCTGGCAAACCTGACCTTTCAGCAGGTCCTGAGGACAGGTTTGGGAAACCCTGCCCTAGGAGAAATTAAACTCTGAGATCTTACGCCTCTCACCCTGAATTACTATAACGGGAAGAAGCAGCTTCTCTTCTACAAAAGGTTTAAGCTTTACTGCCCCATTGTATAGCACTATGGAACTTGTTAGTGCTTTATAAGTACTTGTAACTGTGACCGCTGCATAACAACTGAATATAGAGAGCTCTGTGGCCACTCCCTACTGATTCGGGAGAGGGGTTATAGTTGCTTAACTGTTCTGTACACTTTAGCTAATAGGTTTTTTGTAATTTCCATACCCAAGCATTATGCCACATACAGATAATATTTTTTTGGAAGCTGCATTTCCAATAATCTCCTTATCACTACAAATCCCCATAAGCAGGAGATCTGACCATGCATTTTATCTAACCATATACTGTACAGTCATGTCCAAAATTGTTGGCACCCCAGACATTTTTCCAGAAAATCAAGTATTACTCACAGAAAAGTATTGCAGTAACACATGTTTTGCTATACACATGTTTATTCCCTTTGTGTGTATTGGAACAAAACAAAAAAAGGGAGGGAAAAAAAGCAAATTGGACATAATGTCACACAAAACTCCAAAAATGGGCTGGACAAAATTATTGGCACCCTTAACTTAATATTTGGTTGCACACCCTTTGGAAAAAATAACTGAAATCAGTCGCTTCCTATAACCATCAATAAGCTTCTTACACCTCTCACCCGGAATTTTGGACCACTCTTTCTTTGCAAACTGCTCCAGGTCTCTCTTATTGGAAGGGCGCCTTTTCCCAACAGCAATTTTAAGATCTCTCCACAAGTGTTCAATGGGATTTAGATCTAGACTCTTTGCTGGCCACTTCAGAACTCTCCAGCGCTTTGTTGTCATCCATTTCTGGATGCTTTTTGACGTATGTTTGTGGTCATTGTCCTGCTGGAAGACCCCAAGATCTTGGATGCAAACCCGGCTTTCTGACACTGGGCTCTACAGTGCGACCCAAAATCCTTTGGTAATCCTCAGATTTCATGATGCCTTGCACACATTCAAGGCACCCAGTGTCAGAGGCAGCAAAACAACCCCATAACATCATTGAACCACCACCATATTTCACTGTAGGTACTGTGTTCTTTTCTTTGTAGGCCTCATTCCATTTTCGGTAAACAGTAGAATGATGTGCTTTGCCAAAAAGCTCTATCTCGGTCTCATCTGTCCACAAGACGTTTTCCCAGAAGGATTTTGGCTTACTCAAGTACATTTTGGCAAACTGTCGTCTTGCTTTTTTAGGTCTCTGTGTCAGCAGTGGGGTCCTCCTGGGTCTCCTGCCATAGCGTTTCATTTCATTTACATGTCGACGGATAGTTCGCGCTGACACTGATGCTCCCTGAGCCTGCAGGACAGCTTGAATTTCTTTGGAACTTGTTTGGAGGCGCTTATCCACCATCTGGACTATCCTGCATTGCAACCTTTCATCAATTTTTCTCTTCCGTCCACCCACAGAGAGATTAGCTACAGTGCCATGGGTTGCAAACTTCTTGATAATGTTGCGCACTGTGGACAAAGGAAAATCTCCATCTCTGGAGATGGACTTGAAACCTTGAGATTGTTGATATTTTTCCACAATTTTGGTACTCAAGTCCTCAGACAGTTCTCTTCACCTCTTTCTGTTGTCCATGCTTAGTGTGGCACACACAGACACACAATGCAAAGACTAAGTGAACTTCTCTCCTTTTTATCTGCTTTCAGGTGTGATTTTTATATTGCCCACACCTGTTACTTGCCCCAGGTGAGTTTACAGGAGCATCACATGCTTGAAACAATCTTATTTATCCACAATTTTGAAAGGGTGCCAAGAATTTTGTCCAGACCATTTTTGGAGTTTTGTGTGACATTATGTCCAATTTGCTTTTTTTCCTCCCTTTTTTGTTTTGTTCCAATACACACAAAGGGAATAAACATGTGTATAACAAAACATGTGTTACTGCATTACTTTTCTGTGAGAAATACTTGATTTTCTGGAAAAATGTCTGGGGTGCCAACAATTTCGGCCATGACTGTATATGACATAAAGGACAGTTCTGCCGGTATGGTAACAATGAAGATCCCATTTAAAATTATGACACACAGGGAGCACCATCTAGAGTTTAGAACCTTTCATCCCAGCATTTTTTTTGTTCTGTAAAGGATAAATGAATACATGGGAAAATGAATAAAGAGCAAATTGTTTTTTGGTTTTTTTTGCTACTCTTTTAAACTTCTCAGGATATTATTTTTATCAAAATGGTTATTTTACGCTACATTTAAATTTTATCTATGCTTTCCGTGTTTCAAATAAATGTTATATTTATTTCCACAAAAATCCCTTTGCAGTGAAAGGGTTAACCACCCATAGTATGCATTGTAAAACAGGGCAAATGAACATGAATTTGTAGTGCATTGCGAATCACATACATATATATTGCACAATGTTACTACTTCCAAGTGCTATACTTATTCTGTGTTCAGTAAAGCTCCAGAAGGAAGCCTTATTCATTGAAGGGGCAAAAAAAAATACAATAACTGTCAAACTAGCAAATCATATGGAGGGAGGAACTGTTAGTAAATATTGTTTTAAAGGATATATAGGGAATAAATGCAACATAATACTGAATGGGGTCACTGTACTGTATGTTGGAGGACAAAAGGATAGGTAATTTTAATGTCCGTATGAATGTGAATGGAGCTCCGTGTCTCACAGGGTTTGAGATTTTTACAGCAAGTAGGAAATCCCAAGGCTGCTTGTTACTATGGAACAATATAATTGCCAAAGCCTTTGAAAATGCGCTTCGCAAAACGATCTTCAAGGCATCGAACAAAGAAACATCTGGCATTCCAGCTGCTGGTGTCCACATCCTCATCAGGGTGCCAGCCGAAGGCAACTGGAATGCCAAGAGTCACTGTCCCGGTGCCACTTTGAGTTTTAAACTCGTGGCCTTTCTCTAGTTCTGAGAAGTTTCCATAAACCTGAGTGAGTTAGCATGTTGTGGTTTCACTACAGTATTTCAGCCACCAGCGTAATGTAGCTGGATGATTGTTCTTTGTTGGGTCTTTGTGTCCCGATCTGTCGCCCAAACAAAGGGGTTGTCTGCTATTGGGTTATGGTTTTCTGATGCTCCATCTAATGGTACATTGAATTATATTAAGTCATAGCTGGTTGTTGATCCAATTAGAGATGAACGCACTTGGCCAAATCATGGTCAATTGCTCCAGCTATAAGAAGTTTGCACTGTACAGGGGCATAGCCTCATGTTGGTTCATCTAAAGCCGCGTTTCCCAAACCTATCCTCAGGACCCTCCGCCTCGCCAGGTTTGCAGGATTTCTGAACCGCAGCACAGGTGATATGATTTGCTGCTCAGTGATTGCAGGATTCAATCTGCTTTTCCCCAAGGTGATCTGCAAACTCTGGCCTGGTTGAGGGTCCTGAGGACAGATTAGGGAAGCACTGAAGCATGCAATTAATTTTCTAATGGAGGTCAACTAGACTGGGCTTTGGACTTCTAGTGCTTCAATGGAGGTGAATTTGCTTTGTCAGGGGGTAGTTTATGTTTGCTGTTTATGTAGTGTAGGGGGTAGTTTATGTTTTCATTATCCCGGGTTGTGGCCTTCTGATTCCAATAAGGTGGGTTTTTCTAGGCCTTCTGATGAATCAACTGAAGTGGGTTAATTGTATGCTGGGGCTCAGCATTCCGATGCATCAACTAAAGGTTGTTTGCTGTGTGACAGGTCATGGTCACCTTCTATTCCTTTAAAAAGGAGGCTTGCCATAGGTTGGGTCTTAGGCCGGGGTCAGACGAGCTTCTTTGAGAGTGGAAGGAACGACCGTGAGAGTGGACGTCCTTCCGCTCTGACGCCCGTCTGGCCACCTCGCTGAGCGCAGTTAGTTCGCTCAGCGCTCCAATGCTCTCCCTCCCCCCAATGGATGATCGTGCTTTGCAGCCCCGTCAATGCACATGTAATGTTTTGATAGGGAGGCTTTCTGCAGACGCTTGTAGCGCCCACAATTCGTGCGCATGCTGCAGCGTGTGGCCGGCTACCTCGAAGCATCACAACGCTGCGACGGATGCCGGAAGCCACGTCAGTACGGGTGCACCTATTGCGCTCATCTGACCCCGGCCATAGACTTTTGCCAAAGTAATTTTTCCCCCTGAATTTCCATTAGAAGGACTTGGAAACATGTTGCAGTCCATCTTTGTTACATTGTTTTCCAGTCTCTATAGTAATGGTCATCTAAAGAATTACGAATCCAGGCATTTTTCTGTGAATGAGAAGGGCCTATGCCTTATAGGACTGGAACTAAAGCTGCGGACGAGCTCATTCTTTTTCTTCTATAATGGAAAGAAGTTCAGCTTGTGTAGGGAGAAGGAATGTGGCCTGGTGCCAGCTGGAGTGGGAACACACAAAGACATGAAATTTGATCTTGTAGCAAACAGCGGAGCAGAGGGAAAGGCGCAGCTGTCGTGACATAAACCCACAAGAACAGGCCTTTTAGGTACTCGCTCACATGGGAAGCATTTTTACCAAGAGGCATTTAACTTTCAATGTTTCGTAAAACTGCAGTATATAAATATGATAATTCCTGTTGATCTCAAACCGTCAGAGAATGGGACCACGTGCCCAGTCAGGGATAAAAACAAGTTAATAAAGAACAGAACGGACATAAGACCGGGACGAGTAACATGCCCTGACTGGCATGTATGCACTTCTATTGTTACAGTGTATCCAATGATCCTGTTTCTTTCATATTTAGTAGAAAAGTAACAAAGCCCTTACCTGCGTCCAGTATTTGAAATATATTAAGGGTTGAAGGTAAAACCTCAATAAAATAACCACCCAGCGGATCTAGAACAACACCTCCCGTGACTGATTTATTCTTTTTGCTACCCTTAAAGCCAGCAAAGGGGCTTTGAAGTTGTAGTTCTCTAGTGCTACATAGGTTGGGAGTCTCTTTGTTGGCCGTCCATGATATGAAGACCAATTTATAATTTGGCAGAGCACACATTCTACATTTTGCTATATTGTAACAGCACAGACTTAAGCCTGCTTGAAAAAGACTTGTCCGCAGTCGAAACATTGTCTCTTCTCTGATGCGTTGCCGATAAAATCATCTTGTAAAAGAAATTAGGAATGCTCCGATCTCTTCCACGATAAGTATACACTTTATTTTGCTGCTCAATAGGTGTTGGCACCTTTTTATTTAATTTTTTTTCTGGTAATTGCAGCTGCTTCTGAATTTTTGAATATTGTAAATGTAGTGTGTAGAAATGGTCTTCATGTATTGGCCCTTATGTTTTGTTATGTTTCTATACATATGCTTGTTTTTCTTTCTTCTATGACAATGTTTGGATATCTTTTTAACCCTTTCACTGCTGAGGATGTGTGGGGAACGTCCTCATTGACTCCTAAGGAAAGATAGTGGGTTCCTTCGAACCCCAATATCTCCCGACTGTTGGCAGCTAGCAGGGTCATGTTTTTTTATCATTAGAAAAGCCAGAGCACTGCCTTTCCAATGATATCAAACATGACCATGTTTAAAGTAAATTAAAAAAAATTATAATTAAAAAAGAAAAATGTGTTTTTTTTAAGATGTGAAATGGCTCAGCAGTGAAGGGGTTAAAGCAGCCTGACATATACAGGGCTATTCAGAGAGAGGTGAAAAGCAGGAGAATGGAAATTTCTAGGTCAAAATAGCCGACTTGGAAAGTGAGGTGAATGGGAGAATTTTTCTGGTTTGGCTATTTTGACCTAGAATTTTCCATTCTCCAGTCATTCTCCTGCTTTTCACCGCTATTTGAATAACCCTGATAGACTCCCCCCCCCCATCCCTGCTGCAGGCCTCTTCTGGTTAAAACGTTGGCCAACGTGGAGGACTTTCCTCCACCCCAACCAACGTCACCAGCAGCCAGAAATTCCCGTCTGCTGGTCACTAGTGACATCATTATACAGCGCATGCTGGCATCACGCTCTCGGAGACTGCCCACGATAGCAAGTGGCAGACAATGGATTGGTTATATACATGCGTGCGCAGTTCCGATCCAACGTTCTGCACAGGCGCTACCAAACTCGCATCTGTAAAGTGCGCAAGTTTTGAGCGATGGGCAATTTCCAGATCATGTGCTGCACAACTTGCACATCCACACAAATTGCATAGCAAAGCTGTAGGGGTTTCTGGATTCGGAAGCCCCTGAGCTGAAGAGGAGCTGTGTGCGCCCAGGGACAAAAGGTGACTAAAATCACCTAAAATAAAAAAAAATGGACAGATGCGGTCAGCAGAATATACCCAATTATTTCGGGGCAAGAAAAGGGACTTTTTAATAGAAGTTTTGTTGTTTACCGATTGTAGGTAATTCAAAAAAAAAAAAAAAAAAGCACATGTTGGCACTCACCATAGGAAAATACAAGCAAAAATGTAAAACTGTATGTTCATGTGTGGGATAGAATATACACTGACTGGGAAGTTTCTAATGTGGAATAATGCGACTGTAAACGGCGACTGCAGCACTCGAGAAAAGAGAACAATATGGCAGATGAGCTACTGTTGGCTATATTTTTTATTACCCTGCTTAAAATGTTTTTAATCAAAAGCACAAAATGATTTAATTTTAGTCAAATATAAAAGGCAGCTGTTGTGAGGATGAGAGCATGACTAGAATAGAGATGATTAACTCCGAAACAACATTTGGCGAGGGCGACATCATTCCCTGCATCCTAGAATAACACTGAAAAGGCACAGAAAGAAGGCATTTTCCATGATTTCATGTTTTTTCTCTTCGTCATTATTGTTATTGTCATCATCATTACTCTGCCTCCTATAAAAAAAGATTTGTGGCGTTTTAAATGTAACGATCCTGTGTTAATTAATGCTACAGATCTCTTTTTGGTTAAATACCTGAAACGATTGCAGTCTAAAAATTCATATTTTACATTTATGAATTATTTTTATACATGAAGATTTCATCCGATACGTGAATGAGTGCAGATCTACAACTCCGGTTTCCATCATATGTCCATTTATCTCGTTCCCTTTGGTTATTGTAAAGCGCTACGGAAACTGTTGGCGCTATATAAATGATGACAATAATAATAATAGATCTAGGGCCCTATTACAATTTTCGTGTTAAAACGCTCGCGCAACGCATGATTTTGTGTGCCCAGTGTTAAACATTAACGCGCGTAAATCAACGCTGGAATTGCAATCGTCGCACATTTTTTTTTCATCCATCGAGCAATAACGCGCGTAAAACGGACGTGCACAAACACGAGCGCAGCAACGTTGCGCGCAGAAATCAATGCCGGACTGTTTTTTTCACGCGATTCAGCCAATCAGAATTAAGAACCACAATTATCTCACGTTAAGTTTTTGCGCCTGTCAAAGTCAAGTTGAGTATATATGCTGCAGCAATAATACATACACACAACTTCTCCATTTTATTGTTTGGGTGTGTGTAGATACTTTGCTGCGTATTTTTTTTGGGCTGGTGTATTTGGTTTCGGCCAGGTTGATAGAATTTGCCATTAACACCAGCTTTTAGGAGTTGCTAAAATTATGCGCGCAAAGGCGGTGCGTTAAAAACTGCGCATAGATTGTAATACCATCCGCGTACTAGCGCACAAATGCATTTGCGCTCACAATGTTAAGTATAGGACGCGCAACGTACATAAGCTCACGCAGGTTCACCAGCGGTAGACGTATACGCGCGTTTGTTGCGCTGACATTGTAATACAACGTTCAGCGCAAAGGGTTTTGCCCCTCGCGTTAATGCATTTTTGCGCAGGCGCAAATGTTTATGCAAAGATTGTAATAGGGCCCCTTGTGTTTTAGACCGGGTGGAAGGTGGAATGCAGCGCCACTTTTTTTTTCTTCTTTTAGAAAATATTTTAATACCAATTTCATCAAACAAGTATTAATCACAAATAGTGGAAGGAAAGGAGGGCGTGTGCAATAGAGCTGCCAGATCGGCCATGTTTTCCTGGACATACATCATTTATTCATGCTGATGTGCAGTGCAGGAACATTGCAACCCAACAGCATGTAGAAACCATACGCTGCAGGCAAGAGATCAAATCGGAATCCCATGTGATCTGCCTCGATTTCCCTCCTGTAGCATATGAATTCTACATGTTACAGGGCAGCACATGTGTCCCTGCTCAGGGGCCGTTATGGCTCCGAGCAGGGGCTGCAGCCACAGCAGGCTGACATGAAAAACGTCAGCCCTTGCTGTGGTACAGCCCACCCAGGCCGCGGGAGTCAGAGATTCCCCCTGCCCGGCATTGAAAATCCCATTACAGGAGGTGCAGGGGTCTTTGGACCCCTGTACCTCCTGAACCATGTGTCCTAAATGGGCGGTTCAGGTGTATTTGGGAAAAAAGTAAATAAAGAAATAAAACGGTTAAATATTTTTTTCTAAAGGCAGCGTCGTTGTTTTTTCCTCTTTATAAAGTTACAATGCCACTTTTCTCATATCTGAAATTAAATTGATTTTAATATATTTTTATATTTTCTTTAACAATATAATTATTTTAATTAAATTTTATGACTACACATGCTCCAATAAATGTAATTAGATTTTTTTTTTTCTGTGGAGCTCTGATACCCTCATGCACACTGCACAGCGCACATTACTGTGAGTTTTATTGCTGTGGCGCTCTGTAATGTGCAGTGTCTACAAGTGTATCAGTAATGTACAGTATCTTCTAAACCTGAAAAGTGATTGGCAGCTTCCCATTCTGTGACGCTGTGAAGCCTTAGCTGCAAAGAGTGAGTGATGGCTGCCGCAGCAGAACAGTGGCCATCTGCAAGTTTGGAGTCGGCACAATGGCTTCCCCAACTCGCTGGTGGCCCCGAGTGGATTTTCTTAACGAAGTAAAATATTCTAAAAATTGCATTTTAAGAAAATAATTCTTTAACACAACAATCTACGGACCCTATTACATTCCTAATGCAAAAAAACGCTCGCGCAGCGCAGGATTTTTTGTGCAAAGCATTAAGCGTTAACGCACAAAAATTACCAGCGGTATTACATTCCTCGCGCATTTTTTCATCTGTCCAAAAATAACGTTCGTAAAACCGACGTGCAAAAATGCGCGCAGGTTACTGTTGCGCACAGAAATCAGTGAGCGCAATGTAATTTTTAACGCAAGTCCGTCAGAGTCCGTTATTTTTGTTTGGACTGCGCACAACAGACGTACGTTTTGATGGAAGACAAGGTAGTGGCCATCATTTTTGACGCGAGTCCATCCTTTTTGACGCGAGTCCGTCATTTTTGTGCGGACTGCGCACAACAGATGTACGTTTTGACGGAAGACAAGGTCATTTTTGACGGATCTAGTAAAAAAAAGTGCGCATCGACGTTCTCCGTTGTGAATCCGCAGTTTGGTTCGGTCAGGTTGTTACAATTTGCCCTTACCACCAGCTTTTCAAAGACGTTAAAATTATGCGCGCAAACGTTGCCCGTTAAATTTTGCGCTAAGATTATAATACCATGCGCGCACCAGCGCACAAACGCATTTGCGCTGCCAATGTTAAGTATAGGACACGCACAGTTCATTATGGTCGCGCAGGTCCATCCCCGTTAAACGTTAACGTGCATTTTTTGCGCAGACTTTGCAATACGACGTTCAGCGCAAATGGTTTTGCCCCTCGCGTTAACGCGTCTTTGCGCCCGCGCAAAATTGTACGCGAGGAATGCAATAGGGCCCTACATGTGGGGGTTGTGTTGTATGGGTGGGGTCTTGTATGGTTTGACATGGCACAAAGGGGCCCCATGATCGCCTATCGTCTGGGCGCCCTATTCGTGGTCTGTCCGCCTCTGATAGGGATGCAAAACATGCCTGCAACAGAGAAGGCAAAGAGAAATCCTTATTACAAACATGTCTGACGGAGAAAACTTTCACATGTTCCCTTGGGTGTCATTGCGCAAAGTTTCCCTCCTGTCTCCTCGTTGTGAAAGTGGGGAGGGATGCCGGGCTGTAATAGGATCTCTCGGCTTCATATTTTGACCTTTCATCTTGAACCTATTTCTTGTGGTCCAGCAAGCCATTAATCATCGCCGCTTGGCACACGTGAATAATCTGCTACTGCTATCCATCTTTAATGTGCCGCCATCAAACAAGCGTGGGGATAATGGCCATCAATAAGAGGGGGCGGGGGATGTATTTTTAAATGTCTTGAAACGACTGTGTCCTTATCAAGGATCCATCTAGGGAGAGGAGATCATCTGAGAATTAATCTTACTTCAGCCATCACCATGAAGCCCCTGTTTCTCACATAAATCTGTGTATCCAGCATAGGTGTATTAAGAATATAAATCTAGGTGTCACCCTTAGCCAGAGTATTTTTCTGTCTTGTACAGGCACGACCACCGGCATGGAATGGGTGCAAGATTTTATATTCTTTTGTCTTGATATTTATGTTTTACCGATCTATAAATATGTAAAGGTGATAAACCGAATCTGTCGTAAAATGTACAAAGTTCTTGTATGGTTAATGGGGATGCTAAACCTTCTGTACGATTTCAGAGAAAAGGGTTGGGTTACAACGAGTTCTAAACAATATATGGATTAATAATTGGTTATAAAGTCATTGCGTAAAAATACACTGAGGTCTGTGGGACATGATCTATGCCCCCCCCCCATATAAACAGAATCCCATTCCCAGGCATTATCTGAAGAATTCTCAACTACTTCCTAGTTACCAGGTACCCTTTACAGCTGGGGAAATGTTTTTTTTTTCCCCCACTATTATTTTTTAATTCTATGTATTTTTTTGTACTTTTTACGAATGCATTATTTTCAAGATGTATAAAGAAGGCATCAAATTAGTCCTAAGGAGTCTCTTTAACACAACAGTGGCGTGTTAGATTGCGGCTGCATTTCATGATACAGATAGTCGCAGTGCTATGCAGGCTGCGTTCCAGTGTAAATACGGTTATATAACATTTTGATGACAGATTCCCTTTAACACAAGCATTTATTGCCCTTTAAAAAGGGTAGGAGCAAGACTTGAATCAATCTAAGCGCCTCAGTCATGCTGCCTGTCTACATATCTACGTAATGATAACCTGTAGAACCAGAATATCTTTCATAATGTCATTTTTATGTGGAACAGATAATAAAATACATAATTATTGGTAACGTAAAACGGTTTGCTTAACATATGTCAGTGGTCCTCTAACCATTGCCTGAGAAGCTCTGACAGTCGAAGATTAACAGATTCACTCATTTTAACACAATCGGCTAATCCTTAAATCCTAACCCATTCGTTTTCCGTGAAGACTTGTGTGACAGGATGTGCTCTAGGACGTCTAGTCGGTGGCTTTAGTTTAATAAACTTGCCTTTTCTTTACAGTTGGGAGATGCATCACTCACGCTTCCATGCGACCCCTCTGGTACTCAATAAATGCGTCTAATTTAATCTTGCATTTAAATATTTTTTTCCAGTAGATCAGCCTTTTTAAATGTGCGCACTATAAGGTATTTAGTGTATCATGCAGATATTATTATTATCATTTATATAGCGCCAACAGTTTCTGCAGCTCTTTACAATAACCAAAGGGAATGAAATACATATAAATGGACATAGGAAGGAAACGAGGTGTAGAGGGCCCTGCTCATAGGAGCTTACAGTCTAGAGCAGGGTTTCTCGACTCCAGTCCTCGGGACCCACTACAGGCCAGATTTTGCAGATCACCTTGGGGGAAATGCAGACTGAATACTGCAATCACTGAGCAGCTAATTAGATCACCTGTGCTGTGCTTCAGATATCCCACAAACCAGGCCCATTAGTGGGTCCTGAGGATACCAGTTGAGAAACCCTGGTCTAGAGGGATTGGGGTTGAGGAAGACAGGAGGAATTTTACTCGATAGCAGGATCATTAGTGCCAGTGGTTTGGGAACTCTGTGGCCATAGAAGCGGCTTCAATAAAGTGTGAGTAGTTGAGCAGAGGGATGAGTTGCATCAGTGATGTGGTACACAAATCAGAAGAGATGGGTTTTGAGGGATTTCTTGAAGGCCTGAAGGTCAGGGGAGAGTTTGATAGGGCGAGGCAGGTCATTCCACAGGACCGGTGCTGCCCTTGAGAAGTCTTGGAGGCGAGAGTTGGCCGTGCGTGTGTAGACCGATGACAGGTGGAGATCACCTGCTGAACGGAGTTGTCTAGATGGGACGTTCTTGCAGAGTAACGAAGACATGTAGGGAGGGGTTGAGTTATTTAGTGATTTGAACGAGTATTTTAAACTGTATCCTGAAACGTACAGGAAGCCAATGGAGGGACCGGCAGAGTGGGGAGGTACGCAAGGTGCGTTTAGTGAGAAAAATAAGCCTGGCCCCTGCTTTCATTACAGATTGCAAAGGGGCAATACGGGAGTTGGGGAGGCAAATAAGGAGCAAGTTGCAGTAGTCAAGTCGTGAAATGACAAGAGCATGAACCAACACTTTTGCGGTATCTTGTGTCAGAAAAGGGTGGACACGGGCAATGTTTTTGAGTTGAAAGTAACAGGATTTGGTCACTGTCTGGATGTGGGAAGAGAACGTTAGGTAAGAGTCAAAAGTGACAACAAGGCCGCGAGCTTGGGGTTTTGGGCTAATGGGCGTTCCATTTACTTGTAGAGAGATAGGTGGTATTGGGTTTTTCTTGGACGGAGGAATGACGAAAATTTCAGTTTATTATGTATCAGTCGTTCCCAGAACTAGAGTATGTGAGGTGACTGGGGTATGCAAGGAAGGGCTGACCATTCCATGGGTCAATGTAGGTCACATTGACCCAGGCAGCACTTACACTGAGGTTGCATATTGTTGCTGCCGAAAGTGATGGTATGGCGCGGTGCGGCAGTGGCATGGGCAGAGGGCAGCACCTTGTCAGTAGGGTACAGGGGCACACTGACAATAAGTAAAGCGAACAGCAATTCTAGATTAGGGTTCACGAAGGCCTCACGAGGCTTGTGGATGTGGCGATTACATCAAGCTGCCACAGTCGCGCAGTGTGGCAAAATCAGTAGCCGTGCTTCACCCCTTTTTGCTAGTTTTTCCTCATCCTCCTGCACTTTTGGTCCCCGCACAACAGACAAATGAAAATGACAAGTGAGAGATACGTACTAGACTGGGGAAGATATTTACAAAAATACAAGGTATCAGTCTCTCGTGCTCCCTCACACGGAGTGAACGGGTGTTCTCAGCACTTACTAACATGAACAACAATGGCAATGGCCTGGAGTATTCTTTCTACAACCTCCAACTCCAGAAATGCATAAAACCTTTGGTAAAAAAACATGTAATAAATTGTGGACTCGTCTCTTAAAATCCCTATGCAGCCAAATGTTAGAGCACTTTAAACTCAGACTAAAATGAACATGTTCTAAAAACAATGGGGCAAAAAATTTGCATAAACCAACCAACCAATCTTGTTGATACACAATGGAGAGCATATAATTTCCTATGAGTCAAATCACACTGCTTGAGAAAGAAATTCTCTACAAAATCATAAAATAAAAAACAAATATAGCATAGTATTTGTTTATATAAAATGACTTTGGATCAACTCACAAAACTATAGCACGTGCATACATCGGCTTGTAAGGCAGCCAAGAGGCGTCACATGCAGCAATTAACATTCTTACGTAGGATAAGTACTTGCACAGTGCCCTTTATAGTAAGAAAAAGTTTGTGGATCTTAATAAAGGAGAACTTTTATTGGACCACTAGATGGTGTCCAGGGGCAGAAGAAGTGGACACAGCAAGATCTTTAATGATTTACTTTACAAACCTGAGAAATTCTGATTCACAACAATGTGATGAATGGCTGTAATGATGCTTCATTGCAATTATTCGTAGATGTTGGCTCACACCTCTGACCATGCACCTGAACAAATGACAGAGGTATGTCATCTTTAGCATGTGAGTCTCGCATACAGGGTTATTCAGAGAGAGGTGAAAACCAGGAGAATGACTGGAGAAGTGAAAGATCTAGGTCAAAATAGTCGATTTGGAAAATGAAATAAATGGGAGAATTTTTCTGGTTTGCCTTTTTTTGGCCTAGATTTTTCACTTCTCCAGTCATTCTCCTGGTTTTCACCTCTCTCTGAACAACCCTGATAGAGCTAGAAAGGGGCAGGTCGGGACACAGGAATGGAAAGGGAGAGCTAGACTGGTAGGGAGATATTGAGGTAGATTAAGGCCGGGGTCAGACGAGCACACTACGTGCGCACGTTCTGACGTGACTCCCGGCGTCCGTCGCAGCGTTGTGACACTTTGACGCCGGCCACACTCTGTAGCGAGTGCACATGCTGAAAGCCTCCCCGTCGAAATGCTATGACGCGCATTTGATACGGCTGCAAAGTGCGACCCTCCATAGGAGGATCGAACCTTGCAGCTCTGAGCGCACTAACTGCGCTTAGCAAGGCGGCCAGACGGGCGTCCGATGGAAGGAACGTCGACTCTCACTTCAAAGGAAACGGATATGGGATAAAAGTATTAAAAAAAAAGCCAACTGAGGAAGAAGACATGTGAAACGCGTTTGGGCAAGACTGTTTTACACTTTTTATTGGTTTTAAATAAATGTATGCTTTTTATCCCAAATCTGTTTCCTTTGAAGTCCGTGTATTGCATTCTCTATAAAGTTGTGCCCTATGAAACAACTCTTTGGCGATACCAAGCAGAGTATTTCTTGTGCCGGGATACGGTAAACAGCATTTTGTATTGTAAGCTACGGGTGCTGGTATATCTTATCACGTTAATTAATTTTTGCCACTTGTATTTTGATCACTGGTTTGGTGATTTCGTTTGGATTATGGAATTTTATTAGCTACATTGTTCGTTTCAAACTATTCACTTATTGATAAAATCTTTCCCACATAGTCTATCATTTGTACGAACTGGATAAAACTTTCTTCCCATAATATTATACAATGCTTGGAAATAGAGGTTTCTTCTGTTAGCCAGGCTGGCCCAGTCTTAGCTTTTGGAGGTTCTTTGACAAAGGATGGCTGCACGAACCGTCAGACTGACAAGAGCACCATGGACAAGTCCTGTCACAGGCAGTCAGCGACTTTGAGAGAAGAGCGGCTCATTGCACGTGCACAAGAGTTTGTAAGCCACAAAATGAGCTAAACATATCCCACAGTTGTTGAGCGATTGGATCAATAAGAGGAAAAAATTAATCCCGGCTTGATTTTGCAAGAGCGTTGCTCTTTATGGGTGGTGTTGATACAGACATTTGTAGGTAGGTGGATGTACATCTGTGTGTTCTCAGAAAAAAAACTATATTAAAGAAATGTAAAGACTCTCTCATGCTAAACTGATCTCAAACTCCCACCCCTTGCAATTTTAAATCGTCCATGAAATGTTTTCGTAGTTAGCTGGCTAAAAGCCAAGTATAGAAAGTCTCTTTTCTCAGGCCTTATTTGGCCAACTTTGAGAATATATTATTGGTCTATTCCTGTACTTGGACCAGTTTCTTCTACCACCACCAGAATACATATCCACTCTCGTATTATTATTTCTTAAAAATTTCCACCAGCATGGTTGACCACATGTCATGGTGTTTCTGCACCTATTACAGGGTCTCAGGGTTTAAAAGACAGATTCTTGGCAACAGTCAGTGTGTAACTAAATTATTTTTGATGCCCGCTTATGACATGATTTCTGAGGCTTCCAGTTGGATCCTGTTGGCAAGTCACTGTTTTTATTTCTCACAGTGGGCATTCATAGGGTTAATTTCAAGAACAGCGACCAAATACTTGATATGTTTAATTGTATGTCCTAGGAAGAGGCTGCCAACCTGAAGACGTAGACTGGGGGTGAAGAGGGGGGAGGCGTCTGTGGCACTGATTATCTAGACCTTATAACTGAAGGATGATTTACTACAACAAAAAGATTCCACGTAGAATGAGTGCAGGGAAGACGAGGGTGGGGGGTTCGTCTCTCTGGTCATGTTGGAGAAATGTACAGTGTGTGGGTTGGGGAAGCTCTCAGCCGTAAACAGGAAGTGATCCAGCCAAAGCTGCATGAAGAAACCCAGTGGGCCCTATTCCAAAGTTGGTGTTAACTTGACCAGAGCTGATGTAAACTTACCAGAGCCATTATAGTCTATGGAGATGTTACGTTTACAACAGGTCTACGTTTATTCCAACCTTGGAATAGGGCCCAGTGTGTTTTATTAGCTGCACCGAACATCTCCTCATGTGGAAAATTATGGATGATTCACAGTTTAATGATTAATATTGGAACAAACAAAATGTTGCCATTGCCGAACAGCTGTACGAATATGTGGATGGTTAACCTTGGAATCACAGATGTTTCTGGGCTAGGTTTCCCATGATGCTTTGCCAGCATCATGGGAATTGTAGTCCAGACACATCTGTTGTGACAAGGACATCTTTCATCGTACGTGGACATAACTGGCTATTTTTGGGCTCGTTCATTTCCTGGAACTTTTTTCACTTATTTCTGGAAAACTGTCTTTCCTTGTAAATGTCTCCAAGCTTCTGTTCACAAACTGTTAGGACTGTCGCTGCCTCAACGCGCCTAGTCTTAAACCATAAATCTAGAGGTGCATCGAGGTCGGAAAATATTGGGATTCTATTACGAGGACAAAGGCGCAAGTTCAGAATGTTCATATCAGGGGAGAAATTGTAAAACACATCAGAGGGTTTAGTGAAGTACAGGAGGGAAGCGTAACTCAGAACGAGAAGTGCCAGGAAACAAGGTCATATGCTGTGAAACTGGCGGGAGTAATGCTGGGAGGGAAAACAGTGTTAAATAACGAGTGGCAGATCTTCACTGACCTGCGCAGATTTCTTAAAAGAGGTTATTTAAAAAAATTTAAAAAAAACATTAGAAATATGAAGTTTAAACCACTTAAAAACAATAACTGTACTTGACCAAAAATGGAAAAAAAAAATTATTAAGCGCCAGCACATTCTGTGGCGCTGTACAAGGTGCAGTGGGTAAAGACGAGACAATTCTACAATGCATAAAGGAGACAGGTCAGTATTCCTGCAGCCAGATACAGGAGGACATGAGGGTCCTATTGCCATGGCCGGATTTGCACCTCAGGAGCCTGTAGGCACAGAAATGTGGAACGCCCCTATCCCCCAAACAAAAAAAAAGAAAAAATGCCAAAATTACTATTTAAATTTTTGTTTTGAGGTGAAGAAAACTAAAAGAAAATACATTTTAAACTGAAAAGGCAGCATTGTTTGTTTTATATGTAAAAGCATATATTGCCTCTGCTGTAGAACAGCAAAAAAATATTTAGCATTTACTTTTTTCAATTTTCTAATTTTTACACATTACATAGTCATGTTTGGTATCATTGTAAAGACTAGACTCTGACCTTTCCAATGACACTCCCTTAACCCTGTGCGGTGTACAATTCAGGGATGCAGGTTCCAAAGTCCCCCTGTCTGTCCTCACTGCAGCACCACGGACTAGGTTGTGAATTAAACAATTCGTTGCTTCACCAGATACACACTTGCTGGTAGTATGGTAAATGAGGTGAGTTAGTGCAGTATCACTGTTCACTTTACAATTGTAAACTGAATAATAGTGCCGTGTTAGAAAAAGAAAATAAAGAGAAAAATATTATGTTAATAGATATTTTATTTTTACATAAAACTAACCTGGTTGTATTTGGTATCAATGGAAAGGTTATAAGCTGTCCTTTCCAATGATACCTCTTATGTCCCTCTAGCCCTTAGGGCTCCAGAGATACAGGGGTATAAATTATTGCAAATTGTAAAAAAAATATATATTTTTTTTTTACACAGATCAAGACAGGCCCCCTTGTGACAGGCGCCTGTAGGCACATGTCTACTCTGCCTAATTATAAATCCGGCCCTGCCTATTCCTGTGGGAATTTACAATCTAAATGAGTGAGGGGATGAGAAACAGGAGGGGGGGACTGTACGGATGAGTTGTTAAAGCAGGGAGAATTGAGGAGTGTTTTTGGGTCGGTCAGATGTCATGTTACGGAGTCAGGTGGTAGGCTTCCCTAAACAGAAGGGTCTTTAGGGAGCGTTTTAAATGAAACCAGGTTTGGGGACAGTCTGATATTGCGAGGAAGCGCATTCCATAGGATCGGCGCCGCACTAATATATTTCTATATCAGCACATATATTAAAGATGAAGAATAAACATTTACAATATGTAGATTGATTTGCTTTTACTCTCAAACATCTGGCCTCATCATCCTTTCGACACACATGTTCAAGGCATTTCATACAAATCACAAACTTGCATTCACATTGCATTGTGGATATTTAAAGACTTGGTCCTGTCCATTTATTTAATTTGGCCAGTATGCCTCTTCTGACAGGCTCCTAGATAAGTAAAGATAACGATGTATCAATGTGGTGTTATTGAAGGAAAACGCTAAACTAAAAATAGGAGACCCCGTCGCTCTGCCAATTGTCATGGATAGCAAGCTGTTCAAAGCAGGTGAAAACCCTGGAGGAGCACATTGACAGCCTTCTGGGCGGAGGGAAGTCCTCTGCTTTGATAAAAGTACATACAAAAGCCTAGCACAAAACATTTTCACAGTTCACATGATCTCTTAAAATCCACCAGTATAGGTTTTTTCCAGTTTTCCAAATACGTGACTAACCTGACCTCAACAAGAAAGAGCAGAAAAAAATATTCTGGTACATAACGCTATTAAACAGAAATAATAATTTTCTATTAAAAATTACCAGCTCTCGTGGAAACAAGTCTGTGTAGGTATGATGTACCAAGAGATGCTGGATTATGACTATTCAATTTAGGACAATAGGTAGAAATGAGCAAGACAGACACTAGTGGGTGGATAATCACCAACTACGTCCTGTGTTTAGATCTGTACAAAAAATATTGAAACCGAAAAACATATATATATTAGAACAAATAGAATAAAACACACCTTACATTGAAACTATAAAATGACTGTCCAATCATTTCCAGATCACTTCGTTTGTGTTTTTTAGTATGTCAAATAAATATTTCATGTATTTCTTGTAATGACATATTGGGAAAAAATACCAGGAGTAGAAAAAAGCATTTTATGTGACCTGAGTTGGTAATAAAATACAGTGTATTGCAGGTCCTAGCACTCAAACATACATAAAACATCATCTTTTTTTTTTTATTTTTCCAACATAAACCTGCAAGTTTCAGCCAATTCCAAATGCAATAAACTCTTGCTCGGAACAATAAAACAATTTCTACATGGATGTAATTCCAGTATTCCTTTTAATAAAGGACTTGTTTGTTTTTTCTCCCCCTTCATTCTTCATGTCTTTACGGAGTTAAGATTATATTTTATTGCACATTTTAACTTCAAACAATGGTATAAATAGCCACTTACTCAAACAATGGCAGCAAAGTAACTTGTAATTTGAATTCATGTACTTTAAGTGTTTTGTTTTTTTTAAGTTGCAAAAAGTAAGTCCAGAAAGGGGGACAAATTTGGGAGTGTGAGTGGCATAGCGTGTACTCTTCCGATTAAACAAACCTAACCACCCACAAACACATAACCACTCCCATAAATCTAAAAACACAAACACAAATGCACACAAAACCACTCCCATACACCTAAATATACACAAACACACACACACACCTAATTAAACATATACAGGGTTATTCGGTGAACTTTTGGAGTAATGAAAATTTTAGGTCCAAATAGCTGATTTGGAAAGTGAGATAAATGGGAGAATTTTTCTGGTTTGGCCTTTTTGACCTAGAATGTTCACTTCTCCATAAGTTCTCCAGAGTTTCACCTTTCACTGAATAACCCTGATAGTTTAAAAATTTTATAAATATTGCCCCCTCTCCTGCTTACCTTTTCTGCAGGGAAGGGGCTGAATCCCTGGTGGTCTAGGGGAAGAGGGGAGTGGGCCAGTGATGCTGGACTTGGCCCTTTCATCCAGTATGAAATCCCCCCCCCCGGTGGTCTGAGTAGCTCTGCTTTCAGCACAGACTAAGAATCTCCCACAATAGATTCCAGCAGGGAGTCCGAGCGACGTCGCTCTGACGTGTCATCTGAGCACCGGTGCCACTGACTCAGTGATTGCCGAAGTCCAGCGTGGCACATGCTTTGCAGTTTGTGCTGGAAGCATAGAATGCATTGCACACCCATGGCTACTCAGACCACCAGGGATTAAAACGGGATCTTCAAAAACAATGAAGGAGCCCGGTGGCTGTAGAAGAGATACGGTCACCCAGGCCCCAGCCAGCTGGTCCTAAAAGTCATCGGCCCACCAAAGTGCAGTTCAGTTGCCTGCAGTAGAGGTACCCTCTCTGCGCCAACCTCTTTTCCCAAAATCAAGAAGTTTTAGTTTGAGCATTGCCCAGATAGAAGTAATATGAAATACCCAGTGAAGTATATAAAACTGAAATATGCAGTACAGTGAAGAAAACCTTTGGTCTAAATCTCTGGCTTTCACCATAAGCCTTATTGGTTCCAAGTTTTATATTACACATTTTTTTTTACCCTCCTCTTCAAAGTACCCAACATTGTTGTAACTGTCTTGAGT
The DNA here is from genome assembly GCA_009667805.1 of Leptobrachium leishanense. Taxonomy (NCBI): domain Eukaryota; kingdom Metazoa; phylum Chordata; class Amphibia; order Anura; family Megophryidae; genus Leptobrachium; species Leptobrachium leishanense. The sequence goes on along the minus strand of CM019071.1, from coordinate 29,945,556 downwards.
CATCCGCCAGTTATGCTTGGTAATGGAAGAGTGCTGCCCTCCTGGTTGCTGTTTTGTACACGTAGAGGGCTGACAACCCTCCAGGCATGCACCCCTCCCTGCCACGGGTTCTACTTAACCTGGAATTGCTTGGAGCCTCGGGACGGATTCTTTCCTCATTGAGTTAATGTTTAGCGTAGGACCTGTCACTGATGGGATACATTGATGTTTGTGACCGGCTTAAGCAAGATATGGCCATATTTTGCAAACTAAATTCCCATCATTTATTGTATCTGAGGCTGTGGAAAATCCGAAAAATAATCTTAATCTTGAATAATCTTTAAAAACCTTGAAATCTTTGAAAGTCTTTAAATTGCATTTTAGCTTTGTGATGTTATGATTTGTCTCTCTCCTTAGTGTGTTGTGTTCGGTTGTCTTGAAGCACCCGACCCTTATGCTTAGTAAAGGAAAGTGTGCTGCCCTCCTGGTTGCTCTAATAACCCCAAACTACTTCATGTTCAAGGTACAACCACATCTTTTCGACGATCTGCTGTGCGATGCTGATATATATTTGTGATGCTTAAATTTACCCCAGTTCCACGTAATCTGCCACCTAAGTCGAATATTTTGACACATGGGTACTAGGAATGTGGCAGGATACTGGTTTAATGGCATTGTCTTTTTCAAGCTGTAGGATAAGTGCACACTTGTTGACCAGAGGATAAAATCAGTCTGCCTGTCCTATGAGTCTCTGGCCATCTATTACATTCAAAGCATTCTGGGAATTGTAGGCTGTCAACATCTTGAGGGGGGCTGGATATTGAGATCCTAAGCAATTTATAGCCTGTCATTTGTGTCGTCTCCAATGAAGCACCTTGCATATTAGGTTGTAAGAAAACCGACTAATGTATGTTTTACACTGCGATGTATCCGTGCTGCACAGTCTGCAATCTGTTACTGTAATGCAGGCGCCGTATGCTATTTATCGTCAACAGTATTGAGAGCGAAGTATCGTTTAAAGCAACCTCCACATACCCCGTTGATAACGAATATGTTGCGGCTGTCGGTGTTGCTACTCTATATTTCTGCTGTTATCACAACATCCATTTAATACGCCCCCTCCGCCTCCTCGTGCTTAATAATATATATACACATACATACATATTTATATAGTGTGTTTCTGACCTAGTTAGTGTAGTGTCTGCGTTAAAAAAAATATACATTTGCTTTTAATAGTAGATGGTGTCCTGGGCATCCTATCTCTTCTCAAATTTTTAGGTGACCAGAACCTATAGGATTATGTGCTCTGGGGAAAAAAAAGAATTTCTACAGCCTCAAAACCTTTTAATTATTATTTATTTTATTTTTAATTAAATAAATTTTGACATTGTGAACAGTGAAATAAATTTCTGCATTTTCCACTCTTTAGTCATTTTTAAACTTTTTAAGGGTTTTAGTTTTTTATTATGTGTTAATTATAATATCCTACACTATAACTAACAATATACAATTATCAAGTCGGCACACCCTTTCATACTGTTCCGTGTTATTAGATTATCATTACCTGATTGAAACAACAGGAAATGGGCAGGCTAGAAGCGCCAAATGGTTCCTATCCACTATCATCATTTACGTCTGCGTAGAGCGAGAAAAGAAATTAGCCCTGGATTATTTCAGAATGACACGTGGAATGGCAATACTTAAATGAAGAGGATGTTTATGTGAAAATAAAATGGTATCCTGCTAAATGTAACAGTAATGTTCCAATAAGTGCGCAGAACGCGTTTACATAGCGCAGAGTGTTCATAAATTCACTCTTAAAGGAATAGTCATTTTTTTGTATCTTTTTGTGTGTTTAGAAGTTTTCTTCATTACCATTACTCCAACTAGCTACTTTGTATATAGATTTCATTTACAGAAGGAGTATGCCTTATCAAGAATGCTTAATCCAAAAATAATGTGGGGGATTCAGCGCTTCTTTCACATAAAGGTTGGAAACCTGTATTGGTTCGTCTCCTTGGCCCAAGTGGTAGTCACCTTCTGGTAGCCCCTCACCAATATCCCTCAAATAAAGTAAATACACATAGTGTAGCAGATTCAAATAAATCTTAAGAGAAAAAAAAAGAGGAGTTTCACTCCTCCAGAGGAGTTTTGTGGTGTCTCAAAATCAAACACCAGATGCGCAGCAGCCGGTTATTTTAGGGAGCACCGGATCTCCTCTCCGCAGCAATCACCTCTTCCGCTGGACAATCAGACCGGGAACAGGATTGAAGTTTAAAATGTATAAATAAATAATTTATTGGTATATAAAAAAGGTGTCGCCAGCAATACAGAACTTTTTTTTTTTTTCATTTTGTTTATTGGGTACTGCAATAATATGAAAAGTTGGTGATCGTTACAATATACAGTATCAATTACATGTAAACATGGCCAACATATAAACCCTTTCAAATTCCATTTTCATATTTAAATAATATACAGAACATTTTAACTATTATCCAAAATGCTTGTTTCGGATTTTTGGGTGATTTTGGAATATTTCCATATAATAAAGGGATTTCTTGGATGGAACCGAAGACGAAGCTCAAAATTAATTAGTTTCATATAAAACTTGTACATGTAGCCTGAAGGGCATTTTAAAATATATTTGTAGTCTTTTTGTCACCATTACTTGAGGTCAGGGGTTGAATTTTCCACTTTTGGTGTTATGTCCACACTCAAAAAAAAATTGGAACCTTTCTGATTTCAGGTGTTACTCATCTTTCAAACAAGTGAAGTGGGCAATATAGGTAGTTGCATGGAAACCAGAGACCTTATTTAGTTGGAGAGCTGCAAGAGGGACAGAACATGTATTGCCTAGGGCAAAAGTAATAACATTGAGGGGCTTACGTCCTATGCCAGTCTACGGACTTGTCGAGTCACACAATTTGTCCATGGGAGACATGATGATCCCTAAGGGAAAATACACAAGGGTCACCTTTTTATTGGTGCACGCAATTCTAAAGAGTGACAGGTAAGGACCTTTTAAACCTGTCCCATACACAATAATTTGTGAAAGCGCTACCCTGATTTGCTGATCAGTCAGGCAGCTCCTCGTCTTGGCTCGTATGTCTGCCGGAATGACTTGCCACACTCTGGGGATATGGACTTTAATCTCTGATGCAAATTATGTTATGACCGTGCTCCCGCTGGTCATGCTTCCTGCCCTTCTGATCTCAGACCTGCCAAAGTTGGCAGGTATGAGGCTGTATCTTAGTACGTTGCATAAAATAAAAACTATCTGAAAACGCACATTACTTTTTAGTCCTTTTAGTTACAACCCATGGGTTCAGTTTATTTACTGTCAGGTTGTGCAAAACTCTGCAACAAGTTTTCCTTTATTAAAAGAAAGAGGGCCACATTACATTCTTGTTGCTAACGGTAACACTCACTTGCGTGAGCACTAACGTTAGCTGTGGTATCTACTGCATATTACAATCCAAACGGGTTAAGTAACCCGTTTGCGTTTGGTACCTTGCTCTTTTCAGCGTGAGGTTACTGTACTTTGTGTTTAACATGGGGAGCGCTAAGTGTTAATCAGCGTTAGTATTGCAATCTACTAGCGCTGATTAACGTCCGGCTCTGATTAGCAAAAAGTTAACCACAGCCTGGACTTGGTGTTAACGGATTCCACTTCTGCAGAATCTGTTAACACCAGCCAAAAAAAACAAAACAGAATGCTGTACTCACCTCCTGTCCTGCGGTGAGGACAGCGGCTCCGACCGCCTCCTCCGTCCGGCAGGAGCAGGGAAAGACCAGGGGAAAAAGTCCCCCCAGTCTCTCTCTGCGTATCACTACGCCGACTGGCCGGATCTCCTATGGAGCACAGCCGCGAGCATTGCGGGGCGGTAGTGCCCGCAAACAATGCAGGAAGCATTTTTTGAGCCTGCATTGCAATCCAGCGTTAAAACGCAGGCGCAAGGGGGAAAACTGCAGGCGCAGTTTTTCCTCCCTTGCGCCCATGTTTTAATGCTAGGATTGTAATGTGGCCCAGAGTGTTTGAGAAGGGGGTGTTGCTGTAATCCACTGTGCATTGTACAGATTTGTCTTTTGAGGATCTGGTGTTTTGATACAGACAGTATCCCCAGCCAAGTCTTCATTATTTTATTTTTTTCTTGGAAGCTGCGGCTGGGAAGGGCTCCTTTGGCTGTAGATACAAAATGGGCAGACGGCTCCTTTCCTGAGCCCTGGGCAGGCACCAGACGGCTGAAGGAAGAGCGGCACCAGGCTGCATTACATTGACTGGACAGTGACAACTAATTGGATTGCAAATTTTTTATTCCCTACTTTTGGATTTTGTGTTTTTCGCTTTTCCCACCCAGCAGAGGATCTCCATCTCCACTGAAAGCCAGTGAAGCTGGGAGTTTCTGTGCCTTTTGTAACCTACAAGCATCCAGCAGAGTTTCACACAGAAGACCATAGACCAGTGGTTCCCAACCGCAGTCCTCAAGTACCCCTAACAGGCCAGGTTTGCCAGATATCTGAAGCACAGCACAGGTGATATGATTTGCTGCTCAGTGATTGCAGGATTCAGTCTGCATTTCCCCAAGGTGATCCTCCAAGCCTGGCCTGTTGGGGGTACTTGAGGAATGCGTTTGGGAATCACTGCAATAAACCTTAAACAAAGTGTTTTCTAATATACTTGAACTCTTGAAATAATAAATGCAGCACAGTGTTATTGGACAAGCAATAGAAAATAAAAGGTGAGCATTTGGAGTGCCTCTTCTCTTCTTCAGATCAGTATCCCTCAAAGTCATCATGTAGGGAGGGAGTTCCATACACTCTTCGGGGAAACTCCGATTGAAAGGTGCAGGTACAAGAAGATAATAACAGATGATTGGCAGAGCAGAGCTACCGTAATGGAGCATATTTGCTGTGGCAAAGGGTACAACCATATACCCAATATTACAGGGTCTGGAAGCTTTCAAGTTGCTAGCAGAGCTTTATTTATAACTGAGAAGCAGACAGTGGCAGAATTCCTAGACGTCTCCCCAAAAAAAAAGAAATATGTGTATGTGTGTTCAATAAATGTTTTAGAAAAAAAATCTAAATTTCTAACACCTAGGATCACAAAATGAATCACAGGAATTGTTTCAATCAGAAAATGGAAATGTCTTTGCATATTACTAAATCTTCAATCAACACAATTTTTGCCACATTGTTACTGCTTCAGTAATATTACTGTTTGTTTTTTATCTTGACTGCTCGTTTATGTATTTTTTCCCATTGCCCTCCTTTCTTGTTGGTTTAATTCTGTGCTGATTCTCAGTCTGTTCTGCTCCTCCCTGTTGTAAATTCTTTGCGTGCATTGGCCATAGCTCTAAGGCTAGGGTCAGACGAACGCAGTATTAAAAGGCTAGGGTCAGACGAACGCAGTATTAACGTGCGTGCAGCTGCACTTAATCACGGCCGTGTTAGCAGCAAATGACGTCCAATGCCGGGCAACATACGAAGAACGGCCGCACAAAAGTGCAGCCGCGCAACGCAAGTGGCAAACGAACGCATTTTTTCTAGAACGTCAAACCGCTTGTACTGACGTACAGAGTGCGCTGCGTCCGCATAGCGGCGTGTGTGTGTGATTAGGAGACGTCAGACGCCAACAAAACGTCCAGACACCCAAAGTTTCCTGGTTTGGATCCGTAAAAAATGACGGCCGTAATTGCGCATCGTATGACCACTATCGCGTATTCCGTAAAAAAATACAGCCTTTCGTTCGGACGCACTTTTTGACAGTCGACGCGAAAAATGCGTTCGTCTGACCCTTACCTAAACTGTGTGCCATATTACAAAGATGGTGCTAACTTTAACCGGATCTGATGGATTGATGGGACATTTCCCACAAGGCCTGCTCCCTACTGCCTCATGACAAAAGTTCACTCTCGGTGAATTCTGCCCACTCGTTTTTTGGGGCCCCTGGTGTGTGAGCGTTCTTAGGATGCCACTCATCGGGCCTGGGTTCCAGTGTTGCACAGCTAACAGCTGCTTCCCCGGATGGTGGCCTGTATTTCATTCCTGTGTGCCGTAACAGGAAGCCATATGACCTATCGAGGACCTTCCTGCTCCCACACCTACCATCACAAAGCTAACTGCAGCCAAAAAAGGACAAAAAATGAAAATCCCACGCCATTCTTCAATTTACAAAGTAATTATCACCAGATTGGATTTCCTGACTGCTAAAAGAGGTAGAAATAATTGTTTTCTGCCGCATAAAGGCTGTTTCCATAATTAATTACTTTTTTAAATAGTTGAATACGTGCTTTAAGTAAATATTAAGTGATTATCGTGTCTTCTGTTCACAGAACGCAGAGCTGCACCAAAATTTCGGCGTAATGCCATGATTTTCAGGGTGTTTCAGTTCAACGGGTTTAAGCAGGCGAAACACATAGCATTCAATGTAAAAAAGAAAAATGTTTCTTAAAGTTTTTTTTAAAGACTGTTTATTCTTTTCATTTAAGAAAAAACTTTTTGTTTTTATTGTATTTTTTTAGATGAAATTTTTGTTTCGTTGCAGCGTTGTGACGCTTCGGGGTCAGCCACATGCTGTAGTGCTTGCGTGCACTACAGCAGACGTGCTGCGGCCGTGTTGAAAGCGTCCACAGCTAAGCACTACAACGCGCGATTCTCCATAGGAGGAGCGAGCCTTGCAGTGCTGAGCGCACTAACTGCGCTCAACGAGGTGGCCAGACGGGCGTCAGAGTGGAAGGAACGTCCACTCTCACGTACGTTCCTTCCACTCTTAAAAACTCTTGTCTGACCCCAGACTACGGAGAATCAAAGACTTACGATTTTTTTTTTCTTGCATTTTGGTGTAATTCGCCGATGACAATTCGGCAGTTATCGGTGCACTTCAGTGTTTTCTGCCAACGTCCGATAATTGCTTCGGCGTATTCCAACTCTCGTGCAAACTTAACCAGAGCTGTTGTAATCTTTTCAGAGCCATTACAGTCTACGGCAGTGATCAGCAATGCTGGCCCTCCAGGTGTCTTGAAACTACACTTCCCATGATGCTCAAGTACTCAATAGATTGACTGAGCCAAACATCTGGAACTCCAAGGTTGCCTACCCTGGTCTGTGGAGTTGCTAAGTTTACAACAGCTCTGGTTAAGTTTACACCAGAATTGGAAATAGTCCCTGGTCTATGGGAAATGAACAAACTTTTTCAGACTGGAGCAAATCATTAAACGTCATCTCATTCTTTGAATAAAGCTATATAAATATCGAAAAGTAACAACCAGCACACAATAATATCAGAATATTTTTTTTATAGCAAGGATATTCCTGTATTATAAAATGAGAATATTTAGTTGATGCCAATATATTCATTATACCTGTCCTATAAATGAGAATATTTACCCAGAGGAAATGTGTCCTCAGGGCTGTTGCATTGACAGTCCTGCTGATATGGGGACCACACACATTTAATCCTACATTCACATGCTCCAGTCTTCTCGAGTCCCTTTTCTTAACCAAACCTATATTTATTTTAGTGACTTTCTGCATAACAAGAATGACCTGATATCTGAGCTATGCGGACCATTCCATTAACTCTAGAGCCTGCTTTGGGTTCTGGTAAGGACAACCTTCTGGTAGGAACAAGAGCGTGAAGACGTCAAAACAAAGCCGATTACAATTTCACTTCGCTTTAGTTATCATAATGCAGTGTAAGCAATCTGTGACCTCCCTTTGGTCATGAATATTTTATACCTTTTCTACTCAAGAGCAGTGGTGGTTTCTGACCTTTCAAAGTCTTTCGATTTATACACAAACTGCTGGTTAGAAGAGAATGACATTCTACAAGACAAGGGATACAAATAAATAAAGGAACCAGCTCGGTTATGGACTTAGAAGACAGGCAGGTCACGCGGAAGATGTGTAATTAAAGAGGGTACATATTTCCTTCTGTACCATTGAATCTATTGTGACTTATCTACTAACTCTGATCGGTCACAATGTTTCCAATATCAGATCTGTACTCAAAGGATACATTCAGCATGCCTCATTACCGGCATCCTACCAAAGAGCTGGGATGTAATGACATTTGCTTTGTTTTAGCACCTTTAAAGATTCCCAATCCAGGCCTGTCATTAAAGCACTGAAAGGCAAGCTTGGGGGAAAAGCGGAAAGCGTTAAATTTCTGCAGTTCGTCGCTTCCCAATACTGAGGCAACTGTTTACAGGCAGAGGAATCCTCTTCCAAGATTTCCAGACATAAGCATGATCGGATTCCTGACATAGTTTCCTATTGCACCCTGTGGAAGACTCACTCAAACATTCTCTCACATTAGGAAGCTGTGGACACACTTTCGGGCTCCATCGTGGAATGTGGCAAATAATCACAACGTTAAATATATATTTAAAAAAAAAAAAGCCGTTGCATGTTTTAACTTTTTTATCAAATTGCCATTTTTGGATCTAATTTCATCTGATGCATTGTGGATGTTTTAAAGCTCTCATGTGTTTTCATCTGGTTTTACCATTGTGCGCACAGGACATCAGGGCATTTCGCTTTGATTTTCACCGATTAGAACATTTATTAACTACAAACTAGGATACAGCTTCTTCTGTAGCGAGAAACAAGATGTTTGTGAGGGTCCAAAGAACATGCAACGGCACTGGTGGCCTGCTTTATGGTGGGGCTCGCTCAGGTCTCACAAGGTTTCAGCTCGATGGTGCCATTACAGAGATGACTGCTCCATATGCAAATCAGACGCTATCACCCAGAAAGGGTGACCAGTACTGAAATGCCAAGGACGTCATCCCTGCACAAGAGGTGCAGCAACCCACGATGATCGTTTCGGCCTTGTTAGGCCTCGTCAGGAGGGTATGGCTGTCACCCCTGTAGGCACCTGCTTCTTCTGTAGCTACATCTCTAAAAATATCCTTTTTTTATTTTTATAAATCTAGGCTCTGCAATAATCGCGTACATACAGACATTCAATAAATTTTCATTATTTAAAAAAAAAATTACAGTAAAGGCCGCTTCATTAACTGTTAAATGCTGTAAATTAAAAAAACAAGAGCCACAAAGCAATCTTTTTGGTAAATGTTGTATCATGGGAAAAAATACACAAAATGGAAACGAGCGATAAAAACCTTACTTTATTTTTCCTTTTTACATGCAATTCGTTCAAAGAAAGAAAGCAGAATGTGTTTTATAATAGTTTTATTTCTAGTGCGCAAGTAATTTAGTTACAGCTTATGTCAGTGGTAGTGTCCCTTTTAAGGGGGGGGAGGGTAAAAAATATTTTTGATAGTGTCCTTTTAACACATTATTTCCAACCCCATGTATCAAAATAGGTTTTTCACACAGGCATACTTCCTTTTTCTAGAAATATAAATAGGTGGTGGTTTCATGATTTCTATGTATGATTGCTTGTGGAATTGTAGATTCGGCTGGAAATAATGTTTCTATGTCGCAAACGTATTACATTCTACAAAGTAAATCGAATGCATGATTAAATACAGCAAAGTTAAGGCCAGTAGCATGTGACTTCATATTACAGAACTACTGGCTGTGCAGTGGGAGCGGGAAGGCGTACAATCTGACATTTGGAAAATCTTCAGCATTCCCGAACACTAACGCCAGGCGCACCAGACACTAGCGCTTACCTAAGCACACAAACTCTCAAACAGTGTAACGTTATGTGCATCGCTCTCGATGATTGTTCTGTTTTAGAATCCCGTTATACTCCACATGCTTCAGACAATGACTGCTGCTCCGTGCAATGTATTGCCATCATAATTCGCTTTTATAGTACTTGATGTGTTTTTATGTGACTTGAGTAAAAAATGAATGCGAGTCGAGCTGAATTCCAAACGTTGCTAAACTTAACACAAATTAACTGGAGGATATAGATTTTTCTTTAACATTGAAATAGACAACACAATGAATTATGTGTGAGGGTTTGTCTATTTGTCTTTTCTGTTTTGTTTTTATATAGTTATTTCAATGTGAATACGCACTTTGTTCAGGCGGCAACCTTTTGAAAGTTTCAGAAAATAACCATGAAAGACCCCTATAAATGAACATTTACCTGCCCAAATGAGGGCACCGAGGTTTGATGCCAATTAATGTCATCCATGTGTTGGTGGTTGATAAAGGGAATCTCTGAAACCCAATGGGTTTAATGTCGATTGTTGACTCTTTAAAAATGTTGATCATATTTCAATCAGAATGTCCCTATTTTTAGGGGCTCCATGTATTTGGGTTTGCGAGTTTATCCCCAAGGTGCAGACCAATAAAAACTGACAGCAATGAGTCTCTAAACTACAATAAACTAGGGATGTCCTGATCCAATGGGGATCTGGATCCGTTTATACCTTTTTTCAGGGACCTGCTTTTTTGAAGTCGATCCAATCCCCAAGTCCAAGGTATGTGAGACTTTTAGCTGGAGTCTAGCAGCCTTGGAATTCACCATGGAATATTCCCTGTCAGAAGACGCTGCAGGCGAGCGTACAGGCACCTGTTGTATTGAAGCTGTGCACTGTGAAATCTTTTGGCAATGTCCGTATCACCCAGGGGTTGTACTCCTGCTTTTGTAGGAATTATGGGTGGCATTACAGAGACTAGCGAAGGCTGCACGCATATGTCACAGCACACAATACAACACTGGGTGCATCTGCACTCTCCCGCAGGATCTTTCCTTGTGGGTGAGTAGGGTGGACGCAGTGATGAACCCCAAGGCCCAGACATTCTTTAGCGGCTGAGTTGCCTTTTGAGGCTGTAGGTTTTGTAGTACTGGATCGAGACACTGTATCTGCAGATCCATGATACCGCACAACTTGGATTGCATGGGCGGCCAGAAGAGGCAGATCAGGACATACCTACAATAAACATTGTGACGTCCTCTAGAAAGTCTCACAACACCCTTGCCTTTGACATTCACTATAAGATGCTATTCACTAAGTGTCAAATCGGCATCATTATGGTCAACGTACCGGCTGGGTGGAGTAGAGGTAACATAACTGCTCTATGACCGTGGAGACTCAGGTTTGAATCCCAGCAAGAGCACCTCTCCAGTAAGTGTCCTTGGACAAGACACCTAACGGTACATACTCGCCACCCAGGACATACTTGAAAACGAGAGAAATCTCAATGTATCTTTCCTGGTAAAATACATTATCAAAAAAAAAAAACTTGGTTGAAATTGCTGAGTTGTACTTGTCAACACCTATACTTAGAGCCAAAAGTGGAGCCAAAAGGTGTCCCTATCGGGCATTAGAAATACAGGGAGGGGCCCATCACAAATCTAGTAAAATCCAAAGAAGTTGTTAGACTGAAGATACCCCAAAGGATCTCAGTGGAGGAACCACCACAACCATAGCTTGGGTCTTGTATAAAAATATGTTGCTTGGTACTGATTTGACATACGTATGTATACAATCGTCTGCCTAATGGTCGCCCGTTACCAGTGCGAGTGAGTGAGTGAACCTATAATAACCATATAAAATATGACAAGACTTAAAATCTAAAGTTGTTTCATGACCTAATTTATTTTGCTTCAGCTATCGAGCTTACTCATGCTCCTTTCCCTGGAGAAAATCTATTTAAATGCACAGTTCAGCTACCTTTTAAACTGAAAGATTAATTGGATTTTGTGTTTCACGGAGAAGAAAAAGTGATCATAGAGGATGCCAGATTTACTGTCTCTGTATCATATTTTTTTGCAGCTCTTATCGCTTTTCTATGATTTTCTGTTTATTCCATTTTTTTCCACATTTATTTTGTTTATTGTAAAGCCGATGTCACTGACATGTATGTTCCAGTTTGGCAAAATACAAGCCTAGGAAGAGCATATGCACTGTGATATGTTCTGGAAAAATACATGTGTTCATTACTATGACATTTTCATTCAATTTAACCCCTGCCCTGAGTATCATTGTGACCCTGCCAGAAAGTGAACAGCTTGACTTAAAACAGATGCTAATAATACACTGTATATAAATGTCTAAAGAGTGTGTGTGTGTGTGTGTGTGTGTGTGTGTAGGTCGGATACCAGAATTTTCAGAGCGTCTGTATTTTAGTGCTTCCAGACTAGGGGTGATCTGTACAGTTGCTGCCACTAAGGTTCCTGGCTCCCAAGTGCTGCAGCAGATGTGGCACATGCTTGGCAGCCCCAGTGTGTGACATGCTGCAGAGTCATGCCAAGTCCAGGCCGCATGTCCGCGAAGAAACCCTTCACAGGACTCCGAGCATGTGTACACTCAGAGCTGCGACAGGAAGGAAATCTCCTGCCACGTTCTCCTTCCTCTAAAATTGTGAAACCTGGAAGAATCTTAGAATCTTGAATGTTTGGGGACCCAAGCAGTCTGGATAGCTGGTGCTAAATATATATATATATATAATCAGGGTATTGCAGAATGCAATACTTGTTTTTTAAAAATTGGAATAACAATTAAAACGATACGAATAGCTTCTCTAGAGTCTCCACTCTTCAGGTCAGAAACATTTAATCAGAATGCTTTTCAACCTGAAGAAGAGTTGAGACCATTGAAACCCAGTCATGTTGTTTTATTATTTCATAATTTGAACTTCTGAACTAACATGGCTTCTACGATGTATGTGTTAGTGTGTGTCTGTAATATTAAACAGTGTCCCTCAATAATAATAGCATACAATAGTTTAACTAATATATTCCTGTTACGTATTGAGGTATTATGCTGTCCTCCATCCAGCAGATGGCAGCATAGTAAATGTGTGCGTTTCTTCTTATGTGTGGTTAGTGTCTCTTGTGTGTATGTCTCTGTGTTTTAGTTTTATGCTGTAATAAACCAGTGCAGTACTCTTCCGAATGCTTGCATGTATCAGTGAGCAGTTATCCATTCAAATATACAAAACTGGTGACGAGAAAGGGATCTCCGTAAAAGAACACTGCAAAAACCTATAGAAAATCAGCCTGAGTGAAGAAGTTGAACTTTATTCAAACATACACACGAGAGACACTAACCACACATAAGAACAAATGCACACATTTACTATTTAGCCATCTGCTGGATGGAGGACAGCATAATACCTCAATACATAATAATTCCAATAAATGTTATTAATGTATCCATTCAATCACCATTGGATCATAAGCACATCTGCCACCACCTACACCTTTTGTTTAGATCTTAATTTCTGTATGCTATTATTTCATCATTTTAATTGCAATCTCAAATACCCACATGTAGCCAAGTTCTCATTATAGTGCACCTGTTGTAACCACCTGCACTTTTTTTTTTTGCAATATCCCATTAGGGGTGCAGATTGCAGTTTGTACTCCCCTCGATACTACTCGCAGGCACTGCCGTGTTTCCTCTTTTTGTGGGCAGAGCTGGCAATCGACTCTCCAGAAGTGACATCTGTATGTACACTGACAGTTAATGTTGTGCAGGATCTTAGCAGAGGTATCCACAGAGCAGTCTATGCGGCAAGCTATAGGAATGTGAGGAACAGCAAAACGGTGACAGGGAATTACATAGATTTTTTTAATTACGTGTCACCCAAAAAAATGGTATGCACCTGTGAAGGGAGTGATTCCCTGTCTAATGAGCCCCACTTGTGTTGGGCTTGACCGTGTCACGATTAATCTATATTCCAGGCAGACTTTGACTAATTTCTATGAAATCTATGAGTCGTCTACACGTTTCCCGGAGATATGTAAGGTATTCTCTATAGATTTTCATAGAATAACTGTAATACTAGGAGGCAGATGTGAAATTCTAGCAACCAATTGCCACATGGATCGTGGAACAGTCTAACCCTGCTCCAGAAAAGTTTTGAATGCGGGTTCTTTTTAATTAACACACAATAAAGTCATCTAAAAACTTTTTCTTAAGGATTTTTTTATTTTATTATGCACTGCCATAAGCGAAGTCGCCTTCAAAGTGTCCACAAAGACCTTGCGTTCCATAACACTGGAGGCCTTTGGCTACAAAAAAAGCAGTTTGTGTTGGTTTCCTTCTGTCTTTTGTCTGTTCGCCACATCTCCAGACTCGCAGCACGTTTGCATTCAGAGGTCGGTGTAGTTGACAATCTACAGAAGAGTGGAATGGATTTAATGATTTGTTGACTGCAAAGCCTGAGCATGGAAGTCAATAGCAGGCAGTTTGCTCTTACAGAATGATGTTTGTAACCTTGCTAATACATTATTTTCCATGCTTTTTTAAATTTATTATTCTTCATTCTAGAGAGTTTAGATGTTTCGAGATGTCAAGAAATTTTGTTAACAAGGAGTCATTAAAGGTGCTGATTTTTCTTGACGCCGTTCATGTTGACGATGCTTTGCTTTCTGAGTGATGCTCTGTGAGCAGCTCATCAGTCTGGTTTTAAGAACATTCTAGAACAGGAGATTGTGTAAAGAGAGACTATTTAATATTTTTGCTTTCTCTACAATTCCAAACTTGCGCATCATAATAAATATATATATTTATATGCACAAAAAAATATATTTTATATATTAATTATACTCTGCCCGCTCAAAAAAAAAAAAAGGCACACACTCTTAATATTTGGATCATCTTTTGCTGTGATTTACGTCACGCCATGGTATCGTTTCGCTAAGCTCATGCAATGTCACTACATTTACTTTCATCCAGAGTTGCATTCATTTGTCACCAAGATCTTGTATTGATGATGGGAGAGTCAAAGCGCTGAGTAAAGTCGTCTCCAGAGCATTATCCCAAAGATTCTCAATGAGGTTAAGGTCTGGACTGTGTGGTGGCCAATCCATGTGTGAAAATGACGTCTCATGCTCCCTGAACCACTCTTGCACAATCTGAGCCCGTTGAATCCTGGCATTGCCATCTTGGAATATGCCCGCTGTGCCATCAGGGAAGAAAAAATCCATTTATGGAAAAACCTGCTCATTCAGTATAGTCAGTATATTCAGCTGACCATATTTTTTGGCCACATAACGTTGCTGAACCTAGACCGGACCAACTGAAGCACCTCTAGATCATAATAGGTTTGTATGGTGGTAGGCGGTTATTTTTTTTGGCGTGTGTGTGTGTGTGTGTGTATTAGGGATGTGCGTTTTGGAATTTCGGAATATTCACGAAATTTCCCGATTCGTGCATTCGAATTCGGACGATTTTCTGAAAATTTTCAGATCCAAAAACGGCAGATCCGAATTTTTTTTTTCCAGCCGAAACGAAAAACTTTTCGGAATTTTCGAATGGAGTAGAAATGTGTAAAATCGAATTTCATTTTCGTTCAATTCGTGATTTCGGCTCCATTCCTGATTTCGGTTCCATTTCAGTAATTTCGGACATCGTATTTCTATCGCTGATTCTGTAATTAAATTTTGTATCATTCCCATCTCAATGTATCCTTCCTGGAAATCCAGAGAAATCTCAATGTATCCTTCCTGGAAATCCAGAGAAATCTCAATGTATCCTTCTTGTAAAACATGAGAAATCTCAATGTATCCTTCTTGTAAAACATGAGAAATCTCAATGGCAGAATTATCGTATCGGCAGAATTATCGTATTGTATAAGTATCGTATCCGAAAAACCATTCGTTTACGTCAAAATGAATAGACACTTTGAAACGAGGAGAACAGAGGTTGGACTAACGTAACATTTAAAAGACAAGCTTTCAATATATATCGTCACGACAACCTGCAACACAGAGACTTCTTAAAAGTATAATAAATTGTTTCTTGAAGTTTGACATTTCAGTCCACACAGGGGGCTCTATTACATTCTTCGCGCAAAAATGCATTAATGCGAGGGGTAAAACCCTTAGCGCAGAACGTCGTATTACAATGTCAGCGCAAAAAATGTGCGTTAACGTCTACCGGGGGTGAACCTGCGCGAACTCTTTGCGAGCGTAATGTACATTCCGCGTCCTATACTTAACATTGTGAGTGCAAATGCGTTTGTGCACAGGTACGCGGATGGTATTACAATCTATGCGCAAATTTTAACGGACAACGTTTGTGCACATAATTTAAACGTCTTTTAAAAGCTGGTGGTAACGGCAAATCTGAACGTCCTGGCCGAAACCAAATACACCAGCCCAAAAAAAAAATACATCAAAGTATAGTTTCACATTCTACACATACCCAAACAATAAAATTGAGAGGTTGTGCATGTTTTTATTATTGCTGCAGGATATACTCAGATTGATTTTTGACAGACGCAAAAACGTAACGCGAGATAATTTTGGCTCTTAATTCTGATTGGTTGAATCGCGTGAAAAAACGTCTGCCCACCGATTTCTGCACGAAGCATTAATGTGCGCGTGTTTTTGCTTGTCTTTTTTCCGCGCAATATTTTTGACGGATGAAGAAAAAATGCGCTCGGATTGTAATACCGGCGTTAATTTACACGCGTTAACGCTGCGCGCAAAAAAATAGCGCTGCGCGTGCGCTTTTGCACGAAGAATGTAATAGAGCCCAGGGACTTTTATCTTGAAAAAAAAAAAGTCCCTGTGTGGACCGAAACGTCGAACTTCAATAAAGAATTTATTATACTTTTAAGAAGTGTATGTGTTGCGGGTTGCTGTGAAGATTTAAATGGTGGCAGCTAGTTCCCCCATCACCAGAGCATTTGATGGAATATAGACGGAGTACAGAGACCGTGGAATATATATCAAGACCTGAGGAAGAGAGATACATTTAAAAGACAAGCTTTCAGGAGTGTAACGTTGGTCTAATAAAAAAAGTATCACTATAAAGAATCTGTGTGTGTGTGTGTATATATGCACATTTTTACATGCTACTGGAATATATATGAATAATATATATGTGTGTTTTTTATTTTTTAACAGTCAGTCCCGCTGTGAAGTTAAACAGAGCAAATGTCTATCAGTGTCACCATAAGGCAATGTTTTAGAAGTTGCCTGATTGCAGTGTCAGACTGTTTCGGAGTGTCTCTAATCAGACCACCCACCTCCTGGTATTGTTACATATGTACATGAATACTTTATTTGAGCTCAGTGTTATGTGGGGGCAGAGTTTGCAGCTGGTAATTTTTGTGCACTGACTGCAGTTTTTGTTCTGCTTGATGGAATACAGAGGAGCTGAGAGCATATGTTAATGCGGATGGAGGGCCCTATTCTGTGACCCGACGCTAATAACCGACCAATCACATGGAGCAACCACGGATTCCTAAGCCTAAAAAAACCTGAAATGCTTCACTTATCTCCAAATAAACACCATCCATTGCCGTGCGGAGCATCCAGGGGAGCACAACTCTTCCCCCGGATGATGTATTCCTGCCCCCCTTAGAGAAAGTGGAAAGCTAAGGGTGAAAATTATTTGAATTGAGGGAGAGGAGCAGATTTACAGGAAGGCATAAAGAACTGTCAGTTGTGAAAAGCTTCATTTTATGTGCTTGTCCCAAATGACCTTGCTTCAAGGATGGAAAAAAAAAGTCTGATGAAATGAGTCTGCAGATGGCGATGATTTCAACTCTGCAATAATGAAATGACACAAGGAAAAAAAATGGTCCGATATAGTTAGTAAATACAATAAAGAGTCAGGGATGTCAGCTTCGCTGTGTTTTACTTTACTCTTTGTGGACTTTTTCAGAGGAAATAATTCAGTATGTCCAGCCGGAAAGATGTGTTTCATTGTTCAGCAGCCAGCGGATGGATGTTCACAACTGTGCGCCAAACATTGTGTATCCAGGGGCGTTTACGAGGGAATTATATAATGAGTTGGAATACAGAAATACATTGTATATCAAACAGTGTGTATCCAGGGACGCTCACAAAGGAATGAGTAAATAATTGGTTAGGGTATAAATAGATGTCCACAGTCGTATCCCAGATATATTCAGTCGTGTTTATCAAAGGATTAATTATGGGTTCAGGATAGACCTTCATATATGTATACAAACCAGCACGTATCTAGAATCCGGTTAGTAAAGATCTGTGCAATGGATTGGAGTACACATAATGACAACCATCCTATACTAAAGAGTGTTTCCAGGGGTGTTTATAAATTAATGGGGGTATGATATAATAGGGTAAAATATGCATCCACAACTGTGAATTAAAGGTTATTTCTTAAAGTGACATTAAACCCTCCGATTTTTTAACATAAACCAATACTGTAATGTGTGCCTTACTGTAATCCATGGTTGTTTTCCTTCTCTTTGCTGTTCTTCCTTTTAAATCCGTATCTCTTCTCATACTGGGGGAGAACTTCCTTTTGCAGCTGGCTGCCACTTCCTGTAATACTGGCTCAGGTTGCAAACCTATACACAGACACCATGTATCCATTCCAGAGACAAGGCAGTCTGCTGAAACAGGACGTTCTCCCCTAGCATGAGAAGAGATAAGGATTTAAAAGGAAGAGCAGCAAAGAGAAGGAAAACTACCATGGATTACAGTATTTTATGTTAAAAAATCTGAGGGTTTAATGTCACTTTAAGGACTTGTATAATGATTTACGGTGGAAATGGATGTCCATCACAACACCTGTCTAGAAGTCTTTAAAGGAGTGGATTGAGGTATAAGGCTGCGATCACACGAGCGCACTGAGTGCTTCCGTGTGACTGCACTTCCCTGCGTCCGTCGCAGCTTTGTGACGGATCGACGGGGAGGGCCACACAGGGTAGCGCGCACACAAATCGCGCATGCTACCCTCGGACGTCAAAAAGCTACAACAGACGCTGACTGGGCTACCTAGCCGGAGGATCAAGCTTTGTAGCGCTGAGCGCACTAACTGCGCACAGCGAGGTGGCCACACAGACGTCAGAATGGAAAGAACGTCCACTCTCACAGATGTTCCTTCCACTCTGAAAAGTACCTGTGTGACCGCAGCCTAAATAGATAATAAAACTAGTTCATGAAAGCACAGAGAACAGGCAATAATATAAGGGGTCTGTACTTTAGTGTGTGTCTCATAAGATTTTGGCTCAGTGGCGATGTTACCATATGCAAACCAGACTGTTATCACCCGAACTGGAATGCCAAGGAAGTCTTCTCTACACGAGAGCTATACGATCTCGAAGAGACCTAAGTAGGCCAAAACAATCTGGGTTGTATCTGATACCTTCCTAGGCGCCTTGAGCAAGGGGTCCAGCGTTTACAAGAGGTGTAAACGTTCACAATGGTATACAAAGCAGCCTATATTCAGAGGTGTTGCAATATAGGTAAAATAAGTGCTAGATGTCCGAAACTTTATAATAAATATTGTGCAACCTTGAGTGTCTAATACTGTGCATGTAATGGCTTAGGGTATAGGTAACAAACTCTGCCACCCCATGTTGTTTCTGAACTAAACTTTCAAAGAATTCTGGGAAATGTAGATGATAAACATCTGGGAGCCAGAGTTGAGATCCCTTGTTAAGCAGCAACAATGTCCCAATGGACTGTGACAGCTGAGCTTTCCAAAGCGAGGGGCTTTCCTCAGTGCACTAGTGCTAGACGGCTTTCCACGGTTTTGGAAGGCAATGCAAAGCTTGTGTGTCTGCCGGAGCACTGTGTATATAATGGATCTGCAACCAACAGCCAGGCAGTCTGTGCTATATAGCCATATGTTCATGCTGCCTCCCTGCGCAAATAGTTGACCTTCAACACCGCTATGAGTGTCTCACAAGCACCTACCTGTGATTTAGGGTTTAGGTAGCTGTCCACTGTCCCATGCCAAACAATGTATACCCAGGCGCATGTTGAAAACATTTTTGGGGTGTAGATTTAGGTCCACAGCTCTATACCAAAAGGAATGTAACTGGCAATACTTACAAAGGAAGTGTCAAATGTGCTGGTGTTGATTATAGTGCATTCTCGTAGGGAATATTGACAGTTTTCCAGCATCCATTAAGTTTCTTGTCACAAAACATGTCAATAATACTCTTATTGAATAATACTCTCAAATGTTGAAGCACAGACCTATACCCTGCATTGAGATGATAATATTCGCCAATCACAATCTTTTCTATAAAACACATTCACTAACAAAAATGAATCAAATTATTAATTTGTTCAGCTCCTATAAGCTGTTGGAAAATGTATCCAGTGACAAAAAAATTATTTTTTTTTTTAAAAAAACCCACTAAAATGTTCCTTTTAAATCCAAACTAAATTACAGTGTGTTTATTTTTCCTCCTGTTTTTCTGGAAATTGGCCATAATTCTGATGTGATCGGATCCTTTTGCCAAGGTTCTGACCTTGGGTTGTGATTGGTTACATACCCGCTTACGGGCTATATTGGTGCTAACTTAACCAGAGCTGTTGTAAACTTCCCAGAGCCATTATAGCCTATGGAGGTTTTACGTTTACAACAGCTCTGGTCAAGTTAGCACCAACATTGTAATATGGCCCTACATGTTTAATTCCATATTTTCACTGCTTTGGATCTTCCTTGTGTTGAGCTCATATTGTTTCCATCATTGGATCCTCTCCACCAAATTAAAGATAACGCAATATAAGCATTTTCACAACTCGTAATTGAAAATGATATTGTCTACGAGCTGCTACCTTGGTTTAGCTCCATTAAATATGAATCTCTTTGAAAGAAGAATCGCATTGTTGGCACATAATAATAATGGTCTGGGTTTTAATTAAAAAACATAATTTAGAAGGATGTAGAATAATATGAAATACTGGCCATTAACAGAACAAAGTGTTATGTCCTATAGATAACGGCAGCCCTAAAGTCCTACTACATAACCTGTGGGCCCATGTCTAAAGACGCAACCAATATCTAGGGTACAAGTGCATTCTCTACTTATTAAGGTCATCCTGTGGTGCAGAAAAAATCCAGGCCAGTTTATATTGTCAATGCAGCCCTTCAAAAAAAAAATTATATTTTTTTTGTAATACAATTTTTATAAGGGGCGAACACAGAACCCACAATTGTACGAGGCGATACAGATCCTATTTCTGTCAAGGTCATAGAGGATGCACAGGAATGTTCAGACAAGAGCACAGGGCTCTATAAATACCTTTTTTATTTCATTTAATGATCGATTTAACCTTTTGTACTGTGTTGCAGAGCACTAAGAGGGTCAAGTGATTATTGGAGGTATGTGATGTGCCTCCTACCATCATGGAATGTAGCACATATTGCAAGGCTCTGCATCTGGATAGAGATTATATATAATGTAGCAATTATTAATTTGCAAAGTATTTTACCAGGAAGGATACATTGAGATTTCTCTCGTTTTCAAGTATGTCCTGGGTTCAAGAGCATTGAAATTAGAGATGCAACAATACCTTTTTTTTATATAAGGTATATAGAATATTTGATACAGTCCTAACCTCAACATCTGAGGAAAGGGATTTAGGGGTTATTATTTCAGAGGATCTAAAGGTAAGTAGTCAATGTAATAGAGCAGCAGGAAATGCTGGCAGAATGCTTGGTTGTGTAGGTAGAGGTATTAGCAGTAGGAAAAGGGAAGTGCTCATGTCACTGTACAGGGCACTGGTGAGACCTCACTTGGAGTACTGTGTGCAGAACTGGAGACCGTATCTCCAGAAGGATATAGACATCTTAGAGAGAGTTCAGAGAAGGGCTACTAAAATGGTGTACGGCTTGAAGGAGAAAAGTTACCAGGAAAGGCTTAATGATCTTAACATGTACAGCTTGGAAAAAAGACGAGACAGAGGAGATATGATAGAAACATTTAAATACGTAAAGGGAATCCACAAGGTAGAGGAAGGGAGTATATTTAAATGGAAACAAAGTAGCAAAACAAGAGGACATAGTCTTAGATTAGAGGGGCAAAGGTTTAAAAGTAACATCAGGAAGCATTATTTTACTGAGAGGGTGGTGGATACATGGAACAGCCTTCCAGTTGAAGTGGTAGAGGCCAAAACAGTAATAGAATTTAAGCAGGCATGGGATAGGCATAAGGCTAAAGATAAATCCAGGTAAAGTATCCATGTAATTGGGCAGACTAGATGGGCCGAAAGGTTCTTATCTGCCGACATTTTCTATGTTGCTATGTTTCTATCTTTCTATCACTACATCCTGCTATACTCAGATTATTTCATTTTGTGTGTGTGTGTGCCACTGGGAGCAACTTTTTCTTTAATTACTGGGAGGGATTTATCCTGTCAAACAATGCCTGCTCTACTGCTATGTGAGGACAAAAATGCTTTAGTCCTCTGTCTTCTGGTGCATTAAATGTAGCTAGTATGTTCTCTAGACAGTAAAGCTTTCTCTTGGTCACTGGCCACCTTAAGAACCTTGATTCCTGTGCATAACCTCGTCGTATTCCTTGCAGATTACCTACATCTATCGGAAATGTTTCTTTATCCTGACTGTGTGGGAAAAGAGGTCACTGCCCTGAAGACCTGCCCTTAAAACATAATCTGTCAGCCTGGTAAAGCTGGAGTATTCAGTCTTCCCAGTTCTCCTAAGATGATGATTATGCCAACTAGGAAAGTCAAACCCTCGGGGCATGAACACTATACACAGACAAGCTCTGTATGTAAACACTTGTGCTTTTAAAAGAATACTATATTATATTTGCTTTACCACTTGCATCCTTTTATTGGAGTGATCAGCAGAGTCTTAGAGAGACATGGTTCCCAAAATCTGCTCAAGGTTTTGCCCTGGAGGTTCAGTTTCTTCTTACTAGTTTATTATTAATCCTCCAAAGCTTCATATTTGAACTAGGCCGCACGTGGCATTTAAAGACGAGCTGTGACTCGTAAAGAAGAAATGGGTCCTTTTTGTCTCACCCCAGTAACCCCAAATCGGGCACTTTGGGCATCCACCAAGAAAATGCCACAACGGAGTGGGTATAATTGGTCTTGCTCTTTGTAGGCCAATGCCTAAACAAATGAACTCTCATGGGCCCATGGAAGGAAATTTGCTGACCTGTCTTGTAGGACGACTCTCTGCTCACAGCGGCGCTACCAACTAAAGCGTGATATAGGTCAGCGAAAAAATGCTGACATAAAGGGGAAGATTCACTGTTGACTGGGCAAAGGTAGTTTTGCCCATGACAGTGGCAACTTTTAAATCTAGCAAGGTCACCTAAATGCCACATGGGGCTCCAAACAATTCGTGGCCATGGGATCCACTCAAGCCATGCTTTTCCTTGCTGGCCCAGTTGGCTGGTGCCTGCATGAGATGGGAAGTGTATTTCCCAGTGAACACAGTTCTCCAAAAGACAAGAGTACCTGGTAATTCACTCAACACCTTTCTCCAGTAATCAAACTTGGTACTAAAAGGCGAATACCCACTAATGTGTAGTGATTGATATTCCAGCGTTTGGGTATAGGCCAATACTGTGGATATTGGGCACTGGGCTCTGTTTGCGTCTCCATATGGGTGGCCCTGAACTCTTACAAGATATGGCAACTGTCAAAAAAAAATACCTGTAGCAGCTGCTAATGTATAGCTGTAAACATTTATTTATAAAGGATTTTACCAGGAAGGATACATTGAGATTTCTCTCGTTTTCAAGTAAACATGTAGGCCTTTAACCCTTCTGCATTAAGTGAATTCCATCAGGTATTCAGTTTTTAGTTTTTTTATCTGTTTCTATATGTGCAGTATATTCTTCCCTGTAAAACATTTTTTTTAGATGTATAACTATCAACCAGTTTGATTCGTGATCTTCATGTTGTAGTTCGATGCTCGTGGTCAGGTGTGAGTATCTTCTCGTGGTTTCCCCATCAAAGGCCTTCTGCTCTGTTGTGCGTGTTTGGATGTGCCAGCGCCACAAGGACAGAATAAAGACAAACATAAAAGAATTTCTTTTACAATAGCATCTACTCATGGATCACTTACAGCCTTCAAACAAAACGCCTGGAAACTGACAGCCCTTGAGATAAGCTCAGAAAACCAATCCTTGATGATACTTTTTTTTTTTTTTTTTTACCCTTTTAGCTGTTTACCGGGAAAAGAGGAGCTGGTTTGATGCAATGAATTGTGATGTTGTTTTAGATTTTCTTAAACCTTTGGCTAGTAACAGCTGTTCTCTAAATGGGAAGTAGAAAAAAAAAATAGAAAATTTAGATTGGGGTAGCGTTGGGCTAAAAGAACAATAAAATATCCATAATGAGTATTTTACTGATACCATTTTGTACGTTTAATATTTTTTTCAATAGTTTTATTAATCCAAACCTTTTATCTACCATTTGTACTTTGGATTTCAAGAGTGTGAGGGAGGATAAAGTTCAATATAACTAAACAAGTACATTTCAAGACTGACAGGTTCTTCACCAAGCAGTGACTTGATGGAGAAATACCTGGGGAATTGCATATTTAGCTACACTTTCATCAAAAGGAGCAGAACCTGTTGCCTAAAAATGAAGATAGAATGGAGCAGAATCTGTTAACATTTGTTTTAGGGTTAAGGTCACTATTTCTGCTTGTTTTAGAGTTCGTTTAAGGGTAACACTAACCCTTTACCTTTATACAAACCGTAAAACAAGCACAAATGATGACCCTTAGCCTAAAATAAGTGGTAAACCCAAACCTATAAGAAGCACAAACATTAACCCTAACCCTAAAAGAAGTACAAATGATAGACGTAATACTAACCCTAATCCCAGTATCACTAAATTGACGCTAGTAGGGTACAAATGTTGAGCAACACAAATTTCTTGTTCATGCCCATATGCCATCAGAATTTAATTAGCATTTGACTGCAGCTTTAAAAAAAAAAAGTCAAGCGGTTTTATTTATTTTTTTAAGCCTTCACATCAAGAAGAAAAAAAAAATGCACATTTTGTAGCAAACTGTTAGTTAGAAATTAGCTCTGCGAGCGAGTCATAACCTTCAAAGTGACATTTACAGGGTTATTCAAAGAGATCGAATTGCTTGAGAAAGGTAACCGAGCGCTGAAAATCAGCGTTCGGTTACCTTTCCCGGCCATTCGGCTATCCAGAGAACAGGCGATTCGCCAAATCCTGGCGAATTGCCTGCACATACGGTGCCTGTTCGAGGGCAGTGAAAACCCCATGAAAATGCACTGCTTCGGCTATTCAGAGAACACAAACCAGCAGTGAAAGGTTCCCCTAATGCCCTGCCATTCGGTGGTTTAATTCGGCAAGTTAATTCAGGAGAATCCCATAGACTTCAATGTTAAAAATATTCCCGTTTTAATTCAATATCTAATAAACCGTTCATTATAAAATTCTGCAGTAAAGAGTCTCTTTATTTATCAATTTTTTTTTTTTAGGATATTTTAAGCATTTTTCTTATTTATTTATTTATTTATTTTAATTTTACTTATTTTTTCTGTAACAGCCCTTTTTATTATCATTACCTGGACCTCATATGTAAATTTCAGACATTTTCGCTCAGTAGTTTCTTTGCAAATAGCGTTTCACTTTTAAAACATTCAAGCAAACGGTTTTCCTAATTTATTCACCTCCCTCGTCTGCGGTCTCGGCTGCTTCGGCTGCTTCGGCTCCTGCTCAGGCTTGGTTTTTGGCAGGTTAATCCAGATGTTTTTGTGGCTTTTCTGCGTGCATTCGGTGGGTTTTGCGGTTAGTTTTCGTCAGGTTTGCGGCAGCCTTTCCCTGCAATTCAGGGACCCTGTGGTGCTTGCTGAATACACCGCAGGGTCACCGAAATGGAATCGGCAAAAAGAACCGAATTGAAGAGAACGAAAAGTCACCGAACGTGCGGTGACTTTTCGAATAACCCTGTTAGCCTTTAAAGTTTCTTGGGATTGGTGAAGCAATCCATGATTTCTTTCCTGGCAATGTTTTTTTAATGCCCTCCCAGCCTCCTCCTGACTTTATTTAACAGCTTATAAACTTGTCTTATATTTACATGTAAGAGGGCAAAGCCCGCTACAAGCAGAACTTGCTGGTATGATGCCTATAGGTGGATCCGATTCCCAGCAATGTTCATGTTTTAGAAATCGCTATATATATTTATATTCTACAAAGCTCCGTAGTTCCATATTCTGTTTTTTGTGGCTAAATATTTAAAATGTGTGTAGGTCAGATTTCTGTAAACTTATTTTACGGAGCGTACTCGGACCCTGACACCACATGCTTAAACCTCCTCTCCATCTCACTGGGCGGTTTTATGGTTTTTCCTCTTCTGTATTATGTAACATTATGAGTAAATATCAATGTTGAAATCCCTCAGCAGAAAAAAAAGTTGAACTTTGTGTGTTCTATGTGCTGGGATTTTGGCAGATCCTTATGGCTCATGTCACTTACTGATCTATACCCTCTATGCCTTCCCTTTATAAAATAACATAAGTGTATCCGACCGATCGCAATATGTGTCCATTTCTGGCAGCTCCTCCCTCCCAGTCACATGCGGTGTACCCAAGGCTCGATACTTGGCCCCCTGCTATTCACAATATTCATAAATGATCTGCCCAACGTCTGCAAAGAAACAACTGTACACATGTACGCAGACGACACTAATCTATACCAGCAAACCAGATCTCCCGCAGCTGGAGGCTGTGCTGCAAGACCAATTCACAGAGGTAGAAAAGTGGGTCAAAAACAACAAACTTTTTTTAAATACTGACAAAACTGTCACCATGATCTTTGGTACAGCACCTAAACTACACAAATTTGAGACACCCCATCTATGTGTCAGGACAAGATCAAATGGTGCGCTGACCAGTCACTTCTCTCAAATATCTAGGTATGTGGTTAGACCCAAATCAATCTTTTGGCCCCCACATCGAAAAACTCTCATCTAAACTTTACCCCAAACTAGGTGCCCTGTACAGAAACAAATCCTACCTGAGCCCCACGGTAAGAAAGCAGATTGTACAACAAATGCTTATGTCAGCTATTGAATATGGAGATGTAGTGTATGCAGCTGCCCCGCAAACACACCTCCAGAAACTTACTACATTGTAGCACAAAGCGGCAGAATGAGTTATACAATGTAACTACATGACACACCACCATTGTGACATGTTAAAAGGGCTAAACTGGCCGTCGCTGGAATCCAGACGCACCCTTCACCTTTCCAACCTGGTGTTTAAAAGCTTTTCTGGGAAGCTACCACCCTACCTGAATAGACTGCTTCCCCCAGCAGTTTCCTCATTCTATAACCTCCGATCCAGGACCAGCACCTTACTTGCAATACCACAATACAAAAAGAAAGTGGCTCAATCCTCATTTTCCTATAGAGCTCCGTAGTTATGGAATAACCTCCCAGACATTATCAAATCTTCGCCCAGTCTTGGGTCACTCAAGAGCTCCCTACATACCTCAATATGGAATGCACCTGTAAACATGTAACATAATGACTATTTCCTACATATTTCTTTTCTGTGTAAATCTGTATTTGTTTTGTTTTTTAATATCGTGCATGTTATTAGCATTGTATTTCTGTAACAACTGTAACAATTCAATGTTCTTGAACCCAGGACATACTTGAAAACGAGCGAAATCTCAATGTATCCTTCCTGGTAAAATACTTTATAAATAAATATGTTTTGGGGTTTTTCTGGACTTTACAGGAAATTGTATTTTAATAGGGAAGTACATTATATAAATGAATCAATCAATGTAATGCCTAAAATATATTCTGAATATACAATAGAAGTGTACCTGGTTGGTAGAGTAAACCCTATTATACACGTGAAAAACAAAGTGCCCTTGTGGTCCTTATACGTCTACACTTGGCACATTGTCACCAGAACGGATCAGCTTGTGGATCACCGCTTGCACGCCAGGAGCCACGCTGCCTTCTCCATTGGGGGCCTTATTTACTTCCCATTCATCTTTTTCCCACGTTGATAGCAATACAGCTTTTACAATAATTTATCCATGCAGAAATATGTGTAAAATAACAAAGATCCCATTAACCTGGTCTCAAAGGATATTAGAATAATCCATATAAATGTATACCACGTTGCAATTAAACCACTAGGCCTTAAATCACTTTCACAAAATACAGTTCCAGAGATCTATTGCTTTAATTCCTTTTCTTCTCCGCTTTAAAAGCTGATAAACCAGTTCTATTAGCAGAAGATTGTATACTGTTATATTGGGATAATCTGGTGATGGAATGAGATTGTCAGAAAACATTTATTTATAAAGTATTTTACCAGGACGGATACATTGAGATTTCTCTCATTTTCAAATATGTCCTGGGTTCCAGAACATTGAATTGTTACAGTCGTTACAAAAATACAAAGTAATAAAATGCAAAATAACAAAACACAAATATACAGATTAACAGAGAAAACAAATATGTAGGAAATATAGTCACTACTACCAGGGTTACTCAGAGGTGAAAAGCAGGAGAATGACTGGAGAAGTGAAAATTCTAGGTCAAAATGGCCAAACCAGAAAAATTCACCCATTTATCTCACTTTTCAAAGTGAGATTGTTCTCTTCTTCTGGCAATTCTCCTGGTTTTCACCTCTCTCTGAATAACCCTGTATGTTACATGTTTACAGGTGCATTCTGTATATAGTCACTATGTTACATTTTTACAGGTGCATTCTGTATTGAGGTATGTTAATAGAGATCTCATAAGTGACTTTAGACTGGGGGAAGATTTGATGGCATCTGGGAGGTTATTCCATAACTGCGGTGCTCTGTAGGAAAATGAGGATCGAGACCCTTTCTTTTTGTATTGTGGTATTGCAAGTAAGGTGCTGGTCCTGGATCTGAGGTTATAGGATGAGGGAACTGCTGGGGAAAGCAGCCTATTCAGGTAGGGTGGCAGCTTCCCAGAAAAGCTCCTAAACACCAGGTTGGAAAGGTGAAGGGTGCATCTAGATTCCAGCGACTGCCAGTTTAGCTCTTTTAACATGTCACAATGGTGGGTCATGTAGTTACATTGTAGCACAAAGCGGCAGAATGAGTTATACAATGTAGTAAGTTTATGAAGGTGTGTTTCCGGGGCAGCTGCATACACTACTTTTGCTTTTGGTAGACGTCACTGCCATACATCTTATGATTTTTTTTATTATTACCATTTTATTATTTTGAGGACTTTTCTCTCAATGCATTTGGAAACATTGTTCTCCTATAGGTGCATGGTGATCCTGGCTTATGCATCTTTCTGTCCCTTTACAGACACACAATGCAGGTCAATCTCAGCATGTGCGACCGTGTCTGACAGTTGCCTGGTGGAAAACCATAAACTACAAATGTTCTGCTTTGGACATGTTTTTAAGTGATAACATTATGTCTGTGGTTCTCATGGAGGGAAGATATGTTTTTACTTTGTAATTAGATCAAAGTAAACCACATTACATTTTCGATTAATCCATTGTGGATGAAAATAAGCCCTGCTGCGTTTTTATACCTTTTTAAAAAATAGTTTTGGCTTGTTTTCCTCTTGGGAATCAGCAAAGGCCTTTAGCAAGGGTTTTAGCTTTTCGGTCCTGTCACGCAGATCTGGACAGACGCGTAGACCACACATTGAGGAGATTCATATTCTTAATATTCACATGCTTGCTTATAGAATGCTCATCAGATGCAATGTAACACGTGGGTATATTTATTATTTTCTATTCTTTATATTCGTCTGCACATACGTATACAGGTATGGTTTATATTAGCTGTTAGATTTGTTGTTTATTTCTTTGATTTGGCACATAATGTTATTTGTACGACGTTTAAGAGGAAAGCAAGAGAGTTCATGAACCTTTTTCGTGATTCTAGAACAAAGACCGAAGCTCAGAGTTGTATGGTTTGTACTTCCCACTAGTGGTGATCGACTTTCCTACACCGCTTTAGAAGTGCTGTTTGTCTTTTGTTCCTATCGTTCAGATTTTATCATGCTGGTTTTTTTTTCGTTTTTTTTAAAGACATCAAAGTGCTTTGGTAAACCTATCGCTGCCATCAATAGAAGGTTCCTTTTAACATTCTAAGTAAAAACACAAACTGCTCAAACATTCTTAGAAGTCAGAAAATGAGGGCAGAAAGATCAAACTCCCATTCTCTCTCTCTATATATAACATATATATATATATATAATATATACCGACGTAGTCTCCCTTGGGCCTTTTTATGAAGTTCAAAGTTAACTATCCAACTATTTCCAGAAAAGTACAGTAGGCCGACATTCTCAGCTGCATTCGTTTACAGGAATTAAAATGTGGTGTTCGCGAACACTGGAAACCCCATTGTTGTGACTAGTTTAATGCAATAGCCAGGAGCTAGACCAAAAATAAAACTGGAGACCTTTTTTCTTTTTCTGTCCTGTTCACCTCCATCGGTTACAGTAAGAGATTTTCTGCACGCAACTGTCAGATTTTGGGAGGAACCGAGAGGCAGGAAAGATTGGTGACAGGAGCAGGGCAGCCTCTTTCATGTGTAGAATATGCAGGGCTTTTTTTCAGGGGGTACTCAGTACCGGCACCTCATCACTCAGTACCGGCACCTCACCACCAGCCAGAACTAACAGGAGAGAGCATGATGCTCCTCCCTCCTCCTGCAGTGGCAGGCAGAGAATTGGAAGCGCTCGGCAGCTCATGTTGCTCCTGAACGCTTCAGATTGTCAGGAGTGTATGTAGGGACTGACAAACCCCCCCTCCCCCAGTAAGTGACAAGGGAGGGCTGCTCCCCCTCTCTCCCCCCACTGTTTAAAGTTTCAGTGGCTGCAGCATGTTTACACATATCTGCCAGAGCTGCGGATTGTCAGGCTATGGTGTGATCAGAGGAGCTGGCACTGTAAGGCGGTAGTGAGTTTTATTACTGTGAAGCTCATACACCCTCCCCTCTGCGAGTCCCTTCACTGGCTCCCCATCCACTGCAGAATTAAGTTCAAAATCCTTATCCTTACCTACAAAACCCTCACTAACTCAGCTCCGCACTACCTGTCCTCACTAATCACCAAATACACCCCAGCCCGCTCCCTAAGGTCAAACAGTGACCTGCGCCTAGCTTCTCCCCGCATCACCTCTTCCCATGATAGACTGCAGGATTTCTCACGCGCAGCCCCCACTCTCTGGAACGCTCTCCCTCGTACTGTCAGACTTTCCCCTAACTTCTCTTCCTTCAAACGCTCCCTTAAAACGTTCCTATTTAGTAGGGCTGTGCAATTAATTGCAATCGCAATCGAATCGCGATTTCTGACCCTGCACTTTCTAAATCGCATAAGGCTGCAATTTTTGGCTCCCTGTTAACTTCCAGCGGCATGGTGCTTTGGGCGCTCGCAGGGGGAACCACGTGACGAGCCGCGTTCTCGCGGCTCGTCACATGGTTCCCCCAGGCGAGCGCACAAGCTCCATGCCGCCGGAAGTTAACAGGGAGCCGAACACGTGGCGCACAGGTGAGCTGGGGCAGTATCCATGTGCTGGGGCAGTAATTCCATGTGCTGGGGCAGTATTTCCATGTGCTGGGGCAGTATTTCCATGTGCTGGGGCAGTATTTCCATGTGCTGGGGCAGTATATCCATGTGCTGGGGCAGTATATCCATGTGCTGGGGCAGTATATCCATGTGCTGGGGCAGTATATCCATGTGCTGGGGCAGTATTTCCATGTGCTGGGGCAGTATATCCATGTGCTGGGGCAGTATATCCATGTGCTGGGGCAGTATATCCATGTGCTGGGGCAGTATCCATGTGCTGGGGCAGTATCCATGTGCTGGGGCAGTATATCCATGTGCTGAATACTGAATACATTTAGAATGTATGTAGCATGTTTGAAAAAGCAAAAACAATTGGCTAAATCGCAAATAAAATCGCAATCGCAATATTCATTCAAGAAATCGCAATATGATTATTTTGTCAATATTGCACAGCCCTACTATTTAGGGAAGCCTACCACCCAACTCACTGACGCAACCATCAATCACTCTCCCCTTACAGTCCTTTCCTCCTGTTTCCAACCCCAACCCTCCCAGATTGTGAGTTCCTACGGGAATAGGGCCCTCAGCTCCTCCTGTACTGTTTGTCAAATGTTGTTCAATGTATTGTAACCCTGTCTATACTGTGTTTATTGTACAGTGCTGCGGAATATGCTGGCGCTTTATAAATAAAGAATAATAATAAAATAATAATACACACTGCACATTACTGTGAGTGTCATTATTGTGTAGCTCATACACACTGTGCATTACTGTGAGTGTCATTGCTGTGGAGCTCATACACACTACGCATAACTGTGAGTTGCATTGCTGTGGAGCTCATACGCACTGTGCATTACTGTGAGTTTTATTGCTGTGGAGTTCATACATACTCAGCAAAACTGTTAGTTTCATTGCTGTGGTGCTCACAAATGCTAGGGGATTGTCCACTCAGTGCCATCATTGCAAACCCCCCCAAAAAAACGCTAACTGCCCTGCAATACAGATTTTTCTTGCAACAGAGGCACTTAGTGGATAAGCCCCATAGGGTTACAACAATAGTTGTAGTTCATTTAAAGGAACACAGTATTAAAAAATATGGTTCCCTTTTATAGTGTCTTCCTTTAAGTGAGCTACAACTATTGTTTATTAGGACATGAAAATAGTCATAATAATCAGTTTTTCCCCGGACGTGAGAGAGTATCCCCACCTATTCTTCCAGAAAAAAGCACTGAGAATATGCAAACTGGATCCGTCCTTTTTCAAAGTCCCCCCCCCCTGAGGCAATCCATATTATTCAAACCTTAACTGTGACTGCAGAATAATAAATACTATGTGACATGAAGGCAGAGAGCCAGCTGGAGAGAGGCACGGCAACCGTGTTTGCATCAAAGAGAAGCTATATTTAAATGACGCGTTTCTCCTCTGCGAAACGATACATTTTGTAAATGTTCCCAATGCATGTTGGAAAGATGTTACTAGTTTTGTGAGGCCAGAGGGGACAGCTTTTTTTATTTTTTTTTCCTCTCTGTGCTTCTTCATTGCTAGAAAGGAAGCTATGAACCTCTCACACAGGAAGTGCTCGTAAGACCAAGTGTAAGGAAAAACTCCTTCCGCCAGCAGGCTGCAAAAAGAAAATGTTTTTAGAAACCTTGAT
The DNA here is from genome assembly GCA_009667805.1 of Leptobrachium leishanense. Classification (NCBI taxonomy): domain Eukaryota; kingdom Metazoa; phylum Chordata; class Amphibia; order Anura; family Megophryidae; genus Leptobrachium; species Leptobrachium leishanense. The sequence goes on along the minus strand of CM019071.1, from coordinate 29,912,748 downwards.
CCCATTTAAAGGAAAATTCTAAGCATTGCAGCCATTGCGACTTGCACATTATCCAGCAGTCACATCGGAAGGGGATTTCCCACTGTTGGCTAATGTCCCACTTCTAGGGACTTAAGTCCCCTGCATGGCACATTTCATCTGGTCTTTAAATGCACTCATGCTATGAAAAGCTTTCTAGGACATTTCTGTCCAGTAGATCGCCTGTGCCAATGTCATCAGCCCTGGAAGGCTGTGGTGCAGGGCTGCCCTTTATCAAAGCCTGTACTTGCACCTCGGTGTCACATATCTTCCATGATTGCACGTGACACCAGTAACCTAAATGGTGTCTTTCTCCCTGAATTATAACCTTTACGTCATGGATCTCAAATTCTACCCCCCCCCCTTGTTTCTGAAAGTCCCATAGGTCTCTGTCCAGCAGCTGTTCCTGTCCTGGGATTTGTAGGCATGTCACATCTGATGGCCAGGGTTTATGTATTGGTTGTGGTATCAGAAAGCTGGCCAACTATTTAATTACAGATTAACTGTTGTTTTTCTATTGAGATTATTCTGAGTGCCCAAAAACTCCTTCTCACCTTTTACACCTCATTCGAGACACACAACACCATCCTTCAGTAATTTCTGTAATTCTGCAAACCTCCTCACCCACATACAACTCAGGGAGACGTAGCACAGGGTTGTGGTGGGGAATAACCGTTTTCAATGGTTAGACGTCACAGCTTTAAGCATTGATGGAAAAGGCAGATCCTTTTAATGTGAGCCAAAATGTGCAAAGTGTAATTTTCTATGTTTATCAGGGTTATTCAGAGAGAGGTGAAAACCAGGAGAATGACTGGAGAAGTAAAAATTCTAGGTCAAAATTAGGGTTGCACCGCTACCGATACTAGTATCAGTATTGGTGCCGATACCAGGTATTGCAGGAGTACTTGGTACTCTTGCAGTACCCCCGATATTTCCCCCGATACCAGAAGCCGGCATTGAGCCGGCTTGCCGGCATCCGAGGGGCTGGGGCGGCTGTCCAAATGCTCTATTGGCATTTGGACAGGCACCTGGAGCTCTCCGCGTTCATACTTACCTTCCTGAGCGATGCCGGTAAAGTCTTCGTGCGTGCGCTCGTTGGAAGGCCCCCAGCCGCGATCACGTGAGAGCTTCAGGTGCCAGGTGAGCTGGGGGCATATCCACGAGCTGGGGGGCAAATCCACGAACTGGGGGGCAAATCCACGAACTGGGGGCATAATCCACAAGCTGGGGGCATAATCCACAAGCTGGGGGGCAAATCCATGAACTGGGGCAAATCCATGAGCTGGGGGGCATAATCCATGGGCTGGGGGGCAAATCCATAAACTGGGGGGCAAATCCATGAGCTGGGGGGGAAATCCGTGAGCGGGGGGCATATCCATGAGTTCCGGGGCATATTCATGAGAGCTGGGGGTATGTACAGGAGAGCTGGGGGCATTTTTATATGAGGTCTGTTCTTATTGGAAAGAGTTCACATGACATAAAATAAAAGTATCGGTACTCGGTATCGGTGAGTACTTGAAAAAAAGTATCGGTACTCGTACTCGGTCTTAAAAAGTGGTATCGGTGCATCCCTAGTCAAAATAGCCGATTTGGAAAGTGGAATAAATGGGATAATTTTTCTGGTTTGGCTATTGTGAGCTAGAATTTTCACTTCTCCAGTCATTCTCCTGGTTTTCACCTCTCTCTAAATAACCCTGTGTGTGTATGAACACACACATCCATTCACTTTTGCAAGCTTGCGCACACACACCTACACCATGTGCATATATGCATGCAGTGTATAGAATGTGTGTGTCTTGTTTTCTGTGTTTTGTATCATTCCTGTGGGTTTTTTGTGATCTTATGCATAGTATCATACACTTGTGTACCTTTTGTGCAACGTCACACATGTGTATTCTAGTGGCACAGTGCTTTGAAACACAATATAGGCACTATATCTTGGAAAGCCACATCTGAATGATTGAGCTGGTAATCACGTATGACACAACCAGCAGTATAGCACTGCGACCTTTGAAATACTTACCAATACCATGTAGTAGCCAGGGGCTATTTTTGTGGCCAAATTCTAAGCTAAAAAGCTTTTCAAAAACCCCTTGGTGAAATGAGTTGGTGATTGACAGACCGGGTAACCGGAGCCAGAGACTTGCATGGAAAAGCTTTTTGGTTTATATAGAATTTTGCCCCTAGACTTTAAGAAATGTAGGGTCAACTTTTTATTACTAAAGTGGCCCCAGGCATAAAATATTTAAAGGTCCCCCTTATCACTGAGTGAATTCCATCATTTTTTCCCTCACCTTTTACTTTTTTCTTTTTAAATGTAAAATGGGTTGAAAAAAAATCCAATGTAGCTGCTGTTGATCCAAAAGAGGGCAAAAAAAATCCCTCTACGTGTTGCAAGTCCAATTGTACCCGAAAGGGGAGAATAAAATCCTTTTATATTCCATGATTAAATAAATTAAATTATATTTTGGCACTACAGCTTTATTGTGTGTTTCTGCAAGTGCAGTATATCAGTGTGAACAGCCCATTTGTGCAGAACGAGTGTATATGCATGCAGTAAGAGCATGAATATATACCGCATGCAAAATGCAAATGTATCTGTGAACTGCTCCAAAATGAATACATGTGATTGTTTTTGTAGAACTGGCATTTGTGCAAGTGTGTCTGTATCTAATTCCGGTACAGATTGAACTATATATTGAATACACAGGAATGTGTGCAGCAAAAAAAAGTAAAGGAGGGGGAGGATTGCCCATGATAATTTGAACGATTAATAATGTGCGACACCGATGTCCCAGGAGGTGACCTCACAAGAAGTGATTTGAAATACATATGCTGGGGGATAATTTTCTAAATCACTAAAGTGGTGACTAACACTTTCATGTATTAAAAATAAAAACTTGGTCATTTTATATTATTTTTTATTATTATCAGCGTTTCCGCTAGGTTGCGTGAGCTTACTGTACTTTGCGCATCCTATACGTAACATGGGGAGCGCAATCAGCGTTAGGATAAGTAAGGTATTACAAAGTCCTAGCACTAATTACACATTATATGCACAACAAAGCTTGTGGCTGTGATTAACTGTGAAAACGGTGGCTGTGATTAACCCCTGGGGAGCCGGATCACGAATCGGCGCTGAAAAGCGCCGGATCGTGATCCTCTCCTGGAGCTGGCCGACATCTTGGATGTCGGCCAAGCCTCCAGGAACTCCCCCTGAGGACTGGCGTCATCGTGCATAGCACGATGACGCCAGTCCTGGAGTTAACCCCTAGCTGCCACCAATGGTGGAGATAGGGGTTCCAATGAACCCCCTATCTCCCGATCCGTGGCAGCTAGGGGTTAATGTTTGATATCGTTGGATCGGCCAGAGACTGGCCTTTCCAAGGATAACAAACATGAGCATGAAAAATATTTTTTTAAAAAAAAATACAATAAATAAATTAAAAATATTTTAAAAAAATTCTAAAAAAAAATAAACAAGTTTTTTTTTTTGTTTTGTTAATGCAGCAATATTGTTCCCATTTCAATTATAATGTGAACAATAATGCTGCACTAACGATTTTTGTATGCGGTGCGTTTGTTAAAAAAAGCAAAATTTTCCCCAAAAAAAAAAAATGTAACGAGACCCCATTTCTAATTTTTTTTAACAGGCGCACTCCATACAAAATATAACCGCAAACGATTGCATGTTAAAATGTGAAAAAATTCAAATTTTATTGTATCTTTGTTATAATATACAGACATGACATAACGTATACATATAATAATGACATATTATGACTCTGCCAAGTCTGCCGGAAAGAACGATATATAATATGTCTGGGTCATATATTAAAATATGGCTACAAAACGCAGTTAATCATGATGAGTGAAAGCGGTAAAAATGACCTCAGCACAGAGGTGTGAAAAGCCTCAGCAGCGAAAGGGTTAAATGCAGCATATTAGGATGTTTTAGGGAAATTACTTCTCAAATCTCAATCAGAAGCAGACACCACCCCACCCTCAGTATGTTGTACAATGTATCAAATTGATTACCAGACTAAAAACACCTGGTGTTATGCCCGTTTGTGAACAGAGGTCATTTAGAGTTGATAATCTTTCCACGTACACATTAGTTTTTAATTCAATATCTAATAAACCGTTGCTTATAATATTCTGCAGTAAAGAGTCTCTTTTATTTCTAGATTTTTTTAAGCATTTTCTATACTTTTTTCAAAATTTCTTTTTTTTTTTCGAACTCGAACTGACCCAAAAAGTTCGAATTCGCGAACTTTCGAACTGCCAAAGTTCGGGTCGAACTCCGAACCGTCCGAACCCGAACAGCTCATCCCTACTTGTGTGTAGTAACTGCGTGAATACACATGTGTCTGTGTAGTAACTGTGTGAACACATGTGTCTTGAGTACAGCAGCCATTTGAATACATGCGAGTGCATTTTTATGCTGAAGCAACATTTAACCCGTAAGATCATGTCTGTGTTTACTGTTTAGTAATGGTGTGAACACACATGAGTGTGTCTGAATGGAATGAGTACTGTAGATACTCGAGTATAGCGCGACCCGAATATAACACGTTGGATAGAGATTTATTATGGAAATGAGAGAATACTCAAGACTCGAATATAACGCGAGGAACAAAATTTTACTGTACCGGGAAACAATTCAAATCCTTCCAGGTTCTCTTAACACAGTCAGGCTCCCCCTCAGGTCAGGGTGCTGTGCTCTAGAATAATTGTAGTTGTTACCAAGCATGAAACCGCCACTCGTCTTCTTCAATAGCGAATAGATGGTCGGTGGAGGCGAGCGAGGTGTATGATTTGGCTTAAACCAAGCGTGCCCCCTGGCTGTGATGGATCCCACATCTCCTGAATCTGGGAGTTCCTGAATTGTTTGCAAGCATCAGGGAGCCCGCATTCAATTCAGCGAGACTACCGGAACTTCTGGGAGACTTGGGATCCAGAGCAAGGCAAGGTTTTTTTTTTTTTTTTACACGCTATGCAGATGTCTCAAATATAACACGACCCCTCCAATTTTAAGGTAACATTTGTCACCAAAATCTAGCGGTATACTCGAGTATCTAAGAGTAAATTTGTGTTATACACACAGACCTGTGGAAGACTTGCCGTTACCAATAAAAGAAATGATAGTTAGATAAGCTCTGTATATTTATATGTATAACATTTGATCTGATCTAGAACATTATTTTAAAAAATGCATTATGTTATCCATATAAGCCATAACATAACACCTCAAGACACACTGTAACAGTGTTTAGATAAAGTATTAGAGCGGCATTGCACGTTGCAGTAGATGGGATCTGATACCACCGCTGACATACAAGATAAAGTGGGGTTTTTATCTAACCTTGTGTTATAGCTTATATAAATCTTCTAAAAGTCACTATACAATAGCGCCTTTTTTATGATTGTGGGTAATGAAATTTATTGCCTGCCAAGTTCTCTGATAATACCACCCGAAACATGGATTTGATTTGCTGAATATAGAGAATTATTAGCTTGTGAGAAGAACATATTCGGTGCACACAGCCAGGAAGACCTGATGGGACAAGGCACGACATAGGCCGTAGCAGAAATCTGCTTAGGGACCTGGAATGTGGTTTAGAATGGGAATAGATTACACGGGTTTGTTTATATCGCTCCTTGTTTTACAACAAGTTGTTGGAACCTCATTTCTTATAATTTTTTTGTATTTTTATTTCCTCTTCTGTCGTTTTGTAACTATTAGAGCTTAATGAATCTATTATTGTGACACTGGTTGAGACGCGCCAGCTGATTTTATCCATAAAGGAAAAAAACGGTCTTCAGGCCTTAGAATGTTGCAATACCTGCTCTTTCAGAAAGCATTGTTTTTACTTTGGAAAACTCTGGGAACTATGGTAGATCAAGTACTGGCTGGGTGGAGTAGAGGTAATGTCACTGCTCTGCATGGAGAGAGCCTGTGGAGTCATGGGTTCGATCCCAGCGAGCAACCTCTCCAGTAAGTGTCTTTGGCAAGACACCTAACGGTACATACTCGCCACCCAGGACATACTTGAAAACAAGAGAAATCTTAATGTATCCTTCCTGGTAAAATCCTTTCTCAAAAAAAAAGGATGGAGAAGCTCTGCTTCATTATCAATATAGGGAATAAAAATTTGACTTTTTCACTGTTCCCTCTCCCGCAGTTTGCAAAAAGCTGCAGTTTACTCATTTTTCAGAAGAATACCAGTGATGCTGGCTGTCAATCAGCGTTGTTTTTCCATTTTTTTTGCAGCAACTTTTTCTCGTGTTATCTTTACCTCCTTTGCATAGTCGATGTTAAGCGTAGATGTAACGAAGGTCATCAGCAGCTTGTGAAATATGCAGGAACAGGAATTCATAAAAAAATTTAAACTACATTTTTCTATAGCATATCTTCGGGGTTTTGTATACATGACATTTTTTGTACACACCAACTATGGGAGCTATAAGGCTGGGGTCAGACGAGCGTTTTAAAGAGAGGAAGGAACGTCCGTTAGAGTGGATGCTCCTTCCACTCGACGCCTGTCTGGCCACCTCGCTGAGTGCACTTAGTGCACTCAGCGCTGCAAGGCTCGATCCTCCTATGGAGGATCGGGCTTTGCAGCCCCGACAACGTGCGTCCTAGCGCTTTGACAGGGAGGCTTGCTGCACGGCCGCTGTTGTGTGCGCAATTCGTGCATGCGCAACAGCGTGTGGCTTGCCCCGTCGCAGCGTCACAATGCTGCAACGGACACAGGCAGGCACGTCAGTACCGGCGCACCTAGTGCACTCGTCTGACACCGGCCTAAAACGTAATTTCTATTGTTTTGCCCTTTGTTTTTAAAAGTTAATAAGTCCAGTATGGAAAAATAAGCAAGTGACATGTAGCAAGTGAAATGATTGATTTCCTATTTATTTCCCACTGCTCTGTGTAGCGTGCACATGCTGAGTCAGGGCAGGAGGATTGCCAGTCATTCTGCTGAGGCTTTGTGTGTTGTGTGCACTTACAAAAGGAGGAGGAGTGGGGAGGAAGATTGAGGCTGGCTGACAGAGGGATAGAGGAAAAGGCAAGTTCTGCTGAAGGCAAAAGAAGCAGCAGCTGCACTAATAGAGTAAAAACAAAGCCATTATTTGCATTCCTTTCCAGAGATTTAAAGGGAACCATAGTTTTTGAATTTTGAATATGAAGACCACTTTGTGAATATCACTTTTGATGGCTAGCGTCAGACGAACGCAGTCATCACGTCCGTGTCGCCGCACAGTTTAACGTCCGTCGTAGCATTGATTTGTAGTCCATAGAGACCAACACACGAAGTGGGTACGCACCGAACTGCGCACACACCACGCAGGTGGCAACGGACGTCATTTAGGCCTCGACGTAAAAGCGCTACGACGGACGCCCAGAGTGCGCCGTGTCCGCGTGGTGGCCTGTGTGCATGATGACGTGACATCAGACGCAGCACATTTGCGACGTCCATCACATTGACACTCTGGACCTGTCTTTAATTTTGAATTAACTTTGATTCCCACATTTCCCTTTTTTTCTACATCCGTTAAAAAAAACTACAGTGTGGTGTCTACAGTATCTTCCGTCAGTACGTCCGTCCGTTATGCATGCATGCACGCAGCGTGCGCTCAGACTGCGTTCATATGACATTAGTCTTAGCTGTGAAGACGGGAAGTCGTCAGGAGTGGCAGCCTGCCCTGCAATTTCCCATCCTGGACAAGCCGTTTATAAAGTATTTCCCTTTGCTCTATTGGTCTCATCTTGCAAAAATAGATTTAATGGAGCCCTTCAGCTGTCAATTGTGTGGGAGCAGGACACCAATTGAAAAGTTCTGGCAGGGGACAGAGAGGTTCCCGTACTACGGTGCTTCCCTTCCCAACCCTCTCCTCAGGACCTACTTACTATCAGGCCAGGTTTAAAGGATCACTTTGGGGAAATACAGACTGGATCCTGCAATCACTGAGCAGCAAATCAGATCACCTGTGCTGTGCTTCACATATCTGGCAAACCTGGCCTGGTAGAGGGTCCTGAGGACAGGTTTGGGAAACTCTGCAATAAAAAGAACTTTGTTAATGAGGCTGTGCAAGTACAGCAAAGTAGAATTTATTTATTTTTTAGGTTTTTTTGTGTGAACATTATCATTTAGAGATGGCATATACTGGATAAATTCGCGGCAGCGTTGCACTGGATTTATAATAAGACTGCATATGTTCTCCCGATAAGATAAAACACGACTTGTTGTCAGTTTTGCTGAAAAGTGCTTTTAAATATCGTGAACGCCACAAAAATATGGTGAAATTTCAGTTACGCAATCGTCCTGACCAGATTTATTATATTTTTTTTCTTTATTGGCAGGATCCAAGTGCTGGAATTGTTCCCAGATTACAAGAACCAGGCTCCATACCAAGCGCAGGCCCGGGGCCCACTCCACCCACAGCGAACGGCTTCATCAGAAATGCCATATTAAAGGAGCAGATCATGAGGCGGCAGCTGATGCAGGTTAGAAGAAACGACTTGCTTTATTACAACTGATCACACGGAGTACCTGAGCAGAATCGTGAGGATTTCCAAGTTTCGCTCCCTCACTTAAGGCCCTTTCTCATCTCTTTCATCAGTAATGGCTTCCAAGCAAATGTGGTTCAACCACTGGGGCCCAGTAGGACAAATAAATCATTTAACTACTACTTTCCCCTGACAAAATACTTCAGGTTCTTGTACGACTTCAGCTGATGATGCGATGATCACAGCAGTAAAACCACTGGTGCTACAACAAGCCCATCTGACTTCATACAAAGACCACAGAGATGACCCTTTCCGCAACCATCTATTTGGTGCATTATTGCTCTTTTGTCCCCCTCCCCTGGCATCAGCAAAAAAGGAGGTAGACAATAAAATTTCATATGGACTTAAACTACGTATGATCAAGGACCCCAGGGCCCTGCGTATGATCAAGGACCCCAGGGTTCTGCGTATGATCAAGGACCGCAGGGTCCTGCGTGTGATCAAGGACTGCAGGGTCCTGCGTGTGATCAAGGACCGCAGGGAGCTGCGTGTGATCAAGGACCGCAGGGTCCTGCGTATGATCAAGGACCGCAGGGCCCTGCGTATGATCAAGGACCGCAGGGCCCTGCGTGTGATCAAGGACCGCAGGGCCCTGCGCATGATCAAGGACCGCAGGGCCCTGCGCGTGATCAAGGACCGCAGGGCCCTGCGCGTGATCAAGGACCGCAGGGCCCTGCGCGTGATCAAGGACCGCAGGGCCCTGCGCGTGATCAAGGACCGCAGGGCCCTGCGCGTGATCAAGGACCGCAGGGCCCTGCGCGTGATCAAGGACCGCAGGGCCCTGCGCGTGATCAGGGACCCCATGGGCCAAAACACTTGAACAGTTGAAATAAAAGTTGACGATCCAGGCACCTTAATAGGTAGTTCGTTTTTCTTTTGCCTTTATTTTTCTTTTTAATTTTTCCTATCTCTTCTTGTCTGGAGTAACTGTGTAACGGGGTACATAGGCAACAAGGCATTCATTCATTCATTCCTGAGAGTAATAGCTATGCACCTGCAGCCCACAGTCGCTTCTCTACGCTTAACTTTGAGAGGCATTCTGAGTCGATGGTTTGAACCAGGAGTCAAGTCCTAAAAAAATAAGTGTGGGAACTCCCCTACATTTCTGTCCATTCCAGTCTTAAAGATTAGTGGGAGGCGCAGCAGCTGCAGCACTTCTTTATGCACGAGAATGCCATTCCTCTGGCAAACACTGAGAAATTGTCATTCCCATGCTATCCCAATGCACTTAATTCAAGAAAAAACTTAAACTGTCAGTTTTATAAAACTGTGTCTATATAGAAAGGTATTGCAGCTTCCCAGTATATCAGCCAAAAGAGAACTAAGTTCCTCCTGCTAAAATAGTGAGAGAACTATGTTCCCATGCGTTCCTACAGGACTTGACCCCTGGTTTGAACGCTCTTTAAATGTTCCAACCACTCCTCAGACTGCACCAAAGTGCAGGAACTTTAAGCAACTCCTGGTGACTGACTGGTTTTATGGTGGATGGAAGCCTTATGGCTTGAATAGCTACAACATACACAGAATGTTGAGTGCTCGCCTTCCATCACTCTTGGGAGGAGAAACGCAACGCTAGCAGTCAGCCCAAACTCTTACGCGCACAAAAAAAAACCCCACTTTCTTTACAGGTACTCAAAATCCATCCGATCCTACAAAATTCGATTTTTACTTCACGTGTAAAAATTCTAAGTATATTCTCACTGGCCACGACGAGGCAAATCTCTGGAGTAAAAAAAATAATAATTGTGCAAAATACTAAATTCGACAATAAAAGTGCAACTTGTGATTTAACATAACAGAAAAAAATACAAAAGAAGTGTCCAACGTTCAGATTCCAATAACTTCTTTCTGTATTAAATGTGCAATTTACAGTGCTTTAAATAAAATTAACGGTTATGGGACACCAGGCCCGATGGGAGAGGACACTGTGATCACCAATCAAGTTGCACTGAATGGCCATGGTGCCTAGAGTCCCTTTATTATGAATAAAAGTACATTTTATATAAAATATGTATAAGTGAAATATGTTCATACTTGGCACTTCAGAGAAAAACAAATATCTTTATTTGCAGATCCCATGATAAACGTTGATTCAGAGGGGAAAGGCGAAATTTCACCAACGTCTTTTTAAATGGCAAATTCTGATACTCCGCTATTTATTGCATGTGTCAATAAAGCTTGAAGCGCCACCTTTTTATGAGATGATTTATGTAAAAGTTATTAGTGTATTATTGAGAAATGCTGTATATGTAACCCTAATCATATAATGTATTTTTTATTATTCCAGGTAAAACACAGACCAAATATGATGGGTGTTACGCCTGAGCAGCGCACCCCATTTGTAGCGCAACAACTGACTCAATTTCAAGGTAAGACATAACATATTTTTCATTATACCACCCAATGTGTTGTCACAATGCCTAATGGCAACAAATGTCAAAAGGATACAGGTGACACGACCCATTGCATGCTTCTTCTTTTTACGTTTATTTATTATCCGAGGACAACACGAACATATAATGCACCGCATTCCAGCCAGATCTACCATGTACATATACATACCTCAAGCTTTATACAGCCGTTCTTTTAATCTTATTTATAGCGAAGATCTAAACAAAAACTCTGGAAAAAAAATATATATATAAAACTTAAAAAAAGCACCATTTAATATATTCAAATGTATACCCAAGTACCTCATGTCAACCAGGGTCTCTACTCTTTATAATTTTCTGTTGTTGTTTGGCCCGCTTCTGTTAACTCGTCCATAAGTCGGCTATCCTTTATCTTCCCTATCACCTTATCTAATGTTTGAATTACCTACATTCCTGCACTTTTCTGCCAGAGCTCTTTTAGCTGCCAGAGTCAATTTATTTAATCAACTATTTTCTAAATTAGTCGGGCTCCTCATCGGCCTAGATAACAAAAAGACCAAGGATCTGATACGCTAGACTTCTGAAAAATTCCTAAACGCAACTCTTGAAACTTCAACCAAAAATCTTTTACCTTCGAACATGTCCACCACACGTGATGGTATGTTCCCCTCCAACACAATCCTAAATTTGATGCATCCTTTTTGGACTTCTGAACCAGGGTCACCATCTCATTATTGGGTTTTTACTGCCTGTTCTTGTAGCACAGTACATACAGGGCACCCACCGTAGAGCAGGCCACTATTGCTGTTGCTCGTTCTGAGGACCCTCACAAACCCCCCTTTCCCTCACTATAAGTTTACAGGGTCATCCAGACGTGGACCCCTTGCTTGATGTGCCTAGAGTGGTGTTAGTTATACCCTCCTGATGAGGCCTAAAAAGGCCGAAATGATCGTCAGGGGTTGCTGCACCTCTCGTGCAGGGATGACGTCCTTGGCATTCAGTACTGGCCACCCTCATTGGGTGAGAGCAGACTGATTTGCATATGGATCATTCATCCCTGTAATGGCACAAGCAAGCTAAAACCTTGTGAGACCTGAGCGAGCCCCACCGTAGAGCAGGCCACTAGTGCTGTTGCTCGTTCTCAGGACCCTCACAAACCCCCCTTTCCCTCAATACAGTACATACAGTTTTTTACGAGCATGTTCCCAAGTTTCTTTTCAATCCCCACCATCTATTGATTCTTCCAGATCCATTTCACAAGCCATGCTTTTTAGGCTACACGTGGAGCTTTTAGCATTTTACAAACTCTGGTTCAGTTTTTAATATTTCATTTATATAACCGGGACATAACAATACCAGGGAACTGTTTATATAGGAAAGACGGAGGAGTAGCCCAGTACCTGAAAAACAACATAAAAACTAACCAAATAAAAGTCAGCGAGGTGAACATAGTCAGTTTGGGTTACGCTAACATTTGGTAATGGTACGGTAGTGTCATGTTCAGCCACAATGGCGGTACCTGGCATGCGCCAAGTAGGGCCCAGGTATGAGGAAAAGCCGCTATACGCAGAGATGCGTGACACAACAATCAGGATAAGGAAATAAACCACAGAAGACACTGGGGACCTCTGCACGGCTAATACCGAAGGAGCCCTATACTGATAGATCGGTCCTTAGAGTGGCCGAATCTGCACTAATGGAAAAAGGTTACCTTGTAGCCGTGCAGAGTCCTGGGAAAAACAGACACCTAAAGGAGATATACTCAATAACTTGCAGGGAAGGACTTCAATAAACTAAAGCCGTGGTCTACAGGGATACACAACATATAATACGATAAGCACAGAACCGCTAGGGATGTCCAGAAGAGTGGTCAATAAATAAGCCAGGGGTCAAAACCAAAACGTATACCTTGAGCCAAAGCGGGGATATAGCAGAGAAAATCCGTCAGCCAGGCCAGAGGGTCAATACCAGGAAGTCAATCAGAAACCTAGAACTCAGACAAGGGGGAAACACTGAGAAAGCACTAGGATAGAATAACAGGGAGCTCTCAGGAACAAATCTGTAGCTGAAGTGAACCAGGATGCAAGAGCATGGTGATATGGGCCCATGGCTTTATATAGGGGAGTAATCAGCCCATATCACCAGCAGAAGCTCAACCAGCAAAGAACTTAACCCCTGAGCTGCATGTCAGGGAAAGCAGCACAGGGAAACACAGACATAAGGAATACAGAGGGCAGGGAGACAGGGTTGAAACGTGGGAACGTGACAGTAGCCCCCTCCAAAAAAGGTGACCTCAGGGTACCTAAAACAACAAACATGACAGACAGAATCAGGAAACCAGATCACGAACACCAGTCACCAAAGTCCTTTGAGGTCCCACTCAGAGTCGTCATCCTCCTCCACAAGACGCCCCCGTCTATGAGGGTTCCTTTGAATGGCAACCCAGTGGTCCTTCCTGAACACCAGTCCAAAGGGCGACTGCACATAGCCCTCAGGGACATGACGGGGTAGGGGGATCTTGGCATCAGTTAGACTGGACATAGAACCAGTGGGACCAGGGTTAGACACCTTTTCCCGTCTTCTCCTTGAACGAGATCTAGAACTGGTGACCCCCCCACATGACACGGCCACAGTGGGAGTAGGCTCGCCTACCTGTGCCTTACCATGAGGTTTGGAAACCTCGGACTCTCTGTGGGGCATGGGTACAGTGGTGTTGCAATGTAGCTCTGGCACTGCTGACACACAGCTTGACTGGGTTTCTGGAACCGCTGGCACACAGCTTGACTGGGTTTCTGACACCGCTGACACACAGCTTGGGACTGGCACACAGCTTGGGACTGGCAGCGCTGACACACAGCTTGACTGGGTTTCTGGCACAGCTGACACACAGCTTGGGACTGGCGCACAGCTTGGGACTGGCACCGCTGACACACAGCTTGGGACTGGCACCGCTGACACACAGCTTGGGACTGGCACCGCTGACACAGCTTGGCTGGGTTTCTGGCACCGCTGACACACAGCTTGGGACTGGCACCGCTGACACACAGCTTGGGACTGGCACCGCTGACACACAGCTTGGCTGGGTTTCTGGCACCGCTGACACACAGCTTGGGACTGGCTTAACTGGAAGCTTGACAGCCACGGGCGTGACAACTTCACTGTCAGACAAAGGCAACAGGATAGCAGTTCTCCCACCAAACTCCTTGGCTGTGACCCCATCGCCAGACCCCATAATTGTGGCCTTGCTACCTGGCACTATGAGTGCGGTGGGTGATGCAGATAAGCGTACAGCACCGCAGGTAATACAGCCTGTAACAATCTTACGCCCTGGACCACCCTTAGGGTGTCTGGCCGTTTGGCGAGGCCACATACGAGAGGCATTAATGGGAATAACCTCCATGGCTTCATCCTTTGACTCCTTCTCGGCCAGGGAGTCAAAGTCCATTTGTGCCTCGGGATCAGAAGAAGGGGAATACTCGACTGGGTCTGAGATGTCAGTTACCCCCTCCACAGACCTGGTTACCCCTGGAAGGGCTCTCCTAGGCCTGGACGGTAAAGGGGGTCTGACCTCGGATACATGGCAGGGACTGATACCATCTGACCCAGTACGGGGCCTGGCACCATCTGACCCATCGTCAGACTATTCAGCAAGGTTATTAACATCAGTTGCCCCCTCCACAGGTCTGGTTGCCCTAGGAAGGGCTCTCCTAAACCTGGACGGTACAAGGGGTCTGATTACTTTGGATTTATAATGGGACCTGGCTTTGGTGACCCGACTGTGGGTCGTGGGCACAGCGGGCATCTTGCCAGCCTCAGCGCGCACGGGCATCTTGCCAGCCTCAGCGCGCACTGGCATCTTGCCAGCCTCAGCGCGCACTGGCTTGAGTGGGCACCATGATATAAAATGCAATGAACTGGCACAATAGAAACAGAGCTTGTCAGTTCGCCTTCTATTCATTTCCTCAGGGGAAAGCGGACCACGTACCCTGCTTTCTAGAACAGCTTGATCATTGGAAGGGAGAAAAGCTGTGTCCATTAACCCCTTCCACTTAGACATGAAATCATCAAACAGGTGCAGCATGGATTCAAACAATTTACGCAGCTCTGCAGGCTTTATGGTTGGCTCTTGCATTATGTCACGTTCAGCCACAATGGCGGTACCTGGCATGCGCCAAGTAGGGCCCAGGTATGAGGAAAAGCCGCTATACGCAGAGATGCGTGACACAACAATCAGGATAAGGAAATAAACCACAGAAGACACTGGGGACCTCTGCACGGCTAATACCGAAGGAGCCCTATACTGATAGATCGGTCCTTAGAGTGGCCGAATCTGCACTAATGGAAAAAGGTTACCTTGTAGCCGTGCAGAGTCCTGGGAAAAACAGACACCTAAAGGAGATATACTCAATAACTTGCAGGGAAGGACTTCAATAAACTAAAGCCGTGGTCTACAGGGATACACAACATATAATACGATAAGCACAGAACCGCTAGGGATGTCCAGAAGAATGGTCAATAAATAAGCCAGGGGTCAAAACCAAAACGTATACCTTGAGCCAAAGCGGGGATATAGCACCAGAGAAAATCCGTCAGCCAGGCCAGAGGGTCAATACCAGGAAGTCAATCAGAAACCTAGAACTCAGACAAGGGGGAAACACTGAGAAAGCACTAGGATAGAATAACAGGGAGCTCTCAGGAACAAATCTGTAGCTGAAGTGAACCAGGATGCAAGAGCATGGTGATATGGGCCCATGGCTTTATATAGGGGAGTAATCAGCCCATATCACCAGCAGAAGCTCAACCAGCAAAGAACTTAACCCCTGAGCTGCATGTCAGGGAAAGCAGCACAGGGAAACAGACATAAGGAATACAGAGGGCAGGGAGACAGGGTTGGAACGTGGGAACGTGACAGGTAGCTCGTGTAGGTGTGATATAGACCCCCTGGACAAGTAGAAGAGTTGGATAATCTGTTAGTTGAGGAAATGGCCAAAATGACAATGAAGGGGGAAGTTCCTGATGTAAACTGGAAAACAAAAATAGCTGGGTGCACCAGGAGTCCAAATATTCTAAACTCCCTACAGGATTATCTCTAAAACAAGTAGTTGAGGAGCCGACCTGTAAAGAGGACATATTAGATTTAATATTCACCAACGGAGGTTTGGTATCAGACGTTGTTGTAGCTGAAAATTTGGGATCTAGTGATCACCAGTTAGTGTGGTTTAGGCTGGGGTTAGACGAGTGCACTTCAGAGTGGAAGGAACGTCCGTGAGAGTGGACGTTCCTTCCACTCGACGCCCATCTGGCCACCTTGCTGAGCACAGTCAATACGTTCGGCACTGCAAAGCTCGATCCTCCTATGGAGGATCGCAATTTGCAGCCCCATCAACGCGCGTCTAGTGTTTTGACTGGGAGGCTTTGCGCACGGACGCTTGTAGCGTGCGCATTTCGTGCTTGCGTTACAGAGTGTGAATGGCCCCAACAAGAGGACATAGTCTTAGATTAGAGGGGCAAAGGTTTAAAAGTAACATCAGGTAGTATTATTTTACTGAGAGGGTGGTGGATACATGGAACAGCCTTCCAGTAGAAGTGGTAGAAGCTAAAACGGTGATTGAGTTTAAGCAGGCATGGGATAGGCATAAGGTGATCCTAAATAAAAGATAAATCCAGGGAAAGTATCCATATAATTAGGCAGACTCAATGAGCCGAAAAGTTATCTGCCGAAATATTTTATGTTTCTATATAGAATGCACCATTGCAAATTTAAACTACTGAAAGTTCTATACGATCGGCCCAGACTGCAATTTGTAAACACAACTATAGGAGCTATCTAAATATGAAAATAAGGTTGTTGCTTTGCACGAGTGTCAGAGCTCCCCCCTCCACCAACATATTAATTATGACTTCTAGTAATTCTTCCTTTTCTAATTTGGGAGTTAAATTTAAGTTCTATTTTTGAAATCTAGAAAATGCGTGGCATCCTGATGCTTTTTTTTTCTTATCCCTAGCCCAATGACCTCATGGTGTATGACAGTGTATCTATATATAGTCAGTTAATATTCATATAAAAGGTTTAATGCACTTTGCATATTTAGAAATAACACTTTTTATGGTGTACATTCTGTATCCACAGCACTTCCACAGGCGCTACGCACAGACTGCGTCCAGCCCATGCCTACACCTCCTCCGAACCACCGTATGATCACATCATCACAAGGGCTCATCCAGAATAACATGGGCTCTGGAATAACTCCCACAACCATTAACCAGAATAGTGGGACGATGGTGATGATGCCACACAACAGTGTAAAGCAGCAAGGAATATTCCCAACATCCACAGATTTTACTATCCCTCTTAGACAGAACCAGAGTGCACTGAGTATGACCTCTGGCTGCCAAACCATGCACAGTCAATCTGCAGTGCGACCTGGGATGACATTGCCTGCATATGCTTCCAATTCATTGACGAATCATTCTGTAGCTCAGCAACACTTACGGCAGGCCAACATATCGAGGATTCCAAATGTCTACACCAGTTCATCTCCTCAGATGTGGACACAAGCAGGTGGATCAAGAATGGCCGGTCAAAACCAGATGGATTCCAGTGTCCAGCAATTCACAAACAACCCATTGTTCAACAAACAAAACGTCAGACCCAATATGGCGGGTCAACAGTTTACTCATCACGGTGTAGCCCCACCAAACCAGATAGCCCCTGGAGTTCAGATTAGGCAAATGCAGAAACTTGGTATTGCACAAGCCAATCAAGGAGTAGGGTCTTTAAGCAACCCTAATCTGGGGAACAGTTTATCAAGGGGACAGATGGCAGCTCTAAGCACGATGAAATCAATGCCACAAGGTGTGTCCACTTTTAACCAAATGAATCACGGACAGCTCGGTCCACTTGGCTATGGACCTCCATCCATACAAACATCAGACACATTTGAACGGATGAGTTCAGGAGCAGAACTTCATCAATATGACTTCGTTCCTACTCAGAACAATTCTATCTTGTCTGTAAACTGCAATGAAGCAGACTTTATCGATTGTCTCATGAAAGGTGGGACTACCAGCCATAACGATGAAGACTGGCTAAATAATTTGACAATATTAGACGATATTTTGGGTCAACACTCTCAAAATCCTGGACCTGTGTAACTTGAGTCGGCCCACACATATCCTTCAATCAGTGACATGATTGGAAATCAATAATTCTTTGAAGGTTGAGGTTGGCGAGGTTAACCTTAACGATGCATTTTACAAAAATAAAAAAAAAAAAAAAAAAAAATGTGTACATAGATAAATATTTTTTAAATTATGGGTTTTTTTTGGAAACAAATAGAAGTAGCAATACTTCTGTGAGTGAGTGTACATACAAATTATTATAGCATAATGTTTTGTTACATTATAGAATTTTCTTTTCAATACCTTGTTTTAAATATGCAAATATTAACATTAGTTTCGGTAATACTGTGTATTACAGACCTGAAATAATGGTTATGTTTTTTTACATAACAGACAATGTAGAGGTGTCAAGCTAAATTTAGGAATTTATGACCAAGTTCAATCCCTCAAAAACAGAAAATACACTGCCAGGCCCTTATGATATGCAAAATACATTTTTGTACATCAAAAATGTAAATGTCCAGTATTTTTTATTTTTATTTCACATGACTGCCCCCTTCAAGCTTGTATTTTAAATATATATTATACGGTCCAAAAGTACATACCAATATATAAATTTAAGGTTACCCTTTTTGTCCACTTATGTAGAAATGATGCAACAGAAATTGTTTTGCACACCTCTGTATATATTTATAGTATACAGGCAACTCGTTCCCAGCTTAAAAGGCTTTTTCACAATTATGTTTTATTGAAAAAACTCTGTTTTGAAAGAAAAAGCCTAGACATGATATTTTGTCAGTTTGTCTACGATTTCCTTTCTGTCCTCCTAATATTGTCCTATGTATATTTAAGAGTCTGTTTATACATATACAGTATATATACAAAAATCCACTGTACTGTAAACCTCAAATGTTCATACTTTTTGTGTAATCCTATTTTAATAGTCACACCATATTTCTGTAATACATTTGTAATATAATGTCAGCATCAAGCACAGAATCAATGATGTTTTCTTCATACCATAATAAAGAACCAGGGGAAAAAACGATTTAGTCTGCTTTCTGCTTTTGCACAATATATCTTAGAAGAACATGACGATGAGTATATGTCTTTGTGGGTTCTCGTGTTTGTTTTTTTCCTTTATATAATGCCATAAATTCCGCAGCACTTTACAAGATCAGTGTACAAGGAGTTGATACATTAGAATACCACACATCCAGAGGACCCTGTTCCCAAGGGAACTTACAATCTATGAGATGTACATTATTATTTTTTTTTGAGGTAGGCGCATCTATGTCATTAGGTGTCTTGCTCAAGGACACTCGCTGGTGGCGTCTGCTGAGGTAGGTAGGATTAGAGTCTGCTTTCCATGATTGTAGAGCAGCGACCAGGTGGTTAAGTTGAACCCACTTCTCATGAAGTCGAAACTTCTCCAGTTGTATTTGAGGGATGTGCCGAGTGTGTGTGTGTATATGTATGTATGTATGTATGTGTATGTATATATATATATATATATATATATTTTCTTTTATTGTTCTGAACACGTTTGAGACCAAATTGCTTTATTTACTCATCTTTGTAGTCATTCTAAATATACCATTGTCTCTTTGCATAGTTTAGAGCAGTGATGGTGATCCTTGGCATCCCAAATGTTTTGACACTAAGGGCTCTATTCCATTCTCCGCGCAAAAATGCGTTTTTGTGTACACTGTGGGCCCTATTACACTCCTTGTGCACAATTCTGCGCGTGCGCAAAAACGCATTAACGCGAGGGGCAAAACCCTTCGCGCTGAACGTCGTATTACGAAGTTTGCGCATATGATGCCGTTAACGTCTAACGCAAGTGACCCTGCCCGAACGCATCCCACACTTAACATTGTGAGCGCAAAAGCGTTCGTGCGCTGGTACGCCGATGGTATTACAATCGATGCGCAAATTTTTACGAACAACGTTTGCGCGCATAATTTTAACGTCTTTTAAAAGCTGGTGGTAACTGCAAATCTGACCGTTCTGGCCAAAACGAAATACACCAGCACGAAAAAAAAATACAGCACAGTATAGTTACACATTCTACACATACCCAAACAATAAAATTGAGAGGTTGTGCGTGTTTTAATTATTGCTGCAGCATATATACTCAGATTGATTTTGACAGGCGCAAAAACTTAACGGGAGACAATTGTGGTTCTTAATTCTGATTGGCTGAATCGGGTGAAAAAACTGCCCACCGATTTCTGCGCGCAACATTAATGCACGTGCGTTTTTGCACGTCTCGGATATGCGCTCGGATCGTAATACCTGCGTTAATTTACGTGCGTTGACGTTTAACACTGCGCGCAAAAGAAATTGCGCTGCGTGTACGAATTTGCGGAGAAAGTAATAGAGCCCTAAGGCTAGGGTCAGACTGAGGCAGTGCGAACGCGCGTTCTGGCGCACATAATCACGGCCGCACTAGCAGCAGATGCCGGGCAATGACAGCCAATATACGAAGTACGGTCGCACAAAAGTCCGGCCGCGCAACGCAAGTGGAAAATGAACGCATTTTTTCGAGAACGTTAAACCGCTGGTACTGACGTACAGAGTGCGCTGCGGCCGCATAGCAGCGTGTGTGCGTGATTAGGAGATGTCAGACGCTGCTAGTGTGCGGCCAACATAACGTTCAAACAGCCGGATTTCCCTAGACTTCTTTTCACCCCATCGTCATGAAATACGTCCAGAATTGCGCATCGTCTGACCACTTAAGCGTATTCTGTGAAAAAATGCGTGCGCACGCATCGACGTACATTTTGACGGTGGCCGCAGAAAATGCGCTCATCTGTCCCTAGCCTAAATGTCCCATGATGCAGTCATCCTTAAGTCTGGCCGAGCAACATGGAACATGTAGTTTTGAAACCTCTGCCATGGCTCACCATCACTGTTCTAGAGACTCAACAAGAACCTGTTGTCCTAGCATGTTAACCATCACAGAACAAATGACATCCTGCTTCAAATTGTTTTGAAACATTGAATTCTAAATCCTGGACATAGCTCTGCAAAGGCATCTCTCGATGTATAAGCTCCAGCACATCTTTTTGTTTTCTCTCACCGTTAAATTGTCAACGCATTTACACTATGACTTTTGATAACCACAGTAAGTGGAATACTGTGATTGTGTATCATTATGTATTTTTTCCTGTGTGATCAATAAAAAATTTCCAAGTGAGCTAAATATATATATGTATTATATATTAATTCTGTTTGATTTTTTTTTTTTTCTCCAACTCCACGTTTCTTTAAGAAGATTAAAATGAAATTACGCAGGATAGATAGATGAACAGTCAAGACTGTAAAAAAAGACCTCAAGGGAAGAGTAGTCAGACATAAGTTGTCTTTTTCCAGAAGTTAATCACTGGTTGGCAGGAAATTATTCTTGACATGTGTATCATTCTGCTACTAATGCGATTTACATGCTGGAGTCTAATAAATACCTCTTCTTTTTAAAGCAACACAAGACTCTTAAACATGTACACGTAAGATGACACGATTACCGTACAGACCAAGAGCGAGACGAAAAATGTTTTTTATTATTACTTTTGTCTCCCGTTGGAATATGGGGTGATTTTATCATTAGGGCAGTCTCTTTACCCATCATTTTTCTAGAGGGTTTCTCCATTCAGGGTTTACTCTCATTTCCACATTGTCGAGTGTCTCGTTTCTCCATTGAATTCATCAACATTATCGCTAACAGTCATTTGACAGGAACTGTAACAATTGTTTCTGAAAAAGTATTCCACCAAAAAACACATATTTAATGTTTGGATGCTTGATGTAAAAATTACAATATATATTCAAATTTAACTTACATTTTTAATACTCTGTATGTTGAAGATGAATGAAAGCTTCTAGACAGCTGTTTATTTATGTTTTCTACTAGAGAAGTACAAGGGATAAGACGTACAGGGTAACATTATCCCATGATTTCCACTGGGCACTGATCGTGACTCATGACATTTTTAATTCACGCCTCATACAAGTACCGACTTGTGTTTGTATAAAATTTCCAATTAAATTCAAGTAAAATAAATTTTGTTCACTGTAACATGATTACTCTTTGGCATCTCAAGAACAGCTCTTTTTCAGGGGGAGGGGAAAAAAATCACTCTTTCGTGGCTATCAATGTCATTGGCAAGTCCCAGGGTCTTCAGGATTGAAGGAGAAGAGGGTATTTAATTATACTGTAGGTCAGTGGTTGCCAACCGTGGTACCCCAAGTTCTCCTAACAGGCTAGCTCTTAAGGATCACATTGGGGAAAATTCTGACTGAATCCTGCAAGCACTGACCCGCAAATCATATCACCTGTGCTGTGCTTCAGATATCTGCAAACCTGGCCTGTTAGTGGAACTTGAGAACCAGAGTTGGGGATAGGGTTGCCAGATCGGCGATGTCTTCCTGGACACACATTACAATTTCATGCAGAGGGGAGAATGAGGAAACGTGCTGCCCTGCAACATGTATAATTCATATTCCGCAGGAAGGAAATCAAGGCAGGTCACTTGGGATTCCTTACCCGTAGCATATGGATTATACGTGTTGCGGGTGACATTTATCATGCACTGCCCATCAGCCTGAATAAATTACGAGTCCAGGAAAACATGGCCGACCTGGCAACCCTAGTTGGGGGAACCACTGATGTAACCAGTATGGGCTATATTCCAACCCTGGTGTACATGTAACCAGAGCAGTTGCAAACTTACCGACTCGATAGACCTTAATGGCTCTGGGACGTTTATAATAGCTTTGATTATGTTTACACCAGAATTGGAATAGAGCCTTAAGTGTGTGACTTTCGTTACCTATGTGCATGTGCGCTTACAAGCTGGTGTGCATGAGGTGGCTAGTTAGATTTGTGGGTTTGTTTTTGGATCGTTATGGTTTTGTGGAGGACCGGCCGTTACAGAGTGTTTTTTTATATGTGTAGCTTGATAATTATTATTCATTTATGAGGGTTGCTAATAAACTGCGCGGCCAGTTAGGGATGTGTCGCTAATCAAATAAGTTATATAATAAAATGGGCACAAAAATTAGAAAACGATAAATACATACTTGACTAAGCTTTGCAATACAGTCAACAAATAGACATCGTAATATAGCACGTCGCGTCATGTTAGGAATCCTTGTGATGGCACAAATGTTGTTCATATACCAGTATGCACTAAGTAAGAGCATGCAATACTACAGTATATACACAACACAAATATAGTGACTATTGCCTTCGCGCGTGGATGTCAAATTCCAGCCAGCCCCCAGATGTTTATGGCCTACAATTCCCTGAATATTTTGAATGCAACAAATGGCCATAGCAGGGCTCAAAATTTCAAATCCCAAGCTACTAGCCAGGCCTTAAGAATTACTCGCCACTAGTTGCCCCACCTAACCCTATCCTGCCCTGCCTGCATCTGCATTCCCACTCGCCCTCATGTAATTTCCACTCGCCAAATGCTAGTAGGCGAGTGGAAATTTTGAGGCCTGGCCATAGGATCATGGAAGTTGTATTTCAGAAACATCTGGGGTCTCCGTTGGAGATGCCTGCCTTGGCATATGAATTCTCCTGTGGACCAACCATGGGATTCTTCTTGAGGGGTCTACAGGTGACACATTTCATATTTTAAGTTAACAGTCTCTTTTTTGTGTGTTGTGTACACTTTGTGATTTTGTGCATTTGTACTATCACAATGATTGTTTAGGAGTTAAATAATCTCCTGCTCTTAATCGACAGTTCCTCTTTAATATTTTTTCTACTGAACTTAATTTTCTATCATTATGGATAAATATCATTCAGGAAAAGGGTTTTGTCGTGTTTTTTTGTGAACGGTGATGTATCGCTCACTGGAACTTCATTTATTTATATCTCCGGTGTACAGCTTTTTTTATTCGAGCCTTATTTCGTTTTGCATCATGACTGTGTCATCATGACTGGACGCAGCTAACTGTTCTTGGCAACGGTACTAAGTTAATTTGCAATGTCCCCGATGAAATCAGAGCTAAATATAGTTTTGCCGGATGCATATGCTCTAATATTGCTGTCTCGGATAGAAAAAAAATGAGATGACGAGGCTTTTAGGCAAAACCTTTACAGAAAGGCAAATGACCTCTCCGTCTATAAATGGAAAATAGCCCCTCACATTTCAAATGTGTTGTGTTAAATAAAAAGCTTTAAATAAAAAAATTATAGATTTTTAATTGGTGTTTGTAGAAGTTAGATGTTCTACTGCAAACATGACATCTCTAGCAGCCTGTTAAAGTGTGTGTTAAGCAAAACTAACAGGGTTATTCAAAGAGAATCGAAAAGTCACTGCACGTTCGGTGACTTTTCGTTCTCTTCAATTCGGTGGGATTCGGCGATCCCATTTCGGTGACCCTGCGGTGTATTCAGCAAGCACTACAGCGCCGTCGTAATGCAGGGAAAAGCCGCCACAAACCCGGCGAAAACTCACCGCAAAACCCGGTGAAGGCACACTGAAACCCGCTAAAACATCTGGATTAACCCCGCCGAACACGCCGGAGAAACCCGAGCAGGAGCCGATAACAGCGCAGAGCAGCCGCCGGAAAAACCGAAGACCGCAGACGAATGGAGTGGAAAAAAAACAAAAAACAGTTCGCTTGAATGTTTGAAAAGTGAAACGCTGTTTGCAAAGAAACTACAGAATGAAAATGTCTGAAATTTACATATAAGATCCAATGAATGATAATAAAAAGGGCTGTTACAGAAAAAAATAAAAAACGATTTATAAAAAATGGAAAAAGTTTTGCAAAAAAATACCGAAAAATGCTTAAAAGATTCGATTAAAAAATCTAAAAAAACAAAGAAACTTTTTACTGCAGAATAAAATAATAAACGGTTTATTAGATATTGAATTAAAACGAGAATATTTTTAACATTGAACCCTATGGGATTCGCCTGAATAAACCTATCGAATGAAGCCACCGAATGGCAGGGCATTTCGGCAACCTTTCACTGCTGGTTTTTGTTCTCTGAATAGACGAAGCATTGCTTCTCTATGGGGATTTCACTGCCCTCGACTAGGCACCGAATGTGCAGGCAATTTGCCAACATTTGGCAAACTACCTGCTCTCTGAATAGCCGAATGGCCAAGAAAGGTAACCGAACGCTGAATTTTACTGTTCGGTTACCTTTCGCCAGCAATTTGGAGCTCATTGAATAGCCCTGTAAGTGTTAAAAGCACACTTGGATTGACACAGCCACACAGTGGCCAGATTTGATCATATTCTGAGCACCGATATGTTGTGGGGGCAGCCATTTTATCTTTCATTAACCAGTGGTTTGGGGAGATGCAATTTCCAAGAGTTCCTCTAGAGGGCAGCACACACAGTTACATATTACAGCTAATGGATAGTGAGGTAAATAGACTAGTTAGGTGGAAACTTGAATTTCACAATATAATGCAGAAAGGTGCCGTGGGTGTTTGTATGGCTGTACAAAATGGCTACAAAAAAAATCGCTAAGACAAGCTACAGTGATGTTTTACCATATGTTCTCAATATTTTGCAGGGGACCATAAACTATTTTATCCTGATGCCCAGCAAAAGGAATATACGTAAATGAAGGTGGATCCCCAATTCCTATTTAAAGGGATTATGTCCAGGGGGTATTTTGGTTTGTTAGTTCCCTAAGTATGAGAAAGTCTCACCTGATGTCAGATAAAGATGAACTTAAGCAGGTAATTAAGGCAAATGGTCACAACCTATCAGGCCATTTATGTTAAGAGAAATGTAATTTGGAAGAAAAGTAAACTCTTTATACCAAATGATTTCTTATAACAGTTATTGTAGTTTAGAGACACATTGCTGGAAGTTTTACACCTCTGTTATACACTCACACACCTCAAATATATACTGGTTCTCAAACCAAAAGGTATTAAAGACAGCTGGAAGGGAAGCTGCCGCCCCCTCCAATCTGCTGCCCTAGGCACTGGCCTTGTTGGCG
The DNA here is from genome assembly GCA_009667805.1 of Leptobrachium leishanense. NCBI lineage: Eukaryota > Metazoa > Chordata > Amphibia > Anura > Megophryidae > Leptobrachium > Leptobrachium leishanense. The sequence continues at coordinate 29,886,683 of CM019071.1, read as the reverse complement.
AACACAAGAATATACCTCTCTATATACTGCAAATAGAAAACCTTTACAGAACATTCTGAGATTCAAGGTGAGCTGTACCATCCAAGTGCACTTGGATGTCTGAAATACCCCTATAAAGCAGGAATGTGACTTTCTGCCCCCCCCCAGATATTGCTAATCTACATCTCCCATGATTCCCTGTCCATCTGCTGCTTTCAAAGAATTCTGGGACTGATGGGAACATCTGAGAGTTGGAGCATGACATCCCTGCTTTAGACGATGCGTCTACTCTGTGGGTGGTAATGGAAAGGGGACCCACGGCTGTGACATTAGCACGATGAGTTGTCATTGAGGACTCCAGCCTGCAATCGGGCTGGAGAAGTGACTGGTGGGAATAACGTAATACTTTGACACACATAGGGAATAATTTCCTATCGGATAAGCCCAACTTACACTGGCCAAGACAGGTTCAAAAACCTGTCAAGGACTCACAGGTGCAAGGTTAATAATTGTGTTGCACATTGGAAGCCCCGGATGTAGGTTGTAATACAACAGTTAATAGAACGGACCAGCGACCAGGGCATAGTCTTTTTAAAGAGGTATATAAATGATTTACTTGTGCCCAGCAAATAATTTTGTGACTTGGTTGAAGAATGAATGCCGGACTCGCATTACGGGCATATCACCCCTCCTATCTAGTCAGCATCTATTGTGGAAGTGGTGCCGTGAGGTTCACTAGAGTCACTTCAGCTTATTTGATTGTGATTGCGACACTCAGACTGTATATTGTGCTGCAAAATTACTACCAAACACACATGTTTTCTAAATAAATTGAGAGGAAAAACCACCTCTCCCAACTGTCAATCAAAATGTGGGCAGTGGTCTGTGCCGATCGTGGAGCCTCTGTGCCACGGATTGCTAGAGAGCAGGAGAAGCTTTCTATGAGTGCTACCCAGGCATCACTGCAATCAGTGTTGGATGAGATGTTGGCAGTGAAACCAGCAGGTCTGCCTGTGACCTTCTTGGGGAAATGTTTAAATCAAGAGAAAGTGGGACTTCGGAGGGACTCACTGCATGCTGAGGAATGGAGGCAATCCCACACCAGGGCTTAAATTCAGATGCAATGTCTTAAAGAAATAAAATATTACTGATCTTTATCTTCTTTGATGTATTCGTGACATGTATGAGCAAACTCACTGGAGTTTTTTTCCTGTATCCCCCCGCCCTGCTTGTGGGGGGGCTATTCACATAAACCCCGCTCTCTCATCTTGGCCATCTCTGCACAAACCCATTAGAAAGTCTTTGATATCCACACCCACCACCGTCCTTTTCCACATTATATCTAGTATGTATAAAAAATAGAATCCAATCGTCCACTTCTTTTTCTTGTCTAATTTACATTGAAAATCTGATATGGAATAGCTAATCATAACATTAGCATTCCGGATTTGCATTTTTAGACCGGATTGGTTTGGGGCAGTTTTTGCATTTCAGATTTTTTCGTTTTTTAGATCAGTTAATTTAACTTCAGGAAGAATTTAGAAGTGAATACGTGACGTGTATTTGTGATTCTGCTCTAGGTGCTATATTTCATCCTGACAGACAAACTCTAAATAGACAAATAACTGAACAATCACACGTGTATATGGAACTACAAGCAGGAAAAAGTATGTGGTTTTTATCTCCTTAAATGTTTTTTTTTGTGTATTTTACATCTAACATGTAATGGATCCCCCTTTGGGTCTACATTACTGGTCCCTTTACACAGTATACTGTCTACCCCTCCGATCCTTGGATGGTCGGGACGCTAACTACCTTCAGGGAATAGATCTTGTAGCACCCAGCAAGGGTTAACATACACCAGAAAAGGAGGACACACTTAGCCCAAGTAGCAGAGGTCTTATCGCCAGGAGAAATGGTCAACCTTATACCAAGTGTGACACTCCGAGCAGGGTTCTCAGGAATAGCCGGGTCAGTACACATAGAGGGTTCGTAAATAATTTCCAAGGTCATACACGTGAATGAAAATCGCATAAAGCACTGAGGGAAGCAAAACCACGCCAGGGCAATGAGTCTGCCCGATCAGACGGATTTTAAACCTGGCGGCACCGCGTCATCGTGCTGTGCCCCGCCCTCTGGCCACCCACCTGACCGCCGCAAGCCTGTACATCACATGGTGTCTGGCCAGCGAGCATGGTGCTGTTGGGCGCTGTGTCACTTCCCGGGCACTGGACGTGACCTAACAATGCTAAAAACTTTGTGATCCTAGCGCTAATTACTCCTTGCTTACACTTTGCTCTCACCGTGTTAAACATAGGGAGCGCAAAGTACAGTAAACTCACGCTGAAAAGCCCTAATACCGATGCACTAATGGATTTTTTAACCCGTTAGCGATTGGGTGGGGATCTTTGTGGCACGCTATCGCCTCAATTAACTTAGCGCATAAAGCTCATTTATGTGAGTGCTAGCGTTAAGGAGGTGATAGAGTCCTTTATCGACTCCCTAAGGCAAGACAGGAATACAGTTGGCTGGGTTCAAGGCTTTTACAAACCGACATGGGCACAGGTCCTTGGAAGATGTGCTTTACCTTCCAGGCCACATCTCACCTCTGAACATAGCATGTGACATTTCAATTACATTTTCAATAATTTGGCATATGTATGAAACAAAAAAAAAACAGTTCTACCGGCTTCTCAATCATCCAAACAACCACTCGTCACAGCCTGGCATCTTCGGACATTACACCATGCTCTAAAAAGTCAACATACGTACATAAGTAAACACCTCATTCACTTATGAACGTGTCTGAGTCCTTATCGACACATTGTATCATCATGGACACATTTACACAGATGTTTTCCGATCCTTAAGTCACTGAAGTTAAATTATTTCAAGAGAGAAGACCCAATATGATTGAGATTGCACCTCCAAGCTCCAATCTACATCCGGTAAGCAAAGTAATTGAGACTTCTGTAATTAATAATTGTTTATAACCAAGGGAATTATTGAACTGTAACCATGACAAAGATGTCCCAATATATCATGATGGCAATGTACCTCCATGGAATCTCTACTTGATACTTTGAATGCAAACTCCTATCAGATGGATGTTGTAACATGACCGGCACACAGTGGAGCTGGTTTTCTAAGGATGTAGCTTGACAGCAGATCGGCTAGTTGACCAGAAGACAGTGACATTATTGTAAATGTACATAAACACATTGTGCTGAAACCATTCGTAGCTGTATGAGGAAGAGGTTTCTCTGTTATAATTTGTCATATTAATGGTTTTTCCCTCTGTTTTGCCTTTTCAGACTTATTTCCGACTGCTGATTTTGTTTTGTGTTCAGCCCCACTAAACCCATGAAAGTACCAACGTCAAAGCACCTCTAGTGAAGGTGAGTTCTCTCCAAAAAATGAAACCACAGGCTGCTATGTAGCAAACCATCACTGCTCACACTGCTTTTCAGTCATGAGGAAGACTGGTGGGCCTTTATTTATTGCACTCCCAGAAACAAAATCCACCTTGGGATCAAAAAACAAAGACACGGAACGGAACAGCTGCGATGATGACCTGGCTGGAGGTACAATCAAACATACATAGTACAGGAGGGGTGGGGTCGCGCCTATTCCCCGATGTGGCGGCTGCAACCACCAGATGTATCCAGCCCAGTAACATGTATGAAACATAACAAGGAGAAAAAATGGCATCTGCGCTTATTCCCATTATACCGTGTGAAACAAAACGCAATTAGAGGCTTTGGTTTATTTTAATGGCCATTAAGAGTGTAAGCTCACCTGCCAACGTGAAGGCACCTCTAGTGAAGGTGAGTCCTATCCAAAAATGAAACCACAGGCTGCTGTGTAGCAAACCATCACTGCTCACGCTGCTTTTCAGTCATGAGGAAGAATGGATATAAAAATGACATATAAATAAGTCTCTAATTGAGTTGCCTCTAGGCGTTCCGCCTTCTTCAGTCAATCGAGTAGAATATAACCATACCTTTGGGTGTACGGGTCACAAGCCTGGCCGGCCATGAAGAAACTACCCCCACGCTAAATTACCATGGGCCCTATTCCCTATCTAATGCTAAAATGGTGGCGCTAGAAACGAAAACCTGTGCCTGCAGGTTTCCTCATAGCGTCCCCAATTTAGCGTTAGATTCCGGGGCAGGCGCTACCTCTGCACCTTTCCCCGGAATGCAGTGCTATCTTCAGTAATACTCGCAGTAGCGTTTCCGCAACGCTGCGAGTTTAACCTCCTGGAGTCCATAGGACTCCATGGATGGTTGCGCTTTCCGGGCTGTGAGTGATCTCGTCTCCGCGATGGCTTATTCCGCCATCTTTGTTTTGGGCTTACAGGCTTTTAAAATTGTGGCTACAGACGCAAGCGTTAAAGGCTCAAGCTGATAGGCTAATGGCTCGTTGGAAAGGGCTCCAAGAATTTACAAGCCCACGCACAGCCGTGAGTATCGGGCTTGAGGAGTCCATAGGGCTCCAAGATGCCTGTAGTGTCCTGTAGTTAAATGTTTCTTGTAGTTAGCTTATTGACAACTAGGGAATATAGCCCAATGTTTATTGGGAAGACGTGACAGACCATTTTCGTTCACATAGCATAGCAGTAAAATAAGGGAAGTTAAGGCTCGGGTCAGACGAGCGCAGTGTTCACGTCCGTGTTGCCGCACATTTTAACATCCGTAGTAGCATACAATTATGATCAATAGAGTCCCACACACAAAGTACTGCGGACGCACAACGGACACGGCAAACAGACGCAAGTTAGACAAGAACGTAAAACCGCTAAAACGGACGTGCGGAGTGCACCACGTCCGCTACGTCCGCATAGCTTTGTGTGTGAGTGATGGAACGTAGTCAGACTGACTGCATTTATACGTCCAGCATTTTTGACAGACAAAATGGTTTTTCATATTAATTTTACTTCCCATCTACATCAGTCAAAAAAACGGACCGTGTGGCCACTACCTTGTCGCCAGTCAGAAAGTACGTCCGTTGTGCACGGATGCACAGTCTGCACAGAATGCGTTCGTCTGACCCTGCAGTAAGGGGTCAGCAAGATAATAGATGTTTTGGAACTAAATTTCCCAAGAATCTCTGCCAACCTAATAAGTGGCCGGGCCATCTATCATGGGTGATGCAGTTCCAAAACATCTAGCAAAATAAGGTTTCTGAATTCTGGTGTAGGGGTAAAAATAATCCCATAATGACATTCAACCAGTGGACTGGGAAGATACTGTATGTTGCGTATGGGATCAATGTTCGGTGCCCCGATATGCCAGAGGAGGTGGTTATTCAGGGGCTAGCTGCAGGGCCGGTGCTATTTTGTGCCCCAGGCAAGATCAGCTACTTGTGCCCCCCACCTTTTCTTTCATTTTTTCGTGCCTTTCTTTCGTGACTTTCTTTCCTACGTGCCTTTCTTTATTTTGTATCTGTCTTTCTTTCTTTCTTTCGTTCATTCTTTTATGCCTTTCTTTATTTCGTATCTGTCTCTTTCTTTTGTGCCTTTCTTTCAATCTTTCGTGCCTTTCTTTCTGCCGTGCCTTTCTTTCTTTCGTGCCTTTCTTTCATTCTTTTGTGCCTTTCTTTCTTTCGTGCCTTTCATTCTTTTGTGCCTTTCTTTCATTCTTTTGTTCCTTTCTTTCTGTCGTGCCTTTCTTTCTTTCGTGCCTTTCTTTCATTCTTTCGTGCCTTTCTTTCGTGCCTTTCATTCTTTGGTGCCTTTCTTTCATGCCTTTCTTTCCTGTCGTGCCTTTCTTTCATTCTTTCGTGCCTTTCTTTCTTTTGTTCCTTTCTTTCTTTCGTGCCTTTCTTTCTTACGTGCCTTTCTTTCGTGTTTTTCGTGTCTTTCTTTCGTGTCTTTCTTTTGTGTCTTTCATTCATTCTTTCATGCCTTTCTTTCTTTCGTGCCTTTCTTTCGTGCCTTTCTTTATTTCTTGCCTTTCTTTCATTCTTTTGTGCCTTTCTTTCATTCTTTCGTGCCTTTCATTCTTTTGTGCCTTTCTTTCATTCTTTTGTTCCTTTCTTTCTGTCGTGCCTTTCTTTCTTTCGTGCCTTTCTTTCATTCTTTCGTGCCTTTCTTTCTTTCGTGCCTTTCATTCTTTGGTGCCTTTCTTTCATGCCTTTCTTTCCTGTCGTGCCTTTCTTTCATTCTTTCGTGCCTTTCTTTCTTTTGTTCCTTTCTTTCTTTCGTGCCTTTCTTTCTTACGTGCCTTTCTTTCGTGTTTTTCGTGTCTTTCTTTCGTGTCTTTCTTTTGTGTCTTTCATTCATTCTTTCATGCCTTTCTTTCTTTCGTGCCTTTCTTTCGTGCCTTTCTTTATTTCTTGTCTTTCTTTCATTCTTTTGTGCCTTTCTTTCATTCTTTCGTGCCTTTCTTTCTTTAATGTCTTTCTTTCATTCTTTCGTGCCTTCCATTCTTTTTTTTCGTGCCTTTCTTTCTTTCATGCCTTTGTTTCTACTGCCTCATTTTTTCTTTAATATACATCTGATGGTGCCTGCACGTCACCATAAAATGCCCACCTTCTGCACCACTAGCAGGTCCACGAGCCGACAATGACGGCTTTGCGAGCCACCCAGTGATGTATTTAGGTTTTGTGCTGCCCTAGGCCTGACTAAACTCGTGCACCCCCTAAATTAAATTGGACACACTCCTTCCTTTCAAGGCCGCACCTCCTGTTTAAACAGCCAGACACTTTCTGGTTTTAAAGATAGCCGTTGCTATAATGCAGTGGCCATCATCCACTTAGTGCAGTACAGGCTGCATGGAGAGGCCTGCCAACAAGTTTAGGAAACTTTTGAGTCCCCTCCAAATTTACATATGACTTCTGTATTATACATAATAATACATAGAGAGGACACAATACAGGGAGTCTGGGATTTACCAATATGTCTGCATTACACATTATACACACAGAGGACACAATACAAGGAGTCTGGGATTTACTTATGTCTGTGTTACACAATACAGAGAGTCTGGGATTCACTTTTGTCTGTGTTATACATATTAAGTAAAACCGCAAAAAAAACAACTAGAATAGTAAAAGATATGATCGCATAACTCATTGGCAGAGACACGCACACACATATGGAGGAGCCCCTATAAACATCTACACACCCCGAATATGAAGGAGTGTCTAAAGACATCCAGAAACAACCTACAGAATATTCCTTAAAGACAACCCAAACCCAGTATATGGAGGAGCCCCTAAAAAGAGGGAGATTAGGGCAAAACAGGGACAGAGAGATTTGCTGCGAAAATTGGTGCTGCCCTTAGCATATAGGATACATAATGTTTATCTAAAATTGAATAACAAGCGCCACACTGATATCACCAAACTCATTATATTTTATTTTTAGTTGAAAAATAAAAAGGAATGATTAAATCAGGACTACATGACATGTATTGTGGACAGTATATATGGAGAGAGGCAGTATGGTGACAGTATATAGAGAGGCAGTATGGTGACAGTATATATGGAGGGAAGCAGTATGGTGACAGTATATATGGAGGGTTTGTGTGATGTGTGTTAGTCACTCACCACTTAGAAGAAATGCCCTCAGCTCAAACATTAACCCTTTCGCTGCTGAGGCTTTTCCCGCCCCTGTGCTGAGGTCATTTTTACCTGTTTTGCGCATCATGTTTAAACGTGTTTTGAAGGCTTATTTTAGTATATGACCCAGACATATTATATATCGTTCTTTCCGTCAGACTCGGTAGATTCATAATATGTCATTATTATATGTATACGTTATGTCATGTCTGTATATTATAACAAAAAATGCAATAAAATATGTATTTTCAATCATTTACAATGTGTAAAGTGTTTTTTTTCACATTTTAACATGCGAGCAATTGCGGTTATATTTTGTATGGGGTGCGCTTGTTAAAAAAATTAGAGATGGGGTCTCGTTACATTTTTTTTTGGGGAAAATTACACTATTTTTAACAAACGCACCGCATACAAAAATCGTTAGTGCAGCATCATTGTTCACATTATAATTGAAATGGGAACAATATTGCTACACTAACAAACCAAAAAAAATAAAAAAAAGTGTTTATTTTTTATAATTTTTTTTTTTAATTATTTTTTATTTTTATTTTTCATTTTTTTTATTTTTTACAACTTTTTTCACTGTAGTGTTTGGTATCGTTGGAACGGCCATGCTCTGGCCGATCCAACCATACCAAAATGTAACCCCTAACTGCCACGGATCGGTGGTGGCAGTTAAGGGTTAACTCTAGGACTGGCGTCATCGTGCTACGCACGATGACGCCAGTCCTCAGGGGGAGTTCCCGGAGGCTTGGCCGACATCCAAGATGTCGGCCAGCTCCGGGAAAGGATCGCGAACCGGCGCTTTTCAGCGCCGATTCGCGATCCAGCTCCCCAGGGGTTAATGACAGGCATCATTTGGAAGGGCAGGCTGTGCCCTTCCAAATGATGCCTGGGTTAACCCCCGCAGAGCCGCCGATCGGGAGGGAGAGAGGTCCGAAGGACCTCCCCCCCTCCCTTTCAGGCGCCTCCTCCGCACATGCGGGGGGGGGCGCCTGAATTTGGTGTCATCGCGCTGCCGCGATGACACCAAATTCCGGCGGCTGCTGTTCCGGATGCCGGGCTGACATCCAGGATGTCAGCCCGCACCGGAGGGGCCAGCGATCGGCCGGAACCCGGCCGAACGCTGACCCCAATGGGAGGACGCGCTCAGCGCGTCCTCAGCACACCAGCGGGAATGCTGAGGACGCGCTGAGCGCGTCCTCAGCAGCGAAGTGGTTAAAGGAGGCACCTCTTATCAGATCAGGATGCTGCAGAATGCCTGTCAGGTGGCATCATCTGGTGGCAGTGTAATAGATGGGGCTGGCTCGGCATGCTGGGTGGGGCTGGAGGCCAGCAGTATCTCTGGGGTCCCTGCTTCTCAAGTCCACAGCCTGTCTGCCATGTGCCTTGCCGCCGGCGCCGCAAGAGAACTAAGAACAAGTTGTCTGATAGTGGTAAGAGTAGCAGTGGCCCTCCTGAAAAGCCTTGCTGAGCTAGTAACCAGGTGCTAGCTAATGCCTCCTGATTTCTCCTCTATAAAAGAGGACCACACCTATCCCAAAATGCTTCTGCATTAACCTAGTGTTCTCCTCACTAGCAAGAAGATACCTCCAGTTCCTGATACCTGCTTAGACCCTTGTTGTATCCTGTCTTCTCTACGTTATTATCTGCAGATAACCCCTCTACAGTTTCCTGGCTCGAAGATCTCCTGCTACAGATCCTGTTTAAAGATCTCCTGCTACAAATCCTGTTTAAAAATCTCCTGCTACAGATCCTGTTTAAAGATCTCCTGCTACAGATCCTGTTTAACGGTATTCTACAGATCCTGTTTAAAGATCTCTGCTACAGATCCTGTTTAACGGTATTCTACAGATCCTGTTTAAAGATCTCCTGCTACAGATCCTGTTTAAAGGTATTCTACAGATCCTGTATAAAGATACCTGCTACAGATCCTGTTTAAAGATACCTGCTACAGATCCTGTTTAAAGATCTCTGCTACAGATCCTGTTTAAAGATACCTGCTACAGATCCTGTTTAAAGATACCTGCTACAGATCCTGTTTAAAGATCTCTGCAACAGATCCTGTTTAAAGATACCTGCTACAGATCCTGTTTAAAGATACCTGCTACAGATCCTGTTTAAAGATCTCTGCAACAGATCCTGTTTAAAGATACCTGCTACAGATCCTGTTTAAAGATCTCTGCAACAGATCCTGTTTAAAGATACCGGCTACAGATCCTGTTCTAAAGACCCTCTGCCTTCCCAGGAGCCTCTGCCTTCCCAGGAGCCTCTGCCTTCCCAGGAGCCTCTGCCTTCCCAGGAGCCTCTGCCTTCCCAGGAGCCTCTGCCTTCCCAGGAGCCTCTGCCTGCAAATAACGCTCTGCTTTTGTTTTCTGTTTTCCCTAAGACCTTCCTTCAGCCTCCATTCTCCTAACTATATATCTCCCTCCATACCTGGCCCTACCCTGCTCTACTTCCTATTTCTATCTACTCTCTTATGTATTTAGTATAGTTCAGTATAGTTTTAGTATTCTCTTTTCTCTACCTTTTCTCTCAGCTTGCCTTTTACTTAATCTTATTGCTGGTTATTATTTATACAGTGTCTTCCCTTCCTGTCAGTATTACCCAGCTCCTTGATATTTGTTTATTGCCTTTTATACCTTACTCCTAATAAATCCTTTTGTGTGTGTATATATATATATATATATAATATAATCTATATATATCCTTCTCTGCATAAATCATTGCACATTGGGTTCAAACCTGCCACCCCGGAACCAGCTCCGTGACACTGTCATTGCTGCGTGTGGGCAGTCGGCTCCTCCCTGGCTGATGTCAGCTGACAGGGGCATGGTGTCAGGCAGTGATTGCTGCTCCTTGAAGCCAGCCTGCCCTCACTGAGCCGTGGCACCGCTGCAGGGCCGGTGAGAAGCTTTGTCTCTCCCCTAGCAGCTTTACAATCAGGGGCAGACAGACCCATCGGGCACTCGGGCACTGCCCGAGGGCCCGCAGGTCAGTAAGGGTCCGGTTTGGGGCGACACACTGGGCCCCCGCCGGTTTCCCTCTGCCTCTGATAGAAATTAACAGGCAGCCAGCGGCGCACTGTGAAAACGCCATGGTGGTGCCTGCGCCGCCCCCTCACGTCATGTGTCAGTGCAACATGCCTGCTCCAGTGTTAGACTGGGATGCAGGCACGCTACAGGCACCACTGCAGCGTTTTCAGAGAGCGCCGCTGGCTGAAAGTTAATTTCTATGTACAGAAGGAAACCGGCGGGGGCTCACTGCGTCGCCCCAAACCGGGCCTCTACCGACCCACATCCTGACAGAGCCGGAGAGCAACGGGGGGGGGGGAAGCAATATATATCCATGTTTGAGCTGCTTTGGGCAATTCATTACCATGTTTGAGCTACTGGGGCAATTCATTACCATGTTTGAGCTACTGGGGCAATTCATTACCATGTTTGAGCTACTGGGGCAATTCTTTACCATGTTTGAGCTGCTGGGGCAATTCATATCCATGTTTGAGCTACTGGGGCAATTCATATCCATGTTTGAGCTACTGGGGGCAGTATATATCCACGTTTGAGCTGCTGGGGGCAATATATACCCACGTGTGAGCTGCTGGGGGACAATATATACCCATGTGTTGCGTTGTAGGAGATGGGTTTTTTATGGGTGTGGCCTTCTGTGGGTGGGGAACAAGGGGGCCCCATGACATCCTATTGCCCGGGGGCCCCATTAGTTGCCAGTCCACCCCTGTTTACAATCGTTGGGCAAGTAGTGCAGTATGCCAGCAGCCAGTGAAGGCCTGGCTGCTGCTTGCTTTTATAGCAGAGGCGTAACTAGAAATCTCAAGGCCCCAGTGCAAGAATCCATGAAGGGCCCCCCGCCCCCCCTCAATGCGAGAGAATTTTGCATTTTTACTAAAACCTTTTTGCACAAATACCTGTATACAGGTCCCCTGCACTATCGCCTAGTATCCCTATTATATATCCATTAGCTGTGGAATTTAATGCTATGGTAATATTAATATAATAGGATAAAAGGCTTTAGGTTATAGTATTATTAGGTTTTGAAACCAGCAGTTTTTGGATAGTGCAGGAGACACGTGTCGTATACAGCTATTTTTTGCACTCTTAAAACGGCCATACAATTTGGAAGTATTTTTAAAGAACGGGTTATGGATCCTCATATAGATTTCTCTTGTGTTATGTTACCTCATCTAGTGTGTCACCCCTCTCCTCTTAGATTGTAAGCTCTTGAGCAGGGTCCTTCCTCCTTCTGTTCAGTGTGTGTAACATGTATGTATATTTGTTATTCTGTCTCTCCCATTGTACAGCTCTAAGGAATTTGTTGGCGCTTTAGAAATGCTTGTAACTGTTATAAGGTGGAGTATTAATTAAGATCTAGTTTAATAGCCCTCTCCCCATTCTTTTATAACCCTTCTTTTAAAGAAGTTTTAAGAAAATGTTTTTAGTAAGAATGAAAAACTCTCTCCATTTAACTGAATGGGTTAATAAGCTGACTAGACCCTGCAATGAGACACCAGGAGGTGTCAGACTCATGGATAGCCAGACAAAAGATAACAAGGCCTCTGCTGCCTATTAACCCTTAAGGAGGAATGACAGAACTGTTCTGTCATAAATGCATTTACTTTAAAGACCCTAGGTCCTTAAAGGGTTAACAATCCACTGCTGAATTCCTCTGCTCCAGCCAGACTGACACACAGTAGCTGCTGTTTTTGCCGCCTCACTGGAAACTGCCGCCCTAGGCCTAGGCCTTGTCGGCCTAGGCCAAGATACAGCACTGGAGCCAACACTGCTGGCTAATTGAGCTGCACAATGAGGAATGAGTACAATAATGGAACCTGGGTTGGGGCCGGCTGTGCCCCTAGGCGGCAGTGCACCATAGGCGGTTGCCTAGCTTGCCTAGTGGGAGCACCGTCCCTGGCTAGCTGCAATAGCATAGGAGGAAGATCGTCTCTGTAAAAGTCTGTGTCAATCCCAGCATTCTGAATATAATTATTGTACGGAAATTTAAATAAGTCATCACTGCCACACTGGTGCTGAAGAGCCATTTCCATTTCCGAAGGAGGATTTTACATCGTTTTTTTTTTCTTCTTCTTCTTCACCCTTCTTGTCGCAAATAGCCGATTCTATTTCCACTCTGGGAGTTCTATTTTACAGCTTTCATGCAGATTAACGAGTCATGTGATAATTTGGCTCTTTAGAAAAAAAAATATCATTTCAAATTGCAAAGTGCTGCCAGCGTTTAATTCTCATTGCAGATGCGAGGGAAAAAAAAAAGCCATTTTCATTACTGAGGTGTCTGCATAATTTGTATTCAGCAGTAATTCTGTCTGCCTCTGGCACTAAGTGAAGTTGGTATAGGTACTAATAAGAGTCTAGTGTTAATGAAATTGTCAAGAATTATCCACAGCAGTTTAAAGGAAATCTTGACTTAATTGGAGCATTTATTGGCTGTGCGGAATCCTTATATAAACGAGGAAATGTCATAATGGGATTTCTATTTTTTTTTTTTCTTTTCTAGACGTGGAACAGAATTTTACATGTATTTCAAAATGTCTCTCGAACTGTACATCTACAACAATGTTTGTGTGGCGCGTATATAACGTACCTTGGGCGTGTCCATGAATAGCCACGTAATCATGCCTCCGATTTAGGTCCCAATCGCCATTTTTTATGTATTTATTTTTTAAGATGCTCCTTACGTATAACACGACAAGGAGAAGGACTGTATCCCTATATACAATAAAGTATCAGCACTCGTCGGCTCTTTCGAAGTGTCAACAGTCAGCAAGAATTCAGCAAAGCCCACAAGTGATGGTGTTTTTCTTTTAGTTTCTTGGACTTCATTGTGGCTTTGACAAAATCCAAGTATTAAGTGCACCATGGAGCGGATCTGCCCCTAAGTGAGAAAGTACGGTCTACAGAACCCTTTACTTTTAACTATATCCCTATTTGCAGTGTATCATGTCTATACTAAAAAAATTAGTAATTTGTGTCTGTTTTTTGTCACATTACATTTTTACATTTAGTTGTTTATTTACAAAAATTGCTGCATTCTAATATGTAATTAGTACATTTTTAAGGTGTGCACATGCATCTTATGAGCAGCAGAGAGAATATTTACCCATTTTTACACTTTAAAGAACTTGGAAAGTATAATGGAAATCAAGGGTCAAAAAATAACATAATAAGCTAGAGCAATGGATATGATGTTGAGTGGTTATACAAGCGTATGGATTCTCATCTACTGCTGTCTACCGTGTACCGACACCTGGCTTCCCATACTGACTATCCTTTGTCTGCCTCCTGCACCAACCCCTTGGCTTGCCGTGACCCTGTTAACTGGACTTCACACTGTACTGCGTCTACTTCTACTGTGGCTCAGATCACGCACATTGGGCTCCATTCCACCAATCAAATTATGATTTGATTTTCATTATCCTGATTTTCATGCTATCCATCAGTAGGAAGCTGCAGCTGCTGCCATGTGCACAGTGGCGTCACCCAGTGCGGTAACTCATGGTGTCACCCCCCTCTCCCGAGTTTTACGGTTTCCTTTTTTAACTACTCTTACTCATAAATCAGTACTCCCATATAACACTGAATGCTCATACACGGCGCACATTACTGTGAGGTTTATTGCTGTGGAGCTCTGTGATACCCTCACACATAAATTTTGGCGAACTGCCAGCAAGTACGGTGCTTGTTCGAAGGCAGTGAAAGTCCTCATAGAGAAGCAATGGTAAATCTGTTCAGAGACACCGAAAAGCAGAGAAATGTCAGTGAAATGCCCTGATGTTCAGTGGTTTCATTCAGCAGGTTTATTCAGGCGAATCCCATGAGTTTCAATGATAAAAATATTCCCGCTTTTATCCAATATCGAATAAACCGTTTATTCCTCTAATCTGTAGTAAAAAGTCTCTTTATTTATTGAATATTTTTTTAGTATCTTTTAGCCACTTTTATAAAAAAAAAATCCATTTTTTTTTAATAGCGTTTTTTTTTCTGAACACTGAAATGTCTGCGACATTTTGGTGCTCTGTGAATATCCCCTTCAGTGGTGGTTTTATTACTGCCTCCTGGAAAGTGCCAGCATAGGCCTTGCCTACCCATGACATACTTGAAAATGAGAGAAATCTCAATGTATCCTTCCTGGTAAAATATTTTTGTGTAAAAAAAATAAATAATAATAAAGAAAAAAAATAAAATTGAGGGTGTCACCTGGTACGGGCCGCATCCCCGCCCCTCCTTGTGACGCAACAGCATGTGCAGGCTTGTAATGTGAACCCCCTATTTAAGGGTGTTGCCTCAGGGCTACTGTACCCAGTTCATGGATTGCCCTGAGGTCTGTTTGTGTCTCAAGACTACCAACCCATACTGGGGTTACTCTGTGCTTCCCTTGGAATTCCAGTTTGGCATTTACCCTGCCTTGCGTGGCTCCCCATGCAGGTTCCTGTCTTCCTCATGTCTGTATTCAGAGTCCAACCTGTCCCTGCCCTGTTTTTACAGCCATAGACGACTTCCCTGCTGTTATACCTGTGTTCTGCACATAATAACTCCCCTGAACTGCGCCTGTCGACCTGCATGCTGTGCTTTTATCCGCTGCACTGTGACTCTTGCCCAACAACCCCTACAGAATCCCGACAAATCCTGACGATTCCCATCTCACCCAACAGCCCTGAAAGCAATGAGAAAAAAAATGAGTGTACAGGTACAACACATTATGTGCTAAAGTTAATAATTAACATGATTTAAAACACATAATTAAGATGTAACAAATTCTAAATGCATAATTAATACTGTTTTCAATTCATTATTAATAGGAAGACAACATTCCAGAACGAGTAGCTACTTTCCACCATCATAAACGTCTACAAGTCATATCAGACATCTTGTTTGCTCCTTTAAATCATTCCAAAACATAAATTAATCCAGTCTCCCATTTCATATATTTATGCGCTCGCTTCTTGTCCTGGGGGTTCAGTAGCTCGTTAATGCATATAAAAGATGCAAGCGGAATTACGCACACAAAAAAAGAGAGGAAAAATGCAAAGTCTGGGCAAACATCAAAGCCTGGAACCCCTGCGGTGACATCGGTTGTACAGCAGGACAACGGCAATTGGATTTAGAGACGGACTTGTCCAAAATGCACCATATTTTAATTAAGACGATTACAGTGAGGAGTAATCGCCTTAGATTAAATATTGCCTTTGTACAGTTTAAGGGTACGAATAACAGATGGCTTCTGATCATTAAGGACAGTAAAGCTGGAGCCCTGTGATTCGCACACATCACATTTGGAGGGAGGTAATTAAGTTTGATTGAAGAATTTTTAAATACTATAATGGAGAGAAATATCTAAGTGTATGCGTGTAGTATGTATATATATATGTGTGTGTTTAAATATAAAAATATATATGTATATTCAGAAATACATATGTATATTTATAAAATGTCAGTGCTGTGCAAATTCATTCTGTCGTGTATAGATCTTAAAGTGTTAATCTTAATTACTTCTGTTCAGTGTCTCATATAGCCAAAATTGCTATTAATTATAATTATGGGATCACGCAACATTTTTTTTTGTGTATGTCTAGTCTGTGAAATACAGTCTGGTTGAATCAATGCCACACGCAGACAGACAAAAAACAGACTTTAAGTTTGAACAGCATAAATCAAATGTATTAAGGGAAGTCTACTCTCAGACCTCCAAACTGTCCCAGTTTCGGAGAGACGGTCCCAGTTTTCGAGCCCTGTTCTTGTGCCCCGGATACGTTGCTTGGCATCTGAATTATGACATTCTAGCGACTTATCCTCATTCAAATAATGCAGCCCTGGAATTCATTTTAGGCTGGGGTCAGACGAGCGCAGTAATCACGTCCGTGTTGTCGCACATTAGTACGTCCGTGGTAGCAGAGAATCATGACCGATGAAGCCCCACACACGAAGTACGTCCGCACGGAAGTGTGGACGCACAATGGACGCGGCAAACGGACGCAAGTTAGCAAGAACGTAAAACCGCTAGAGCGGACGTGCGGAGTGCGCTACGTCTGCAACGTCCGCATAGCTTTGTGTGTGAGTGATGGAACGTGGTCAGACGGACTGCATTTATACGTCCAGCATTTTTGACGGACAAAATGTTTTTTCATTTTAATTTATTTTCCCTCCTACATCCGTCAAAAATATCGTCAGTCACAAAAACGTGTGGCCATTACTGCGTCTTCCGTCAAAAAGTGCGACCGTACTGCACGGGCGCACAGTCCGTAGAAAACGCGCTCGTCTGAGCCTAGCCTTAATGGTGCTGTATTAAATCTACTTCAAGCACAATGTGATTGCCTGATGAGTATGATATACCCGGGACCAGTGCGACCATTGGGCCACTTTGAAAGTGAAGGCTGTCCGAAACATATTAGTGGCAATGGTTAAAGAGAGATGGGGAAAAGGGAAGATACTGGATGGTTGGATGAGTCTTGTCAGGGGGAGAAGAGAGAAGGGGGAGAAGATGTCGGGGAGTGATGTGAGATAGGATCCAAACTGCCAGACGTGAACAGAGACAGCGTAGAAGACGCCAGATCCTTTTCTGCCCCTGTTGGAAACAGGGAGCCGTTAACGGAAAATATTGGTACAAGCCGATAGATAACCCTCAGTGGTTCACTGTCACCTATTCATAACATGCCACAGTTTTAACCTTTTTAAGTGTACAGTTACACAAAAAAAAGGGACGCTCGGAGTTGCAGGTCATTGCAGACAGATGGTGGAGCCATTCAACTAGAAGTGCTCATGGACGAAGGAAAAGGGAACGGTTACCGACAGGAAAAGCGAGCTCCTCGTTAATGTTTCTCTCTCTTTTCTCCCTGGCATTCAGGCACCACCTTCTGGTACCGAGAGTATTTTCTTTTTCGGGGGGGGGGGGGTTGATTTCAAGCAGTTTTCTGTTGTAATTTGCCTAAATCAGAGGAGGCTGTAAAGTCGGTGAAGCATAAAGCAAAGCTGGGATATTAGGTCCCATGTTAGTCATAAAATACAGAAATTCATTCAGCTTTTATTAAGAAGGCTCACACAGCTCTCTTGTAAATAGGGGTATGTGAATGCCTGAGTGTATTTGAGGTTTATGCCTGTATGTAGATGAATGTGCATGCTGACAGCATAGAGCAGCTGGAATACCACCGGCTGGTGCCGGTGAAAATAATTTCATTTATGGGGAAAGCAACCCCACAGATTCGTGCGTGCACTACAGTGTGTGACCGGCCCCGTTGAAGCATCACAACGTTGCGAAGGACGCCAAGAGGCACATCGTTATCGTCTGACCCCGTCCTTAAGTGGCACATGCCTCAAAGAATTGTGATTAGTGTTTGCAGGAGATGTTTTTTACTCTGTCTACTTTGTCTACTATAGGTATTGTTAGTTCAAGGATTTTATTCTATAACAAAGGAAGGCAACCTGTAGCTCCTACGCCACATAACGCCTGGTAGACCCAAGTGACGGTTGCACAAAATTCAGCATACTGGATGCGGCTGACATCTTTTTTAATCCCAAAGTGGAAATGTTCCTGGTGAGGGTATAATTATAAACCCACCAGTCTGTCTTTTGGCTGAGAAGCAGCGTGAACATACTGTTTGTGGTTACTTAGAGAGCATCTCTTGGTTTCATTAGGTAGGTCCCACCTAACCAGAGGTGTCATGAAGTGGTGGGTGAGCTTAAAACTTTAATGGCCATTCAAGTAAACCAAAACCTCTGTGTTTTGTTTCGCGCATGGAGCCACAGGGGTGAGCACAAATTAAATTTTTTTTCCTTTTTGTTTTATGGTTTACGCAGCCGCCCTGGTAGGGAATAGGTGCAAAACTTTTTTTTATTTTTTATGAATTTACAGCTTAGTGAATGACGAATTGCCCCGAACTGAGAAATTTGTCATCCGGTGCAATTCGGAGGTTAGTGAATAAACCCTTTCCCTGCGGAGGACGTGTGGGGAATGTCCTCATTGACTCCCGCTGTATGCGGGGGACGTTCCCCACACGTCCTCCGCTACTGGGAGCCCAGGGAGAGATACTTACCTCTCTCTCCGGGGTCCTGCGGCGTTCTGACTTCCTGGAAGTCAGACGCCGAATTTATGTGCCTCCTCGAGCAAAATTACATAATCGTGCAGGCATGATGATGTCATTTTCAGGCAAACCCCCGGCAATGCCAGGAGATCGCCTGAAAGTTAGAGGGGGCGGATCCCTCTCCCTCCCGATCAGGAGGTCACACAAAGAAAAGCCAGGCACTGCTTAAAAGGGGAGAGTCTCCCCTTTTAAGCGGTGACTGGCTTTAACCCCTCAGGCACCGGGCCGCGATTCAGCGCCGTCCGGTGCCGAATCGCGACATAGCTCCGATGGAGGCCGCCATCTTGGATGGCGGCTCCACCTCCGGGTCCCCCTCACTACCCGACGTCATTGCGCATTGACTTCAGTTAGCCGGGGAATCCCTGGTGGAGATAGGGGGTTCATGTGAACCACTATATATCCCAAACAGTGGCAGCTAGAGGGTCATGTAGGGTGTCATTTGAAAGGCCTGAGCATGGCCTTTCGAATGATACCAAACATGACCAGGTTATCAGTAAAGCCAAAATTTTTAAATATTTAAATAAATAAAAACATGTTTTTTTCGTGTTATTTTTATTAATGCAGCAATATTGTTCCCATTTAAATTATAATGTGAAAAATGATGCTGCACTAATGATTTTTTTCTATGGGGTGCGTTTGCTAAAAATCACGTAATTCCACCCAAAAAAATGTAACAAGTCCCCATTTCAAATTTTTTTAACACGCGCACCCCATAGAAAACATAACCGCAAACGCTCATGTGATAAAATGTGAAAACACTTTACACGCTGTAGATGATTAAAAAAATCAAAATTTTATTGCATTTTGTGTTATAATATACAGACAGGACATGACGTATACATGCAAAAATTATATATTATGAATCTGCGGAGTCTGCCGCAAAGAATGATATATATTATGTCTGGGTCATATAATAAAACGTGGCTTCAAATCGCGTTTAAACATGATGAGCGAAACTCTTAAAATGAGCTCAGCACACAGCGGTGAAATGGCTCAGCAGCGACAAGGGTTAAAAACGATTTAACCGTAAACGAAGGTATAATTTGCTGTAAAGAATACTCCTCTTTTTACATCCATCCTAGCAGTCTGGATAATGAACACTCGTGTAAATGTATTTCCTTGGTGAGTTTTTATCATATGGTACACATTAAAGCCTGGCTGTGACACCTTGCAGGGCCTGGCTGTGACACCTTGCAGGGCCTGGCTGTGACACCTTGCAGGGCCTGGCTGTGACACCTTGCAGGGAATGGCTGTGACACCTTGCAGGGCCTGGCTGTGACACCTTGCAGGGTCTGGCAGTGACACCTTGCAGGGCCTGGCAGTGACACCTTGCAGGGTCTGGCTGTGACACCTTGCAGGGCCTGGCTGTGACACCTTGCAGGGCCTGGCTGTGACACCTTGCAGGGTCTGGCAGTGACACCTTGCAGGGCCTGGCAGTGACACCTTGCAGGGCCTGGCTGTGACACCTTGCAGGGCCTGGCTGTGACACCTTGCAGGGTCTGGCTGTGACACCTTGCAGGGTCTGGCAGTGACACCTTGCAGGGTCTGGCTGTGACACCTTGCAGGTCTGGCAGTGACACCTTGCAGGGCCTGGCAGTGACACCTTGCAGGGCCTGGCTGTGACACCTTGCAGGGCCTGGCTGTGACACCTTGCAGGGCCTGGCTGTGACACCTTGCAGGGTCTGGCTGTGACACCTTGCAGGGCCTGGCTGTGACACCTTGCAGGGTCTGGCTGTGACACCTTGCAGGGCCTGGCTGTGACACCTTGCAGGGCCTGGCTGTGACACCTTGCAGGGTCTGGCTGTGACACCTTGCAGGGCCTGGCAGTGACACCTTGCAGGGCCTGGCTGTGACACCTTGCAGGGCCTGGCTGTGACACCTTGCAGGGCCTGGCTGTGACACCTTGCAGGGCCTGGCTGTGACACCTTGCAGGGTCTGGCTGTGACACCTTGCAGGGCCTGGCTGTGACACCTTGCAGGGCCTGGCTGTGACACCTTGCAGGGCCTGGCTGCAGCTGATGTACTCTTGAGCTGTGGCATTTATTTTGCAGAGCCGGTGCAATCTCAGTAAAAATAGCTCCTAGCATGGCCCCAAAAATAACTATTGCTCTGCGAGGGCATATTGGCTGCCGTGGGATGCGCGCGCAGCCTCTACCGCGGTCTGCTGCGAGCGCATCCGGGCGATAGAGCTGCGCGCGCATCGCATTCTCCTCGGATGCGCGCGCAGCCGACCTGAAGGTCTGCGCGCGCATCCGACGGAAACCGGATGCAGGACGACGGACAGAACTCTTTTATAGAGTTTATATACACTTATAGAGGTACAGCGGTTGTCGTCTCCCAAGCTACGGTATGTAATTCAAATGCACTAGTTTCCACTTGTTAACTGTAAAATAGAAGCTTAATAACTCTTTTCGTGTTGGCAGCTCTGAGAAGGAGCTTTATACCTGCATTTTGCTAATCTCGCACATTCTGCTGTTTATTATGTATTATTATTTTAGCCATGTTCAAAATATCTGTATAAATTGGTGCTTGGTCATTTTCAAGCCTTTCACTGGTGATGAGACTTGATCCACCTGAGGCTCCTATCCAAAAGCCTGATATCAAGGAAACTCAAAATGTGGGGATTAAAGTTTTTCCACACATAATCTTTATTGTCCATCAATCGGCTGCAGCACCATGGAGGGACTCACTGGACCACACTGTGCAGCTGCAGCACCATGGAGGGACTCACTGGACCACACTGCGCAGCTGCAGCACCATGGAGGGACTCACTGGACCACACTGCGCAGCTGCAGCACCATGGAGGGACTCACTGGACCACACTGCGCAGCTGCAGCACCGTGGAGGGACGCACTGGACCACACTGCGCAGCTGCAGCACCATGGAGGGACGCACTGGACCACACTGCGCAGCTGCAGCACCATGGAGGGATGCACTGGACCACACTGTGCAGCTGCAGCACCATGGAGGGACTCACTGGACCACACTGCAGCTGCAGCACCATGGAGGGACGCACTGGACCACACTGCGCAGCTGCAGCACCATGGAAGGATGCACTGGACCACACTGTGCAGCTGCAGCACCATGGAGGGACTCACTGGACCACACTGCAGCTGCAGCACCATGGAGGGACGCACTGAACCACACTGTGCAGCTGCAGCACCATGGAGGGACGCACTGGACCACACTGTGCAGCTGCAGCACCATGGAGGGAAGCACTGGACCACACTGTGCAGCTGCAGCACCATGGAGGGACGCACTGGACCACACTGTGCAGCTGCAGCACCATGGAGGGACGCACTGGACCACACTGTGCAGCTGCAGCACCATGGAGGGACGCACTGGACCACACTGTGCAGCTGCAGCACCATGGAGGGACGCACTGGACCACACACTGTGCAGCTGCAGCACCATGGAGGGACGCACTGGACCACACTGTGCAGCTGCAGCACCATGGAGGGACGCACTGGACCACACTGTGCAGCTGCAGCACCATGGAGGGATGCACTGGACCACACTGCGCAGCTGCAGCACCATGGAGGGACGCACTGGACCACACTGTGCAGCTGCAGCATGTGCCTCCTGCCCCACCCCTGCTCTGGAACATGGCTGGATTCCTAAAACTGCAGCATGCTGAAGTCTAGAATGATTTGGAAAGCTCCCCCTGTGTAACAGTTGGGAGATGCATCAAAATAAATTGCTTTCCCTTAGTGTCTAAACCAGCAGCGATGCATATAGCAAATCGAGGTGTATTTGTATTTCGCTAAACCTTCTTGCAGCCCTGAGGGCCTGTTCTATCATCTCAGGTCTATACAGTATGCTTAATTTTTGGCCCATTTTGGAAAGTCCTGCTGATTGGATATTAAATACGCCATGGTACATTCCATTCTGGAAATGGAATCTCCCAGATCTGCTTCTTGGCACAGACCATGGTTGGTGTACATAGCATTGGCTTCTTGTATGAAGCTCAGGACATGTACTGTTCACCTATTTTATCACAGGGCTTGATGAACCCATGGGCTGATGGAGCTTTCTCTCATGCTCCTATATCTGTACACAAATCTTTAGAAGACTTTGCCTGTTTTCTAAAAATGTGCTAGGTTTTCATACTAGCTTCTGAAACTGATGCTGGATTGTCAACCCGTTTTCATATTGGTTGGATACAAGAATAGCTCTTATGCGTAAGATCCCTCAATCCGTTTAACTGGTCTCAAAATAGGACATTTTGTACAGAAGTGTTTTTTTTTTTTCTCTTAGTACGTGTGGATATATTTTCTTTATGTGCTTGGCACCATTGTTTGTGATTGACAGGTGTTACAGGCAACATTTAGATACTGATGTTTGTAGCCACTTGTCTAGCACAATGTGCATATATAGAATTCTGTTTTCATTGGGGCATAATAAAGAAAATTCTGCACTTACACATACAGTGCTTATATTAAGCGTAAGATACATATTGCCCAATTTCTTTAAGATGTGCATTGGAGAATTAAAACTGTTTGAGCACTTGGTAGAGATTTTTACGAAGGAAAGCTAGTAATGTTTGTGCAGGCGGCCTTTTCTATAAAATATCATTTTAATAGTGTTACAGGAAAGTGTATCAATTTACCTGTAAAGTCAATACACCTAACCACCCTACAGATGTTGAGCGCTGAAACTACTCAAGGCAGGAGGCTGTACCGTGCGGATTTAAAGTGCAATGTGTCAGTCATTTATAAAGGGGGAATAGCTCCGATGCTGCAGGACATGAAGCATGCTGTGAGTCCAAGGGCAGATTTAGTTTGTTGGAATAAAAGGGGGGCTGGGGGGTGTCTAGAGGTGTACTAAGATTTTTGAGTGTAATTCTTTATGTTGGATATTGTCATGCCAGTCCATGTGAAAAGGTTTCTCACGATGATAGTGGAGGTGGGATGAGCACCGTGCAGACATTTAGGATGGTTTTGAGCCACAGATGCTATTTTTATAAGTGATCAAAACTATTGTATATGTGGGGCAGGGCTAGTACTGAAAAGAGCATAGAAAAATGCTTTACTTTTGACATCAGTAAGTTTGCACAATAGGACAGGTCCACATGCAACAAAACATGTTTGTGGATATGTGACAATATTTCCAGCAGGCTGTATGAAGTCCTAAGAAAACGTGCCAATTTGGGGGAAGTGCGCCCAGTGAGGACTTACAGACTATTTTTTTGGTATGTGGCAGTGGTCGCATTCAGGGTTTTTAGAATGACCATGTGATTTGAAATTGTCCTGTTGAGGTCGATGTGGCCTATGTGTTAGCAGCGAATTTTTGATGGGCATTTGTGGAGACCACTCCAATCTTAATGAATCCATACCTATGTATTAAATGTACAGGAATTTGTGTGTGTGTGACCCTTCGTGAAGCGAGTTACAGTAACAAGTTCTGTAGCGCTGTGCAATGGGTGAGACAGAATAACAAATATACAGTTTAAACGCACAGTACAGTAGGTGAGAGGACCCTGCTCGAGTTTACAATCTAAGAGGATAGCGTTGACACACTAGGTGAGGGTTAATAGAGAGTGTAAAAATTAAAGAAAGTTATCACACAATCTGTAATAACATAAATCTTAAATTCATAAAATAAGAGGAAGATCTGTTCTGCTAAATATTATTCCAAAATGCAAGTTTCAGTAGATTGTTAGCGTACAGAATTGTGTAGTAAAAAAAGCCAAATCCACATTCACCCCCCTAGTACAGGGGTCAGAAACCTTGGTCCGCCAACTATTTTGGAACTACATTTCCTTTTGATGCTCAGATACAGATATTCGAGTTTCTGAACCTCGTGGGAAATGTAGTTCCAAAATACTAGGAGGGCCAGTTTTAAATTCATGTCTGATGTCGGAAGAAAAATATCAGTGGCTTCCTTTTTCCAATTCCCAGAATATCTCCTGTCCCAACACTTCTACATAATTAAAATTCTAGTAACTTGTGGCTCCTGAATTTGTCAAGCCCTGCCTCCAGTCATTTCTTCTTTTAGTGAATTTTTCTTAGGTTGAAACATTGTGAAATGTATCACTATTTGGTCATCTCTCTCTTAACAGTGAAGGTACTTTCCCTTCATTCCGAAAGTGGCTTTATGTGTTTCCAATCACACTATTTTCCTCTTTGTTTGACCGGCACGTGATCTTTTTGTGGAAGTTGAGGTGACAGGTGCTTCACATTTTAGGGCCCATGTGATAGAGCTTCCTCTATTAATCTCACTTCTGAGTCAGCTCACCTATTACAGTTTTATCTTTATGTATGTATACTTGGGTGTATTTTGTGTGTGTGTGTGTGTGTGTATATATATATATATATATGTTTTATGCCCCCCCTTATTTTTTTTCTTCCCTGCTCCCTTGCATTTGTGTGGGTATATGTACAGTATATAGATTTATTATTCCTTTCTAATAGTCTGTTGAACCTGCCACTCATGCTCCTGATATTTTCCATGCACTGATTTTACTTTTACACTATACATCATGCCATCCCTTCTGTGTTTTAATGTATATCTTTTTATTGCATGTAAATTTTCAGCATCCGTTTCTTGCTTTTCCTGCACATCACACATTTGGCACTATTTTACTGTTTAATACTCCTACCCCCACTCGCCTACTGACTGATATCAATAGATGACTTTGCCAATTTGCTGTGTCTTATGTTATACATTCTATGTTCTGCCAGAATACTTCCAACATGAACAATAGGAGGCCCTCCACAACTTGTCATAATCTTTCACTACTGATTTATTTTCTGAACCTCGGGACTAACGAAGTAAGTGTGTGTGTGTGTGTGTGTGTGTGTACACAGTCACAAAGTCTGAGGCGGGCACTCATTACCAAGTTGTAGTGAGCCTTTTCCTCGCTCAAATCCTGCGGTGCTGCCCTGGTGCTAAGTATTAAAATGGGTAGCTGGAAGAACTCAGGGTCTTGTAAAAATCCTTTTTTTTTTTTTTTTTTTATTCAAACCATTAAAAATCAATGTTTTGGCCCCTTGATGCCTTTTTTGTCAAGGTAAAAAACCCGGTTTGAGTGCCTCCCGCTACCTATCTATATCCAGGATGCAAAAAAAGTAGGAAATTGGAGACTTCATTTGCATTTGTCTTACCCAGTGTTCCTTGCTGCACATGAGCTCTGTGAAACAGTTCTCTGAATTGCTGGGATGTGTAAATGTCTTCTGCAATAATAAACTTTATTATTTACTGTGTAGAGACTTTTAGGCTGGGTTCACGCCTCAGCGTTTTACAGCGCGTTCCTGCGCGCTGTAATACGCCGAGACACGGAAATCCCATGATTTCCTATGGAAAGAAACAAAACAAACCCATCAGAGATAGCAAGAACATTAGGCGTGGCCAAAACAACTGTTTGGAACAAAGAAGAAATGCACCGGTGAGCTCAGCAACAACAAAAGACCCGGGAGACCACGGAAAACAACTGTGGTGGATGACCGAAGAATTCTTTCCCTGGTGAAGAAAACACCCTTCACAACAGTTGGCCAGATCAAGAACACTCTCCAGGAGGTAGGTGTATGTGTGTCAAAGTCAACAATCAAGAGAAGACTTCACCAGAGTGAATACAGAGGGTTCACCACAAGATGTAAACCATTGGTGAGCCTCAAACAGGAAGGCCAGATTAGAGTTTGCCAAACAACACCTAACAAAGCCTTCACAGTTCTGGAACAGGATCCTATGGACAGATGAGACCAAGATCAACTTGTACCAGAGTGATGGGAAGAGAAGAGTATGGAGAAGGAAAGGAACTGCTCATAATCCTAAACATACCACCTAGGGTTGCACCGATACTAGTATCGGTATCGGGGCCGATACTGGGTACTGCAGGAGTACTTGGTACTCGTGCAGTACCACCCGATATTTTTTCCGATACCGGAAGCCGGCATTGAGCCGGCTTGCCAGCATCCGAGGGGCTGCGGCGGCTGTCCAAATGCTCTATCGGCATTCAGACAGCCGCCCCTGCGATACTTACCTTCCTGGGCGCCGCCAGGAATGTCTCCGCGCGGGCGCTCGTTGGAAGGACCCCAGCCGCGACCATGTGATCACGGCTGGGGTCCTTCCAAGGAGCGCGCTCACGGAAGCTTTCCCGGCGGCGCCCAGGAAGGTAAGTATAAACACACTGAGCAGCTGCAGGGCCTGTCTGAATGCAGATGGAGCATTCAGACAGGCCCTGCAGCTGCTCTCCGTGACGATACTTACCTTCCTGGGCGACGCCGGGAAAGTTTCCCCGCGCGCGCTCCTTGGAAGGACCCCAGCCGTGATCACATGGTCCCACGTGGTCGCGGCTGGGGTCCTTCCAACGAGCACTCGCGCGGAGACATTCCCGGCGGCGCCCAGGAAGGTAAGTATCGTCGGGGGGGGGTCCAAGTTGGGGGGCATACCCATGAGCTGGGGGGGCATATCCATGAGTGAGCTGGGGGGCATAACCATGTGTGAGCTGTGGGGGCATACCCATGTGTGAGCTGGGGGTCAAATCCATAAGCTGGGGGTCAAATCCATAAGCTGGGGGGGCATATCCATGTGTGAGCTGGGGGGGCAAATCCATAAGCTGGGGCAGTATGAATATATATCGGGGGGGATATACATGTGAGCTGGGGGCATTTTTATATGGTCTGTTCTTATTGGAAAGCGTCACATGACATTAAAGAAAAGTATCGGGACTCGGTATCGGTGAGTACTTTTAAAAAGTATCGGTACTCGGTCTTAAAGTGGTATCGGTGCATCCCTAATACATCATCAGTGAAGCATGGTGGTGGTAGTAGTGTCATGGCGTGGGCATGTATGGCTGCCAATGGAACTGGTTCTCTTGTATTTATTGATGATGTGACTGCTGACAAAAGCAGCAGGATGAATTCTGAAGTGTTTCAGGCAATATTATCTGCTCACATTCAGCCAAATGCTGCAGAACTCATTGGACGGTGCTTCATTGCAGATGGACAATGACCCAAAGCATACTGCAAAAGCAACCAAAGAGTTTTTGAAGGGACAGAAGTGGAATGTTATGCAATGGCCAAGTCAATCACCTGACCTGAATCCCATTGAGCATGCATTTCACTTGCTGAAGACAAAACTGAAGGAAAATGCCCCAAGAACAAGCAGGAACTGAAGACCGTTGCAGTAGAGGCCTGGCAGAGCATCACCAGGGATGAAACCCAGCGTCTGGTGATGTCTATGGGTTCCAGACTTCAGGCTGTGATTGACTGCAAAGGATTTGCAACCAAGTATTAAGAAGGGAAAGTTTGATTTAGAATTATTATTCTGTCCCATTACCTTTGGTCCCTTAACAAGTGGGAGGCACATCTGCAAACTGCTGTAAGTCCTACATCGTTCACCTGAGTTGGATGTACATACCCTCAAATTAAAGCTGACAGTCTGCAGTTAAAGCACATTGTGTTTGTTTCATTCCAACTCCATTGTGGTGGTGTATAGAGCCAAAGATGTTAGAATAGTGTCAATGTTTCTGGACCTGACTGTATATTCCTTTAACTCTTGCATCAGCCCTCTATTTTTTTTTTCTTTACCTGAAAAGCTGACCATGTCTTTAAATGACTTTAGTCAAGAAGACCTAAAGGGCCAATGCCCTACAAATGCTGACATTTCGCAAAACTAAAATCTGAGGAGCACAACACTGGCACTTACTGAATGACTTCTATAGAGTGCTTTCAGACACCTCCGTTGTGTTTTTTTTTTCTTCCTCCAAGTGATGTTACAGCTTTTTCTTTTTAATAATCTTGCAATCAACTTGTCAGTTTTTGTTTCTCAATTATTGGATTTTGAGGGTAGATTGATCTGGGCAACATAATTTAAAAATGTTAGCATAAGTTTTGTTCACTTTATGTTGCAAAGGGATCTGCTTACACTGTATAAAGTGTAAATAAACGTGCAGTCGTTGCTGCTGTGTATATATGCAGTGCTGTCCTTGGATCTATAACCTGCGGAGAGACTGAATTGCTACGTTGCTTACGTATGGTTTATATCTCACTAGCTTTTGCCCGCGGCTTCGCTCGCGTGGATTTTCGAATTTGTTAATTTTTTTTTTTTTTTACCACCCCCCCTCCCCTTCCCCCCCCCACTTGGGATTTTTGGAAAATTGTAAAACACGTGCTTTTTTATTTTTCAAGAAGAATGTAAGTGCCAAATTTCACACCTGTAACATCTTTGGTTTTTGAAATATAGGTATAGCGATAAAGATATTCTCTCCCCCCCCCCCCCCCCCACTGGATTTTTGGAAAACGGTAAAATACATGTTTTATTTTCAAGACGAATCTAAATACCAATTTTCACGTCCGTAACATCTTCTGTTTTTGAGCTATAGGTATCCTGTTGAAAAGTATTCACCCCCACCCCTTTTTCACCCACCACGTGGGATTTTTGGAAAATGGTAAAACATGTGCTTTTGTTTTTTTTAATTTAAGTGCCAGATTTCACACCTGTAACATCTTTGGTTTTTGGAAATCTAGGTATACTGATAAAAGTATTCAACCCCCCCCCCCTTTTTTTTCCCACTGGATTTTTGGATAATGGTAAAATAGGTGTTTTTGTTTCTCAAGACAAATCTAGATACCAATTTTCACGTCTCTAACATCTTCTGTTTTTGAGATGTAGGTATCCTGTTTGGAAGTATTCACCCCACTTTTTCTTTAACCCCCTCCCACTTGGATGGATCAAAATCCTTATCCTTATCCTTACCTACAAAACCCTCACTAACTCAGCGCCCCACTACCTGTCCTCACTAATCACCAAATACACCCCAGCCCGCTCCCTAAGGTCAAACAGTGACCTGCGCCTAGCTTCTCCCCGCATCACCTCTTCCCATGATAGACTGCAGGACTTCTCACGCGCAGCCCCCACTCTCTGGAACGCTCTCCCTCGTACTGTCAGACTTTCCCCTAACTTCTCTTCCTTCAAACGCTCCCTTAAAACGTTCCTATTTAGGGAAGCCTACCACCCAACTCACTGACGCAACCATCAATCACTCTCACCTTACAGTCCTCTCCTCCTGTTTCCAACCCCAACCCTCCCAGATTGTGAGTTCCTACGGGAATAGGGCCCTCATCTCCTCCTGTACTGTTTGTCAAATGTTGTTCAATGTATTGTAACCCTGTCTATACTGTGCTTATTGTACAGCGCTGCGCAATATGCTGGCGCTTTATAAATAAAGAATAATAATAATAATAATAAAATGTTTGGAAAATGGTAAGACACATCTTTCTTTATTTTCAAAAGATTGTCATTACCAAACTTCACACCTGTAACATCTTGGTTTTTGAACTATAGATATACTGATAAAAGTATTCAGACCCCTTTCCCTCGACCCCCCCCCCCCCCCCCATTGTGGAAAATGGCAAAACACATGTTTGGTTTTTTTTCACGAAGATTGTAAATACCAAATTTCACACCTGTAACAGCTTCGGTTTTGTAAATATAGGTATACTGATAAAAGTATTCAACCCCCTCCCCCTTTTTGCCCCCCAAGGAATTTTCAGAACATGGTAAAATACGTGTTTTATTTTTCAAGACGAATCTAAATACCGTTTTTTTTTTGGTTTTTTTTTTGGTTTTTTTTTTTCACGTCTGTATCATCTTCTGATTTTGAGCTATAGGTATCCTGTTTAAAATATTCAACCCCCTTTTTTTGCGCCCCCCCCCCCCCCCGGTTGAATTTTTGAAAAACGGTAACATACGTGTTTTTTTTATTTTTCAAGACGAATCTAAATACTTTTTTTTTTCCACATCTGTAACATCTTCTGTTTTTGAGCTATAGGTATCGTGTTTAAAATATTCAACCCCTTTTTCACCCCCTTAGGGGCAGAGTTTCCAAAAATCCTTGCTTAGTGGGTGCCTACATAGAAACATAGAAAAATGTCGGCAGATAAGAACCTTTCGGCCCCTCTAGTCTGCCCAATTACATGGATACTTTACCTGGATTTATCTTTTGTTTAGGATAGCCTTATGCCTATCCCATGCTTGCTTAAATTCAATTACTGTTTTGGCCTCTACCACTTCTACTGGAAGACTGTTCCATGTATCCACCACCCTCTCAGTAAAATAATGCTTCCTGATGTTACTTTTAAACCTTTGCCCCTCTAATCTAAGACTATGTCCTCTTGTTTTGCTACTTTGTTTCCTTTTAAATATACTCCCTTCCTCTA
Organism: Leptobrachium leishanense; assembly: GCA_009667805.1. Taxonomy (NCBI): domain Eukaryota; kingdom Metazoa; phylum Chordata; class Amphibia; order Anura; family Megophryidae; genus Leptobrachium; species Leptobrachium leishanense. The sequence continues at coordinate 29,855,868 of CM019071.1, read as the reverse complement.
CCTTGTGGATTCCCTTTACGTATTTAAATGTTTCTATCATCTCTCCTCGGTCTCGTCTTTTTTCCAAGCTGTACATGTTAAGATCATTAAGCCTTTCCTGGTAACTTTTCTCCTTCAAGCCGTACACCATTTTAGTAGCCCTTCTCTGAACTCTCTCTAAGATGTCTATATCCTTCTGGAGATACGGTCTCCAGTACTGCACACAGTACTCCAAGTGAGGTCTCACCAGTGCTCTGTACAGTGGCATGAGCACTTCCCTTTTCCTACTGCTAATACCTCTCCCTATACATCATAAAAACAGTACACCTTCAAAATTTCACGTTCCTAGGTTAAACAGTTTCAGCTGGGCGTTGAGTGAGTCAGTCAGGACTTTCGTGTGTGTGTGTGTGTGTATATATATGTATATATATATATATATATATATATATAATTCCAGTAAGGTCGTCCGATTCACCGTCTCGGCAGATTCTGCTGCATCTGTAACTCCTCTTCCAAACGTGTCACATAAATAATGCTTCTCTGCAACTACACGTGATTGTGTGTGTGTGTGTAATAAATATACTGCATATGAGTTTTAAGCGACTAAAATGTACTTCAAGGGTTAGTAGTATAAAAAACTTAATATGTGCAAATAATGCCCAGCGTAGGGGTTTTTGACCATCATGTGCTCTAAGGAACACATGGGCTCCTATTAGTTTCTTACGGATTATTTGATTGGCCTGTAATAATATTTATGAGCCAGGTGTACAACGCTAGAGCCAGTAGCTACCTGGATTTGTGAAACCTTGGTCTAGGCGGCTTCCTGCAGCAAGACACATCTTGCCCAAAGAGCTCCCAGGAGGCCTCGGCACATGATGATAAAAAGTGAGTTTTGACCCTCTTGGGAAGGGGCTTGGGTCTGGATCATTAGGGGGTTAATAATAATAACTGACCCCTTTGAACCCCATGTCTGTTTTTATTCCCGGTGTTCTTTTAAAGCATCCACTTCATTCTTGACAATTGCTGCAGGAATTGTCTTTGTGTCATGTTTGTATTAAACTGGGTCATGATGCTGGAACTAATCTGCTTATCCTATATTTCTTTCCCCCCCACTTGTCTCAGCATGTTGTTGCTGTTATTATAAAAGCTTGCTACTAATGCAAATTGTACAGATTTCCATCTGCTATCCATTAATGTGCGTACTATCCTGTCTACATGTGGGAATAAATAGGTGTAAAGTGCTGCGCTGTTCACAGCCTAGACTTGTAGAGAATCACAGCAAAGTACTTTATTACTTTAATAGTCTAGTATCCTAAGCAGTTCTCAGGAAGCAGAAGTGGATGCGGTGCCTATTGAATTTCCCTTTAAAGGTATACTATGTTAAAGAGATTTCCCCTTTATTTTTTCTATCAGTCTCTGCCCAATAATAATAATTACCAGTATTTATTTTCCGTCCTGTTTTGAGGGTAATTTAGTTCACCTTTTCCCAATCGCTGCATGCAGTTCCTTCTCTTCTGCTGGGGACTCCCAAACTCGCTAAAGGCGCAAGCTGAGCAGCCCTAAAAAAAGTTCAGTCGAGGGTAAGGACAACTTATCTCTGAGATGATAAGCCAAAGATGCAGAAGAGCCAGGGGATAGCAAATGACCCAACTGTTAAACCTCAATATATATACATTATAGCGCAGCACATACCAGCAGTGTGTCTGTAATGTGTTTTGTTATATAGACAAACACCCCAAGACCTGCCACCTCTCCCCCCCCCCCTGACCAACAGCACTCGAGCTCTTGCCCATGTGGGACCCAAGAACAGAAAAGTCACAAAAAGAGAACCCCCCCCCCATATTTTTTTTTTGATTTCTTTTTTCAAATAAACTCGTTGTATACGGTCTAGCACAACTCTTCAGCTGAGGCGTTTGGGAGTAAAGCGTTGAAATATCTGGCAGCAGCGTCCTCAGGATCTTGTATCTCCTCCGGGATGTCTTTGCAGCTAGAGATTAGATCTGTGGGAGTGATTTATCAAGGTTCTCCAAGGCTGCATGGAGTTCCCCACGGTGTGTGGCCTGGTCAGCCTTGGTCACCTACGCGTGCTGGTATAGGGCCAATGTACATGCGTCTATGTTGACACGGAGCCTGTCCAAACTATTCTTGAGGTCTGCCTGGAGGTCATCCTTGCTTGTAAGGAGACGGCGCTGGCACAGCTCTTGGGTCATCCTATCTGGTGCTGGGCCCACCCTCTCCCTGCTGGACGCGGCCTGGAGCTGCCAACTAGGGGTAGTCTGGCCTGTTCGGCAATCAGCGGCGAGATAAGCACTGTGTGATGTCTGTCTGGCTTGACTTGCATTACGATTTGATCCTGTGCATAGCAGGATCCTCCGGAGACCCAAGGCACTGTACCGATTAGGCCGGTTGTGCTGCTGTACGCTAAAAAGGAGCAGGTGAAGCGCGAGAGCAACAGCTACGGGGCCATCTTTTGAGCTCGACCAAACCCTGCTCCCCCCCCCCCCAAATAGCCTCCCTTTTAAAGTCTGAACGCAGAGAAGCCAGCAAGCAGCTGGATGACAACTACACATTTTTGGTAGTCGGGTGCTGTTGGTAGGGCCCCCCCCCCCACCATAGATATTCAAATTATGATCCAGACTTTTAGGAACTACAGGAAAAAACCCTAGAAGCCATTGGCCTCCCACTACTGAATTTGTCAAGCCCTGCATGTTGACCACGCTTATTTCACAGAGATCATTCTTAAGAACATAGAATTTATTTCTCACGACGGTATTAAAGTTTCTGTTCCGTCACGAGATAAAAGTATCAAATTTACCATTTTGTGTTTTTTAAATTAAAAAAAAAAAACTTTAAAGCAATAAAATGATAGATTAGTAGACTTTGTAGATTTAGTCACTTTTATTATTGTGAAATACAAAATGTAATGTCTATGATCTGTCTCCGATGAATGTAAACTCTCACCTTTTCAAATTCTGTATGTTTTCATGTCCTTTGGTTCAGTCTGCAGGCCTGGCAGGGAGGTCACACTATACAAAGGAAGATTAAGCCTGCAAAGCACAGAGGAAAGAAGCCGTTTTCCTTCTTTTGTGCCAAACGCGACTTCCACTAGAGACAGAAATGTGTCTTGCTTTTGTATTTGAGAATTTTATCTTTACTCTCTCGGTCTTTCAGTTACTGCAACGTTTTTCTTCTCTTCGTGGTCTTATATTTCTCGTTCCGATTTTTTTATATAGTAAATAATATGTAACATAATAAATGCATGATAATAACATCAGATCACATTTTATTTATCTTTTAAATGTTTTGCATTTTCACATTATGGAAGAAAATGGCTTCAGGGATTAAAAGGTTCGATGTGTATATCAGATTCAAGAACCATACAATTGTCCAAGTGATCAATGTCTTCTGTAATGTAGCTGGTGAGGATGCACTGGCGTGCGCGGCCTGTCACATTAGGGTGTGCTGTGCACCCATTAAGATTTTGGATAAAATGTTCACTTTCCATTTTCCATAACAAACCTGTAATCAGAGATAGTCAGTTATGTTTTTCATCACAAACCAGATAAGGGACATCTAAAATATCAATGTATGAGAAGGACTTTCTCGCCCAACATTAGGGTGTGTCTGGGCACACCAGGCACAGTCCCAGCGCACGCCTATGTGAGGATATTTATCTTTTGGAAGACATCGTGTTGATCGTCTTGTAACACAATGAGCTCTCTGCACAAGTTGTTGTGTTTTTTTTTTTTGTGTGTATCTTTTGGGATCCACTGGGCAACAATGTCTGCGCCTTGAAGTGAAATGTGGGAAAGGGCATCAGTCACATTTCTACCATACAGAAATGCACGTACTCAGTATATTAGAACATGAATGGGGTTTTACTGTAATTCTTGGACGTTTCCTAAATTCCCCATGTTAAAACAACAGTTTTTCCTTATTTACGTGTCCCTTATTTTTATCCTCTTTACAATATTGCTCCTTTTTATACGTGCTATCTTTAGCGATGGATACTTTATTTAGAAGAGAACTCTGGACTTCTCCCTCCTGATCTGAACTCGCACGTGAAGCTCCTTCACAAAATCCTGCTTCTGCAGTGTGTGAGTGCCTCGCATTTTATTCTGTTGTAAATACAGATTTATAGTGCCCTGGGTATCCACATGTTGAGAAATCTGTGTGTAAATAGTGCCCAGACAGACGTATACATTTTCCGAGCATGCAGCTCATAGAAACATAGCTTCTTATCTGCCGACATATTCTTTCGGCCCATCTAGTCGGCCCAATTATATGGATACTTTCCCCCGGATTTATGCAGTTTATCTCCTGTCTTTCCTTTTTACCTACGCAGATATTTGAATCGGGGTGCCCCTCTGGCGATCCTTTTCGTAATGAACCCCTTGTTCCTCCTCAATGCGCCTGTTAGTCTCCTCTCTGTTAAGCTGCACATATACATTTGCAATAAGAAATCTTACATTCCCCCTCCCCCCCATTTCTGCATGAGGCTTTTATACATGTAATCTGATTTACAAGAAGCAAACAGAATATCTGTCCTGAGTGATCATTTTTCTTGGTAGGCCCGGGGCCTGTTTCTCATTTTACAGGAATACTAGTCTTTGACATCACATTTGTGACTCTGTCTGATTCGGTTCTGCATGTGCCTTCTTTCCTGTTTATACATACAGAAAAAATGGCGTCGCGCCTGTACTCACCAGAGCCACTGCAACAGCCAGGAGTATCAACCCAGTTCATGTATAAAACATAACAAGAATAAAAAAAAGTCATCTGCGCTCATTTCTATATATTTCCATGTGCAGCAAAACACAGTCAGAGGGTTTTAGTTTGCTTAAATGGCCATTGAAGCGTAAGCTCACTCGCCCCATCAAGGCACCTCTCGGTAGAGGGAGTCCTAACCAATGTACCAAAAGCTGCTCCTCTGAGCAACTACATGCCCCAACTGCTGCTTTTCAGCTAAGAGGCAGAAAAATGGTGGGTTTTTTTATACACCCACCAAGCACATCCCATTTGGAGTTGAAAACAAAAACATGGAAAAAGGAACAGCAGCAAAAATGACTAACTGGTGTTACAGCATAATATACATACATACATACAGAAAAAATGGCGTCGTGCCCGTACTCACCAGAGCGGCTGCAACAGCCAGGAGTAACAGCCCAGTTCATGTATAAAACATAATAAGAAAAAAAAGGATGTCAAGATGAAAAGCAGCAGGAGGGCATGCAGTTGCTCAGAGGAGGTGCTTTTGGTACATTGGTTAGGACTCACTCTACCGAGAGGCGTCTTGATGGGGCGAGGTGAGCTTACGCTTCAATGGCCATTTAAGCAAACTAAAACCTCTGACAGTGTTTTGCTGCACATGGAAATATATAGAAACGAGCGCCAATGACATTTTTTATTTTATTTCTCTTTCGTGTTCAGTCTCCACTGCTGATCTACAAGTTGCCGTGATGAGCGTTAAAGCTTCACACTTCTGTAGGAATACTGTGCGTAAGAAACCCCGCTGTTCAGTGAAACCTAAATTAGTTCCTCATTGCTCTCCTTCAGCTTTATTTATAGCAGATAGGTCAGAGGGAAAAGTACAATGTTTTTACAGTCGTAGTCCCTTGTTTATTTCCTGTACTTCGGGCTTTGGCAAATCCAACACCCGGGCAATAACCGGCTCCTAGAATTTACCATCTGGCACCTGAATTCCTGACTTATTCGTCTACTCCGACCACATTGTCCGGCACCTACAGGATGCGCGACTGGTTTCTAAGCTTAATTTCTAGCCTCTTAAATTTTGTCTACATTCTTCAAATCTGTGTATATTAAATAATTTTCTGTAAGGAAAGCCATATTAAAAAAAAAAGCACACTAAAAAAACCCCGTATATATGGACTCGAGGCTGACGCTCAGTGGTAAAGACGGGAACATTAGGATTTTGAATTCAGAGGAAAAGGCGTTTGGAGAAATTGCTGCCATCATTTTCAAATTGGAGACTCGCCGTGTAAAAGAGAGCTGTGATTATGGTACTTAACCAAACTGTTTAATAATTGTAGGGTCATTTAACATAATTTTAGGCCAATGGTCTACAGCAGGGGTCAACAAGCGTTCTGCTCCAAAGGGGATTTTCCGCAAACTGCTGTCAACCTAATGTTGCAAACACTGGGGAAAATCAACAATGTTGCAACATCAAGTGCAGGAGTTTTTTCACAAGAAAAATCCAAACCGCACCAGGAGAGGCTTCTCTGTGAATCTTCTCCCTCCACTGTTTGGATGTTTCTGCCGTTTGCTGAAAAACTGTCTTTTTGTTGCTACATTTTCATACTTTGTCGATCTTAAGACTGGCAGAGCATTATGGCCACTGTAGTTTGAAAACATCGGAGATGACAAGGTTGTGGACTCCCAATGTTCTAGAACCCAGGGCATACTTGAAAACGAGAGAAATCTCAATGTATCCTTCCTGGTAAAATCCTTTATAAATAAATTATTCATCCTGAGCTGCTATAACTAACGATTTTTATTCTTTTCTTCCCTTTTTAGCTGTCTCACCATGGCCGCTTCTTCTACTCCAAAATACAACTCTCACTCTTTGGAAAATCCCTCAATCAGAAGGGTGAGTCCAGCTTTGTTTTGTTTTTGTCCGAGGTTGCTCGTGGGTGTCACATTTTTCTGCTGCCTTCTGCATCTGTTGTCTCTGGTTTCTCTGTTTATTTATAATTTTGCGTGTTTAACTCCCCGTTGTTAAAGCGCTGCAGAAGCTGTTGGCACTCTATAAATGATGGAAACCTGAGGTCACATGACTATCTTGTTTATAAAGACTTATTCATTGCGCACTGGGAAGCTTTTCTGCTGGCAATTTGGTTATTAGAAGCCTTGACATCTATGATCCTCCTCTGTTCATGTACGTTTCTGATACACCCAGACTAGTGTAATATCAATGTGATGGCGTAGCTTCATGGTAAGTATTTGTGTGTCCTAACTGCATGCCAGCAGAGCGCCCAAACACGTGGACAAGCATTTAGCTGCTCCTTTTTTTCTTTCTTTTGTCTGCAAAACCATCAAATTAACTTTATCGTTTCATCATCCCTAATTTAAGGGTCTATTCATGCAATTTTGGTGCTTTGTGTTTCGCTGCAATTCTCCACATTTCAGCGATTTCCATTTAGCTGAAAATACAGTGAATTCACGATTTTTAGCAAAGGGTCACACTGTATTTTTCTGAAATTGTAGTCGACGAAGCAGCTATCAAACATGGGGGGGGGGGGGGTAAAGTGCTGAACTGCGCCGATATAACCACCGAATTAACATCGACAAATTCCTGAAAAATTAGTAAGACTCCTAACAGGAGTATAAATCAATGAAATGTGTCCAAAGAATAAAAGTCCTTTTAAAAAAAATGTCTAAGAAATACAGAAAAAGTGCTCTAAAAAAAAATAAGGGTTTTTGCAAAAGAAAATGAAAAGAATTGTGTTTTTTTTTTTTAAACCTGTCGAATTGAAAAACAGGGCATTGCACTGGAATTTCGGTGCAATTTGGCATGATGGTCTTCGGTGGAACAATTTCAGTGCTGGCAAATTGCACCTCATTTGCCAAATTGGCCCAAAATTGCACCGAATGTTTAAATTCGCCATCCGGTGCAATTCTGGGCCAATATGGAGGTTATTGAATTAACCTCGTAAGTCTCAAGACATTGTTCGAGCTTGCCATTTGTTGCACACCATTGTAGAAAGTTACACAAGCGTAACCCTTAACTAAGTGATTTTTTTTTTTTTTTTTGGGAGAAATAGATCACCATAACACTTGAAACCTGAGATGTGTAGTTTGTTATAGAACTTTGTGGTAAACTAGCAGTTTCGCGTATTGTTCTTCTATTCTGAGATATTTACAAGACTAAGAGAATATACGTTTTAGCATGTATGTATTCTTTTATCCTTTACAAAAATATTGCTGGGATGAAAGGTTCTAAACTCTTGATCAGTGATGTCATACTTTAGCTCCCCAGATCTTTATGGTCTTCAATTCCTAAAAATACTTTGAAAGTGGTGAGTGGCCATAGAATGGGAGGTTTGGATAAGTACCTGGGGAGACCAGAGTTAGACATCCCTGTTCTAGGTGGCGTCTTTTATCGTGCACACTTTCACACAGGGTCTACATGAATGGCAGAAATGGTCTTTGCGGCAAATACAGGAAATGTGATAAAGATAATAAAACAACATTTTATTTATGGGGATTTTTAGTGTTCATGAGATCATTAGCAATGCAGCTTACAGAAAATACCACTAGAATCTAAAAATATCTGTATGTGGCATAATGTCTCTATATGGACATTACAGTAATACCTTGTATCTGTACTGTACAGGGATTTTCAGTAATTAAAACCATCTGAATCGTATCCCTGTACAGCAGTGAGTGACCCCAGAGCTCTCCCTGTATTCTGCCCTCTGCCTGGCTGCTGCAATGCAGCAATAAATATTGTTGAGCCCTTTGTTACAGTGAAGGTGTCAGGAGTGAGATCTTGGTGCACTTGTCATGTCCAAACATTTTGGGCTTATTTGACAAGGATTCACTTTCTTTTTATTTATTCAGCTAGCATAATTTTGAAAAAAGGCAGAAATTCCCGGTCAAAGTTTCTGTCCCTCACGTCACTGTGGCATTCAGCAGGGGGAGTGACAGCTCTGACAGGGAAAGATGTCGTACAGGACCGTTCTCTGGTCTGTGCGCACCATTGGATGTCACTGATGAGGGCCAATTGCGCATCGCTGCATGACGGCCCCATTTATCTCCGTCCGTAGAGGACAAAAACATGGCGCTTGTTGCTGAATTGGGCGAGTACAGACTGCGATCTGACTCCTGTTAGTGAAGCCTACACAGCGGCTAGCACGACGTACATCATGGCACGTTTCCTTTTGAATATTCATAGAGAAAAACTGTTTTGGGTTGACCCAGTATAACAGGCATTGCATGGTATTTGTTGGGGAATGTCACGTTTTTGGATCGATTGGAATAAATCTTTGCAGAGGTATGTCCTGCGCAGGTACGTGCTTCACCGAATTAACCCAATTTTCCAACTTTATTATGCGCGTGCAAAAGCTGCTCACCATGTATCACTGCATGATACAACACGGAGATTGAGAAACCTTATTGAACCCTTGGCACGTTCTCCCATGATGCAACCACACCTAGATCTTCCAGTTTGCGCGTATAATTCCGTAAGAAAGAAAAATGCTGATTAAAACCACACATAAATCACTGTGATAAACCTCTGAACGTGTAAGCAAATCCGCGCCTCCCGATGCCCACAGAGATCATTCGATGCTGTGCTTGCTGCAGTGTCCAGAGTCTCTCACTTATTGTTTCCTAATCAAAAAATGTTTGCTTTAGAGCAGACGTCCCCCTTGCCAGGGCAGTGCCATGCTAGATGGCGCCAAGTATTGGTCAGTGTATGCAGCAAGACACGAGCCGCTATGGGACAGTTTGTGTGTTTTTTTTTTATATTGCCAGCGAGATCAAGCTGTACTTAAGCGTGCCAAGGATCTAAAGTGAGACGTATTCATGTTCTTGTAGAGCGGCTTATTTTGAGCCTCCTAGACAAATGAGCTGATTATCTTCCCTGTTTAACGCTAATCACAAAACTATAATAGACAGGATCGCTGGCAGATTGTGGCTCTGGATCGCGGGCTGTAATGACGGCTTTATGATAAAGCTGGTAGAGATTGTTCCCGGTCACTGACTTCACACCACAATAACGATCACCCACTTTCTAACACAGAGGCTACCTTTTAGTAATGGTTTTATTTTTGGGGTCATTGCCATTCATCAGTACATGAGGGGTAGGTGGGCTTCTGAAGCTGCCTGTATGCCCACTTCCCGTGGACCGCATTGCAACATGTATAGGGCAGGCTGCTACCCATTCATACCCTACATACAGAACTTGTCCATGTGCGGGGAGGGCGAGTAGCAGTTCCGCCCTCTGCCTATCTATACCCAGGGCAGTGTGGACGGGGCTGTGTTATTCCACTCAGCTGCGTGTGTTACCAACTGCATCAGAATTGTGTCTATACCTGTGAAAAGGTTTGTCAAATAATGACATTGTTACTCCATTTCAGGAAAAATATACCCCCCCCCCTTCCGTCTCACTCCGTAACATGATAGCAATTATCACCGCCCCCCCCCCTTTTACTGTGAACTAGGAAGATAAAGAGCTGACCTTGCATTCTGCAGTATCCTGGAGGTTGCTGAAGAGCTAGGATAAAAATTTTGTTGGTAGAAAATAAATGGTTTCAGTTGCTAAAATTCAGAGCTATGAGACTGTGTGAATATTTTTTTATTTTTACCACATTCTTCTGGTCTTTAATTTGTGCCAGCCGTATAAAGCTCAGTCATGTGGGTCTATTCACAAAGCACTGACACTGAACACCGTTTTGGTGCTTTGCGTTCCGGCTCAATACCCAGGACATATTTGAAAACGAGAGAAATCTCAATGTATCCTTCCTGGTAAAATCCTTTATAAATAAATAAATTCTGCGATTCCATTTTGCCGAAAATACGTTGCATTCACTGGTCGGCTTTGCCGAAGTGGTTATCGGACGTCGGCAAAAAGCGCTGAAATTGCTTCAGGAAAAGATAATAATTCAACAAAAAATGCGTCTAATGATAAAGATCTGTTAAAAAAAAAAGTGTTTTTTTTCTCTTTTCTTAAATGAAAGGTTTTGCAAAAAATATTTTAAATTTATAAAGACATTACATTGAAACCTATTGGATTCACCGGTTTAAACCTGTCAAATTGAAACACTGAAAATAAGGTCATTTTGGTGCGATTCTGTGAGTAAGCGAATTGATCTCAATGGGACAATTTCGGTGCCGCCGAATAGAAACGAAATGCACCATATCTTGCTGTCAGTTTGCCTGTATTTGGGGAATTGACAGCTTCGTGAATACACAAATTGCACATACAGTGAAAATGACTGGTGCAAGTCGGCGTCTATTGAAATTCTCATTTTTTTTTTTTTTCTCTCTATTTTATACATTGATGTATAGGCTCCCAGAGATGGTGTTAACCAAGAAAATGATGTTGAAGTCCCGTGCCTTCCAGGAGAGTTCATTGTAACAGGTATTTTTCATCATTGTGTTCTGTAATGCCATGCTTGTGTCTATTAACGTTTTTATGGATATATCTCATATCTTGATTTCTGCCAGAGAAAGATGTCATCTACATGTGTCCGTTCAATGGACCGGTAAAAGGAATAATACACGTAACGAACTATAAACTGTTCTTCAAAGGTGAGGAGACGGTAAGTTAACGTTACTTCTTTTTTTATAATGTTAACGCATGTTTTAGATGTGTAACATATTGGAGGGGGGCCCCCCCATGTTACTTTTCCTGTGCTGTTCAAAAGGTGACTTTCTTGAATGACTATTCAAAAAGCAAAACCTATGCTGTTCCTTTTTTTTTTTTTTTTTAAAGTGCTTACAAGAGCTGGTTTACAGCATTAGTAGTTATGTAATGACCAGACCTTCCCCAAATAAAAAATGCAAATTGTCCTCTAGTTACCTGAGCTACGTCACACCCACATCAGTACAAATGCACATATTTTCTAATTTACAGCAAATATGACAACTTGGATTGCTTTTTCTTTATGGGAAGAGGGGGGGGGGGGTCCTAGTACACATAGCACTATATTAACCCCATAGTGACTAGGCAGTTTTACCATTGTCTGGAAGTACCCACTGATGTTTTTTACATTTCTGCGTTGTTTGAGTTTAGGTCTAATTTTCCTCTTACGAGAGAATGGAGTCAAGCGCCCACCAAGAAATGTACACACAATCCACTCGCTAGACGTTGCGAATGGGGGTTCCTCTAACAACCCTAAACAGCATCCACAAATGAAAAACAACGTAGAACCAGTGAGCAAAAAAGTCCACTGGACTTTTTTGTTCACTGGCGCTACGTTGTTTATTTGTGGTTGCTAATTTTCCTCTTACTCGTCTATGGAACTCACACCTATTATATACAGTTTTTCTCGCCATTAAACAGACTTTCTAAAAATACCATTTATTTCAATCATATCTTATAATTTACTATAAAAATAATTATGAAAAAATGGAAAAACATGCTTTGTCAAACTTTAATCCCCAAAATCAACAAGACCCCGGCTAAATAGTTTCAAAATTTTGTCCTGAAATTAAAAATACCCAATTTTTACATTTTTGCTTTTTGACCCCTTCACTGCTGAGCCATTTCGCTTGTGTGCTGAGCTCATTTTGACCTTTTTTTTTATACTCCTGTTTAAATGTGATTTGAACTCCTATTTTATTATACTATATTTTTTTAAAACCGCCACTTATTAAATTAATTTTTTTTATTTTTACACCAAACCTGGTCATGGTATCATCGGTCAGGCTATGATCAGGCCTTTCCAACGATGCCAAACATGACACTATCTGCCCGGACCAGGAGCTTCTGGGATCCAAAGCATCCCCCTACCTCCACTTGGCAGCTAGGGGGTTAACTGGCCCACTGATGTCATCGCATATATGGCGACTATGTCAGTGGATGGGGGGTGGCCCAGAGGCTTGACTGACGTCCAAGATGTCAGCCACTTCCAGTAGCGAATTGCGATCCGGCACCGAAGGGGTTGAAGAGAGGCACCACTGGAAAGGGCAGACTTTGCCCTTTTCAGTGGTGCCTTTTTTTTCTAGCTGTAGCAGTTCGGGAGGGAAAGTGATCCAAAGGACCTCACCCCCTCCCCTTTTCAGTTTCCCCCTGCAGGCACTGGGGGGGGGGGGTGCCTGAAAATGATGTCATCGTGACGGCTGGGGCCCATAAAGCTGTTTAGGCTGGCTTCAAGGAAGCCAGTTTGACGTTGGACCCCGGCCAGAGAGGTGAGTATAGGGAGGGGGGATGTTAAAGGACCATGACGTACATAGTACATCCTTGGTCTTTAAGGGGAATTTCCCCAAGGACGTACAGTGGTCCTTATGGGGTTAAACCTGCAAAGGGCTTGATAAGCAAACGATCTCCAGCAGCAATTGGCTATATCTCCCCCTTTTTGTCTTGATTCTACATTGAAGTCAGATTAACATTTATTTTTATACGTCTTTTTTTTTTCTTCACTAAACCTTTCTTGTGCATTTATTTTTAAGTGCAGCTGTAATGCCCAGGTGCTCTTTGGCATAAATATCCCACTGGGGGTGGACTTTGCTTCAGTCTTAACCTCCCTGGCGGTTTTCCCGAGTGTGGCACGGGGTTAAATTTCATTGCTGAATGCGGTAACCCCAAGCCACACTCGGGCTAAATACATACCTGTACCTGCGCGCCCTCGCTGTCCTCCCGCAATCTCATTCTCCTCTGTGGTGTTCGCAGCGTCCTGGTTCCCTTCTCGCCAGAAGGGAACCAGGAAACGGGACGCTGCGATTGCACAGAGGTGACTGCAGGGGACAGCGAGGGAGCGCAGGTACAGGTATGTATCCTCTGAGCTGTCCCTGTGACATGCTGCAAGGATGTGAGGGACAGGGAAACGACTCCCTTTTCGTTTCTTTTTTTTTTCTCTTTTCGTTCCATTATGGGTTGACAAAAAAATGGCAACAAGACTCCCTGCCAAATTAGCACAACTTCTTTTTGGGCACGACCGTGTCTCTTTTTTACAGTGTGTTTAGTCGCGTAGTGCACTGTAAATCACCATATGGGGAGGAAAATGTGGCTGGGGCATTAAGTTCTTGTGTCAGCTGTTTGTAAAACCGTTTTGTGTTGGTCTTGCACTTTCTGTGTGTTTTTTTTTTCTCTTTGCTCGATCCTGGCAGTTTTCATGCTGAAACAAATGTGGGCGCTTCAGTGTTCATTCTAAAGTTCATTGCCATGACAATAGCTTGTGCCGAGGGGGGGGAAATGGCTTTATTCTTCCCTTTCTAAAGCGCTGTATAGCGCAACTGACTTTGGTCGGACATGGAGCTCAAACATGCCCCGATGTCCTTCATAGGCCACAAAGACATATTTTTTTTTCTTTCTTGATTTATAAAAAATATATATATTTTTATAAATTCTAAACGTCTGATTTTATTTATTTTTCTCCTTCAAATCAAACAGGCCCTTCCAGAATGTTGCTCCTCGGGACGTTTCTTGCCCTTTTTCAGCAGCCAGAGGATTAACACTCTTTGCAAACCATTCACACGCTCCGTATTAACACGGGCATTATTGCAGTGCGCTGCACTGGAGGTTCAGCGTTGGCAATTCAGTAAAATTAAATTACCAGGGCCCACGGAAAATTGAGTACTACTGTAATTATTAACCTTTTTATTAAGTGCCAGCATATACCACAGAGGTGTTTAAGGCCGACCGGTCATTAATGGGGTTTTCTCACATTTAAGTCAGTTTTTCTTAGCGTAAACGGTATTAAATAATATAAATACTAGTAAAAAATAAAATTTATTTTTAGACCAACACAGAATTAATGTTAGTTACTTGGTGTTTTTTATTTTTCTTCCTTCACTCCCCATAACTATGATAACACTTTCTGTTAGAAAAGCATCCGGATGCTCAAGGTCAGGTGTGAGGTGTGACTGGTCCTTTTTTTGCGGATGACTCTGGCTGGCTACTCTTGGACCTTGTAGTACCCAGGATGCGGGCTGTATGATCATGTGCCCATCTCTGCGTAAATGTTTTGGATAGTGCTTTTACGTTGTTTGTAAATGACAATCTTTCCACCTCCAGCTTGGAATACCTACGATAGTCATAAAGCATGGAAAGGGGCACATGGCTATACATCACCCAAATCTTGTGTGCTGGGGTTCACAGCAGCCAGCCAGCAGCATCCACAAAGAATGAGGACTGGCCAGGCCGGGTTTGCAGAACGAGCCACGTTATTGAAAACTGCAGCATTTCGGTCGTCTCGGGACTTTTCTCAAGCACTTGAATGCCCGGCTAGCTGTGTCTAGTCCTTCTCTTGTGGGGTACCATGTTTGTAATGTCTGACACTTGCCCTGACTGGCTGAATATCTGCTTAAAACTGAAAATTGTCAGCCGTGGCAGCACAGGGCGGAAAATACTTTGCATCTAGTTAATGCTGGTAAAGAGTTTTACTGGTTGTGCTATTAATGATTACTATGGGTAATTTCTTCTTGCGCTCGTCTAGTGATACACTTTGAACTTTTAGAGTAAACTTTATGGAATGTGTGTACTACAGTTAATCAAAACTTTCTCTGCCAACGTCCTCGTTTGTTTTTTCCAATTTTCATGACTTTCTCACTCTCGTAGGAGCCATTGGTGACATTCAGCGTTCCTCTTGGTGTCATAGCAAGGATAGAGAAGATGGGTGGTGCGTCTAGTAGAGGAGAGAACTCCTATGGCCTGGACATAACCTGCAAAGTAATTTAAATTTTTCTTACTCTTATGTTTACAATTAGTGTGAACCTGTCTTGGCCCACAAGCAACGATTTCATTTGGTGGGGGTTTTGTTTCCCCTGAATATAATCCTAGCCAAATGGCTGACGAGTAGGTATGTTCCAAAAACATATGAGCAGAAGAACGTGTCTAGATTATTTTCAGATATCATTTTCTCAAACGTCTTTGCTTTTCATTGGCGTAAAGGTCTATGCCAGCAGAAGCTCAGCAGTTGCTGGAAATACTTAAAATGGGAAATCAGTGGCCCTCTTGTCATGATTAAACCCATACAGCCGTAGGAAGCAAGCAGCATGGCATCCCTTTTAAAGCAGCATTTTCCAAACCTGTCCTCGGGACCTGCTGGCAAGCCAGGTTTGCCAGATATCTGAAGCTCAGCACAGGTGATTATAATTTGCTGCTCAGTGATTGCAGGATTCAGTCTGCATTTTCCCAAGGTAATCCTTAAAAGCTGGCCTGGTTGCGGGACCAGATGACAAGTTTAGTAGACACTGTCTTAAAGAGACTGCAAGCCCATTTTGTCACTAAAAGTAAACAAAGGTGGTACCACACATCACAAAGACAGTTTAGTATCAGTACGTTCAGAACGGTTCAATCCGATGGACCGAGAACAGGGACAAATGCAAAGGATGACTATTATGCATGTAATACACAAAATGTAAAACTCGCATGCTCCAGGGTTGTAGCTGTCAGGTCACATAATGCACAGGTTGTTTTCCCACGGTGACGTGCTTACTATGGTTGGGTTTTTGTGTAAGCTCAAAGATATAAAGCCAAAGAAAGAATACACCATAATGTTAATATAGTCTGATACAGCATCTAGTATAGGTCCAGAAAGCTACTTCCAAGATTCGGGGCCCATGTGAAATATGACTCTACTAATAAAAGGCTTTGGCACCAATTTGGCCAGCGGTGTCGGAGATTTTGATTCTTGATTTTTGTCGTCCTCAGTTGTGGTAAAATGGATGAACAAGAGATTAATGTTGATATAAAATGTGACTTAGGAAATTGACACACATTGGTAAAAACAAATGGCTATGAATTTTAGAAGCTGTAAAATCTATGGCCACAAAGCTGCTTCACGTCTTACCCTCCCGAGCTTCTTCAGCCTTCATACGATTTCATTATGCAACTGGAGCTCTGGTAAATAATGTGGCATTTTGCCAAGGTAAGGGCTCAAAGTATCTGTCGCCCAGTGATCCACAGCACCCCCCCCCCCCCCAAGTGGATTTTAGCAATGACCCCATATAATTGAGCTTTGACAATGATCATATGTTGAGGGGATATTACTTGAAAAGTTGTTAAAGTTCTTGCGGGTCACGGCTAGCAAAATCCTGTGTGGAGATCTTTAGCTCTTAAGATATCACTTGATGAGATGTCAAACCATAAATGAGCATACAATCCTCTTCGGAAATCAAGTGGAAGATCGTAAAGTGCCAGTGTTACTTTTCCGTGATATCTGTATTGATGCATCTTGGCACCTGTTAACAAGTAATTTACTGAGATTTAATCTTATGCTCCAACAGGTGTATCTGCTTTTAGGAACGTACAGGTTTTGTTTGCAAGGTTTCCTGTACTTGAATGTATTTAATGTGTTGTTTGTTCTCTTAGGACATGAGAAACCTGCGTTTTGCACTGAAACAAGAAGTGCACAGTCGAAAGCAGATATTTGAAGATCTCACAAAGTATGCTTTCCCCCTGTCGCACAACTTGGTAAGGGCATCGTATGAGACTCCTAAGTGATTGCTCAGTGACTGGTCTTGCCCCTCATAACCACAAAATTAAAACCATGTCATGTGCTCTGTCAATACCAGGTTGTACAGTGAATGAGATGGTGTGCAACCAGTATCTGTGCCTATTTTTGCCAAATACATGTGGTCCTGTAGCTTGAAATTGCTCAGTTTTCTGTGAAAGCAGTGTAGAATATATATATATCCTCTATCGTGGTGGAGGACAAAAAGTGAGATAAAAGGCCTCCACACTATAATAAGTGTGTTTATTATTGCAGAAGCCACTTGCAAGTCACAGCAATTCGATGAATTGCATCCCAGAGCTCCTGTGCCACATTCCCCATATGCAGCAAGGAACTCTGGGTAGGATATGCAAATGAAATCTGTCTCGCTTTTATGCATCCTGGATCTGTTATTACACAGAACCCTAAAATCAATGCTATGCCACACTGTGGCTTTCTAGCAGAGATGAGGTTTATGCACTATTTTGCAGTCTTAATGTTTTATTTAAATTGCAATGCTTGTCCTTGGGTTTTGTAATTTGAGCTCATTACTTTGCGACCAAAAAGTGTAAATATGATTTTTGCATTTAACTACAGTTATATATGAAACCCCATTTGTATATATTTAAAATGCAAGATTGGTGTGCCCCATTGGGAGAAAGGTAATTCTATGATCTCACTCCTGTCACCCTGTATTACTGTAAAACTACAAGGAGCTCCCACCCTCATTCTAACAAAAGGTTCAACAAACATCACTGCTACATTACAAGAGGCAGGGAGAGCTCTGGTGTCACTCACTACAGTACAGGGATGCGATTCAGGTGGTTATAACTGATGGAAATGCCTGTAGAGCACAGATACAAGGTTCTCTGATCATCTTATGTATTCTTACTAGCTTACTGTATTTAGCACACAAAGTATTGTTTTAGGAATAATGACTATAAAGGTGGTTTGATATACCGAATGCTTCCATCTACTATCCACTCGCATACATGCAATAGCTGCTGAATGTTGACACGGGAAAGTGTAGTACTCTAAGGGATGTTCTCTTTTGGGACCTACATCCCGAGACCCATTAAATTCTGATTACAGCTTCTGATGAGCACAAGAGACCGTACGCAGCAGCCACCATCACCAAAAATATTTACTCTTATGCAGGTAGTTTTAATAACATGTTCTACAAAACTCTACTGAAAACTGTTCCCCTCTGGGCGTCAGGAATTCTTAACATTCAGTGTACTTGATGCATTTTTTTTCTTTTCTTCTTCCCTGGCTATAATGGTCATATTGTATTCTACTGCTTGCGAGTGCTGAGGATTGACCGTGTAAAAAATAAATTGCAAAGCCACATTCCTCCAGACTATTTATAATCTCCGCATCGAGACTGCCTCGTATCACGAAATCCACAGTCTCCATATATCAGCGATGTGCCCAGCAAAATAAACATCTCTTCCTTCTCGAACGGCAGGTTCACACCAATGAACTGTGTGGAATTTTTGATGTGAATAACCTTGTCCTGTATCTCGCCGGTTGACCAAGACAAATGTCTTTTTCTCTTTCAGTTCAGCTCGTTCTTCCGTTATGTCTTCACTGTTTCTTTTCACTTAGAAATGCTCTTGTGTGTCCGGCAATATATTTCTATAGGAGCGGGATCAGAATGGCTTTGTTCATAGTCCTTTACACCCGCCCCCCCCTTCTCAAGATGGCATAACAAATTTGTTCTAGGACAACCTACTGTAATATAAATTTTTATTCCTATTTTTCTATTTTATTTTTTTTATGTCCAATTGAGTGCTGTCAGAAACCTACAGCGATACCTCTTCTTTATGACCGTGTAGTACAGGGCTCAACATTTCCACTCGTCTACTCGCATTTGGCGAGTGGAAATTAAATGAGGGCGAGTGGAAATGCACACGTAGGCAGCACAATAAATTGTTTTGTGCTGTGTATTCCGGCAGTGCCACCGTGCAGCCCCCTCTTCCCCAGACTACACGGTGGCAGGGATCAGCTGCCTAACCCGACCCAGCTCGTCTCTGTCACTGGCTGGGGGGGAGAGGAGCTTCCCTGCCTCCTCGCTCTGCTCACACTGGGGTCTGATGACTAGGTATACATGTATCTGGGGTCTGATGTCTGGGTATTAATGTTATTTTTGTAACTTCATTCTAAATAACCTTTCTAACAGTGTAATTTCATAAGATAATTTAAGGGTGTGTGTTTAGGGGCAGAGTTCAGGGAGGGGTAGGGGTTAGGTGGAGCAACTGGTGGCGAGTAACTCTTATGGCCTGGTTAGTAGCTTGGGACTTCATATTTTGAGCCCTTGTGTAGTACATGTCGGGGAGGGTGGCCATATTGATTTTAAGCAACCAATTGAATGATATTGAAGTCTTCTGGAAGCCATTTATGTCCTTAAAGTGACACAAACCGTTAGAGACTGGCAGATACTCAGACCCATTTCCTTTCAAAGACCTATCGGGTAGTTTTAATTTCTTGGTCATATTGGTTTGCAGATTT
The DNA here is from genome assembly GCA_009667805.1 of Leptobrachium leishanense. Taxonomy (NCBI): domain Eukaryota; kingdom Metazoa; phylum Chordata; class Amphibia; order Anura; family Megophryidae; genus Leptobrachium; species Leptobrachium leishanense. The sequence goes on along the minus strand of CM019071.1, from coordinate 29,836,258 downwards.
GAGTTTTATGATTGTTTGTAAATTCCATCTGAGGAAGAAGAGGACATCCCTCCTGTGGTACCCCGGTTGGGGGAAATGGGGATAAGACACTCTGGGCAGCATGACCATTCATTTTACATTAAATGGTCATGGTGCACTGAGGTTAAGTACACTGTAATACATCATAGGTTCTTACGATCGACTTGACTCACCATTCAAAAGCTCCTTCAGCATTAACTCAATCTGCTCTTCTTCTGCACCAATATAAACGAAGTTCATTTTTTGCAAACAAAATTCTTTAGTGAATCGGCTCCAGAGTGTGTCAATGTTTCAGCACCTTGGACATGTCAGACAATGCGCTGTAACTCATTGAACAGCTGGGACGTCTGTGTCTGAAACCTGGAGCTCCTGATTTTACAGGGCCCTCCGTGCAGTAGCAGTGCTTGGTCAGGAAAAGGTGCCCTCTCCCTGCCAAGTAGAGCTTAGTGTCTGTAAAAATGCTAAAATAAAACCCGCTGGGTCCTGCCAGTAGATTTTTGGAGAATAATTTGGTAGGTAAGGTGGGAAATGAGAGTTTTTCTTTTAAAATCAAAGGCCCTCCAGATGTGAATGAGGTTTGTGTGGATTCTGGAAGCCCCCCCCCCCCCTGTGATCAGTAAACACATTTGACTGTGAAGCTGGTGGCTGTCACATTGTATCTTCTTGTTAAAACTCTTTACTGCTGATTTAATATACACGCAAAATATTCCTTGCGAGTTTATAATCTGTTTTTATTGATCCCAATGTGGATAGACAGATTATGGAACGTTTGCTCGGTTACCAATACTGTATGGCTTTTTATTCTAGTTTAATGCTTTCTCTGTAATTGTGTTCCCATTTCCCAGATGGTGTGTGTGTGTGTGTGTGTGTGTGATGAACGATGTGTATTCTCCCAATGTGAAAGTTTACATTTGGAGCCTGTGCGCCGCAGTCAGACGCTCAGGGACATTACATCAGTCTGGTGCTGTGGATTGTACCGGGAACGAAAAACATAATGGATGATAATAACAGAGAACCCTGTAATTTGTTTTAGGCATCTTTTTAATTATCGCTTTGCCTAGTCTCTATAGCATCTAAATATAGTTCTTTCTCGAGTGTTGTGTTTCCTGGGATGAACCTGCTCGCACGGCCTGCTGGGGCCTTATTGTCTGTGTAAACAAGGTCAGATTTACTCCGTGCTCACAAACGTGATGACATGGATGTGTGCAAATCAAGTGAGTGAACATTGTTTAAATGGGATATTCTACTGCTTAATTCAATTAGTCGCGTCTTTTAACTCAGATTGTTGGAGGAGGCCTGCGACTCAGCCCTCCAAAAAGGCTTCAAAATTCAATTGAAGGGAACCGTGTAGGAATTTCTGAACAATACTTCAATCCATGCAGTGTTAAAAGAAGCATTTTCAAAGTTTGCAAAAGTTTCCCAGTTTAAAACACAGGAGGTAGAGGTATGTAATTAAGCCAGTTCTTTCAGCTGGGAAAAGCATACAGCCAATCGGTGTGCGAGTCTGCTGTATACTGACGAAACTGTAGATCATGCACACTGATTGGCCGCGTGCTGATCTTATCTGAGTCGGTCTTCATGCAGGGTTTCATCACACACTTCCGTGGGGTGAAAGGGCAAACGATGGTGATCTAGTTCCTGGTCTATTCACATAGTTGTGGAATTCTCTTCCTGTTGAGGTGGTTAGTCAGTGTCTGGAGACCGTTTAAACAACGATTGGATGACTTCCTGCAAAAACATAATATTAAGGGCTATAATATTTAATGTGGAACAAAAGCTTCTTGATCCAAGGAGCAATCTGATGCCATTCTGGGGTTAAGAAGGAATTTTCCCCCGATTATGTTGCATATTGGCGTGCATTTCAGACTGAGTTTTTTTTTGTATCAACAGCAGTAGGTGACGTGTGAAAGACTGAACTCGAAGGCGCACGTCTTTTTTTTTTTTTTTTCAGCCTATGTAACTGTATAGTGTGAGCTTGTGACAGAACAGACAAAACGGAAAATCCTCTTTTTTCACTGCTTTGTCATCCGACATGTATTCTGTTTTTGCAGTTCTTTTCCCTGTTTCTCTTTCAGTAGCAGTGGGGAAACCCTGCTACCATATAGATAATTGTAGGTTATTTTCTAGAGCTGGACTTTAATATAGTCTTTTTAAACCTGCTTACACTGTGGATTGTGTTTTCAAGATCTAATATGTTGAATTAATGGATGGTGTGTGTGTGTGTGTGTCCCTGTTCACCTATATATTCTTTCATAGTGTATAACTGCGTGCATATACGTTTTAATCAGCCTCCGGATACTTACAGGGTTATTCAGAGAGGGGTTAAACGCAGGAGAATGGCTGGAGAATTGAAAACTCTAGGTCAAAATAGCCAAACCAGAAATTTTTTCCCATTTTTATCTCCCTTTCCAAATCTGATATTTTGACCTAGAATTTTCCATTCTCCAGCCATTCTCCTGCTTTTCACCCCTCTCTGAATAACCTTGCATATGTTCAGGTTTTTTTTGTTTTCTCTAGAGATGCATTGTCCACTTTGCTGAAGGATTTCCGACTGCAAGCTCAATATATTGCTGTATTCATCTGCTCCGTTGCTAGCACTTTTTAAACGCTTGTTCGTAGGTTGGCTATCTTTCAGACATTCATGTTTTACTGCTTAATAATAAAATCTTTTAATGCTTTCCGTTCTGTTCCCTCGGTTTACACCCAGTTCAGGCTGCGGCGTGAGTCATGACCACAAATTGCATCTGCTCCAGTATGTAGCATTTCTGGTCTTTTTAGCACTTTCAGTTCCGTTGCTAATAATGCTTTAGGAAAATAATATATTGATTTCTTATTCTGTCTCCCCCGCCCTTTAAATAATTTATATAGCATCCTGTCCATAGCATTCTATGAAGCTTATTGATTATCTGGAGTCAGCGATTTTTAAAGGAATGTCAAGGAGAAATTCATCCCGATTTAGTAAAAATAAACTGGTCTGAAATCCATCCCTACACCTTCCTTATAGCTTTCCCTGCCTTCCCTCTTTGTATGCTTTGAATAAATATGCAACAGATCGGTTAAAGTGAACTACCGTACTCCAAGGGAGTATATTTAAAAGGAAACAAAGTAGCAAAACAAGAGGACATAGTCTTAGATTAGAGGGGCAAAGGTTTAAAAGTAACATCAGGAAGCATTATTTTACTGAGCGGGTGGTGGATACATGGAACAGCCTTCCAGTTGAAGTGGTAGAGGCCAAAACAGTGATTGAATTTAAGCAGGCATGGGATAGGCATAAGGCTATCCTAAACAGAAGATAAATCCAGGTAAAGTATCCATGTAATTGGGCAGACTAGATGGGCCGAAAAAGGTTCTTATCTGCTGACATTTTTCTATGTTTCTATGCACTTGCATAAGGTGCCATATTGATGGAAACCACACTACGTGGAAGTCCATTCCCCTGCCGATGCTTGCCTTCCAAGGGAAAGCAGAAGAGCTGGACTCTGTGTTTTGCCATCTGGCTGCCGGCACGCTGGCGCCATTGGCTTATGGAAAGCACCCTGCTTGGGTGGGTATCGTCTGTCATTGACCAGGAGTGAAACGCAAGCCATATTGACACCCTTACGGTAAGAAGGAGTGTTACGCTTCACCTAAGCAGAGCAGTGTTTCAATAAAGTGACCTTGTTTTGGCGCACGTGGTGATGTGCAACCGGCTCAGAAAATTATATATTCTTTTTATGGCGCCAAGTCTCCACAGCGTTTTACAATAACTAGTAGGAATAAGACAAAGAATATAATTAACATAGAAACAGAAACAAGTGGGCCCTGCTCGGATGAGTTTACAATCTAGAGTAGTTAGGGTGGAGGAAGACAAGATGAGTTTTGGCTGTCAGGGTTACTAGCACTAGTGTTTTAAAAACAACTGCGGACAAGAAGTGGCACCTATCATGATGTGGCGGTAGGATCGCTCGGCATCATTGTGTTACGCTAATCTGAAGAGATGGGTTGTCAGTGATGTCTTTAAGGCCCGAAGATTAGGGGAGAGTCTGAAAGGGTGAAGTTAGGTCATTCCACACGACCAGAGCAGCCCTTGAGAAGTCTTTGAGGCTATAGTTGGCCCAGTAGCGACCACTCGCCATTTACGTTGTCTTCTTCCTTGACTAAAAGACCCAGTTCCTTGCCATTACCCGACCAGACATTGCTAGCCGCACCTTGGCATATATTCCTCAGAAATGCTGAGCGACAAGAAGTCTCATTTGGGAAGCTATTCCCTGGCCGTGCAAGCTTCTAACTTTATTGTGGTGGATTCACTAAACCCCATTCTTTCATTGGATTGACTGTGATTTTACTTCAGTGATCTCCCAGGAATTCTCCTGGAGAGAGCTACAATGGCCGTTCCTTAGATGGTGCTGCGGCGGCTGTTCCCTAGATGGCGCAGCAGCGGCTGTTCCCTAGATAGTTTTCTCTGTTCTGCCTATAGTTTCTGCTGTTAATTGGAGTAGATTTCACTGTAGTTTCCATCAAATTTGTCCAGTGTCATTCTTACGGTTTCTAAATTCAGTGGAGATCGCCACTTTAAAAGCACCGTAGTGTATTCACCAGTGTTGCAAATGATGCTGGAAAATACCAGTGTTTGGAGTAAGTTTGCCGGCTGATGTTGAATCCTCTTTCTGGATGGCCAAAGTTTACCGCAGTTGTTTTTTTTGTGTGTTTTTTTTGTAACAAAAGTGAAGATCAGTGATTAGTGGAGAATCCCTTTTTTTTTTTTTTTTTTTTTTACACCTGACATTTAAAGGCATCAGTATATTTGTGTAGTTTTTATGTTTTCCTGCGGGCAGCGCTTGGCGCGCAGTGACTTGGATTCGCGATGCGTTGTTGATCCTGATCTGTTGACTAGAGGAGATAGTCGGCGGCAGCGGAGCAGGAGCCGCAGAGAAGGATAACAGTTTTAAATGTTTGTGCAGTGAAAGTGGCAGGCATTTCATTGAATAGAAGGTTAGTGATTTATAGCGCGGGGGAACAGATGAAGCCAGTCAGTTAGAAACAGAAAATCCTTTGTAAGCAAGGATCAGAGATTTTTTATTTTTTTTATTTTTTGCAGGTGTTCCTTCAATGCTTCCTTTTGTTTCCGTAGCCGGTGCTCCTGCTTTTCCCGCAAAGCCGCATCATGATCGGGCTGGAGGAATATTTACTATGTACTTTCTTTCATCTTCAGGCTGCCATTGTGTCCCACCAGCTGTAGTTTTCTGCCATTGTCAAAGCTGATAGAATTGTTACATTGAACGGAAAATTTACATAGAGAATGTTAATGTCTGTTTATCTGTTTTTAAATCACATTTGGAAACTAATAATTTTTCTTTTCTAAAACCTCAAATTAATAGTTGATAGCTATTTATTATATTATTACTTCTAGTATTGTATAGAGCTTTATTTTCCGTGTAGCACTTGTTAAAGGCTAATTATTGCTTTTGGGGACAATAGTGACACTCCTGAAAGATTAGCGATGGGCCCTGTTTAGAGTTATCCAAAATGAGCCATGTGCTTTTTTTTTTCTTGTGCTGGGACTTCTACATATTATTTGGATCTGTTTGAAGTCTGTGGGGCCGTATGGGTGTACAATACATACATCCTAAGACAGCACTTGATGAATTCAGAAGCGGGGCAGACACAGGATCCTAGAAGTTTACATCTTGTTTCCTGTGTTGTTTTTCCCCCAAATTATTCTACTTTTACGTTTTGTATGGTTTGCCTGGCTTAAAGTAAAAGGGGTGTAAAAAAAAAACATGCAATGCATTTGAGTTTTCTTTCCCATCCAATTTTCTTCCTCGTTTTAACCCCTTAACTACCATGGTCGTTAACTCGCTCTTCAAAAGCACCTGCAGGTACCAGAGATCAGGTTAACGTGATTTGGTCATATTTTGCAGCAACACAAAGGAATTTCACGAGAAATTCATTTGCAGATGGGCTCCAGAATGTGCCTGTACATTTTCAGCACCTCTGACCTGTCGGCCAAAGTGCTGTAACAGTTTTGAGCAGCTCGGAGGTCCTTTTTTTTTTCTCTTAACTGTAGAAACACTGAGCCCCAGCTGTAACGCTTTTTGGCCTGCAGGGGGAGCCCATCTCCCTATGAAATAAGCTTACGGACAGGAAAAAATGTGTGGACGCCATGTACATTTTCACAGCGTGGGTAATGGAAATTGGTTTTCCATAAAACCACTTTGTTTTGTCAGTGGTTTTATGTAAAACAACGTGATGACAAAGGGGCTTAAAGTGAGTCTCCTACCTCATAGTGAACTGGTAATGGGTTTGAGCTCAGTCAATAGTGTTGCTCCAGGCCTAAAACACATGCGTTCTACTTACTATCCCTGTGCTGAATCCTCCTCCTGCCACGCGCAGCTACATGAGGCACAAAACAGGGAACAGAAGTTGGGAAGGGACTTGGCGGGTAAGTAAAGTGCATGCATGTAAGTCTGGAGAGAGAATCTTTGGACTCCTTTAACACTCGAATAACTCGCTAAAGGTAGGACAGAAATTATGTAAATTAGGGAAAGCCTTTTTTATTATGCTGAATTGATTTGGGTAAAACTCCCAAATGACTAGGAAGATGATATTGCTATTGTTAAAGGGACAAAGTGTATGATCCATGCTACATACAAATCTTTACCCAGGAGAAGCTGTCCATGAGACGTTCACTTTAATTCTCTAGATGAATGCCAGGCTTCACAATGATTCAATTATTTTAAGATCTGTCGAATTGCATTGTGATACTCTTTCCTTCATGCTGTTTTTCTGGTCTGGTAGGCAATGTGTTCCTTTTTTAAGGCATTTAAAAGTTCTCCTCTACATTTCGGCTTTAGTAACCGTACTGATTTGAGATGAAAATCTGAAGTTGGATTAAATTAGGATTGTAATGCATAATACTAATGATCCAGAGTCTAAGGATGACACATAGGATGCTGCGGAGGACACAATGTGCTGCATATTTAATACAATGTCTGCAATGTGTCCTTTGCATCTTTTTAGGATGCTTTTTCTATAACTGTGAAAGATGCAGAGTACGCTTATCCACTTCATATCAGCATTCTCTTTAAGGAGGGCCATTATAAAATCATTTTTTCCCCTGCTATTCTTTTACACTCTAATTCTAGCGGCACAAGAAGACCGATTAAACCTATACCAACACCAGTGGCGTAACTAGAAACCTGAGGGCCCCGGTGCAAGAATCCACGAAGGCCCCCCCCCCCCCAAAAAAAGCTCTATATTTTTACTTATTTTTCACTGCAAAATAAAACCAAGATAGTATTGCCCCCAGCTCACATGGATATATATTGCCCCCCAGCACACATGGATATATATTGCCCCCCAGCACACATGGATATACAGTTGTGTTCAGAATTATTCAACCCCCACTGAAATTGAGTGTTTTGGCCAGTTTGTCATTGATTTTGATCATTCAGTCATCTTGCTTACAATTAAATCAAAGAGGCACGTGTAGGTCAGACAAATATAACATTACATTTATAATGAAATACCACAAATGTCTTTTCTGTGCTCACATCATTATCAGTTTCATTCAACCCCCAAGTGACATTCAATCTTAGTACTTAGTACAACATCCTTTTACAGTTATAACAGCTTTTAAACGTGAAGCATAGCTTGACACAAGTGTCTTGCAGCGATCTACGGGTATCTTCGCCCATTCGTCATGGGCAAAAGCCTCCAGTTCAGTCACATTCTTAGGCTTGCGCACTGCAACTGCTTTCTTTAAGTCCCACCAGAGGTTCTCAATCGGATTTAAGTCAGGTGACTGCGATGGCCACTCCAAAATGTTCCAGCCTTTAATCTGCAACCATGCTCTAGTGGACTTGGAGGTATGCTTGGGATCATTGTCCTGTTGAAAGGTCCAACATCTCCCAAGCCTCAGGTTTGTGACGGACTGCATCACATTGTCATCCAATATCTCCTGGTACTGAAGAGAATTCCTGGTACCTTGCACTCGCTGAAGCTTCCCTGTACCTGCAGAAGCAAAACAGCCCCAAAGCATGATTGACCCCCCGCCATGCTTCACAGTAGGCAAGGTGTTCTTTTCTTCATAGGCCTTGTTCTTCCTCCTCAAAACATAGCGTTGATCCATGGGCCCAAACAGTTCTAATTTTGTTTCATCAGTCCACAGAACACTATCCCAAAACTTCTGTGGTTTGTCCACATGACTTTTGGCATACTGCAGTCGACTCTTCTTATTCTTTGGAGACAGCAAGGGGGTGCGCCTGGGAGTTCTGGCATGGAGGCCTTCATTACGCAGTGTGCGCCGTATTGTCTGAGCTGAAACTTCAGTACCCACATCTGACAAATCTTTTCTCAGTTCCTCAGCAGTCACACGGGGACTTTTCTCCACTCTACGCTTCAGGTAGCGCACAGCAGTCGAAGTCAGCATCTTCTTTCTGCCACGACCAGGTAGCGTTTCAACAGTGCCCTTTGCCTTGAATTTGCGAATGATGCTTCCTATGGTCTCTCTTGGTATGTTAACATCTTTGCAATCTTCTTATAGCCATTGCCCTTCCTGTGAAGAGTAATCACCTCTTCTCTTGTCTTCCTGGACCATTCTCTTGACTTCACCATGTTTGTAACCACACCAGTAAATGTCTAGAAGGAGCTGAGTATCACAGTCATTTTAAAGCTGCCTAATTGGTGCTTATTATGCTTTATTGCTGCTCCGTGACATCCACAGGTGTTTTCAATACCTGATTGAAAACACTTGAATGAACCTCTGTTCTTCAGAGTGGTAGTCTTTAAGGGGTTGAATAATTGTGTCAATGAAGAATTCACAAAAGAAACATTTACTACTGTATTACAAAACCAATTGATGTCATTTTAGTTGCATATGGTTCTTTAAAAAGTCCTTGTAGGATTTCATTCTGAATACAATTACAAATGTACACTAAATTCCCTAAAACCCTTTACAGCATTGGGGGTTGAATAATTTTGAACACAACTGTATATTGCCCCCCCAGCTCACATGGATATATGTTGCCCCCCCAGCTCACATGGATATATGTTGCCCCCCCAGCTCACATGGATATATGTTGCCCCCCCCAGCTCACATGGATATATGTTGCCCCCCCAGCTCACATGGATATATGTTGCCCGCCCAGCTCACATGGATATATATTGCCCCCCAACTCACATGGATATATATTCCCCCCCCAGCACACATAGATATATATTGCCCCCCAGCTCACATGGATATATATTGCCCCCCAGCTCACATGGATATATATTGCCCCCCAGCTCACATGGATAATATATTGCCCCCCCAGCTCACATGGATATATATTGCCCCCCCCAGCTCACATGGATATATATTGCCCCCCCAGCACACATGGCTATATATTGCCCCCCCAGCACACATGGCTATATATTGCCCCCCCAGCACACATGGATATATATTGCCCCCCCAGCTCACATGGATATATATTGCCCCCCCAGCTCACATGGATATATATTGCCCCCCCAGCTCACATGGATATATATTGCCCCCCCAGCTCACATGGATATATATTGCCCCCCCAGCTCACATGGATATATATATTGCCCCCCCAGCTCACATGGATATATATTGCCCCCCCAGCTCACATGGATATATATATTGCCCCCCAGCTCACATGGATATATATATTGCCCCCCCAGCTCACATGGATATATATATTGCCCCCCCAGCTCACATGGATATATATTGCCCCCCCAGCTCACATGGATATATATTGCCCCCCCCCCGCTCACATGGATATATATTGCCCCTGCTCACATGGGTGTATATATGCCCCCCAGCTCTCATGGGTATATATTGCCCCCCAGCTCTCATGGGTATATAGGGCCCCCAGCTCTCACCTCTGCTGGCCCCAGGGCAGGCTCCGTCTTGGCCGCTCGCCGGAAACCACCTGATCAGCGCAGAGGTCTTGCGAGAGGATCTCGTGCGCTGGTCAGGTGGTCCCTATCCCACGTAAGCGGCCAAGCTGCATGTCAGCAGCCGCTCGCAGGGAGAGGGACGGCCAGCGCGCGGCTCCCAGATTCCGGCGCTGATTGCCGGAATCTGGCGGGCGGCGCTGGGCCCCCCTCCAGTGGCAGAATGCCAGGGCCCGGTCGCAACTGCGACCCTGGTACTTCCGCCACTGACCAACACCATCATCTCACATCTCCTAAAGAACCAAGTATTTAAATACAAACGCATGTGCAAATGAAATGCACAAACCTCAATGTCCAATGACTTCATAACATTTGTAGAGATTATTATTATTCTTTATTTATAAAGCGCCAGCATATTCCGCAGCGCTGTACAATAAGCACAGTATAGACAGGGTTACAATACATTGAACAACATTTGACAAACAGTACAGGAGGAGATGAGGGCCCTATTCCCGTAGGAACTCACAATCTAGGAGGGTTGGGGTTGGAAACAGGAGGAGAGGACTGTAAGGTGAGAGTGATTGATGGTTGTGTCAGTGAGTTGGGTGGTAGGCTTCCCTAAATAGGAATGTTTTTTTAAGGGAGCGTTTGAAGGAAGAGAAGTTAGGGGAAAGTCTGACCGTACGAGGGAGAGCGTTCCAGAGAGATGGTGTACAGCGAAAAGCATTTAGCACAGATATGTATCCGAAACAATGACAAGCAACAACCATAAACCCGATTTATGGGAGAGTGCCTCCATGTCATCCGGCTCAATTGCTCAAATAATGTGATGACCCCCCCCCCACACACAATATTAAGGGGTCAAAGGTTTAGTGTAACTATAAGGTATCCGTACATAAAGTAGAAACAAAGATGAGAAAGCCAAATGGAGAAAAGAAGAAAAAAATGTGGTGGGTGGGGAAGTTGGTAGAGAAGGGAACACGATCCGGGCATCCCAGGGCCCCTGACCCCCCCCCCCCAAATTTTTCTTGAGGATAAGAACAGGCTAAACTGCAGTGAGCTGTAAAAGTCACTCCTAATATTGATGTGCACATGCAGTAATTGTTTCCCTAGTGATAGTGTATTCTTATTTCACACATTCAATATACATATTGCAGCTCCTTGTGCCCATCTTGATCCATGTCCCACTCAGCCCCCACACATACCGTTACTTCTCGTCTACTTACCCTTCCCTCTGCGTGTCATAGCATTCCTTTTTCGATTGTAAGCTCTTTAGAGCCAGGTCCACTTTTCATATCGTTCGCAATGTGTCAAACGTATTGTTATTTCTGTTTTGTCCTTCCCATTGTACAGCACTCAGGCATATGTTGCCGCCTGGTAAATTTTAATTGAAAGTGTCGCTAAACAATCACTTTATTTACCTGCAATCTATACTGCAGGTTGAGTTGTGAGCCGTTTGTGGTGGTGAACGGAGGTACTTGCAGGTCAATGAATAAACTAGAGGGTTATTAACTAGAGCAGGCCTCAAAATTTCCACTCGCATTTGGCGAGTGGAAATTACATGAGGGCGGCTGGAAATGCAGGCAGGGCAGGATAAGTGTTAAGTGGGGCAACTAGTGGCAAGTAACTCTTAAGGCCTGACTAGTAGCTTGGAAATTGAAATTTTGAGCCCTGAACTAGAGGGTTATTGACGAAGATAATTTTTTTTCTTTTCATTGAAAGAACAGTGGTTTTGCTTTGGCAAACTATATTGAATGACGTACGGAAAATTCAAGTTACATTGTAGTCTTCTGTATTTTTTAGAAAACTGATGCAAGTTTGGTGCCAGGTTACTCTTGCATTGTTTTTTGGGTCCATCTGTGACCACAAGTTGATGACTTTCGTATGGCCTGACATGTTGCAAGAGATGAAATGCATCAGTTTTTATTAATTGCTTTGAGTAACTTCCATACTGATGCAAGGATGGAAGATGTAGCAACGCTGTGTGATGGAACGGACAGGTGCGCAAGAAAAGGACGCATGTGACATCGCTTTTCACACGTTCTGGTTTTCTAATCTTTTTTATTTTTTCTGTCTTGACAGCCTTTGTTTGCATTTCAAAATGAAGAAAAGTTTCCAGAAAATGGTTGGTCTGTTTACGACCCAATAAACGAATTCCGCAGACAGGTATGTCTCCTTAATTACTATTTATAATCCAAGTTGACCACTGGGACATAAATAAATGGATGTAAAGAGGCAATCGGCACTTCCTGTGGAAAACCGTACCTTTTTTAAAACTTCTGCTGAGCTTGGTAACATTTTAAAAGAAGGGTCTGCAACGTTGTCCCCTCCCAGATGTTTTGGATATACATTTCTTTTAATGCTCGGGTACGCCTAAGCATGGGTGATGCTCATGGGAAATGAAGATCTAAAACCTCTAGAGGGCCGTGGTTGCTGTTCCTGGTTTTAAAAGAATGGCCTAGTGACAAAATCACCTGCCCAATTTCAGCATTGCTGGAGTGACCCGCAGAACAATGTGTTAACCCTCACAAAATTATTAAGAACACACTGCTATCCTAAATCAAAAGCACATTATGAATGGCTGGCCATACGCTGATCCAACACTGAGGTTTGTGTGTTTCAGCTCCTTTTTTATTGACCATAGGTTTGACCTCCTTAAAGTGACAGCACAAAACGTTATGCGTGGGAATTCACTAAAGGCATTAGTTATCATTTTTAGCTTGCCATTACTTCACTCAAAAAAACAAATGACATTCTCAAGATCAGAATTCAGACTAGAGCCAGGCTGGGCTTTAGGGAATCATTGATATTTGGCAAAATGTTATTTAGTTGTTCCATCAGGATACTTGGGGATGCAGTGTGAGGAGGTGTCATCCTTCGGTCTCCAGACCCATCAGCCCCGTAGCTCAAACCCTAATCTCGTCATATGATGGCCTCCTCCTCCTGATTGCTGCAGTTTATAATTCAGCGTTTTCTCATTGTCATTTGGCCTATAAAATTTATGACGTCAGTGGTGACCTCTCAATCTTGCATCCTCCCAGAAGCACTGCACGTCTTTCCCGAAAACAACTGAAGGAGGCGCATATTACACTGAAGCAAGGCCAGCTTTAGATTACAAATATGGCCGTACGTGAACATGTGCTACACTCCCAGCCTTTTTACCTTTCCTGGTGTAGTGCCCTGGTTTCATACTTTGTTTGCTGATACTTCAAACCTACTTCATCAATGTCAGGCTCACATACAAAGCACTAACCGCTTCCAAATTATTTTCTGAAAAGTTCCATGTGGCATGAGAGCGGGCTGTCTGGGCCGACTGCCCAGGTTTAATCAGCCTCTTAGCCTAACAGCTGCCAACCCAATGACCACTCCGCCCTTCAGACACCCCCTTCCCCAACTTGCATTTGGGGATCACATCCCAGTTTTAAAGTCAGCCTGTTTACCTTCCTCCTCCTTGTATGTTCAAACATGTGTCCTTGTTTACAGGTGTCCATGTAGTGCATTATGCCAATTGCCCAACATACTGGTAATGTCTTTGTTTCCTTACACCTTGCGTCATATGTGACACTCGGCGCTGGCTCTCGCAATAGATTTTGAGAGATTAGTGCCACCCAGTGGTCACTTGGCCAAACGGCACACAAAAAGAACACTTTCCAAGGGACGCTTGAGCCACCATGACCTCTTCAACTAAATTAAGTGGCTGTGGTTGAAACACATCCCAATCTGTCAGCCTTCCGGGCGGTGGGAAAACAATAAGTGGCCGCTGTACTGCTATCCAGGTGTCAGGGGTTTCGTGAAACCAAAACTATATTGGGTTGCAATTTGAAGAGTAGACGCAAGCGATTGGCCGCATGTGCACCAGTTGTGAAAGCATAAATTTGTAGGAAGTGATTGGACAGATCCAGGCAAAATTAAATCTGCGGAGACCGTGGTGCAGGCGAAAAGATGTTTTAACACTGTACTTTCACTCCCATTTAAAAATCAACAATCTTTTTTTCTTTATGAAGTTTAATACATCATTTTCATACAGAGCTTTGATCCAACATAACACTTGCAGTATGACTAAATCGTTAATGATTAGAGGGCCCTGCTCATTGGTTTACTTATCTTTTAATATCTCTTTATATATTTTTTTCTTCCTCCCAGGGATTGCCCAGCGAACAGTGGAGAGTAACATTCATAAATAAGAATTATGAACTCTGTGACACCTACCCACAGTTTTTGGTGGTACCATATAACACCAATGAGGACGATCTGCGAAAGGTTGCTACATTCAGATCTAGAAATAGAATACCAGTAAGTGTTTTCAGGAGAAACAGACATGTTCTATTATAATTACATTCACATAAACATTATCCTTGTGAAAATTAAAGTGTGTGTGTGTGTGTGAATTCATTATGGGGCCAATTCACTTAAGGAGATGATGCCAAATCAATAGCCAATAATGTAGCAATATGCTCTAGTGGTCCCGTTCGCTTGGGAAAAAGGTTGCTGCGTTCAGCTAGGGCAAAACCCAAACTGATGATCTAGACAAAACAAAAAGTGCTGGAGAGCATTAATTAGAAAGATCTTTCAAGGTACAAGTCATACAGAAAATAATCCCTGTGACAGACCGCCTGGCATACCGACTGTGTGCTTCTGTCAAGCTCTAGCTTTCTCCAGGCTTCAAACCTTCTCTGTAATCACCAGGCATGACCAGTGTTTCAGAGTGCAAAACAAAAACTGACTCTTCATTTGAAAAACACACAGCTAAATACAGTTGAGGGACAACCCCCCCCCCTTCATGAATACATTACAGATAACTTTGAGAGACTCCAGTCACAGGACCATGGGAAGAGACCTTCATCACAATGGATTGTTTACCTATGCATTCTCTTAACCTGCCTGCTAGATCTTAGGGGAGGTTTGAGGGAAGCAGGGAAAACTAAGAAATCTTCTTACAGCTACAGCAAGTGTACAATATACAGACAGAGGACCGCTGATACAGAAATGTGCACTATACAGAGACGCAGCAGGAGATTCTGCAATAAATAGATAAGGAATAATACACACACAGTCAACATAAATACTGGATTCCCTGGGCTATTCAGTTGGCAAAACCCAGGTAGCACCTTGGTCCATAGTCAATAGGAAGGAGGCTAGCTCCCAGGCTCCTCCAACTGCCCCAGAGACAGCTGAGTCTGTCACAATCATGTTAATAAATTTTGCCAAGGTAACATTTCCAGAATTTAAAAATACTTGTCACAAATGTTAATGTACAATTATGGGGATTTGCAAGTCAAATTTGCATAAGCTAATTGTTGCTTTAAATGACCTACATACATAGCTATCGGTTCAGATATGAATAAAGACTGGGGCACACTGAGCGCGTAGCGGCGCACAGCGTAGCGAAGCAAACATTTTGCAGGCTTGACTTCACGCCGCTCCGCCTCGCAGCCCCTCTACACTGCAATACTCTGCACTGGACAGGAATCCACTAACTAAATTAAAACGTACACACCAAAACCTTTTTATTTTCACAAAGCGCATGTCATATAGGCAAAAACAATTCTATTGAATAAAATACATCTAAATTACTGCCCATTTAATAGGAATAGTAGAAAAAAAATAACCCTAATCATATGTATTATAGGGACACAGGGAACGCTATGTATCGAGTAGGGATGCATTGATACCACACACATATACAGACATATACATACATATATTTTAACACGCAGATATATATATATTATTCCACTAATGTGTATATATATGGTCTGAGGTGTGTGTGGACTAGTAAAATATATATATTTTATTATGCCACTCAGACCAGACCATATATACACAGACACACATGGGGGGGGGGGGGGTATGTGGACAGCCTCCACTAAATGTCACCCCCCCCCCCCCCATCATCCCTCCAGAAGAAATGTTGAACTTGAAAGAGCAGTGAGTGGAAAAAAAAGGGACACTTCTCACATCCTGACGTGTGTGTGTGTGTGTATATATATATTAGTGGCAAGAAAAAGTATGTGAACCCTTTGGGATTACGTGGAGTTTTGCATGAATTGGTCATAAAATGTGCTCTGATCTTCATCTAAGTCACAAAAATTGGAAAAACACAGTCTGCTAAAAATAATACAACACAAACATATGTTTTCATTGAACAGAACATGTAAACACAGTGCAGGGTGGAAAAAGTATGTGAACCTTTGGACTTAATAACTGGTTGACCCTCCTTTGGCGGCAATAACCTCAACCAAACGTTTCATGTAGTTGCAGATCAGACCTGCACAACGATCGGGAGTAATTTTGGACCACTCCTCTTCACAAAACTGTTTCAGTGTAGCAATATTCTTGGGATGTCTGGTGTGAATCGCTCTCTTAAGGTCATGCCACAGCATTTCAATCGGGTTGAGGTCAGGACTCTGACTGGGCCACTCCAGAAGGCGTATTTTGTTTTGTTGAAGCCATTCTTTTGTTGAATTACTTGTATGCTTTGGGTTATTGTCCTGTTGCATCACCCATCCTCTGCAGAGCTTCAGTTGGCGGACAGATGGTCTTACGTTTTCCTGCAAAATGTCTTGATAAACTCTGGAATTCATTTTTCCATCAATGACAACAATCCGTCCAGGCCCTGAGGCAGCAAAGCAGCCCCAAACCATGATGCTCCCTCCGCCATGTTTTACAGTGGGGATGAGGTTTTGATGTTGGTGTGCTGTGCCTTTTTTTTTCTCCACACATAGTGTTGTGTGTTTTTTCCAAACAACTCAATTTTGGTTTCATCTGTCCACAGAATATTTTGCCAGTAGTGCTGTGGAACATCCAGGTGCTCTTTTGAAAACTTCAAACGTGCTGCAATATTCTTTTTGGACAGCAATGGCTTCCTCTGTGGTGTCCTCCCATGTACTCCATTCTTGTTTAATGTTTTTCCTTATTGTAGATGTGTCAACAAAAATGTTAGCGTGTGCCAGAGATTTCTGTAAGTCTTTAGCTGACACTCTAGGATTCCTCCTTACCTCATTAAGCATTCTGCGCTGTGCTCTTACAGGACGACCACGCCTAGGGAGAGTAGCAACAGTGCTGAACTTTCTCCATTTGTAGACAGTCTGTCTTACCGTGGACACATGAACATCAAGGCTTTTGGAGATACTTTTGTAACCCTTTCCAGCTTCATGCAAGTCAACAATTCTTGATCGTAGGTCTTTTGAGAGCTCTTTTCTGCGAGGCATGGTTCACATCAGGCAGTGCTTCTTGAAACCAGTAAACCCAAAACTGGTGTGTGTTTTTAAAGGGCAGGACAGCTTTCAGCAACACATCCAATAATATCACACTGATTGGACTCAAGGTTGGCTCACTCCTGACTCCAATTAGCTCTTGGAGAAGTCATTAGGCTAGGGGTTCACATACTTTTTCTTGCCACTGTGTGTGTGTGTGTGTGTGTGTGTGTATATATATATAATCTCTATCAGGATGTGAGAAGTGTCCCTTTTTTTCACTCACTGCTGTCAATTTTCTTCTGGAGGGATGGGGGTAGGGTTGCCACCTTTTCTTCAAGCAAAACCCGAACATTCTAGTGTTGGGCTTGGGTGGCCATTTTTTTTGTAGCGTATACATTATGTGTATATTTACCTTATGCGTAATATTTTCTATACGGTGTGTGTGTGTGTATATATATATATATATATAACACGTGGTATGCATGGCATGTCGGGCTGGTATTGTGGCTGTCGGGCTGGTATTGTGCGTGGCATGTGGGCTGCGCGGGGTCTCGGGCAGTGTTTTTTTTTTTTTGTACCCTCAAACTTATTTAGATTATGGAGGGAGGGGGGGTCCTGGCGGCACCTGGCCCAGGTCCGGCTGCGGGGAGGGTCTCCTCTCCCCGTCTTGCTGGACTGAGGCGAAGAAGAGACGGAGGGATGTCTGTTGATCAGCGCCGGTGGGAGGGATTTACAGCACACATCGCAGGCACTGCAGTGCGCAGGCGCTGCGTGCTGCAGATCCAGCCCCTCCCCTCAGCGCGCCGCTCCGCCGAGGGGGGAAGTTGTATTTTTCCAACTCCCTTCGCTCAGCGCCGCTTCGTGACGCGGCGTGAGCGAGGGATGTGGAAAAATCTGGATACACTGAGCGCGTCTTGACGCGCGGCGCCGCTTCGCGCTTAGTGTGCCTCAGGCTTTAAGGAGGGGATTCTATGTATTGTCTGGGAACAAAGGCGAACCTGCCACTTAAGGTTCGGGGAGTTCTGATCATTTTCTCTGAGCTTCATAAATCCCTGTACATATTGGCGAACGACTCGTTACATCTAGACAGGATACGGAAAGCAGGCTGAATGTTTGGACTAGTGAAGTAGAAATGATGATTGTGATCATATAACTCTGTTTTAGTAGGGATTCATTAAATTAACCCTTTCACAACAAAAAGCGTACATTCACTGTAATAGAATTGTATAGGAAATCACCATTTGCTTAGCTTTTTTTTCTTTCTGTAATGTAAGAGCAGTGTGCCCTCAGGGAAGAAACCATATTCCCAGCGAGATCTCTCTTGTCATCCTGTATTACTGTAAAGAAAATACAAAGAGCAGCCCTCACTGTTGCAAGCCACCAAGCTTTACTGCAGCATTACAACAGCCGGGAAGAAGACCGCAAACTGATCACTCACTGTACAGAGATTCACTTATACCTGCTAAAAATCCCTGTACAGTACAGATACAAGGTGTTACTGTAATTTCCATATACAGGAATTAATGCCACATATAATTTATTCCCCTGGTATCTTTGGCAGTTGCATTGCTAACGATCTCTACAAATCCCCATAAGCAGAAGAGCTGACCCTTTTAATTTAGCTTTACTGTATTTAACACAAAGGCCATTTCTTCTTGTATGCTGACAGTGCAGACTCTGTGACATTGCGCAAGATAAGGGACACAGTCTAGAGTTTAGAACCTTTTGATACCAGCACTAGTTCTGTAAAGGATGAAGAATGATAAATTGGCAAATTTTTCATTCTTTTCACCATCTCAGAATAACAATCTTCAAGCAAAATTGCAATTTTATCCAACATTTAATGAACTATGCATCACGTGTTTCAAATGTTAATATCCTGTTTTTGCCAACAAAAAGCATTTGGTAGTGAAATGGTTAAACGGTAGGTGCATTCAGATGAAGCTTTGCAGACGTATGCACAGATACACCCTTATAAATCTAATTCATCCCTCCGCAGAGCCCTTCATTACAGCTTCACGATCACACACTTTTTCTCGGTTGTTGGGAACAGAGCAGTGTTTCTTGTGTAGGCAAACTGAGTCATCACAAGCAGATTCCAGAGATATGAAAAACATGGTAAATCTGGCACAAAGCTTACTGTTCCTGGAAAAAATGACACTACTGTATTAAATTCCCATTTATTTTCTATAAAGCAAAAAAAAAAACTAGAAGCTCTCCTTGGCAGAACCTGAGTTGTTTATTATCTTGCATCCCTTTATAAATTCAAAGAATTAACCCTAAAGAGTTAAATGGGGGGGGGCCACCATTACCAGGCTGTGTAAAACCATAACAATTTAAAACCCAGAAATTGCCCTACAATGGTTTTTAAAGTGCTCATCTACAGATATAAAGGCAAATATCTGAATAGATGAATGATGCAAAATTTGCACCAGAAAAAAAACCACAACTGGATTGTTGAGTGCGTAAACATATTTTAGAATAAAATTATCCACAGGCACATTCTAGAATTACGGAAGAATCTTAATAAAGGATTGACTGGCCTCTGATATTAATCACTGGCTGACAGGCACGTGAGAGGTGCTGGAAAAGCAATAGTTCGGGAAACCCAGCATATTTTGCATGAAATCGCTGGTGTTTTAGTCCTTCGCAAGTCGGTGATGAGCAGCGTATCCCTTATCTGAAATACTTGGGACTAGAAGTGTTTTGGGATTTCAGGTTTTGGAATATTTCCATACGTTAATGGGATATCTGTATTGAGGTATGTTAATAGAGATCTATAAAGTGACTTTAGACTGGGGGAAGATTTGATGGTGTCTGGGAGGTTATTCCATAATTGCGGTGCTCGGTAGGAAAAGAAGTATCGAGACACTTTTTGTATTGTGGTATTGCAAGTAAGGTGCAGGTCCTGGATCGGAGGTTAAAGGATGAGGGAACTGCTGGGGGAAGCAGTCTATTCCGGTAAGGTGGTAGTTTCCCAGAAAACCTCTTAAACACCAGGTTGGATTCCAGCGACGGCCAGTTTGGTTCTTTTAACATGTCACAATGGTGGATCATGTAGTTACATTGTAGCACAATGCGGCAGTATGAGTTCTTAAATGTAGTAAGTTTATGAAGGTGTGTTTGCGGGGCGGCTGCATAGACTGCATCTCCGTATTCAATAGCCAGCATAAGCATTTGTACAATCTTTCTTACTGCAGGGCACAAATACACCTATACACACAGCCTGGAGATCATTTTACACGTGTTTTTTTTTTTTTAATGCATTTTTTTTTTAATTATTATTTGAAAAGGAGTACATGGTACAAGGGCCACAAATCGGTTACATAGATGTGTATGTAGTATGACCCCTTGAGGGTTGATAAAGTTGTTAATTGGCAAGTATCCTTCCCGTCGCCCAGGAGGTTGTTGTATTCTAACTTGATGAAAAGTGAGATCGTAGAGTGTGAGGTTTAATTGGTTATTGGTAAATTATATATACACAATATTTTTAATCGTTTTTGTCCCTATCACGTGAGGTCATGTGTGGAGTTTCCCACTTTTGAATCATGCTGGCACTCAAAACAATATAGCGAGTGTTTTAGAATTCCGCATAAGGCTAGGGTCAGAGTGGGGCAGTCGGAACGCGCGTGCAGGCGCACTAAATCACGGCGGCAGTAGCAGCACATAACGGCCAATGACGGCCAATATACGCAGTACGTGCGTACGAAAGTGCGCCGACACCACGCAACCAGCAAATGAACGCATTTTTCTCAGAACGTGAAACCGCTGCTACAGACGTACAGAGTGCGCTGCGGCCGCATGGCAGCGTGTGTGTGTGATTAGGAGACGTCAGACGCTGCTAGTGTGCGGCCTACATAACGTTCAAACAGCCGGATTTCCCTAGACTTCATTTTACCCCACCGTCATGAAATACGTCCAGAATTGCGCATCGTCTGACCACTTAAGCGTATTCCGTGAAAAAATGCGTGCGCACGCATCGACGTACATTTTGACGGTGGCCGCAGAAAATGCGCTCATCTGTCCCTAGCCTAAGGGGTACTCCAATCTAATAAGGCGTGTAACGGAGTAAAGGCTGTGGAATTGTTTTCGTCCTCCTACAGCTTTGAAAAGATACATAGCATCATGCAATTTTTGTTCCTTTGTTGATCTTTAGGATATTCTTTTTTTTTTCTTCTCCAGGTCTTGTCTTGGCTGCATTCAGATAATCAGTCGGTGATCATGAGATGCAGTCAGCCTTTGGTAGGCATGAGTGGCAAAAGGAATAAAGATGATGAGCGGTATCTGGATATTATCAGAGAAACTAACGGGCAGACTTCCAAACTGACGATCTACGATGCCAGGCCTAGTGTAAACGCAGTGGCAAACAAAGTAAGTGGCGCGGTGCTCCCTTTATGCCAGCGACTGAACGCGTCCAAGTTAAATGGCGTTTTTCAGGTCGAGTAAGTAGATTTGATTGGTAATACAGGCATCTATTTGTTTCAAAATGAGACTGAACAGCCTCGGTAATAAATACCATACCTACGTTTTGCGCTATCGAATGGATGTGGATGCGAAGGTGTGAGATTGATTTGTGACTTTGTTAAGGAGCAGTCATGTGTAGCAATTTCTATTTAAATTGCCCTCAGCAAAACAACACATTTTCTATCATTAACAGGTGCTCGCTATTTGAAAGACCAGCAGTGAAAAACATCACTCATTACAGAGATGAATGAGAGTGCGGGGTATAGGGAGAATTCACTTCATGCATAACCTGTTCCCCTTTCCGTTTCACTCTGTGTGTATGGGTAGCTACAGGCTCAGACTGACCGTGTTCCTAACCCTGGGGCATAATGATAGCTCTCGCTCAGGCTGGACTTGATGCAACCTGTTTCATCTTCTGCAAAACAGACCTTTTCATTGTCATTTTAATTACAATGAAAAGGAAATAATGCGCAAATAATTGTTCAGACTAACAACAATGCATCAGCACTTAAAGGCAGGGCCTTATTACCATAGGGACTATTGGAGAAGCCGCTCCAGGCCCATGTCCATGGTCCCATTGGACCACAGTATCTCTGACTCCATAGCAGCTACAGAGTCATGTGACATATCCCTGGAAAGGCCAGAGCATGACTTTCCCAATGATGCCAAACATAACCAGGTTTTCTGTAACAAGAAAAATAAAAAAGATTTCTCCTTTTTCTTTCCAACACCGCAATATTGTTGACTTTTCAATTGTAAAGTGAACAATGATGCTGCATTAACTCACATCTCATTTCTCGTGTCATCAACAAGTGTGGAAACGATGGCACAGTGTGCAATTACAGTGTTCATCAAAAACCTAAACCGCCGCACTGCAGCGTGGTGCACGGGGGGGGGGGGTGGAGAGGAGATTTGGAACCCTGCGTTGCTAATTTTTACAGCGCACAAGGTTGCGTGAGGCGTCCCTGGACAGGTCAAAGTCTGGCCTTTGCATTGATACCAAACATGACCATGTAAAACTTAAAAAGAAAACACAAACTTTTATTTTTTTGGGAAATACTGCCCTAGAGAATATATAACCACAAAGGTTTGGATGAAAAAAAAATTGAATATTTTTTTTTTTTTTTTTTACAAGCTGTAAATGATGGAAATTTCCTCACACAGTATCTGCCTGGTCACATATACCCGTATCTGCATTATTAAATAACCTAAAATATGTTTTCATTTCACTAAATTTCAAAAAAAGCCACCAAAATCTTCAGCTCCAGACCATAGAGATCTTAATCCGGCCCTGCTTAAAGAGAGATGCTTTAGGCATAAAACTGGAGGGAATGCATGCATGGCAGAGTTAATCAGTAACCACCCTCTACCCTCTCTTGAATGACCCAGGACATACTTGAAAACGAGAGAAATCTCAATGTATCCTTCCTGGTAAAATCCTTTATAAATAAATAAAAATTTGACACCGGTCTCACACTGAGCTCTGCACTCAGAACCAGATGTTGTATGCTACCCAGCAACTGCATGTCATGTGACTGCAGGGGGGGCTGGACGCTTCAGCCAATCCAGTGGCTCTCACTGAGAACCTTTTGGTGGGTCCTGGTTCCAAAGGTCCCAAAGACTTCCAAACCATTCTGCACATCAGTCAGTCACTATTTATCCTGTTTGTGCATAAATAAGGATTAATTTTTCCCTCTGTCACAGAAGGGAATAGTCATGTAGTGTTAAGTTCTATAAATATATTCTTTGCTAGCCATCTGCGTCTCTTGAGAATCCTTTAAAAGGCTTGCTAAGGCTGGGGTCAGACCAGCGCACTTTTAATGTGCGTTCTGGCGCACATAATTACGGCCGCACTAGCAGCAGATGACGGGCAATGACGGCCAATATACGATGTACGGCCGCACAAAAGTCCGGCCGTGCAACGCAAGTGGAATTTGAACGCATTTTTTTGAGAACGCTGAACCGCTAGTACTGACGTACAGAGTGCGCAGCTGCGGCGTGATTAGGAGATGTCAGACGCTGCTAATGTCCAGCCTACGTAACGTCCAGACGCAAAAAGAGTTTTATTGACTATCCGTACAAAATCACGACCTACAATGCGCGTCGTCTGACCGTTTTTGCGCATTCCGTGAAAAAATACGTCAATGCGTTCGGATGCACTTTTTCACGTTGCGGGGAAAAATGCTTTCGTCTGACCCTAGCCTTAATGATGTTTATCTGTAAAATAGTGCGTCTGATGCACATATGCATATTGTAGTTATCTTCCAATGAGCCTTCGCTCTTCCTCTCTCTCTGCTAGCTGATATGCATGCCCCCCCATATCGGCCCACAATGCCTCAGTAAAGTTACTTAGTACTTCTTTACTGCCTAAGAATGCTGATGAAAAAGCGGGATTTGTGTATGTAGAATATTGGTTGCTTAAAAATATATGCAGCTTCTACTGGACTGGATTCGGTAAACCTTACATTAAAAACCAGTCGCATGATATTTGTTATAATAAAATCTACCTCTTTCTTATTCTGTGCTGTCCCAGGAGCAATTTCTGAAACGACTTCAAGATCTAACTTGACTGTCTTTAGTGAAGTACAACCGGTGTTTTGTTTCCGGCTTTATGACTAGGGTGTCTTTGCTACAGGTCAGCTTTGCCTTCAGCCGAACCTGAAGGACCAATACTGGCAGATAAAATGCAGTTTTCTCGAAGTTCACATTCTTTCTTTACCTTGTAGGCCACTGGAGGGGGTTACGAGAGTGAAGACGCTTACCAGAATGCAGAGCTGGTATTCCTGGATATCCATAACATCCATGTAATGAGGGAATCTCTAAAGAAACTGAAAGACATTGTCTATCCCAATGTAGAGGAATCCCACTGGCTCTCCAGCCTTGAGTCCACTCATTGGTTGGAACACATCAAGGTGAGACTTCTTAGTCATTCCAATTTATTTTTTTAATAGTTTTGGTTTTCATTGTGTGTTTTTGTGTACTTTTGTAGGTACAGGAAATTGGTTTCCAGTTGTCATTTTTCAGCAGGTTTCAAAAACTTTAGAAAAATGAGCTTTTAGGCCGGGTGCACACTAGGTGCTTTCTTCTGCGCACTAGCGCGCGTTATGACGCACTTACTGGCGTCCGTCGCAGCTTTGTTTTGCTGTGACGGGGCCTTTCACATGCTTGTGCGTGCGCAGCATGCGTCCACCTAGAGATCCTCACCGTCGATGCGCTAGGATGTGCGTCAACGGGGCTGCAAAGCTCGATCCTCCATAGGAGGATCGCGCTTTGCAGTGCTGGGGGGGGGGGCGTGCGTCAACGCACGCTAGTGCACTGAAGAAAGCGCCTATTGTGCACCCGGCCTAAGATTCATTAAAACACCTCGCATGGTGCCGCCACCACCTTCCCCTCCCTTCCTTTTGTAGTGTAGGGAGTAGCGATTGCACTGCCACTAGAAACTCTTTACGGAGAGTTATGGTAAGAGTGCTGGTGTATGCCAAAGTCACTAAATGTCAGCATTTCACATATGGGATATCCGAATGGGGGCAAGAGAAGCTTCACTGTGTTACTACCTTTAGAGATTTTCAGACCTTCGCAGCAGAAAGAACTCCCTATTATTCAGTGTCCCCAGAAAGATCTGGAGGGGTCTTTGATCTCCGTTAACTTCCAAAAGCTGTCTCTAGGTTGATATATCTTAATGGCTCGGCATCAATGACCCCTTACCCCCTGTTTAGTGAATGATATAAAGGCGTGCAAATCAAAGTTCTCAGCTGTCGTCTTACGGGCAATGACTAAAGTGAAATGAAGGTGTGATAGCTGTTAACCCATTCTTAGATTGTAACGCTCAAGCAGGGTACTTCCCTCCTACTGTGTGTGCGCGTTATTCGGTCTCTCCCATTGTACAGCGCTAAGGAATCTGTTGGCGCTTTATAAATGCTTGTAACTGTAACCCCACAAAACTCCGCCATATTGAATCATTTGACTTCATTACAATGTATGTAGGTTTGCATACCGGAACACAACGTAGCAGCTGTTTTTAAATGCCTTGGTACGGTACAGATTATTCTAATTTCCTGCATTGTTTAAACAGCCTTTCCTTTTAATCGCCTCTCTCTGCTCTAGCTGGTCTTGACGGGCGCTATCCAAGTTGCAGATAAAGTGGCGTCCGGAAAGAGTTCTGTCGTCGTTCACTGTAGTGATGGCTGGGACCGGACAGCGCAGCTAACCTCTCTAGCGATGCTGATGCTGGACAGTTATTATAGGACTATAATCGGCTTTGAAGTGCTGGTGCAGAAGGAGTGGATTAGCTTTGGACACAAATTTTCATCTGTAAGTGTTTTGTAAGAGCTTGCAAGAAATCTCCTGGAGAATAATGGTAGAGGGGTGGAAGGAATGTCCAGGTTTTTTTTTACTTTTTTTCACAGGAATCGGTTTGTGTATAGTGTTTGTTTTTATTTTTTTCTGTGTGTGTGTGTCCACTGCCCTTACAGGTTTCTGCTTTTATATGCAGTTCGTAGCTTATAAAACTATATTTTAACTTTAAAAATGCAATTTCTTACAAATTTACTGTTTATTAACCCTAAGGCTGGGGTCAGACCAGCGCACTTTTAACGTGCGTTCTGGCGCACATAATTACAGCCGCACTAGCAGCAGATGACGGGCAATGACGGCCAATATACGATGTACGGCCGCACAAACGTCCGGCCGTGCAACGCAAGTGGAATTTGAACGCATTTTTCAGAGAACGCTGAACCGCTAGTACTGACGTACTGAGTGCGCAGCTGCGGCATAGCGGCGTGTGTGCGTGATTAGATGTCAGACACTGCTAATGTCCAGCCTACATAACGTCCAGACGCAAAAAGAGTTTTATTGACGATCCGTACAAAATCACGCCTGAAAATGCGCGTCTGACCGTTTTTGCGCATTCCGTGAAAAAATACGTCAATGCGTTCGGACGCACCTTTTCAAGTTCGCGGGTAAAAATGCTTTCGTCTGACCCTAGCCTTAAACCAGTGTCTTGGTTCGTTTCAGACGTCTAGAGATTGTTTGATTGATGGCTAAAACCAAGGGTATAATATCCTTAAAATTCTTTTAATATCCTTTAAAGACACATATTGTTGCTGTATATATCCATAATATCTATTTTTGCGTACTGAAATTATTTAAAGATCTGAAGGCTCTAGAATTTCCTTTTTTTTAAAAGCTTTTAGTTACGCACAAATATACAATTATTCATCAGTTCCTAAATAGGATGATTAGGGTGGCATTGGAAATTCCCCTCGCCAGCAGGGCCAGATTTATAATTGGGCAAAGTAGGCATGTGCCTACTGGCACCCCACCCACAGGGGGCGCCTAGCTCTGTAAATTTTAAAAAAATGTAACTTAAATTTTTTTTTCAACTTGCAATCCTTTTATCCCCTGTATCTCGGGACATCTAATGACCGGACATGACCAGCTATGAAGTTTATGTAAAAATAACATTTTAAAAAATTCTTTAGCGCAGCACTATTCACTTTTCAATTAGAAAGTAATCGGGGATACTACACTAACTCACCTTCTCATTTCTCACGCCAACAGCAATATTTTTTCTAAGTTTTGAAAAATGTTTTAAAATTGTCTAAAATAAAGCGGCATCAAAAAATTAAGTGGTTAAAAAAAGTCACATCTTGAAAAAGACCCATCGGCCACAGCCATATTTTAATGCCCAGGATATCGGTTGCTCTGGGCTGAAATTTATTTATTTATGAAGGATTTTACCAGGAAGGATACATTGAGATTTCGCTTGTTTTCAAGTATGTCCTGGGTTCGAGAACATTGAGTGGTTACAGAAATACAAAATAGTAAAATGCAAGATATTAACAGAAAAATAAATATGTAGGAAATAAAGTCATTATGTAACATGTTTACAGGTGCATTTCGTATTGAGGTATGTTAATAGGGAAGTCTTAAGGGACTTTAGACTGGGGGAAGATTTGACGGTGTCTGGGAGGTTATTCCATATTTGCGGTGCTCTGTAGGAAAATGAGGATCGAGCCATTTTATTTTTGTATTGCGGTATTGCAATTAAGTTGCTGTTCCTGGATCGGAGGTTATAGGATGAGGGAACTGCCGGGGGAAGCAGCATATTCAGGTAGGGTGGTAGCTTCCCAGAAAAGCTCTTAAACACCAGGTTGGAAAGGTGAAGGGTGCGTCTAGAGTCCAGTGATGGCCAGTTTAGTTCTTTTAACATGTCACAATGGTGTGTCATGTAGTTACATTGTAGCACAAAGCGACAGAATGAGTTATACAATGTAGTAAGTTTCTGGAGGTGTGTTTGCGGGGCAGCTGCATACACTACATCTCCGTATTCAATGGCTGGCATAAGCATTTACTGTACAATCTGCTTTCTTACCGCGGGGCTCAGGCAGGATTTGTTTCTGTACAGGGCACCTAGTTTGGGGTAGAGTTTAGATGAGAGTTTTTCGATGTGGGGGCCAAAAGATAGATTTGGGTCTAACCACATACCTAGATATTTGAGAGAAGTGACTGTGGTCAGCGTGCCATTTTATTTTGTCCTGACACATAGATGGGGTGTTTGCAATTTGTGTAGTTTAGGTGCGGTTCCAAAGAGCATTGTAACAGTTTTGTCAGTATTTAGAAAAAGTTTATTTGCGATCCACTTTTCTACCCCTGTGAATTGTTCTTGCAGCACTGCCTCCAGCTGTGGGAGATTTGGTTTGCTGGTATAGATTACAGTGTCGTCTGCGTACATGTGTACAGTTGAAGCTTTGCAGACATTGGGCAGATCGTTTATGAATATTGTGAATAGCAGGGGGCCAAGTATCGAGCCTTGGGGTACACCGCACGTGACTGGGAGGGGAAGGGAAGTGCTGTCAGAAATGGACACAAATTGAGACCTATCAGACACATATGATTGGAACCAGGTTAGCGTGCGATAACCAATACCAGAGTTCTTAAGTTTTTGTAATAGGATGTCATGGTCTACGGTGTCAAAAGCCTTGGCAAAATCAAGGAAGATGGCTCCAGTTAGATTTCCTTGTTCCATGCCAGCTTGGATATCATTACAAACTTTTAAAAGGGCAGTTGTAGTTGAATGGTTTGGACGAAAGCCTGATTGATCTGGGGTTAAATAGTTCTGATACTGATAATAATCACGTAATTGAGTGTAGACACATTTTTCCAGAATTTTTGACATTACAGGGAGCAGTGATATTGGGCGGTAGTTGGATACCAAAGTATTGTCTCCACTTTTATGGATAGGTACCACCCTTGCAGTCTTCCAGAGTTTGGGTATGTATCCAGTCGCCAGTGATTCATTAATCAGGGTTGCGACAGGTTTTGCAATTGCTGGCGCACTGATTTTCAGCAGCATTGCTGGGATTTGATCAGGTCCAGACTGGTATTTAATTTTTTGGTTATGGAGAAGTTTAGTGATGGCACTGACGGGCACTGGTCTAAAACTGAAATTGAGCATCATTTTCCATAGAACGTTAGAAATTAAGGTTAGGTTGTTGTTTGTGCTCATTTTTTAGTGTTAATCCGAGCCCTAACCGCCTGCTTCATTGTAAGGCAACAGATTCTGCCCCTTCTTTTGATGTGAGGGCAGCCAGAACCTGTTTGTGTGTTGTTGTTTTTTGTTGGTTTTTTTTTTCTTGTTATTTTTGTTTCTCCCCTAAATTTTGCACTTTTTTTTTGGGGGGGAGAGTGCTCCATAGTTTAGCGAGTACGGGCTCCTGAGCTTTAAATCTGGCCTTGCTCACGAGTGTGATAACGCCAGTGTAATTCCACATGTACTGATTTGCAGCATCTATGTACTGTGTTAATTTTAAGTTATTCTTCATGTCTCCTGTTTTGTGCATTTTATTTCTTACGGGTTCTTCCTTTTCTTCGATTATTTAACTTGTTTTTTGGGGGCACTTGATGTTACAATCAATGATACAACTAACACTCCTAAAAAAGAGGTGGAAGAAAATAACACTTGCATACAATTTGAAGTTGTTATTTTTACACCCCCCGTTTGTGGCTTTGCACCCCAAAGCATGAGGGCGCCAATGCCAGACTGGTGACTGGGCATTCCCGAATCAAGGAATGTCAGCAAGAAGTAGAACTGGGTCTTTTGGGGACACATTAGAGCAAAGTATCAAAACCCTTTCAGATTAAGGTTTTCATGTCAGTAAAACATGTTGTTCTGTTTCAGAGAATAGGACACGGGGATAAAAATCACGCAGACGCGGATAGATCCCCCATTTTCCTGCAGTTTATTGATTGTGTTTGGCAAATGTCTAAGCAGGTAAGAAAACAAAACCTTTTGTGTACCAAGCCAAAATAAAGCAGCGATAATCGTGACGATGGTTTCGCAAAAAAAAAAATTAAATCTATCTTCACCTTTTTTAAAATTGCAATCCCTTATTTTTTCTAGTTCCCAACTGCATTTGAATTCAATGAGTACTTTCTGATCACCATTCTGGATCACCTCTACAGCTGTCGATTTGGCACGTTCTTGTACAATTGTGAATCCATCCGAGAAAAAGAAGTAAGTGTATGTACTCTTAAACGGCGGAATGAAGGGCAGTTTGCTATAATATATAGAATATCAAATGATTAAATTGACTGTTCTCTGCATCTGCTAGCGGTGATTTACTTCTAGATAGATAGAATACAGTGGGGCAAAAAAGAATTGTCAGCCACCAATTGTGCAGGTTCTCCCACGTAAAAAGATGAGAGAGGCCTGTAATTGTCATCATAGGTACACTTCAACTATGAGAGGCAAAATGTGAAGAAACAATCCAGAAAATCACATTGTCTGATTTTTAAAGAATTTATTTGCAAATTATGGTGGAAAATAAGTATTTGTTCACCTACACTACAATACAAACAAGCAAGATTTCTGGCGCTTGCAGACCTGTAACGTCTTCTTTAAGAGGCAACTCTGTCCTCCACTCGTTACCTGTATGAATGGCACCTGTTTGAACTTGTTATCAGTATAAAAGACACCTGTCCACAACCTCAAACAGACGCACTCCAAACTCCACTATGGTCAAGACCAAAGAGCTGTCGAAGGACACCAGAAACAAAATTGTAGACCTGCACCAGGCTGGGAAGACTGAATCTGCAATAGGCAGCAGCTTGGTGTGAAGAAATCAACTGGGGGAGCAATCATTAGAAAATGCAAGACATACAAGACCACTCATAATCTCCATCGATCTGGGGCTCCACGCAAGATCTCACCCCGTGGGGTCAAAATGATCACAAGAATGGTGATCAAAATTCCCAGAATCACACTGGGGGACCTAGTGAATGACCTGCAGAGAGCTGGGACCAAAGTAACAAAGGCTACCATCAGTAACACACTATGCCGCCAGGGACTCAAATCCTGCAGTGCCAGACGTGTCCCCCTGCTTAAGCCAGTACATGTCTGGGCCCGTCTGAAGTTTGCTAGAGAGCATTTGGATGATCCAGAAGAGGATTGGGAGAATGTCATATGGTCAGATGAAACCAAAGTAGAACTTTTTGGTAAAAACTCAACTCGTCGTGTTTGGAGGAGAGAGCATGCGGAGTTGCATCCAAAGAACACCATACCTACTGTGAAGCATGGTGGTGGAAACATCATGCTTTGGGGCTGTTTTTCTGCAAAGGGACCAGGACGACTGATCCGTGTAAAGGGAAGAATGAATGGGGCCATGTATCGTGAGATTTTGAGTGAAAACCTCCTTCCATCAGCAAGGGCATTGAAGATGTAACGTGGCTGGGTCTTTCAGCAGGACAATGATCCCAAACACACCACCTGGGCAACGAAGGAGTGGCTTTGTAAGAAGCATATCAAGGTCCTGGAGTGGCCTAGCCAGTCTCCAGATCTCAACCCCATAGAAAACCTTTGGAGGGAGTTGAAGGTCCGTGTTGTCCAGCGACAGCCCCAAAACATCACTGCTCTAGAGGAGATCTGCATGGAGGAATGGGCAAAAATACCAGCAACAGTGTGTGACAACCTTGTGAAGACTAAGGCTAGGGTCAGACGAAAGCATTTTCGCGTTGTCTGTGAAAAAGTGCGTTCGAACGAATGGACGCATTTTTTCACGGAGTACGCGATAGCGGTCATACGATGCGCCTTTTCGTCCGTGATTTT
Source organism: Leptobrachium leishanense (assembly GCA_009667805.1). NCBI lineage: Eukaryota > Metazoa > Chordata > Amphibia > Anura > Megophryidae > Leptobrachium > Leptobrachium leishanense. The sequence continues at coordinate 29,804,593 of CM019071.1, read as the reverse complement.
GTACGGATCATCAATAAAACACTTTTTGTGTCTGGACGTTATGTTGGCCGGACATTAGCAGCGTCTGACGTCTCCCACACACACCTCTAGCCGACGCAGCGCACTCTGTACGTCCGTACTAGAGGTTTGACGTTCTAGAAAAAATGCGTTCGTTTGCCACTTGCGTTGCGCTGACGAACGTTCGTGCGGCCGTACTTCGTGTGTTCCCCGGCATTGGACGTCATTTGCTGCTAGCACGGCCGTGATTTCGTGCGTCTAAACGCACGTTAAAACTGCTTTCGTCTGACCCTAGCCTTACAGAAAACGTTTGACCTCTGTCATTGCCAACAAAGTATTGAGATGGACTTTTGATATTGACCAAATACTTATTTTCCACCATAATTTGCAAATAAATTCTTTAACCCTTTCGCTGCTGAGGCGTTTCACACCTCTGTGCTGAGGTCATTTTTACCGGTTTTGCTCATCATGTTTAAATGCGTTTTGAAGGCTTATTTTAGTATATGACCCAGACATATTATAGATCGTTCTTTCTATCAGACTCAGCAGATTCATAATATGTCATTATTATATGTATACGTCATGTCCTGTCTGTATATTCTAACAAAAAATGCAATAAAATATGAATTTTCAATAATTTACAACGTGTAAAGTGTTTTTTTTTCACATTTTAACATGCGAGCAATTGCGGTTATATTTTGTATGGGGTGCGCTTGTTAAAAAAATTAGAGATGGGGTCTCGTTACATTTTTTTTTGGGGAAAATTACGCGATTTTTAACAAACGCACCGCATACAAAAATCGTTAGTGCAGCATCATTGTTCACATTATAATTGAAATGGGAACAATATTGCTGCATTAACAAAACAAAACAAACAAAAAAAACCTTGTTTTTTTTAAAAAAAAAAAAAATATTTTTTTATTATTTTTTAAACTTTTCCACAGTGGTGTTTGGTATCGTTGGAACGGCCATGCTCTGGCCGATCCAACAGTACCAAACATTAACCCCTAGCTGCCACGGATCGGGAGATAGGGGGTTCATTGGAACCCCCTATCTCCACCGTTGGTGGCAGCTAGGGGTTAACTCCAGGACTGGCGTCATCGTGCATAGCACTCAGGGGGAGTTCCCGGAGGCTTGGCCGACATCCAAGATGTCGGCCAGCTCCGGGAAAGGATCACGAACTTTTCAGCGCCGATTCGTGATCCGGCTCCCCAGGGGTTAATGAAGGCTGTGCCCTTCCAAGCGGTATCTGTTTTAACTCGCTACTCCCCGGCGATCGGGAGGGAGAGAGGTCCGAAGGACCTCCCCCTCCCCCTCCTTTTCAGGCACCTCCTCCGCACATGCGGGGGGGGGGGGGGGTGCGCCTGCATTAGATGTCATCGCGTCGCCGCGATGACATCTAATGTCCCCGCCGGGCTCCCGGATTGACGGGCTGACATCCAAGATGTCAGCCCGCACCGGGGGGGCGCAGCAATCCGGCGGATTGCTGCCTCCTGTGCTCGGACGCGCTGAGCGCGTCCGTAGCACAGGAGAACCACTTGGCTGGACACGCTGAGCGCGTCCATAGCAGCCAAGTGGTTAAAAATCAGACAATGTGATTTTCTGGATTTTTTTTCTTCTCATTTTGTCTCTCATAGTGGAAGTGGACCGATGACAAATTACAGGTCTCTCATCTTTTTAAATGGGAGAACCTGCACAATTGGTGGCTGACTAAATACTTTTTTGCCCCAGTGTGTGTGTGTGTGTGTGTGTGTGTGTGTGTGTGTGTATATTTTATAGTGACGTCTGTTACAATAAATGTTCGCTTTAGATTTAGTATTCACGGAAAAGTTTGTATGGACAGCATTTAATTATAAAACAGCTTTTTAACCCCCCCCCCCCCCAATATTTACTGGTTCACTGCAGATTAGTGGGTGTCACAATCACTGTAAGCGTGAACTTATTCTTAAGATTTTTAGGTAGGAGATGGCTTTTTCATTGCCCTGCCGTCTGTCTTTGCACACTGCTTATGGGTTGGGTTTCCTCCTTCAATCTTTGAAAATTTTCCCCATGATCTTCTCTAGTTTTACATGATTGTCCTGCCTGGTGTTCTCTGGAACCCCAAAATCATGAAAACATTATTTGTGTATGTTGAAGATGCACAAATACATTAAGCCCTTCGCTACCATGATCACATAAACTCTGGAATAGCACCTTTGGCTGCTGAGGTCAAGTTAACTCAGTCCTGACATTTCTGACTGAGTGTAGACCAATATTAATTTGCGTCACATTGGACATGGCAGCTGATGTATTGCAGCTCCTGGAACTCATGTGTTTCTGGAAGAAATGCAGAGTTAGGTTGAAGTGTCTCTTGTACACATACTGCAGTAACAAAACTTGACCAGCAGATGGAGTCCTCCCTATGTATAAACTTTACAGTTTAGGTAACGGAAAGGGATTTGTAGAAAACCACTTGGTAGTGAATGGGTTAAAATTAACACCACTTGATTAATGATGCTTCGAGTAATCAAAAGCAGGTGTGACCAATAAAAGTAACTAAAAAGAAAAATAATCTTCTAAAAGAGGTGTGACAATCCTAAACGACTGTTCTAATATAGGTATAGAATGTAGTGCAATGAATGAGCGTGTTGGGATTTCACATTGAAAGGCCATTAATCCTTACTGTGTCCCTGGTTTGCTAATCCGTGTTCAAGCATCTTTTTGTTTTTATTTTTTAAATGTGTAACAAATGTTTCCTATTTTGATCTTTTGTAGAAAGTGAGAGAGAGAACGCAGACCTTGTGGTCTCTGATAAACAGTGAAAAATCAAAACATACAAATCCCTTTTACTCAAAGGAGGTGAACCGGGTCCTGTATCCTGTAGCCAGCATGCGTCACCTGGAGCTCTGGGTCAATTACTATATTCGATGGAACACAAGGATCAGGCTGCAGGTGAGTGTGCGCCAGGCTGCTTGCATCGTGTTTTCTCGCCTTGCTTCGTTTCTACCTTCTATCATCCTCAGGGCAGCCATCATAAATGATGGGGCCCCTTACTAAACCTCACGATGGGGCCCCCCCCCGGCACTCCCTCGACCCCTAACAGCTTTTCCCCCCTTCAAAAAAAAAAAAGGACATAACATAGCACCACAGCAATAAAACTCCCAGTAATGTGCAGTGTGTATGAGCGTATCACAGAATCCACAGCAATAAAACTCACAGTAATGGGCTGTATATGATGGCCTTTGGGTCTGGGCCTGGTCCCTGGGTCTGCTTGGGGTCTGGGCCCTGGGCTGGGCCTGGTCCCTGGGCCTTGGGGTCTGGTCTGGGCTCTGGTCCCTGGGACTGGGCCTTGGGGCCTGATCCCTGGGGTCTGGCCTGGGGCCTGGTCCCTGGGACTGGGCCTTGGGGCCTGATCCCTGGGGTCTGGCCTGGGGCCTGGTCCCTGGGGCTGGGCCTTGGGGCCTGGTCCCTGGGGCTGGGCCTTGGGGCCTGGTCCCTGGGGCTGGGCCTTGGGGCCTGGTCCCTGGGGGGTCTGGGCTCTTGGTCTAGGCTGGGCCTGGGGTCTGGACCCTGGGTCTGGGCCTTTGGGTCTGGGCCTGGTCCCTGGGTCTGGTTTGGGCCTTGGGGTCTGGGCCCTGGGCTGGGCCTGGTCCCTGGGCCTTGGGGGTCTGGTCTGGGCTCTGGTCCCCTGGGACTGGGCCTTGGGGTCTGATCCCTGGGGTCTGGGCCCTGAGTCTGACCTGGGGTCTGGGCCTTGGGGGTCTGGTCCCTGGGTCTGGGCCTTGGGGGCTGGGGCCTGGTCCCTGGGCCTTGGGGTCTGGGCCCTCGGTCTTGGGCCCTTGGGGTCTTGGGCCCTTGGGGTCTGGGCCCTTGGGGGTCTGGGCCCGGGGTCTAGCCTGGGTCTGGGTCTTTGGGTCTGGGCCCTAGATCTGGGTCTTTGGGTCTGGGCCTTGGGGTCTGGGCCTTGACCCTGGGTCTGGGCCTTGAGGACTGGGTCTGGGTCTTGGGGTCTGGGTCTTGGGGTCTGGGTCTTGGGTCTGGGCCCTGCGCTTTGGCCCTGGGTCTTGAGGTCTGGGCCCTTGGGTCTGGGCCTTGGGGGGTCTGGGCCCTTGGGGGGTCTGGGCCCTTGGGTCTGGGCCTTGGGGTCTGGGCCTTGGGGTCTGGAATCTGGGCCCTGGCTCACCACTCTGCTGTCTTCTTTTCTTCTGCTCTTCTTCCCGGGCCCTCCGTCTCAGGCGCGCAGCTTCACTGAGTGGAGGGGGCGGAGCCAAAGCAACGTGCTTGGGAGGCCCCCACACGCTGCTTGGCCCAGCCAGCCAGTGAAGCTGCCAGGAGCCGGAGGAGACACAGTGTCTCCTCCGAATCCAGAGCTGTGTCTCTGCTGCTGCAGGAGCCGGACTCCTTGAGTCCGATACCGGAGCTGTAAAAGGGCGTCGCCGCTGCCGACGGGGGCCCGGGACCTCACCGGGCCCCGGCCCCTTACGGCAGAATGGGGCGTAATGCCCTGATCATCTTCCTTGTGTCCGCATTGTGGTCTTCATGTGCTTTCTGTGAGTACCTAATAAATTGCATTCAAAAGTGAATAAAGAAACTCCAGAGTCCACGATAAATTTCAATGGATTTAATCCAACAACAGGAAAAAAGGCAACGTTTCGACCATGACTGGTCTTTGTCAAAGACCAGTCATGGTCGAAACGTTGCCTTTTTTCCTGTTGTTGGATTAAATCCATTGAAATTTATCGTGGACTCTGGAGTTTCTTTATTCACTTTTGATTGTTGGGGCTGTGGAGCAAGAGACCCCCACTCCATTTATCCACCTTGGGTTTGCATTCAGGCACTATTTTTCACGTAATAAATTGCATTGGTTGTGCCATGACCATCACTTGCTTAGTTATTTAATGTACAGATATGTTTTGTATTTTTTTCTTGTGCTATGCGTATCAACAAAGAGAAACACAAACCTTAATCCGTGTATCATTCAGATGTTACATGTGAAAGAAATAGGTCTTAAAGGGAAATTTTACTGCCCAGGACAGCATTTTTATCTTAACAGGGTTTGTTCCTTTTAGATGAAATTAAATGGATATTAAAAAAAAAGAGGAGCATGAAATGGGTGCATTAGTTGAAACTAGGGGGGGTGGGTGGGTGAAGTGTAGGGGGTTTAAAAAAAAATGAAAATGGGCATGAAATGTCATACTTATGTAGTTTTTAATGTAATTTGTGATTACTTGAATTCATTGTATCTTTTGAGGTTTGAAAAGAACTGTCTACACTGTTGCTCTTAGTACATTGCTTTTTAGTCTTTTTATTGTGCTATTTAAAGGAACACTACCACCAAAAAAATGAAATGTTCTTTTAGGTTATGTTGCTGATATCTTACATATGCTTTTAGTTAAGTCTTTCCCGTAGCAGGGTGTACCATGCCATCCCTGCAGCAGGTGGGCTTTGAACACATGGGGCGTACTAGTACACCCTGTTGACTTCTATGGGTCGCCTCGGCCCCGCCCACCAGTTACAGGTATTTATAAAGTGCCACCAAGTTCTGTAGCGCTGTGTAATGGGAGAGACAGAATAACAAATGTACATACAAGTTAAACACACAGAACAGGAGAGCGGACCCTGCTCAAGAGCTTACAATCTAAGAGGAGAGGGGGGACACACTAGGAGAGGGTAAGTGGAAGAGTATGTGAGGGAGTGGGATACAAGTAAGGGCAATAAATGTACAGTGGGGGATTATGGAGCGGGTCTATAGGCTTCTCTAAAATAATGTGTTTTCAGAGACTTCTTGAAGGACTGGAGAGACGGGAGTCTAATGTTGCAGGGGGGTGCCATAAAAAGGGGGCAGCACGGGAGAAGTCCTGAAGGCGAGAGTTGGGGGTACGGGTACAAGGAACTGATAGAGCAAAGTGGTCAGGACGGGATGTACCTGCTCATAAGGGAAGAGATCTAGGCAGGGGCGCGGTTATGGAGAGCTGAGTATGTGAGCACCAATATTTTGAATTGTATTTTGGATTCTAAGGGAAACAGGGAGCCAGTATAGAGATTGACAAAGGTGTGGGAGGTGAGGTGGATGAGCCTGGCACATGCATGTATTACAGACTGCAAAGGGAGAATCTAAGCTATTTTAAGGCCAGAGAGGAGGAGGTTACAGTAGTCAAAGCGGGAGATAATAAGCGCTTGGATGAGCATTTTAGCAGAGTCCGGATTTAAGACCAGGACGGATGCATACATTGTTTTTTAGGTGGAAGTAGCAGGATTTGGTTATTGACTGAATGTGAGCAGTAAAGGAGAGATCAAAGAGGACACCAAGGCAATGAGCCTGAGAGGAAGAAGTAATGGTGGCACCATTCACCGGTATGGAAATGGGCGCGGGAAGATTAGAAGTTCAGTTTTAGAGAGGTTGAGCTTTAGGAAATTGGAAGCCACCCAGGCGGAGACGGCCTACAGTCAAACAGTAACACAATCCAGCACAGGAGAGAGATTGGGAGAGGAAAGGGTAGATTTGGGTATCGTCAGCATAGAGCTGATACTGGAGTCCATAGGAAGAGATGAGGACATATACTTTCTGGTTTTCATAAGAGTGTGGAAAAGTCTTGGGAAAAGATACCTTTTCTGTAGAGTGATTCATGAAGTCTTTCTTTTAAAAAAAAAAAAACAGAACATTGCTGTATTTCGTGACAAAGTTAAAATGAATTAAAAACAAAGCGTATGTCCCTTTAACCCTAGCATCCCTTTCATCACGTTCTCATTGTATTCTCTGTAGCAACCAAATCCAGTGGAGCAGCGTTACATGGAACTTCTGGCTTTACGAGATGATTACGTCAGGAGGCTCGAAGAACTACAGGTCACAAACTCCCCGAAATTAAACAGCACTTCCACCTCGCCCTCCTCACCATCACAGTTGATGTCCCAATTGCAGACTCCTTTTTGAACGGTCTTTTATGAAGTAAAATTTCACTGCAGTTTTGTTTTTAGTATTTTTTTTTTTTTTTCTGCCCAAGGCCGTTTTTGAATGATGCCTTACCTTCAGCAAAACGTTGATCGTCTTTCTTCACCAGGTTGAGAAAAAAAATTGTGCCTTTCTATATTGCGAAATACCAGCATCCTCGTACAGTATATTGGAAGGATTCTGCAGAAGACCATTCGCTGTATCATGGAACGTCTGATTGGGTTACCCAGTGTTGGACCCGGCTTGTTTTACAGAGTTGTGTTTTTTTGCTTTAACCTACAAAAGAAAAGACTCTAACTATGAAGTATTACCTTTTTGTGTGTTAGATTGTACACGTCCATGTTCTCCACAGTGCACTCGCATGTTTTCTTGCACCTGTTAAAGGCCAAACCTCTTTTGGGCAGTATGTGCAAAGATCTGTTTGTCTTGTGCTGGACACATGTGGAAGGATATACGGTAACGGTTCTCAGAACCAGGATCTGTGCAGTTTCTATGTTTCTTGAATTATTCTGCGCGGCCTACTCCCTGAAGACTGAGCCGAAGCTGGGTTACTGTAATTTGGTATTGTAGATTCTGTGATGTCAAAAAACAGAAACCTGTGCTAATGACGCAGACTCGCAACAGCTAATTCACTCCATAAAGTGTTTTAACAGTTTATTTTACATTTTTCATATCCCTGTAATCGAGCAAGTGCAATGTTAACTGATTTTGCATAATCTGATCTTTTTTTTTTTTTAAATCTTTTTAAAAGGCACCCACCGTGCTCACTTCTGGGTGGAAGCCATTGCTTGCCTGCTATAGGCCAGCTCGTCTGATCCTATCTGACAGGTAAACATTGGCATCCCCCTGTAGGTAAGAATGACAGATGAGCTTTAAAGATGTCTGTGCGCAGACTAAATTGCAGTTTGTGTTTTTGTTCGTCGTTTTGTTTTTCTTCTTATTGCACTTAACGTGTTATGTTTTAGAAATTCTTCAACACACAGAGCTAGTAGGAAATTCTGAGCTACACCTTGTCAGAGGTTTGCTGCCACTCATTTCTGGTGGCATGCCGCTGGGGTGAGTGACCGCTGGAAGCAGAAGAGTATTCATACAGGACAGCCCTCCTCTCACTGATCTGTCCTAATTGCACATCGGCCTGCTAACGGGCAGCACTGCACGAATGGCCCTCTTCTAGCTCTGCTCACAGAAAGGTAAGCATGGCGGCACACTGCGCTGGAACCGAGAAAGTACAGTCTGCGATAGCTCATCGTGGATATTGCACTGATCTTTAAGACCAATGTGACATCCATCCTCTCGTGAGATATTGCAGCAAGCGTGAACCTGGCTGGTCCAGGTTCACTTTAAAATCCTTCCCATAGAATTAAATTTTTGTAAAGGAAGCGTCTCCGGGATTATATTCCTTTATCAATTGATGAACACCTGCTTTTATGTAGTGTAGTAATACCAGTGTCCCCTCCATGTGTACCCTGTTTAGACATGTTGGTATTTTAGTATCAGACTGTCAGACTTTCACAAAAAAAGAGCCCGGTTTCAAGTCAAACGTTCTCGAGTAGACCACCGCTTTGACCGCTGTGCCTCGTGCTGCTTCTCTTGCTTTTTCAAGTCTAGTCGCTGGAGTTTTCCCACTCCTGCAGTTTTGTCCAACGTATACTTGTAATCATACAGAATAGTTGTGCAGGGGGATCAATCCTGTCCCACTACAGGATTATGATATTCCCAAACACGCTGCTACGTCTCACAACCTACACCCTGGGTCCTTCGGTGTTGGAAACATGCAGAAACCACACAGAGTAGAGAAAGTGCTGTGTTTCTCCAAAAAGGTGCAGTAGTGTCACATGTGTTTAATGCAAAGGATGAGCATCAAATACAAATGTTTTGGGTATGGAACCCTTCTTCAGTGTGGTACATCACACTGAAGAAGGGTTCCATACCCGAATCGTTTGTATTTGATGCTCATCCTTTGCATTAAACACATGTGACACTACTGCACCTTTTTGGAGAAACACAGCACTGTCTTACTACGTATACTTGGATCTTCACTATGTGACAATGTGTGATGCAGAGTTGCTGCTTTTTTCGTAGGAAGAGCATGCAGTATTGCGTAGGGCCAGGATCTCAAATTCTGCCCCCCCCCCAGGTGTTCCAAAACAACACCTTTCATGATTCTCTGCCCATTGTATTGCGTTCAAAGAATTCTGTGAATTGTAGATCCAAAAAAAACATCTGGGAGGGGTGCAGAGTTTAAGATCCCTTGTGTCGAACGTCCTTTTAAATTAGGAAATGGGAACCTGGCAACAGTGTGTCGAGTAGTGAGAAGTGTATCACTCAGAAATAATATCAAACTTTGTAGGCAGACAGAAAACGCAGGAGCCCGCAAGACTTCTTGGATAGGTTCATGTTGAAGATTAAAGAGATGTAGCCATGTATAATTCTATATACAATACACGCATTATCGTAGTATAAAACCTCCTTAACCAATTGCAAATTCATTCTTGTAATCCTAATACACAGCCTCTGTACGAGTGGGAGGTCTGTTATTGTACATACAGCAACCACAACCATCCCAGGCCTTCATGATCTCCTTTAGCTTCAGCCTATCTCATTTTCTTGGACACTCAGGCAAATCGTGTTAATGCCATATCCAGGAAGCCAATCCACACAGCACTTGCTTTACTCTCCAAGGAGGCAGTTGGCGATGAGGCAGTTGCACGCACCGGGGAGAGCATTATTTAACCATGGTGCTTGTCTTCACCTCTGCCTTCCTGGATATTTTATTTTAGAAAAGGGGTTGTCTTCGAGATTTGTGAAAATTATGCTAAAAACACTACAAAGGTTATTCAAAGTGAGCTGGTGTTTGCCGATTGTCACAAATGTCGACAGCGATTTGATGAAACAATTTGACATTTCACGAAAGGGAAATTCAAACCGCAGCAGGAGAAGCTTCACTAATGAAGTTTCCCCTGCATTCATTTGACATTCTTTATGAAACGCTGACATTTTGTCACGGATGCCACTCTGTGAATAACCCCTGTATGGCTCATTATGCAAGCTTGCTGACCTCTGATCTCTACGTAGTCAGCATAGTACTTCTATTTTCCTTTTCAGTATATGAAATGAAAAATGGCTTTTTTCTTTTTTTGCGTTATTTGTACTTTCTAAATAACCGTACACATTGCTACTTGAAACTTGCGCTGGGCCTTCCATACGTGTTTGTTTTTTTATCTTAGCATTTTATGGTTTAACTACATTAAAGCTTTTTGCTTAAAGTTATATTAAATATATTGACTGCATTCTTACAGTGCAATGTTTTAAGGGACGCTTAAGTTTCTTTTTCGTTTTGGATTGTAAATTACTGTAAAAAAGTTATACTGAGGATTTTGGTGCACTTTATAATGTGTTGCATCAGGAATTCATAGTATACTGTATAGAAAAACACCCTAGAATTCTAAAAGCCTTCTGTATATAAACTTTTCATAGATGTAAACCTTTTTTTTTTTTTTTTATGCAGAATGGAGTGAGCGGAACTTCAGTTTGCATTTCCCTCCAAGATTGTTATAATGTAACAACTCAAAATTATAAAATTTAGAATTAAAAAAAACCTACAAAATACTACAGTATCTGTTCAACCTTGGATCACTGGTAACAGCTTTTATTCAGCAAATTATGTTGTGTATAATCAATGTGTTCTACTCACCCTGTCTGCCACAGGCACCTGTATTGTACGGCACTGGCGATTTATACTTTTGAAATCTATTTATTTTACAGCTGTATATGATGTATGTTTACTTTCCCCCAACCTGCTGATTCTACGGCTAATATGCCTTTTTACAGAAAACTCCACGTAAATATTACAATTTTATCTTGTGCAAATTGACATTTTTCTATTTTAAAATACCGTCACGATGCATGTACAGTACATTGTGTAGATATCATAAGTCCATATCATGTTTGTTTTTTTTCTTGTACATTGAAGAGTTTGTATAACATATCCGTTACCAACTATTGTCTAGAAAATATTTTTTAAATAAAAACAATCTATATATTGCTTAATTTGGACACAAAATACAGTTACTAGAAATAAAGGTATACAAATTTTACATCTCTTGTTTTTATTTATATTTAAAGGAATCCAACAACTACCATTGGCTATACCCATCTTTTGTTACCCATCACTGTGTCTGCACAGCAATAAAACAAGCACAGTTTAAGCACCCCCTCACCAGAAATGTCCGCGAGCATTATGGGTCTCAGAATCCAGGGGAATTTCATGTCTGAAAGTAGATCACGGCAATGGAGCTGCGATCAGGGCCGGATTATCATAGGGGCTGATGGAGCAGCAGCTCCAGACCCATGGCCCAGAGAAAAGATAACGGTGTCTGCATTGATTGGCATTTGGACCCCTGTATCTCCAACTCCATAGCAGCTACAGGTTTTATGTAACAATAAAAATAAAATATTTTTTTTTTCTTACACAGCAATATTTTTTACTTTACAATTCTAAAGTGAACATTGATGCTGCACTAACTCACCATCACATTTCTCATGTCACCAATAAGTGTGGAGGTGATGGCACAATCCGTTATTACGAATTGTTGCATCAAAAACCTAAATGCCGCACTGCAGCAAAGAGCTCTGGTGAGGGGGGGGGGGTGGGCTTTGGAACCCTGTGTCACTAATCTTTACACCTCACAAGGTCAAGTGAGGTGTCATTGGACAGGACAGTCTAAATCTGATAAAGTACAATCTAAAAGAAAAGGAAACAAAATACTTTTATATAATTTTAGTTCCAAAGTGATGGGATTGTCCATTTGTTACGTATAGAAACATAGAAAAATGTCGGAAGATGAGAACCTCTTGGCCCATCTAGTCTGCCCAATTACATGGATACTTTACCTGGATTTATCTTTTGTTTAGGATAGCCTTATGCCTATCCCATGCCTGCTTAAATTCAATTACTGTTTTGGCCTCTACCACTTCAACTGGAAGGCTGTTCCATGTATCCACCACCCTCTCAGTAAAATAATGCATAGAAACATAGAAAAGTATAAGGCTGGGGTCAGACGAACGCAGTGTTAGGCTAGGGTCAGACGAACGCATTTTTCACATGCGTTTAGCTGCATGAAATCTCGGCCGTGCTAGCAGCAAATGACGTCCAATGCCGGGGAACATACGACGAACGGCCGCACGAAAGTTCGTCCGTGCAACGCAAGTGGCCAACGAACGCATTTTTTCGAGAACGTCAAACCGCTACTACTGACGTACAGAGTGCGCTGCGGCCGCATAGCGGCGTGTGTGTGTGTGTGTGTGTGTGATTAGGAGACGTCAGACGCTGCTAATGTCCGGCCAACATAACGTCCAGACACAAAAAGTGTTTTATTGATGATCCGTACAAAATCACGGACGAAAAGGCGCATCGTATGACCGCTATCGCGTATTCCGGGGAAAAATACGAACGTTCGTTCGAACGCACTTTTCCACGGACAACGTGAAAAATGCGTTCGTCTGACCCTAGCCTTAATGTCCGTGTAGCCGCACTTTAGTACGTCTGTGGTAGCAGATAATCCTGACCAATGAAGGGCCACACACTTAAGTACGTCCGCGGCAAACGGACGCAGGTTAGCAGGAACAACGGACGTGCGGAGTGCGCAACGTCCGCATAGCTTTGTGTGTGAGTGATGGAACGTGGTCAGACTGACTGCATTTATACATCCGGCATTTTTGACGGACAAAATGTTTTTTCATTTTAATTTATTTTCCCTTCTACATCAGTCAAAAATAACGTCAGTCACAAAAACGGACTGTGTGGCTGCTACTGCTTCTTCCGTCAAATAGTGCGTCCGTACTGCACGGGCGCACAGTCTGTAGAAAACGCGCTCGTCTGACCCTAGCCTAAGATGAGCAATACCACTGCCATTACTCACCTTCTCATTTCCCACGCTGGGAGCAAGTTCAGTATTTTATACATAGTCATATTATTCATAGAACACCATCCTCCAAAACACAAGGGAAATATTATTTTTGGTTAAAATTGTATATTTTCTCAAAGAATTTAAATGGGAACCTGTTACGGCATTTTTCTAACAGGAATTCCCTATAAAATATGTAAGAATTGATATTCTTACAAATATATAACCACGAAGGTTTGGATGATAAATTTAAAAAAAAAAAAAAAAAAACACATTGCAATCTGGAAATTTCCTCACACAGTAACTGCCTGGTCACATACAGTGGCAAGAAAAAGTATGTGAACCCTTTGGGATTACGTGGAGTTTTGCATGAATTGGTCATAAAATGTGCTCTGATCTTCATCTAAGTCACAACAATTTGAAAAACACAGTCTGCTTAAAATAATACAACACAAACATATGTTTTCATGTTTTTATTGAAGAGAACATGTAAACATTCACAGGGCAGGATGGAAAAAGTATGTGAACCTTTGGACTTAATAACTGGTTGACCCTCCTTTGGCAGCAATAACCTCAACCAAACGTTTCCTGTAGTTGCAGATCAGACCTGCACAACGATCTGGAGTAATTTTGGACCACTCCTCTTCACAAAACTGTTTCAGTGTAGTAATATTCTTGGGATGTCTGGTGTGAATCGCTCTCTTAAGGTCATGCCACAGCATTTCAATCGGTTGAGGTCAGGACTCTGACTGGGCCACTCCAGAAGGCGTATTTTGTTTTGTTTAAGCCATTCTTTTGTTGAATTATTTGTATGCTTTGGGTCAGTGTCCTGTTGCATCACCCATCCTCTGTGGAGCTTCAGTTGGCGGACAGATGGTCTTACGTTTTCCTGCAAAATGTCTTGATAAACTCTGGAATTTATTTTTCCATCAATGACAACAATCCGTCCAGGCCCTGAGGCAGCAAAGCACCCCCAAACCATGATGCTCCCTCCATGTTTTACAGTGGGGATGAGGTTTTGATGTTGGTGTGCTGTGCCTTTTTTTCTCCACACATAGTGTTGTGTGTTTTTTCCAAACAACTCAATTTTGGTTTCATCTGTCCACAGAATATTTTGCCAGTAGTGCTGTGGAACATCCAGGTGCTCTTTTGCAAACTTCAAACGTGCTGCAATATTCTTTTTGGACAGCAATGGCTTCTTCCGTGGTGTCCTGCCATGTACTCCATTCTTGTTTAATGTTTTCCTTATTGTAGATGTGTCAACAAAAATGTTAGCATGTGCCAGAGATTTCTGTAAGTCTTTAGCTGACACTCTAGGATTCTTCTTTACCTCATTAAGCATTCTGCGCTGTGCTCTTGCAGTCATCTTTACAGGACGACCACGCCTTTCTCCATTTGTAGACAGTCTGTCTTACCGTGGACACATGAACATCAAGGCTTTTGGAGATACTTTTGTAACCCTTTCCAGCTTCATGCAAGTCAACAATTTTTGATCGTAGGTCTTTTGAGAGCTCTTTTCTGCGAGGCATGGTTCACATCAGGCAGTGCTTCTTGAAACCAGTAAACCCAAAACTGGTGTGTGTTTTTAAAGGGCAGGACAGCTTTCAGCAACACATCCGATAATATCACACTGATTGGACTCAAGGTTGGCTCACTCCTGGCTCCAATTAGCTCTTGGAGAAGTCATTAGGCTAGGGGTTCACATACTTTTCCCACCCTGCACTGTGAATGTTTACATGTTCTGTTCAATAAACACATGAAAACATAATGTTTGTGTTGTATTATTTTAAGCAGGCAGTGTTTTTCGAATTGTTGTGACTTAGATGAAGATCAGAGCACATTTTATGCCCAATTCATGCAAAACTCCATATAATCCTAAGAGTTCACATACCGTATTTTTCGTTCCATAAGACGCACTTTTCTCCCCCCAAAAAGTGGGGGGAAAAGTGGGTGCGTCTTATGGAGCGAATGCCCCATGATATGCCTCAGCTCACCTGTCGTCGCCGCGTTCGGCTCCTTCTGAGCGTGCGTCCGGCGGCAAGGAGCTTGGGCACTCCCCTGGGGGAGCCATGTGACCGCGATCTCACCAAGATCTGCCCTTTAAAAATGAAAAAAAAAAAATCAATTAACCTTGCTGTGCAGTGGGTGCTGGGATTCCTGTGCAGAGGTACACTCCTTTGCCAAAGTAATACAGGACACGGGGGTACCAAAAAAAGAGTATTTATTCTCAAAGCCGCTTTACAGAAATAAAAGGCGAATAAAAAATAATTTCTAAAATGTAATAAGGCTTTGTAATACAAGTTTCGCTGGTGCTTGCCCAGATCCAACTGCGAAACTTGTATTTCCATGCAAAAAGGAAAACTAAAACATCAGCATTTGTTGTGAGGCGGCTTTTCTTGTAAAGTAGCATGTGTATTATAATTGTGTGTGGCGGTTATTGTAATCTGGTTGCTTTTCTGTGTTCTTTTCAGCGGTATCTGCATACATCCCATGTTTCAAATTAATGCTATAATTTTTCAACAAAAAGCTATTTTTCTGGGAAGGGGTTAATATCTATAAAAGGTGAGAACCCGGCCCCCCCCCCCCCCCCGTATGAGTATGCTATCTGCTCCTGAAGCAGCCATCTGGGTGTAATTCGGGTTAGGAGATTGTGACTCGGTGGTAGACAAAGGAGACGGAGGCCTTCTTAAGCAGGAAAAGCATTTATTCGGTACCGAGCCTTGAGTCAGGTCTAGCCCAAAAAGACTCAAGTCCCGAGCCAACAGAGAGACAAAGAATTTATACATGGCTTGTAAAAATGCACACCTTATTCCCCTCCCCAGGATACCCTCCCACTTATCATATCAACCTTCATTATACATATTGGACTTTATTCATCATTTTGCAAGTCAGCAAGATTTACTTCAAAGAAACGACCCTTGAGCCCACTCTGTATTCTCTGTCTAGTCAATATGTTCATAAAAAGGAATCATTCTTCTAAAGCAAATATGGCAAGCTATGGGATTTACGCATTCCTGCTGTCTCGATATATTAAGCAACTTTTATGGCTTAGAGTTAAAGACCTGGGGGGGGGGAGAAGAGATAATTCTTCAGTCAGTAGAAATCAGGTTATTTGAGGCTACACTTAGCTGTTAGTTAGAGCAGGCAAACTTAGTTGACTCTAGTGAGCACAAAGGGACTGCAGACTTTTAAAACACAAAATGGAGTTGGTAGCATACCTTGAGCAAACACCAAAATGGCGGATTAGCTGTGTTAGTATATTTCTAAATTAAATCCCAAGAGGTGCTATCTCATTCCCTCCTCTTGGCGGAGAGTCTACAATGACCTCTCCCAGCCAACTAACTAAATCATTAAGGATTTTTAATCAGTAGGGGTTACTTGGCTCATTGGATGGTAATTTGAAGTGTCCCCCAGGGGCCTATCTTCTGGCTTCAGGAATTTACGGCAGATTGGCCACAGACACATGGCTAACTTGTAGGTTAGTGCACAGATAAGAATTAGTATACCAATGAGGATCAGGGACCCTACCCTGGAAATAGCATTTAGGATTGAGCCAAACCATGACCCAAATGTACCCCAGATGGGACACTTTCTCTTGGTGCTTGAGAATTGCATCAAAATATTCAGGTACATCATCAGTAGCTGTGCGGAGATAAGTACAACATTCATATTGTATCGTCATTTCACACATTCCATTTAATACAGCCTGTATCTGTTCAATAGCTATTTTCTGATATAACTTTAATTTACGAATTTATCGGAGCTCCGCATTCAACAGTTGGATGTCAGCAATAGTAATATTCACAATTTCATCCTTTAGTACAACATATTAAGTCTTCTCATCATTTCAATGCCGCATCCTGTGAAGGAAGGAAACCAAGACCAGGCCATATCATCTTTGGAAAACAGTTCTCGTTTAGCAAAATTTAAGGATTAACGTGGTTGTGGTGTCCCTAGGTCCAGGGTATCACCTTGGATCCACTGGAGGGGGACTACCCAGGCCAGGTAACACCACGTTACTAAAAATAGTATCTGAAGCAGAGGCTCATGGGCCTCCTGGGGTACCTCTGGAGCTTCCATCGATTGGGAATGTGGTAAACTTAACGGTCTTTCAATAACAACAGGCACAAAGACTGGAGTTTGGAGAGCCGGTGGTCAACTAGACTTGGATCTCCCTTATTCCTCTCCGGTCTGTGCAGCTGCTTGGGTACGGTGGAAACGTAGCTTCAGTGGGTCAGATTCACTGGCTATCACTTTCCATGCCTGGTCCGTAACCTCTGCAGCAGGTTTCAATTGTGAGTGGTGTATCCATGGCACCACTTCGGCCACCTTCACTGCTGTGGGAGTTGATAACAAGACAACATAAAAACCCCCAACGGGTCTACCTTCCATTCCTTAACCCATACTGAGTCCCCAGGACAGTATCTGTGTAAAGGTAAGTATAGGAAATGTGGTATGTGTTCACTAACTCATGTATACATGCTCTGCATCGTCTGATCTAACCTGATCACTTGCTGGCATAGCACAGTTTCTCCTAATACCCGGGGATCCCTCCCTCAACCTAGTTATCAAAGGGGTGGGATAACCAAACATCATCTCGTATGGGCTCAATTTTAGGAGTGAGGTAGGGCTGCTTCTCACATGCAGTAGAACTATTGGCAACACATCCAGCCATTTCATTGATGTTTCTTGGCATATTTTAGCCATCAATGTCTTTGGATTTCTATTCATTCTTTCCTCTTTTCCAGAGCTTTGAAATCTGTATGCAATCGGGCGAGCTGCTGCAAACAACTTTGTATGAAGGCTGGGCCATTGTCTGATCCGATTTCAAGAGGCAGTCCATACCTTGGGATAATTTTCTCTCGAGGCACCTTACCTCTGCAGTCTTTTCTGTTCGAGTTGGGTAGGCTTCAACCCATCCCATTAGTGTGCATACTAGCACCAGTAGATATTTATATCCTTTGCATGGTGGGAGAACAGTAAAGTCAATTTATAGGGAGGACATTGGAGATAATCCAACCGATAATACTCCTGGTGGTTGTACTATCCCTTGCCTTGGGTTGTTCTTAGCACAAGTGACACATTGTTGCGCAATTACTCTGCAGACGGAGGTGAGTCCAGGAACGTAGAAGTGCGGTTCTAGTTGTTGCTCCATGGCTGTCTTTCCTCCATGTGTTCTGGAATGAAGGCCCAGACAATTTCAGGTGCCAGGGTGGCTGGTAAGACAATTCTTTCACTCTCCAACTGGTACCATCAGTCTTCTCTGTATTCTCCTGGCTCTTCGGAGAGCCATTTCTTCTCCTTTTCAGAGTAGGCCGGAGTTCAGTGCGTAATGGGTGTTGGTAACAGAGGTATCACCACTGAGAGAAGTCTTTTGACATACTTGGGTATTCTGTGCTTCAGAGCATATTCAGACAGTGCATCTCTTTCATGTTCATTCTTTACAGTCGGCAAGAAATACTTCCGGGCACTTTCTTTCATATTTTGCAGCTGATCTTCAACCAGTATCTCTTTCAGGAAGAACTTCACCAGCGGAGCTTGGTATTGTGCAGCTCCCAGCTCTCCCATGCTTCTCACAATTCGGGTAATTCTCAGGTTATTGTGGGTGTTAGTATTCAAATTGGAGAAGCGTGTTCGAAAAATTTGAGTCTCGTATCACTTCTATCTCCTCTTCCCCCACTAATTTTACGCCGAAGAAATTCAGCATCAGTTTATAGGCTCTCCGCAGCCTATGTTGGATTTCAGCGGTGTTCTTCATAATTTCAATTTCAGAAGTAGTCAGAGGCTTTGCATGTGCATTCCGGCCTTGTTCACGTAGAGGAAACAACCATTGGATATAGCTGTGGTGCTTCTCTAGAAGTTCATATTCATTGTACCAATGGCAAAGAACATCTTCAATAAATTCTCCATGAGGTGCAAATCTTCTCTTATTCATATAGATGTCAACGTTAGGCATATCTTGAAGCGCAGTATTTAGACAGAGCAGAGTTTCGACTTTCATTTGCAGTGATACGGGTTTACATACCGGAATCTTGATAGGTGAGTCAACTTGAACCAGTCCTCTCTGGGAACCGAAGTTTCTGTTCGGTGTTCCGGATTTCCATTCCGGAAGCTTTTCAAGTGATTCTCCTGTTGCTGTCGAGTTCTCTTGTCATTGGTTTCTTTCCAATCACAGCCACGCTCAAGGGCTTGTGTCTGTCTTGCTGCTTCCTTCGCCACTTGATCTGCTTTATGGTTTCCTCTGGGAACTTCTTCTTTGCCTTTCTGGTGTCCTCGACAATGTATAACACCAACTGCGGACGGTTTCCATACCGCATCCAGTAGATTCAATATTTCAAGGGCATTTTTGACTTGTTTGCTTGCAGATGTTAGGAGGCCACGTTCTTTGTAGAGTGCTCCGTGAGCCTGAATTGTCATGAAGGCATACTTGGAATCGGTGTATGTGTTCACCCTTTTGTTTTCAGATAGTTCTAGACCTTTGGTAAGGGCAATAATTTTAGCTAGTTGAGCAGAAGTGCCATTAGGCAGTGGTTTTGCTTCAATTGTTTCGTCAAGAGTGACTACTGCGTACCCAGCAAATCTCTTTCCATTTTCAACAAAACTGCTTCCATCAGTGAACAGTTACAAGTCGTATTTGTCTAGGGGTATGTCTTTGAGGTCAGGTCTGCTGCTATATACTTCATCCATTACTTGGAGGCATTCAAGTTCATGGTCTTCTGAAGCATCTGGAAGCAATGTAGCAGGATTCAGTGTTGAGATTAGTTCCAGAGGAACTCTTGAGTTTTCACACAGCATGGCTTGGTACTTGGTCATTCTTGCATTGCTGAACCAGTAATTGCCTTTTTGGTCTAGAAGAGTCTGGACTGCATGAGGGACTTTCACAAAGAGTTCTTGGCCTATTGTGAGCTTGTCTGCTTCTGCAACCAGGAGGGCAGTGGTTTCAAGCAACAAAGTCTTTAATTGGGTGACAGCCTCAGTTTGTTCTTCACCCCAAATGAATAGGTCAGGCTCTGCACCTTTGGTGGCTTGGTACAGAGGCTCCGCAATGATGGCAGAGTTGGGGATCCACAGGCGACAGAAGCCTGCAGCTCCCAAGAATTCTCTTACTTGGCAACGAGTCTGTGGTTGAGGGACACGGCAGACTGATTCTTTGCGTTCTGGATTGTACGCATGGTACCAGTAAGTTGAAAGCCTAGGTATTTCACACTGCGTTGGCAGATTTAGGCCTTTCTTTTAGAAACTTTGTAGCCTGCCTTGCATAAAATACTTAACAGTTCTGTTTGTGGCATTGAAACAATCTTCTTCAGTTGGTGAGGCAAGCAGGAGTTCATCAACATACTGCAATAGGGTAGCTTTGTCTGGCTGAGAGTCTTTGTTCGGCGCTCTCCCGAGGATAGTAAACCTTGAAGGAGGCACGTCATTTGAGGTTTGGAGCCATTCTGGGCATTTTCCCACTGAAAGGCAAACAATGGCGGACTCGCTGGAGCCAAGCCAAAACAGAAGAACGCATCTTTTTAAATTAAGTGTAGAATTCTGTGTTGCCGGGGTATCAGAGCTAGGAGGTTACACTCAATTGGGCCAAATCCGTATAAAGTCACTGTGGCAGAATTAACTGCCCTTAAATCCTGTACAGATGTGAGTTCTTGAGTGCCCTCTTCCTGAACTGGAGCAACGGGGTATTCCATGAAGACGCACAAAACTTTAGAAAACTGTACTTTAGCAAGCGTTCAAGGTGGACTTGGATGTGTTGCCTGGCTTTTTGTGGGATGTGGTACTGGCGCAGCTATTACTTTTTTTTATTCATCTTACTTTCAATAATACACATTTTATAACACGTTTCTCTCTTCTCATCATAAGCAACTTCTTTGTGCATTCCCCATTTTACTTGTCTTTTACTTTCTTATTATCACTTACTTATCTTTTCTATTTATTTTACAATTTCTCCAAACTGATCTAACGCCTGCAGTATTTTCCTCTATATCTGCTGTATCTCTCAGACTCCTCTCCTAGAACCTTCCCTCCCACCTTTGCTCCTGTCAGTGTTACTTGTTTGCATAAGGGGGGGGGGGGTTCAAAGTGGCAACAATCTTTTTTTTTTTTTTTAAATCAGAGTCTCTTACAATAGACTCAAATGCAATTGAGATGTAACAGCACTGTTTTACAAATGTCAACAAACTCTCGCAGCCTATAGCACACAACACATTCACTTACTGGAGCAAAAATACTGGTACATAAATCGTACTAGATCTTTAAATCAAGCATTTATAACATACCAGAACAAGTGGCAATTCTGCCGAAGACATATACACTTAATCAACGACTGTAGCACAGTACGCCACACACTTACAAAAAAAACGCATGTTTAGCACACACAATCAAATCACCTTTTGTCTTGGTTTGAACAGACTTCAAACATTCCTCAGTCAAAAACAGGTTTTTTGTTTCTCTTGCTAATTGCAGGTCTCTTCCTAATTTAGCCTTTTTACTCAATGCTCTCTGAAATGTGTTCATTAGAATTCATCCTGTCTTACAATTTTACATTCATTTTAACTATGCATTTTAGGGGTACACCCGAAAAACACAAAACAACGGCTGTACACTGTACACACCATAATACATATACACACAACAGAGATTTCATACATAGATCATTTTCATTGCAATGCATACAAAACCAAAGAGCATATAAACCCACTATACATATATACAGACTGGGCAGCACATCTACATTGCACCATAAACGCAAACACAGCACATATATGCACTTACTGCAAAGAGCACATATACACACACAACTCTAAATCCATATTCATAACATTTATACACATTTGCTATGTAAATAGCACATACCCACACTGGCTGCAGCCATATATAATACTACTCAGCACACACTCATAGTGTATTCGTTCAATGCAACAAATAGCTTCTGTATACATACTGCAAAAGCATATTTACAGGAAACATACACAGAGCATTTTTTTTTTAAGCAAACGCAACACATATATACAGAGCACATACAATACCTCCATATATCATAAAAACATAGAAAATGTCGTCAGATAAGAACCTTTCGGCCCATCTAGTCTGCCCAATTACATGGATACTTTACTTGGATTTATCTTTTGTTTAGGATAGCCTTATGCCTATCCCATGCTTGCTTAAATTCAATTACTGTTTTGGCCTCTACCACTTCTACTGGAAGACTGTTCCATGTATCCACCACCCTCTCAGTAAAATAATGCTTCCTAATGTTACTTTTAAACTTTTGCCCCTCTAATCTAAGACTATGTCCTCTTGTTTTGCTACTTTGTTTCCTTTTAACCACTTCAATGCTAAGGACGCGCTCAGCGCGTCCTCAGCATTGCCCCTGGTATGCGGAGGACGCGCTGAGCGCGTCCTCGCATTGGGGTCAGCGTTCGGCCGGGTTCCGGCCGATCGCTGGCCCCTCCAGTGCGGGCTGACATCCTGGATGTCAGCCCGGCATCCGGAGCAGTGGCCGCCATTATTATGTGTCATCGCGCCCCCGCGATGACACATAATTCAGGCGCCCCCCCCGCATGTGCGGAGGAGGCGCCTGAAAGGGAGGGGGGGAGGTCCTTCGGACCTCTCTCCTCCCGATCGGCGGCTCACAGGGGCTTAACCCAGGCATCATTTGGAAGGGCACAGCCTGCCCTTCCAAATGATGCCTGGCATTAACCCCTGGGGAGCTGGATCGCAAATCGGCGCTGAAAAGCGCCGATTTGCGATCCTTCCCGGGAGCTGGCCGACATCTTGGATGTCGGCCAAGCTTCCGGGAACTCCCCCAGAGGACTGGCGTCATCGTGCGCAGCACGATGACGCCAGTCCTAGCATTAACCCCTAACTGCCACGAACTGTGGAGATAGGGAGTTCCAATGAACTCCCTATCTCCCGATCCGTGGCAGTTAGGGGTTAAATTTTGATATCGTTGGATCGGCCAGAGCATGGCCGTTCCAACGATACCAAACATGAAAGTAAAAAAAAATGTAAAAAAAAAATAAAAATAAAAATAAAAATAAAAAAAATTAAAAAAAAAAATTAAAAAAAAAAAAATAAACACTTTTTTTTTTGTTTTTTGTTTTGTTAATGCAGCAATATTGTTCCCATTTCAATTATAATGTGAACAATGATGCTGCATTAACGATTTTTGTATGCGGTGCGTTTGTTAAAAATGGTGTCATTTTCCCCAAAAAAAAATGTAACGAGACCCCATCTCTAATTTTTTTAACAAGCGCACCCCATACAAAATATAACCGCAATTGCTCGCATGTTAAAATGTGGAAAAAAACACTTTACACGCTGTAAATTATTGAAAATACATATTTTATTGCATTTTTTGTTATAATATACAAACATGACATAACGTATACATATAATAATGACATATTATGAATCTACCGAGTCTGACTGAAAGAACGATATATAATATGTCGATGTCATATACTAAAATAAGCCTTCAAAACACGTTTAAACATGATGCGCAAAACAGGTAAAAAATGACCTCAGCACAGGGGCGGGAAAAGCCTCAGCAGCGAAAGGGTTAAATATACTCCCTTCCTCTACCTTGTGGATTCCCTTTACGTATTTAAATGTTTCTATCATATCTCCTCTGTCTCGTCTTTTTTCCAAGCTGTACATGTTAAGATCATTAAGCCTTTCCTGGTAACTTTTCTCCTTCAAGCCGTACACCATTTTAGTAGCCCTTCTCTGAACTCTCTCAAAGATGTCTATATCCTTCTGGAGATACGGTCTCCAGTACTGCACACAGTACTCCAAGTGAGGTCTCACCAGTGCTCTGTACAGTGGCATGAGCACTTCCCTTTTCCTACTGCTAATACCTCTCCCTACACAACCAAGCATTCTGCCAGCATTTCCTGCTGCTCTATTACATTGACTACTCCATATATCCATACAGGGTATTGATCCGGATGCCTTGGGTGTCCAGAGACCACTGAATGAACCTTTTGGATCTCTTCAGGCTCCATTGATCCTTCCTGCGGCCATGAAGGAGAAAGGAGGGGCCAATCAACCTCACACAGAACTCGCAGCCTGCTCTTATGCAGCTTCCTCCCATATTGATGAACTGCAAAGAGAGTCTCGAAGTTCTGCAACATATACCCAAGCGGTGTTTCACCTTTCACAATTTTGTTTCCCTAATGGGATTTGGTGTTTCCCATTTCCACAACTTGGTGACCAGCACCAAGTAATACACAAAACCACAATCTGATATTTCACTCAACAATTCTTTTGCGTCCCTAATTCGGTGGCCAAGTCGTGGTCACCCAGCTTGGAATCTCACCTACTATAGGGCCATTCTCGTATTTGCTTTACCCCGAAGGGTGTAGGCGTACGTTCACTCAGTTTCAGTCACCACTCAATATCAGATACAGATAATACAGTTCAGTACACAATCCTAGCAATACAGAATATCTAACAGCTAAACATCCTTTCTTATAGCCAACAGATGTCATTTTTACACAATACACTATAGCTTTAGAAGAGGTAGCTACTCTCTTCTGCCGTGGGGTAGTGTTTTTTAGGGGTGCACAATTTACCCCCCTTTTCAGACCCGGGCCACAGCTATTGGAGCACTTCAGACTCCTGGAACACTGCAGGTTCCTCACATTGAAGCGCTACAGGCTTCCTATCTCTCTAGAGGGCGCCTTCCCCTTTATCTGGCATACCAGAATACAGACACGGAGATTCAACCGCACATTCACTGTTGGCTAATTATTTACACAATCACTCATTATGCTATCAAATACTGAATAATAAAATATATTACCTTGGCCATAGCACAACGGTTTTCCTCCAGGCCTCGTGCTTCCGTGGGGTCACGGTCGGGGGCGCTACCACACAACACGTTGAGATCCACAGAGTGCAGGAAGACCTGCAAGGGCGCCGGCAGACAATCAACTTTTGATCGGCAGCACGCCCCGACGGAGCCCACGGAGTTGCAGAACACTGCCGTTCTCCTGCTCTCACCGAGCCAGGCCTGCCAATCCCGGACGAGCCCCCAGAAATGAAGCAGCCATCTGGGTGTAATTCGGGTTAGGAGATTGTGACTCGGTGGTAGACAAAGGAGACGGAGGCCTTCTTAAGCAGGAAAAGCATTTATTCGGTACCGAGCCTTGAGTCAGGTCTAGCCCAAAAAGACTCAAGTCCCGAGCCAACAGAGAGACAAAGAATTTATACATGGCTTGTAAAAATGCACACCTTATTCCCCTCCCCAGGATACCCTCCCACTTATCATATCAACCTTCATTATACATATTGGACTTTATTCATCATTTTGCAAGTCAGCAAGATTTACTTCAAAGAAACGACCCTTGAGCCCACTCTGTATTCTCTGTCTAGTCAATATGTTCATAAAAAGGAATCATTCTTCTAAAGCAAATATGGCAAGCTATGGGATTTACGCATTCCTGCTGTCTCGATATATTAAGCAACTTTTATGGCTTAGAGTTAAAGACCTGGGGGGGGAGAAGAGATAATTCTTCAGTCAGTAGAAATCAGGTTTATTTGAGGCTACACTTAGCTGTTAGTTAGAGCAGGCAAACTTAGTTGACTCTAGTGAGCACAAAGGGACTGCAGACTTTTAAAACACAAAATGGAGTTGGTAGCATACCTTGAGCAAACACCAAAATGGCTTCTGTGATTCCTTTTATACAGGGCTTTTTTTCAGGGGGTACTCAGTACCGGCACCTCACCACCAGCCAGAACTAACAGAGCATGATGCTCCTCCCTCCTCCTGCAGTGGCGGGCAGAGAACCGGAAGTGCTCAGCAGCACATGTTGCTCCTGAACACCTCCGTTTGTCAGGAGTGTATGTAGGGACTGATAAACCCCCCCACCACCTCAGTAAGTGACAAGGGAGGGCTGCTCCCCCCACCTCTCTCTCTGCAGCCACTGAAACTTTGAACAGCATGGGGAGGGGGGGGTGCAGCATGTTTACACATATCTGCCAGAGTTGCGGATTGTCAGGCAAGCGGTGTGATCAGAGGAGGTGGCACTGTAAGGCGGTACTGAGTGTCACTGCTGTGGAGCTCATACTGCGCATTACTGCGTTTTATTGCTGTGGAGTTCATACACACTGCGCATTACTGCGTTTTATTGCTGTGGAGTTCATACACACTGCGCATTACTGTGTGTTTCATTGCTATGGAGCTCATACACACTGCGCCTTACTGTGTGTTTCATTGCTGTGGAGCTCATACACATTGCGCATTACTGTGTTTCATTGCTATGGAGCTCATACACATTGCGCATTACTGTGTTTCATTGCTGTGGAGCTCATACACATTGCGCATTACTGTGTGTTTCATTGCTGTGGAGCTCATACACACTGCGCATTACTGTGTGTTTCATTGCTATGGAGCTCATACACATTGCGCATTACTGTGTGTTTCATTGCTGTGGAGCTCATACACATTGCGCATTACTGTGTTTCATTGCTATGGAGCTCATACACATTGCGCATTACTGTGTGTTTCATTGCTGTGGAGCTCATACACACTGCGCATTACTGTGTGTTTCATTGCTGTGGAGCTCATACACACTGCACCTTACTGTGTGTTTAATTGCTGTGGAGCTCATACACATTGCGCATTACTGAGTTTTATTGCTGTGGAGTTCATACACACTGCGCATTACTGTGTTTTTCAATGCTGTGGAGCTCATACACACTGCGCGTTTCATTGCTGTGGAGTTCATACTCAGCAAAACTGAGTTTCATTGCTGTGGTGCTCACAAATGCTAGGGATTATCCACTCCGTGCCAGCGTTGCAAACCCCCCCCCCCAAAAAAACCCATCTAACTCCCCTGCAATACAGATTTTTCTTGCAATAGAGGCATTTAGTGGATAAACCCCATAAGGTTACAACATTTAAAGGAACACAGTGTTAAATAATATGGTCCCCTTTTCTAGTGTCTTCCTTTAAGTCACTGGTGTCAAAGACAAGGCCCGTGGGCCAAATCCGGCCCATCAGACCTCGTCATGTGGCCCGCCAGCCTTAAACTGGCCCGGGGGTTGAGGGGACCCAGATGCCGGGCAGGCAGGAGTGCCTGCCCGGTGACCTGAACAGTCCATCCTGTTAAAGGGGATGCGGCTGTGTGCCTGGCGCAGCCGGTCACGTGGTCCGGCTAATCAGGTGGTACTGAGTCTCTGTACCACCTGACTGGCCGGACCGCGTGACCTGCGCGCACCCGCATCCCCTTCAACAGGACGGACTGTTCAGGACAGGGCAGGCACTCCCGCTGCCCGGCATCTGGGTCCCCTCAACCCCTGCCGGAGCTGGGGCAAGTATCCAGGTGAGAGCTGGCTGCCTCTGGGGCATATCCATGTGAGAGCTAGGGGCAAGTCCATGTGTGAGCTGGGGGCAAATCCATGTGTGAGCTGGGGGCAAATCCATGTGTGAGCTAGGGGCAAATCCATGTGTGAGCTGGGGGCAAATCCATGTGTGAGCTGGGGGCAAATCCATGTGTGAGCTGGGGGCAAATCCATGTGTGAGCTGGGGGCAAATCCATGTGTGAGCTGGGGGCAAATCCATGTGAGAGCTGGGGGCAAATCCATGTGTGAGCTGGGGGCAAATCCATGTGTGGGCTGGGGGCAAATCCATGTGTGGGCTGGGGGCAAATCCATGTGTGAACAAAAAACAGTAATAATTGAATGCAGTGACAATAATTTATGATAATAAAGAGTGGACACATAGTCCTACAGATACAACTGGCCCTTTGAGGGTGACCAAACTGCTGATGCGGCCCCGATGACATTTGAGTTTGACACCCCCTGCTTTAAGTGAGCTACAACTATTGTTTACAAGGACATGAAAATAGCCATAATAATACGTTTTTCCCCGGGCGTGAGAGACTACCCCCCCCCCCACCTATTTTTCCAGAAAAAAAATGATGTCCCTCATCTCTCCTTTTGCCCAGACATGGCAGAGGCCACCGCCCCCCCCCCCGTGACATCACTTCTCACACGGTGGGCAATATAACTCACTTGCGATTGGCTGCCTCCTGCTTCTGCTTGTGTTACTCGCACCCAATCACAGAGCAGCGCGCTGGCCGCTTAGCATGCTGGGTTTGCGTACTGACAGCGGCGCGTCATGGCGGTCTTCTGACAGACTCTTCGTTGCGCCCCCCCCCCCCTCTCCGCCTCCCGCAGGAAGCCGGCAGGAAGAGAGGCCTCCAACCCCGGCCTTTCCTCTGCCGTAATCAGGCAGGCGAGGTCTGAGCGGCGGCCCGAGCATCCGGAGAGGAAGGAACCGCGATAAAAAAAAAAACAACACACCACGGCCCAATGGATAAACTGGCGGGACTGGAGTCTGCGGCCGGAGGGGGAGGGGGAGCTCCGGGAGCGCCTGTTGCTAGAAAACCTCCCCGGCCGTCTGCACCCCCCTCCCTCACCACCTCCAGACAGCCCAGCGTGGAGACCCTGGACAGGTAGGGGCAGGGCGTCCATGACTGTGCCAAAACTCCCCCCAGCCTGCCTGCTGAGCCTCATGGGAAGCACAGCTCTCTCTGCGTCAGGGGCCCTGGACTGGGCTGGCTGTGTGTCACATTGATATTGCTATGCGGGGGGGGGGGGGTTTGGAGCTGCACTATAGTCCCTGTCATCCTCTACCAGACATCATGGAGATTATTAATCTGCAATATGGGGGGGGGCTCCCCATCCAGTGTCACATTGCATGCAGCATTACAGTCCCATCATGCTGTGCCACCCTTTCCTGGCTGAGCATCATGAGAGTAGAGTTATCAGATCAGGCATGTTTCCCTGGACACATCTAACCCCTTTACTGAAAGGAAAGGTGCTGCCCTGCAGCATGTATAATCCTCATGCCTCAGTGGGAAACTAATACTTGATCAAGGTCTGGGATTCCTCGCCTGTTGCGTTTGCGTTCCACGTGTTGTGCGGTTGTGCGTATCATACACTAAGGCTGGGTTCACACCCGGGCGTAGCGCTGCGTCGCGCAATGTGCGCGTTTTTTACGCGTGTTCGCGCATACAAAAAACGCGCGTTCGCGGCTATGATATGGCCGCGAACGCGCTGCTGTATGCCCGAAAAGAAGCTCCCGAACTTCTTTTTGCGTTGGCCATTTTAACGCGCGTTCCTGCGCGCTGTAAAACGCTTAGGTCTGAATGGGTCCCATAGCAAAGCATGGGATTTCCCCGTTCCTGCGTTTTAAAGCGCACGAACGCGCGTTAAAACGGCTAGGTGTGAACCCAGCCTACCTGTCAGCATGAATTCGTGTCTGGGGATCTGGCAACGCAATCTGTGTGTGCATTTCCTCAGTGCTCCGCCATGTTGGATCCCCCCGCAGTGTGCTTTGCTAATGCCGCCGTGCCAAAGTCGCTGAGTCTGTGGTTTTCTGCAGTGAAATTGTTTACCTAATATCTGGCCGGCTGTATGGCTGCCTTGGCATCATAGGAGTGATCGTTCTTGTAGCAAAGTGTTCTGCTTCTTCCAAAGCAGGGCAACTGTATTGGAGCATCCTCAGCGACAACGTTTCCACTTGACAAAGACTCGCTTTGTCGAAACGTTGTCTCTGATGCTCCAATACAGTGGCCCTGCTTTGGAAGGCATGGAGTGCCCCGTGCCTTTCTCTGTTAAGTGTCATTTGGATCTGGCCGCTCCAGGTATGTCTTTGCAGAGGCTGTAAGTCTGGAGCAAACCCCCCCCCCCCTTTTAAGTACAATCTGTAACTTTTGTGACTGATGCTGTGGCTCTCTAGCTGCAAGGGATTGTAACCTCAGTGTCTGGCTGAGGATCATAGGAATGGTTACGACTCTATCCAGGATGCTAGCTGCTGTGTGTGGCTGGCTCTGAGTCTAAATATGGAAATTCACTTTACCCGGGGAGCTTTAAGTTTGCCTTATGTGACCCCCACCACCACCCCGTCTTTTTGAACTTTCCATCCCTCTCTGGTGTAATCAATGCAGTTATAAATGATGTCGCTTTTAATGTGTCTTCTCATAAGTGATCGAATTAATTGCACAGTAAAGCTCCCGATGTCCGTCTTGAGGAAGACCCAAAACTGTGAGCTAAAATGTTGACTAATTGAAAGTGATATAAAGATCTTCCATTTTAAGGAAATGTCCTGGAGTGCTGGCACATACTGGAGCAGAGTACACACATTGCCTAGTACCTGACGCCTGGGGGGACGGAATAACCGGCAGTGCAAGAAATCACGATTATTCTATATTGTTGGCAATGCTATCTTGCATAACTTGTATCCGGCGGTACCTTCTATCCACGCCTTTCCTATGTCACGGCACGCTGCGTGTCACAGGCTGTGTCTGGATGCTGTCATTCATACAGGGTTCATTGTTTGGTGCTTTGGTAGTGTATTCGCTGGCTCCCTGTCATCACGCAGTGCCGGCAAATCTCAACACAAAGGGTCACGAATTCTTCCCAGGGCATTTCTCCAGTATAATGTGGTGTATGCCCTGGGCGAGGTGCTATGTGCATAAAGTGTTGCGTATGTGGCAGTGAATGTCAGATGTTTGGATGGGGGTGCTGTCTGTTTTTCATTGTCTTAGACGCTGTTGCATGATGTTTGGGTTTCCGCTGTCTAGATGTTTCCCCTCCCTTTCGGTAAAGAGAATTGACAGAAATGTCATAAGTAAAGAATCCGCCTGAGCGCAGGGAATCTCCTCCTTAAAGAGCCGGCCAGGCCTCTGTGGCTTCACACCTCCCCTTCATGTAAAGGGAACAGCAGAGCTCCCCTTCATGTAAAGGGAACAGCAGAGCTCCGCTTCATGTAAAGGGAACAGCAGAGCTCCCCTTCATGTAAAGGGAACAGCAGAGCTCCCCTTCATGGTGATCGGTGGGAAACATCCAAAGAACACACACACACGGGCTGTGCAATATTGACAAAATAATCCTATTGCGATTTCTTGAATGAATATTGCGATTTTATTTGCGATTTAGCCAATTGTTTTTGCTTTTTCAAACATGGATATACTGCCCCAGCACACCTTTTTGCTCTGCGTGTTCGGCTCCCTGTGAGCTTCCGGCGGCATGGAGCTTGGGCGCTCGCCTGGGGGAACCACGTCACAGGCCGCGAGAACGCGGCTGTACACGTGGTTCCCCTGCGAGCGCCCAAAGCTCCATGCCGCCGGAAGCTTACAGGGAGCTGAACACGTTAATTTCCGCAGCCCTATAATGAATAGATAAAATTGCAGCCTTATGCGATTTAGAAATTGCATGTGCTTAAATCGCGATTGTTTTGCGATTAATTGCACAGCACACACACACTCACACTCACTCTCTCTCTCTCTCTCTCTCATGGTTTTGTTGTGTGATCCTGTTGAAGTGTTATAGCAAGCTGATTGGCTGTCAAGCAGTGCATGTTCAGGGAATCGTAGCACAGATTGACCTCGGCTTGTGTCCATGCATTGTCCCACCTAGCAAAAAATTGCTCACCGCCCAACCTGTCAATTTTGTATTCTGGCATGGAGGTTTGTGAACATGGCATAGCTGCAGTGCTAAGGTTTGATTAACAGCAGAGTGCTGGAGAATCCTTCTAGAGATGGTTCTTCACCTTTTGTCAGCAGCCTTGGCTCCCTGATGTTTTTGGAACTATATTTCCCATGTGGCTCAGTCAGCCTAATGGGTGACTGAGCATCGTGGGAGATGTAGTTCCCAAAATATCAGGGAGCCAAGGTTGCTGACCCCTGGTTTAGACAGTAACACTGACATATTGACCAGTGCTCTGCTGGAGGTCCTGTATCCCAGCCATCGCATGGAGATGCATGGATGTGCTCTCCTTGAGGTTGATGGAAAATTAATATATGGTATAATGGGGAAATGCATAAAGCTAAACCACAGTCTACCACGTGCCTCCAGCGAGGAGGGAGCCACCAATCCGCTGCGTACATGGTTTCCCTGGATTCAGATTGTGAACCTGTCATTAATTGCTGATGAAGGCAGCATCCAAAACCAAAGCTCTACTTCCAAATTAAGGCACGCCGGCCTGTGACCTGATCCGGGAACCTGTGCAATGTCCTCTGGGTCTCGGCAGCAGACCATTCGTGTTGTCCAGACCCCAATGACCTGGATGAACTAATGGAAGTGCACAGTGAATCTCCTCCATCTTTCCAGGGGCCAAGGGAAATCATCTCGACTCCTCAAATACATAAATTGAATATAAAACCCCCTATTAGCATCGAGTGGAGCTAGAAATAAGTGTGTAATTAATATGGCTGCTACAAATACTGCAGGAATTGCAAAATAAATAACAGCAGTCCGGCGTCTGAGCTCCTGCGTTCCCTTATTAAAATGAATAATGACTGCAAGCGTGGCTTGTGCCCCCTCTTCCTCCGTGCTATGCCCTGCGCTTATCAGACGGATAATGCCATCCTTCTGTACCTAGTTTATAGTGCATACAAATATCACGTGGGGAGGGTGAAAGGGGCGCTGTCAGAAGTATGTGATCTCTTCTCCAAAAAAATCCTATACAGCTACTGTCTTGAATCTGTATTGGACGTAATAAATATCAGACCCGCCGCTCACTTGTGTTAAATCTTTAAAAAGTACTAACAAAGGAGACGAATTCCAAGTGGCAGAGTGCTGGAGGCCGTGTTAGGACACTATCACTTGGATCTTTAAAGTGCACCCATCCCATGCCAGGGCATGCGTCCTTTTAAATCAGTATTTTTTCTTTTGCCTATATAATGCAAAAACAGAGATTTCCATTTGAATGTTTCTCCCTCCCCCCCCCCCCCCCGCGTGTCGGGAAGGGGGGGCACTTTCTGCAGAGTGACACATCCTTCAGGACAGCCCCCTGTAAAGTCAGTGCTGTGCTGGTTGTCAGCACTCACATTAAGCAGAAGGCTGTCCTGTAGGATGCCTCTCTGCTCACAGTCGTCCTCTTTACCGCGGCATGCCGCAGTCACATGGGGTACAGCAAAACATTCAAACGCAATATTGTTTGTGTGGAATCCCCCCCCCCCTCTTTTATATAGACTAGCGACAATAACACTGACATACATAGAAGGAAGCAAGAATTCTTTTGCCCATGACAGAGATTATCATGATAATCGTGTGTGTGGATAAAGCGTGTCCAAATGAATTTGGGATCACTCTGTCGTATCATGATTTGGTTGAAAGTTGACATGGGGCCTTACTTCAAATGGAAAACAAAATATAATTGGATTCAAGAGCTGGGAACGTCTGCAGGAAGCGGCGGAGATTTCTCGTCGTTTTGTTTAACTCTCCTCCGGGCATCCTCCCAATTGCGATCTGATTTATGGGACGTCTTGGTGCATGGATACTGTTTAGCAGGATCTGTTTACAACCTCCTGGAATGATCTCACCGCTATAGATCTGTCGCTAATGGGAGGCCATTGACAGATTTTCTCAGGATGCTTCGTGAGCGTTTCCTGCTTGACCAGTTAAGGGATCTGCGTTACAGGCAGCAAACGGATTGGTTAATGATAACGGGCCGTCTGTCAGAAATGTGCATTGTAACAATTCAACTGGTTGTGTAACATATACCTGTACACAAGGTGACAGCAACCATGCCCGCTCCAAGTTTCGAAACTGCATTTCCTAGAATGCTCAGACACTAATTGAGCTGACTAGGCATCATGGGATGTGTAGTTATCAAAATTCTTAAAGTCTACATCCAGACCGGGCATGAGAGGTGCCAAGCAGCTGCTTGTAGCCCTATAACCTTCAAGCCATTTGTAATCTAGTCGTACCGATGGCGTGTAAGTTTTATGGGGATGTAAGACTAGAACATATGAAGCGTTTGTTTCCCTTACATTTTCCTTGGCTTTGGATGCATTTTTTCCGCTTGCTTAACCAAAGGAAAGTGCAGTACCCCTGCCAAGTAAACTTTCAAAACATGGAAACAAACACTAAACCATCCCCACTGATGCGCTGTCTTTTTCTTTCGTGTCTTTTTCCATTTTATTATAAATCTGGGCTCTGAAACCAGATAAAGCTGACACATGTTTGTATAACCTTTTTTGTGTGTCCGCAAAGGGGGGAAAAATGATTTGTTGGTTTATAGTTTTAAGTTGTTAACACATCTGGCAGATGGAAATATTTCTTAATTCTCTTTCAGTACCTTCTTTTAATCCCAGATCCAGCTGTGCAAAGCATGAACGTGCTGTATCATGGGCTGGTCCTGGCTCTGAGGGTCTTGCGTGTATAAGGGCATGATCCACTTCTCACTGGCAAAGCCACCAATGGCCATCTGAGTGCGCGGTGTCTCTCATACCCAGAGAACCTGCCTAACCTTTTAATTCTACGCCACAGGCTCCTCTAAGTGCAAACCATATGGTTTAATATTTAGATGTTATCACTAAAATGTAAGCTTTCTTGGCAGAATGAAATCTTGTAGAAGCAGCTTCAAATGCTTGGGTCTGCCTCCTTTAGGCTGGGGTCAGACGAGCGCACTTCAGAGTGGAAGGAACGTCCGTGAGAGTAGACGTTCCATCCACTCTGACGCCCGTGTAGCCTCCTAGCTGAACGCAGTTAGTGCGCTCAGTGCTGCAAGGCTCAATCCTCCCATGGAGAATCGCGCCTTTGCAGCCCTTTCGAACACACGGCGGAGGGTTTCAGCACGTCTGTTGTAGCACGCGCAACTCGTACGCTCGCTACACTGTGTGGCCCGCCCTGTCGAAACATCACAACGATGCGGCAGACATCAGGAGGTGTGCCAGTACACGCGCTTGTCTGACACCGACCTTACTGTTTCACCAATTCACATTGTATATGATGTCTCGACTTAACTACCAAAAATGTCCACTTTTTTGCACTGGGGGGGGGGGGTGAAGAAGAAATGTGGCAGGTAAAGCCCAATTCGCATTCTGTTTTACTGCAAGATTAATGGTGAGAAACGGAATTCCAAGTGAGATCTCATTCCTGTCACCCTGTATTAACAGACTGCAATGTGCAACCTCCATCCTCACTGTAACAAAAAGCCCAGCAAACCTTACTGCTGCATTACAACAGCCAGGGAGAGTTCTAGGGGCACTCACTACTATACAGATATGATTTTTTTTATGACCTGTATGTATATACTTTTTGAATCCTTGCACCAGCAACCTTGTAATATTGTGGTCGCTTTGTGTTTTCACAGTCCAACCGGTTCGCACGTGGAGTGGTGCAAGCAGTTGATCGCGGCCACGATATCCAGTCAGATTTCCGCCACTGTCCCAGCAGAAAATGTGTCTCGAGATTACAGGGTAAGAGAGATCTAAGCGGAAATTCATGCAAAACATTACAATTTGCACAAAAAGTTAGTCTGATTGAAGGATACTGTGCACAATTATTAGGCAAGTGAGTATTTTGGCCAAATCATCATTTTTATGCATATTGTCCAACTCCAAGCTGTATAAACGTGAATGCTTAAATCCAATAAGCAGATCAGGTGATGTGTATTTGTTTAATGAGGGAGAGTGTGGCCTTAGGAGATCAACACCCTATAGCGAGGTGTGCATAATTATCAGGCAGCTTCTTTTCCTCAGGCAAAATGGGCCCAAAGAGATTTAACGGACTTGAAAAAGTCTTCCAGAGGGATGCAGCACTCTTGAAATTGGGGTATGATCACAGAACCATCAGAGTCGCAAGAAATGTGTTGAGAAAAATACACAAATTAACTGCCAAAGATTCGAGAAGAATCAATCGAGAAGCTACGAGGAACCCATTGTCCTCCAGTGCTGTCATATTCCAGAACTGCAACCTACCCGCAGTGGCCAGAAGTACAAGGTGTTCAGTGCACAGAGACGTGGCCAAGGTAAGGAATCCTGAAACCCGATCTCCACTGAACAAGACACATACGTGGACACGTCAAAACTGGGCCAAGAAATATCTGAAGACCGTTTTCAAAGGTTTTTATTGACTGATGAGATGCGAGTGACTCTTGACGTACCAGATGTTTTGGCTCGTGGCTGGATCAGTAACTGGCACAGAGCTCCACTTTGATTCGGACGCCAGCAAGGTGGGCTACATATAAGGGGCTGGTATTGTTAAAGATGAGTAAGTTGGACATTCTCGGGTTGAAGATGGACTCAAAATCATCTTCCAAACCTACTGCCAGTTTTTACAAGACACTTTCTTCAAGCAGTGGTACAGGGAAAAAGTCTGCATCTTTCAAGAAGACCATGATATTGGTCCATCACATGCATCGAAGTGCTCCATTGCGTGGCTAGCCAGTAAAGGTCTTTAAAGAGGAAAATAATAATGACCTGGTCCCCTTCCTCAACCGACCTAAACCCTATTGAGAACTTGTGGGCCCTTCTTAACCCTTTCACTGCTTAGGACGTGTGGGGAACATCCTCATTGACTCCTAAGGAAAGATGGGGTGGAGATAGGGGGTTCCTTTGAACCCCACTATCTCCTGGCAGCTAGCAGGGTCATGTTTGGTATCATTGGAAAGGCCAGAGCATGGCCTTTCCAATGATACCTAACATGACCATGTTTAAAGTAAAGTAGAAAAATACTAAAAATAATAATAAATAAAAAAATGCATGTTTTTTTTAAGACGTGAAATGGCTCAGCAGTGAAGGGGTTAAAAGGGCGATTTTATGGTGAAGAAAAACTGTACACCTCTCTGAACAGTGTCTGTGGGCTGTGGTTCCTGCTGCACAGAAAAAGACTCCATGGATGGACGACTCGTGACTGGTATTGAAATGTAGAGGGGCTAGATTGGTCACGGATTTTGTTTTGAAAATGTCAGAAATGTTTATTTGTAAAGTTTGAGTTTATTTTTTTTCTGTTAAAGTGAGAATAAACAAAGAAGTGAGATGGGAAATTTTAGTTTTTCATTTAGTTGTATAATAATTGTGCACACATCGATATTCGATAAAAGCCAAAACCTCACTATTAAATATTCAGGGTTGAGGTTTATTAACATTTTGATTGACAGAGCGGTAGTTGTTCAATAATGAAATTAATCCTCAAAAATACAACTTGCCTAATAATGGTGCACACATTGTATGATATATATTCAATGTTTTCTTTTATCCTCACCTGTTAAGAACTTTGATCTCTTCTTATAGCTATTTTTTGCACAATAAGACCTGTAAATCCAGCGTTATTTACAGTTTGTATGTGTCTCTGCCGCCCTAAAATTAACTTTATCTTTGAGTTTAACAGAAAGGCATCATGTCCGGTATTTGACTTTTTTCCTTTTATTATGTAACATATAAAACGTACTGTGCTTTCCTAACAGGTTTACAAGAGGCCTGACATAAGGGTAAGGTATCTGGATGTCCCGCGAGTCGGCCTCACGCCAATTTGTTGTCTCTGTGATGTTAAAGGTCGAGTGTCAAAATCTTAACAGATTAAATTCTTACAGAGAACCTAAACATGACGTAAAATTTGCCATCTGCCAGAAACCACTTATTTTGGCAGTTTTTGCATGTTTTTTTTTATCCTTTTTGAGATTTTGAGCCTCGGCCTCCTGTGTGTCTCCTATCGTGTTGTGAAAGGAGTTTTAGGCTTGCTCACTAAGTGTGCTTTATGTCGCCTTTATTTTGTTTGTGAATTAAAGCCGAGCTGTTTCTTCTGGTTTTCTCGTGTCAGACTGAGTTTTAGACACGTACTCGTTACCTTTTAAATCTCTTTGCATTTCTGCCATGAGTTGAGTTGTGCTTGTCTACCTGTTCTGCTTTTTTTAATCTAAAAACACTTTTTCAAGTTCTCTTTACACGCTAGTCAGTTTTTCTACATATTCTGTTACGCTAGAAAGTTTTGCATTTTAACCCCTTAATGACATTGGTTATTCCCCTCGGCAATGTACAAGGAGAATAGCACACACACACTCACTCACTCACTCACTCACTCACTCACTCTTACTTTTGGGGGACTTTTTGGCAAGGAGTCGTCTCTCTCTTCCTGCACACAAGCAGTGCAGGCAGGGAGAGAGGATTCTTTGCCAAATATTTCCCAGACCAAGTGCTCCACAAGAAAGGGTTTGACATGCTGTGTGTTTTAATTTCTCATGAATGCGGTGATTGGCCATCACCGTGTTTACGGGGGCCAGCAGAAAACCGGCGCATACTTTATTTTCCATGACTGCTTCCCAGTGCTGCGGCTCCAGGCACCTGATCACTATTGTGACATGTCACTAAGGGGTTAACACGAAGGGTCTTGGTCTTGCACGACTTACTTTAGAGAAGCGGAATATCCCAGCCCCGGGATTTATCCTGCCCGGCTTTGGCTTCTCATTTTGACATTGGAAATTCCTTTTTAGTATCTTGAAAGGCAGAGAAAATAGTTTGTATATAATTCTACAATATTTTTCTGCCCCACACTGGTGGGGTGTAAAGGAGCTTTGTATTTTGTGCTCGCCACCCTTTCTCTATTTGCAATGTGAACTCCTTACACTTCATACAATTATTTATAAAGCGCCAACATATCTCGCAGCGCTGAACAATGGCTGGGACACCACAAAATTTATTTTTTATAGTTTAACAGCGAACGATCTGAAAGGAGGACCCTGCTCCGACGCTTCCAATCTAGGGATCTCAAACTCTGTTACTCCCTGATTATCCCTTCTGGGATTCAGTCCTACCTCTGTATACAAAGCAGAACAGTTTATAGAAGACTCTGTTTATACAGCGAGCTGTCTGCATGTAGACCTAAATATTATGGCCCCGCCAGGTAATGGCGCCGTTTGCTCTGTATCATACAGTTACACTTTAATGGGAGGCATTATTTGGACGTGTTTAATCCCTCTCTGAGGTTGAAATCCCTGCGTTCTTGCTGCGGCGGTGTGTTATCACAGTGGAAGGCTGCCTTCACGTTTCACTTACAGTGACTGGATGCTAAAGATAATAAATCCTGTATATAGTTTATATATGTGAGCACCAGATTCATGTCCAGAAATTCATATCTGTGCCGGAATAACCACTGTTGGTTTTTGTCATTTCTAAACGGGCCGGCTCTTTTGAGGAGATGGGCGGCAATATGTGACAATTTACCAGACTGTGATTAACAGTGTGAGTTTTGTGCTCGAGAGTACCTTAAATCCTCTTTATGGAGTGAGATGAGGTGAGTTTAGTAGGTGTGCAGCGTGTTCCTTACTTGTAGCCTTCAAGTGATTGTAAGAGAACCTGAAGCTGGCCCTGGTGCGCCTAGACAGCTCGCGCTCTCTTGAGTTATCGATGGAGCAGTCACGGGATCTCTCAACCTCCTGATGGAAGCGGGGAGACACATCTTCAGGACCAGCTGTCATTCAGATGGCCGTGGCTTTGGTCCTGTTAATCCAGTTTGTTGTATTGATGGTTTGTTGCTTCCATGAATGCTCAGCGGCCTAATTAACTGATTTCTACATCATTGTGTATTTGTGTTCCTCCTTCAATGGGGAGAATACGTTAAATAGTACAGAGATATCTTGCCTTTTAATAGGTTTGTGTCACAATCATAATGGTTTAATTACAGGTTACTGTGTGTGTATATTTACACACACACCTGTATGAATTTATACAGGTGTTGATTGCTTGTCTATACGTTGCGATTATTCGTACGAATTATGATGCTGGTTATTTCTTTTTCAATCACACATGTCACACGGTGGTATCATGAGATGTGTATCCGAGGCTCGGCTATTTGTTTCCTATAATTTCCTAATACTTTACTGTTTTTTTTTTTTTTTTAATTGTGTTAATTAATAGTTTGTTTTCTAAATTTCTTAATTTTTTTTTTTGTTCTCTGCCTATGGGATGTAAAATAATAATTCCGATTTGTCATCTCCTAATCTGTCGGTTTAAATAGAAACCAGTGCATTGCTTTGACATAACATAATGATTGCCAGAGTTTGTGACTTCCCATTCGCTGCCTTCACCGCCCTCTTGGCATATGCATGTTTCTGGGTTTACATTTACCGGTAACGTTAAATAATAATGCACTTTATTTGTCCTTTGTGTTCGCTGGGTACGGATTGGAAAGTATTTAATAAACTGCATGGCTGGAATATTTTGCTGACATTATTTCAGGTTTATTGGGTGAAAAGTCCTTCTGCAATTCCAGTTATGTTGAGTTCTAGGTTTTACGAACTCCTTCACACGATCCAAGAATGTGCATGACTATCGTATGGCCTCTGATTTTACCGAATTAATGTTTTATTGTTCCCAGAAAGTCTTCGATTGCAGGATGTTTGGTTTGATGCCTCATTGCAGGACTGTCCAAATCTTCGAAGGCCACGAACGTGCTTATAAAACGATCACTG
This sequence comes from Leptobrachium leishanense, assembly GCA_009667805.1. Taxonomy (NCBI): domain Eukaryota; kingdom Metazoa; phylum Chordata; class Amphibia; order Anura; family Megophryidae; genus Leptobrachium; species Leptobrachium leishanense. Next base: position 29,764,557 of record CM019071.1, on the reverse strand, counting down.
CAAAGTACACAAAATCAAACCAGATTATCTTCAAACGTTTGTAGCACTGTCCCTAATGTCTAGACAGAGCGATGCCTTGCAGCCATGGCAGTGACACACAGTAAGCCTGCCTGCTTGCGGGTCATAGAGACAGGGAAGACTCTGCAAGTCTCCAGGTGTGTCAGCATTCATTCGCATCGTCTGCCCTGCCTTCTGCGTGATACATGAGGGGACAGGGACGACGCTGCGAGTAAATGCCAAGGCTCGAGGTTTCCTTTAGAGGATGGCCTTACTGGCCACGTGGCATTGAATCAGGACTCTGTATCGGCCGATCCTGGATCAGTGCCCAAAAATAGTGATCGGCACATGCCTACTATTCTTAGGTACAAATTCAAGTTGACTCATTCGTGGCCTTCAAGGAGAGGAATGGACAGCCCTGACTTGACACATGCTGAGGTCGACTCATCTGTTAACGCTTTTTTCCTTAATTTTAGTAAATTTCTGTTAACCAAATCAGAAACCTATAAATAAAGCCCAGGTTTCACTTGATTCAGTCTGCGACTCCAGAATACTGTGGCCTAAATGTTGGTTGTTAATGTCATCGCTGCTTCTGTCTTTTCGTTCACTCTCTCTGTTCTGGTTGTTGTAAACCCTCTATGTATTAAGTGCCCTCAGGGCCAACCCGGCCAGACATGGCCGTCAGAGGACACAAAACCCACGCATGGACTTCGAGAATTAAACCTCTGCTAAAAGATCCAGATCCTGCATGCCCCCAGCCTGGTACTCCACAGATCTGTTTATGTCCTTTTTACCCACGGATGTTTTGTTACTGTGCGTTTCTGCCAGGTAAATACAAAATGGGCTTCGAAACCCAGTGATGAACTAAAAAATGATTTTATCATTCCAGTCTTGTAACTTAAAGCAGAGGTGCGCATCCTTGTCCCTCAAGATCAGGGATCTCCAACTCGGGCCCCAAGTATGTTGATGAGCCTACAATTCCCAGAATTCTTTGAATACAACAGATGGTAAAAGAATCCTGGGAGTTGTAGTTGAGAAACATCTGCCAGGCCAGAGTTTGAGTTCCCTACGCTGGCTCTGTACTACAGTACGCATGAGGCTCAGTCAAGATTCTGAGTGGCTGAGCATCATGGGAGATGTAGTTCCAAATAAAGTCAATGTGCTTTCCATGTGGCGTTCCTATAATTGTAGCCACTCAAAAAATGATTTAAAAAGTAAATGATATACAGGTATTTTATATCTGTGCGACTGGTGATTTCACAGAGCATCTTTATCAGGTACACACGGTGACACTTGTCATGCCATTGATACATATCGCATATATATTTTTATTATTGCAGACTTTGTTTACACATCACAGCAATTCAAAGAACTGCATCACAGAGCTCATGTGCTACATTCACCATATGCAGCACAGAACTCTGGGTAAGACATGCAAATGACGTTTGTCATTTCCCATTTATTTTAAAAATTTTTGCATCCCGGGTCTGATTTGACCCAGAACCCTCCAATCAATGCCATGCCATACTAGATGGCTTATTTAGCAGAGATCAGATTTATGTAACTGGTCAAAGCCACTCTTGGACAGCGCTGTTTCGGGTTTATTGGACCCTAATCAGCAGGAGCTAGGCACGACCAGAGATATATATTTAGATCGCAGTAATCTGGGCCTGTTCTGGGTGGGAAGGTCTTGGTGAGCTCATGAGGAAGGGTGACACATGCTTTTCGAGAACAACATCCTGTCTGAAAGCTCAGCAGCCATCCCTTAAGCTGCTGCTTGGAGCCGCTCCAAAAATTCCTAGCAATGCCTTATGTCACGTCACAGTAACAAAATATCCATACGGCTTTTTTTTATTTTTAATAAAAGATTTTTCCCTTTTGTAACCTATTGCCCGCCGTATACCAAGGCATGCCAATGACGCCCTTCATCATAGCATCTTCCCTTAATGCCGACATGGTGAAAAGTCTGTTTCTTTGATGATAATTTAATAACACGTTTTGCCCAACCTTTGACCTGTTGTCTGCATGGTTTCTCTCTTGTCGCCTCTTGTTTCTGTCCATCGCTGCCTCGGCTTATGCAGGAGATTCAGGACGAGCACAATGGCTATAATTCTGAGATGGAAGCTGAGCAGGTGGCAAGTTCTATCCCTATTCTATGTCGTAACCTTTAGTGCATGCTTGTAGGAATACTAACTTCACGATACGACCCCCCCCCCCCCCCCCGTCTGTCATCCTGTATAATAGTGTAGCATTAATATAATGGGACCAACTCTGCAAGTAAAAGACCCATATGTTAGATGTAGCTTAAACAGAAAATTGAAGGAATATCAACTATGTCTGCTGTGCGGGATTGCAAGCGTGTATGTAGATCATTGGGACGCGGTTTAGGTTTGCTGGATCCACTCACTCCACGTCCTTGTGGATAATTATAAAATTTAGCTAAGTATGACGGTAAGTTAGAATTTTAATAAAGGACTCAGAGGCGAGTATTGCATTCTCTTTTCTTGCTTTTAATATAGCAGCAAACAAAAATGTCGAAAATAACACAGACATTTTTTTAAAACAAAATATTTGGTAACAATGGAGTATTCTAACCCCCCTTTCCCAGTGAGACAGTCCAGTACTCTGTAGCCTATATATACATCCAGCTTCCCGCCTTTTCTCCCTCTTTTCTTTGCTTGTTAACAACGGGTCCACAGGCATAAAGAACCATGAGGAAAATGATCCATCCGAATCTTGAAGCCAGGAATCGCCACCATATGAAGATCCACATCTCACTGAGCTGAAATCAAAAGAAGTGAGAAACCAACGCGTGATATAGAACGCGAGCAAAAACCCCAAGAGTCCGCCCTGGGAGGGCAGGGTGGGCAATACTCGCCTCTGAGTCCTTTATTAAAATTCTAACTTACCGTCATACTTAGCTAAATTTTATAATTTTAATACAAGGTCTCAGAGGCTCCTATTGCAAGTTCAAAGCTGATCCATAAGAGCGGACGACCAATGAACTATCGGTTTAAAATAAAAGGTCCGAAAAGTGGTCTCACGAGACCAATCCGCTGACCTGAGCAGATCCTCCAAACGACAACCCGCCACCATCGCGGAGGACGCCGTGGCGCTGCGAACAGAGTGTGCCCCAAACCTGATTACGTCTACTCCCGCCAGGGCCAACAACCACTTCAACCAACGCGCTAGCGTAGTGGAACCGACCGCGGCATGAGGAGAACGATATGAAACAAATAGTGGGGACACCCCTGGAGAACGCAGCGCGATCGTACGGGTCTCAAAAACTTTCAAACATGCCACTGGACACAAAGCAGGTTGTGTCGGGAACGCCGGATAAAATACAGAAGTTAATGACGTTTTGGTACGACGCGATACATCAAAGCGAACCCCTTCAGGAACAAATGATCTGACCTGAAAATCCAAAGCTCTGACATCCCCTACTCGTTTACACGAAACGAGGCAGAGGAGAGCCAAGAGCTTGGCCGAGATCTGTCTCAACGAGAGATTCTCATTAGACGGCCATGCCATTAAAAATGTGAGTAACATAGCGACATCCCATGTCTCCGAATAACGAGGGAGCGGAGGTCTCGAACACCTAATGCCTCTCAGTAAACGACAGACCAAGGGATGTTTGCCCACAGGCATTCCTAAAATACCCTCATGATAAACAGAGAGCGCCGATCTATAAACATTAAGCGTCCTATACGCTCTACCCTCGTCAAAGCATTCTGAAAGGAAGTTCAGGATGTAGTTTAGAGGGGCTCGAAAGGGATCCTGATCCCTCGACATACACCAAGTAGCCCACTGAGTCCAGGCCGAATCATAGCAGGACAAGGTACCCGGGGCCCATGCCGCCCGTAACAGAGCCCTAGCTCGGATCGAAACCTCTCCGGTCGTCCCGGATGCCCCGATACCAAAGAGATTAGGACCGGACACGTGCCCTGTGACAACAGTGGGTGGGGTTGTCCCAACCCGTCCACCAGTAGATCCGGAAGATCCGGCAGTAAGCGCGGGACAGCCACCAGAAGTTCCAGTAACAGAGGAAACCAAGGTTGGTTGGGCCAGAATGGAGCCACTAGAACCACCTCTGCTTCCTGTGTCCGGATCTGGTGTAACGTCCGAGCGATGAGTTGGAATGGAGGAAACGCATAATGTCGAGGACTCCCCCAGTGTTGCAGAAAGGCATCCGTGGCTAGGGCCATGGGGTCTGGTCGCCAACTGTAAAACTGGGGTAGTTGATAGTTGAGCCGGGAGGCGAATAGGTCTATTTGAAGAGGACCCCATAACTCCCATCCTTGTAAAAATTGACGAGAGTAAACGCCAATCTCCGGAGTCTTCCGTGTGTCTCGAACTCCAGTCTGCTAGGAGGTTCGACACACCCGGAATAAATTGGGCCTGTACTATTATTCCTCTCTGGAAGCACCAGTCCCAGAGTCGGGTCGCCATCCCCGTGAGGAGGGAGGACCGAGGTCCCCCCAGAGCGTTTATGTATCTGACCGCCGGAAAGTTGTCCATCCGCAAAAGGACTGACAATCGATCCGGCGGTTTCAGAAAGCTATGTAAGGCGAATAGACCTGCCAACAATTCTAGTCCGTTGATATGGAGATCCGCTTCCTGGGGAGACCACGGACCCCCCGTCAGCGAATTCCCACACCTTGCTCCCCAACCTGAAAGGCAAGCATCCGAGTCTATCGTCATTGAAGGTGGGGGAACTGTAATAGGTCTGCCGTTGCAGGATCGGAGGTTCTCGATCCACCAATGGAGATCCTCTCTCGCTCCCTCCGTGAGAAACACTTGATCCGAATAATCGAGTCCCTTCCGTAGGAAAAGGGCCGTCAGGCGTTGGAGGGCCCGATAGTGGAGAGGTGCTGGATGCACCGCCAATTTCGTGGCCGCCAAAAGTCCTATGACCCTTGAGAGCTCTCGTAGTGTCGGGGAGGCACTGGCGAGCAGCGAACGAACTTCTTTTAAAATGGCCTTGCCTTTGTGTCCCGGAAGTTTGAGTGACATCGGTATGGGATGTACCATGAGACCCAAAAACTCCAGGTATCTGACTGGTTGAAGAATAGATTTTTCTTTGTTCACCAGAAATCCCAAGTCTTGTAACAGAGTGATTGTCTGGCGAATTTGGAGCGAGAGGAGTTGTGCAGACTCCGCCATCAGAAGTATGTCGTCCAGATAAATGATGAGACGAATCCCTTGAGATCTGAGATGACTCACCACCGGTTTCATCAGCTTGGTGAAGCACCAGGGTGCTGAAGACAGTCCGAATGGGAGGCATCGAAAACGCCACGTGACGTTGTTCCAATGGAAACAGAGGAACTCTCTGGATTCCTCTGCCATAGGAACCGTCAGATAGGCGTCCTTCAAATCTATCTTTGCCAACCAGTCCCCATGTCGAAGGACATCTTTCAGTAAATGTAAGCCTTCCATTTGGAAATGGTTGTAAATCACCGACAGATTCAGATCTCTCAGATTGAGTACGGGTCGACTTCCCCCGCCCTTCTTGGGTACCAGGAATAGATTGCCCAGAAACTTGCCTTCTTGTGGAGACTGTTCTATAGCCCCTTTTCGTAAAAGGTCTGATACTTCTTCCTCTACCAATATTCTTTCCGCCTCCGAGAAAAACATCGGAGGGGGAAAGGATCGTTGAACGGGAATCGAAACAAAATCGATGCGAAAACCCTTCGCCGCGTCTAACACCCACACATCTGATGTGATCCGTCGCCATTGAGTTAGACCTGAACGTAAACGACCTCCCACTTGAACCTCCGAAGGAGGAATCAACAAGTTGTGTACCTTGGTATCTGTATCTGGAATTGCGTCCACCTCGGAAGTTGCGAAAACCTCTGGCACGCCAGGGCCGTGATCGTGATGGGAAGAAATTGGCAACTCGGGTTTCAGATTGTGAGGCGTCATATGCCACTGACCCTCTTGATGCGTCGTATGCCACGGAGCCTGTAAATTGGCGGGAAATGCCCGCTGATCCTCGGCCGCAGCGCGACCCCTGACCCTGCCGGCCCTAGCGAAAACACCCGCTGTAAAGACTTTCTTAATGGATGTAGTGACTTTCTCCATCGTGGTGAACGCCCCTGTGTACTCGGACATATCCCGTAGGAAACCTGGGCCAAATAACCATCCTTGGGCTTTAGCACCCAACTCATTGTCCGCCACTGCCGCCAGCTGCGGATCCATTTTTAATAAAATGCATTTCCGACGTTCTGTCGCCAGGGCCGAGTTAGTGTTACCCACGAAACTCAGGGCCCTTTGCACCCAGTTAGTCACGTCATAAGGGTCTAGTGTAGCATCTGCCAGTTTTGCTTGTTCTGCAACATCAAGAAGTTTGGCTAGTGGGCCAATCACGTCTAAAAGTTTGTCTTGACAATTCTTAAACGCTAAATCCACTCCTCTGTTTTGTGACCAGCCTTTATTTTCCACAAATTTTATGAATTTTTTATCAACGTCAGGGGTTAAGCACGTTTTCCCTACAGTAGTAGGTCGGGGACACTCTGCTCTCATTCTGTTTCTGGTGGTTTTATCCAATGGTTTACGCACTCTCGCATCAATCCAGGCTTCCACGTGTGGGGTGAGATTCCAATCAGTGGAGCGAGGGTGGGACAGATCCTCTGGTGTAAACATGGGATTACCCATAGGATCATAAATGGGTCCGGATTTGTCAGACCTTTGATGGGGTGTAATGGGTAAATCAGAAAATTCCTCATCTGAGGCATACACTTCTAAAGTGTCTTCTCGGTTCTCGTCTCCTGAGAAGGGAGTATTATCTTGTCCACCAGAGGTGGAGGGGAGTTCATGTGAGTGAGGAGATTCGTAGCGTTTTACTCGCTTTGCCGAATCAGTCTCCACATGGTGCGTTTTTTTATTGCGCTTTTTTGATAAGAGTGTCCCCGGCATAGACTCCCTGGGCAGTGTCACGGGGATGCCAGCCCCTCCAGCCCTGCGCATTTCATTGTTATTGGGCTGTTTCCCCGTGGTTAGGGGAGAATCAGGGAGCCCCACCTCGGTGGGTATAATGCTCATATCTTTATCTGGATGAACCAGGGCAGTATCGGATTTTACTTCAGAAATAGCATCCCTAAGTGATTGGGAGAATGACGTAGAAAGAGCTGTTACAGCTTTGAATACAGCATTTTCAATTGAAGATTGAATATGGGGCTCTAAATTAAGTTTAGGAGGATTGGGGTCAGCAGGGTCAGCGGCTCTAGAGCCCGATGGGGTACCAGCCTTATCATGGAGAGTATCCAGTTGTGAGGAGCAGTCCTCCGAATCTGTGTCCCGTTCTGGGGAGGAATCCTTTGCCACTAAGCGAGGAGCTGATTTAGGACGCGGCATTCTCTTGGCAACGTGATAGAACACTGAAAGCCGGCGGAACTGAGCGCGCGAAGTACTGCGCATGCGCCCCGCCCCTATCAACGGCTTCCGCCGCGAGGAGATAATCTCATAAGTAAATAAATTAAAACGCTGCAAAAACCTGTTTTAGATGTTCCCCCGCAAAGGGAACACTACCAACACCTAAATAAACCACTCCGGTCGCCACAGTTAACGCTGGACGACCGGAATAAACCAATTAAATGTACATAAATATACAGGAGAAAGAAAACTATACTTATCTTCTCCAGCAGCAAAAAAAGAGGAAGAAAAGGCGGGAAGCTGGATGTATATATAGGCTACAGAGTACTGGACTGTCTCACTGGGAAAGGGGGGTTAGAATACTCCATTGTTACCAAATATTTTGTTTTAAAAAAATGTCTGTTATTTTCGACATTTTTTGTTTGCTGCTATATTAAAAGCAAGAAAAGAGAATGCAATAGGAGCCTCTGAGACCTTGTATTAAAATTGTTCATTTTGCTGTCACAAATGGTAAACTGGATTTCCTTTTGATCTACCTGCAGCTTGCATTGCTGCTACATGTGTCTATGCATCTAAAAGCTGATAAATTGAAGATAATGTTATGTTCTTCATCAATGCGCATGCAATGCCTGACGCAGGGTGTCCTTCACTAATGGTCGTTTTTTAAACATTGTTGCAACCCTGATCAACTTTGGCGATCCTGATAAGGGGAATCTGAGAACGACGGACAAAGTTTTGTTAATGTCTTTGGTGCCACGTTTTCTCCACCTTCTGATGGTTTTGACAGGGCTCCATGGTTCATCCAATCTTTTCATATTCTCTTCACACATGACCAGTACATTTTTCAGTAACACCTTGTGGACCGTATAGATTCTTCAGTAAGCGCCCGTGTGTGCCCTAGGTTTATCAATGGTTAAAATAGCCATTCTTGCAAATGTGACACACCGCGACACGGGAAACTTCAATGAAGCTTCTCCTGCCGTCACTCAGATTTCTCTTATTGAAACGCCAAATTTTTTGCTTTTTAACAGAAAACAACATAATTTATCCCTTCACTAAAGGCGGTGTACCCGATTTTACCAACCGCGTGCGTCAGAATGTGATTGGTTATCTGTGAATGCAAGGAGAGCCCCCATTATTATGGGGTGTGCAGAATCCTGCAGCCAGGGGGCGCTGTCATTTATTGGTTTAGAATTTTCTTGATTCTTTATTTTTCCTCTGGGTTTTTCTTTGTTGGAAGATCACGTTACACGTGGAAAAGATCTAACATTCACCCGGCTACTCGTACCTTTGCTTCCCCCCCCCCAACCTGTCGTATCGTAAGGCTGTGCAGACTTTCTATATCCACCACGCACCAAACTAGATGCGGAGGGCATGTCTTACTCATATGGGTTCAGGCTCGTGTTTCCAGACTTGCTTCTAATATTACTTCATTAACCTCACTTCAATTATCTCTGGTTTTCCAGACGCTTGAAAAGTGTAGGACAAGATTCCCTATAAAGTGATATCCATGTGGACGGCCCGGGGTGATTAGTATTCTTTTTAATGTATGTTTTCTCACTAATTCTGTTAGGATGGGGATCACAGGCAAACCGTGCACTTTAAGCCGCCTATGACCCTCAGGCAAATGGTTTCCATCCTGCAGAATCAGATCCACACTGGCTGTGAGTGAGAAAGTGACTGGATCATTGTACCATGGGAGCATGGTGGTGGTCGGCGGGGGGGGGGGGTGGCCGTATACTATTAAGTCACCATAAAGGGGTCGCTTTTATAACACATTGTGCCATCTACTTTTCTCTGGCTTGATCATCTTTGCTCGGTTCTTGGAGTTGGCATTTCCCCCTACATCTCCAAAAACGTTCCTCTGGAGGCGCTGCCCGAGATGAGACTAGAGGCTTTTTGCATAACGTTGACCCTAGGAGTATTTTTCAAACAAATCTTATAGAACAAGGTCCATAGTGTCTGTACACAAAGGGGTTATTCAGCGAGCTGGTGTCTGCCATTGCTGCAACTGCGGCAAACTTCAGTCTTTCAAATAGAGATTTAAACAGCAGGAGGCTTCATCAATGATTCTTCTCCTGCCACTGTTTGTCCTTTTTTATGGAGCGCCACTTCGTCCTGTTTGCAACTTCGTAAACACCTGTAATATAAAGGTTAGTAACCCCCAAAGTGGTTTCTAGCATTTATTAATATCTAGAGCACGGCTGTCAAACTCCAGGCCCCCCCCCCCCGACCCGATGTTTCTGAACTACAGTTCCCGTGGTTCCCTGGCCATCTGTTACATTGAAGGAATTCTGGGGATTGTAGGCATCAACATCTGCGAACTGTGACTTTTGACAGCCCTGGTTTGGATACTAACTGCTGGGAGATATATTGCTTTGTGGCTCTGCTTTACACCTGTATATGTATATAGATTTACACCTCAAAGCAGGAACTGTCCTCGTAAATAGGGACACTCTGTCTATATTGTGAGATACAGGGAATTATTATTATCATCATTTATATCGCACCAGCAATTTCTGCAGAGCTTTACAAAAACCCAAATTTATATATCACATTGTTTTTATTTTCGAGTCTAAAAATTGGCTAAGACCTAAATATACATCCAAAATAGCCTTCAGACTGAAGACATGCGCAGGGTCTTCTAAAACTAGCATGTTTATTAAAATTGCTTAAAATCTGCAGGGATAGTTATTACTAGATAGCTAGCTGGTATATATACTTGAAAACGAGAGAAATCTCAATGTATCCTTCCTGGTAAAATCCTTTTATAAATAAATAAATATATGTAGGTGTAATAAATAGCTATCTATCCAGTACAGGGGTCAGCAACCTTGGCTCCCTGATGTTTTGGTAACTAAATTTCCTTTATAGCTCAGTCAGCCTAATGGGTGACTAAGCATCATGGGAGATGTAGTTCCTAGAACATCAGGGAGCCAAGGTTGCTGACTCCTGCTCTAGCAGCTCCACCAGTATTTGCCCGGTCTATGAGGATTGTCCTGGATCCCACCTGTATGATGGATACAGAGACGTGAGGGTCACGACGATGCATTTCAGTCACACATCAGCTGTCACTATCCATCATGCAGTCTATGGATTGTACTTTATGGCCTATTCGCACACTTGAGGCAGACGGGTCCATTCTCACAGCGCGCCTTCTGCTGGTGCCATATGGACGATGTATTATGAAGTCATTACAAAACTGTCTGCAAATGCCTGAATATTATCCTCAAAGTCAGATTCCTCCTAAACCAGGGCTTGACAAACCCAGGAGCTTGGTAGCCACTGGCTCCTAGAATTTTACTCCTGGCTCCTAAATTTCCAGTTTATTTTACACCAATCTAAAAGCAGTCTTTGGCATCTAAAAACATCTAGTTGGCTTCAATGTTTTCATCCTGTCGCCTACATTTAATGTAAATCTATCCAGCCCTGGCTTATGTATTTTATATATGAGGTCTGTTGTGTCTGCAGTGGGTAAATCGGGCGTCCAATGACAACAGAGCAAAGAAAATAAGTAAACAAATAAAACAATATCACAACGTCACAATGTACAGGTGTTAACACAAATAATATAATAAGTATATATCAGAGCGGCCAAACTGATATTAGAAGCAACGGTCTACACTTCTAGGCTCAAAAAAGTAGCCAGACAGCAAAAAGCAATAACGGGTAACAAAGTGATTAACTAGAAGCAGCTCCAACTCCCAGATGCAGAGGCAAGGTTCCCAACGTTTCGGCGTGGATTCGCCTTTATCAAGTTGGCTCCTAGATTCAAAGCAAATTTGTCAAGGCCTGTCCTAAACCATCATCATTTCTGCTGGTTATAGAAAATGTTGTTTTGGATTCGATGCAGCCGTTTATTTTACTCATTCATAAATATTTCATCAGTCGATTTTAAAGACAAGAAATTGAGTTTTATGCAAAAAATAAGATTACATGCTCTACCGGCTAGGCTGACTTTTTAGCGTGTGCTCTACCGACTCTTTTACGCGTGCTCTACCGGCTCGGCTGACTGTTTAGCGTGTGCTCTACCGGCTCGGCTGACTGTTTAGCGTGTGCTCTACCGGCTCGACTGACTGTTTAGCGTGTGCTCTACCGGCTCGGCTGACTGTTTAGCGTGTGCTCTACCGGCTCGGCTGACTGTTTAGCGTGTGCTCTACCGGCTCGGCTGACTGTTTAGCGTGTGCTCTACCGGCTCGGCTGACTGTTTAGCGTGTGCTCTACCGGCTCGGCTGACTGTTTAGCGTGTGCTCTACCGGCTCGGCTGACTGTTTAGCATGTGCTCTACCGGCTCGGCTGACTGTTTAGCGTGTGCTCTACCGGCTCGGCTGACTGTTTAGCGTGTGCTCTACCGGCTCGGCTGACTTTTTAGCGCGTGCTCTACCGACTCTTTTGCGCGTGCTCTACCGGCTCGGCTGACTGTTTAGCGTGTGCTCTACCGACTCTTTTGCACGTGCTCTACCGGCTCGGCTGACTGTTTAGCGTGTGCTCTACCGGCTCGGCTGACTGTTTAGCGTGTGCTCTACCGGCTCGGCTGACTGTTTAGCGTGTGCTCTACCGGCTCGGCTGACTGTTTAGCGTGTGCTCTACCGGCTCGGCTGACTGTTTAGCGTGTGCTCTACCGGCTCGGCTGACTGTTTAGCGCGTGCTCTACCGGCTCGGCTGACTGTTTAGCGCGTGCTCTACCGGCTCGGCTGACTGTTTAGCGCGTGCTCTACCGGCTCGGCTGACTGTTTAGCGCGTGCTCTACCGGCTCGGCTGACTGTTTAGCGCGTGCTCTACCGGCTCGGCTGACTGTTTAGCGCGTGCTCTACCGGCTCGGCTGACTGTTTAGCGCGTGCTCTACCGGCTCGGCTGACTGTTTAGCGCGTGCTCTACCGGCTCGGCTGACTGTTTAGCGCGTGCTCTACCGGCTCGGCTGACTGTTTAGCGCGTGCTCTACCGGCTCGGCTGACTGTTTAGCGCGTGCTCTACCGGCTGTGATGGTGCTGTCTTAGGGTTAGCATTACGGTTAGTATTTCTACTTGTTTTAGGTTTGGGGTTAACTTAAGGGTTAATATTCTAGCTGCCAAACAGCTTTTCCTTTCCAGCTTTTTTTTTTTTTTTTTTTCCCCCCCTTTCTTTGCAACAGATTCTGCTCCTTCTTTTGACTCTTCTAAAGGAGCTGAATCTGTGCCCTGAAAAGATGCTCTAATTCGAAGAAATACTGTTTAACCCTAAAAATAACAAGTACGTGAAAAGGTTCTTGTGAGCTGAATAGCCGCAACGGGTGTGATTTATGTGTCAGCTGTAAGCTGCAGAGAGACTGTGACCCGTAGCTGCCCACAATCACCAGCCGTGAGGTTTAGAGCGGTTGCTGGACGGGACAAACCAGCTGGTACAGCACAGGCTAAAGGTGTGCCAAAAATATGAAGATTAAATCTGACTTTGAGGAATTAGACTCTGTCCTTGTACGTCTCCAGCAGCTGCTTTTTTGGCTTCATTCGCAAGATCTGAAAAGTAACGTCACTAACCGCGCTGGTTGTGGTATCTCTCCATGCGGCTTAAAGCATTTCACTGATTTTTATGTGCTTGATCTGACAGCAAGGGGTTCGACTTGTTACAATAACACTCACATTAACACCGGGATCTCCGACTCTAGCCCCTCCCCCCGATGTTTATTGCCTACAATTCCCAGAATTCTTTATATGTAATGAAGGGCCAGAGAATTATGGGAGTTGTAGTTAAGTAACATCTGGGAACGCCAGTGCTCGAGATCCTGCCTGAATTAGTGTTTTCTAACCATTCGGCAGTGATAGAATTAATTAGGCTGTTATTACCAGGAAAGGGACAGACCTGAACAGATTTGTTACACAATACATTGTAAAATATCGATCTGGTCCTGCCTTTTGCCTGTCGCATTAGGCCTTTTAATACAGGTCCCCCTCCCGCCCCGACACATTAGGGTAGAAAGCTTTTTATCCCAAACAAATCCATTGGAAATGATCAATATTTCAGCGCTGATCTAATGATTGTTGCAGGGGATGAGTCAGACTTCACGGAGCCCATTGTTTTTATAATTTATCCACTGATGATAAATACAGATAAGCCAGGTAGCAGAGGGGGAGGGGAAGCTGGACGCGTGCCAGAAATGCACAGATGGGGATCGGGATTTAATTCTTTGTCTTTTGGTCCCTTGCCAGGCTCTGAGAGATGGAAACAAGTTGGCACAGATGGAAGAAGCACCGCTATTTCCCGGCGAGTCTATCAAGGCAATTGGTGAGAGGAAACACTTTGTTTTCTAGGTACCCCTCACCCCTCCTTTTTAAAACTCGGCTAGGCACAGGTTCGACAGGGCATCCTGGGAGTTGTTGTTCTACAACAGCTTTTGGAGTGAATTTGTTGTCGGCCCCATGATCTCTGTATTCAATTTAAAGAGTTGTAGAGAATTGCCATAAATATTATTTATAATTTTAGAAACAAATGTTTTGTGTTTTTTAATTACTGGAGAAAAACAAATCTAGGAGAGATCTGGCGCCTGCATTAATCACCTGCCTTTCAGCGGGGCCCGCCCAGGTCGTAAGGTTTTAGTTCTATGGTGCCATTATGGAGAGGACTATACCATATGGAAATCAGACTATCACCCAGAAAGGGCGACCGTTACCTCTGCACGAGAGGAGCTGCAACACTCGATGATCGTTCAGCCTTGCTACGATTCATCAGGAATGTATAGCTGGCAACTAGGGTGACCATGTGGGCCATGTTTAAAGGGACACATATAATTTATGCATGAAAAATGCAACTCCGCAGCATGTAGAATCGATAAGATGCAGGTAAGGAATCCCTGCTGACCTGCCTTGATTTCCTTCCTGCAGCATATGAGTTATACATGTTGCAGGGCAGCACATTTCCCTGTGCTCCACTCTATATGAAATAGCAATATGTGTCCCATTTTTAAACATGCCACATATGGTCACCCTAAGGACACCCCTTTGAGCATCTCGAGCAAGCAGACCACGTCTGGAATACCTTCCATACCGTACTTTTGTCTGATTGCGCATTTAATGACAGAAACCTTATTTGTGTGTGCGTAATAGTATGCTGTAATTTATTGTATATCTACGTATTAATGTTCTGTGTTTTTGACAGCAAAGGATGTAATGTACATCTGTCCGTTCTGGGGAGCCGTCAGCGGAACATTAACCGTAACAGACTTTAAAATGTACTTCAAGAACGTCGAAAAGGTGAGTTTAAGTCTGTGATTTTCTAGAACCAATACAGAATGCAGCGCACTCAACTCCCATCACTCTCAGGAGGAGCTACGCAAAGGTAGCAGTCTGCCCCAACTCTTACACATGGGGGAAAAAAAACATTTTGTCACAGGTGCTTCATAATCCGATAAAGCGTACAAAATGAGATTTTTAGTTTACTCGCGGTGGTGTGTGTGTGTGTGTTTTTTACACGACGCAACAAGGCAGATTACTTTCTAGAACAGGGATTTCAAACTCTGCCCCCCGATGTTTGACTACAATTCCCAGAATTCTTTGCAATAAATAGAGAATCATGGGAGTTGTAGTTCAGAAACCTCTAGAAGGGCCAGCTTGCGATCCCTGTTCTAGAAGCCGGGTGCACCTGTCAAGAGAAGATTGAGTTGTCATTTATAAGGTGAATATAAGCAAAGCAGGTTCATGGATTAAAGTAAACACAACGTAGGACTACTGTGGCGCTAAGAGAAGGATAGGGTATATGTATACAAAAGGGAGCTGCTAGAATCCTATAAAGCTAGTCTGTCCAACTAACAAGCAAAGATAAATATACAAACACAAAAACAGCGCTCCCACGAAAAGTTATATCTTTTCAGGCAAAAAGAAATTACGACAGAAAATCTTTCTGCTTTTTAACTGCACAGTCTATTATTCAAACTTGGTTCATGGATTGGATATACTTTACATTTAACATGCCATTTATCCGATCCTATGCTTCTTGGCACAGATTTTCAGCCTCTTTCACATTTTCCCCCCACAATATTTAATTTGAAGCTATCGATTCTCTTGTCTCATGTAGGATCCACCATTTATCCTGGATGTGCCTCTTGGAGTAATTAGCAGAGTGGAGAAAATTGGCGTGCAGAGCCACGGGAATAACTCATGCGGCATAGAGATAGTGTGCAAGGTAATGTGATGCTCTTCTGTTTTATTGGGATGCACATCTCACAGCGTGAGTGACAATGGGAGGAGAACCAGGCTGACTCTCCATAAATCGCTGGTTGAACCTGTAGGATCTGTATTGTTGAAATGATATCTCTAAACTGCTCACTCCTTTGTATTTCTGCAATGCTGTGAACGTGATGGATCATATAGCATTGGCTTAAAAACCTAGACTGTAAGGCCTGCACTCAAACTTCAACTACGGTACTCATGTGCGTCAGAATGCACCCTTTTATGAGAAGTACACTAGCCTTGGTCCCATAGGAGACTTTGGGGGCGTTCACCTCAGCATAGTTGTTGCAAAAATGACAAACTCTGGAATTTCACAAAAAAGGAAATCCAGATGCAGGAGAAGCTTCACAGTGAAGCTGTTTGGGGTTTTCTTTTGTGAAACGTCGCTGTTGCAGTAATGACAATTTGCCCTGGTGTTTCAGCGAGCCCTGGTGCTCTTTGAATCATGCCTTTTAGTGTTTGAGCTCAGAGTAACTAATGCTCGCCCTAATGAAGAGGTTTGCTTGGGCATTGGTACCTGTGGCACCCTGGGGAAGAAGCCGCTTGTTTTTCAGGTTTATAAGATAGTGTACCTTTCAGTTGTACACACTGCACATTACAGAGCTCCACAGCAATAAAACTCACGCTCATACACGCCGCGCTTTATGGATCACAGAGCTCCACAGCAATAAAACTCACGCTCCTACACACCGAGCTTTATGGATCACACATTAACCTCCCTGGCGGTCTAATTTTTTAAAATTTTGTGTCTAAAAGCGTTTCAATTTTTTTGAAAAGGAAATGTGTTGTTTTATATAGTAAGCCTGTATTCTGTATGAATAACTCACTGAAATCCGTGCAAGCAAGAGTCTAGTAAACACACGGAGTCAGAGAAGGTTTGAAACACGAAATCATAATTTATTATCCCAAAAATAATTATCCAAAATAATGGAAATAAATTATATTTAATAAAATAATCAAACCAAAAACATGCCTCTTTCCTCTGGGTGCTGGGATTCCTGTGCAGATGTACAATCCTTTGCCAATGAAATATACAGGACACTGGGGTACCAAAAAAATTAGAGGTTTTTATTCTCAAAGCAGCTTCACTGAAATAAAAGGCAAATAAAAATAATTTCTATAATGTAATAAGGCTTTGCAATACAAGTTTCGCAGTTGGATCTGGGCAAGCACCAGCGACACTTGTATTGCAAAGCCTTATTACATTATGGAAATGATTTTTATTTGCCTTTTAGTTCAGTAAAGCTGCTTTGAGAATAAATACTCTTTTTTTGGTACCCCCGTGTCCTGTATATTTCCTTGTGCACCCACTGCACAGCACAAAGTTTATTCTGCAGTATTTTTTACTGTAATAATTTTTCTTCCGTTTCTGAATTTGCTGCCTGGTCCTGCCCCCCCCCCCCCCCGCGTCGTGTGACTCGCAGGGAGCGGAACCAGGAAGCAAGTCGCCGGCTGCTGCGATAAAGCTTGCGACACACTGAGCATGTAGCGACGCACAGCGTAGCAAAGCAAACATTTTGCAGACTTTACTCCGCTCCGCCTCGCAGACAGACTACACTGCATTACGTTTGCTTCTCTCCGCACTGGACAGGAATCCAATACTCTGCAGATCAAACTAGAGAAATGTTTGTTTCTCAAACGGAGCAAAACCCATTTCATAAACAACTATTTTTAAAATTACAAGGTAGAACAGTAAAAAAAAAAGATAAAAAGGAAACCCTAATAGCACCCCACTATACATAGCTTCCCCAGTTTCCCCCTCTCGAGTGTGTGTGTGTGTGTGTGTGTAGAGATCTGATGTGAATATATATATATATATATATATATATACACACACACACATACACCTGTATGGGGGGGGGGGGGTACACACACACTGTTCCTGGGGGGGATATATATATATCAGATGTCTGTATGGGGGGTGGGATATATATACCCCCATATACATACATACCAAATGTCTGTATGGGGGGGGTATATATACATCTATATATGCCCCCTTTACAGACATATGGTGTGTGTGTCCATATAGACCTCAGACCAGACTCAAGCAGGAAAAACGCACTGGCTCACAGGATGAAGGGAGGCCCGAGAGGCAGCAGAGAACTTCAGCTTCCTCGGGTGATGAGCTGGGGAATGCACACTCAGAGTGCCGCTAGGTGAGGGAGATCTACAGGACACGGTGCATGCGTCATGTGCTGCAGATCGGCCCCTCCTCTCAACACGCCACTCCGCCCGCGGCCAAAGTTAAAATTTTCCAACTCTCTCCACTTGGTGACGCCGGCTGAGCGAGGGAGATTGAAAATACGTTCACACTGAGCGCGTCTCGGTGCTTCGTGCTGTGTGTGTCTCAGGCTTAACACTGTGGAGACGGTGAAGGATGCGGTGAGTATAGTGTGGCTTGGGGTTACCGATCCCGGTAGCAAAATTTAACCCCAAGTCACACTCGGGAATACCGCCAGGGAGGTTAATAACTAAGATTCATATAGAATTTTTTTTAAGAATTTTAAAATGTACTCCTGCGCTCTGAACTCGTGTCGCCGTTGGGCAGCAATACAAATCGTGTTTCTTGCTGCCTTGTTAATCCTTAAGCCGTCGCTTACATTCTGTACTTTTTATAAAGGACATGAGGAACCTGCGCCTGGCGTACAAACAGGAAGAACAGGGCAAGTTGGAAATATTTGAAAATCTCATACAACATGCATTTCCTCTTTCCAACAGCTTGGTGAGTAAAAGTCCATCATCTCACCCATTCACTTCCTTTATTGTACGGCTCAGTTCCAGAATTCTAGCTTTTACTGTCTGCACTTTCCATTTTCACTGTTGCTCATCTGACACATACTGTGGCGCGGAGAAACTACAAGCCGTAACCACTGACCTGCGATGAAATGAGAAGTTCATGTGACAGCAGCGTGGCGTTTACATCTAGTTACTGCATTAAAGGGATACTCTTGGGGTTAAGGATGAACCCCGCAGTCCCTTTTTAACCCTTCAGATAATTTTTAAAACTCTCCTTGCATCCAGTACAGGGCTGCCTCTCCAATCTTCCAGACGTGACACGTGGTTTCCTGGAAGCCACAGCATAAAACCTGATTGTCGCGTGGCTGGACGCTCGTTCGGGAATCCAGCCAGTCCAGTGACTCTCAAAGCGCACTGACCTGGGTCCCAAATTGGTTTCTGCTTACAAGTCCAAATCCTTAAAGCTCTGCTAAGCACTTGTGGATCAGCACTTCTGGGAGGAGCCAGGCCCTGCAGTTAGAGGGCTGAAACAGACCTCAGAGTCCCATGTTCCCGAGGGGTGTGAGGACACTTGAGCACTGTGACCACTATAGCACCATGTCTTACCCCTGCCCCCCCCCACCACCAAAAAACTACATCAACCCCTCCACCCTCCTTGAGCAAGCTGTGTTTAGAATGATCTAGTTATGCTCTTACTTTTTTTTTTTTTTTTTTTTTTTTCAGCCGCTTTTTGCTTTCACATATAAGGAGAAATTCTCTGTGAATGGCTGGAAAGTTTACGATCCTTCGTCTGAATACAAAAGACAGGTACAGTGGATTGAGGAACCGTGTGCTGATTTTGTGTTTATTATTTTTTTTTTTTTGCACTCCATATCTAACTAAAAGTTGTATGTGATAACCTGCATCTACTTGTAGAATTGTAAAATAGTGTCCTTAAAGTGGACACGTAGGGATATATGGAATCTGTGCACTTATTTTTACTGGTTGTATCACTGATCTGTTTCACTGGAAAGTGCTTTAGAATAGACCTGACGTGCAAAATGACCATCCGCGCATCATAAAGCATAAAACATAACCTACACATGCATCCACAGATTTTTATTTTCTTTTTGCAGTCTCTTTTCCTCCACTTTGTCTTCTGTAATGTCGGAATTGTAATGTGCAGCCGCATTCTCTGCTCTCTCGCAGCGTTTCACTTCAAACGGCCGTCTTAACGCAGTAGCAGGGGTTTTTAGCCGTTGTATTTTTCCTATTTTGTTGCATAATCATTACGCCTCATGTTATTGTTTTCAGCGATTTTTACTTTTAATTTGTCCCTGCAGACACAGTGAGGTTAAGTGATCCTGTGTTAAGCAGCACTTAAACACATATAGAACGTGACGTTCCTCAGTGCACACCTTGAGCAGGCTGCCCACCAGAAGATCCTTTGTAGCCACTCCTAAAGTCCTCTCACTGCCATCCTTTAAATTACCCTTAATCCTAATTCTGACACACAACTCTACCCAAAATTGCCATTATAGTCTGAGTGAGGGTGAACCTTGCCCCCCCCCCCCAGATGTTTCTGAACTACTTGTCCCATGATACTCAGCCTTAAAGCTGGCAGAGCATCATGAGACATGTCTTTTCAAAACATCTGGGATGCTAAGGTTCTCAATCACTGGTCTGTTTAGATTGAATGCACTGGTTTTGACAGGCAGAGAGCTCCCACTGCTGGCTAATCCAGGTACAGCACTGAGCCTGCTGACATGTGACAATAGCAGCTCCATATTTTTACAGTAGATTTCAAATCCCCTTTGTTTTCAATTCTACAGAATAAGACCAGATGGAGTTAACCATTTCAAGCCACCCTTGATGTTTTTTCAATATTGTGTTAATGGGGTTACAGCAGTGAAAGGGTTAGACACTGACCCTTCAATCTAAAAACCTTGTTTTGTTTTACCCACATTCAGGGTTTGCCGAACGAGAGTTGGAAAATCACAAAGATCAACAGTAACTATGAGCTGTGTGACACCTATCCAGCGGTCTTTGTGGTGCCCACCAGTGTGGCAGACGATGACCTCACCAGAGTCGCAGCCTTTAGATCTAAAGGACGCATTCCAGTAAGTATCTCTATAAGAGTGACCCCCTGGTCCCCTAGGCTTCGATTATTATTTTACACCGGAAATAGAAGTAATGTTTGATAAATACAGTGGAATTAAACGGTATAACTGGCTAAAACTAAATTTTATCTAAGACTTCTTGCTCTCAATAACCGCGCCGCTGCCTACATTTCGTCCGATTAACGGGTACATCCTGTCTCGACCACTTCGCTTGGCCAATGATCTGATGCCATCATTTCCCCGTACCCGCACCCCTAACTCTCACCTTCAGTACTTCTCCTGAGCTGCCCCCTTTCTATGGAACTCCCTCCCCCGCAAAATCCAGTCTTTCAAGAAGTCTCTGAAAACGCATTACTTTAGAGAAGCCTATCAGCTCCCTCCACAATTCGCCCACTGTTCATTTCTTGCGCCATCTTTCCACACAGCCCACATGCGCCCCGCTGATTCACATACTCTATTACCCTCATCTAATATGGCACCCCTCTCATCTTAGATTGAAGGCTCTCGAGCAAGGTCCTCTCTCCTACTGTTCTGTGTGTTTAATTAAATATATATGTAGCCAGCCCACTTAATACATAAAACATAACAAGAAAAAAGGTTGTCATATGTGCTCACCCCCATAGCTCCACGCAAAACAAAAAAACACGTGTTTTGTTTCGAACTGAGCCACAGGGGTAAGCGCAAATTACAACCTTTTTTCTTATGTTTTAACTTGTATGTTCTATTTGTTATTCTGTCTCACCCATTGTACAGTGCTACGAAACTTGTTGGCGCTTTATAAAAACGTAACTGTAACTCTTGATTTTTTTTTTTTTCTTAAGTCCTCTATTTAGAAGCCATTAAAGGAACGGTCTATCCTAGAACCTACCCTCCTTCTTTTCTTCTTTAATAGTTGTGCAGTTGCTGCTGACATCCTTGGCACAAGTATTAGAATCTTTTATTAGTTTGGTGTAAACACTCAGCTTTTGTCCAGAATTGCTGCCCCCTCCCAGCCACTTCTCCAGGGCTTCCAAATGCAGAAATACAGTGTCCTTTTAATTGTCTGTGTTTTAATTATATTTTAAGGTATTTTAGTTTGAAAAGACGTGAAGCTCTGATCAACACTGTTATATCTTTATAGATTTATTTATTCTCGAAGTATTATATAAACCCATGCTGATACATTCAGTTTATCCTGAGCACAGTCTCTTGTTTCATGGTTACATGTGTTACTTTTGCTGTTCTAGAACCTGCGACAAATGGTGCTGGCAGTTGTTGTGTATAGGTTTTATTTTTAAAGATTATTTAATGCTATGTTTATTTGTACATTCATTCCTATTGCTGTCATTGAACTTCTTGGTCATTGATTGTACAGGGAGGTTTGCAAAGTTATCTTGTCTCTCCCATGTCAGGTTTTATCCTGGATTCATCCTGAAAGTCAGGCCACAATCACTCGCTGCAGCCAGCCGTTAGTTGGCCCAAATGACAAACGTTGTAAAGAGGACGAGAAGTATTTGCAGACTATAATGGATGCCAACGCACAGTCACACAAACTTGTCATCTTTGATGCCAGACAGAGCAGTGTTGCAGACACAAATAAGGTGAGATGGGCGGCCTGTGCTCAGGCTCACCCAGAGAGGAATGCATGAATACATGTAGCAAACCATTCCACGTTAGGAGCAGACGATGCAGCTGCAATGGATATGCGGCATCATCTCGCCCCCTCCTTACTATGAGCAAATACTTCAATATGTGTTGTTGTGTTTAGGGGAGAGGTTTCTTACCTTTCTGTGGGATATCCGTGGCTTATCCTGTGTCATGATATATATTAAGGGTTATTCATTAAACCTTATGGTCTACAGGCAAAAGGAGGTGGGTATGAAAGCGAAACTGCGTACCCAAACGCTGAGCTGATCTTTCTAGAGATCCACAACATTCACGTGATGAGGGAGTCTCTACGTAAAGTGAAGGAGATCGTGTATCCGTCAATAGATGAAGCACGCTGGCTTTCAAACATTGATGGGACACACTGGCTTGAATACATAAGGGTAAGTCCCACATACATCTCACCCGGTATGAACCGGTCTATCGGCTGTGAACCTGCAAAGAGAGAAAAGCTTCAGGTTTAAAAGTGTGTGTTGAAAAATAAAGGCATAGGGGCACAAAAGCTAAATTATGAAAATAATTTAAACTAGGGATGCACTGATACTAGTGCCGGTGCTGATACTGACATTTGTACTTGATACTCGTGCAGATGCCCTGGATAACAGAAGCCAGCACTGCGCTGGCTTGCCAGCATCTGAGGGGCTGGGGCGGCTGGCAGCATTCTACCAGGCCCCTAGTTTATTTTTCCTCCCTCATTTCAGTTTCTGTTTTTTTTTTTTTTTTTTTTTGTTATTGCGGTGTACAGTTTACAGATCACATTAAAGGTGGAAAAAGTTCTGAAATGATTTTATATTTGTCTCATTTTTTTTTCATCACAGAAACCTGTGATATATGTGTGGTCAGCCTGTGCAGTGGATAAATGCGGTGTCTGGCCGTACACTTCATTATTAACATAAACTGAACAGGCTTTCAGCAAAATCCAAATAGTTTGTTAGAAAGCGGTCACATGACCTTAAATAAACGTATCGGTGCATCCCTGATTTAAACGTTACAAAAAGAAAATCCACGTTCATACATTAAGCTTTGCTTTTTTGTAACGGTTTAAACCCTGAAGCATTTGTGTAATTTGCAGGGAATGTACTAGGATGAAATGAGTGTAGAGCATGATACACCCTTTGCATATGCAAGGCATATATTGAACGTGCCAGGTGAGGTTTGGAAGAATTAAAGAACTGCAGACTTTATTTATACCAGGCTGGAACTGTGCTAAAGCACCACATGTACCATCGCAATGCTTGGTTTAAAGGGTCAGCAACGTTCAGATGTTTTGGAATTACATTTCTCATGAGACTGTGCCAACCTAACGAGTGTGTGAGCATTATGGGAGATGTAGTTCTAGAACATCTGGAGGGCCAAGGTTGCTGACCACCTGTTTTAAGAGAGCAGACTCTTTTCAGAGGGAATTGATTCTGGTTTGGTTTGGGTTTTTCTTCTTAATGGAAGAGGTTTTGGTAAAATTGCTCATCTGTTTTTCTGTGCTTTATTAAACATCCTTTGTCTTTGATTTAGTTTTTTAATTTATCATTCAGCTTTTTTCAGATTGTTTGTTTGTTTGTTTTTTTTTTCTCGTAGATGCTCCTTGCTGGTTCTGTAAGGATTGCAGACAAGGTGGAGTCAAGTAAAACCTCGGTTGTCGTCCACTGCAGCGATGGTTGGGATCGTACGGCACAGTTGACGTCTTTAGCGATGCTGATGTTGGACAGCTATTACAGGACAATCAAAGGGTTTGAGGTTCTTATAGAGAAAGAGTGGATAAGCTTTGGTCATCAATTTGCTATGGTGAGCTTAATTTGCTATGGTGACTGCAACGCAAAGTGGCTTGTGTTTTGTCTTGTGTATATAAACACACTGAGGTTCTATAGTTTTTTTTGTTATAGAATTGTTTAAATACTGGACACATTGGGCTCTATTCCATAGGTAACGCTATGATGGGCACAAACCAGTCAAAATGAGCTCATCACATGGGGTGAAACGGCTCAGCAGTGAAGGGGTTAAAGGAAATTTTGATGCAGTGTTATGTAACTGGAGCTGTCAGTAGGGACATGCCATGGGAATCCACAGTGATTCAGTGTTTTTTTTTTTTTATTCAGTATTGCATCAAACCAAAGGCCAGTATGTCTATTTGGAACTTCTTCATCCTAAAGTGGATGGGGGAGGGGGGGGGTCTTGCCTCCCTTTTTGATAGCGAGGCACTAGAATACTTCTTGGTCTAGTACTTAAAGATCGAGGATGGGTGGCATCTGTTCCACAGAATGAAAAATAGAAAGCAGGACTCGGGGCACTCCTCATAGGGGATTATGTGTCAAGATTTATTTGGATGAAACTAGTTTCGGCTGAAACGGTAGCTTTTCTGAAGCCTGCAAAGGCTAGTGTGATAGCCGAGACCTCAACACTTGTTTTTCTAAATAAAACCTATCACATAATCCGCTCTGAGGAGTGCCCAGAGTCCTGCTTGCTATTTTTCATCGGTGTCTTGGGACAGGCCAACCTGAAACCCGAGAGCACACTCTATCAGAAAGTACATATCCTATTCTGTACCAATCTGAGGGCATTGCCGTCTCTGATTCTGTTTGTTGTATGGCAGTTTTAAAGCAGACCTGTCATGAATGGTTCACTTTCAATCTCCCCAAGCAATGGATTAATCCATTCATACAGATCATATCTCACGCCTGATGTGCTGGTACAGCCTGGAACTTCGATTCCTTCATCTTCCCCGGCGTCATGGTGTGAGGGTGAATGAAGGTGTTGGCATGTCTGTATTCATGTACATTGATGTTTTGGGATTCTTGGCTTGTACTATGTAGAGGCCTTTTTTCATTGACCTCAATGAATGTCTTGTATGTTTGGCACATTCAATGAACGATGTCTTCTAATCTCACAACAGCGAGTAGGCCATGGAGATGACAACCACGCAGATGCCGATCGGTCGCCGATTTTCCTCCAGTTCATAGACTGCGTTTGGCAAATGACCAATCAGGTAAAGCCTTTTATAGTTTCAGTAATTTACTATGCCGGCTCAAGATTCCTGTATTGAAAGTGCAGGACAAGTGGTTTTGTGTAATTAATGGTTTAACGATTTCCAGAGCCAAACAAAGCTACAGTATAACAGTTACGCTCTCTTACGTGGGCGACATTGGCATGAATTCTGAAAGATTAGAAATTGCTTTGAGTTGGGTAATTCTTTCTTGGTATAACTGTCTTATTTTATTTTGGAAGGAAAGTGGGTGTTTGTACCTTTTTTTTATGTAGATTTATTTTCTATTAATATTTGGCTTTATCTATGGCCGCTGCTGACAAACCATCCATCAGGAACCGCGAACCTTTCATAATGTAGACAGTTTCCTCAGTATTGTTTAAAGTTGGATGATGTTGAAATGTGAATTTTGAGGCTCGTTTTGGGAAGAACTGGGTTAAGAGACGTGTGTGTACGCCTTGCTTCTTCAGTCTCCTATGGGCTGTTTACCAGATGAGACCTTTTCACAGGTTTTTGCTGCACAACTCCTGGCACACTGCAATGTGGCATTCACTGGATTTTAAAACAGGAGCTTGGAGGTGAATATTTGCATTTGCTTTCTTTATTACAAACCACAGCAGCAAAGAAAGATAATACAAAAACCTTTTTTCTCTGTGCCTGCCTCCCCGGGACTCCGGCCGATCTCGCCGATCGGTTCTGGGCCTCCCGGTTACTTCCTCCATTTTCTCCTACCCTTGACTTTCAGTGGTTAGCGAGACATACTGCTGACTGATATTTTCTACCCTGCGTGGCTCAGCTTGCTCTGGTACACGCTGGTTATTTCGCTCTCTTAGGCCCTTTCCTCAGCTCTGTGGTGTTTCACAAAGCTGATGAAACCAGTAGTGGCGACCCTTCTTGCAAAAGGGTACACAGGATTATCTATTCGATGCTGATGTCCGCTTCCAAAGACCTGTTGCATCTCCACCTGTCTTGGACACTTTCACTCCTACACGAGCTCCTTTTGAATTTCTAGGATTCCTCCTAGACTCCAGAACCATGAGGGCAGAGGGTGTACTGGTAAACAAGGTTTGCGCCATCCAGAAAGAAGTGCGCTCCCTCTTACGGGACCCGTCTCCCTCTCTTAGAGACCTGGCTCGCATCATCAGGCTTCTGTCTGCTATTCAAAAAGAAAAGGGTGTTTTGGCGCCCAATAATAATGAGGATACTAATCTTTTTCTTGATTGCAGCTCACGTGAATGAGAGTTTCACTGCACCCAACATAAATATCAAAATACACCAAAAAAGTAAAGCACAGATACATTTAGATATTAAAACCACCTTAGTAACATGCAACGGTGGTTAAATCTCCCAATTTGTGAGACAATATAAACTTTCAATACTTATCTCTATCATATTCTAGTATTGAAAGTTTTATATTGTCTCACATATTGGGAGATTTAACCACCGTTGCATGTTACTAAGGTGGTTTTAATATCTAAATGTATCTGCGCTCCACGTTTTACGGTCTATTCGCCAGGCAGTGCTACCAGCTCCTCTTTACTACAGGGCCCCTCCAGAGATTGAAGGCCCGTTCTCTTCAATACGAGTCGGACTTCTCTCAAACAATCCATCTGAACGACGAAGCAAGGCGGGATCTGGAGTGGTGGTTCACAGATTG
This sequence comes from Leptobrachium leishanense, assembly GCA_009667805.1. Classification (NCBI taxonomy): domain Eukaryota; kingdom Metazoa; phylum Chordata; class Amphibia; order Anura; family Megophryidae; genus Leptobrachium; species Leptobrachium leishanense. The sequence goes on along the minus strand of CM019071.1, from coordinate 29,737,878 downwards.
TGCCCTATGGATCTCCCGTCCGGTGACGAATCCGTCTCCTACACGAACGATCGAGTCCAATCGATTGCTCTAGGGCATGGGGTCAGCAACCTTGGCTCTACAGATGTTTTGGAACTACATCTCCCATGATGCTCAGCTACTCATTAGATTGGCTGAGCCTCATGGTAAATATAGGCCCAAAATCTCTGTAGAGCCAAGGTTGCTGACCCCTGGTCTAAGGAATCAACCTTTTTGCACTTTTATTTTAGACTTCTTGTTCGCAGTCTTTGTCGCGTTACACTTGCAGGTATCGGCCTCCGAGCTCCTGTTTCTAAAATTTCCAAATTTTTTCTACCCTAATGACGTAAAGTTTGTATTTTATAATGGACTCTGAGGCGCGTGTTTCCCTCCGCACACCCTGGGTGGTTTTGATTTAATGTCACGGTTTCTTCTGTTTTGCAAATAAGCTTTTTATACGTCCATTGTACACGGTGTTATTGCATCGTCTTCACCGTCATTGATTTTCCATACAGTTGTCTGTTTTTTCTTTGATTTATATTCATTTTGCCCATCCTTGATGTGAGATTCCTTCTGGTTTCTCAATTCAAATTTTCTGTCCATGTTTTGTGCTTCTTTTCCAGCTTTGCGATTTATCTTTAGGGTTTTGGATTCTGCTACGGCCGCTCGTCTGTTATCTAATGATATTCTTCGGTTTCGTTTAAAGATGTTATGCTGTTTTGTAGGGCTGTTCGTCGCCTGCAGAAATAGGATTTGCTGCTCTTTTATGGACTGGAAAAATGGATGGCTCTTTGGACCATGGGGAGGGATGTCCCCTTATGGGGATAGGTTTTCATTATTTTTTATTATCACCTTTCTTTGCTTTCTTTTGCAATAAAGAGAATGCAAATATTCGCCTCGGAGTCTTTATTAAAATCCAAACTTTCTGTCATTAGGGTGGGAAAAGTTTGGAATTTATCAACCTCCCTGATTATGGGGCAAAGAATAAATCTATTTACTATTAGCAAAGCATATATATATATTTTTTTTAATATTCACAGGTTGTACAGAATAGTCACCTTTTTGTTTCTTGTTTTGAATATAGTGCCTTTTTGTTAATTTTAATTTTCTTCTACTTTCAGTTTCCTGCAGCGTTTGAGTTTAACGAGCTCTTCCTCGTCACCATATTGGATCATCTTTATAGCTGTCTGTTTGGGACGTTTTTGTTCAACTGCGAGCAGCAGCGCGTGAAGGAGGTCTGCTTCCTATCTTTATTTGCATGTCCTTGTGTGATGACTGAAAGGAAAGGGTGAAATTAATGATGGAATAATGAACGTTCGTAAATCGGACAAATCTTCACCTATGTTTATTAGAATGATGTGTTTACACAGATACTTCTATGTCCACTATTGCGAATGAGCGCTTTGACACGTAAATACCATGTACGATAACCTAGCATGAATCGAGTAAACGTTGTACTCTCCAAATTTCTCTGCACGGCAGTCCAGTCCTCTTCTAGATGGAGGTCTTCTATAGTGGTGAACCTCCAAAATAAAAGTGAGACAGACAAAAGTAACCCAAATATTGCAGCAATGTGAGTGACCTTTGGAGTATACATATAAAAATGATACTCACACGGGTCAGAGCCTATATAGATTGGCTCAGTATTCAAGCAAATGGTGTTCTTAACTGGGTGACACCGTACCCTCTTATTGTCTGTACTACTTCAATATGGTCCCCACTTTTTCAGCATCTCTGTTACTCCAAAATAATGGGATAGATGTAATGATGCAACACGGTGTAGTTATTTCAGCGATATAGAGGCTGTATGAATAAGAGAAGAAATACATTAAAATCGTAGTAATGGTACTTCTATCTTTTAATCTGTGTTTTATGTATAGTATAATTAAAGTGTTTGATGAAAGTAAGTGCAGGTCTAGTTCTAGATCGTGGATTAAGTTCCAGCCTAAAGGAGCACTGCGTGCATTCTCTATACGGTGAAAGTACATTTCTTCATTCATACACCCGCCATATTACATTTCAGAATAGGGATACTCGGCCTGTACGATTCAGTCTCGTCTTCATGTTGTATCTTGTCCAAATTCATTTTATTTAAAGTGACCGTTATCACCTTTTAATTGTTTTTGTGCTAGTGTGTTAAGCTATACTCCATTTATATGCCAATACAGTGTCAGTGAGCTTACCAACGTCTGTCTCTGTGTGGAATTATCTCCTGCAGGCTCGGGAATGCGGTGGTGACGCGTCATGTAGAAAGCCAAGCCTGTATTTCAAATGAATGTCTCTCTGCAGCTGTATTGGCAACTCTTTGCAGCTGACCACTAATCCATAAATCGTGCAGCAGACTGCCTATATCATAAGATGTAATAATATCCAAGCTTCCCCCTAACATTGGATGAGCAGTCGGGTCACGTTTGGTGTGTGCTTCTAGTTAATAGTATGTCTGTAATCGTATATTCCTGTATTCAAAGCCTATAGTTTAATAGTTGAAGAGATCCTCACAGCTACACACACTGTTCACACAAAGCCAGGGTATCAAACGGTGTTCTGCTTCTTCTTTTGCTCTTGGGTGCTGTTAATGCATGAATATCGCAGTGTAGAGAATCAGCCCTTTGCTGCCCTCCTGGTTTGAAGGTGGATTTCTTATCATTTGGGCTGTTTTTCCAGTAGCGGATATTTTATTGCTAATGGTTTTTTTTAAAAAAAAATACTTACATATACAAAGAATCGCTGTAGCCCATGAAACCACAACTCTCTATATATATATATATATATATATATATACACACACCTTTTAAATCTGGATCAATGTTTCTCCACGATGTCTCGTGTAGACGTAACTCTTTATCCTGTAAGAACAGTGAGGAACCCCCTCTAACAAAATGTTCAAGTGTTATTGCTGCATTACAACAGCCAAGGAGACCTCTGGGGTCACTCGCTGCTGTACAGGGATACAATTCATGCTGGGTGCACACGAGTGCACTTAGAGCGCCCGTGCACACGCACATACTGGTGCCCGTCGCAGCCATGTGATGCTACCATTGGGACGATCACACGCTTGTGCGAGCGCAGTAAGCGTCCGCCTAGGATGCGCGTCGACGGGCTGCAAAGTGGGATTTTTTTTTTTTTTTTGACGGATGAAAAAATGCGCTCAGATTGTAATACCAGCATTAATTTACACGCTTTAACGCTTCGTGCAAAAAATCACACGCTGCGCAAGCGTTTTAACGCGAAGAATGTAATAGAGCCCTAGATCTTTTTCCTTCGGGAGCCGTGCTTCAAGAATCCTTCGTGCAGCTTTGCAGCCCAGACATATCTGTGACAGCGGCTGGCTGTGTGTGCCTGATGATGGGTCAGATGAGGTTCAGCATAGCACCACGTGATGGATATTTGCCTAGTGCAGGGTTCAGCAAACTTGGCTCCCTGATGTTTTGAGCCACATGGGAAATGTAGTTCCCAGTCGGCCTAATTGGTGACTGAGCATTATGGGAGATGTAGTTCCGTAAACATGAGGGAGCCAAGGTTGCCGACTCCTGGCCTAGTGTCACTGATACAGTGGCCCTTTACAGCTACTGAATGCATCACGTACAGTCAGTGACAGAAACTGCCAGAGTAGTTTGTGCATCGCTACCATTCATGAGATGCATTGTACCTGTATGGGTATGAGCCACATCTCTCTAAAGGCATTTCTGGGGGGGCTGCCCATTCTGTGCCTGTTCGGGATGTTCTGCATCGCTGTCATGGGACCGGCTATTTCTGACGTCATTGGGTCTGTTAGAGGCTGAATCGATTGTTACTTTCTTGCAATATCAAACACTTTGACACCCTGTGGTAGATCATGTGAAGGCAAACTCCAGCCCCTCTGTTTATTGCCTACAATTCTCAGAATTCTTTGAATGCAATAAATGGCCAGAGAATCATGGGAGCTGTAGTTTAGAAGCCTCTGGGGAGCAGAGTTTGAGATCTCTGTTCTGCAAGTTCAGCAATGAATACACGCCGGACGGATATCCCTGAAATGGTAAAATCCCGCGTTTTCCACAAGATGGAGCTCAAAGTACGTGTTGTGGTTTTCAGAGCACGCGCTCCGGTTCTTCCATTATTCACTCTTCTCCTAATCGCTTTTTTCCATGATACTAGATGAGGAAAATGCCTTTTGCTTTCAGCGTGTAACCTTGTAGCGTATTAAACGGTAGGACGCAGCTGGGAGACGTTCCTCCGTGATGGGCGCTTCACTGTCCGCGCGGTTTGCAGAGCGTGTTCTTGATGAAATGCTACATATGTTTATTTAAACACCAGTAATGTTACTTTTTCATTTCCCATGCCTGGTACCTTGCTCTCAGGTTCAAGGTGTGTAACACGTTGCTCCTTCTTTCTCTGTAGGAGATCCACACAAAAACCATATCATTGTGGTCCTACATTAACAGCCACGTGGATGAATTCACCAACCCCTTCTATGTGAACTACGAGCACCACGTGCTGTATCCCGTCGCCAGCCTCAGCCACTTGGACCTTTGGGTTAATTACTACATTCGATGGAATCCACGAACGAGGCCTCAGGTCAGTAAATCTGATTCCAGCGTCCGGTATCATACAGAATTGCCGGAAATCGGTTCACATCATCTGCTCTCCCTCGCGCACGGTGAAAGCTTTCCAGTATTGGCGCAATTGATGTTTTTGCACCGAGAGATGAAAGTTTACAGATTCTCCCCCTTCCCGGGTGTTAATATGCCATTTTATTTATTTGTTACTATTTTTATGGTTTTTTTGACACTTTCGTATACCTAGTACTGGTTTGGCGCCCCCTAGAGGCTTACAGTGTGGTTAAATTATTGAAACAAAGATGTCATCTTCAATATGGCAAGCATTGTCATAGCAACTCCGTAATGTCAGCACACGGAGAGGAGCCCATCGTCGCTCTCGCTCTGCTCTACCCAGTGCTGCAGCAAAGCTCTCTAACGCTGTGTGATTTATTTAGTGAGGGATGGTCTTTCTGGGTTAGAAGGGATCACTGGTGTAATTTAGAGGTACCTGCGTTGGTGAGAAACGGAGGATAAGGGGGGGCCCTTTGTGTTCGGGGGCACCCGCCTTCAAGATGTTCATTATAACCCCCATCAGTCTGAGCCAGGGGTTCCATAAATCCGAGTTGAAATTTGCTGTGCTTAATTTCCCGCTGACTGGACGTCACCGGACTTTCTCAGCCCTAGGTAGTTACTGTTGGCCCTGCAATCTAATGCTGATATATATCTATTGTAATGATGCACTGTGCATTTAAAGAGACCACCATGGCCGGGTGCACTTTAGCTCCGGTGAAAGGTGTACACTGTACTAGAAAATGTATAGCGTTGCTTAAAGAGACGCCGGCCACCATGACGGTTAAATGGCCACAGTGTGTCGCTTCTATGGTGTCCCCTTGGGTTGTTAAAGTGGAGGACCAAACAGGGGTCAAGAAGGACTGCCGTTTAACCTCTTTAAAGATGAAAAGGCTCACACCCTTGCTTTAAGGCCATTAGGTTTTCAATGAGTATAATTATGTTGATAATTTAATGCTAACACTGAGCTTTACTGTACAGAGAAAAACTAAAGGTTTCCATCCCACAGCATTTGTCTTCTGTAGTTTTAGCAGCAGAACCTTTTTCCTCCCTTGCAGTAAGTATTTAGCAGTTCTACCTTGGTCTTCTTCTGAAAATTTCCTGCTTTAGTCCCGCGGGGGGTGAGGAGTCAATAAAATAATGAAACTTCTTAAATTCCGCTGGATAAGAAAGCGTCTAAATGGAGTGTAGACGTCAGGGTGTCATTTCTTGTTCGGATTGGTGTGTTGTGCAAGTGATCATCACTTGCACTGTTTTTAAGATGGTCGTCCACTGGGTCCGTGGTCGTATGGCTGACTTGGTCGTCAGACTACAGCTATGGACGACCTAGGTCCAACAACTATGGTCGACTTGGGTTGTACGTCTAGGGTTGTCCACCACAAGAGACTATGGACGTCCCAGGTCAGTCATCAGTACAGTGTATCCCTTAGAATCATATTGTATGCGTTACTCATATATTCTAGAAGTGTGAATGTTAACGTGTGGAAGTATACGCTTGGCACATAAGGGGTTACACCACAGCTGCAAAAGGGCCGGAGTATGTTTCCCCACCCTCAAAATTAGATTAACAAACTGGGCTAGTCCCGTCTGTCTCCCTTAAACTATAAAATGCATATTGTTTCAGCTTCCCTATTGTGATGTATGTAGTACCAGGTCGTCCGACTTTACACGACAAATCCATTTGGGAGAGGTGGCTAGTCTGATAAAGTCGTCCGATGGAAGTCGGAGGCAATAGACGAGGGTTTAATTCCTTTCTGTGTTGTCGGATTAGGCTAGGGTCAGACGAGCGCGTTTTCTACGAACTGTGCACGGACGCACTTTTTGATGGAAGACGCAGTAGTGGCCACACAGTCCGGCTTTGACGGCTGTAGGAGGGAAAATAAATTAAAATGAAACATTTTGTCCGTCAAAAATGCTGGACGTATAAATGCAGTCCGTCTGACTACGTTCCATCACTCACACACAAAGCTTTGCGGACGTGGCGCACTATGCACGTCCGCTCTAGCGGTTCGACTTTTTTGCTAACTTGCGTCTGTTTGCCGCGTCCATAGTACCTCCACACTTACGTGCGGACGTACTTCATGTGTGGGTCTTCATTGGTCATGATTATCTGCTACCACAGACGTACTAAAGTGCGGCTACACGGACGTTAACACTGCGTCCAGCCTAATGACTAGTTCTAATGGTTGTGAATAGGGATGCACCGAAATTTCGGCCACCGAAAATAGTGTTTTCGGTTTCGGCCGAAATGTAAATTTGGCAAAAAAAAAATCGGCCAAAAATTTCCCTTTTGGAGGCCCGGCCGAGCTGGAGGCTCGCCTGAGTCTGGAGGCTGGCCAAGCAGCCTGCGACAGCCGGAGGACGGTCACCGCTGGAGCTCAGGGCCGAAGTAGGAGGATGTAGGGGAGTATGTTGCCTACGCATACTCTCCTACATCGGCCCCGAGTCCTCCACCGGTGGCAGTCCTCCTGCATCCAGCTTCCTCTCTCCGTTGGTCGCTGGTATGACCGACACAGAGCGGGCACTGGATGCAGGAGGACTGCCACCGGAGGAGGACTCGGGGCCGATGTAGGCGAGTATGTGTAGGCAACATGCTCCCCTACATCCTCCTACTTCGGCCCTGAGCTCCAGCGCTGACCGTCCTCTGGCTGTCGGAGGCTGCTCGGCCGGCCTCCAGGCTCTGGTTCTCTTGTCTGATTTTCAGTTTTCGGCCGAACCAATCCCGAATTTTCGGTTTCGTTACCGGCCGGAAATTTCCGTTTCGGTGCGCCCCTAGTTGTGAATCCTTTAAATACTTGAAGTGCTTTGAAATACGATTGGTCTCTGATTTTAGGAATATTCGCATATTTGCTTATTTAGATTTCAGTAAGGCTTTTGATACTGTTCCGCATAGAAGGCTTATCAATAAATTGCAATCTTTGAGCTTGGATTCCAATATTGTTGAATGGATTAGGCAGTGGCTGAGTGACAGGCAACAGAGGGTTGTGGTAAATGGAGTTTATTCGGCGCAAGGTCTTGTTACCAGTGGGGTACCACAGGGGTCAGTACTTGGACCCATTCTCTTTAATATTTTTATTAGTGATATTGCAGAAGGTATTAATGGAAAAGTATGTCTTTTTGCTGATGACACAAAGATTTGCAACAGGGTTGACGTTCCTGGAGGGATCAGCCAAATGACAAATGATTTAGGTAAACTAAAAAAATGGTCGGAGCTGTGGCAATTGAGTTTTAATGTGGATAAGTGCAAGATAATGCACCTGGGACGTAAAAACCCAAGGGCTGAATATAGAATATTTGATACAGTCCTAACCTCAACATCTGAGGAAAGGGATTTAGGCTAGGGTCAGACTGAGGCAGTGCGAACGCGCGTTCTGGCGCACTTAATCACGGCCGCACTAGCAGCAGATGACAGGCAATGACAGCCAATATACGAAGTACGGTCGCACAAAAGTCCGGCCGCGCAACGCAAGTGGAAAATGAACGCATTTTTCGAGAACGTTAAACCGCTGCTACTGACGTACAGAGTGCGCTGCGGCCGCATAGCAGCGTGTGTGCGTGATTAGGAGATGTCAGACGCTGCTAGTGTGCGGCCAACATAACGTTCAAACAGCCGGATTTCCCTAGACTTCTTTTCACCCCATCGTCATGAAATACGTCCAGAATTGCGCATCGTCTGACCACTTAAGCGTATTCCGTGAAAAAATGCGTGCGCACGCATCGACGTACATTTTGACGGTGGCCGCAGAAAATGCGCTCATCTGTCCCTAGCCTTAGGGGTTATTATTTCAGAGGATCTAAGGGTAAGTAGTCAATGTAATAGAGCAGCAGGAAATGCTGGCAGAATGCTTGGTTGTGTAGGGAGAGGTATTAGCAGTAGGAAAAGGGAAGTGCTCATGCCACTGTACAGAGCACTGGTGAGACCTCACTTGGAGTACTGTGTGCAGTACTGGAGACCGTATCTCCAGAAGGATATAGACATCTTTAGAGAGAGTTCAGAGAAGGGCTACTAAAATGGTGTACGGCTTGAAGGAGAAAGTTACCAGGAAAGGATTAATGATCTTAACATGTACAGCTCGGAAAAAAGACGAGACAGAGGAGATATGATAGAAACATTTAAATACGTAAAGGGAATCCACAAAGTAGAGGAAGGGAGTATATTTAAAAGGAAACAAAATAGCAAACCAAGAGGACATAGTCTTAGATTAGAGGGGCAAAGGTTTAAAAGTAACATCAGGAAGCATTATTTTACTGAGAGGGTGGTGGATACATGGAACAGCCTTCCAGTAGAAGTGGTAGAGGCCAAAACAGTAATTGAATTTAAGCAGGCATGGGATAGGCATAAGGCTATCCTAAACAAAAGATAAATCCAGGTAAAGTATCCATGTAATTGGGCGACTAGATGGGCCGAAAGGTTCTTATCTGCCAACATTTTTCTATGTTTCTATATAATGAGATCTCGTGGATGGCACCCAGGTCTAAAGAGGAATGAATTTGTTTCATAGTCACCTTTATACACACAGCCTGCACACCATTATATATAATGCTTTTAATCATTTTATCCCGCGTCACGTGAGGTTAGGGGTAGGATATTCTTGTGGCGTCACGTCTTTACATTGCACAGTACATTAATGTTTTCTATATCCTTTCTTCGCATGGCTGTGTCCGGTCCTGTCATGTCATGTCCTGCTCTTGGCCTCTATTCTCTAATTTAGAATTCTAGATTTTATAAATACCTTTTAAAGAGAAAAGAAAATTTTTGCTTTTTTTGTATTGTATTTTGGCCAATCACATGTGGTTTAAAGCCTGACCCATTAGGTGCAATCAGACGGACATTCAGTGTCTGCAGGGGATTCCCCTTCCTAGGGACATTACATTTTTTTTTTGTTCTCGTTTCTTTGGTAACACATTTTGTGCATTGCAGCCCTGATATTCCATTGAGAATCGATCACCCTGTGTAATCCATGGCTTCATTGATTTATGTAACAAAATCTTATAGCCCTTAGCAGACCGGTTTATCTGGCGTTGCTTCCTTTTTATAGGTTTTTGCAGAGCTTAGAGGGACACTATGGGGTTAAACGGGGGGTGGGGGAGCGGAGGGTGGGAAAGGGCTGGACACTTTTGTTGGCACATTCCCGACTAAAGCCTGAACAGCTGAGGCTGATTGACAGCTTTGTGGGTGCAGGGAAGCTCGGAAAGCTGATTCAGCCTTCCTGGATACTCGCCACACATGACTATCACGATCTCCTTAATCACGATGGCTTTAAAGGGACCATGTGTTAGTTGCCCATGTAATGCATTACATGGGCAAGATCAGTTTGAAGGAATGGATCATAAATTCGATCTCATTTGGAGATCTGCATATGTTTAATCTCCAGGCTTCAGTACTTCTTTCTGATTGGTTGAGCTCCTGGTGCCGGAGAAGCTCCAATCGGGATGCGCAGATCTTGGTGCAGCAAAGCCATCTGGCGACTTCAATTTGTGTGTTCAGCCGCCTCCTCTAGAAAGCGTCATGACGATTCCCACCAGCCACGTTCTGTCCGGATAGTACAAGAACTTGTATGGGCAGAAGGAACCATGGCCTCCTCCCACGAATGGGAGCTGGAGGAGGATTTTTGCCCATCCAGATCCTCTAGGCAGGGTTTCCCAAACCTGTCCTTGGGACCCAGGCCACATTTTTACGGATTCCCTTGGGGAAATGCAGACTGAGTCCTACAATCACTGAGCAGCAAATCATATCACCTGTGCTGTGCTTCAGATATCTTGAAAACCTGGCGTGTCAGCGGGTCCTGACAGTTTGGGGAACCCTGCTCTAGGGAGACAGGGAAGGTATTGTTACTCGTTGCGCTTCCCAGAAATAAATGGGCTTCGAATACAGCGTAAGGGCAGCGCTATTGAATGGACAAATCGTGCCGTGTACTGTTGGAATATTACATGAAATCCAGCCAGATTGTATGCCGCCCCCCCCTCCCCCTCCCCATCTCTGAATAAAAATAATTGCTGAAGCACAGAGGGGGAATCATTGTGAGTCTTGAAGGAAATGTGTCTTTGCAGACAAATGAGAATAAATGACAGCGTGATGAAGCGCAGATCACACGGCGGCATTAAAATACAGCGGCTTTTCCATCAAGATTCCCTGTCACAAAGGGAGATAGATATGAAATCGAGAGACTCGTTCAGCAAGAACAAATAGACCCATCACTTAATTTCCAAGGTAATGCGTGTCCTTGAGGCTGATGCACAGGACTTTACAAACCGTGTGTACGCCGGCATAACGAGGAATTGCCTTTATGTAAACCCCCCTCACCCAGCTTCTTCCCATTGATCCTTTAAGGTGGGTGGAAAGCTGTATTTCTATTCGGTATTCTCCAGGGTGTATCTCCGCATACACATTGTCTTGTGTCGTCTTCCTCATCATGTAACACAGATTCCAGACTGATGAAATTACACTGACGGATCCTGTTAGTTTCTGGGTCCCCAGCTCCCCTCAAAGGCCAGTGAAGCCTCCGGTGAATTGATTTTGCTGTTAATCATTTTTTGGTTTGTAAGCGGGATTTCTGATAAGAATTGGTCTCTCCTCCTCTCGTGATGTAACCGCTTAGATCTATCAATCCATCGCTGAATCATTTGAACATAACTCTATATTTAAAGGGTTAAGATGGGAGGGGACGGAGAGACAGAAGGGCTAAATCTTAACTCCTCCTGACCCCCTCCCCACCATCCCTACTGCATTTTTTTATTCTTTTATTTTAAAACCTTACATTGGATTCATTCCTCCCGCAGGACATTACCTGCTGCGCTTCCTTTGAGCTGCAGCAAGTCACTGGGGGGGGGGGGTCTGCTGGTCAGTATGCAGGCCCTGCACTAAATCAGCACTCTGCTTACAGTGTCCTGAATACTCTCACCCCTGAGTGGTCATAGTGCTTAGAGCGACCCTTTAAATCAGTGTTTTCCAAACCTGTCCTCGGGACCCTCAACCAGGCCGCATTTTACAGATCACCTTGTGGAAATGCAGCCTGAATCCTGCAATCACTGAGCAGCAAATCATATCACCTGTGCTGTGCTTCAGTTATCATGCAATCCTGGCGAGGCGGAGGGTCCTGAAGACAGGTTTGGGAAACACTGCTTTAAATATTACGATTGGGCCGTGTGCTCATACCACCTAAGATCTCAGCGGAGCCCACGCATCTTGTGGCCTTGTAATATACTGAATAACAAGTAAAGAGATGGTGCCAGTACAAAATAAATGGAAAATACGGGCCTTGATCAGAATGATACACAATGTGAAGCATCGACAATGTATCACAAAGCCCTGCTTTCGTTACAGCTTTCAGTCTGCTCTGTCAATCTAAATGCGCTCGAGTGCAAAAACGGCAACAAAATGCACAGTGATACAGCGATAAGATCTGCGTTTACATCCCTGCCGGCAGGAGAGCAGCCTGGGTAAATCCGGTAATCCGCTGCAGTTTGCCAACCCAGGACAGCGACCTGGATATATTTGAGAGAGAATATTATAAAGCTGATTAGTTTTGCTAACACAGTGTGCGATAATGCTTTTTTAAAATTTTATTTAAAGTGCTTTTCAACAATTTATCACTAAAGAAAGGTGTGTGTAGATCTATGTTCTGTTTCCCCATGTCCTTCAGGATGACAGCAGTTGGTAATATGTGAGAGGCTGAACCCGATGGACGCATGTCTTTTTTCAGCCTATGTAACTATGTAAGGATTCCGTGCCCAGGGAGATAAAGCATCACGTGACCATGGAAACACATAGAATAATATTTAAAAACGGAAAGTGTTTTTTTTTTTTTTCTTCCTTTTCTCGTAAATAATTGGGCAAAAGCTACTGACAGCCTCTGCCCAATTATTTTTCTTAAATGAATGTACTCCCCTTTTTGTCCCTCGGCGCGCGCTGCTCCTCCTGACTCGGGGACTCCTAAACCCCGAAGTCCGTGAGGATTTTTTGTGTTAAGCGCAGGAAACGCAAATTGCAAACTTTATACATAAGTTCTGTAGCGCCTGTGTGTAACGCTGCATCGGAGCTGCGTGCATGTGTAGCTCCGCTCCATCGCAGCCTCTCTGGTCACAGTGACGCTCCTTGCGTACTGACGTTACTGGTAACCAATTAGTACGTGGCAGCTGGGAGATTAAAATTCCCCGACTGCTGTTGACGCTGGGCGAGGTGGCGGAAACTCCTCCACTTCACCCCGCTTCCTACTCTACACATCCTCAACCACTTTACGTTTATGAAAAGGTCGGGATGTGAGGAGTGTTCCTTTACCAATACATTCAGAAGACTTTCCTAAAACTAATTAAAAATTTCCCAATTTACTTCTAAAAAAATATATTGCTGCAGTGTCGTTACCAATGGTGTCGGCAAATAATAAATCTATTCTCATGCTCCCTGTATCCCTGCTTTGGATCCTTATTTCCACCATGGTATACAGCTTACCCTGGAGCTCAGTCCCTGGTATATCCTCGATTCATTCCGCTCCTTCCCACACATCTTCATGCCTATCGGGGTGTTTTTCGGTTTAAGCTTGTCCTTGTCTATTCTTCACTGGTTGATAAATAAAGCCAGGTTCGTCCTCGTGAGCTGATACCGTTTCAGCAATAACCAGGGCACTTCGGTCTATGTTAGATTGTAAGCTCTCGAGCAGGGTCTTCTCTCCTATTGTTTGGTGTGTGTGTGTAATGTATATTTGTTATTCTGTCTCTCCCATTGTGCATCGCTACAGAACCTGTTGGCGCTTTATAAATGCTTGTATCTGTGGCCAACTCCATCATTGAAAGAATGAAAATAGTAGATCCAGGCAATCCAAGAAGCTTTATTTATGGAAAAAGCTCACGCAACATTTCAGTGTAGATGCTTTAGAAAGGCCTTTCTAGACCAAAATGTTGCATGAGCTTTCTCCATAAATAAAGGTGTGTGTGTGTGTGTGTCTCCTTGATGATCACTGGTTGACTTGCAGGATCCACGCACTTTTATTTTGGCTGTATATGAGCACTGTTACTTTCTGTATGATGGGGAATTTATTTAGGAAAGCTGCTCCAGCAATATCTTCGCTTTCATGTACTCCCTGTAATATAATCACCAGATGAGGAATCCTGGAAAAGGGCATTGTCATCTCTTACAAACCTTCCCGAGAGGAAAGCGATGCATTGAGGAGGTGGTCACTGAATGACTGTTCATTTGTAATTTTATGTGAATTTGTCATCCCAGAAAGGCGGCATTCCCTTTTCAGGTGTGTTTTATACGACAGCCCATCAATCTGTAGCAGATTGCATAGGGGTTTGCAGGTTGGCTTATACCAAGTAAAGGTTCAAAGCTGCTCAATCTCAGGTCACTTTAACAAGGAAGAAACAAATACATTTATAAACTATTACACTGCGCAGCAAGGCCATTAAATATAACCTTTTATTCTTTTGTTTTTAGATGCCAGTGCATCAGAACCTTAAGGATCTCCTGTCCATAAGAGCAGAACTCCAGAAGAAGCTGGAGGAGCTGCAACGTGAAGCCGCAACTCGCTCTGTGTCCTCATCTTCTGATCGGGGATCGTCGCCGTCACATTCAGCCACTCCTGTACACACCGCCGTGTAGCGAAATGCACAGTGAGCACATGTTTTGTATACAGTACGAGATGTGTAAAGGTCCTCTGCACCACCCAACATTCCTGACTGTACAGGGCTTTGCTGGGGTTCCTTTAGAAGTCACATGTCGATGAAGGATCCTGCACCACCGTCATTGAAAGGTCCTGGTGACTGTCACATCTTCTCTTTTGCAGATAATCTGGATTCCTCACTCTGCGCAGTGGTTGTCCTGATAATGTTTACATGCAGTGTATATTTCTCCCTTTCACTCTGCACTTCACTTGAATGTTTTAATCTGTTACAATCTAGAATACTGTGACACTTTCATGGGGTTTATCCCTTAAACAATTCCAGATCCGCTTTATTTCCAGGTTCAAACACACAGACAATATTTGTATGGATACAGCCAGGCTAAGCTTTTTTTTTTTACTCGTATAAGATTATGTCGGGGGGAGGGGGGTAGATTTCTGCCCTGGAAGAGACTTTTGTCTTAAACCTTCCCTTGCTTTCTGTTTTGTATTTTCTATATTTCTTTTTCTCCTCTTAACAGAGAGCGGAAGGAACGTCCGTGAGAGTCGGCGTTCCTTCTACTCTGTGCGCTCAGCGTACAAAGCGCGATCCTCCTATGGAGGATTGTGCTTTGTGTCAGCGTCTGTTTAGCTTTTTGACAGGGAGGGCTTTTTCATGTCCGGTGGTCGGCTCGCCCTGTCAAAGCGGCATGTACGCAAGGAAGTGCGGGTGCACCAAATGCGCTTGTGTGCCGCCAGCCTAAGCAACGTAGAGGCAGTGATCAAGACTTAAAAACATGTTTGTGAAAAGGCAGTGTTTTTACCTGGTAAGTAGAGCCATAAGATACTGTGTTTTAAATGTAAATAGACGCTGTGGTGTATGTGACCGTAAAAGTATCAGTTGGATTCTTCGCTGTTTTGATCAATATTCTGTCATGTTGCTAGTTTCATTTTTCTGACTTGAGAACCGAGTATACAAAGTGTAAAGCTAATTTCATTCAGCTTGTGGCCACGTGTCATCTCTTCAAATCAGAATTATGCCGGAGACTTGTGCTGCTGATGCAGAGCTTGCCGGTGCCAGTGAGTGTTTACGCCATGGACATCAGAAACCGTTTGTATCTGTTCCTCCAGGCTGCTGTGGTAAAAACAACTTTAGTGCGTACAGCAACAGACAGGATTAAATCCACACGTGGTCTGATAAATTGGACCATGAAAAGGATTCTTCAGATTAATAGAAGAAAATTCTGATTTTTAATTCCATCAGCAAGCAGGATATTTGTGATGCACAGCAGTCTTTGTCAACAGCGGACACTTGCAGGATCTCCTGCTCAGTAAAGTGGTATTGTGTTAGGATATCCTCCAGCTTCCCTGTGAGCCGAAGGTCACAAAAGGAATATGCGGTGCAAACCATGACCACACAAAGATTATACTTCACTAATGAGGTTTGAGGAAAGTCCAAACAGCAGCAGAAGTTTCCCTATGAAGCTTCTCCCACCACGGTCTATTTTTGCAATTCTGAAAAATCCAATTTGCACCGGTGTTTTAAACTTTAGGTAACACCGGCTCCTTCTGAATAACCCTTTGGATTTTGAATGCTTTAGAAGGAAATCTTTCCATTTGCCAAGACGCAGAAATCCCATGTAGCCTGCAAATCTGGCAATATTTGTAAATGCATTTAATTCATTCATGGAGATAAGGCCAGTCCTCGTTGCCAGAAGCTGTATTTTCTCCTGTTTTGAAGAAACCGCATTGCCATGTACATAGTACTCTGAATAGGAAAGACCGGATATGAAGGCTTACTGCAGCTTCAGAGCTTCTAGAACAAAGTGGTGGACACTTGCCTCTCATTGGATTGAGATGTTCCTGCCTCACTTTCATTGGAGACCCATTAACGAACAAAATAAGGCTTAACATGTACTGTAAACTTAGGTGATACGAGTAAATTTCTCCTGCTTGTGATCAAACACGCTTATACTTCATCCACTGCTGAGGTACGGCACCAGTGCATTCAAATGTATTGATGCAGGTTCAGGTGTCCAAATCACACATGGTCAAATTCTGCTTATCCAAGCAAAGTACGCTTTATCGTAGATGTGCACTGGTTGGATATTTCCTTGTCTGCATTCTAAACGAGTTCTAGTTTACATCTTATTTCAGTCTGCACAGGGAAAATAAGTGATTAAGTGTCCTCCATGGCAGATTGATTTGAAGATGATAAAACATGCGACGCCCGACCTCCAAAAGGAACTCAATGTGAACATTAATGGTCAAACGTAAATACTCTAGTTCAGAGCTAGTAATTGTATGACTTGGTGGTTTTGTTTCAGTGCATGTCTTTCTTTTCAGGGAGAGGCGCAGTTACTGTTGTATTATTCACATTTCCTATATCATTGATATTTATTGCATGATCGTCACATTCCCCCAGTAATTATTGTACAACATTACCTGCCAAATACATGCGGATAATGTTTAGAGCAGTGTTTCCCAAACCTGTCCAGCGGACCCAGTAACGGGTCAGGTTTTCCAGATATGTGAAGCACAGCACAGGTGATATGATTTGCTGCTCAATGATTGCAGGATTCAGTCTGCATCTCCAA
Source organism: Leptobrachium leishanense (assembly GCA_009667805.1). Taxonomy (NCBI): domain Eukaryota; kingdom Metazoa; phylum Chordata; class Amphibia; order Anura; family Megophryidae; genus Leptobrachium; species Leptobrachium leishanense. The sequence continues at coordinate 29,721,102 of CM019071.1, read as the reverse complement.
GGTGATCTGTAAAATCTGGCCTGTTAGGGGAACTTTGAGGACAGGTTTGGGAAACACTGGTTTAGATGATGCACAGGAACAGACTGTTGTTATTGTAACCTTTTTATGTTTCACAGTATGAATATTTATCGGTCAGTGAGCATAAATATTTACTTCACTGTATATAGTGTAAACTGACAATGTAGCAAGTGAGTATTATGTTTTTAAAGTTTATTAAAAGCTCTTATTTAAAAAAAAGTCTTATGTTGTGCTGTCCAGGATTTCTCTCATTTTATTGCCAAAAGCTCTAAATTATGCACTCCTTCTATACCCGCTAGTTTTTCTATACTTTCCCATACAGGATACTCGGCACAACAGAATAAATGAGCAGGTCTGACATGCAGCCATGCAAGCGAATCTGTTGACTTGGACCCTCCAGATGTTTTGGAACTACACTTCCCCTCACGGCCTATCCACTGTAACGAGTAGCTGAGCATCATGGGAGATATGGGTTGAGTTCCTGATAGCTTTGCACAAGTGGGTGCTGGACAAAACTTCCAGACAGAACAAGTGCCGGACATAGGGAGTTGTCTGTGTAGGGTACTTGGTATGTCCGGCACTTGTTCTGTCTGGAAGTTGGCATTGCAGAACCTGGTTGTAGGGATTTTAACCCAAATCCACTGAAAGCACTTGACCTATACCCTTGGCTGGCATTTACAGAATGGTCTGCAGCTATAAATTTTATTTATTTAGAAAGGATTTTACCAGGAAGAATACATTGAGATTTCTCTCGTTTAAGTATGTCCTGGGTTCAAGAACATTGAAGGGTTGCATTGTATTACTTTGTATTTCTGTAAGATATTGAAAAACAACACAAATATACAGATTAACAGAAAATAAATATGTAGGAAATCTAGTCACTAGGTTACATGTTTACAGGTGCATTCTGTATTTTTATTTATAAAAGGATTTTACCAGGAAGGATACATTGAGGTTTCTCTCGTTTTCAAGTATGTCCTGGGTTCGACAACATTGACTGGTTACAGAAATACAAAATAGTAAAATGCAAGAAATTAACACAAGACCAAATATACAGATTAATAGAAAAATAAATATGGAGGAAATGAAGTCATTATGTTACATGTTTACAGGTGCATTTCGTATTGAGGTATGTTAATAGGGAAGTCTTAAGGGACTTTAGACTGGGGGAAGATTTGACGGTGTCTGGGAGGTTATTCCATATTTGCGGTGCTCTGTAGGAAAATGAGGATCGAGCCATTTTCTTTTTGTATTGCGGTATTGCAAGTAAGGTGCTGGTCCTGGATCTGAGGTTATAGGATGAGGGAACTGCCGGGGGAAGCAGCATATTCAGGTAGGGTGGTAGCTTTCCAGAAAAGCTCTTAAACACCAGGTTGGAAAGGTGAAGGGTGCGTCTAGAGTCCAGTGATGGCCAGTTTAGTTCTTTTAACATGTCACAATGGTGTGTCATGTAGTTACATTGTAGCACAAAGCGACAGAATGAGTTATACAACGTAGTAAGTTTCTGAAGGTGTGTTTGCGGGGCGGCTGCATACACTACATCTCCGTATTCAATGGCTGGCATAAGCATTTGTTGTACAATCTGCTTTCTTACCGCAGGGCTCAGGCAGGATTTGTTTCTGTACAGGGCACCTAGTTTGGGGTAGAGTTTAGATGCGAGTTTTTCGATGTGGGGGCCAAAAGATAGATTTGGGTCTAACCACATACCTAGGTATTTGAGAGAAGTGACTGTGGTCAGCGTGCCATTTGATTTTGTCCCAACACATACATGGGGTGTTTGCAATTTGTGTAGTTTAGGTGCGGTTCCAAAGAGCATTAACAGTTTTGTCAGTATTTAGAAAAAGTTTGTTATTTGCGATCCACTTTTCTACCCCTGTGAATTGTTCTTGCAGCACAGCCTCCAGCTGTGGGAGATTTGGTTTGCTGGTATAGATTACAGTGTCGTCTGCATACATGTGTACAGTTGAAGCTTCGCAGACATTGGGCAGATCGTTTATGAATATTGTGAATAGCAGGGGGCCAAGTATCGAGCCTTGTGGTACACCGCACGTGACTGGGAGGGGGAGGGAAGTGCTGTCAGAAATGGACACAAATTGAGACCTATCAGACACATATGATTGGTATTGGTGATACTACGTTAACCTGGTTCCAGAGTTCTTAAGTTTTTGTAATCGGATGCCATGGTCTACTGTGTCAAAAGCCTTGGCAAAATCAAGGAAGATGGCTCCAGTTAGATTTCCTTGTTCCATGCCAGCTTGGATATCATTACAAACTTTTAAAAGGGCAGTCGTAGTTGAATGGTTTGGACGAAAGCCTGATTGATCTGGGGTTAAATAGTTCTGATACTGATAATAATCACGTAATTGAGTGTAGACACCTTTTTCCAGAATTTTTGACATTACAGGGAGCAGTGATATTGGGCGGTAGTTGGATACCAAAGTATTGTCTCCACTTTTATGGATAGGTACCACCCTTGCAGTCTTCCAGAGTTTGGATATGTATCCAGTCGCCAGTGATTCATTAATCAGGGTTGCGACAGGTTTTGCAATTGCTGGTGCACTGATTTTCAGCAGCATTGCTGGGATTTGATCAGGTCCAGACTGGTATTTTATTTTTTGGTTACGGAGAAGTTTAGTGATGGCACTGACAGGCACTGGCCTAAAACTGAATTTCTCTGGGTTACGGGGTCTTTGCACTGTTGGTGGGTCCTGACCTGCGTGTGACCTTTCTGATTGCGTGTCATTTCCTAGCTTAGCAATCAGGGTGGTGGCGCATCCAACAAAATAATTATTAAAAACATTTGCTACATCTAGGGGGTGTTGTACAGTTTGGTTGTTTACTTTTAAAGCAGCTGGTTGGGAGTGGCTGGGGGGTGCTTGTATGTTACTTATGATTTTCCAAAAATTTCTGGGGTTTGATATGTTATTGTTTAAATTTTCATTGAAGTATTGGGCTTTAGCCATTTTTGTTTCTTTTGTGCATTCATTCCGGCATTTTCGGTATTCACAGTGATCGTTCATGGATCCAGTACTCTTGAACTTTGACCACAGGGAGTCTCTAAGCTGGTACAAATGCGTGAGGTCCGTTGTAACCCAGGGGAGATGGGCCCCTTTTACTCGCACTTTGCGCAGTGGGGTATGGGTGTTCCAGACTTTCAGGAGCTCGGCTTGAAAGTATTCAATTGCACAGTCCAGGTCTGGGATTAGGTTTAGTCTGTACCATGGGAGCTGTTTGAGATCATTTAGGAAGGATTCAATATTAAATTTCTTGAAAGACCTGGTGATTACTACCTTTTGGTGGACATTTTATGGCCCTTATTTTGCGCACACAGTACACTAGGCAGTGATCACTGAAACTGTTAGCGAGAACGCCTGCCTCCTGTATTCGATCAGGACATGAGGAGAGAATCCAGTCCAGCAAGGTGTGGTTAGGGCTTTTCATATTAATGCGGGTGGGGGAGGAGATTAATTGTGTTAGCTGCAAAGCCTTAAACAGTGAGCAGTGTTTATTGTTTTTAGGATTCAGCCAATCAACATTAAAGTCGCTGAGGACCAGCAGTTCGCTTTTTTTGGTTTTGAGCGACTAATTTACTAAGAATTTGGGTTATGTCAGAAAGGGATTGCACTGGGGAACTTGGTGGGCGGTAGAATCCAGCAACAATAATTGTTTTACTGAATGGGATCTCAATAGTACCAGAAAGGAAATCAAATGTGGCCGGGGAGCTAGGATTCTGCAATGGGGTGAACTTTATGGAGTTGTCAACATAGATAACAATTCCCCCTCCTCTCTTAGCTCTGTCCTTTCTAGAGCATGAATACCCTTGTATTGCTATGGCAGAGTCTGGCACTTTAGGGGTTAACCATGATTCTGTCAGCACAATGACTTTAGGTTTGTAATAGAAGCACCAAGCTTTAAGCTCATCCAGTTTAGGGAGTAAACTGCGGATGTTGCAATGCACAAAGGAGAGTCCTTTTTTAGTGGGGAGATTAAATATGGTGTCAGCTATTGGACCAGGGTTGGATTCAACATCATTTGCAAGTGCAAGCAGCAGAATAAAAAGGAATTTGGACAGGTTTATCTTTTTGGTAAATAGTGATTGAAAGGTTTTAAAGCTCTGTTGTGTGGGGGTGGGAGGGCTGGATTTTAACACTCTCCACCAGCACTCAGCTGATAAATTAAAGGAGCTGAGCAAGCTATGGTGTATCTGGGTTTCTTTTCCAGCTTGCTGTAATTTGTAGGGTGTATAGGGAGGGAGAGTAGGGAGATGGTGGAAAGAAGCAGCAAGAGGGGGAAGAGAGGGAAAAACATTTCTAGAGAAAGGTGGTGTGGGAGAAGGGGAGGGGAAAAAAAGGAAAGGTAGGAGACAGGCAGGGATTTGATAAGGAAAGCAGAAGATAGAAGGGAGTGTGGTAGGTGAAATTCCAGATATTGAGGTATGTTAGCAAGGAGCTCTTGAGTGATTTAAGACTGAGGGAAGATTTGATGGTGTCTGGGAGGTTATTCCATAATTGTAGTGCTCTGTAGGAAAATGAGGACCGAGCCACTGTCTTTTGTATTGTGGTATTGCAAGTAAGGTGCTGGTCCTGGATCGGAGGTTATAGGATGAGGGAACTGCTGGGGGAAGCAGTCTATTCAGGTAGGGTGGCAGCTTCCCAGAAATGCTCTTAGACACCAGGCTGGAGAGGTGAAGGGTGCGTTTAGACTCCAGCGATGGCCAGTTTAGCTCTTTTAACATGTCACAACGGTGGGTCATGTAGTTACATTGTAATGCAAAGCGGCAGAATGAGTTATACAATGTAGTAAGCTTCTGAAGGTGTGGTTGCGGGGCCGCTGCATACACTACATCTCCGTAATCAGTAGCTGGCATAAGCATTTGTTGTACAATCTTTCTTACCGCGGGGCTCAGGCAGGATTTGTTTCTGTACAGGGCACCTAGTTTGGGGTAAAGTTTAGATGAAAGTTTTTCGATGTGGGGGCCAAAAGATAGATTATTGTCCAACCACATACCTAGATATTTGAGAGAAGTGACTGTGGTCAGCGTGCCATTTGATTTTGTCCCAACACATAGATGGGGATTTTGCAATTTGTGTAGTTTAGGTGCGGTTCCAAAAAGCATTGTTACAGTTTTGTCAGTATTTAACCAATCCTTGCTAACGGGAGTTGTCCCAGAAGACTGGAAATTAGCAAATGTTCAACAATCCTTTCCTTTAACACAACATCTAAAAACACATAGATTACAGGATCAGAAACAACATGTGTTTACCTCAGGGAGATCATGCCAAACTAATCTTATTGATTTTTTTTGATTGGGTAACAAAAATAATAGACACAGGTGGTGCAGTAGACATTGCTTATTTAGATTTCAGTAAGGCTTTTGATACTGTTCCGCATAGAAGGCTTATCAATAAATTGCAATCTTTGAGCTTGGATTCCAATATTGTTGAATGGATTAGGCAGTGGCTGAGTGACAGGCAACAGAGGGTTGTGGTAAATGGAGTTTATTCGGCGCAAGGTCTTGTTACCAGTGGGGTACCTCAGGGGTCAGTACTTGGACCCATTCTATTTAATATTTTTATTAGTGATATTGCAGAAGGTATTAATGGAAAAGTATGTCTTTTTGCTGATGACACAAAGATTTGCAACAGGGTTGACGTTCCTGGAGGGATCAGACAAATGATTTAGGTAAACTAAAAAAATGGTCGGAGCTGTGGCAATTGAGTTTTAATGTGGATAAGTGCAAGATAATGCACCTGGGACGTAAAAACCCAAGGGCTGAATATAGAATATTTGATACAGTCCTAACCTCAACATCTGAGGAAAGGGATTTAGGGGTTATTATTTCAGAGGATCTAAGGGTAAGTAGTCAATGTAATAGAGCAGCAGGAAATGCTGGCAGAATGCTTGGTTGTGTAGGGAGAGGTATTAGCAGTAGGTTAAGGGAAGTGCTCATGCCACTGTACAGAGCACTGGTGAGACCTCACTTGGAGTACTGTGTGCAGTACTGGAGACCGTATCTCCAGAAGGATATAGACATCTTAGAGAGAGTTCAGAGAAGGGCTACTAAAATGGTGTACAGCTTGAAGGAGAAAAGTTACCAGGAAAGGCTTAATGATCTTAATATGTACAGCTTGGAAAAAAGACGAGACAGAGGAGATATGATAGAAACATTTAAATACGTAAAGGGAATCCACAAGGTAGAGGAAGGGAGTGTATTTAAAAGGAAACAAAGTAGCAAAAAAAGAGGACATAGTCTTAGATTAGAGGGGCAAAGGTTTAAAAAGGAACATCAGGAAGCATTATTTTACTGAGAGGGTGGTGGATACATGGAACAGCCTTCCAGTTGAAGTAGTAGAGGCTAAAACAGTAATTGAATTTAAGCAGGCATGGGATAGGCATAAGGCTATCCTAAACAAAAGATAAATCCAGGTTAAGTATCCATGTAATTGGGCAGACTAGATGGGCCGAAAAGGTTCTTATCTGGCGACATTTTTCTATGTTTCTATTTAAAAAATGAAGTTATACTGACATGGAGAGAAAGTGGGTAACTCCCCTTGAAGTGTAAAGTGGTTATAATGCTCTGAGGATCTTAAGATAAAACATGCGCACATCATGGAGTTTGCTGCTTCTTGTTAGACTGCATCAACACTAGATATTGTTTATTTTAAATATCCATTTTTTTCCTCCCTTTAAGCATGCACCTGCAATACAGGCTTGACGTGAAGAATGTTCACCTTAAAACATGCATAATGAGACCACAGTAACCTACTTAAATCCAATTACAAAACACAACCAACCTTAAGATGCAGAAACTGAAGGGACAGATCTGTCCAAGTCTTCCTTTTTTATAGATTTTATTTGGTTTACATAGTTTGATACAACCTTTTTGCATATAGTGTAAGCACTCACAGCTAAACTTGTTCATAAATCTATCCTTTCCAATTGGCAAACTGCACCACATTAAAGGGATGTTGTAGCGGAGGAAAAAAACACACTTGCTGGTTTTAAAGTGCAATGGTCTCCCATACAGGTGATCAGAAGATTCAGACAAACTAGCAGTGCAGGTTACTGTGCCAAGGGTTGCTCCAGGTTGGCAGAACCCTGTAGGCAAGTGTAACAGATGTACTTTAAAACAAAATGACACCACATCGTAACACACTGCCAGCACATACACAAATTATCTTACAGGCAATATACTCGCAAGTCAAAGTTTGGTTATAACCCCATTTGAGATTAACCACGACTGCAAAAGGGCTGCGCTTTAAACTGACACGAGGCTCTAATCCAGGGACCTCAAACACAGCCCCCCCCCCAGATGTTTTTGCCTACAAGTCCCAGAATGCTTTGAATGCAATAGATGGCAAGGGAATCGTGGGAGTTGTAGTTCAGAAACATCAGGGGGGCCGGAGTTTGAGACCCCCTGCAAAATCCAACCCAGGTGTAAATTTATCAAGAGTTGTTGTAAATTTCTCCACCTCCCTTGCCTTTTAAAGATTAAGGCCGGTTGCACATGAGAGCACTCAGCTTGGCAGGAACGTCCGTGAGAGTTGACGTTCCTTCCACTCGACGTGCGCCTGGGCCCCCCGCAAGCGTGTGACCGGTCCCATCACAGCATCACATGGCTGCGACGGGTGCCGGAAAGTGCATCAAGTGCGCTACTGTGCACCGGGCCTAAGGCTGGCTGTCCACTGGCACTGTATTCGTGCGACGGTGCTGTCAAATATTGTCTGAAGTCGTCCAACTGATCCCACAACCTGCAGGTGAATCATCCCTCTTCCACTGCCTCAGACCACCAGACGATTTCAGATGATTTGAAACAGACTAGCGATCTTTCCCATTTCAATGGGATTTATTGGGCGATTGATACAATTTACATTTAAAAAAAATGAATTGCATAGTTAAACCGCGGTGCCGCAGCAGGGAAATTGCCCCATAGAGAAGTGATTCAATTTGACAGCCCATAGGATTCAATGTAAAAAATATTTTTGTTGTTGGTCAACAGATTTTCATCCCCAGCAAAAAGCCTATTTTTTTTTTTTAGATTAAATTTTTTTGCCTTTTTCCTTTTGCGAAACACATCTCTTTCCCTCCCCCATGCTGGCTGCATTCAGGGTTGCTGTCCCTGCTACTGAAAGCCAATCCCCTCCCCAGCCTTCAGTGAGGGTTGTTTTTGTTTTTGCATCAGCTGGGGCTGTCCTGGGCAGGTTTTTTTTTTCCTCTCCCCGCAGCAGGTCTTCCCTCCCCCTCTTCATTCAGCTGCCTTCACGAACTCTTCCCATGGAGGATCCCGATCAGCCAATGGCGTTGTCCAAGTTTACAACAGCGGTCAGTTCACGCGGAGGTTGAAATACATTTCGTTTCACTAGAATATCCTTTCACATCCAAAAAAAGATTTAGACGGCGACACCCCCATATAATAGTGAAAAAAACTGATACACACAGAAGTCTGAGAAGTGACAGTCTTAATTGCCTTTTGATATTAACTAGAAAGTAAAGTTTCCCTTCTCACGCTGCTAAAGTTCAAATCCCTTTCTATAAAGTGACAGCATGTCTCAACACCTTAACACAAACGTTGCCTGTGCCAGTCCTGAAAATGGCAACGCTAATTTAAAGGGACTGATTTTCCTCAATCCAGTTTCAAAGTGTCCCTGAGACACCATAACTGATACTGAGATGGATGTAACAGATCTGAGCAGGCTTGGTACATTAGATCAGTGGTTCCCAACCACAGTCCTCAAGTACCCCCAACAGGCCAGGTTTTCCAGCTATCTGAAGCACAGGTGATAGGATTCGCTGCTCAGTGATTGCAGGGTTTAGTCGGCATTTCCCCATAGTAATCCTTAAAACTGGCCTGTCGGGAACCACTGCATTAGAGGATTTCTAGACAGATGTAACATTAGGATTTCGCTGTCCAACAATGTAACGCTCAGGAAAGGAGCACCGAGCATGCACTCACTTCTCATACTACAGCCCAGGACGCAGTCGCCCTGTGATACGTTCAGCCCCAGGTGGTTGGTTTGTCCGATAGTGGAGAATCTGTTGAAGCAAACTGCAGGTAAGCTGGAAAATAACATGTGCTTCTCTACGAGCAGAAACGCATCACTGAAAAGACAGGAGTAAATACTAGAGAAGGCTTAAATTTCATGAATAGCTGAACAAGTGCAACTATTTCAGTTCAGTCTCTAATGGAGAGATGCGAGTCTGTGTGCAGGAACATATGTAAAGGCACCTTACACCATCAATGCTGCAACCGCGTCCAAAACGGTGTGACCTGATCTACTTTTATCAGGAAGGGTGCCAAGGTGTGTGATGTTTTTGTGTGGAGATATGCATTGGATTCTTTTTTCACTTGAGAGAGATCAAGATCGAAACACTTGACTCCTCAAGATGGCGTTGTCAGCAGGACATGAGTCTGACTGTCAAAGATAGCGACCGCTGGAGACGGATTGGTTCCAGACTTGCAAGTCGTTCCTTCCGGGGGTAACAGAAACATTTGGGAGAAGATCACCAACCAAGGAAATGGATGTGCGTTCCTCGGTAGGACGCGGCGCAACATGCGTATTTGGGACTTTGTGAACATTGTTTCCAATTAAAATCAATACAGCTGTTATATAATATCATGTAAATGTTAAGCAAATATAACTGCATTGTCTTGTTAGGAACACATTACCACATGAAAGACTTCATCAGGGATAAAGACGAAACGCATTGGATTTTGTTCCAACCTTTTATTTTATGTTATTTTAAATACATTTTCTACTGGAGATCCGCTGGCTTGCCATTTCTTCATATACAAGATTCCTGTAATACCGGTTGGTGAACAAACCGAAAGGAGTTCCCTGGCGATATCCCAGACGGTTGGATTTCAGGAGGTTACTCATTTCAACCAGGAGAGGGTAACAAAGAACCCGTGATGTGCCTATGTTGAATTTTACATTCTGTGTGTGCCATTCTAGCAGGGGCTAGATTACTTCTATTATGTATCTGCACTATGTCTGTTCTACTTTGTTTTCTGCCGTGTTCTTCATGGTATTAAATATGCAAAGGGTTAAATATAGCCAGTGCCCCTCCCCGCGGCTTAGATCTGAGAGATTCATGTATTTAAGAATGTAAACGGACGTAACGATAAACAAGCAAAGGATTCCACCTGCAGAAAGTCAGAGCTTTTTCATTCATGGGAAGAAGGGGTGTAAGACCAGTGATTTGTCTCCGGCAGCACCAAGTGGAGTGATGGAGTGACTGAAATGTACAACCTATAATAAAAACTACTCTAAAACCAGGCGTGTTATTGCCCATTTCCTTCATATTGGGCAGTGCGGGTAAGTGCTCGGTAACATTGTATGGTTTGTGTCATTTTGTTCTAGTTCTACTTTTTGATCACACAAGTTAAAAAAAAAAACGTAAAAAACATTTAAAACGTTGACCTGTGACTGAAACGTAAACATAAAACACTTTGTAAGAAGCAGTCCAATGTTCTGAACCCAAAAGGTTAGGAAGAGCTAGCTTGCTCAATAAATAAAAAGCGAATATACAGGCCTTGGCATCGGCATGCCTGGCACGTTTTCGTGTTGGTTTCGAGACTGGTCACACTTTTGAAGAGTCTCCTGTTGGAGGAACGGCAGACTGGAATTCCACTGCCGAGTATTTCACTGCAATGTTAAAAATGAGACTGTATTAGACAGACCTAGCTAGCCCATAGATCACCGATTATGCAGACTGAAGCCACATGGGGACACAGTCCCACATATCTTGGGGTCCTATTCAATGAGTGTTAATCTGTGAGCGCGAGATCACTGCTCTACTGCTCCCCGTAACCCACAAGTACAAGTGGAATAATAATCGGTTTATTCAAATATGAGCACCAGGCATTTTATACCAAGTGCTGCTACAATGAGCGGTGGCAGTCGCCATTTGTGCCATACACGCCAGAGTCCATAGGAGTTACAATTACATGTATTTATAAAAGCACTAACAAGTTCTGTAGCGCTGTACAATGGGTGAGACAGAATAACATGTCCATACATGTTAAACACACAGATTGTAAGCTCTCAAGCAGGGTTCTCTCTCCTACTGTTCTAAGAGGAGAGGGGTGACACTGGGTGAGGGTAAACCAAGCATGTGAAGTTGTGGGGTGCATGTGGAAAAATGGCGCAAGAAATGTACAGTAGGGGAATCCTTGAGTGAGCCGATAGGCTTCTCTAAAGTGATGTATTTGGAGTTGGATTCTAAAAAAGGAAACAGGGAGCCAGTGTAAAGATTGACAAACGGGTGAGGTTTGGGCGGTGAGTTGTGTGAGCCTGGCTCAGGTACTGCTAACAGACTGACGATGGAGAATCTGGGATCTCTTCAGGCTAGAGAGATGAAGGTTACAGTAGTCAAGGTGGGAGATAGCTTGGATGAGTTGTGCAAGATCTTGTAAATGAGAGAACACACAGGTTTCTGCAGAATGACAACTAGGAACCATATTGGGGTGAGGATCTTTGAGCCTGGTAGGTGGGTCTAGATGCTGGGTTTTATTTTGTTATAAAGTGATTTTGCACCAGAAAGCTCTATACCAGCTTCATGGGAGGTGCAATTGCATTTTTCACTCTTATGAATGACATGCCATATGGAATGGTTGGTATTTGTGTGTTTTGTATTCTATGCAAAGTATAGAACGTGCAAACAAGCTGAATGAAATAAAGCCCAGCGCTAACACACGTTGCCAACTGACTTGAAATAGCAAGTGATGCAGTAATGATTGCACAAGGACCCACAATAATTGCTGAGCGTCACACAATCGTTACTGCTGCTAATGGAACAGAGCCCTGTGTGTGTGCAAAGAGTGATCCTATGCAAACTGCTCCCTGGTGGGCCAATCGCTGGCTGGAGGTGGTAGAGACTTGAGTGCACCCTTTGCGCACTGACGTGCCCTCCCAGTTTTAAATGGCTGGCTGGCTTGTTAGGGGGAAAAAAGAAACCCTCCCATGCCAGTGTGACAGTGATAAAGTACATCACAAACCAGACGGTTTCTCTTTGATGAAAAAGTTACAAGAACAAGTGCGGGTAGAGGCAGTGAAGAGTGACACAGAATATCTATCCAATGCATATAACCCGAGGCCCCAGGCACAGCTCTGCATAGATTTACATTCATTTATTTAGAATCTCTGCGTCAGGATTCTTTCCAGTTTAAAGTGATACACATTCACGCATATAATCCCCCCCACCACAATACCTGGAGGCTCTTCGCATACTACACCTTCGGCTTGTTCTCCCTTCACATATTCTGCGTTCAGGCTTTCTGTAAGATGAAGAATCGGAACAATTCATTGACTTTGGAATTTATTAAAATCGAGACCCCATCGCTACATCATAGAGGTGAGAGATTGCTCGATTTACTCTTATTCCATGTACCTAGAAAGGCAAGCTTCCAGATGAAACCCCCTCCCTGTGATCAGCAGCTAAAAACATTACAAAGAAGCCGATGCCTGGACGGGGAGGAGACCACATTAATTAGATGTGAGGAGCCCAAGCACCATATTAGATTGCTTCTCCAATACCCCCAGAGACATGTAATGGTTATGTGGCAGAAACATACAAGGTACATTGGTAAAGTCTTTCCCTGCAGGAAGGACAAGCTAAATAAACCAAGCAGCCGGCCACAATGTACAAACATATAACAGCCCATAATGTTATTACACTAATTCACAACATTCATTTTCTAGCTCTATAAATACATAAAATCTGCATACGCTGCTGCAGCTGCTGCATGTAGGCCTAGCCGTGCAGAGGGCGCTTTAATACGCTCAGTATACACGTCATGTTTTCAAAATGCAAAAATACTAATTATATATGTGTGAAAACACTAAAGGATAATGAAAAGACCTGCATTAAAGCATTACATGAATTATGGAAGATGATGCATTCTATTTATTTATGTGTTTTTTTATACTGAATTCCAGTGATGTGCTGGATGCCGCTGCTGGATGGCGACAGAATATTGTTTGCAGGCTGTCAGTATCGCATTACTAAAGCCTCGCGGCATAAGCGGCACGTTTCTTTATGGCTCATTGGACATTTCTATTCCCAGGATAAAAGCATTGTTCCACAGACTAGGAGATTCCTTCATGAAAGAACCCTGTACACCGCCGTGTGCTGCTCTGGATCCTTGCATTGCATATACTGGATGAAATATGTGCAGCATGACGCAAGGCTCGGGAAATCGATTGAAGGACCGCTATGGAAAGTCTGTTGATAGACATAGATCTATGAGCGAAAGAGACACGCACGTACAGAGAGCGCGCGTGAAAGAGCAAGAGCGCGCGTGAAAGAGCAAGAGCGCGTGAAAGAGCAAGAGAGAAAGAGCCACACAATGAGAAAGCCACACAATGAGAAAGACACACAATGAGAGAGCCACACAATGAGAAAGACACACAATGAGAGAGACACACAATGAGAGAGACACACAATGAGAGAGACACAAAATGAGACAATGAGAGAGACACAAAATGAGAAAGACACAGAGACACGCAGAGAAAAACAGGGGAGAGATGCAGAAAGAAAAACGCACACACACTGACACAGGCATAGAGAGAACGAGTCACGCACTGAGAGTCAAACAGAACAGGTTTTCCATTTATATGCATTTTGTACATACATTAGTTGATGTCGAGATCTGGTTTTGCCATAAATTATAATTAGAGGTTTTGTTTCCCACTTACAGCAGTGCAAAATAAAAACCATTGTTCACATCTACCTACAGTGGGAGATTAAAGGCTTGATTTCCCGTGTATCAAAACTGGACATTGCACCTTTTTTCCCTCAATATTGCTGAATTTGAAGAAAAACAAATCTAACAGGTATTCCATCAGTTTGTCTGTCTCGCTTTACAAGTTCCCATATAATCCCTTTATCAATGTGTCAACATACACGTTCCATAGATTCATTGAATCTACACTTCGTTTTTTCCTGCATGGCATTTCTGACACAATGAACCTGCACACCACATGTGGTGGCGAGAATACATTTTGGTTTTTATTTTACTCTTCTGGTAAAGCTCCATTGATCTATTCTGCTCCTTTCAGAGAGGTCCAGCAGCACAGCGGTCTACCAAAAAGGCCCCCTGAAACGGCAAAAAACAAACCTGACCACCTGGGTTTTTATGCTTTGTGAAAAAAATGCTCACACATGCCTGGACAGGATGGACGGTGAGATTTATTGCTCCACACAGAAAGCACAGCACCTCGTCCTTTCCCCAAAAGCAAGGGTGCCACTGCCAGGTCGGACAGGTTTTCTGGGCACAGGTTACCATTTCTTGCAAATGGAAAGCACAACGAAGGAAGGCGCTACCCTGCAGTATGTATAAGTCATATGCGGTGTGAAAAGGCAGCTTATCTGGGATTCTTTATTTCCCTCCGGCAGCCGATGATTTCTACATACGGCTCGTTTCCATTCCTCCTGCACAGACTTGAATCCACGAGATGTGCCTAGGTAAATATGGTCGATCTGGCGACCCTACCTCAAATTAGGAGCCGTTTATAGTGTGGTATATACATTTTATACTTACGCTGTATACTGAAGCAAAATTTCTTCTTTTGATAGGAAATATAACTCACTACTGCTCCGAGTAAAGCCATAGCCAAACCACTCGCAACTCCTGCAATGGTTACAGGCTCCGCTGAGCCACCTGCAAAACACAGAAAATGCCACGTAACACATACAGATGCCCACTGTGACAACCAGCTGCAGAGATATTATGTGCAGGTCAGGGCTACATTGTCATTAAATAGAAGTAACGTCTCAAAGACCTATTGAGGTAAATAAAACTTTGATCCAGCTGGAAAGGTTTCTACCCTACGAGGGGCTTTCTCAAGCCCATAGGGTGTCAAAGGGTGATATAAAGCAAATTGCACGATAACCACATACAGTATAATCATTTATTGATTCCCCATTAACCTGTACAGAAAAACAACATCTTGTAATTTCATCATGGTGCTGGATACACATATACATTTTGGCAAATCTGTTGCAAACAAGACAGTCTACAAAAAGCATACAAAAGGAGCTATCCAGGGCATGCCATGCCAGGCAGCTACCATGGCTTGTCCTGCTTGGCACCAGGCCGATCCGACCATGTGGTTTGTACGGTTTTGGATTTCACCATTTTCTTTCGGTTCTGCCTTTCTGACTATATTGCATATAAAAGGATTAAATTGGAAAGACGTGAAGAGAAAGCTTAATACAACCTTTTGTCTGAAGCCGGCCGGCTCCGTTAACGCCAATGATAGTTTTATTCTACCAAGCTGATTTGTTTTATATTACCCATTGTTGAATACAAATGGAATTTTAAAGCCCGTATTGCAACTTTATCACCCACCTGTGTCAGAATTATCACCATCAGCTGAGTGTCCGCCGGCGCTGCCGCCACCTCCACCCCCACCTAGACAAAGAAATGCCTTTTTATTATACGGTGAAACGCAAGGTGACTGAAGTGGCTATAGTCCGAGACAGAAAATAAAATCATTTTATGTGTTGCAGGAAGCCTATGGGTACATTTTTCAAATGGGTTTGGGTCGAAATCCCAACAAGATTCCCAAATGCCAACTTCCCGACGGTCAACTTTCCGACAGAACAAGTGCCCAACATACCAAGTTCCCGACGCAGACAACTCCAACGGCCAACATTCCGACAAATATCCCGACGGCCAACTTACAGACATCCAAAATCCCAAAGGTTAACCCTCACCCTCTAACCCTAACCGTCTGATTTTGGATGTCAGGAAGTTGGCCGTCAGGGAGTTTTCTGTGTCAGGAACTTGGTATGTTGGGCACTTGTTCAGGCGGGAAGTTGGCCGTCCGTATGTTGGCATTCAGGAACCTGGTTGTCGGGATTATGTCCGGCACCCTTTTCAAACCCTTTCTCCCTCACAAACCGGATCCGAGTTATTTCTGTGTATGGCCAGAAATCTCACTACATCTTCATATTTCTATAAGGCGAATCACACACTCCATCCTCAGTCTCATCCGTCTGTCTCATTTTTCTCTCCACCACTACGTTCGTCCACTTTCCCTTACAGTACAGTGTATTGTTTTTTCCACCCCCTTGAGTCTTTCACCAGTTACAGCAGCCCCCACATAGAGCAACCCCGGCATTTTATGTCCACAACCAACCTCTCAGGCCACCTCTTTAAGTCACCCGTCCCACACCACCTCTGGTTTCTTTCTCCAATCTTCTGCAACCTTTCCCACTGTCTTTTTGTCCTCCCATTATTCCTGGTGTTGTGGCCTTTTCTCCAACACTTGAAAGATCAGTAGGTATAAAGATCCACTGGGAATCATTCACAAAAAGCCACCCTCCCTGCAAATAATCTAATGGTTAAGACGCAAGAAACAAAGAATTCCTCTAGTGCTGGAAATCTCGCTGTCCCTTCCTTTGCGGTGCATTCTTCTGTCACTTAAAGACACACACAGGGTTATCTCCACCAGCTGAGGTGTGGGCAATGCACTCTCACAGTACGGTTACTACAGACAATCTACCTAAAAGACCCCCAATAGCCTCGCTGCTCAGGGTCAAAGGGACTCAACCAAAGCATGAAGGTCTATAGATGGATCGTGGAAATGTGTACATAGACAAGCTCTCTACAATACCTTTCTTTTTATCCGGGCTGTAGCCACCACCACCAAGGATGTCTTCTAAATCAGAATCCGTAAAGTCTGTAATAAAACCGTTAAATGATTAGTCCGCAGAATTAAAGAACCATTAAGTCTCCTAACGAGGAAGACTGAGTAGACACATTTCACAGTGACATCTTCTATACCAGTGATGTTGAACCTCGACACTGCAGAAGTTTAGAAACTACATGTTCAATGACGCCCCAACAGCTTTAAGACTGGATAGGTATTGTGCAACAGATGGGTACCAAAGGTTTTTTGGAACTAAGTTCACATCACGATTTTATAACGCCCATTTTTACAAAATAAATATTTTTTATTTTTTTTGAGTGCCCCTCTAAGAATCAGCAGAGCCGACAGGTCCAGCACGTGTGACCAGTAAAAAATTTATTTAGAAAATCCACATTCTTAAAAAAAATTGAGTGACCTCAATTTCTGTAAAAAAAAAAAAAAAAAAAAAAAAAAATCTAGTGACTGCTAATGTTTGACTGTTTATCAGAGATCCACAATACCAAGGCATTATTTTCATCCCGTGTTTAGTAACTGGTCATGTGGGCAGCAGCCATCATTTACTATGGAAACTATTCAGAGTGATGTGTAATGCTATTCAACAGAGAAAAGGTCAAATGCAGCATAAAAGACCCATTGTGGATTCAGATGAAGTAGAAAACACAAACATGTTGTAATCATAAGTAAAATTAATATAGAAAATATGCAGATTTTTTATGAACACATCACATATAGGCAAGAAAGATTAATAGGCGGGGGGTTGCTTAATTAGTTTGCACACAGCAAGGAGAAGGAATGCGAGGATACAGCGGTGAGGTTAGATTGGAAAATTAAGTACACACGTTAAAGTATCACCAATAGTAGAAATCAGCCCAATAAATTACTGTCAGGAACAATGCTTGTAGTATTCACAATGAAGTGTGCACTCACCAACCCAATGAAACCTCCAGGGTGGGCAACCAAACTGACAACTCCAGGACAAAAACCACAGAATGTCCAGCCACTCAAGCATAGGTCCATGCAGGAGCCTTTATTCACAACATAAACGACATTCATTTCAACCCCAAATTGAGCCTTTCTCAATTAAGAAATTTAGATTTTTAAGAATGTCGATCACCCTTCATAAAGTTGGACCAAGTGCAGCACCTGACAATGTCTTCCACAGCATAATCACAAGAACAGCAGAAGCATCGCATCTACACTACAATATGAACTGGAATACAAAAGTGTGGGAATTCTCAAGTGTAATAATGCAGCAACACCGTCACCCGTGTAACGCCCCGTCACCCTATACAATATAGAAACACCAAAGTAGGTGGTTGAGCAAATCATAACATCTTGATGAAGATCAGTCGAAACACGATGTGTGAGGATTAAGAGACAATATTGTTCTGTTATTATTTTTTGCGTTCTATCCCTGGCTGCAATAAATGAGGATTACAGAACTTTACGACGACTAATGGATCCTTTACCCGGCTGTGCATCTCTGTCTTCAGTGAATGGAGAGTGGAAACCAACGATTCCAGAACAGGGCAACATCACATGTTATCTGTACGACCACCCAATTTTCTGTTTCTACAACATCGAATGGATCAAAATGATCTTTCAAATGGATTACTTCTCTTTTATAAAGTCTGTATTAATACCCAATCCTAGTCTGCTGCTTTACAAGAACAAAATCGGCATAGAAGCACCAACAGCATAAACTTAGTGGAAACCTAGGTGCTGGAGGCTCAGTACAGAAATGGATACTTTGTCATCCAACTAAAAGAACAGGTAACACTACCAGGCATTGCACCAGCCTGCTGTTTCTGCCAGCTGGCACAACAAAAAGGTGTGAATGGCCACGATGTGGCACGTAAAAGTCATACATTGAATAGTAATTACTGGAGTCAGAGGAAGCAGAAACCCAGAAGAACAGGGAATAGGTGAGTAAAAGAGACACACAGCCAGAGGTTTTTGCCACAACAGGAGCTTCTTACCACCATCCCTGGCAGGACTGTCTCGCTCTTTAACCTTGGAACCTATCGCCATGAAAAACCCATCATCAATTCAAAAGTAGTTTAAAAAATACAAAACATAAACCTGGACCCTCCAGATGTTTTGGAACTATGTCTCCCATGATGCTCATCCACTCATAAGGTTGGCAAAACCTCAAGTGAAATGAAGTTGCAAAACATCTGGAGGGCCCCAGCCGCTGACCCCTGCATTGAGTGTTTGCAGAAGGTGTATCCCATGCACATTGTATTAGGTTTATTGCCATACAGTTATTCTTTATGAAGTTCCTCTCGGTTTTATCCTAGATGCATCCCTTTGTCATTTTAAGTCTATATTGACGTTATAATTTCTGACACATTCCTCATTCATTGAATCCACAGAGCAGGATTCCTGGGATAAAGGTTTTAGAAACCCCTCTAAAAGAAAAATATTAATTTTATTCCAAATCTACTCTTTACCTGTATTGCCCACTTTGCAGTTTCAAAACCAACTCCCCTTAACGCTCGTGGAACACGGGATTACCAGCCACAGATTTTGTACATCTATCCGTTAGGTTATGCAGCGTGCCACGCAGCAATTTCCATTTACGAGTGCTGGGGATGCGGTTAAGCCACTGCACAGCGATAAAGCTCTTACAGGAGCCCAGAATTTCCGTGGAGAACCCCGATTTCACCACTGCTGGGGTTCTCCGAGTGAATTCCCATCCAGAGCATTATTATTAGGATAAAACTGATCTTTAACTCAAAACAGAAACTACAGTGCGTCCTTTTATCCTAACAAATCCGTAACCTTATTAAAAACTACAGAGACAAAATAAAATCACATAAAGGCCTCAGATTTATTTTAGCACAGAGGATGAAACCCTAAAATATTCACTGCATTTTGGTCAATTTTTAACCTCTTCTGTAACTAGTGATTTTCCTAAAAACCTCTAGCAGGACCCAGTGGTATCATGAAAAAATATGCACAGCAAATATACACAGGGGTGTCCCACTGTATCCGGTCTATTCAATAAAGGGTGAAGTCAGGAGAATGACTGGAGAAGTGAAAAATCTAGGTAAAAAATAAATAAATATAGCCAAACCAGAAAAATTCTTCCATTTATTTCACTTTCCAAATCCGCTATATGGACTAGATTGCTCTTTTGTTGTGTCAATTCTCCAGGAAGGAAAACGTATCTCAAAAGCTTTTCAAACCATTTCACCACATCGGCCGTCATGTCCAATCTGTTGCCATTTCAGGGGCACATTCTGGAGCCTGTGTGACAACAAATTTCATTTGCAATAAACTCCTTTTCGTTACTAGGACCAGACCAGACCAAGTATACACCAGCTTGGATCACCTGCAGGAAATTTTGAAGATCCACTTTACTCAAAAAAAGATAATAAACGGGGGTAACCAGGGGTTTATTAAATGGATACCAAATATTGCACAGATTGGATTAGAATAGAGGCAAAGTCTTCATATCATTCGATTGAAATGTGGATCGTCTCACCATTTACTCAAAACAGACCTTATAATCTATAACAATGATTGGTTTACTGAATGGGATCTCAATTAAACCAGAGAGGAAATCAAAAGGTGGCCGGGGAGCTAGAATTCTGTAAAGGGGTGAACTTTATGGACTCTTCAACATAAATAACAATTCCCCCTCCTCTCTTTGCTCTGTCCTTTCTATAATATGAATACCCCTCTATTAATATGGCAGAGTCTTGTACTTTTGGGGTTAACCATGTTTCTGTGAGCGCAATGATTTTGGGTTTGTAATAGCAACACCAAGCCTGTACATACTCGCCACCAAGGACATACTTGAAAAGGAGAGAAATCTCAATGTATCCTTCCTGGTAAAATCCTTTCTCAAAAGTAAATAAAAAAATTCCATATTGAGAAGCCCTCGAGAGTAAACATTCGGATGTCTTCTAACACAGCAAGTTATTGTGAAAAATGACAATACTCAAAACGCATATTTCCAATTTCTAATAGTCATACCTCTTCCTTTTGGATCATTCTTATCATCTAAGGCATCAGCCAAGTCAAAATCATTTGGAGCTTTCAAAGAAAAGAAAACCTTTTAGATCCAATTTTTTTTGATGACTAAATAACACCAACATATTATAATTAAAATGCCACAACATAAAAAAACAAACTCAAAGTGAAAGTGAAGGGAAGATGATATTTATGTATTATACAAAACATTGCCTCTTCTAAAACAACAACAAATAATTCTGGTGTATCCCCTTTGTTCAAACATAAGGGAATCCATAGCTTTTAAGTCAATCCTGAGATAAAAAACCAATACATAACATTTGTTGGAAACATGTAGCTAATTAAAATGTTGGTCAAATTGGCAGTTTTACATAAAGAGGGGCAACAGATAAAAATATAGGAAATTTGCCTAATTTCCCATTTTTCATGCATTTGTTCATCCTTTACAGAAATATTGCTGTGACGAAAAGTTCTAAACACGAGATCTGGGTTGTCAAACCCCGGCCCCCAGATATTTCTGAACTACAACTCCTGATTCTCTGGCCATCTGTTGCGTTCCACACAGCCCGACTACTTAAAAGGACACTACACACCCTTATCGCTTTGGCTTCAAGATTGTCAAGCTAATGGAAGAATTTCAAAGTCCAGCTCTTTTGGAATTAAATGAGCAACTCTCCATGTTGTCATTAATATTGTATAAAAAAAATTTTTTTTTAAAAAAAGATACAATTTCCCAAACGTTCTAGTTTGTTTTTGACAGCCACCAAAATAAAAAGTCAGCATGTTAAAAACAAGCATTTTCTTCATTTACGGGCATTATTTCCTACCATTTATTCCTAACACATAGGGCCCTATTCCAAGGTTCTTGTAAACGTATTAATTATTGTCATCATTTATATAGCGCCAATAGTTTCTGCAGTGCTTTACAATAAAAACAAAGGGAACGAGATACAGATAAACGGACATAGGATGGAAACAAGAGGCGTAGAGGTCATAGGAGCTTACAATCTAGAGGAGGAGCGTACTATCAAGGTATATGGAGTTGTAAACTTAACTTTGGAATATGGGCTATAATCTTTCCATATCAAGTGCCTATGACATTCACTGGCTGTGTGACGCCATTTCTGATGGGGTGGAGTATTTTTATTGTTATTGGAGGTTCAGGGTGTTGACTGGTAAGTAATGATAGATGAAGCAGTGCGCACACCTCTCACCATCCCTGGAGACGGGATATATATAAAAAAAAGTGCAACAGGTAAGCAAAGTGCATGTATCTAAAGAGGGAGAAGCCAGTTGATGCTTTTTAAAGAGGAATACTCACTAAATGTAGAGAATTCTGTTTGTAATTTAGTAAAATGCTTGTTTAAGACAAGTGGATTTAGAGAGGTTGAAAACCCATGAGGAAAGTCCAGCTAATGCCCTGAGTAACTCTGATGGAATAATGTATTGATTCATTTACTGCATAGCATTGAATATTATTAAACATGCTGTAAATAGTGTGATGGTAAAGCGGTGTTTAATGCTATTGTTTAAATATCCTCCTCCCCAACATCACAGCGCTCTTTAGTGGACACCCCGTAAAACGTGCGTCCTGGGTCTGTTTATTAGAATATATCATTCCATGCCTATTATTGACAGAGACAAAAAAAAAAAAAAATAATGGGGCAAACCTCTACATCATCACACACGCATCAAAAATCATTTGTGTGAACTAAAGCATTGCAGAAAGGAAAAAAAACAAACCATTAATTACGGAGGGATTTGATTCTCTTACCTGGCTTATTTCCTGGGTTTTTGGGTTTATCTGTAGCCAAAGAATACGGATCATTAAGTAGATCATCAGCACATCTAAAGCTCTATAATTATTACAGGGGTTTCAGAGGTTGGAATCCTGTAACATCGACAGTGAAGAAGTGGCAGGAACTGACGCCCTGATCACAGAGACAAAGTGAGGTCTAGTACACCAGTTGTGTCTTACCTGGCTTTTTCGGAGGTGGTCTTGTGACTGGTCGTGGGGGCTTTGTAGTGGGCTTGCTTGGAGTGTCAAAAAAGTCCGACAAATCAATATCACCTACACAGGGACATTACAAGAAACTAGTAAACCCAAGGCTTATTTCCCAACTCATTGGATTGTTCTTAAAGCGACTCTCAGGCCACCATGACCATTTTATTCTTTAATTTCATTTAAAATGTTCATGGTGAGCTCAATGACACACACACACACACACCTCAGGTGTCCCAGACGACTGACAGCCTTCAAAACAGAGGGTTTTGCTCAAACCTGAAGGCTGTCAATCTGTTCGCACAACTGCCTCTCATGGTTCAGGGCAGCAATATACAATACAACTCTGCATTTGCATAATATTTAACCCCTTCAGCTTCTCTCCCCACCCTGGTTTACATTAGAGTAGCTTTTTAAAAGGTTTCCAGTGTTCTAGAAACATAGAAAAATGTCGTCAGATAAGAACCTTTCGGCCCATTTAGTCTGCCCAATTACATGGATACTTTACCTGGATTTATCTTTTGTTTAGGATAGCCTTATGCCTATCCCATGCCTGCTTAAATTCAATTACTGTTTTGGCCTCTACCACTTCTACTGGAAGACTGTTCCATGTATCCACCACTCTCTCAGTAAAATAATGCTTTCTAATGTTACTTTTAAACCTTTGCCCCTCTAATCTAAGACTATGTCCTCTTGTTTTGCTACTTTGTTTCCTTTTAAATATACTCCCTTCCTCTACCTTGTGGATTCCCTTTACGTATTTAAATGTTTCTATCATATCTCCTCTGTCTCGTCTTTTTTCCAAGCTGTACATGTTAAGATCATTAAGCCTTTCCTGGTAACTTTTCTCCTTCAAGCCGTACACCATTTTAGTAGCCCTTCTCTGAACTCTCTCGAAGATGTCTATATCCTTTTGGAGATACGGTCTCCAGTACTGCACACAGTACTCCAAGTGAGGTCTCACCAGTGCCCTGTACAGTGACATGAGCACTTCCCTTTTCCTACTGCTAATACCTCTCCCTACACAACCAAGCATTCTGCCAGCATTTATAGCTTTGTACTGCCATCGAATACACAACGTGTGTATGTTGCCTCAAACAGTAGTTGATCAGATTAAGGCCATTCACTATATGCTGCAAAAGGGGTGAAATACAAAGGGGGCTGCCCAGGAAGCCCGATCACCAAAGAATAAAGTATAACACCTTAACTATCCACAGCAAAACAAAGCACCCGAATACAGAAGCGGTCTCCTCAATGGCCAATTGTCTGCAGAAGCTTGCCCTTTGCTTTCCATAGACTAAATGGGTCTGCTAGCTTTTATCCTCAAAGTTCATAGTGCCCCCCCACCCCGTCAGAATCTGTAAGCATACCCCCTTTCAGTCAAAACTTATGACAAAGCAACCCTAGTTGCCCAGCATCATCGGCCAAAGATCTGTGAATGTAAGGATCTACAGCGACGTGTAAATATGGAGTCACACAGTGTCGTTGGCCACACAATACTTTCTGCACAAAAACGCAATGATGCTCACAGTTGCAGCAAGGTGGCAACATGCAGGGAGATCAACAACAGGTTATAGGCCCATCGGGTTTTGTAACTCTTGTTAACAGAACACTGTAATCCCCCGGCACATGGCTGAAAATGATAAAGATATTATCACAAACTATAATTTGATCTCACCTGTTTTTTTTGGAGGTGGCCTGGGGGGCTGCGTAGTGGTCTTACTTGGAGTGTCAAAGAAGTCTGACAAATCAAAGTCATCACCTGCTGCAAAGAGACCTTGACATCACACGGATATGTCTGGATACAATACATACATTAACTGCACTCCGAGAGCAGGCAATAGTAAGGCTTTAAACAGCTTTATATAGCACCAACAGATTGGGAAAGAGACACACAGGTACAGGGAAAGAGACACACAGGTACAGGGAAAGACACACACAGGCAGGGCCGCCATCAGGGCATTACAGCCCATGCTGCAGTAAGGGGCCCGGGCACTGGGGGGGCCCGCCGACAGCAGCTACATTTACTTTAGGCCGCAGGCCTCGGAGGAGGTGCTGCAGCCTACCTGGGCCCCGGCCGCCTGCGAGCAGAGACTCCAAGATGGCGGCCGGTGGCTGACGGGCCCCCTCTGATGAGGTCAGAAAGGGCGCGCCAGACTTCTGCCCATCATCTGTATTCTGCAGCGCTGGGAGTAAGTGGTCATAAATGTCACTTCCTCCCAGCGCTCCATGATGCACATGCTGCTGCGGAGAGCACCGGCACCCAGGTAATTTGGGAGGGGGCCAGGGGTGAAATATACTGAAAAAACAAAGGAAGAGGAGGAGTGGTGAAATAAAATTAAAATGGAAGAGGAGGAGTGGTGAAATAAAATTAAAATGGAAGAGGAGGGGTGGTGAAATAAAATTAAAATGGAAGAGGAGGGGGGTGAAATAAAATGGAAGAGGGGGTGAAATAAAATGGAAGAGGGGGTGAAATAAAATGGAAGAGGGGGTGAAATAAAATGGAAGAGGGGGTGAAATAAAATGGAAGAGGGGGTGAAATAAAATGGAAGAGGGGTGAAATAAAATGGAAGAGGGGGTGAAATAAAATGGAAGAGGGGGTGAAATAAAATGGAAGAGGGGGTGAAATAAAATGGAAGAGGGGGTGAAATAAAATGGAAGAGGGGGTGAAATAAAATGGAAGAGGGGGTGAAATAAAATGGAAGAGGGGGTGAAATAAAATGGAAGAGGGGTGAAATAAAATGGAAGAGGGGGTGAAATAAAATGGAAGAGGAGGGGGATGAAATAAAATTAAAATGGAAGAGGAGGGGGATGAAATAAAATTAAAATGGAAGAGGAGGGGGATGAAATAAAATTAAAATGAAGAGGAGGGGGATGAAATAAAATTAAAATGGAAGAGGGGGTGAAATAAAATTAAAATGGAAGAGGAGGGGGATGAAATAAAATTAAAATGAAGAGGAGGGGGATGAAATAAAATTAAAATGGAAGAGGGGGTGAAATAAAATTAAAATGGAAGAGGAGGGGGATGAAATAAAATTAAAATGGAAGAGGAGGGGTGGTGAAATAAAATTAAAATTGAAGTGGAGGGGAGTGAAATAAAATTAAAATAGAAGAGGAGGGGGATGAAATGAAAATGTAGGGGGGGTGAGATGGACATGATAAAGGGAGAGGGACCTGAAAAAGGAGAGCCTCCCTGCCTTTTCCATTAGAGGTCTATTGCCGTGGATCCTGTGTATGTTCAGCTCCCTTTACTGTTGTAGGTCTATTGCTGTGGATTCTGTGTACTTTCATACTCACTGGCTTTACTATTGGTCTATCGCTGTGGATCCTGTGTACGTTCATGCTCCCTTTACTGTTAGAGGTCTATTGCTGTGGATTCTGTGTATGTTCATACTCACTGCATTTACCATGAGAGTTCTGTTGCTGTGGTGCTCTGTGATATGCTTAACCAGTGGAGTAATCTAATTATACTTTATGCTACATTGTTTACACTAATACACATTTTATGTGATTTTAAGGTATTGGGAGCAACACTCTGCAATACGATCTTGATTCATATTATTTTTTTAATCACAATTTCATACTTTCTTAAACTATTTGAACCAGATAGAAACATTTTTATGTTAAATGTGCTGTTGTGCGAGCAATATGTGTGATTTTAAGATATTGGGACTAACTCTCTGTAATGTGATCACGATTCACAGTAAATATTGATTTCCTATGGGAAGAGGGGATCATGTGGGGGCCCTATTCTGTGGGTCAGTAAGGGGCCCCAAAATTTCTGGTGGCTGGCCTGCACACAGGTACAGGGAAGAGGGGGTGAAATAAAATGGAAAGAGACACACAGGTACTGGGAAAGAGACACACAGGTACTGGGAAAGAGACACACAGGTACTGGGAAAGAGACACACAGGTACTGGGAAAGAGACACACAGGTACTGGGAAAGAGACACACAGGTACTGGGAAAGAGACACACAGGTACAGGGAAAGAGACACACAGGTACAGGGAAAGAGACACACAGGTACAGGGAAAGAGACACACAGGTACAGGGAAAGAGACACACAGGTACAGGGAAAGAGACACACAGGTACAGGGAAAGAGACACACAGGTACAGGGAAAGAGACACACAGGTACAAAAAGAAAAGTGGGCCCTGCCCATGGGAGAGGCTAGCAATTACAACACTAACATCAATAAAACTGTACAATGTGTGTTAAGAAATAAATAGACCGGAGATACACGGCTAACGCGATCCCTGCTCACACTATTAAAATGTTGGCTCATTACGACTGATGTGGATAAGCTGACAGTAGCAGACAGCGCCTGTGACACGTGTCATGTAGTTTATATTATCTGAGGTCTCCAAGGAGGGCTCTGAAACCATTTCATTTAAGTCTATGTCATAATACAGATTTCACGACATATTAATATGAAGGTGTATAGAGTGCTTAATTTTAGCAGGCTGTAAACACATCATTTGGATGTCTTAACTGTAAGTGAAAATGCTCACAAATTATACAATAATTATGTATGGATAATAATGTGCGGCGTGTATAAACGTATCAGAGCTCCTCAGCAATAAAACTCACATACAGGCCACACATTACTGAGAGTTTTATTGCTGTGGAGCTCTGTGATACAGTAATGTGCAGTGTGTGTGTGAGTGCATCACAGAGCTCCACAGCAATAAAACTCAGTAATGTGCAGTGTGTATGAGTATATCACAGAGCTCAACAGCAATAAAACTCAGTAATGTGCGAGTTTTCCTGTGGAGCTCTGTGATCTAGTTAAGGTGTGGTGTGTATGAGCGTATCACAGAACTCCACAGCAATGAAACAGTAATTTGTGGTATGTCAATGTGATTTATTGCCAACACAGTTCCACAATATATGCATAATATACACAGAGTTTTACGGCTGTGGAGCTCTGGGATACACTCTCATACACGCTTATCCCGAATTTCCTTTAAAAAAATAAAAAAAAGGAAGGAAGGAGAGGTGTGGTAAGCAAGAGTTAATTAACAGAAGGGTTTAATCCAAAATTGGAGCTTTCCTCCTTCAAACTATAATGACGCTAAGGGTATGACTTATTGGTGGTTAATATGTTCTATCCCTCAGAGTGCCGGGGGTTAGATCATCCTTGCAGCACAGACACAGATTATTACAGAGGTTCGTTTAGCTCGCTATACAGCATTTAAATCTAATTAGAAGGATCACTGAGTCATAGGGTCGTCACCCTAATTTGCAGAACAGGCTCAGATACCCATTATATATAATCTAGGACATACACACAGGTTTCCAGGGGGCTATTATTAAATGTATAAAATACAAATCAAAAGGAATAAAAATACATATAAACTTCAAGGAGACTGCCAGCATCCACCCAGTACCGCAGGCACGGCTAGCCGCACTATGCTGCTAATGTGCTGACTCCACTCATTGTGTGCAATGCTGTGACTACTAAATCAGCCGTCAGAGATACAGCTTGGATTTAAAGGGATATTATCAATATACAGGTGTTATGGGAACAATTGCAAAAGGATTGAGTTAATTGTTCCAGCACAGTATCAGGTCATGTAGCATTTTCAAATGGTGGCTTCATCATAAAGATTAGGATTGTACACATTATGTCGTCTTAAGAGTTCCCGCTTCAAGATTTTTTCCAACATGTCAGGTATACAGTAGCACAGATGTGCGTTTGTTTCCAAATCAAAATTCTTGCTTCCGAAATCAGTTCCATCCGAAACAGAACAAAAACCGTCCAAAAACTATCAATTTTGGATCGAAACGAAAAAGAAAAAATAAATAAAACAATTCATACCGAAAACGATTTGATTACGTTTCTACTGATCAATTTGTTATACCGTTTCTCTAGGACCTTATTCCAAATAGACAAGTAATTGTTAACTTCCCGCTGGATACATCACCTCTCCTTGCGCTCCCTAGATGTCCCCGCAGTCTCCTCCGGCGACCGCGACCTCATTACTTCCTTGATTCCTTCTCACGAGGAGGAAACCAGGCAGTAAAACGCTGCGATCGTCGGAGGAGACTGCAGAGATCAGCGAGGGAGTGCAGGGAGAGGTGATGTATCCAGCCTGAGTGTGTCTCGGGGTTACTGCTCTCAGAGGTGAATTTTAACCCCGAGACACACTTGGGAACACCGCCAGGGAGGTTAATCTATTCAGAGAGCACCAAACAGTACCGAAGTGTCAGTGAAATGCTCTGACTTTCAGTGGTTTATGCGACAGCTTTAAACAGGCGAATCCCATAGGTTTCAATGTAAAAAACATTTCTGGTTTTTATTAAAAATTTATTCAACCATTTATTCTTTTCATTTGCAGCAAAAAGTCTATTTTTTGGCATTCCTAATTTATTTTAAAACAATGAGGCTTTTTTTCTTTGCTGAGTGCAGCTGGGTTTTTTTTTTTCTTTCCTTCAGTCTGGCTGCGTTTGGTGGGGCTTCAGCACCATAGACAAGGGGATTAGACTTTTTTTTATTAACTTTATTAAACCTAAAGTAATTTTAATTCCTTTGTTTCACATGCCGAAAGAATAAAATGAAATAATAAAAACGAAATACGTATTGGTCTGAAAAATGAATTAACGTTAAAAACGAAATTACGAATTAACCCGAAATACGAATTACCTTTCATCCAGAATACGAATCACGAATGCACCATAAAAAGGAATGAACCGATCCGAAACTAAACAGATTTTTTCATTGTGCACGTCTATACAGTACTAATTTATGAGGCTGAAGATACAATTTAATGATGCTGCTAATGTGTTACCAAAGTGCTGAGAACTATTTTAGCATATGATATTCTTTTTTAGACGTGACTAACAATGTATCCTGTATTTTCTAAATAAAGAACTCGTAATAGCATAATGCTATTAAAAAAAGGACACACTACACACCCTGACCACTAGCATTTTAAGTGGTCAGGTTGTATGGAGTACCCGCCTTCCTCCAATGCTGTTTGGTTAAAAATCACTGTGTGAAGAAGAGTAGTTTCCTCCGCCCACATGTCACTAGGCAGGCGGGATTTTGAACTTCAAGGCTGCTGCTCACCAACTTGGTCACTGATGATGTCCGCATTCTCTGCCTGCTGATATCCTCTCTCTGTAGGTGGCGTGAAAAATTGGCACTGGATTGCTTCTGCGCATGCACACACGCACAACTCCAGTCCACCATTCTGCACAGGCGCTACAGAACCTGCGTACAGCAAGTGCACGAGTTTCCGAGCGATGCGCAATTCGCAGATCCTGCACACAATGCAGGTTGTGTTGATATCCAAATAGTGTAAAAAATAAATAAAAAATGCAGGAATGTCGGCATTTCAGTAGCCCTCGGCTAACAGGGAAGAACAGCGCGAGCCAAGGGAGGAAAGGTGAGTATTTACTACTAAACAAAATAAATAAATTGAGCAGATGCTGTCAGGAGCATCTGTCAAATTATTTAAGGGCAAAAAAAAGGAGGACAGGGAATTTTTATCAGAATGGCCCTTTAATAAAAAATGTTGTTATCTCATTAACAGAAAACGGAGGCCTGGAGACATCACAAGCTGATCACCTCATAGTAAAGTCAAATTAATCCTCTCTAGCTCATTGCTATATAACTACTTACCCTGTACGGAGCTGCAACATACGTTGGTGCAATACAAATAAACCAATAATAATGGTAAATCTCCTGTTTTAGACTTTACAGAAAGAATGCCAATGAATCTAGAAGCATGTCAAAAGCATACGTGAAGGGCCCTCGCCCAACTTTTCGCCTTTTAAAACACCCAACTTTTGCACGTAAAGAAAAAAAAAAGGGGGGGTTTAAGTCAGTAATGCTGAAGTTTTCATTGGGTTCAGCCCTACAAGTTTCAGTTGCCCAGCTTGGAATATAGTCACCCTACTGGCCATCATTACCCCTGAGTAAAACAAAGTATCTCCGATTCATTACCATGGTATCGTGTAAGGCCTATGAGCGCTTACCTGGTTTATGTCCCGGGACTTTGGGAGGTTGAGGTTTAGGTTTAGCTGCAGACAAAGGTAAATAGAAATGTGTGATTTAATTATTTAACATTTTGTTATCTGTTTATCTACAAGGTACACATTATTTGTGATATTGGTTACTGGCTTCTGAGCCATATTGACCTGGTTTTAAAGATAACATTATAGGCTCATATTTTTGAAGCTCCAGGGAAAATCACAGCAAGATTTTTGCTCTTTTTACTGTACTTATGACAATTATAGTTCCTGGTGCACCAGCTTGTATATACTATAATAACCAGGAACAATGTTCATCACGGAGCATACAGGAGAAAAGGACAAAGATACTTATTGCATGAGGAATTATTAAGTACCAAAAGCAGAAAGGGGGCTAGTGACTATCAAATGTCTGTAGTGACCATTTTGTTGTACTCTATACAAAAGTCCAATATTACGGAAAAGGGGAGGAATAAATCAAACAATTTCTACATGACCCACTCCTCTCTGCAGAATTCATCAGGACAGCACTTGTACTTTAGCTGATACAGTGTACAATTATGCACCTCTGGGTTTCCTCCCCACTTGCTCCTGGGGTGGGAAAGTTATAGAAGACACATTGTTTGCTTCCTAAATTAAGTGTTAAGTGTTTTGTTAAAACAAAAATGAAGGGCGGGGGGGTATGGTTTTTTTCACCTTCATTTTCACATTGTAAAATGTGTGTGTGACATCATAGGAGAGGTCATAGCAGCCCTTATCCAAATCATACCCCACTTAAACTTACAAGACTTGCAAAAATGGAGATAATGTGGTACAAAGGACAACACCACCGCACGAATAAATTCTGTCCTGCTAAGCTGTAGTTAAGGGCTATTGCTGACGCCATGACACTGAAGCACTCTAGGGATTCCTCCAGCGCTGCCTGGTCTACTTCAATAAAGATCAGGTGGAGGCAAGCATTACATAGCTGGAGGAACGATGAGAAGGGGAGAAGCAGTTCCAGCTTCTGGCAGATGTCCTTAGCAGCTAAAGTGTTAAATATGTGCAGCAGGTGCATATATTGATGGACGTCCACCCTTTCCATCTTTGGTACCACGCACCACACATCATTCAGGAGAAAGTAGTAATCACAAGGGAAGCAGTTTACCAATATAGAATTCTTTTTAGGTATATTACCATCTTTCAGCAGGTTTCCCAAAGAGCTCATTAAATATTTAGGAGTCCCATCTAGCGTCCCAGCATCCGGGAATGTCAGAGTACTCCTAGACCTGCTGCATCAAGGGAGTAACCTGTGTCGAACGCATAACACAGTCTCCACACCACAACCCCCCCCCCCCATGGAGTTTAACAAGCTACAGCTATTTAACAACTCCTCTCATTGAACGGAGGAAACGATCGTCCTCCTGGTTTAACCCTTTCACTGCTGAGGACGTGTGGGGAACGTCCTCATTGACTCCTAAGGAAAGATGGATGTGGACATAAGGGTTCCTTTGAACCCCGATATCTCCCGACTGTTTTCAGCTAGCAGTATCATGTCTGGTATCATTAGAAAGGCCAGAGCATGGCCTTTCCAGTGATACCAAACACGACCATGTTTAAAGTAAAGAAAAAATAACAATAATAATAATAATTGTACAAAAAAGAAAAAGGTGTTTTTTTTAAGCTGTGAAATGGCTCAGCAGTGAAGGGGTTAAGGGAAATCATTGTTATGATGGAGGTCCAAGCTCTGTTACCTGTATGATGTCCACTGCTTTTGAATGCAGCACTTTTTAAAAGTTAAAAGAAAATTGAAGCAATGTTCACTAACCTGTCCCTCTATTCCATGATGTTTGGGATATTTGAGGACATTACCCTACAAATCTTCAACTATTTTATTTGCAAGGTGGTATTCAATTGCAAACCGCACACACACACACACCACACACACACACACACACACACACACACACACACACACACACACACTTTAATTTGGGTCATCAATTTATTGATGCCTCAAAGTTAAAAAAAAAATGGTAAATTTTACATTGATTTTGTGTAGAGACAGATCTCACAATACAAATACCTATAACAATTTTACACATTTGAGAAGTCAATATCCTTCAAATATCTAGCATCTGTATTACACCACATATTCAGGGCTGGATTTATAATTAGGCAGAGTAGGCATTTGCCTGCAGGTGCGCGTCACAAGGAGGTGCCTTGTTATGTAAAAAAAATAGACACACACACACACATTACAATCATATAGACCCCTGTATCTGTGCAGCCCTAAAGACTAGAGGGACATATAAAGTATCATTGAAAAATCCCAGATTATGGCAGTTTCAATAACAAACATGATCAGTTTTATTTTAAAGGAAAAATAAAAGTACTTTTTCTCTCGCTAATGCAACGCCATTGTTCACTTTACAATTATAAGTACAAATAAACAATGATGTTGCCCTAGCTCACCTTCTCATTTCCCACAATGCCAGCAAGTGTGGAGGGCATTGTTCATTGACAACCCGGACAGTGGCGCTGCAGTGAGAGACGACAGGGGAACTTTGGAAGCCTGCATCTCTGATTTTTATACCACACATGCTCAAGTGAGGTGTCATTGGAAAGGACAGAGTCTCACCTTTCCAACGAGAACAAACATGGCCACTTAATGTGTAAAAATAAAAAAAGTTTACTTTTTCTCTTTGCTAAAACAGTGGTATTCAAGGCTTTTAACTCCTAAAGCAAACAATGCTACTGCGCTAACTCACCTTCTCATTTCCCACATCGGGACCAAATGTCGAGGTGACGGTGCAATGAGTTATTACGCATTGGTTTCTTCGAAAACAGTGTTTCTCAAGTAGTGGGTCGCGACCAGGGGCGGACTGGGTTGCAGGGCAAGTGCCCCCAGAAAGAGGGGCGAGGGAAAAGGACATTGAAGGGAGGAGAGAAAAGGAGCATGGAAGAGGAGAGAGAGTGGAGAGAGAGATCTCTGATCCCAGCTTGCGCCGACTGCCTCAGCATGATAGGTCATGTTCAATGTCCAGTCTGGTCCTAAGAATTGCTTTTCTACCATCACCCCAAACTTTGAGACACTTATTAAGAGCAAGAAGCATCCACAGTTTTCCCATAAGTTCTAATTAATTTCATGTTTTCAATTACAGTTTATTTTATTGGGTTTTTGCCTCAGCAGCGTTTAGTTTTCACTAGTGCTGCGATTACTGCACTATCCATTTTGGAAAGAATCCCTGTTGGTTTACAAAATTGTTTAAAAAGTGCATACATTGTAGAATGTTGTGCACGTTGTTTTGTAGAATAAATTATAAGGTTTCAGAAATTCAATTATTTTTGGGTTGCGACTTAATGACCAAGGACAATGGTGGGTCCTGAGGGTCCACAGGTTGAGAACCACTGATCTAAAACATAAGCTCTGCTACAAGGAGAGCGGAGGTTCTTTGAAAACCTGTATCTCCATTCTTTACACCCCACAAGTTCAAAATTAGGCGCCACTGGACAAATCAGAGTCTGGCCTTTCTAATGATACCAAGCATGACTATTTAAAAAAAAGACCAAGAAAAAAAAAAAAAAGCACGCCCCGCCTCTTTTTTAGAAACATAGAAACATAGAAAAATGTCGGCAGATCAGAACCTTTCGGCCCATCTAGTCTGCCCAATTACATGGACACTTTACCTGGATTTATCTTTTGTTTAGGATAGCCTTGTGCCTATCCCATGCTTGCTTAAATTCAATTACTGTTTTGGCCTCTACCACTTAAACTGGAAGGCTGTTCCATGTATCCACCACCCTCTCAGTAAAATAATGCTTCCTGATGTTACTTTTAAACCTTTGCCCCTCTAATCTAAGACTATGTCCTCTTGTTTTGCTACTTTGTTTCCGTTTAAATATACTCCCTTCCTCTACCTTGTGGATTCCCTTTACGTATTTAAATGTTTCTATCATATCTCCTCTGTCTCGTCTTTTTTCCAAGCTGTACATGTTAAGATCATTAAGCCTTTCCTGGTAACTTTTCTCCTTCAAGCCATACACCATTTTAGTAGCCCTTCTCTGAACTCTCTCTAAGATGTCTATATCCTTCTGGAGATACGGTCTCCAGTACTGCACACAGTACTCCAAGTGAGGTCTCACCAGTGCTCTGTACAGTGGCATGAGCACTTCCCTTTTCCTACTGCTAATACCTCTCCCTACACAACCAAGCATTCTGCTAGCATTTCCTGCTGCTCTATTACATTGACTACTTACCCTTAGATCCTCTGAAATAATAACCCCTAAATCCCAACCCTCAGATGTTGAGGTTAGAACTGTATCACTTTTGCTCGAAAGCAAAGCAAGATTTGATACCCTATTGGGAAATTGTTGAAAATAAAGCACAAAAAGATGAAGTGGTAAAAAATTTCACATCTTGAAAAAGGCCCAGAACTTTGTTTGTGGCCGAAACGGAGCATCATTTTCCATAACCAAGGTTAGAAATTAGGGTTAGGCTTAGAAATTAAAGGTTAGGTTTAGGTTACCATTTTGTGAATGTTTTAGGGTTAACCCAAGAACATTCTGCTCAATTTAGCTTCATTTTAAGGCAGCAAATTCTGCCTCTTGTTTTAACGTGAGCACAGTGAGAAATGGGTTCAGTTTTTTAAAATGTTATTTTTCGTCTTCCCCAAACACAAAAATTTTAGAAAGAAGTTTTGGCACTAATTTTTTTTTGGGGGGGGGGGGGTGCTCCAGATTTATTTTCCAACAGGCTCCTGAGATTTAAATCCAGCCCTGCACACATTATTTAATTTCACAAGAATCGCATAAGATAAGCTTCAGTGGTGATGAGAAAGACATTCAAACAGCAGATGGAGAAGCTTCGTGAATTAATCTTCTCACGTTGCCGTATGAATCCCCCTTTTCAGAGTCTCCAACGTTTATCATCATTGCAACAATGGTAAAATAAAGTATTGAAATAGTGGAAGACTTACGCTTCTCTGTTGTTGCTGGACCTAGGGCATCTTCTAAATTGAAGTCATCGTAATCCCCTCCGTAGGCTGGGGAGAAAAAAAAAATCATTGTAAATTACTGAAGAGAAAGCTTTCCAGCAAGACTTTGTATGGACACATTGTTCTAACACGACAGCAAGTACAAACATGTAGTGAAATCACTCCCCAATTTGAAAACTGTCCAGACCTATACCCCTCTAATTATTCTATTGTTCCCAGAGTTTGAGGCATTTAGTACCAAAAGATTAAGCTTTTCCCGAATCCTCTTTTTAAGTTGAAGCTCCAATACTATCCCCGTTTATCTGGCTGTGATATTGTGGGTATGTGTGTAGCAGTGCCGGCTCTAGTGTTTATTTAAATATTTATAAAAGTATTTTACCAGGAAGGATACATTGAGATTTCTCTCGTTTTCATATGTCCTGGGTTCAGCAACATTAAATTGTTACAGTGTTACAGAAATACAAAGTAATAAAATACATATTAAAAAAAATAATAATAAATTGCACAAATATACAGATTAACAGAAAATAAATATATTCACTATGTTACATGTTTACAGGTGCATTCTGTATCGAGGTATGTTAATAGGGAGCTCTTAAGTGACTTTAGACTGGGGGAAGATGATATTCCATAATTGCAGTGCTCAGGAAAATGAGGATTGAGCCACTGTCTTTTTGTATTGTGGTATTGCAAGTAAGGTGAGGTTATAGGATGAGGGAACTGCGGGGGGGGGGGGGGAAGCAGTCTATTCAGGTCTGGTGGCAGCTTCCCAGAAAAGCTCTTAAACACCAGGTTGGAAAGGTGAAGGGTAGGGATGAGCTGTTCGGAGTTCGATTCGAACTTTGGCCGTTCGCGTTCGAAAGAAAAAAAAAAGAGAAGAAAGTATAAAAAATTGTTTAAAAAAAAATCTAGAAACAAAAGAGACTCTTTACTGCAGAATATTATAAGCAACGGTTTATTAGATATTGAATTAAAAACTAATGTGTACGTGCAAAGATTCTCACCTCTAAATGACATGTGCTCTCAAACGTCGTAAACAACAGGTGTTAGTGTTTGGAAATAACATGTGCTTCTAATTAGTCTGGTCTAATGAATTTGATACATTGGCTGTAGACTGAGGGTGTCTGGAGGGGTCTCCTAAACATGTATCAAACAACACCTGTGCTTCTGAGAAGTGTTCATTTCTCTACAAAATGTTCCTCTGATATGCTGTTTAACCCCTTAACCCTGCATTTCACTGCTGTGTGCTCAGCTCATTTTTACCGCTTTCGCTCATCATGTTTAAGCGCGATTTGAAGCCACATTTTATTAAATGACCCAGACATATTAGATATCGTTCTTTCCGGCAGACTCCGCAGATTCAGAATATATCATTTTTATATGTATGTCATGTCCTGCCTGTATATTATGACAAAAAAATGCAATAAAAATTGAATTTTTAATCATCTGCAGTGTGTAAAGTGTTTTTTTTTACATTTTAGCACATGAGCGTTTGCGGTTATGTTTTCTATGGGGTGCGCTTGTACAAAAATTAGAAATGAGGACTTGTTACATTTTGTGGGGGGAATTACGCGATTTTTAGCAAACTCACCCCATAGAAAATAATCATTAGTGCAGCATCATTGGTCACATTATAATTGAAATGTGAACAATATTGCTGCATTAATAAAAATAAAAAACTAAATTATTTTTTGTGTTATTACTTTATACCTTGTCATGTTGGGTATCAGGCCTTTCGATTGACACCCTCCATGACCCCCTAGCTGCCACTGTTCTGGAGATCTCTGGGGTTCAAATGAACCCCGTATCTCCACCAGGGGATTCCGGGCAGCTAGGGGTTCCCCGGCTATCTGATGTCCTCACGCTATGCGTGAGAACGTCAGGCAGTGAGGGGGGACCCGGGTGTGGAACCGCCATCCAAGATGGCAGCCCCCACCGGAGCTAGGCCGCACTTCGACGCCGCAAGGCATCTCTATACACAGCCCCATCAGCATCTCTATACACAACCTCACAGCATCTCTATACTGTCGGGTATATTAGAATGGAAAAATTAAAATGGATGCCTGTAGCCATCTTGTTTAATGTAAAGTCTTTCTTTTTCAATTTTCCCTAGTTTTAGAAAAGGACAGAGATTTTTTTTTTAAATAGTTCATGGCTAGGTGAAACCTTAAGAGTTATGTTTTGTTTCTATAAATGCCAGACATGATTAGAGATGATAAAATGCCTTTATGTGATATAATGCGGAGCTAATGCCAGACATGTCATATTTAAATTTATTGGAGTTTTAACAAGTTTTTGAAAGAAAATATATTTTCTATTTGGGTATAAGAACAAATTCAAAATTTCTTTTTGCAAATGTATGATTATATTCACGAAATAT
This sequence comes from Leptobrachium leishanense, assembly GCA_009667805.1. Classification (NCBI taxonomy): domain Eukaryota; kingdom Metazoa; phylum Chordata; class Amphibia; order Anura; family Megophryidae; genus Leptobrachium; species Leptobrachium leishanense. The sequence goes on along the minus strand of CM019071.1, from coordinate 29,683,110 downwards.
ATTCTTATAGTCAATGTATATTTTATTATATTTACAGTAGAAAAATAGATGCTCCAATAAATATTTGTATAGTAGAACTGGTAAATAGAATAATTACTGAAGAATAGATTCTGTTGATATTAACTAGAAAGGAATTTATTAGGAGTGGAGATATAAATTTAATTTTGACAGGAGAGACCCAAAGTCTAGGACTGAATAGAGGATCTTTGTTAAGACAGATTGATCTTTTGACCGGAGATAAGATATATTAAAATTAAAATGTGGAATTAAGTGGAAGTGCAACACTGCCCTCTTGAGGCATAGTAAATATATTTAATATAGGAGAATAATATTTAAATGGAAAGAGGTAGATTGTCAGTGACGTCAAATTGATTAGAATTGAATTTGCAATGAACAGTACAGCTCCAGACTTACACGACCATGCATTCAGATCATCCCAGGACACAACGCACTTCAGACCATCCCAAGACACGATAATGCATTCAAGATAAAACCTATCACTTAATTAGGACCACATCTCTAACTCACATACATTGAAAACCTCTACATTGATAATTTTCACATATTCCAAAAACAATATATTACATAAAGAATATTCAAAGGCTGTAATTCATTGAATCCCGATTGGAGAGGTAATGTATGAAAGCTATTAAATTAGAATTAATGTAATTATATATATCTGGAGTTTTTCTTGCAACAGATAGATCCAGAGTCTTCAAAATATTTCTATATCTGCAGATTATCCTAAAGTAATTGTTGCCAAGTGAAATGAAATACAATATATATATCAATCAAGTGAGATCGGACCTGTCAACGATGGGGTACATCGGCGACTGACAGGCTTACGCAAACGATCATACTTTGTTAACTGAATCCATCATTTTACCTCAGTCAGGTTTTTTGAAATGTGTTCTTTTTGTTGCAGAAAATGGTGGATGAAGGTGGTCATGATTATGGAGTGCTCTATTTTGGTGTTTTGTATTTAAAGTCTTCGATGCACACGCTTGTGTGCAACCCCCCCTGTGCTTTGTTTTATACATACGGAGAGTTGACATCTCTCTTGGGTATGCACCCCTCCCTGTTCACGGGTGTGTACCACCGTGACAGCCTATAAAGGCTAGTGCCTGCTGTGAAGCTCTATGGTGAGTTAATTCTGTAAATGCAGATACAGGCAAGTGAGATAGGACCTGTCAACGATGGGGTACATTGGCGACTGTGACAGGCTTACGCAAACTATGATCATACTTTGTTAACTGAATCCCCATCATTTTACCTCAGTCAGGTTTTTTGAATTTTTGAAATGTGTTCTTTTTGTTGCAGAAAATGGTGGTCATTGATATGGAGAGCGTGTGTGTGTGTGTGTGTGTGTGTGTGTGTGTGTGTGTGTGTGTGTGTGTGTGTGTGTGTGTGTGTGTGTGTGTGTGTGTGTGTGTGTGTGTATATCTGATTGAAATTAATAAGGAATTATATAAATATACTACAATATAAAAAGCAGAAGATTAGAAGCTTAATTCTCGATATTAGGGGATGATTCACTAAATAAGTTTTTATTACTTAACATTCTAGAAATAGCTCATCTTTTGTTGATCCACGTAGCATAGAGAGATACATAGATCTCTACAAGATCTAGCTTGTTAAACATTGTTTGCTGGTTAATACATGTTAATGGTTTTCGTTTATTAACCATTTGTGTATAGTTACTGATAAAGTAAATGATATTAATCATATATGCAGTTACTAACAGGAGATACATATATTGAGAAGCTAGTGTCTATGTGCTGATGGATGGATATGTGGATTATAAATCTTTGTTTATGATATGAGATTTGAAACTTTTTTGTATACGTAATAAATATATATATTTTTATCCGATTCGTGTATTCTTCAAAGCAAAACACAGACAATGAAAAAGAATTTAGGAGAATTTCTAGGAAATATAAACGATTGATATGGGTCTCGTATAAGTTTATTGAATAATAAATCTCGACGTATTGTAGGCATGTGCAGAGATAATAATCCCTACAACACACAACCTCACAGCATCTCTATACACAGCCTCCTCACAGCATCTCTATACACAGCCTCCTCACAGCATCTCTATACACAGCCTCCTCACAGCATCTCTATACACAGCCTCCTCACAGCATCTCTATACACAGCCTCCTCACAGCATCTCTATACACAGCCTCCTCACAGCATCTCTATACACAGCCTCCTCACAGCATCTTATACACAGCCTCCTCACAGCATCTCTATACACAGCCTCCTCACAGCATCTCTATACACAGCCTCCTCACAGCATCTCTATACACAGCCTCCTCACAGCATCTCTATACACAGCCTCCTCACAGCATCTCTATACACAGCCTCCTCACAGCATCTCTATACACAGCCTCCTCACAGCATCTCTATACACAGCCTCCTCACAGCATCTCTATACACAGCCTCCTCACAGCATCTCTATACACAGCCTCCTCACAGCATCTCTATACACAGCCTCCTCACAGCATCTCTATACACAGCCTCCTCACAGCATCTCTATACACAGCCTCCTCACAGCATCTCTATACACAGCCTCCTCACAGCATCTCTATACACAGCCTCCTCACAGCATCTCTATACACAGCCTCCTCACAGCATCTCTATACACAGCCTCCTCACAGCATCTCTATACACAGCCTCCTCACAGCATCTCTATACACAGCCTCCTCACAGCATCTCTATACACAGCCTCCTCACAGCATCTCTATACACAGCCTCCTCACAGCATCTCTATACACAGCCTCCTCACAGCATCTCTATACACAGCCTCCTCACGTCCTCCTCCGCATACAGCGGGAGTAACTGAGGACGTGTCCCACACGTCGTCAGCAGTGAAGGGGTTAAAAATGTCTTTTTTTAAAAAACTTTTTGTCCTTGTTCCCTGTCCCCCAGGGCACTACCCGGACCCCCATACACCTTTTATGGCAAATATCTAGCATATATGCCCTCTTGGAATCGAACTTTGTGTCCCATTGACTTGTATGGAGTTTGAGTTCGAATCCTTTTGAAACTTTTGAAAAGTTCGAGTTCGAATGCGAACCGAACTCGGGGTGTTCGGCTCATCTCTAGTGAAGGGTGCGTCTAGATTCCAGCGATAGCCAGTTTAACTCTTTTAACATGTCACAATGGTGGGTCATGTAGTTACATTGTAGCACAAAGCAGCAGAATGAGTTCTACAATGTAGCAAGTTTATGAAGGTGCGTTTGCGGGGCAGCTGCATACACTACATCTCCATATTGAAAAACCGGCATAAGCATTTTGTACAATCTGCTTTCTTACCGTGGGGCTCAGGCTGGATTTGTTTCTGTACAGGGCACCTAGTTTGGGGTAAAGTTTAGATGAGAGTTTTTCAATGTGGGGGCCAAAGGATAGATTTGGGTCTAACCACATACCTAGATATTTGCAGGGCCAGTTGCAAAGTAAACTGCGGGGCCACTTTTTTTTCCCATGGGAGTGAATGTGATGGAAATGGGGGGGGGGGGCTGAGCATGTGTGTGTCAGAGATTGATGAATGTTTGTGGCTGGAGTGAACTTGGTGGTCACATGAGTGGAGTAGGAGGGAGTGTGTAAAGCTGGCTTAATGTGTATGGAGTGTGTTGGCCGAGTGCACACTGCCTGCACAGAACACATTTACATACAAAACACACCAGTACGTACAGATTTCGCACAGCGGGATAAGACTGTTAATTTAGGAATCCAAAAATATTGGATTTCAGAATAATCGGAATCGGCCGGTTCAGAATATCAGAAGCTTCTTATATTTCAGTATTGACTTGATTCGAAATATTGGAAACCTCAGATATATTTGATAGTTTCTGAGAATACGTAAAAAACGTATCTTCAAAAACAGCTTTTACCTGATGTGAAGAATAGGGATGAGCTGTTCGGTTCGATCAGTTCGGAGTTCGCAACGAGCATCGGCAGTTCGCGAACTCCGAACTTTTTGGGACGTTCGCCAAAAGTTTGAAAAAAATAAATAAATTTGAAAGCATAAAAAATGCTAAAAAAAATAATCTAGAAATAGACTCTTTACTACAGAATATTATAAGCAACAGTTTATTAGATTATTGAATTAAAACGGGAATATTTTTAACATTGAAGCCTATGGGATAAAACATTCTTGTTACTAAAACATCAGGCAGACACGGCCCTCTAATCAGGCACTGTAGAGGGCAGCCTGCAGGAGCCTCCCAAGGATCCCCTTGAGGAGCATGCAGCCGCCGGATGACAGAGCTGCGACTGTGCGGGCTAGCCGCCCGGGTGCATGTAGCAGAGATAGGCAGCGCAGGGAGGGAGCCACTGCACCGGCGCCCCCCCCCCACCACCAGGATCCAGGGAGCCCCCACTGACCACCAGGCTAAGGCAAGGCAACACATTTCTAAAAAAAATAAGATCCAAGGACATCTTTAAATGTCCCCGGGAACATAAAATAAAAAACTTTTTCTTTTCTTTCTCTACCTGGCTAAATGTATTTAATTATATATATTAGATACATTCAGCCAGGTAAAGGGGGTGGCATGTGGGCTGCGCGGGGTCTCAGGCAGTGTTTTTTTGTGTATATTTTGTAGCAAATTTATAGAAGGTAAGGGCAGGTATGAGATATTTTGGCACCTTATTGCCTGCCCCCCCCCCTCATTTGTCTGATCCATCCAGAAGAAATGTTGAACCCGATAGAGCAGAGAATAATATATATACTCTCTGCTCTGTCGGGTTCAACATTTCTTCTGGATGGATCAGCCAAATGGGGGGGGGGGCACATTTAGTTGAGATTGTCCACATGCCACTGTGTATATATGTGTATATATATATATATATATAATCATCAATGCATCCCTACTCTATACACGGCGATCCGTGTCCCTATAACATATATGATATGGGGTTACTTTTTTATACTATTCCTATTAAATTACCAGTAATTTTTGATGTATTTTATTCAGTAGAAACTTCTTTTTGCCTATATAACATGTGCTTTGTGAAAATAAAACGGTTTTGTGTGTACATTTTAATTTAGTTAGTGGATTCCTGTCCAGTGCGGTGAGAAGCAGACGTAATGTAGTGTAGACACGCTGCGAGGCGGAGCGGAGTGAAGTCAAGCCTGCAAAATATTTGTTTCGCTACGCTGTGCATCGCTACACGCTCAGTGTGCCTTTATTCCCACATCACTAGCTTATCAAATCAGTTTGTATACTTGTTACTGACCCTGCTTGTTCTGAGGACCCGATCGGTTGCCGACTTTGCCTGCCATTTGATTATTCTGTGTATTCCCTGCCTGTTCTGTTTGCTTCCTGTTGCTACTGGTGTGCGCCGATTCTCACCATATTCAGTATCGCAGTACAAGTGCCTAAACATTGCTGACCTGGTTTTGTTATAGCTGCTAATGTAACTGGGGATCTCTTCTGCATTACCAAAACCACCACTGCACTGTTCCACAATACCACAGTTGGGTTACTTGCGGTGTGAAGGCACAATATTTGGGTGCACTGCCACTGACGACTATACCAGATTCATATCATTTTAATATTTGACCGCAGGGTGCAACCCTGCACTCTTCCACAATACCACAGAGGGGTTACGGTGTGACGGCACTGTTGCCGACACTAAAGACCCAATTTTAAAGCACCTATTGTTACTTTCATCCAAAGCCTTCATAAGTTTCACCATAATTTAGCCCAAAAAAAAAATCAAAATCACTAAACTTGTTTTATGTGTCCTAAAACGTCTCTTTTCATACAGGCTGCCGCCCCAAGCAGTTGTTTATGAACAGATTAAAAGGAAAACCATTTACCATCATTTGAAATGTCATTTTTTTGTTTTTAAATGTTTCTATACATCCTACAAATCCGCCACTTCACGGGCAGGTTATGGGGACCTCCTAGGCACAATATTTGAAGGAAATTTTCGTTTTTATTCTTAACCTTTATTTCATGGAAAACTCACTGAACCTTTAAAAACTTTTTTTTTTTTTTTTTTACTTTTTGTCCTTGTTACCTGTCCCCCAGGGCACTACCTGGACCCCCATACACCTTTTTTGGCAAATATCTTGCATATATGCCCTCTTGGATCGAACTTTCAAGTCCCATTGACTTGCATTGAGTTCAGTTCGTGTTTGAGTTAGAAATCGAACTTTTGAAAAATTGTTAGAGTTCGAATGCGAACCGAACACGGGGGTGTTCGGCTCATCACTAGTGAAGAACAGATGTTTCGCGCTGTATATTTTATCAAGGTAAACCCCATAATTCTCAGGGTTGATTTCACCAATTCATCATTTCCTTCAGTCTCGTCTTAGTAGGTCATCCTATCTCTGCATTGTCCTTTATTTTATATTTCACGTCCCCATTCTGTATTTCAGATTAATTACAGCACTTTAAATCATAAATTTACTGTATCTCTTGCATATTAAGAAAACCTGCCAGGCAAAGGAAATCGTGAATCTTCTTGAAAGCTAGCTTAAGTGTCTGCAAGACCATACCAGCCTGGATCACAGGCTCTGCCAGTAAATGGGTGGTTCTTTGATTTGGGGTATGAGGTGCAGGGCTCCTTCCTTTTCCAAGGGGCTGTGTAGGAGGTCTGCATGTCATTCATTGTCTTAGTCCTGGCCATCGGTGAGTTTGCTCCTTGAAATACTCGCTTGAGATACTGCAGCTGGCACTTTTGGCCTGCACTTCACTTATATAAGCATTGAATGGTGACGGCCAGGTCATTGAGCTTTTTCTACAGCCCGAGTCTTGTCTAGACTGCCAAGAACCATGCCAGAGGTTTCGGGTGGGGAAACAGCTTACAAAACAAGGAACTGCCGGCCATTGAAACCCTGTTCTATAGTTGGTATGGAGAGGGAAACGAGATCTGGTCTGAGGAACTAAAAACACAAGAATAGAAGAACAAAAAAACCCAAAAAGTAATATTTCCAAATCAATAAGAGAAAAAAAACCTGAATAAAGTGTTGACTGCAAAAGGCCTCATGAAGGGTGTATTTTAGGGGTTTAGGCTAGGATCAGGCGAACGCATTTTTCACGTCTACCGTCAAAAAGTGCGTTGATGCATCCGAACGCATTTTTTCACGGAAGACGCGATAGCGGTCATACGATGCGCAATGTCGGCTGTATTTTTTGACGGAGCTATAAAAAACAAATGGACGTGATGTAGGCCAGACATGTGCAGCGTCTGACGTCTCCTAATCACGCCGCTATGCCGATGCAGCGCACTCTGTGCGTCAGTACTAGCGGTTCCACGTTCTAAAAAAATGCATTAGTTTGCCGCTTGCGTTGCACGGCCGCACTTCGTATATTGGCCGTCATGTGCTGCTACTACGTAATAAAGTGCGGCTCAACGCACGATCGCACTGCGTCCGTCTGACCCCAGCCTAAAAAAAAAAAAAAAAAAAATCACAATCAAACCTGACACCAATTGGCCGTGTCAGATCGCTTTTCTCCCTGCCGGAATATGGTGGAATTGTGCCTTGATATGCAATTTAGATTAGGAATCCATGATGACGACGTTTAGGCCGGGTGCACACGAGGCGGTTTTTTTTTGTGCGCACTAACACGCGTCGCAGCATATAATTATGCATAACGCGAAGACCACACGCATAACGCGCGCTATGCATAACGCGCGCTGAAGACGTCAGTGAAAACACCAAGACTGTTGCGCTAGAATTGACGCAACGTTGGGCGTCAAATGTAGTGCGCATGCGCACTTGAACAGCTTTTTTTTATTCAACTCAAATTCAGTTTTTTACAACGTGCGTCAAAAATAACACATTGTCTGGCCTCTACCATCTCTTCCGTCATTTTTAACGCACGGGTCCATCGTTTTTAACCAGCGTTAGTGTGCACTAAAAAACGCCTCATGTGCACCCGGCCTTTGGAGATGCTAGCCATGTACTGAGCGAGTCGGACAAAACAAGAACTCTACCGAGTCTTGCTCAGAATAAATATTTAGGAGCCATAACCACAAGTCCCCTCAATCAAGGTTTAGAATGTTTAAAAAATAAAGTCCTAAAGATGCTCAGCATGGAGCACGACCAAGCTTGGTGTGTGTATGGGTGGACAGAATCTGAAATGTTCTGCTTTTGGTGACAAACTTAAAATTTCAACATTCGAGAGAATCCTAGAAGCAAACAGAATGATCAGAGAAATCTAACTTTCTGGTCGTGTAGAGGAAGGTTATAAAAGGGACACTCTAGTTTAGGCATTTTTGTGACTAGGCCGCAATTTGAGTGGTCACATTGATCCGAGAGCCCTCACGCCTGGCATCTTGGATGTGCCGATTCAGCCCTTCAAGCAGGGTGGTTTTAACTCTTCCCATTACCTGAGTGTTGAGCTCAGGTTCCAAGACTCAGCTTCTACTAATGTCTATAGATGTGTTCGGAATTGAGAGTCGTTGCATCGGCTGCCTCCCCCTGATCATGTGACTGCTGTGGCTTACACAGAGATGGTAGATTGACAAGTCCAAACCAGTGGCCAAGGGAGCCCGGTGCTGGATTGAAGGCAAGTGTAAAATCAATCTAAAGAGTTAAAAACGAGATGGGGAGTGTAAGGGGGGGGGGGTTGGTGTCTAGAGAATGCAATAAACGACTGGAGCCACATTGGTCTCCCAGCTGACCGGGTGCGTATACAGCAAGAAGATCACACACCTTGAAACAGCAGTCTGTTACTTGAGAATAACCAAACCTTTCAGAGTATATAATGGAAGACTGAGGACATGCTAACACACCGACATTCGATCCATGATTAGATCAGAATATTCAAGCGTTTGACACCTGACAGGGTGACTAACAAAGACGAATCCCTATACCTACACACGGTATTATACAATATTAAAGACGCAATACTGTAAACTGAGCTAATTAGCCTGTCTGCCCATAAACCCCATTCACAACATTGTCAGGGTGTGACTGGATCAAACAACTGTAAGGATAACAGGTTGGCAATGTCTTGCTACGTTTTACAAAAGGTTTTCTGCCAACATGGTATCTGTAAATTCTTCGAGGCTTCACAAATTTTAATGACACTCGCTAGCCAGCAAGAAAACCTAGGTGTCAGCTACACATTTTTAGGAGCCAGACAAGGTTTCGTAGATGTAGATTTGGGTGAGATAGCCCAAAAATGAGGGCTTGTCAGTTTGTAGCAACCTTAAAAGCCAACTATATGTTTAGCAGCCATGCGCGATTGAATTATCAATAGGTTTAGGAGCCAGAGGTATAGTGTAAGAACCAGCAGCTGCCTGGTTTCCAGATTTGAGAGCATCACATTGTGATCTCCCTGTGGATGTGCATGCGAAAGGGATTTTTTGACTCATCACCACTGTGCTTCTCCCAAGTGAGGAGGACACTGCGGATTTGCTGGGGATTCTCAGGCACTTCCTGATGCCCGGCAGACGTCACAGCTTTAGACTGCTCGTAACACGCTTTGAGGGTTATTCACGGATGTCTGAATTTGCCACCGAAAGGGAATTTCACATTCAGGTGCAATTTTGGAACAATTTGTGTAATCACTAATTTGTCAAATCTCCAAATACAGGTAAATTGACAGTGAAATACGGTGCAATTCGCTGTATTTCTGTGACACCAAAATTGTCCCATAGAAACCGAATGATTTGTCCATTTACAAAATGCCAAATTGCAGTGACCCAATTCGACAGGCAAATCTGATATATATTACATTAAGGCTGGGGTCAGACCAGCGCACTTTTAACATGCGTTCTGGCGCACTTAATTACGGCCGCACTAGCAGCAAATGACGGGCAATGACGGCCAATATACGATGTACGGCCGCACGAAAATCCGGCTGCGCAACGCAAGTGGAAAATTAACGCATTTTTTCGAGAACGCAGAACCGCTAGTACTGACGTACAGAGTGCGCTGCGTCCACTAGTGGCGTGTGTGCGTGATTTGGAGACGTCAGACCCTGCTCATGTCCGGCCAACATAACATCCAGACACCCAGTTTCCTGGTTTGGATCCGTAAAAAAATCACGCACAAAAATGTGCATTATATGACCGTTTTCGCGTATTCCGTGAAAAAATACGTCAAAGCGTTCGGACGCACTTTTTTACGTTCGCGTGTAAAAATGCTTTCGTTTGACCCTAGCCTTAAACCTAGCGTTTAAATTTTTTTCAAAAACATTTTTAAAAAGCTGTATTTTTTAACAGACTTTTTTTAAAAAAAATACTTCTATTGATTTAACCCACTATTAGGAGAATAGGAGACTTCCTAATTTTTTTTTTCCAGTTCGGTGCAATTCGCCGTGGTTAATGTGGTGTTTTTCGCCAACGTCCGCAACTCCATTTTTGCCAAAATACAAATGAACGTTTAATAAATAGTGAAATGGTACCGGCTGGGTGGAGTAAAGGGAACATCACTGCTCTGCATGGAGAGAGCCTGTGGAGACATGGGTTCGATCCCAGCAAGAGCACCTCTCCAGTAAGTGTCCGTGGGCAAGACACCTAACGGTACATACTCGCCACCCAGGACATACTTGAAAACGAGAGAAATCTCAATCTCAATGTATCCTCCCTGGTAGGGATGCACCGATACCACTTTAAGACCGAGTACCGATACTTTTATTTTAAGTCATGTGACAGCTTTCCAATAAGAACAGACTTCATATAAAAATGCCCATCTTTCATGGATTATGCCCCAGCTCATGGATATGCCCCCCCAGCTCATGGATTATGCCCCCAGCTCATGGATTATGCCCCCAGATCATGGATAATGCCCCCAGATCATGGATAATGCCCCCAGATCATGGACAATGCCCTCAGCTCTCAGATATTGCCACCCCCAGCACACAGATAATGCCCCCCCCAGCTCACCTGGCACTCTCCCCATTGTTTTATACCGCCCTTCCTGGGCGACGCCGGGAAAGTCTTTGCGCGTGCGCTCGTTGGAAGGCCCCCAGCCGCGATCACGTGGTCGCGGCTGGAGCCGTCCAACGAGCGCACGCGTGGAAACTTTCCCGGCGTCGCCCAGGAAGGTAAGTATAAGACAATGCAGAGAGCAGCTGCAGGGCCTGTCCGAATGCCGATAGAGCATTCGGACAGCCACCCCAGGCCCTCGATGCCGGCAAGCCGGCTCAATGCCGGCTTCCGGTATCGGGGAAAATATCGGGGGTACTGCAGGAGTACCAAGTACTCCTGCAGTACCCGGTATCTGCACCGATACTAGTATCGGTGCAACCCTACTCCCTGGTAAAATACTTTCTCAAAAAAAAATTAGAAATTTCCGCTGAAATGGAAATCATCACAGTAAGCCTAAAAAACACCAAAAGTGAGCCCAACATCAGTGCTTTGTGAATAGACCCCTATATCAAAGTTTAGAGTTAATTTGCAGGATGGACAGTTATTATAAAGAGGGAGTTAAAGAGACACTCCAGTCCAGAACCAGGGGAGAACAAAAATAAAAATCGCCACAACAAACAGTGATTAATTATTCACCCCTGCTGCCCCCTAACCACCACCGATTTTTATTTTGTCTACAGTAAGTACATAGTTCTGGTGGCCAGAGTGTCCCTCCCTTTAACCTCTGTAAATAGGTGGACAGAAAATAGTTCCAAGCATTTATAAAGCGACAGCAAGTTCCGTAGCGCTGTACAAAGGGAGATACAGAATAACAAATATACACACACAGAACATGAGGGAGGACCCTGCTCAAGAGCTTACAATCTAAAGTTGACCATTTCATCAAAATGCCATTCTGTCAGGGTAAATAAATAAAAAAAAAATAATATAATACATAAAGAAAAATGTGGACAATAGCGCTTTTAGAATTTATATATATTATTTTATAGATATTGTGGCTGGAGATGCTCTTTAAACCTACGGCGAGGCCTGGAGGGGCTGCCTGCACATCATATACAGTGACAAGATCAGACGCCTGGTAAATTGAACAGAAGGAGGGGAATACATTCCAGTGGCCCTTGAAGGCTCTCCTAAACGGATGTTTGGGCTAGTATCGCAGAACGTTTTGCCTGGGGTTGACAGACAAACTAATATTTTGTTGCTGCTAAATTGAAATCTACTCCCACGTGCTGCCAGCGGGAGACGGAGATAACAGGCTGGCGAGATGCGCAGTTTACACAGAATGTTTTGCTTGTTCAGCCGGTGCTGCAACATCAATATAGTCAAGAAAAAATAAATTAATATAAATCAACAAGCACCTAAATATAGCATCAAGACGACTCTATCCGTCAGCTCTTTTTAGTGACAGAGTATGACACAGCTCGCCATCGAGGACCGATACCTACTGCAAACAGAAAGGATGCAGTTGGGGATTCTCTAATAAAAACGCACAATTTACAGGGTAATTCAAAGAGAATCGAAAAGTCACTGCATGTTCGGTGACTTTTCATTCTCTTCAATTCGGCTTGACTTGGCGATCCCGTTTCGGCGACCCTGCGGTGTATTCAGCAAGCACCACAGGGTCGTCGTAGTGCAGGGAAAAGCCGCCGAAAACCTGCCGAACACTCAACGCAAAACCCAGGCGAATGCACGCCGAAACCCGCAAAAACATCTGGATTAACCTCACCGAATTCGCCGAAGAAACCCAAGGAGGAGCCGATCACAGCGCAGAGCAGCCGCCGGAAAAACCCGACACCGCAGACAAATGGAGTGAAAAAAATAAATAAAACAGTATGCTTGAATGTTTGAATAGTGAAACGCTGTTTGCAAACAAACTGCTGAGTGAAAATGTCTGAAATTTACATAGAAGGTCCAATGAATGATAATGAAAAGGGCTGTTACAGAAAAAACAAAACCCGATTAAAAAAGAAAAATCGGAAATTATTTTTGCAAAAAAAAATGCTTAAAAAGATACTCAAAAATCTATAAATAGACTTTTTACTGCAGAATATTATAATGAACGGTTTATTAGATATTGGATTAAAACGGGAATATTTTTAACATTGAAGCCTATGGGATTCGCCTGAATAAATCTGCCGAATAAAAAAACCACAGAACAGCAGGGCAATTCGGCAACTTTTCACTGCTGGTTTTTGTTCTCTGAATAGCCAAAGCATTGCTTCTCTATGGGGGTTTCACTGCCCTCGAACAGGCACCGTATGTGCTTGCAATTCACCAACATTTGATGAACTGCCTGCTCTCTGAATAGCCAGAAAAGGTAACCGAACGCTGATTTTCAACGTTCGGTTACCTTTCGCTAGCAATTCGAAGTTCTTTGAATAACCCTGTTAATGTTTCTCCCAGAAACACCAACCAAAAAGATATGATTTTATTTATCCATGAATTGGAAAACTAACAGGGTAATTTCCAAGAGATCCGAATTGCTCGAGAAAGGTAACCGAACGCTGAAATTCAGCATTTGGTTACCTTTCCTGGCCATTCGGCTATCCAGAGAGCAGGCAATTCGCCAAATCCTGGCGAATTGACTGCACATACGGTGCCTGTTCGAGGGCAGTGAATCCCCATAAAAAGCACTGCTTAGTCTATTCAGAGAACACAAACCAGCAGTGAAAGGTTCCCGAAATGCCCTGCCATTCGGTTGTTTAAGGCTGGGGTCAGACGAACGCAGTGTGAACGCGCGTGCAGCCGCACTTTATCACGGCCGTAGTAGCAGCAAATGACGGCCAATAGACGAAGTACGGCTGCACGAAAGTGCGTCCACGCAACGCAAGCGGCAAACAAATACATTTTTCCAAGAATGTGAAACCGCTAGTACTGACGTACAGAGTGCGATGCGTCTGCTAGCAGCGTGTGTGCGTGATAAGGCTAGGGTCAGACGAACGCATTTTTCGCGTTGTCCGTGAAAAAGTGCGTTCGAACGAATGGACGTATTTTCTCACGGAATACGCGATAGCGGTCATACGAGGCGCAATTACGGCCATGATTTTGTACGGATCATCAATAAAACCCTTTTTGCATTTATGTTGGCCAGACATTAGCAGCGTCTGACATCTCCAAATCACGCACACACGCCGCTAGCGAACGCAGCTCACTCTGTACGTCAGTACTAGCGGTTTGACGTTCTCGAAAAAATGCGTTTGTTTGCCACTTGCGTTGCGCAGCCGCACTTTCATGATCCATACAAAATCACGGACGAAAATGCGCATCATATGACCGCTATCGCGTATTCTGTGAAAAAATACGTCCATTCGTTCGAACGCACGTTTTCACGGACGCCGCGAAAAATGCGTTAGTCTGACCCTAGCCTTATACGGCAGGTTTATTCAGGCGAATCCCATAGGCTTCAATGTTAAAAATATTCCCGTTTTAATTAAATATCTAATAAACCGTTCATTATAAAATTCTGCAGTAAAGAGTCTCTTTATAGATTTTTTAGGATATTTTAACCCCTTAAGGACCGAGGACGTACCATGTACGTCATTGCAGCGGGTCTCTCTTAGACCGCTGACGTACATGGTACGTCCTGCCGTTTTTTGAGCGCTGGAAGCGATCGGATCGCTTCCAGCAGCTCAAACGCCATTGCAGGCTGCCTGGGAGTCCAGGCAGCCGTGCAATGGCGGTTAGAAGTGCCGGGGCACCATGTGATCGCTCCCCGGGAGCGATCAACATCGGTTTCACCGGAGAGGTGCCCGGCACTTCTACAGAGCGCTGGAAGCGATCGGATCGCTTCCAGCTGCTCTGAGTATATTACAAGGATGCCGCGACATCGAGGCATCCTTGCAATATGCTTACCTGCCGCCGGTCCGTCCGTGATCGCCCCCCGAGCGATCACTTCCGGTAGCGGCAGGAAGTACTGAGTGCCACGAGGTATCGTGGCACTCAGTACAAAAACGATCACATCAGTGATCAGGTGCTCTGCTGGGTGCCTCGAGGGATCAAGGCACCCAGCAGAGTGAAAAAAAAAAGTAAAAAAAAAAGTGAAAAAAAATAAATGGGGTAGGGTTAGGGGTAGGGTTAGGGGTAGGGTAGGGTAGGGGTAGGGTAGGGTTAGGGGTAGGGGTAGGGTAGGGGTAGGGTTAGGGGTAGGGTTAGGGGTAGGGTTAGGGGTAGGGTTAGGGGTAGGGTTAGGGGTAGGGTTAGGGGTAGGGTTAGGGGTAGGGTTAGGGGTAGGGGTAGGGTAGGGGTAGGGTTAGGGGTAGGGTTAGGTAGGGTTAGGGGTAGGGTTAGGGGTAGGGGTAGGGTTAGGGGTAGGGGTAGGGTTAGGGGTAGGGTTAGGGGTAGGGGTAGGGTTAGGGGTAGGGTTAGGGGTAGGGGTAGGGTTAGGGGTAGGGTTAGGGGTAGGGTTAGGGGTAGGGTTCTAAGGGCAGGGTCATCTTGGGGCTGAGTGGGATGTTCCTAGCCTGCCTCAGAGAGGCAGGCTAGCAACATCCAATCAGAAGTTAGAAAAATCAAAATAAAATTTCTAATTTGTCAGGTCAGGTCAATATTTTGTAAATATTGGCTCTGACCTCTGTGATTCTCCCTCCCTCTCCTCACTTGTGTTTTGGTGAGCGAGAGAGAGAGATCAGATTTGACAGGTTAGAGATTTTAGTGAGATTTAGTGAGATTAGAAAAATTGAGGCAGATTTAGAGAGATTTTAGGGAGATTTAGAAGAATTGAGGCAGGTTTAGAGGGATTTAGAGAGATTTAGGTGTTTATTTGTATTTTCTTGTGAAACCCAACGGTTCTTCTAAGAACCAACAATCCGCTTATATATATATAATAATTATAAAATTTTATAATCTTATATATATAATGTCTGAGAGGGTGTACAGCGCCGAGGAGGCATATGCCATCCTGGCGTCAGAATCTGAGGCATCTGCGTCAGACTCAGACCCTCATTTCGACCCCGCTAACTGCTCAGAGACGTCGCTAGATACATTATCTACGCTGGCTGATGTATCTAGTGATGTTTCTGATGCAGATCCTGGGTCACCACCTGCCAGCAGGAGACGCACAGCTCCAGCTGAGGAGTGGGTAGTGCCTCATCGCCAGAGGCCAGATATCCCTCCTTTCACGGCAAATCCTGGCATCAATATTGATGTTGTAGGATTTACCGCCACACAGTTTTTGCAGGTGTTTATGGGTTATGATTTGTTGGGCCACATTGTGGCCCAATCAAATCTGTATGCCCATCAGCATTGTGCTGCGAAGCCAGACTCCTACTTGGCAAGGCAGCAATGGACCCGCTAGATGTGCCAGAATTTCTGAAATTCTGGGCACTTACTATGCTGAGGGATCATAAAGAAGCCCTCAATTCGCTCCTACTGGAGCAGTAGCCCCATCTGCTCTACCCCCATTTACCCCCAATCAATGTCACGTAGAAGGTATGAAAACATTTTGCGTTTCATGCACTTCAGTGACAACAGCCTGTGCCCCCCTAGAGAGCATTCCCAGTTTGACAGGCACCAGACTTTTACATTTTATTCGTACATTTTTATGTTCTACAATTGGTGCTCTATTTTGCCAAAATCTTTGCACACCTATGCAGGGGCATGGGTGTACTCAGGAGATCTTGCAGAAAACAACCTGGAGAGTTTTCATGCAGTAACAAACAACAGTGTTCTCCTAAATCACAGTCCAAAACTACTGTGGGCGTAAAAAATCTGAAAATTGAAAAATTACACCACACACCTTCTCAAATGTTTTGGGCTAAAACCGTTGCATCCATGGCATCAAAGCACTCCATATGCAATACCTTGGGGTGTCAACATAACAAATATAAACAATTTTCTGGCAATATTCAAACTGGGGTATGCGGTAGACCCAAAACCAAGATAGGCCTAGCTGAAGAAATAATCTCAATTTCAACTCCAATGACAAAGTCATAAAAAATTGTATTTGAACCTTCCCAAAATCCTGGCAAACCTATGCATGGGAGGCATGGGTGTACTCAGGAGATCTTGCAGAAAACAACCTGGAGAGTTTTCATGCAGTAACACAACAGTGTCTCCTAAATCACAGTCCAAAACTGATGTGGTGTGAAAATGAAAAATGACCACCAAACTGTATCCAATTTGTTTGGAGCAAACGGATGCATCCATAGCATAAAAACACTCCATTTACAATACTTTGGGGGTGTTAGCTTACCAAATATATGCACGTTCATAAAACTGGGGTATGTAAAAAGGCCCCTAAAAAGAAGATAAGCAAAGAAGATACTGTATGTCAAATTA
This sequence comes from Leptobrachium leishanense, assembly GCA_009667805.1. Taxonomy (NCBI): domain Eukaryota; kingdom Metazoa; phylum Chordata; class Amphibia; order Anura; family Megophryidae; genus Leptobrachium; species Leptobrachium leishanense. Next base: position 29,665,992 of record CM019071.1, on the reverse strand, counting down.
GAAATTGACAAGCACATGTCAAAGATTGGCGTAGCACCCCAAAACAACAGAACAAATCTATATATGGGTGGTATCAATTTACTCAGAAGATGTTGCTGAACATATTTGGGGGTGTTTTTTGGCAGTAACCCATAACTGGATTTGACAATTCATGCCTAAAGTACAATGTGTGTGAAAAAATAACACAAAAAGTGACTACCTGAAAGTTTGACATAGAGCTAGTGCATGGAAAGTGTTAAAATACAACTCTTTGAAGCACCCTAGGGTGTGCCCTTTCTAAAAATATATGGTTTGATGGGGGTAAATTACTTTGGCCGGCTTCAAAAATGTCCCAAATAGGACATGGGTGCATGATGACGAAATGTGAAAATTCCAAGTTGGAAAACTGAAATGCGCACCCCCCAAATAAGGCCTATTAGCCCCAAATGACCCGACATACCTATACATGGGTGGTATCAATTTACTCAGAAGATGTTGCTGAACATATTTTGGGGTTGTTTTTTGGCAGTAACCCATAACTGGATTTGACAATTCATGCCTAAAGTACAATGTGTGTGAAAAAATAACACAAAAAGTGACTACCTGAAAGTTTGACATAGAGCTAGTGCATGGAAAGTGTTAAAATACAACTCTTTGAAGCACCCCAGGGTGTGCCCTTTCTAAAAATATATGGTTTGATGGGGGTAAATTACTTTGGCCGGCTTCAAAAATGTCCCAAATAGGACATGGGTGCATGATGACGAAATGTGAAAATTCCAAGTTGGAAAACTGAAATGCGCACCCCCCAAATAAGGCCTATTAGCCCCCAAATGACCCGACATTCCTATACATGGGTGGTATCAATTTACTCAGATGTTCTGCGAACATATTTTGGGGTGCTTTTTGGCAGTAAACCTTAAAGTTCACAGTACATGTATTCTTAAATTGCGTTAAAAAAAAAAAAAAAATGACCAAATTTTTTTTTTTCTCAAACTTTGGCATAGATTTGTGGTAAAATGGTTTGCATGGAAAGAGTCAAAATACCCCAAGTTTAATACCTTGATTTGGTGTACTTTAAAAAAATATGTATATGTGGAGGGTTATTCAGGAATTAGTGACAGATATCAGTGTTACAATGTCACTATCACTAGTTTTGAAAATAAACTCTTTGGAAATGGCAAAGTGCTACTTGCACTTATTGTTGCATAAATAATAGGAAAAAAAGCGAGGAATATATGTAAACATTGGGTATTGCTAAACTCAGTACTAATTTAGAAACTACTAAAGAATAAAAAAATTTTGACGGTTGTTGATACATAAGAAATTTTGGGGGTCAAAGTTCGAAAAAGTGGTGTTTTTTCTATTTTTGTGTCATATTTCACAATATTTTTTATAGTAAATTATATGAAATGATGAAAAAATGGTATCTTTATAAAGTCCATTTAGTGACGAGAAAAACAGTGTAAAATATGTGTGGGTTACATAAACGAGTAAGAGGAAAATTTGACGTAAACACGAAGAGCGCAGAAACGTAAAAACAGCAGCGGTCACGAACGGACGGATTCGTGTAAAACCGCCCGGTCACTAAGGGGTTAAGCATTTTCTGTTTCTTTTTAAAAAAAAAAAAGTCCAATTTTTTTTTCTTTTTAAACTTTACTTATTTTTTCTGTAACAGCCCTCTTTATTATCATTCCCTGGACCTCATATGTAAATTTCAGACATTTTCGCTCAGTAGTTTCTTTGCAAACAATGTTTCACTTTTCAATCATTCAAGCAAACTGTTTTTCTAATTTATTCACTTTACTCGTCTGCAGTTTTGGCTTTTTCCGGCAGCTTCGCAGCGTGTGATCGGCTCCTGCTCGGGTTTTTCCGTGGTTTTCGGTGGGTTAAGCCAGATGTTTTTGCGGGTTTTCGGTGTGCATTCGTTGGGTTTTGCGGTTAGTTTTTGTCAGGTTTGCGGCAGCTTTTCCCTACAATTCGGGGACCCTGTGGTGCTTGCTGAATACACCGCAGGGTCACCGAAATGGGATCGGCAAAAGGAACCGAATTGAAGAGAACGAAAAGTCACCGAACGTGCGGTGACTTTTCGAATCTCTTTGAATAACCCTGTAAGTGGTGTAGTTCGTCCTTTAGAGACTATAAAAGAAATCCTGTAGTCAACTATGAGCCCTATTCCAAGGTTTGTGTAAACGTAACCAGAGCGGTTATTCAATTACCATCTCCATAGACTAGAATGGCTCTGGCACATTTACAACAGCTCTGGTTAACCCTTTTCCACCGCAAGGCGTACTATGCCATCCTTGCGGCAGGTGGGCTTAGAAGACGCTGGGCATACTAGTATGCCCCACTGACTTTTATGGGCCGCCTCATCCCGTCCCACTGCAGCCAGCGCGTACCGTTGGCTGCTGTGGAACAGCCTGAATTCAGGCTGTCCCACTGCAGCCAATGACGTGCATCTTGCATCAGCGGCTGGGCAGGCCGAAGCCGAGGCTCGCTGAGGAGACCGGCGTTAACCCCCTCCTGCCAGGCTCAACCCACCCATCGTTAAGTGTTTATGTCAACCTTGGAGCAGGGCCCTATGTGATTAGTAGCTGTATGGGTCTTTTAATAGTAGAATAATGGATTTGTGGCAAATAATCCAGAACAAAAAAAAAAAAAAAACACCAGTATACACTGTTTTAATGCTTTTTTTTTTTTTTTTTTTTTTTTTTTAGATTTTCAGGGGAGCAAAAACCTTTCGCAGTAGATGGTTTCAAGTCTTAAATTGGAATGAGGAAGCTGAAAATAAAATAACACAATATTTGATGCATGAACGAGCGACCCGGTCACTTGTTGAACTTCATATTGCCCTGAGAATAACACTCAATAACTATTCACTTTTAAACGAAAATCACAACTTAATGCAAGGATTAACAGTGATATCCTTGGTAATCTTCAATGATGGCAGGAACATGGATAGGCTAAAGGACAATTCCCACAGGGCATGTGAGCTTTGCAGTGTGGGGTTTGACATCTATAAAAGGTGATTTTACAGGATGTTGCATTATATAGAACTTTTCAAATCTGATCACTAAAAAGAGACTAAAAAGGACACTCTCGCCACACTGACCATTTAAATGCACTTAAATCATCATTTTAGAAAAGGAAGATCTCCCATCTATCCCTGAGAGCCGTGACAACCCTTTTCTCCTCCACAAAGGGCAGCTGTCACTCAGCAGCCTTCTAGAATTAGTGTTAGAACGGGGATGATTAACTTTTTCGATCAGTATGGCCCCCATTGCCTCGCAACACTTCTTGCAGGGGCAGCTAGCCAGACAAGCTCTAAAAAGGAGATCGGGGCAGGACTCTGTATACAATAATAAATTTAAAAAAACACAACACCACCACCACACACCTGGCTAACAATCCGGGGGGGGGGGGGGTCAGGAGGGCTATCCCTTTACACCCACATATTTTTTGCCTAGAGCAGGGGTCAGCAACCCTGGCCCTCCAGATGTTCTGTAACTGCAACTCGAATGTTGTTCAGTTACTGCTGATCTGGTTGATAGAGAAGCGTGGAAAATGTAGTTCCAAAACATATGGAGGGTCAAGGTTGAAGATCATTGTTCTACACAAATAGATAAAGGGTATCCTGGTTTTTGTAGTTGCATGCTTATTGCTTACGTTCTCTTTCTGGTTCCAAAATGTAATATACATTTATCAAGCCCTGCATCACACAGTCTGCCAGGCTTTTATTAAAGCAATGCTATCAGCAATTTGTTTACTACCATATATCGCACCCATGAGCGCACTTAAGCAGTGGTGTATTTAGGTTTTGTGCTGCCCTAGGCCTGACTAAACTCGTGCACCCCCTAATTTAAATTTGAGGCACCCCTTCCTGTCAAGGGCACACCTCTTCCTGGTTAATCCCCACCCTTCCTCTTTAAGCTCCACCTTTTCCTCTTAGAGCTCAGCCTTTCCCTCTCTTTATATTAAAAGTGGATACCAAGTGCCTACTTGTATATTTTGTATACCATTTCAAATGTATCTATTGAGATAAAGAAAATTATGAAATGTTTAAATTCAAGCATTTTTACAAAGAACAGCCATGCATGTCAAGTATACCGAGTCACAGCTGCTCTAATTGGTTGAACAATAAAATCCACAGAAACGTGCACTGCATATGAGCGTATCACAGAGCTGCACAGCAATAAAACCCACAGAAATGTGCACTGTGTATGAGCATATCACAGAACTGCACAGCAATAAAACTAACAGTAATGTGCAGTGTGTATGAGTGTATCCCAGAGCTCCAGGGCAATAAAACTCTCAGTACTATGCAGTGTGTATCACAGAATCCACAGCAATAAAACTCCCAGCAATGCAATGTGCGGTGTGTATGAGTGCATCAGAATCCACTGCAATAAAACTCCCAGCAAACCGAGTGTATATGAGCACACCGCAATTATTTATTCTACATTTACCGGCCTCCGCAGTAGGGCTGTGTGCAGAGTCAGCAGGGACTGTGTACAGACTCAGCAGGAGGTCCCTCCAGGCCACGTTCGGATCGAGCCTGTGCGTGGAGCCATCTTGTCAGCAGTGGGGTGCCACTGCCAGAGGGTGCACCGTGGCTTTGATTCCCTTCCCGGTGGGTGTTCAGTCCAGAATAGAGTGACAGTCCATGTTAATGAAAGGGCGGGTAGCTGCGTGCGTGAGTGTCACGTGGTTCAGCCAGTCAGGTGGTACTGAGACTCAGTACCACCTGACTGGCCGGACCGAGTGTGACCTGCACGCACGCAGCTTCACCAGGAGCCAGGCAGCTCAATGACAAATTTCTATCACTGCAGTGCTGGTTAAGGAAAGGTCCACTTTAAACAGCAATAAGCAGACAGGGCTTCATATTCTGCTAATACCACCCCCCCTTACCTGCAATTTACTGTCATCTTCTCTCTCTGGACACAAATCACATCCCCCTCCCCTCTCCTAGAGCTGCTGCAGGGCAGGGGAGGAGCTATGGAGGGAGGAGAGGGGGATATTTATTCTAGTCGATTTTATTCCGTATGCAAACGCCCTGCTCCGCTGCCCATTGTTTGAGAACACAGCTCAAAGCTGACACACAGTGGCACCTCCTAGTACCCCCTAATGACACCCCAGTAATCACTGGTACCTGAGGTGGCCCACCCTCTGCCACTCCTCTAAGTACACTACTGCTCTGGTGATATGCTCACACACAAGTTTGGCGAACTGCCAGCAAGTACGGTGCTGTTTGAAGGCATTGCAAATCCTCATAGAGAAGTAATGGTTAATCTATTCAGAGAACACCAAACAACAGAGAAATGGCAGTGAAATGCCCTGATGTTCGGTGGTTTCAATCAGCAGGTTTATTCAGGCGAACCCCATAGGTTTCAATGTTAAAAATATTCCCGTTTTTATGCAATGTCTAATAAACCATTTATTATTTTTATCTGCAGTAAAAAGTCTTTATTTATTGATTGATTTTTTTTTTTTTAGTACCTTTTAGTAATTTCAGAATTTTTTTGGCAAGATCCCCCCCCTTTTTTTTTTAATAGCGGTTCTTCTTTTTCTGTAACAGAACTTTTTATTATCAATCATAGGATCTTGTATGTAAATTCCAGACATTTTCGTTCAGTAGTTCTTTTGAAAACCGCAGGCCATGGGTTTGCGGTGGCAGCATTCAGCGGCCGACTCCATGCACTTTGGGGACCCTGCGGTGAATGGTGAATTCACTGCAGGGTGGGGAAATTTTATTCCTCGAAGTGCAGGGAACTACAGAACACCAAAATGTTGGAGTCATTTCGGTGCTCTGTGAGTAACCCAATTAGTGGTGAGGTTTTTTGTTGCCCCCTGGAAAGTGAAAGCCTAGGCCTTGCCTACCCAGGACATACTTGAAAATTAGTGACATCTCAATGTTTCCTTCCTGGTAAAATAGTTTTCCAAATTAAAAATAAATAAAAAATTTAGGGGTGGGGCCACCCAGCGGGCCACCGCCCCCTGCAAAGTGCCACCCTAGGCCTAGGCCTTGTTGGCCTAGGCCAAAATACACCAGTGCACTTAAGGGTCTATTCACTAAAGGGTGAAGTCAGGACAATTGGCAGGAGAAGAAAACACTCTAGACCAAATCCAAATAACTGGTTTGGAACGTTTGATAAATGGGAGATTTTTTCTTGTTTGGCTATTTTGACCTAGATTTTTCATTTCTCCTGACTTCACCTTTTAGTGAATATACCTGTAACCGTTAAACAGATTACAGCTCCAGTATCCATTATCTGAAACGCTCAGGGTTAGAGGGGTTACAGATGTTGGAATATTTGCATATAAAAAGATGATATCTTGGGGGTGAGACCCAAATCTAAAAAACACAAAAATGTATGTTTGCTATATATCTTAACACACAGCATGCAGGTCATTTTATACAATATTTTTAATAATTTTGTGAAAGAAACAAAGTTTGCACCATTCAAAAGCATGATGTCAGGTGGGGATTGTTCCACTGATTTCAGGAGTTTAAACATTTTTGGATAAGAGACAGTCATCCACTTTGTAACAATGTGTTGTGCAGACCCCATTTTGATTAGGGATGTGCGTTTCGGGTTTCGGAATTTTCACGAAATTTCCCGATTCGGGTCTTTCGATTCGGCCGAAAATCCGAAATGTTTTAGATCCGAAAAAGTCGAATCTGAACTGTTTTCCGAACCGAATCGAAAAAATTTCGGAATTTCGAATGGACTTGAAATGTGTCAAATCGAAATTTATTTTCCCTCTATTCATGATTTCGGTTCCATTCGGGATTTCGGTACCATTTCGGTAAGTCTGGACATCGTATATTTAACTAGTATCGGTTATATGGCTGATTCTGTAAATTTTTTTATTGTTTCCAAAGATCCGATAAGAATTTTCGTATTTTGGTCAGATCCGATTCGTCCGCGGGTCGCGCATGCGCGCGCGCACATGTCGTAACTTGGAGCCAGTTTTATTGACAACTTTTTGAACAAAATTTTGTTTTTATTATTCTTCATAATGGCCGCTGCCAGAGAGGAGACCTCGTCTTCATCTTATGATGAAATTGAACCACCTGCACCCAGGAAAAAACGGGCCCAAAATATGGCGTTTGAGGAGATGTTGGAGCTGGTCCGCTTTTTTGATAGAAAAGATTACGATTGCCGGAAGGGACCTTACCGCAGCAAGAATAACGACAGAAAATATCGTATCCTTGACAAGCTACGCACTACCATTTTGGAGAAGTTTGGGAAGGACCGGACAAAGGACCAGCTACGGAAACGCTGGTCTGATTTAGGCTGGGGTCAGACGAGCGTGATTTCTAAGGGCTGTACGTCCGTGCAGTACGGACATCGTCAGTACGGATGACGCAGTAGTGGTCACACAGTCCGTTTTTTCACTGAAGTTATTTTTGACGGATGTAGGAGGGAAAAATAAATTACAATGAAAAAACATTCTGTCCGTCAAAAATGCTGGACGTATAAATGCAGTCCGTCTGACCTCGCTCCATCACTCACACACAAAGCTATGCAGACGTTGTGGACGCAGCGCACTCCGCACGTCCGTTCTAGCAGTATTACGTTCTTGCCTAACCTGCGTCCGTTTGCCGCGGCCGTTGTGCGTCCGCAGTTCAGTGCGGACGTACTTCATGTGTCAGGCTCCAATGGACTTTCTTTCATGCTATCACGGACGTACTTTTAGGCGCAATCACGGACGTGAACACTACGCTCGTCTGACCCCAGCCTTAAAAGTACGCGAGCAAGAGCAGCTGAGGCGCATCCGGCGCGTCATAGCGAAACGTAAGTGTCATGTTATATTGTAAAGCGCTGCGCAAACTGTTGGCGCTATATAAATCCTGTATAATAATAATAATGTGCTTGCATGTGCTAATGTGCGCAGAAATACGCTGATTTATCTAGTCCTTTTTTCATGCAATGTGATTGTGTATAGCTTTGCGTTTTCACAATTCGTCATACATGCATTTTTGCCATAGCTTTTTTTTTTGTGATTTTACGTATTCGTGAAAATTGTGATATTTGATGTATGTAGATGAAGTTACAATGCTGGATTTCTTTTGGCACTGTGTGTATAGTCTGTAGTGTGCTGGGGGGGGGGGTTGTGATTGAGTGATGCATACGAGATGACCCGCAGCTTGCCCAATATTGACTCCCACCTGCGCATCAATAAAAATCTCTGCGTCTTTGCTAAGTGATAGGATGGGACATGTAGTTCTTCTGAAAGTGCATCCAAACAGAGCTGTGTTCAATACAGCCTCAGCAGCTGCTGCAGCAGTGTCATTGAATGCTTTAGATGCAAATTTCAAAACAAAATGGTGGATTTCTGTTGTTTCTGCAATATCCAGTTTTATTATTAGCAGACTCTGAAAGTGAAACTGAGGCTGAGGCATCTATAAAATAACTAAAAGCAGTCGCACAATGCGCTTTGTACGCACACAACACAAATAATAGTTTTTATTGAATAAACGTAATGTTTACTTCTGAAAAAAATATATAAATGAAGGGTAATATATGTCTGTGCAGAGGAAATAAATAAATTTTGTGACTTTAGAACAATGAGATGGGAGTAGTGGTGGGTCAAGCTGGTAGTGGAGGGGTGTCGCAATACTTTCGGCAATATATTGTATAGATATACCATTTTTTCCAGTCTGCATTATTTACGTGTTATATTTTTTGGATTTGGCAGAAGACAGGAAGAAGGCCGCCGAATCTGCCCGGGCAGGGACCAGTGCCCCAGCGGAGGAGGAGGGGAGCCACGGGCGTCCACCAGCGCTGGTATATACTGTTTTATTTTGCAACGACTTTTGGTCAAAAACAGAAACATTTTTTTTTACTGTATTTTAATTTAATTTTTTTATGTATAGCACAAGAGGAGCAGGAGGAGGAGCAGGAGGAAGAGGAGGATGTAGAGAGTCAGCCGGAGCAGCAGGAGGCCGCCAGTCCAGGTTTTTTTTTTTTACTGTTGTATTTTGTATCGACTTTTGTTCAAAAATAAATCAGTTTTGTTGTTTACTGTATTTTTTATTTCTTTAATTTCTTACATATAGCACTGGATATGCAGACAGTGGTGGTGGGGGAGGAGTCGGAGGAGTCGGAGACTCAGGAGGCCGCCAGCTCTGGTATATACTACTGTTATATTTTTTCAAGACTTTCAGTCAAAAATAGAAACCTGCTTTACTTACTGTATTTTCCTTCTTTCATTTATTGGATATATAGAAGGAGAAGCCAGACGCCGACGGGAGGCGATCGGCGAGCTTCGCCTGGCAGCTACCGCCGTCAACTCCCTACAAGAACTGCTCCAGGAACTGCGGGAGCACATAACCAATGCCGCAGACCTCCTGGAGCAGCAGTGAGACCAATGGCAGCCTCCTCCAGAATGTGCCTCAGCTGCTCCTGCTCGCGTGCCTTGAGGTCAGACCAGCGTTTTCAGAGATGGTCCTTCGTCCAGTCCTTCCCGAACAGCTCCAGGATGGTGGTTGCGTAGCTTTTCAAGGATACGATCCTTGCGGGTGTTATTCTTCCTGCCGTAAGGGCCCTTACAGCAATCGTAATCTTTGCAGTCCAAGATGCGGACCAGCTCCAACATCTCCTCAAATGCCAGTAACTTGTTGGGCAGTTTGCCATCCTTGGCATGTTCCCTTCCCTATGTTAATATGTTGTAAATAAATTTTCTATTTTTTCACTATTTTCCTGTTTGTGTGCGTTGCTTTTCCTTACTTAATAAGTTAATATGTATTGCTTGGTTTCCACACTGTTAAAATTATATGTACATAAATGTATTAACATTTCTATGGACCCTTTGTCATAAATTTGTCAACATATTTGTGGCCATGAATGTGACTGTGCACATTCTACACTTCCTGCCTGGCCAAAAAATGTCACACACTAACACAACCTTGTTGTAAGGCCTTGAGATTTGATTACCGACGTGGCCTGGTTTTTTGTTAAGCTTAGGCGATGTCACAACAACACGGATTTTTGTCCACAGTCACATTCATTGTATAACCAAGAATTTATCAAAAAATATTGATGGCAGCACTGCATGAAGTCTTCTCCGACACAACCCAAAGATCCTTAGTGCGGCTCAGGTCTAGTTTATTTGTCCCTGTTTGCAGCTTCACACAACACCTCCTCCCAGCTATGAGCTCTCTCTCTCCCACCGCTGCCCGCTAGGACGCTGCCCGCCAACATGGTCATGTCTTTGCAGGAAGACAACAGCGTGGGGGAACAGCAGCTGCTGACAGTCCCAAGACCTCGTCACAATGACGTCAGTTTTGGAGTTAACCCCTAACTGTGACCAATGGTGGAGATAGGGGTTCATTGGAACCCCTATCTCCCGATCCGCGGCAGCTATCGGTTGGTAATGTTTGGTATCTTTGGATCGACCAGAGCATGGCCTTTCCAACAATACCAAACATGACAATGTTAAAAAATTTAAATTAAAAAAAAAATAAAAAAATACAGGTTTTTTGTTTTGTTTTGTTAATGGCAACAATATTGCATTTCAATTATAATGTGAACAATGATGCTGCACTAAGGATTTTTGTATGGGGTGCGTTTGTTAAAAATAGTGTAATTGTCACCCAAAAAAATATAACAAGTCCCCTTTTCAATTTTTTTTAACAAACGCAACTCATAAAATATAACCGCAAACACTCGCATGTTAAAATGTGAAAAAAACACTTTACACCTTGTAAAACAAACATTGAAAATTCTAATTTTATTGCATTTTTGTTATAATATACAGACAGGACATGACGCATACATATGATAATGATATATTATGAATCATCTGCCGAGTCTGCCGGAAAGAACGATATATAACATGTCTGGGTCATATTATAAAAGAAGGCTTCAAAACGCGTTTAAACAAGAGGAGCGAAACTGTTAAAAATTAGCTCAGCAGCAGACCGCAGTGCCGCACACAGGTGTGAAGGGAAGCCGTGAAATGCCTCAGCAGCGAAAGGGTTAATTTATATTTTTGTCTGTTTTAAATCATTTTATTTTATTATTTTTTTTCATTTCAGATCATTTTGATCAACTATTTTTCCGTTTTAAAACATTTTTGTTCTGGTTTTTATTTTTAAAGTCAGACCATTCGGGTCAGTTTACCGTTTTTTAAATCGCTTTGTTCTTTTTTTTTTGTTCCTTGGCTTTCATACCATTTTTTTAATGTGATTAAATAAATAAAGTTGTGAAATGTATATAAGAAAAAAAGGATCTTTAATAAAAAAAAAAACACGATAGAATCGCCAGAATTATCGTATCGTCAGAATGAATTATTGGATCCGAAAAACAAACCTAAAATTTATTATAAAAAAAATATATAAAGTATAAAAAAGTAAACCATAGTACTTTACATCAAAACGAATAGAGTTAGACACTTTGAAACGAGGAGAACAGACGTTCCGAAAAAAAAAGAATTTCCGAAATCACGAAAAGTCGATACAAAAAACGAGCAAAGTGACCCGAAAACACGAAAAATGGTCGATATTCCAAAAAATGTACGCAATCGAAAATTTTAAACATCAGAACAAATCGAACCAAAAAAAAAAAAAAAAAAAAAAAAAAAAAAATCGGTGCACAAGCCTATTAATATCTGACATCCCGATGTGAAACATCAGGACTTTTGCATTAGATTTCGACCATTTTTATTTTTTTAACTTCTGGATAGTCGAAAAATCGATCTATCCAAAAAGTCCCAATGTTTCACATCATTCTGAACTTTGTTTGGATAGAGTAAGTCCGTGGGCGTGTGGCCGTTAAATGTATATACCAGTGGCGTCGTAACATGGGGGCGGGGGTGCGGCCCGCACCAGGTGACACCCGCCTTTAGGGTGACACCGTCACCCTAAGGGCGGGTGTCTCACCCTCCACCGCGTTTTTCGCTCCCTGCGAGCGTCCGAAGCATGCAGCTTCGGCGCTCGCCTGGAGGAAACACGTCACCAGCCAATCGCAGCTGGTCACGTGGCTCCACCTGGCGAGCGCCCAAGCTCCGCGCCGCCGGACGCTCTGAGGGAGCGAAAAAGGCAGCGGAGGTGAGCTGGGGCCATTATCATGAGGTGCTGGGGCATTCCATGTGCTGGGGCAAATCCACGAGGAGCTGGGGCATGTCCACGAGGAGCTGGGGCATGTCCACGAGGAGCTGGGGCATGTCCACGAGGAGCTGGGGCATGTCCACGAGGAGCTGGGGCATGTCCACGAGGAGCTGGGGCATGTCCACGAGGAGCTGGGGCAAATCCATGTGTGAGCTGGGGCATGTCCACGAGGAGCTGGGGCATGTCCACGAGGAGCTGGGGCATGTCCACGAGGAGCTGGGGCATGTCCACGAGGAGCTGGGGCATGTCCACGAGGAGCTGGGGCATGTCCACGAGGAGCTGGGGCATGTCCACGAGGAGCTGGGGCATCTCCACGAGGAGCTGGGGCATCTCCACGAGGAGCTGGGGCATCTCCACGAGGAGCTGGGCATGTCCACGAGGAGCTGGGGCATGTCCACGAGGAGCTGGGGCATGTCCACGAGGAGCTGGGGCATGTCCACGAGGAGCTGGGGCATGTCCACGAGGAGCTGGGGCATGTCCACGAGGAGCTGGGGCATGTCCACGAGGAGCTGGGGCATGTCCACGAGGAGCTGGGGCAAATCCATGTGTGAGCTGGGGAATATCCATGAGGAGCTGGGGCAAATCCATGTGTGAGCTGGGGCATATCCACGAGGAGCTGGGGCATGTCCACGAGGAGCTGGGGCATGTCCACGAGGAGCTGGGGCATGTCCACGAGGAGCTGGGGCATGTCCACGAGGAGCTGGGGCATGTCCACGAGGAGCTGGGGCATGTCCACGAGGAGCTGGGGCATGTCCACGAGGAGCTGGGGCAAATCCATGTGTGAGCTGGGGAATATCCACGAGGAGCTGGGGCATATCCACGAGGAGCTGGGGCAAATCCACGAGGAGCTGGGGCAAATCCACGAGGAGCTGGGGCAAATCCACGAGGAGCTGGGGCAAATCCACGAGGAGCTGGGGCAAATCCACGAGGAGCTGGGGCAAATCCACGAGGTGCTGGGGCAATATCCATGAGGAGCTGGGGCAATATCCATGAGGAGCTGGGGCATATCCATGAGGATGTCGGATGTCGGCCAAGCTTCCGGGAACTCCCCCTGAGGACTGGCGTCATCGTGCATAGCACGATGACACCAGTCCTGGAGTTAACCCCTAGCTGCCACCAATGGTGGAGATAGGGGGTTCATTTTGGAACCCCCTATCTCCCGATCCGTGGCAGCTAGGGGTTAAAGTTTGGTATTGTTGGATCGGCCAGAGCATGGCCGTTCCAACGATACCAAACACGAATGTGAAAAACGTTTGTAAAAAAATTTAAAATAAAAAAATAAACAATTTTTTTTTCTTTTTTTTGGTTTGTTAATGCAGCAATATTGTTCCCATTTCAATTATAATGTGAACAATGATGCTGCACTAACGATTTTTGTATGCGGTGCGTTTGTTAAAAATTTTGTAATTTTCCCCAAAAAAAAATTGTAACGAGACCCCATCTCTAATTTGTTTAACAAGCACACCCCATACAAAATATAACCGCAATTGCTCGCATGTTAAAATGTGAAAAAAATACACTTACACGTTGTAAATTATTGAAAAATCATATTTTATTGCATTTTTTGTTATAATATACAGACAGGTCATGACGTATACATATAATAATGACATATTATGAATCTGCCGAGTCTGACGGAAAGAACGATATATAATATGTCTGGGTCATATACTAAAATAAGCTTCAAAACGCTTTTAAACATGATGAGCAAAACCGGTAAAAATGACCTCAGCACAGGGGCGTGAAAAGCCTCAGCAGCGAAAGGTTAATTAAAAAAACACGATAGAATCGCCAGAATTATCGTATCGACATAATGAATTATTGGATCCGAAAAACAAACCAAAAATTTATTATAAAAAATATATAAAGTAGTATTAAAAAAGTAAACCATAGTAGTTTTCATCAAAACGAATAGAGTTAGACAGCTTTGAAACGAGAACAGACGTTCCGAAAAAAACGAAAAGTTCAGAAAAAACGAAAAATTGGCGATATGCCGAAAACCATGTACAATTCCGAAAAAAACGAAAATTCGATACAGAAACCTAGTAAAGTTACCCGAAAATACGAAAAATGGTCGATATTCCGAAAAATAAATGTACCCGAAAACCGAATCGAAACAGAAAGCAGTCGAAACGAACCGAAAAGTTTAAAAATTCGAAAAATCGAATCGGAAAAAAAAAAAAAAAAAAAAAAAAAAAAAAAAAAAAAAAAATTGGTGCACATCCCTAATTTTGATCTCAAATTCCCGTTTTAGGAGCTTCTTCACTTATTCATGTGAATGTGTTTAACGAGGCTGGAAGGAAATAAAACTAAATGCGACGACTCTCTGGTGGCGCGATGATGTCAGTTTCAGGCGTCCCCCCCCGCCGGAGCAGGGGAAGCACCTGAAGGGGAGGGGTGGATCCTTTGGATCCCTCTATCTCCCCATCGCCGGGGACCAGGCGGCTGTGGCCAGCATCGCTGGAAGGGTCACAGCCTGACCTTTCCAGTGATGTATGGGGGGTTAACCCCTTAGTTGCCAGGTCGCGACCGGGCACTAATTTGTGCCCGACCGCGGCCTATTTCCAGAGGGGGTCGCCATCTTGGATGGCAGCCCCCACCTCTGGGTCCCCCCCCGGTCAACTGACTCATAGCGCCATGCGCGATGATGTCAGTTAACCGGGGAACTCCCTAGCTGCAAAGGGATTTCCTATGGAAATCCCTTAGAGGAGATAGGGGGGTTCTTTGAATGCAGCTCTTTTTTAATGCAGCACTATTGTTCACATTTCAATTATAATGTGAACAATGATGCTTCACTAATGATTTTTTTTTGGGGGGGGGGGGGTTTAGCTAAAATCACGCAATTTCTCCCCAAAAAAAAAAAAATGTGTTCCCTGTTCTAATTTTTTTAACAAATCTACCCCATAGAATATGACCGCAGAGCCTCGGATAATAAAATTTAAAAAAAAACACTTTACACACTGTGGAAGATTGAAATTTTATTGAAAATTCAAATTTTTTTACTTTTTTTTACATTTTTGTTTATAGCATTTTGGCAGGGCATGACATATACATATAATAATGATATATTATTAATCTGCCGAGTCTGCCGGAAAGAACGATATATAATTTGTCTGGGTGGTATAATAATACGTGACTTAAAAATGGTCAAAATGAGCTCAGCAAACTTCTATTTCCGAAACAGCGCCGAAGTTGTAAAATTACTCCCGTCCTTAAGGGGTTAAATGATGTTCAAATATCGTTCAGTGAGCCGGGGTAAATAAGATAGTTTTCTCGTGCTTTTAGTTACACTTATTGCTATAAATGTTCGGATATTTTGGAAGCTGCATTGCTAATGATCTCGATATGAGCACTCCAAATCTCCGTAAGCAGAGTGACAGATCTGACCATTTTTTATTGTCATATCTACTGTAGTTGACACAAAGGCTATTTCTGCCTGTATGCTGATAATGCAGACCCCATGTGAATTTGTGCAACATAAGGGACACCATCTATAATTCAGAATCTTTCTGTAAAGGATAAATACACGGTTATATAGGCTGAAAAATAGACATGCGTCCATCGGGTTCAGCCTCTCCCACATCACCTACTGCTGTTGATCCAATAGAAGGCAAAGAAAAACCCCAGTCTGAAATGCTCACCAATATGCAACACACTGGGAAAATATTCCTTCTTGACCCCAGAATGGCAGTCAGATTTCTCCTTGGGTCAAGAAGCTTTTAACCACATATTAAATATAATAACCCTTAATATTCTGGAAATGAAAAAATTAATTGCAAATTTACAATTTTTTAGCGGTCTCAGGACAACAATTTCTGTGCAAAGTTTCTATTTTACTCTGTATTTAATAACTTCCCACCCACGTTTGAAATAAATATTCCCCCCACCCAACAAAAAGCACTTGGTGGTGAAGGGGGATTAAGCCAAGTGTCAGCAACCTTGACCCTCTGCAGGTTTTGGAATTACATTTTCCAAGAGGTTCAGCCAACCTAATGAGTAGGTGAGCATCATGGGAAATGTAGTTCTAAAACATCTGGGAGGGCCAAGGTTGCTAACGCCTGTCTTAAGAAAAAAACACTTCCAGGCACCTTACTAAAATTTCCACTTTTTTAACCCAAAAATGGCAAATATACAAACATGGAAAATGTTGGCAGATAAGAACCTGTCGGCCCATCTAGTCTGCCCAATTACACGGATACTTTACCTGGATTTATCTTTTGTTTAGGATAGCCTTATGCCTATCCCATGCCTGCTTAAATTCAATCACTGTTTTGGCCTCTACCACTTCAACTGGAAGACTGTTCCATGTATCCACCACCCTCTCAGTAAAATAATGCTTCCTGATGTTACTTTTAAACCTTTGCCCCTCTAATCTAAGATTATGTCCTCTTGTTTTGCTACTTTGTTTCCGTTTAAATATACTCCCTTCCTCTACCTTGTGGATTCCCTTTACGTATTTAAATGTTTCTATCATATCTCCTCTGTCTCGTCTTTTTTCCAAGCTGTACATGTTAAGATCATTAAGCCTTTCCTGGTAACTTTTCTCCTTCAAGCCGTACACCATTTTAATAGCCCTTCTCTGAACTCTAAGATGTCTATATCCTTCTGGAGATACGGTCTCCAGTACTGCACACAGTACTCCAAGTGAGGTCTCACCAGTGCTCTGTACAGTGGCATGAGCACTTCCCTTTTCCTACTGCTAATACCTCTCCCTACACAACCAAGCATTCTGCTAGCATTTCCTGCTGCTCTATTACATTGACTACTTACCCTTAGATCCTCTGCAATAATAACCCCTAAATCCCAACCCTCAGATGTCGAGGTTAGGACTGTATCAAATATTCTATATTCAGCCCTTGGGTTTTTACGTCCCAGGTGCATTATCTTGCACTTATCCACATTAAAACTCAATTGCCACAGCTCCGACCATTTTTTTAGTTTACCTAAATCATTTGTCATTTGGCTGATCCCTCCAGATTTTAAAAAAACAGTGGTTATATTAGAATGATAAATGTGCATAACTTAAGGAATACTTCTAGTTCAGTGGTGTTTCTTTTTTTCCTTCTCAGCATGGGGTCCTTCGAAGTTTTGGACTTTTTGCAAAGACTGATCATTCAGAAAGTATAACAACGGATGAAGCCTATTGGTGAAAGCGCGTTTTTGTTGATCCTATTTAATTAGTACTTTAACAATTGATTTTATAGTTGAAGGTCAACCTTTTTTATTGATTAATAAATGCATTTTAATTGAATCATCTGCCGCTCTGCTGTCTTTTTTACAACAAGTGGAGAAATAGCCTCCCCCCTCCTCTTTTCTTGGGATACTGAACAGCTACATCGCAGGACCCCATGCTGAGAGAGGGGAAAAAAAGAAACACCACTGAACTATAAGTATTCCTTAAGTTATGCACATTTATCATTATAATATAACCACTGTTTTTTTTAAATATTAATTCATTTGATGTTTGTATATTGGCCATTTTTGGGTTAAAAAAGTGGAAATTTTAGTAAGGTGCGCCTGGAAGTGTTTTCTTCTTTTCTACTATGTGTTTTTGAGGTTGTAAACACATATCTTCTAGCTTGCAGCACCGACTTATATTGAGCACGCCTTAATAATCTTATAAACACTAAGAAAAGCGCCAGATTCACGCTTTCCTCTACTTCTAACGCCTGTCTTAAGTCCTAGTGCATCACCTTGACCAGAGCTACCTCTGCTCAATCTGTAGTAACAGCTGTCACAAAACTGCTTATATACAGTTGTGTTCAAAATTATTCAACCCCCACTGAAATTGAGTGTTTTGGCCAGTTTGACATTGATTTTGATCATTTAGTCATCTTGCTTACAATTAAATCAAAGAGGCACGTGTAGGTCAGACAAATATAACATAACATTTATAATGAAATAACCACAAATGTCTTTTCTGTGCTCACATCATTATCAGTTTTATTCAACCCCCAAGTGACATTCAATCTTAGTACTTAGTACAACATCCTTTTACAGTTATAACAGCTTTTAAAAACGTGAAGCATAGCTTGACACAAGTGTCTTGCAGCGATCTACGGGTATCTTCGCCCATTCGTCATGGGCAAAAGCCTCCAGTTCAGTCACATTCTTAGGCTTGTGCACTGCAACTGCTTTAAGTCCCACCAGAGGTTCTCAATCGGATTTAAGTCAGGTGACTGCGATGGCCACTCCAAAATGTTCCAGCCTTTAATCTGCAATCATGCTCTAGTGGACTTGGAGGTATGCTTGGGATCATTGTCCTGTTGAAAGGTCCAACGTCTTCCAAGCCTCAGGTTTGTGACGGACTGCATCACATTGTCATCCAATATCTCCTGGTACTGAAGAGAATTCATGGTACCTTGCACACACTGAAGCTTCCCTGTACCTGCAGAAGCAAAACAGCCCCAAAGCATGATTGACCCCCCGCCATGCTTCACAGTAGGCAAGGTGTTCTTTTCTTCATAGGCCTTGTTCTTCCTCCTCCAAACATAGCGTTGATCCATGGGCACAAACAGTTCTAATTTTGTTTCATCAGTCCACAGAACACTATCCCAAAACTTCTGTGGTTTGTCCACATGACTTTTGGCATACTGCAGTCGACTCTTATTCTTTGGAGACAGCAAGGGGGTGCGCCTGGGAGTTCTGGCATGGAGGCCTTCATTATGCAGTGTGCGCCGTATTGTCTGAGCTGAAACTTCAGTAACCACATCTGACAAATCTTCTCTCAGTTCCTCAGCAGTCACACGGGGACTTTTCTCCACTCTACGCTTCAGGTAGCGCA
This sequence comes from Leptobrachium leishanense, assembly GCA_009667805.1. Taxonomy (NCBI): domain Eukaryota; kingdom Metazoa; phylum Chordata; class Amphibia; order Anura; family Megophryidae; genus Leptobrachium; species Leptobrachium leishanense. The sequence goes on along the minus strand of CM019071.1, from coordinate 29,647,117 downwards.
CAGCAGTCAAAGTCAGCATCTTCTTTCTGCCACGACCAGGTAGCGTTTCAACAGTGCCCTTTGCCTTGAATTTGCGAATGATGCTTCCTATGTTCTCTCTTGGTATGTTTAACATCTTTGCAATCTTCTTATAGCCATTGCCCTTCCTGTGAAGAGTAATCACCTCTTCTCTTGTCTTCCTGGACCATTCTCTTGACTTCACCATGTTTGTAACCACACCAGTAAATGTCTAGAAGGAGCTGAGTATCACAGTCATTTTAAAGCTGCCTAATTGGTGCTTATTATGCTTTATTGCTGCTCCGTGACATCCACAGGTGTTTTCAATACCTGATTGAAAACACTTGAATGAACCTCTGTTCTTCAGAGTGGTAGTCTTTAAGGGGTTGAATAATTGTGTTAATGAAGAATTCACAAAAGAAACATTTACTACTGTATTACAAAACCAATTGATGTCATTTTAGTTGCATATGGTTCTTTAAAAAGTCCTTGTAGGATTTCATTCTGAATACAATTACAAATGTACACTAAATTCCCTAAAACCCTTTACAACATTGGGGGTTGAATAATTTTGAACACAACTGTATGTATTCAAGTTATAGTAAGAGGGCTCAAAACAGAGGAGAAATGCAGATATGCCGTGTATATTATTATTAGGATTAGTAGCAATAATATATTTTTATTATTGAAACAATATATGAAGATTTATGAAAAAAAAGTCAACTGAAATGTTACACAACAAAAACCTGGCTACATTGTTTACAGAAATCCTAAAATGTAAATAAAATTGTTATTTCAAACATTTTGAAGGAGCAAAACAATATGTATCTGTAACATTCATTTTAAAACATTTCCCGTTATTGACCTGCGTTAACATGGTCCGGATCATGTACTGGCTACATGCTGAGATTTGATCTTAATAACATAATCACTTGAACCCGCCGAGGAAGATAAATAGTTTGATTTGTTCGCTCAGTAATCCCAATGCCATTCAGCCAAAGGATTAGCCATCTATAGCCCAGGACCAGAATGAAACAAAACGTTGACAGCACAAAATTCCTGCATATTGTCATGACAACAATGCCCAGGATTTGATTATTTTGTGGTTTCCTAAAATGTTTTCAGTCAACCCTCAGCACAAACATACATTATGTATAAACCCCTAGGACCAATGACACGCCAGAGAGGCTCCGTACAAAGCTATGAATTTAGGTCAAAGAAGCAAAATTTGAAGATTTAAAAATTAAAAAGTTTTTTTTTCTAAACACATTATCAGGCTCCCCCTCCCCTTTTTTATCCCCCCAGTAGGTGCCTATTGATCAATGATATTGTTCTCAAAGAGAAACATTGTGGCAAGGTGCACATGTGGCTACCGAGCCGGAGAACTAATCAAATGCTTCTCTTACAGAAACATCAAAGCTGCAAATGGGACATTTTCTCATCTTGGCTGCTTAAATCTACACAAATACAATATCATGTACTAACATCAGAAAACGAGGGGAAAAAAATGATATAAATACATTATATACACAGAGTGACACTATTGAAGCTGGAGGAAAGAATTTGGGCTACATGTTATTTATTTATAAAAGGATTTTACCAGGACGGATACATTGAGATTTCTCTCGTTTTCAAGTATGTCCTGGGTTCAAGAACATTGAAGTGTTACAGTTACAGAAATACAAAGTAATACAATGCAAGATATTAAAAAACAACACAAATATACAGATTAAACAGAAAGTAAATATGTAGGAAATAGTCATTATGTTACATGTTTACAGGTGCATTCTGTATTGAGGTATGTTAGTAAGGAGCTCTTGAGTGACTTAAGACTAGGGGAAGAGTTGATGGTGTCTGGGAGGTTATTCCATAACTGTGGTGCTCTGTAAGAAAATGAGGACCGAGCCACTGTCTTTTTGTATTGTGGTATTGCAAGTAAGGTGCAGGTCCTGGATCGGAGGTTATAGGATGAGGAAGCTGCTGGGGAAAGCAGCCTATTCAGATAGACACCAGGCTGGAAAGGTGAAGGGTACGTTTAGACTCCAGCGATGGCCAGTTTAGCTCTTTTAACAAGTCACAATGGTGGGTCATGTAGTTACATTGTAATGCAAAGCGGCAGAATGAGTTCTACAATGTAGTAAGTTTCTGAAGGTGCGTTTGCGGGGCGGCTGCATACACTACATCTCCGTATTCAATAGCCGGCATAAGCATTTGTTGTACAATCTGCTTTCTTACCGCGGGGCTCAGGCAGGATTTGTTTCTGTACAGGGCACCTAGTTTGGGGTAAAGTTTAGATGCAAGTTTTTCGATGTGGGGCCAAAGGATAGATTAGGGTCGAAAAGGAAAAGAAAAAGAAAAAGGAAAAGGAAAAGGACTACCAAGGTGTACAAAATCTGTACGAGTTAGGTAATTCATGACTTTAATGGAGAGATATACAGTCAAGTTGCATTAGCTGACCCTAGAGAGAAAGATCACTTCGGTTTCTGCATGTGCAGGTGATCAGGCGATCATTTTCCGTGTGCTTTAAGTGGTAGGTGTTTTAAGTGGTAGGTGTTGTAAGTGTATGTGTTAATGAGTTTCTCCTGAATGCTTGCAGAATCTCACCGTCAGCACGAATAGAGTGTGAAAAGAGCTTTTATATGGAATAATAATGGTCTATAATGCATCTATTAGATCTAAGCTTCCATTGCATATAGTGCAGACACAGGATCAGCAAAATAGCAACTAATGCACAGCTCATAAGGACGACTAAAAGGTGCATAAAGCCAAATCTGCATTCGCACACATATTGCAAACACAGACACCTGTGCAGTTACACACAAAACGGTCCTGCACATATGAGATCCCAAACGTAGTGCAGTATTCAATGATAAAATAGAGCCAGGAGATTAACATTTAATTGGCTCCTGCATTTCCTTCTGTTTCTCCCACGTTACTAAGCCCTTTCTGAGGTATACACAAATGTGTAAAGGCACTCTGTACTTGAATTAAACCTTCTTTCCATGTCTACCTATTCTCTGCAAACACACTCTCTACATCAGGGCTTGCCCATATGTCACTCTTAAAAATCGACTGTGCAATAAACCTCTTTTAAGATCCAAAGCTTTCATATAGATTTATGTAGCATAACCACAAAATACTAAAGTCAAAACATTCTAAGGGCATATTCCAAAGTTGGTGTCAACTTAACCCCTTAGTGACCGGGCGGTTTTACACAAATCCGTCTTTAAGGCTAGGGTCAGACGAGCGCAGTGCGAACGCGCGTGCAGGCGCACTTAATCACGGCCGTAGTAGCAGCAAGTGCCGGGCAATGACGGCCAATATACGAAGTACGGTCGCACAAAAGTCCGGCTGCGCAACGCAAGTGGAAAACGAACGCATTTTGTCGAGAACGTAAAACCGCTAGTACGGTTGTACAGAGTGCGCTGCGTCCGCTAGAGGCGTGTGTGCGTGAATTGGAGATGTCAGACACTGCTAATGTCCGGCCAACATAACGTCCAGATGCACAAAGTGTTTTATTGATGATCCGTACAAAATCACGGATGCAAATGCGCATAGTATGACCGCTATCGCGTACTCCCTGAAAAAATGCGTCCATTCGTTCGAACGCACTTTTTCACAGACAACGCAAAAATGCGTTCGTCTGACCCTAGCCTTAGTGACCGCTGCTGTTTAGGTCAAATTTTCCTCTTACTCGTTTATTCAACCCACACATATTATACACCCTTTTTCCCGCCATTAAATGGACTTTCTAGAAATACCATTATTTCCATCATATTGAATAATTTACTATAAAAAAAAATATGAAATATGAGGAAAAAAAATGGTAAAAACACACTTTTTTGTAATTTAATCCCCAAAATCTACAACCACCCAAAACGACCCCGGCTAAATAGGTTCAAAATTTTGTCCCGAGACTAGAAATACCCAATTTTTACATGCATTTGCTTTTTAACCCCCTTCACTGCTGAGACAGTTCACCTATGTGCGCTGCGCTCATTCTGACCATTTTGTGCTAATTATTTTTAGATGACAGCCTAGGTCCTATTTAATTAAACCCCCCCAGACAAAAAAAACTTTAAAAAAAAACATTTTTTTATTTTATTTAATTTTTTTTTTTTTTTAAACCAAACCTGGTCATGTGTGGTATCATTTGAAAGGCCATAATAAGGCCTTTCAAATGATGGCAAATATGACCATCTAGCTGCCATGGATCGGGAGATAAAGGGATCCTTAGGATCCCCTTATCTCTACATGGCAGCTAGAGGGTTAACTGGCCCACTGACATCCTCACACATATGGTGAGGTTGTCAGTGGGTGGGGGGGGGACCTGGAGGCTTGGCTGACATCCAAGATGTCAGCCCCCCTCCAGGTTTGAATCGCGTTTTGGCGCCAATTGGCGCCGCAACGTGATCCGGCGGCGAAACGGTTAATGCCATACACCACTGGAAAGGGGAGGCTCTCCCCTCTCCAGCGGTGCAAACGGCATCTCCCTAGCCTCAATGGTTGGGGAGATAGAGGGCTCCGAAGGAGCCCCCCCTCCCCTCCATTGAAATCCATGGGGACGCCTGCTGATGACGTCACCACGCAGCGTGGCGACGTCATCAGCCTCGCCTGCCCATGTAAATCACATGGGCAGGCTTCCTCCCTGCCAGATCGCCGTGGGATCCGGCGAGGGAGGTGAGTATTGGGCGGGAGGGGGATTAGGCGCCGCTGACGTACCCTGTACGTCCGCAGGTCTAAGGGAGACCCGAGGACAAGACGTACAGGGTACGTCAGCGGCCCTTAAGGGGTTAATCAGAGCTGTTGTAAACTTAACAACTCCATAGACTATAGTGGCTCTGTTCATCAAGAAACTGCTGGGAACACAAGTGTTCCATGCTTTGCATTTTACTGAACACACACCCCTCTGGTACTTCAAACACACAGGCTGTTTTGACAAACTCCTACAATGTCAAACGCATCTGCCCTATATTCTTCCCCCACTGAGGGGATGTGAAGCGTACTGATCATACAAATGCTAGTTTCAAATGGGAAAAACCATTGTGTCATTCTAAAAATGGTGCCCATAACCTCTGCTCTCTGCCCACTCACCTCGCCACGCAATGTATAGAGAGACATTCAATGATCATAATGTAAACATGATAAAAGGAAAATAAAACACTGTTAGTGTGTTATGACTAAGTATCAAGCCCACGGGGGGGGGGGGACAAAAAGAAAAAAAACAAAAACAAAAACCACTTATTTTTACCCTAAGAGACCCATGTATAGAGCTCGATCCCAGCACGCTTATTTTTCCTCACATGCACCACTGACAGCTTGGAGAGCTTCATAATGCAAAACATTTATTATACAGATCCTGATGATCTGATCGTTGCAGGTGGCTGTAATTCAACGCCAACATATTCCATAGCGCTTTACAATGGGAAGGGGGGGGGGTGGCAAAACATGAGATATAAATGAGAGAAGGACAACCCTGCCCATAGGATAACTGTACAGCTAATATACAGCACTTTAACCAAGTGCTCAGCCAGACAACCCATGAGTTTACAATCTAAGGGAAGGGGGTATGTGAAACAAAAGCAGAGGAAAGGTGAAGCTGGTGGCCAGAAATAATGTAGAAACTTGCATTGGAAGGACCAGAAGTTTGGGATTAGTAAGAGTAATTAGAGAAGTGCAAACAGCTGGAAAGGAGCTGAAATTAGATGTTAGATGAGGGGGGGAGGCAGCAGAGTGAACCCTGTGCTACACAAAAATCATCCCCTCAATCCAGGAAAATGGTAAAACTCTGCCATCTGGTGGTGGGGGGGGGGGTCTGGGAGAAGTCTTTACAATTTACATGCTCACCTGGGCAAATGCAAAACCTAAACCACTATTAAAAAAAAAAAAACGACTATAGGGGGGGGGGAAACAGACCTTAAATATAAATTATAGCAGATCAAACCATAAAGCAGTTTATTGAGCAGCCCCATGCGGTGCATTAAATCCCCAAACACCCAAAACACTGGGGATTATTCAACAAGTAATGATGGGATTAAGAGTTGTGCAAGAAATGACAAATTTGTGACCAAAACAACTGAATCTTGATCCCCCCCCCCTAAAAACGTCAGTATTGCTTCAGTTTGAATTCTGCACATTGTCTCACATTCACCTCTTTCCAAATTACTAGCTGTACTCCTAAAAGCAGCACAGCACCCGCCATCAGTATACTCCAATAAGATGCATTCCCAGGCCTTTAATGTGTGCTTTAACACTTTCAGTACCACCTCACCGATATCAGTCCCATACACCCCCCCCCCTGCCAGACTGAGCCTAAATTAAAAGATAAACCTGTGGATTAAAGCATTGATATTAATATGTCTTTATGGGGCCCAGACACCCAGCCTGCACCGCGCACACGGTTTACACCGGTCCCTGTGTGTTTATCCAGCTCTATCTGCTCACTGCCCGGTGTGTATCCCTGTGTGGGGGCCTGATGCGGGGTGTGCGGGTGCCTGACACAGTGTGCGGGTGCCTGACAGTGTGTGCGGGCCTCAGAGCAAGCTTGCACTTGTGGTGTGGACTGCTCTGCCCATGACCGTCAGGCAGCCGTGCTGGTAATGGGGTGATGCTGTGCCCAGAGCTGCCCGTGTGGAATGCTCCGCCAGGATTCTAAGCCAGACCTGCGCCAGCATTGACACAATGTATACAGCATGGGCTGCGCCCCCCTAAGCATGTTGTAAAACGACCCCCCCGAAGGCAACACTCACCTGCCCACGCCAGGGAGAGCAGAGCCAGGGCCAGTAGCCAGGGAGAGCTCCGGCTAGCCATCACGCTTTCTCCGTACAGTGAGGAGCCACTCCCAGCGCAGGGCACACACAGGCAGAGGAGCGCAGCGCAAGCACTGATTCCCTGCGCGGGGAGGGGGAGGAGCAGGAGAGGGGCTCGGAGCCGCCCCGGCTACAACGCGTGCACGGCATGGGGTGCGCGCGCAGAGAGAGAGATTTATTATAGAGATATAACAGAGGGAGAGATAAGAGAGATATTATATAGAGAGAGAGCAAGAGAGAGAAATAAAGAGAGAGCTAGAGCAAGAGAGATTATATATAGAGCAAGAGAGATTATATAGAGAGAGAGCAAGAGAGAGAAATAAGAGCTAGAGATTATATAGAGAGCAAGAGAGATTATATAGAGAGCAAGAGAGATTATATAGAGAGAGAGCAAGAGAGATTATATATAGAGCAAGAGAGATTATATATAGAGCAAGAGAGATTATATATAGAGCAAGAGAGATTATATAGAGAGAGAGCAAGAGAGATTATATATAGAGCAAGAGAGATTATATATAGAGCAAGAGAGATTATATATAGAGCAAGAGAGATTATATAGAGAGCAAGAGAGATTATATAGAGAGAGAGCAAGAGAGATTATATATAGAGCAAGAGAGATTATATAGAGAGAGAGCAGAGAGATTATATATAGAGCAAGAGAGATTATATATAGAGCAAGAGAGATTATATATAGAGCAAGAGAGATTATATAGAGAGCAAGAGAGATTATATAGAGAGAGAGCAAGAGAGATTATATATAGAGCAAGAGAGATTATATAGAGAGAGAGCAAGAGAGAGAAATAAGAGCTAGAGATTATATAGAGAGCAAGAGAGATTATATATAGAGAGAGAGCAAGAGAGAGAAATAAGAGCTAGAGATTATATATAGAGAGCAAGAGAGATTATATAGAGAGAGAGCAAGAGAGAGAAATAAGAGCTAGAGATTATATAGAGAGCAAGAGAGATTATATATAGAGAGAGCAAGAAAGAGAAATAAGAGCTAGAGAAAGATATAATAGAGAACGAGAGAGATTAATATAGAGAGAGAGCAAAAAAGAAAGAAAGAATACATAAAGAGAGTGAGCAGGGCCGGCGCTGCCGCTAGGCCAGCTAGGCGGGCGCCTAGAGCGCAATGCCCGCCTAGGGCGCAGCCGGCCCGAACAAATTTAAAAAAAAAATTGCCCGCGGGGCAGCCTGGGGCAGCCGCGTGCTGAAGCTTCCAGCTTCCTGCACCAAGTCCACACCTCCGTCTCCTTGACGCCAGCGGTGACGCCAGCACGTATTGGGACTTGCTACGAGGAGGTGGAGGGAGACGGCGCTGGAGCGGCAGATATGTGAGCATGTGTGAGATGGGGCAGATATCCATGTGTGAGCCTGGGGGCAAATATCCATGTGTGAGCCTGGGGGCAAATATCCATGTGTGAGCCTGGGGGCAAATACCCATGGGTGAGCTGGGGCAGATATCCATGTGTGAGCCGGGGGCAAATATTCATGTGTGAGCGTGGGGGCAAATATCCATGTGTTAGCTGGGGCAATAGCTCCATGTGTGAGCTGGGGCAATATCTCCATGCCATGTGTTAGCTGGGGCAATATCTCCATGCCATGTGTTAGCTGGGGCAATAGCTCCATGTGTGAGCTGGGGCAATATCTCCATGCCATGTGTTAGCTGGGGCAATATCTCCATGCCATGTGTTAGCTGGGGCAATATCTCCATGCCATGTGTTAGCTGGGGCAATATCTCCATATGTGAGCTGGGGCAATATCTCCATGTGTGAGCTGGGGGCAAATATACCCATGTAAGAGCTGGGGGCAAATATACCCATGTAAGAGCTGGGGGCAAATATACCCATGTGAGCTGGGGCAAATATACCCATGTGAGCTGGGGGCAAATATACCCATGTGAGCGGGGGCAATTTATCCATGTGAGAGCTGGGGGCAAATATACCCATGTGAGCTTTCTTTTTTTTGGGGGGGGGGTGCAAGTAGCTGGTCTTGCCTAGGGCGCAAAATAGTCTAGCACCGGCCCTGAGAGTGAGGGACCTAGAGATTATAGAGAGCAAGAGAGATATTAGATAGAAAGCTACAGCGAGAGATCTACAGAGATTAGAGAGCAAGAGAGATATTAAATAGAGAGCTAGAGAGAGATTAAAGAGTTAGAGAGTGAGAGATATAGAGAGCAAGGAAGCTAGATAGAGATTACATAGAGAGAGCTAAAGAGAGATTATATATAGAGAGATTAAAAGGTAGAGAGAGATGTAGCTAGAGAGATTATATATAGACAGAGAGAGAAAGATATAAAGAAAGAGCTGGTGAATAGACATAGAAAGAGTGAAATAGAGAGAGAGCTAGATAGACATAGAAAGAGATATAGAGTGAGAGAGAGCAAGACAGAGAAAGAAAAAATATATATATATAGAGAGAGAGAAATAGGAGAGACCAAAATACCAAGAGGGAGAACGGGAATAACCTTCACACCCTGCAGATGGGTGGGAAATTTACCATGTGGTTTATGGGGCCAGAAATCCGACTGAATATATACCCAGGGGGAGAGGCCTCCATGGAGACCACTCAATGATTTATAGGGGAGTTACTGGTGTTAATTAAACATTCTTAGCATAAATTATAATGTAAACATGGTTACTTATAATTTTACACAAAATATTAAAACTATTTTAGAACTACATTTCCCATGAGACCCTGCATGCTAATGAGTGGTTTGGCATTGTGAGAGATGTTTAGTTCGAAAACATCTGGAGGGGCAAGGCTGCTGACCCCTGCCCTAAAAGATTTCTGTGTATCTCTACAAGTTGTATCTGTGTATGTGTGTACCTGCCTTTATCCATTCATACATATCTCCTGTGTATTAGCCTTGTCTCTATACTTATCTGTTGATAGTGAGTGTACTTAGCTATACATGTCTTATCTAGGGATGTGCGTTTCGGGTTTCGGAATTTTCACGAAATTTCCCTATTCGTGTCTTCGGATTCGGTCGAATTTCCGAATCGGGTCGGACCCAAAAACCGATAGATCCGAAAAGTTTTCCGAGCCGAAACGAAAAAATTTTCGAATGGACTTGAAATGTGTCAAATCAAAATTTATTTTTGCACCGAACCGAATCGAAACAGAAATTGGTCGAAACGAGCCGAATCGAAAATTTTAAACATCCGAACAAATCGAACCGAATCGAACCGAAAAAAAAATCGGTGCACAAGCCTAGTCTTATCCACTATATTTAAAACCTATCTTTGGCTGCATTGTAGAGGTTATTCAAAGAGCACCAAAATGTCACCGACATTTCGGTGCTCTCTCGGTCCCCACACTTTGTGGAATAAAATTCCCCAACCAAGTGGTGAATTCAGCATTCATTGCAGTGTCCCCGAACTATCAGATCGATCTGAAACACCTCAAAAAAACGTCGAACGCGTCTGAAAAAGGCCAACGATCCGCCAAACACAGCGCGGACCAGCTGCCGGAAAAAGCCGACAAGCTGACGAACTGGGTATAAAAAAAAAAAAAAAACAAATGAAACTTTAAGAATTTGAAGATTTAAGAATTTGAAACACTGTTTGCAAAAACACTACTGGCTGTAAATGTCTGGAAAACATATAAGGTCCTATGAATAATAATAAAAAGGTCTGTTAAAGAAAAAATAGACTTTTTGCTGCAAATTCCATATCCATATCGTTAGGTGTCTTGCCTAGGGACACTCGCTGGTGGCGTCTTCTGGATGGGATCGAGTCGTCTTTCCATGATTGTGGAGCAGTGACCTGGTGGCTAGGTTGAACTCGCTTCTCGAAAAGTCGAGAATTCTCCACAGTTGTATTGGAGGGATGTGCTGAACGGGATTTGACTTGCTTCTCCATGGTCAAAGGGTAGATACTCCACAGCCGATATTGGGCTCTATTACATTCTTCACGCAAAAACGCACGCGCAACGCGTGATTTTTTGCGCGAAGTGTTAAACGTTAACGCATGTAAATTAACGCTGGTATTACAATCCTCGCGCATTATTTCATCCGTCAAAAAATAACGTGCGTAAAAAGACGCGAAAAAAAACACGCGCATTAACGTTGCGTGCAGAAATCAGTGTATGGACTGTTTTTTCACGCGATTCAGCCAATCAGAATTAAGAACCTTAATTGTTTCACGATACGTTTTTGCGCCTGCCAAAGTCAATCTGCGCATATAAGCTGCGTAAAAAAAAAAAAACACGCACAACTTCTCAAATTTATTGTTTGGGTATGTGTAGAGTGTGTAACTTATACATTGCTGTATTTTTATTTATTTTTTCTGGCTGGTGTATTTGGTTTTGGTCAGGACGTTCAGATTTGCCATTAACACCAGCTTTTCAAAGACGTTAAAATTATGCGCGCAAACGCTGTGCGTTACATTTTGTGCATAGATTGTAATACCATCCGCGTACCAGCGCACAAACGCATTTGCGCACACAATATTAAGTATAGGACGCGCGCAGTACAGTACGCTCGCGCAGCGCTCGCGCAGGTTCACCCGCAGTAGATGTTAATACGCATTTTTTGTGAGGACATTGTAATACAACGTTCTGCGCAAAGGGTTTTGCCCCTCGCGTTAATGCGTTTTTTTTTTGATATTCAAAATTTTATTTGAAAAAGTCAGCAGGACATAAACGACAATTGGCCTCGCAGGGCTACATTAAGTCATCGTGAAAGCAAGAAGGTTGGCCACGCAGGGCCACAGCTTGTTAACTGCACACGCATAAGAAAAAGTCATCGGGAATCTCCAGTACATAAACGATATTGCGCGTAAACAGTAATATAATCAGCTAAAATCATCCAACACAGAAAACAATAAACATCCCCAGTTAGGGGGGTCTCCGCGAAAAAGAACACATCAATGTAAACCAAAGAAGTCATCTAACGGTATTCATACAGTAACAATAATCATCCACTAACAGGGGTCTCATCTATGAATAAGCGACGAAGGATGAGAAAAAGAGAAATAAAAAAAAAAAAAAGGAAGGGGGGGTTAAAAGATGGCAATGACCAAAATTGTGCCTGCCCTGGCGAATACCCATGCGGCCGAACGACCGTGGGAGAGCCACGGGGGGAAAATGGCACTTAGGTCCGGGCGGTCGTGGGCAAAGTCGGGTAATCAGGCCACGGCTGCGCCTCCCGAGCTATCCCGAATAGCCAGATTAACAAAAAAGGGGGGGGGTGACTAAATATAAAACACATAAAAAAGAAAAACAGATGGCCCCCGAGGACCGCGAGACGTTTGCTAAAACCTCAGTATAGACAAGTAGGTTCATCAAAGAATGCACATTGTAAGAAAAATAACAAAGTCATCGTAAGTGTGTCAAAGTAGAAACAAATGACCTCGTACCACTGCTGGAGTCAAAGAGAGTCCCCAGGAACATCCGAAACGAGGGGAAAAAAAAAAAAAGTCTCGGCAAATAGAAGTCTCAACACATAGGCAAGGGGGGGGGGGGTAAGCGACTGCGAAAATGTGTCGTCGAGGGGGGGGGAATTACCAAAAGACGAGCCAGGTCAATAATCGGAGGGTGAAAAATGGGGACCAGCGAACCACCTCAGCCTGTGTCCAGCCAAACAGCTCTGCGGGAATTTCCTCGGTCCGACAAGGAGAGAAGCACCATGGGGTAATCTGCGTCAGCCTTCCCAGGTGGTGGTCCGGAAGCCCTCACCAACGACATGCCTGTCGGGGTTAATTCCATCGGATCGGCAACCCTCGTATCTGTACCCTCCACGCAGGCATCCTGATCGCCATCGCCACTCAGAGCCTGAAACTATCCCCCCGCCAAGGGGCCCAGGAGCGACTCCCCGTCAAGGTCCCCGGTGCCGGCCTCGCGGTCCACACCGTCCCTGGGGTGCAGCCCGCCATCCGCCGCCGAGCGCTCCCAGGGGTCAGCATCAGGTAACTCCTCAGTCTCCATCTCTTCTCTGGGCACAACATGTACCGGTTCGTTTCTCACCTCAAACAGGTCCTCAGCTTCTTCTCCATAGCCAGCAGGCAAAATATCTTCCATGATCTCCACATTCAGGTCTGCTGTTGCCCGGCCAGTCCTCCATGCAGCCATCAATCGCCTCCATGCGCCATGAGTAATCGGGCTCTCCTCGGCCCCCCCCCATCTGCGCCAAACAGACCTCGAGGGCCGCAAACGCAGCCTCCATTCCACTGGTGGGGGTGGGGGTGGGTGTCCGCTCCAGACCACACCACTCCATCTGCTCCCTCAACTTAGTCCCCGGGGGTGTCGCCAATGTAGCCAGAAGATGGGGGCCCTCCATCTCCCTAGCCCACAACTGCCAGACGCCCAAATCGGTCTTTCCACGGTGAAGCAGGAGGGGGAACGAGAGTCCAGAGTTGGGGGATTAGGCCGCAAGATGGCCGACAATCGAACAGACTCACCGGGCTAAAACTCAGCTGTGCTCCGGAGGGGGGGGACTAAAACAGGCCCCAGAGCATTCCCCGTTATGGCCAGCCGTGCAGGATCCCCAATAACGAGCAATTCGGTGAGAAGCTCCTGCCAAAAACCCCCAATATCAGGTGAATCCGGCAGAGCTCCCTCCAGACACGTCCACTCCCTTGCAGAGCCAGCCACGCCCCCCTGCGTTAATGCGTTTTTGCGCACGCGTTAAAGTTTGTGCGAAGAATGTAATAGAGCCCATTGTGTGGTAGGCAAGTATGTACCATTAGATGTCTTGAACAAAGGACACTTACTGTAGAGGTGCTCTTGCCGGGATTCGGACCTGGGTCTCCATGGTTATAGAGCAGTGATGTTACCTCTACTCCTACGCTGTTATCCATATCCCATTGTTTTGTTCTTTGCATCACCGGTGTATATACTTCAGTGATATTAAAGTTCTGATCTCCTTTGAACTCCCTATAAAATACAATGAAAACATCGTTGGAAATGTTGACTGAAACACAGTGGAATCTATGCTAAAATACCACGCTGGAAACCACTGTTAAAACGACGCCTGACAGCTTCATCTGAAACTATGATGGAAAGAACAGCAAACTACAGTGTTAGTTCCCCAAATCCAACATAGTTTTTTCAATGAAAGAACAGTGGTTAGTTAATAAGACCTGATATTATGAGCCGCACTGCATTTGCTGGGGCTTTCATAGGCACTAAAAACCCTGTGTAACCCAAAAAGTGCCCCCTCCACCCGACTGGTCCAAACAGCTGCATGTAAGGCTAGTCAGACGAGCGCATTTTCTACAGACTGTGCGTCCATGCAGTACGGACGCACGTTCTGACGGAAGACGCAGTAGTGGCCACACAATCTGTTTTTGTGACTGATGTTATTTTTGACAGATGTAGATGGGAAATGAAAAACCATTTTGTCCGTCAAAAATGCTGGACGCATAAATGCAGTCCGTCTGACTTCGTTCCATCACTCACACACAAAGCTATGCGGACGTGGTGGACGCAGCGCACTCTGTGCGTCCGTTCTAGCGGATTTAGGTTCTTGAATAACCTGCGTCTGTTTGCCGCGTCTGTCATGCGTCCGCACTTCCGTGCAGACGTACTTCGTGTGTGGGGCACCATTGGTCAGAATGCTATGCTGCCACGGACGTACAAAGGTGCGGCATCACTGACGTGATCACTACGCTCGTCTGACATGATTTTAAGAGGTCAAAAGAGATGCCTACTGTATCTATAGAGAGAGATATACAGAGACATACTGTATATGAGGGGCTATTATGATGATCGGCACCTGCCTGGGGGACCATGCATGGACTGGCTTCTCCATCGTCTCTTTATCTGATCTGATTTGTACACAGCAGAAGGATATGACAAGGCTAATTCATGGCCATTAAAACAGTTCCATGTTATCTAGCATGTAACCAGACATGTATAGGGAGCAGCGTGGGGGCCATGCCTCGGTCAAGATCAGTAATCCCTGCTTTATGTCAAGCCGGGGCATTGTGTCTGGCAGTAACTCACTGGCTTTTCCTTTGAGTGTCCTGTGTAATGTCATTACCAAAACCCAGTATAAAATCTCTCTACCCCTACTACCTCCCAATCACCACCCCTAGCCCTTCCACCAATCTTTTACAGCCCAGCCGCCTGAAACCTGAGTGGTGCACCCACATGCCGCAGGTGCAGCCAACTAGTGCAGCTCACCTGTACCCGTCACACCACGGGCATTGACTGAGGAAACTTCGGCTGATTCTTTGACATTATCTCCAGAGATTTCCTGAAGCTAACAATGACATATTCAGATTAATTGTACACTTCCCAGAGCCATTAAAATCTATGGAGTTGGTAGGTTTACAACAGCTTTGGTTGTGTTTCCACCTGACAGCCGTTACAGCGAAGCTGCCCCTCAGCATCTAGTGAATACACCACGTAGCTTCCAGGAGTATAATTCAAAATGCCATTGTTACCGCAAACACCAGCCTTTCCCTAAAGGGGAATCCAAACACTGGCAAGAGAAGCTTCACTGCGAATCCTCCTCTGCCACCGTTTGGATTTCTCTTTAGTGAAACGCTTACTTTAGTTACTGTCTTAACAATGGGGATTTACACAGGTGTTTCCAACTTCAGCAAACACCGGCACTCTTTGAATAACTCCTTAAAGCTCATCAACCTATACCATGTCCAAGCTGCCCAATCTCTATATGGGTGATTCACTAGTCACCGCTATTTTATTGGCAGGACAGTGGTTTTAATTTAATGAACTGGAAGAGGAACTGTGTTGGATCAAATATGTATCAAGTGTCATGTGACCAGAAATGGCCTGCTTTAGAGGGGCCCAGTGATGAGGAGCTGTGTGACTTGCTGCTCCTTCACATCAATCAAAGAGGAGCTGCAGCAGCATCAAGACTTCACTCTGCACTGGTGAGTGACCAAGAGAGGGGGTATGCCAATATGTTGCCTGCCTGTCTATACTAGCCTATTTATCTGTTGGCCCTCGTATATATCCATTAGCCCAGTTATTCATATGCCCATATAGATCCAGCAGCCCACATATATATTGCTGTCAGCTCACTTAATAGGTAGATAAGGACATGCACAGCGGGAAAGGTAACGGAACAAGGACAACCTCCTGTATTTTATTATGTTCTAGACTTTTATCAGGTGTGTTTTTTTAAAAAAAAATTATGTGGCATGGGAGCCCCAAAACTGAAACTGACTAGGGTCCAATGATGTCTTAATCTGTGATTTGCATTTGTCCAAATGTAAACTCCAGGAACTGCAATCCCAACCAACACAATGGACGTCTCACTCGTGAAAGTTTAAAGGGTCATTCAAAGGGCATTGAACAGTGCAATTTCTTAGCAGTTCGTCTATTCAGAAAGCTGTCA
The DNA here is from genome assembly GCA_009667805.1 of Leptobrachium leishanense. Taxonomy (NCBI): domain Eukaryota; kingdom Metazoa; phylum Chordata; class Amphibia; order Anura; family Megophryidae; genus Leptobrachium; species Leptobrachium leishanense. Next base: position 29,631,001 of record CM019071.1, on the reverse strand, counting down.
ATTTACCAAATATTTGCGAATTACCAGCAAAATCTATGCAGTTTGCCGCAATTCGGCGATCTTTGGCGGCAGTGAAATTTTCCCATGGAGAAGTAATGGTTAATCTATTCAGAGAATGCCAACATTTCAGTGACATGCCCTTATCTTCAGTTTGACAGGTTTAAACAGGCAAATCCCATAGGATTCAAGGTAAAAAAAATATAATTTTTATTCATTATTCCTTTTTGGTTTTTTTTAAGGTGTTTATTTTTTTTACACTTTTTTTTTTTTATCGGTTTAAAACACCTTTATTGAAGAATAGCAGAGTTCTGTGGTGGTTATTTTTTTTGCTGGTCAGCGGCGTGGTCTACAGCGGCTCCGTGTTCGACGGGCTTCAGGGACCCTGCGGTGAATGGGTTGGCGAATTGAAATCGGTGATGTGCATCGAAATGTCAGTGATTTCTGAATAACCCTTTTAGTGTCTTGTTTGGATCGAGATCCCTTCCCTGGGTCCTTAAGGATCACGTTTGTGTTCAAACAGAACTTTTCATTGCACTAATGGTTTGTGGCTGGTGACAGGTTTCACGTCATACCCATAGGATACGGTAGTTACCTCGGAAGCACATTAAAATGCTCTGAGTAATTTCCTAAAAACTTTGCTGCATTTGAATTTAAATGAATTATATTGATCATATTTTCCCAACTCTGCTATTCTGACACGGTTTATGTCACCGTGTCACCACATCTTACATGGGTTTCCTGCTAGGCACACTTTCATTATTTAAATCCACTGCTTTTGCGCAGGTTGAAGAATAGTTATGTGAGTTGGTGGAAAATCCAGCCTACACATAGAGAGCTTTGACCTTTTAGGTTTCAAGGCTGTAAGTCTATCTTCCTTCAATATGAAGTATTTTGAAATCTGGTCTATTCAGTAAAGCCTGAGCGAAGCCAACATCGTGCTATAGGTTGCATGTAGTCACTGCCTACCATAGGCGTGCGCAGCCTATTGCATTAGGGTGTGCACCCAAAAGCTCAAACACACACTAATATATATATATATTATACACACACAGACACACACACACACACACATTCAGACAAAATATATCATTACTATCAGGATTATTCAGAGAGCGTGAAAAGCAGGAGAATGACTGGAGAATGAAAAATTCTAGGTCAAAATAGCCGATTTGGAAAGTGAGATGAAAGGGAGAATTTTTCTGGTTTGGCTATTTTGACCTAGAATTTTTCATTCTCCAATCATTCTCCTGCTTTTCACGCTCTCTGAATAACCCTGTTGGTGTATGCTTCAGGAGTTCAGCAACCTTGGATACCCAGAGGTTTTGGAACTACATTTCAAATGAGTCTCAACTACCTTAATTAGTGGCTGAGCAACATATGTGATATAGTTCCAAAACAGCTAGAGGACCAATGACCCCCGGTATACCTCATGTCACGTCAAAATGCTAGATCAAAAAAATAAAATTTCCATTTGAATTTCGATTACATGCAGCGTGTAGATTTATTTTACCACATTTTTTCATCTAAAAGATTGTTAGGAATATAATATGGCCCATAGAATATATAACTAACGCTAACTTTAGTGCCCACCTGAGTGAGCGTTAATGTTAGCTCTGGTGGTCCTAGCGCAGGCGCACCATATTACGATCCAAATGCTAACGGGTTAAAAAACCTGTTACCGTTTGGAATCTTGCGCTTTTCAGCGTGAGGTTACTGTATTTTGTGCTCCCTATACTTAACATGGGGAGCGCAAAGTGTTAATCAGCATTAGGATTACAATATACTAACACTAATTACTGTCCGGCTGCGGTTACTGAACATTTACTCACAGCCAGGGCCTGGTGCTAATAGATTCCACTTCTGCAGAATCAGTCAGCACCAGCTGAAACCCCCCAAAAATCAGATACTTGCCTCTCATCCCACGACAAGAACTTCTGGCCGCCAGGAGCAGACGGAGACTGAGAGAAAAAGTCCCTCAGTCTCACTCTGGGAATCATTCTGCCGACCTGCCGTATCTCGCAAGGACTTCAATGACGTGACGATTACATCTGCACACAAACATGAACCCAGAGGATGCGCTCAGCATGTCGTCAGCAGCAAAGTTATTTCAATGTTAAAGGGAGTGAAATTTGAGGTGAGTGACCCATTTAGGGCCATATTACAAAGTTGGTGCTAACTTAACCAAAGCTGTTGTTAACTTACCAGAGTCATTATAGCCTATGGAGCTGTTAAGTTAACAACAGCTCTGGTTAAGTTAGCACCAACTTTGTAATACTGTCCTTAACCTCTTAATGACCTGCACCAATACAGTCTCCTACCTGTACCTCACGATGCTGCCAATACGCTCGCTGTAATTCTTTTTGTGGAGTGCAGGCAGCAGATATTGTGGTGATTTCTGTGCGTAATACCAGCCTTTTGGGTCTAGGGCAAGGGGGCAACACCGGACTGCGACAAGGAAACAGGCGCAGAATTTTACACACAGCAGCCTGTTTAAAGACAAATACATGCATTTATACACACACAGCCATACGTTCAAATACAAAACTATATCCTCCCCCCTACACCCCGGGGGTATGTAGCAATAAAATCCACAGTAATGTGCACTGTGTATGAGCGTATCCCAGAATCCACAACAATAAAACTCTCAGCAATGTTCGGTGTGTATTAGCATATCACAGAGCTCCACAGCAATAAAACTCCTCAGTATCGTGCATTTTGTATGAGCGCATCAGAGCTCCATTGCAATAAAACTCACAGTAATGTGCGGTGTGTATGAGCGTATCCCAGAGCTCCATAGCAGCAAAACCCACAGTAATGTGCGGTGTGTATGAGCATATCAGAGGACCACAGCAATAAAACCCTCAGTAATGTGCAGTATGTATGAGCGTAGCAGAGATTCACAGCAATAAAACCTACAGTAATATACGGAGTGAATGAGCATATCACAGCAATAAAACTCAGTGATGTGCGTATAAATATTATAAATAAAAACAACCGAGAAATAGAACACTGGGGATATAGAAAAAAAGCCAGTGTCAGTGTGGGCATAACCCTAATGTATATTAGAAAAACAGAAAGGGTAGACACCGGCTACCCAATTAAACTTTATTAAACGATTAAAATGTACACAGTATTAAATCCACTAAAAATAAAAAGATGTAACCTCCCTAAAGGGAATAGTAAACCATGCCTCCCATTCCCTTTAGGGAGGTTACATCTTTTTCATTTTTAGTGGATTTAATACTGTGTACATTGTAATCATTTAATAACGTTTAATTGGGTAGCCGGTGTCTACCTTTTCTGTTTTTTAAAATATTATATAAATGCTATTAAAAAATATGTTAATATAAAAATTGCCCCCTCTCCTGCTTACCTTCTTTTTTTTTTTTGCTTGCAGGGAGGGGGTTGAATACGAATCATTGGTGGTCCAGTGGCACAGAGGGGGGTGGGGTCGAGGAGGGGGAACCCAGCTGGCCGCATCCGATGGATAGCCGCCGGGACCCCCTCATCTCCGCATGCCTGCGGCAGTGTCCGCTTCCCTGGTGGTCCCTGTGGTTTGCGGGGTGCTGCACTGCGATCTGCGCTTAGTGCACAGACCGCAGAACACGTCCCACACTGACACAAGCGGCCGGCGGTCGCTGATGACCTGTCACCTGACCGCCGGCGCTCACTGACTGTGTCATAGCGCCGGCGGTCAGGTGACAGGTCATCAGCGACCGCCGGCCGCTTGTGTCAGTGTGGGACGTGTTCTGCGGTCTGTGCACTAAGCGCAGATCGCAGTGCAGCACCCCGCAAAACACAGGGACCACCAGGGAAGCGGACACTGCCGCAGGCATGCGGAGATGAGGGGGTCCCGGCGGCTATCCATCGGATGCGGCCAGCTGGGACCCAGAATGTGTTGTGGGCCAGCATTAGGGTGTGCCCAGGCCCACCCGGCACACCCCGTGCGCACGCCTATGCTGCCTACATAGAGCTGCCCCAAAATCCGTGGCATAGCGTGGGGGGGGGCCTCGGGGCGGTCACCCCGGGTGCAGTTTTCTTAGGGGTGCAAAATTTCAAAAGCAATTTGAACCACCAATATTTTCCAGCAGGGATCAGCAAGGTGTCCGCTCATGGAGACTGGTGTCTGTGAGCAGCCCTTGCACGGGCAGCCTCCAGTTTTGCGTAGCTGGCGATGACTTGGCACTCAGCGTCCAGAAGGGAGGACCAGGACAGAAAATTCTGGTCCTGTTCTGACTCCTCCTTTAACGTTGACATGAGTCACATGAAGCAGCGCAGCATTATCTGACGGAACACCCTGTACCACGCTTGTCAGCCCCCCTTGAAGCCCTGTGCCAGCCCCCACTGCTGGCAGCCGCTGAACAGGAAGGAAGGTGGGAGGTGCCGGCCCTGCAGCACATTTTAAAACCCGGTCCCCACTAAGCCCACTGGACAGCTCCCCCCCCCCGGCCACCAGCAACTTCACGCAGGTCGGCGACACTGTGACACCAGAGCAGCGCATTCAACACACAGTGTGGGGGTACAGAGAGAGAGAGAGAGAGTGGCTGGGGATACTGGGAGAGAGTAACTGGGAGTAGAGCGAGATTGAGAGTGATTGGAGGGTACTGGGAGAGAGTGACTGGGGTACTTGAGGGAGAGGGTGACTGGGTATAGTATGAGAGCGGAACTATGCTAGGGTATACTGGGACAGGGTGACTGGTAGCAGTGGCATAGCGTGGGGGGCATGCCCAAAATAAACCATCAGGAAAGCTACAAGACTGACGTTGGTTCCTTATTCGGACAGTTTCTTATTCGTGGAAGTTGGTTTCTGATTCAGATAAATGATTCATAGAAGTAATTGTTGGTTTTTTTTTGTGAAAGGATTTTACCAGGAAGGATACATTGATATTTCTCGTTTTCAAGTATGTCCTAGGTGGCGAGTATGTACCATTAGGTGTCTTGCCAAGGACACTTACTGGAGAGGTTGCTCGCTGGGATCGAACCCATGACTCCACAGGCTCTCTCCATGCAGAGCAGTGACATTACCTCTACTCCACCCAGCCGGTACTTAAAGTTTTTAAAGGGTTAAATGCCATTTGAGCCACCAATTTCAACATGGATTAATAGCGTTGGATGCCCTCTTTTAAAAACAATTGTGTTTAGCCTGGCACAATGGTCGGTTCAGCACAGAAACCAAGATTCATTTTGGCAGCAAGGTTCAGGATCGACATTGCACGTCAACCATGAGCTGAGAAGACATTGAACCCCCCAGGAGCAAATCCCAATCAGTTCACTTATGTATGCATACCTCTTCGCCCCCACCTCTCCAAAGAGAAATGCTCCCACAAAAAATTGCCCATTCCCCAGTCCCTGAACACAATGGCTGCCACTGCCTTCAGCCATTGCCCAGTATATGGAATGTCGCCACTGCCTCCAGCCATTGCCCAGTTTATGGAATGTCGCCACAGCCTCCAGCTATTGCCCAGTTTATGGAATGTCCTCACTGCCTCCAGCCATTGTCCAGTCTTGGAGATGGTTTGAAGGCAAAGGTCGGGTCCCAGCTGGCGGCGGCTCGATGTGTGTAAGCAGTGGGCAGGAAAAACACAATTTCTGGACGAGCAGGGTACATTGGGGAACAGAACCAAACATAGGGGCATGTGAAAACAGGGTGTAGGCCGACGGGGTGAAAAAGGTGCAGGGGAAAACAAAGACAATAAAGCTTTTAAATCTGGTGGGACCCTGCAGCCTGTACCGTCACAACAGATCATTTTTCAGTAACAAAAATAAAAAAATATGTATAAATTTACATTTAGGGTTCCACAAGGAACCCTTTTTTTTTTGTTCTTTAAAAAAACAATATGTAATGTTTGGATACACCAAAAGAGGAAGGGATAAATTACAGTTGAAGAATATGGCAATACTAAAACAAATGCTTGTGGGACTTGTGTGTCACTAAAGAGAAAAGCCTGTGCCATCCATGAAGGGGTTAACCAAGCATCCTGTGACATAGTATGTCTCTTTCTGCATCATCCTCAGGTGCTTTCAATAGATCCGATAATGTTAGATCTTAAAACGATGTGAAAATGTCCCGTTACTGAGCCTCAACACACTTTCTCTAAGCAGGTCTCACACCTCTATATTGTGAGATTTCAGTGCCCTCTTGTAACTATAGCAATGTCAATGTCAATCAGGATTTCCATATTCAGCTTGCAACATAATAAAAATCCTTCACTGTGCCACTCGTATGCATTAACGTGATACTCATGGTATCACAACCACATCCGCTCAATGAAGTGACCATGATGCCAATGCTCCCTTTTTTTTTTTGCTTTATTTTCTAATTGCAGGTCTTCAAAGATTAGACCTTGAAGTCTCAAGGAAAGGTTCACTTCCTGTGTGACCCCTTTGCCGAGCCAGCCTCTAAAGTAACAAAAGTGAATTCTAGGTGTGGGGTTGAGGCTTTGATTGGAATTTATTAAAATGCTAGCAAATCCTCAGGTTTTTATCAGCAGACCCAATCTGTCAGCATTGATCCCTCTAGTGGCAGGATAGAAGAATGCAGGAAAGCAAAGCGGCAAGAAATGTCTGGTGTGCTTGAATTGAACCATAGGCAGAGTTGTCATCAGAAATTTTGGGCCCTCTTACGGACGCCTTGGTTGGGCTTCCCAAACCCTCCCTCCCCGATAATACTTTACCAAAATTTACGTTTGCTGTTTGTAATGTGTATTGGCTGTAATGCTTTATGTGTAGTTTGTACACGGTCTTGCTCCTACTCGCAAAGTATAAGCGCCAGCATCATGATGGTAACGTTATGTGGTCTGCACCTGACAGCCGGGCTCTCCCGCCAGACCACCAGGTATTTGTCACAACCTTGTTGCATATTACATGGGTTTGTTGGCTACAGGGGGCACAGACTCCCTGAGGCTGCCTATGAACAAATCATGGGCTGTAACCTCCTGCTCTTAAGCTGGGACTGGAGCTTGTTTTCTGTTAGGTCCTGGTTTGTCTTTAAAGCTTAATAACTAATAAACCATGGATCAGGTAACTATTATTGTATTTAACTTCTGACCTAAAGAGTAATCAATCTCAACATTTTCATCTATTTATAACAATCTTTTTATCCTTCTGTTTAATTTTCATACAGTTGCATCGTGTTTACATTCTGCTGGGGATATTGCGTCACATTCCGACAGGTGTGTTTTTTTTTAATTCTTTATTTAGAGAATTGTACAGTACAGAAAATTCACGACATCCGACGAAAAAAAGAACAGCCACTCATGGCCGGCCAAATTAACTACGGTCATCCAGTCAAAAATATGCCCAGTAAATAGGAACAGGACATCAGAGATATAAAAAGGCAGGAAGTTCCAATATCAGGCAAAACATTAAAAGAATTATGCAATGCAAGTAGGGATACGTCCATGAAAACCACAAATAGTCCTGAAGGTCCATTCACATACAGGGTTATCCAAAGAGATCCGAATTGCTTGAGAAAGGTAACCGAACGCTGAAAATCAGCGTTCGGTTACCTTTCCTGGCCATTCGGCTATTCAGAGAGCAGGCAATTCGCCAAATCCTGGCGAATTTCCTGAACATTCGGTGCCTGTTCGAGGGCAGTGAAATCCCCATGAAAAAGCAGTCCTGCTTCGGCTATTCAGAGAACGAAAACCAGCAGTGAAAGGTTCCCGAAATGCCCTGCCATTCGGTGGTTTAATTCGGCAAGTTAATTCAGGAGAATCCCATAGGCTTCAATGTTAAAAATATTCCCGTTTTAATTCTATATCTAATAAACCGTTCATTATAAAATTCTGCAGTAAAGAGTCTCTTTATTTACAGATTTTTTTAGGATACACTTTTTCTGAATTTGTGTTTTAAAAGTCCATTTTTTTTTTTTACTTATTTTTTCTGTAACAGCCCTTTTTATTATCATTCCCTGTACCTCATATGCAAATTTCAGACATTTTCGCTCAATAGTTTCTTTGCAAACAGCTTTTTACTTTCACATTCATACAAACTGTTTTACTAATTTATTCACCTCCTTCTGTCTGCGGTCTCAGCTTTTTCTCGGCTTTTTCCGGCGGCTTCGCTGCGTGTGATCGGCTCCTGCTCGGGTTTTTCCGGCGTCTTCGGGTTAACCCAGATGTTTTTGAGGGTTTTCGGCGTGCATTCGGCAGGTTTTGCGGTTAGTTTTCGTCAGGTTTGCGGTAGCTTTTCCCTGCAATTCGGGGGCCCTCTGGTGTTTGCTGAATACACCGCAGGGTCACCGAAATGGGATCGGCAACACGAACCGAATTGAAGAGAACGAAAAGTCACCGAACGTGCGGTGACTTTTCGAATCTCTTTGGATAACCCTGATAGTCATTCTAGAAACCAGAGACACGTAAGCATAGGAAAAAATTCAGGGGGGGGGGGACAATGACGCTCAGCTTTCAGTCCGGCTGAAGTTCCAGAGGGTCCGGCGAAAGGCCTGCCGCCGCGAGGTCGGTCCAGGCGACTTCGGGATTGGTGATGGTATAGGAAACGTTGTCGTGTGTCACCACCAGTGCTCCCGCCAGGCCCCAACGATAGCGGATCCCTCTCCGGACGGATGTCACAGCTCAAAAGCGCCTGCGAGCAAGTAGAGTCTGGAACAGAAGATCGTGGTATAACGATAGCGTTGAGCCCTCAAATTTCACCAGGTCTCTCGCGCCGGAGGTAGACATAACCTTGAACGCCACGTCACGGAAGGCCACAACGACATCTCGGGGAGCCCCTTTTTGAGAGTGTCGCCGGCCTCCTAACTCTGAACACCGATTCAATTACATCAGGTGTATCAGGGGGAAGCCCCGACACTGAAGGGCCAAACGAGAAACCTAGAACGGTAGCTCCTCCGACGACGGTGTCTGGGATACCCCTGACCCTGACATTGCGGCGGCGTCTCGTTTCCAGTATCTCCACAGAGCGGGTCAAACGTTCCACCTGAGACCGAAGGCCGGCGACCTGACCCAACAGGTGAGTATGTTCCGATTGCACTTCAGATGTCGTCGTCTGCACCGCTGTCACCTGTGCGCGAATTGCTGCGACCTCCGCCCGAACCGCCGTCACCTCGGGCTTCCATACCCCCGAATTTCTCGGAGCTCGTCCAAAATCCTTCGGAGGTCCCCTTTCATAATGGGAAGATGATCATCCTCCTCCTGCTGTCGGTCCTCGGTCTGGATCATACATGGTTCGCGTGAAGTAGATCTTATTTGCTGCGGTCGGGTTCTCGGTCTCGGATTTTCCTGCCGATCCGAAACCACACTACTACTGGCGGAGAGCTGGTGGGCTTCAGCCAAGTCACCGTCGGAGAGGTCCTCAGCGGTGTTCAAAAACGTTTGTAGCACTGCTTTTTGTTTCTTTTGCGCTACTTTTTTGCAGCCACAGAGAGGGGCTGGGAGTCCGGTCTCTGAGATTGAGGGGAGGTCCACTCCTGAAATAATGGACCCACCTCTCATCGAGTCCCGAAAGTTCCTCTGTCGGGGGCCTTGCTTCTGGGATCGACTGGTGGGCATTAGGGATGTGCGTTTCGGGTTTCGGAATTTTCACGAAATTTCCCGATTCGTGTTTTCGGATGCGGCCGAATTTCCGAAAATTTTTAGATCCGAAAATGGCAGATCCGAAAAGTTTTCCGAGCCGAAACGAAATATTTTCGAATGGACTTGAAATGTGTCAAATCGAAATTTATTGCTTTGAAACGAGGAGAACAGACGTTCCGAAAAAACGAAAATTTCCGAAATTACGAAAATTCGATACAAAAACGAGCAAAGTGACACGAAAATACGAAAAATGGTCGAATTTCCGAAAAAAAATGTACACGAAAAACGAGTCGAGCCGAACCGAATCGAAACAGAAATCGGTCGAAACGAGCCGAATCAAAGTTTAAAAATCCGAAAAATCGAACCGAAAAAAAAATCGGTGCACAAGCGTAGTGGGCATGGCGCCGAAAGTGCAGCCACGAGGGCACAAGGCAGTAGAAAGGTCTCAAACTCCCGCACAGGCTTCCAAGATGGCCGCGGGTATCAAGCCCAAATCGTGCAGCGGGTGTCAAACTGTACCGGGGCGTGAAACGACCGCATCAGGCCCTCCAGGACCTCCAAAAGGTAGCTGGGTAGGTCTCAAGTCCGAGCATGCGGCGAAAATAGCTTTAAAAACCGTGGTAATCACGGATCTCCTCCAAAATCCAGCCGCTCGGTTAGCTCCGCCCCTCCGACAGGTTTTAAAGGAACACATTTACAAGTTTTTAGCTAGTATTCTAAATTGTGAATTGTGTCACTGATGCATGCACTGTCCCTGCTCACCATCCGCATTGCCTCCTCAAATGGTGACAGTACAGTGCATGCATCCTTGATCATCAGCCACTACGGGGGGGGACCAAGTTGACCTGAACCTGTCCTTGTGCCATACTCAGGTACTTGTTGATGGCCCTCTGCTGCTTGTGCAGACGCTGCAGCATTGCTACTGTTGAGTTCCACCTGGTGGGCATGTCACAGATCAGACGGTTTGTGGGAAGGTGGAATTCTCTTTGAATTTCTGCCAGGCGAACGCTTGTTGGGAATGACCGTCTGAAGTGGCTGCAGACTTTTCTGGCCTGGCTGAGAAGCTCTGCCAGCCCTAGGTACCTGGTTAGGAAACGCTGTACCACCAGATTTAGGACGTGTGCTAAGCATGGTACATGCATCAACTTACCCTGGTGTAGGGCGGAGAGAAGGTTGCTGCTATTATCACAGACGACCATTCCCAGCTGAAGCTGGCGTGGTGTTAACCATCTCTGCACCTGCCCCTGCAGAGCTGACAGAATTTCTGGCCCGGTGTGGCTCCTGTCCCCTAAACAAACCAGCTCAAGAACAGTATGGCATCTTTTTTTGCTTGAGCCATTGCGTAGCCCCTGCCACGCGTCGGTTTAACTGCCACTTCGCCAGAGACACAGAAGGAAGAGGGAGAGGTGGTGGTGGAGCAGACAGACCTCATACAAGCAGCTTTCTGGAGGCGTGGTGGATGAACAAGCTTCAGCACAGAGCCCCGTCCTGGATCCCTCCCAGCTGCAATCAGAGTTACCCAGTGTGCCGTGAAGGAAATGTAACGGCCCTGTCCATGCTTGCTGGACCACGTGTCTAAAGTGACATGCACCTTGCTGCTGACTGCCTTTCCCAATGACTCCATAACATTGTCTTCCACGTGCTGGTATAGTGCTGGAATGGCCTTCCGTGAAAAGTAATGGCGTTTTGGAACCTGCCACTGTGGTACAGCAAATTCACGGAAGGAAGCAGAGTCCACCAGCTGGAAAGGCAGCAGCTGCAATGCGAGTAATTTTGCTAAATTGGCATTTAGACGCTGTGCTTGGGGATGGTTGGGACTATATTTTTTCTTACGCTGCAGCAGCTGGGGTAACGTAATCTGAATGCATAAATCTTCAGCTGATGGGATGCTGTCACATTGTGAGGAAGGACCAGGTACATCCATTACTGTAGCATCATCCCTGTCAGTGGAGGTTGGAGTCAATGACATGGCAGTACATATAGTGGGGGTAGAGACAGGTGAGGAGGACCTACACAAAGTTTTGCGCCAACGGGATGCGTGGCAGGTGGTCATATGTCGCCTCAAGCACGTGGTACCCAAGCATCCGGCGTCTTTCCCACACTTGATCCTCATCTGACATAGATTACAAATAGCAACGGTGGGGTCTGCTGCACATTTCTTAAAGAACTCCCAGACAGCATAGTTCCTGGATGTGTGCTTTGAGACAACAGCGCTCTGCACCTAAGCAGCTCTGACATCTGATGCCTTGGACTGGCTAGTGCTACGGTTGGTCATAGAGGATGTTGTGCCTCGTGTTTGTTGTGCCTCCTCCTCCTCCTCACTTGATAACTCCTGTGCGATATTTAGTCCCAACCATCCCCAAGCACAGCATCTAAATGCCAGCTTAGCAAAATTATTCACATTGCAGCTGCTGCCTTTCCAGCTGGTGGACTCTGCTTCCTTCCGTGAATTTGCTGAATGTGCTGTACCACCGTGGCAGGTTTCAAAATGCCTTTTCTTTTCACGGAAGGCCATTCCAGCACTATACCAGCATGTGGAAGACCATGTTATGGAGTCATTGGGAAAGGCAGTCAGCAGCAAGGTGCACATAACCCTGATTGCATCGGGGAGGGATCCAAGACGGGGCTCTGTGCTGGAGCTTGTTCATCCACCACGCCTCCAGAAAGCTGCTTGTATGAGGTCTATCTGCTCCACCACCTCTTCCTCCTCCTTCTGTCTCTGGCGAAGTGGCAGTTAAACCGACGCGTGGCAGGGGCTACGCAATGGCTCAAGCAAAAAAGATGCCATACTGTGCTTGAGCTGGTTTGTTTAGGGGACAGGAGCCACCCCGGGCCAGAAATTCTGTCAGCTCTGCAGGGCCAGGTGCAGAGATGGTTAACACCACGCCAGCTTCAGCTGGGAACGGTCGTCTGTGATAATGGCAGCAACCTTCTCTCCGCCCTACTCCTGGGTAAGTTGACGTATATACCATGCCTAGCACACGTCCAAACTCTGGTGGTACAGCGTTTCCTAACCAGGTACCCAGGGCTGGCAGAGCTTCTCAGCCAGGCCAGAAAAGTCTGCAGCCACTTCAGACGGTCATTCCCAGCAAGTGTTCGCCTGGAAGAATTTCAAAGAGAATTCCACCTTCCCACACCTTCTGATCTGTGACATGCCCACCAGGTGGAACTCGACATTAGCAATGCTGCAGCGTCTGCACAAGCAGCAAAGGGCCATCAATGAGTACCTGTGTGAGTATGGCACAAGGACAGGTTCAGGTCAACTTGGTTCCCCCCCCTCCTGCAGTGGCTGATGATCAAGGATGCATGCACTGTACTGTCACAATTTGAAGAGGCAACGAGGATGTTGAGTAGGGACAGTGCATGCATCAGTGACACAATTCCTTTAGTGTTCCTGCTGGAGCGCACAATGCGGGGAATTATAGATGTGGCACTAGAGGCAGAGCAGCAGGAGGAAGAGGAGGCCTTCACTAGCTCTTAAGGCCCCAGTCTTTCCGCAGACAGCATTCCAGCGGGTCCTACTCAGATCAGACAGGAGGAGGATGAGGAGGAGGAATATTTAAGTAGTGGGGGCATTGAAGGTGGGGATTCCTCAAGGGAGGGTTTTGTGTGCCCAGAAACACGTGGCTGGGAGGAGGAAGTGCACGATGGGGTCATCCTCATTGACCAGGAAGACTTGGAAGCTTAATGCCACCTCCAACCTACGCTGCATGGGCTCCCTTATCCTGCAAAGCCTGGTAAAGGACCCCAGGATTCGTGCTATCATGGAGAGGGATCATTACTGGTTGGCAACCCTTCTTGATACAAGGGTAAAGTTGCAGAGCTCATCCTGCCCGCACAGAGGAAGGACCAGATGAAACAACTTGAGTACGCTCTAAAGGAACACTTGGTAACCTACCAGTGCCTGGAAAGGTGTTACACAAGTGACACAGGTGCTTCTGAGGCTGCTGATGATCAGAGGAAGAGCGGTGAAGGCCTGGGCCGCTTGACTGATGCATTTTTTTATATTTTTTTTTTTTTTTAGTCCACGATGCCCAGGGACGTCAAATGTAGACACCAATTGCCAGTGTCTTCACCATATGGTGCAGGACTACCTAGGGGCAAGGCCAGACCTGGATACCTTTCCAGCAGATGATCCACTGGCTTACTGGGTGTTGAGATTGGATCACTGGCCAGAACTTAGCCAATATGCTATGCAGCTACTAGGTTGCCCTTCATCCAGCGTGCTTTCTGAAAGGACATTCATTGCCACTCGAGGTTTTGTCACAGACAAAAGAGTGCGTCTGTCCACCGACTCTGTAGACCGACTGACATTTATAAAAATGAATCTATCACTCCCCTGATGCTGACGTAACTGAATAGATCGGGGATCTCTTCTGCATTACCAAAACCTCCACCCCCTGCACTCTTCCACAATACCTCAGAGGGGTTAAGGCACTAGCTGACTCCAAAGGCCTAATATTTGGGTGCACTGCCACTAACTCCTACACCAGATTCATATCATTTTAATATTGGACTGCAGGGTCCACCGCTACACTCTTCCACAATACCACAGCGGGGTTACGGTGTGAAGGCACTTGCTGCCACCAAAGGCACAATATTTGGGTGCACTGACGCCTGTACCAGATTCATATCATTTTAATATTTGACAACAGTGTCCAATCCTGCACTCTTCCACGATACCACAGAGGGGTTACATTATCGTTTTTTTTTTTTCAAAATATTTTTATTGAGAGGTGTTTACAACATAATCACTGTAAATAACATTCAACCATCGTATGAAAGAATCTGGTATGATTGCAGCGGTATCTCTCAAACATTTTTGTAAGGACATGTAAACTATAATAAAATAACATAAAAATAAAGGAAATACATAAAAATAAAAAATGAACTAACAAACAGGGAAGGGGATCTCAGGATCAGCAGGAGAAGGCAATTTCTCTGAGGCAGATAGTGCACCAGGAGTTCTCCTTAAACCTCGCAGAAAAGTGACCTAGAACCATAATTCTATCAACACTGTTATCACAAACCACACGCCTCATAAATCTTATGAACGTCCCAGATAGCCCATGGGTCATGTTTAGTGGGGCGAAAACCCCACGCCGAGGTAGCTTTGGAGTCGAAGGAACGATATTGTGTTAGTAACGTAGCTATCTGTCTTTGTGTTGGGACAGCGGTCGATTTCCAGTTCCGGGCAATAAGCAACATTGTTGTAGAGACAATTATAAATAACATTCTGAGGTGTGATCGAGGAAGGTGGACCATTCCCAGCAATAAGATCTCCGGTGCGCACTGTATCTGACTGCCCAAGACTTCCGACGCAAGAAGAGATATATCTTTCCATAATGGTGTTATCAGTGGACAGTGCCACCAGATATGACCCATCGTACCCGGGGCAGACAAACATCTCCAGCAGACGTCCGAAGTGTTTGGGGCAAAACGGCTAATCCTTGAGGGCGTAAGATACCAACAGTATAGAACTTTTCGTTGTGTTTCAATCAGCGTTGCACACCTTGAGGCTCCAGACGAAAACAAATGTGCCATGGTCCATTGCGAGGGGGTAAATTGCATAGAAAGGTCTTTTTCCCAAGTGTTGTGAAACTTCCACGATGTTATTCCAGTCGGGGAATTAAGCAATCGATAAAACAACGAGATGGGTTTTGTGGTGGTGTGCGGGTCTAGCCAAAATAGTTCAGTGTCCGAGAGGAGCGGCAATGTGGTACGTAAATTAGATATTACTGCATTGGATTTGAAATAAGAATAGAGTTGCATGTATGACAAAAACATTGGGGATGGTACCTTAAATTTCGTTTGTAAAGTTTGGAAGGACAAGATGTCCGGCAGCGAAAACAGATGGTGTAGGTGCGTGACTCCAGATTGAATCCAGGGCCCCGCTCTAAAGTGAGGCAGCAAGTATGACATAGATGTGAGAGGTGTGGCCATGGATAATGGATTGTAGTTTTGAAATAAGTGGGCATAACGGTCCCACGCCTTAACATACAAAATCGTGGAGTGTAGGATCTCCGGCAGACGTGGTCTCTTTGTACGAGGCACGAATAATAGGTCGGCCAAAGTGTGTCCGGGAATAAAAGTATATTCCACTACCAGCCATTGAGGCATAGGGTGGATGTGAACCAGTTCTGCTAGTGATGCCAAACATGTGGCCCAATAATAGTTATGTATGTGGGTAACGTTAAGGCCTCCATCTCTATGGCGGTAATACAATAGTTTTTTCGGTATTCTGGGCCTTTTATGATTCCAAATATATCTCATTATGATAGATTGTAAGGTATCTAGGAAGGACGTGGGCAGCTGCAAGGGGAGGGTACGAAAAACGTATAAAATTTTTGGCAACACCATCATCTTCACCGCCGCCATCCTGCCCAACCATGAGATCTCCCGAAGTCTCCAGTGATATAACTGTGATTTCACCTCTGACAGTAATCTATCATAATTATAATTAAACAGTTTTTCTGGAGTTCTAGCTATTTTAAGACCCAGGTACACAATATAATCAGTTCGCCAGTCAAATTTATAACTGGCTCGAAGGGCTTCCAGGTGGTGATGGGATATATTAATCGGGAGTGCTTGGGTTTTTAATATGTTCACCAAATGATATGAAACCTGACTATACAAGTCTAACTCTTGTTGGAGGGAAGGGAGAGAACAATCCGGGTCAGTCAAGGTTAAAAGGATATCGTCCGCGTATAGGTTGAGTTTATAAGTCACCGGGCCTGCCTGTATTCCACAAATGGAATCATTTTGTCGTATGGCCTGCGCCAAAGGCTCCAAAACCAGGGCATATATATATTGGGGAAAGTGGGCATCCCTGTCTTGTCCCATTAGTTATTACAAATTCCTCCGACACAAACCCGCTGCAGAGTACCTTAGCAGAGGGAGAATCATACAGAGCCTGTATCGCAGTTATAAAGGAGGGTGGAAATCCGAACTTGTGTAAAACTCGATACAGAAAGTTCCAGTGAACCTGTCAAAGGCTTTTTCTGCGTCCAATGACAGAATCAAGCTTGAAGAGTCCCCACGTCCCATCAGGCCAAGTAAATTAACCAGTTTTTTAGTGCTGTCAGCTCCCTGGCGCCTTGATATAAACCCTACCTGATCTAGACCTATTAAAGTGGGAAGAATATGTTGAAGTCGGTTGGCCAGTATTTTGCTGAATATTTTAACGTCTATATTAAGCAAAGAGATAGGGCGTAGGTTAGGGCAACGGTCAGGAATTTTACCCGGTTTGGGCAAGGTAATAATGTGTGCTCTCAACATGTCTACTGGGAAGGAGCCACCCTCCCACGCTTCGTCAAAGCCCGCACTTAAATGTGGTACTAGTTGGGAAGCGAAGGTGGAGTAATACAATCCCGTCAGTCCATCAGGGCCCGGGGCCTTACGTTTTGGGAGGTTTTTAATAGCCTTCAAAATGTCTTCTGTCATTATGGGTGTGGTTAAACTTGCAATATGTGTCTGGGACAACGAAGGAAGATGAACCCGCTCCAAGTAGGTATCTATATCTGCCACTGTAGGGCAATGGACTGTCTGTTTCGCATCCAAATTATATAGACTTTCATAATAGGTGGCAAATTCATTCGCTATAATTTTGGGGTCATAAATAAGTCCAGTGGGGGATTTAAGTGTAATTTGTTTACGGGGCGTGTTAACTGGTTGAAGTTTGCGAGCTAAGAATCTACCAGGTTTGTTTCGAAGAGCGTAATACATAGCATTGCGCTTGGTCAATGCCTTGAAATAGCTCTCCGCCTCCAAATCTCTCAACAGACCCATTGTGGAGTCTATAGTTTCTATTATTTCTTGAGACGGGGCTTTTTTATTGCGCATGTCTAGATCTTGTAATTTAGTAAGTAGGTCCAGTCTTCGTGATACATACATATGCTTCCTAAGATGAGTCGCCCATTTTATACATTCCCCTCTTATTACAGCCTTATGGGCTTGCCAGATAGTAAGGCGGTTGACATCAGGCGTCACGTTTTCCTTAAAATAGTTATCTAAGGCTGCTTGTATAGCTATTCGCGCCGGTTCATGAAGTAAAAGGTCGTCTCGAAGTCGCCAAGAGGGCCTGGCAGAAGTCTGATAAGCGTCGCCTAACGTCAATATCACTGGAGAATGGTCAGACCAAGTAAGGGGCAGTATAGTGCAGTCTATTGTGTATGGAAGGGCTGAACCCGCTATCAGAAAATAATCTATTCTAGAATAGCTATTGTGGACTCTTGATCGAAATGTATAATCCCGTTCGGTGGGGTGAAGGAGACGCCACGCGTCGTAAAGATTGTATCTATTTAACAATTGGCGAAATCTCTGGGAGGAGGTCCCATGCTGTCTATAAGTAACCGTGGACGAACGGTCTTTTAAGGGATCTAGTCCCATGTTTAGGTCTCCACAGATTACCAAAGTGCCCGATTGAATATCCGTTACCTTTTGCAAGACCTGGGACAGAAACTGAGATTGGGCAGCGTTGGGAGCATAAATGGACACCAGAGTATAAATTCTCGAGTTTATCGTACAGACTAATATTATGTAACGACCTTTCGGGTCTTTAAGGATACGGTGCATTTGGAATGCCACTCTATTGTGAATCAACAGGGTGACCCCTCTTGCTTTAGTTTTGAACGTGGAGTGATATTGTGTTAGGTATTGGGGGGTATATAGCTTGGGATGATCCAGACGGCGAAAATGCGTCTCTTGAAGACATACAATATCTGCATCATGAGCTCGGAGATCTCGATATAAAGAGTGCCTTTTTACGGGCATATTTAAGCCCTTAACATTAAAGGTTAATACTTTCATAGATTTTCTATTAAGTGCGTCATGGAACGGGGATTGACGAGGCCAGGGGGCTTCATATTCATGGGGCATTGCAACCCGTGGGCGGGATAGAAGAACCAGTCACAGTGAAAACATAAGTCCTGAGATTGAAAAAGGGAGCAAAAACAAATAAATAACATTCCAAGAATAAAGAACGACCATCGTGTTGTACCATTGTAGCTCAGAAACAAAAAACAAGTAAACAAAACATTATATACAAACCCAGAAGGGTACATCTCCTGTGAAAAGTCCCGGAATTCGGGTACACTTCTCAGACTCCTCAGCCGAGGAGGGAGAGTTGGGTACGGAGGGCCAGACCCGCACACTGCACACCAAGCGGTCCCCTTGGCATTTTGGCCCACTCACCAACCCGGGGGGAGGGGGGTTGAATGGTCCTCTGGCAGGTAAAGCAACGGAGTCTCGGAGATCTTGCAGAGACCAGGTAAAAGATTATTGGAGGAGCCAGACATTGAAATTTGGAAATGGGCAACATGACCCAGGGTCGACAAGTCAGCGTTTGTGCCACTCCGGATCCAACCGACGAGGCGCTGTTTGTCTCCTAGGCTGGGGAGGATGATCTCCAAAACCCCAGTCACGAAGCAGCTTGTCACCTTCCTCCACAGAAACCGCCACATGGACAGTGCCATTGCGTGAGATCAGCAGTTTAATCGGGAAACCCCATCTATAGCCGGTGTTATTATTTCGAAGTATCGTCGTGATGTGTTTAAAATCCCTCCGCTGCTGAAGAGTAGCCTTGGACAGGTCAGGGTATACAGATATGTGGTCGTATTCGGGTTGTAGCGCCCCTGGGTCCCGTAAAGCTCTCAGTATATCCTCACGTGGTTTAAAATAATGGAGGCGCAGGAGAACGTCACGAGGGGCTTTCACCGGGGCTGATGGAGGTTTCGGCAGACGGTGTATGCGGTCAAATAACAACGAGTCTGGCGTAGCATCTGGGAGTAAGCTCTGAAACAAATCTGTCACGTAGGAAGTAAGTTGGGATGAGGTGACAGAATCCGGGACGCCGCGTATTTTTAAATTATGGCGTCGCGAGCGGTCTTCCATATCTGCCAATTTTAACAAAGTCACCTTAAGTTTTTCCTCCAGAGTTTCAACTTGTTCAGCCATGGTATTGTGTGCATCTGCAAACTCAGACATCTTCGTTTCCAGTCTGTCTGTTCTCTCACCAATTTCCTTAATGTCGCTGCGGATAGCTGTCGCCACTGCATCCAGCCTAGCTGTTAGAGTTGCGGAGAGGTCTCCAAGCATGTCAGCCATACGGGACATAAGTGCTTCCAAATTTGGATTAGCTGGTGTTGCGGCGCTCCCTGTCTCCATCGCGCTAGGGGAAGCTGGAGAGGAGCTGCCGCCATCTTGGGAGGCCGCAGATTCCTTCAGTTTTGTGGCGCGCGGCGTAAAAAACTCGGATTTTCCTGCTTTTTTTTCCCCTTTGGAGGTAGCCATGGTGGGCAGTGCTTGTTCCCCCCCCGAAATCGAGCGAGTGGGGGCCGATTCGCTTATGTAGTCCGCTGATTTAGAGGATCTGGTGCAGGAGCTCTGCTCTCACACGTCCTCCATGTGCTGCGGTTAGGCCACGCCCCCCGGGGTTACATTATCTTAACCTTTATTTCATGGAAAACTCACTGTTCCTTTTAAAAATGTTTTTTTTTTTTTTTTTTTACTTTTTGTCCTTGTTTCCTGTCCCCCAGGGCACTACCCGGACCCCCCCCCCCATACACCTTTTTATGGCAAATATCTTGCATATATGCCCTCCTGGAGGGCACTCTAAAAATCGAACAATTGTCCCATTGACTTGCATTGAGTTCGAATCGTGTTCGCGCTCGAACCCAAACTTTTGAAATTGTTCGAATGCGAACCGAACACAGGGGTGTTCGGTTCATCACTAATATAGACACAAGAACATAAAAATATTAAGTCACTGCTATATCTCTCAGTTCAAAAGTTATTTTAAAAAATATATTTTTCCACAGATTTAAAGACTCCTGACACAGTTGGTAGTAGATGGAATATAATTATTGAATGAACACTACTAGAATATCCTTTAAGTCTATTATTCCATGACGGCAGCCTTGCCTATGGGCATAAATCATAGGCTATCAGGGTTATTCAAAGCGAATCGCAAAGTCACCGCACGTTTGACTTTTCGTTCTCTTCGGTGTGATTTGGCGATCCTATTTCGGCGACCCTGCGGTGTATTCAAGCACCACAGGGCCGTCATAGTGCAGGGAAAAGCCACCGAACACTCACTGCAAAACCTGGCGAACGCACACTGAAACCCGCAAAAACCTCTGGATTAACCCCGCTGAACGTGCCAGAGAAACCCGAACAGCCGCCGATCACAGCTTAGAGCAGCAACCGGAAAAACCCAACACCGCAGACAAATGGTGTGAGGGGAAAAAAAAATGGTACGCTTGAATGTTTGAAAAGTGAAACACTGTTTGCAAAGAAACTACAGAAAGAAAATGTCTGAAATTTACATATAGGATCCAATGAATGATAATAAAAAGGGCTGTTACAGAAAAGAGAAATTTTCGCCAACAAATTCCCAAAAAAATCTATAAACAAAGACTTTATACTGCAGAATATTATAATCAATGGTTTATTATATATTAAAACGGGAATATTTTTAACATTGAAGCCTTTGGGATTCGCCTGAATAAATCTGCCGCATGAAACCACCGAACAGCAGGGCACTTCGGCAACTTTTCACTGCTGGTTTTTGTTCTCTGAATAAATGAAGCATTGCTTCTCTATGGGGGTTTCACTGCCCTCGAACAGGTACCGAACAGGCACCGTATGTGCAGGCAATTCGCCAGGATTGGGCGAACTGCCTGCTCTCTGGATAGCTGAATGGCCAGGAAAGGTAAGCGTATGCTGAATTTCAGTGTTCGGTTATCTTTCGGCCAGAATTCGGATCTCTTTGAATAACCCTGTGAATGTCATTTTCGTTGTTTTATTTTCTTTCATACTGGTTGCCACATCTTGTTATTTAAAAAAAAAAAATTGTCTCTTTTGCATGATATATATAATATATAATTTATTTATACAGGACCTTGTGATAGGAAGCACTCGTACCCACAAGATCCTCTTTGGACGTAGTGTAACATTTGTAACCGGTTCCCGTGGTTAAAATGTCATTGTCAATGCATTTTCCATGATCGAGGCAAAAGGCCGAACTAAAAATAAAAGTGTGTGTAAAGGCGTTTACATGTGTGTCAATCCTGTCTTCCTTGTGTTACTGCAAGCCAGGAACCTCCCAGACACTGTAGTCTCTGTACTGAGCAGTAAGTAACACTCAACATCCTCACCACTGACAGACAGAGCACCTGGGATCAGTGCTCAGAAACTCTGCTTTTTACGTCTCATCCGACTGTCGCACGGCTATAATCAGAAGAAGAATGACTCCAATACCAAGCACAGGTCCCTCCTTCGAAGCTGCTTCAAAGCCTGCAGTCGCCTCTAGTCATTGCAGAATTACAAAGCTGCAGCCTTTTTTTTTTTCTAGCCTTGGGAGTGTTCGGCTTCTGATTCCCTGTAAATGAGCATTTTGCTATATGTCGTTTACAGATCTTTGCAGAAGGAAAACAAATAACAGAAAAGGCTAAGCCAAAGCTACAGTCCTCCGTACAATGCTTTGGTGTTGGATAAGACGGTGTTCTGGTGAGGGCGCTGGGTGCACATTCGTTAAAATATTGCTACAGTAAAATCAGTAATCCCAATCAATTCATCTCACCAAGTGTTACTAGCCTGAGATACATTTTACGGTTCAGAATCTGTATTTAGGATAACCATGTATTTATTTTCAAGGTGTGTGTGTGTCAAAAAAAAAGCTAATTCTGCCGTCCCTTTTTTTATTTTTATTTTTTTCCTTCAATAATCTAAAAGAAAAATGGGTATGAACTTCGCATTTTGCCTTCCATCTTTCTTTTTATTTGTTTGTTTATTTTTTTCTTTATCTTTTGTTCCTCCTTTTTTTTTAAATTCTTTAAAGAAATAATAATACAGAGGAAGGCCATGAAATCAAACGAACATAAGGCCACGCAAGGCTAGCTAAACCTAAGGCTGGGGTCAGACGAACACCGTGCGACACGCATGTGCAGCCGCACTTTATTATGGGCGTAGTAGCAGCAAAAGACGTCCAATGACTGCCAATATACGAAGTACGGCCGCACGAAAGTTCAGCCGCGCAACGCAAGCGGCAAACAAACGCAATTTTTAGAGAACATCGAACCGCTAGAACTGACAACAGAGTGCGCTGCGCCGACATAGTGGCGTGTGTGCGTGATTAGAAGACGTCAGACGCTACAAATGTCCGGCCAACATAACGTCCAAATTGATTTGGTTATTCATATTTCTCGTTTTATTGAAGATCCATAAAAAAATCACGCACGAAAATGCGCATCGTATGACAGCTTTCGCGTCTTCCGTGAAAAAATACGTCAATGCGCTCGGGCGCACTTTTTTACAGACAATGCGTTCGTTTGACCGTAGCCTAAGACGAGGAGTCCGGTGCCATAATCCATCATAAATAAATAGAAACATGCGACAAGGCGGTTGGGGTTAACGGTCAGCAAAAAAGAGTCATGTAAAAATCAAAAATAGTGCCAAAGACTCATAACTACAGATCAAATACAGTTCGGGGAGTTTGTCGATACAAAAAACGCCAAATATAAAAAGACATAGTGAGGGGTAAGATAAATCTCAGCCCGGTTGTATCTCCGGTGGGTCCAAGGAAATACCCGCCGTTGCCACGTCAGTCCAAGCCATGTCCAGGTCTGCAATCGTGTACGGCACATTAGCATGCGTCACCACTAGTGAACCTGCCGGGCCCCACCGGTAGCGAATCCCTTTTTTGCCTTCCATCTTCTTTTCTGCCTCCCAGAGCAAGCATCCAGCTACAGGAAGTACAGTCGCTTGATGCTTGCAGAAAACAATTGACGCTTGTGTGTGTGTGTATATAACAGATACCATTGTTGGCGTGAATTACAAGCAGACAGGTTTAGCAAGCGTTCAAGTCCCGTCTCCTCCTGCATTTACAGCAGGGACAGCGTGAGTGGTGACATGGGGCCTAATTCCAGTTCAGCTGGTGCTGGAGCGAGGAGAACTCCATTACACAAAGATCGAGAGCACCTTCTTCAGTGAAAGGACACCGGAGAACTATTTGCTCCTAGTGACCTTCCATTTACAGTGATTGTAGATGCATATGGAAGTTCATTTTTTTATAGTCATTAAGTTCCAAAATTCACTTGCCCCAGGCCCCCCTTACCCGTGACGCAGGCCTGAATAACAAACAACATGGATATTGCTTGACATTCTCCAGCTCCCACTTCAATTTTTTTCTTTTCTTTCTATACAAAATACGGGACGCTAAAATGCTCTACAAGTCGACTTTGAACAGCACCAGAGCCGATAACATGGCTGTGACTCTCACTGGCCAATGTTAATTCGCTCAACTGGAATTGAACCCGGGAAGACTGTCCAGAGGCTTCTGACTGACAACATTTGGGAGACTTCCTCTTTGAAGAACTGGCATAGCGGCCAAGGACAGCTGGGGGGAAATTGAGAGTCTCCTCTCACCATGACTACTTAATAAAACCATGAGTGGTCATGGTGGTTAGAGAGTCCCTTTTAACAGTGTTTTATAAAAAAGCAGAATCTTTTTTCTTTAGATTTCAGTCTCCAATATGAATATAATCACACCGGAATAAGCTTGGTGGTTGTTGTGACACCTGCTGCTGGTGACCAGTACTCGGAGATTCGGGAACGGAACGCTATCGCTCACTGTTTCACTTACAAAGATACTATGACTAAAGGTCCAAGGATAATACCCAAGGCCAGGGTTGTCAAAATCTTTGAGTGCCTTCGGCAAAAGTCGGCCCCGAACTGCCACCCTTTAATAAATACCTGAATTGGAACCATACTACCTTGAGTAGAGCATAATGGGAATTGTTTTCCTAGCAGGGCTGTAGACCTAAATTGACCAGAGCTGTTGTAAACTTAGCAACTCAACAACTTCAATGGCTCTGGTTAAGTTTACACCAAGGTTGCAATAGGGCCCAAAACCTTCCTTGAATCTGTCCTCTGCTACAGGTGTTCACAATTAAACTATAAATGTGCTGCTCTAACAATTGAGTATCCTCTTGGTTTAAATATGGTTTATGATATTACATTTTGTGTATTTCCTGACGCAACTATGTATAGGTAGCTATAGTTCTTTGTGTTTCCATAGCTGACCGTACCAGTCACATAGGATTTGAGCATCTCTCATGAATTCTCGCAGTTCATAAAATGCCTATAATTATTCTATAGCTCTGAAGAAAGATAATGAGGACTCTGTGCAAATAAGCTTATATTCCGAAAGAACCGACATTAAATCACACCTGGGATGACTGTTCATTTATTTGTTGGTTCGTTGTTTTTTTTTAAATTGTCTAGAAGGAAAAATTGTAATACGGGTATTCTTTGAAAAACGCATGGCGCCTGTTTTAAAGGCCATGGTGATTGTTTTTTCTATTAGTTATTATTTTATTCTGTTTCTCGATGTTTTCTACTGAAATCCAGAGCTTACATGATCTTTTGTAAATTCTGAATAGGCATTTCAGTTTATATACATAAAATCTGGTTCTTTAAATAAAATGCATGTGGCTAGTTAGAAAGGTGTATTGAGGGGGGGGCCTGGCTTGCTGCTGAGTGAGAAGGACGCGCGTCTCTGGAGCTCCGACACATCCTTCTCTATATGGGATCCCTTGATGTTTTTGGCTGGTGCTTTTCGATTTATTTTTTTGTAACCCAGAGCGGCTAGCCATCGGTGACATGCTGTCCGGGGTTCCTTCCCCCCCCCCCTCCGGACCAGAAACTAAAGCTGTACGTTTTCTTTACCTGCGGCCCCCACTCTGAGGGATTTGCTGTATGCCATTTTGCAGCCTACTGTCTGGTTCAGCCGCTGCTTTACTGCTGAGTGGTGTTTCTTATCCTGGTGGACATTCGGAGTGAGCTATGGGGACGGAGGGACCCCTTTTCTCGGACACTCTGAGGTCTGCACGGCAGTGACGGCTGACACAGGTGGGAGCTGCAGATGTGACACCCCCCTCCCTTTACCGAAGACAGGATGGCCATGTTATCAGGCTTGGATGCCTGCCTGGTGCTGCTGGATGTGGAGGATGCGGCCGGACCACTCACAAAGTGATGCACTTGATGGCTGCACTGCGGGCCTGCAGGGGAGAGGTGGATCGACCTGGTGATGCCCCTGTTGTCGCGGATGGCTGTCTGGACGGCGCAGGCGAGGAGGTATGACAGGAGACTCACAGGCTGTGCAGCTAGCTGATTTCCACCCCCCCCCCTATTGACGGACGCCGCCCGGGGTCCCCATGGCGGAGTCCTGCTGGAGGCTGAAGGGTTTTTTGTCGGCGTGGTGACCGACGGGAAGGTGGCTGGCTCCCCTCAAGGGGTCTCTGGATCTATGGTGCTGTGCGGATCTGATGGGCCCTGTACCGGGAAGGTGCAGGGTCGACCTTGCGGTGCGCAGTTGGAGCTGTACATACTGCTCCTCGATGCCGGGCCTTACCGAGCTAAATATTCAGGCCTCCTCCGCGACGCTGAGTGTGGGATCTGGATGCCTCTGTGTCAAGACACTGGCTGATGCCTCTTAGCTGGGCACTGGATGGATCCGCTTACCCACCAAATTTTTTGATACCTGGCCTGCTACATTTTGTACATTGCGATAACCCCCCCCATGCTGAACTTTCCACCCCCCCTTTCTCTTAGCACGAGGCTGTGTTTTTTTATTTTATTTTATCTTTTGACCACCAGAAACACTTTAGCAGAGTTTTTTTTTAACCCCCCCCCCTTTTTTCTAGCTTGAGACTTTTGGGATTGGTCTCCCTGGTTTCTTGCGATATCTTTTTAAGACTCTTTTGAATATCTGATGTGCTACACAGTCTTGTTTGTCTCCCCTGTTTTATATTTTGTACTTGTAATCACACCCCCCTTTTTTTTTTTTTTGGCTCCCCGGGTTTTTTCGGTGAACGCCACTGTGGCCTGGTGCCCTGTTGGCTCCCCGAGTTCCCGGGCCTTGTGCCATTAATCTCCCACGGGTCCTTGGACCTGTGTGCCGTTCCCGGTTCTGTCCCAATTTTGGCCTTTGCCATCTTTCACACCACTTTTTTTCCTATACTAACTATTTTTTTATTTTTTTTTGTTATGGAGACTTTTCTTGATGTGCATTTATTTTCTTTGGATGACTAATTGCTGTTTCTACTGTTCTTACTTTAGTTAATATGTCCTGCTGTCTGGCCCTGCGAGGCCAATTACGCTGGTTGGTTTTGTGATATATTTCTCTTGCAAAATTAAAAAAAAAAAAGGATGTATCGATTTCCCCCCCCCCCCCCGATATTTTCTGCTGCTTAGAGTCTCAGGAGGGAACTATGTTCCACATGTGGTTGGATTGCAATAAGCTCCTTATCATATATAGAGTGGGGGGAGTATTTGAACATTTATCAAAAGCAAAAAGTCTGCCAGATGAGGATCTCGGATAGCAATACTACAGTAGAAAGCCCAAAGGATAAACAAGCATATATTCATAACCAGAAAAGATAAGATACACTGTCTACAGATTAAGAAGAAAAAATAAATTTCCAGTGCAAACCATGGACTGCAGATGCCAAGAGGGAGAAATATGAGATTTTACCAGTTCTTAGTGGCAACATTTCACCCTATGATTACATGTGCCTCTGGCACGGCAAGGAAGGTTTTTTTATAGGCTTTACGAGGTGATCCTTGGTGGTGTCTTTTGTAGGATTGCACATATTCAGGTTCTAGCATGATAAATGTGGATTTGGATTGTGTTGCATTTGGTTCTGATGTGAGCAAGGATGTTTCATTATCTAATGAAGGTATATTGTGAACATCAAATACTATCACAAAGCTACAAGCAGGAGGTAGCCACGACGCCCTGAAGGCAATAATGTGACAAGGAGACAGAAGAACCTCAAATAAACCGTATATGTACACATTATAACAGGTTTCTGTTTGGAATAGGAGATTAACACTATGCATACTACTGAGAAATATGCGAATAAAGAGCCCTGCGGTGTAAATTAAGTCACGTGTAGGGGATTTTAAATTCCAGATTTATGTGAACAAAAATTCTTTTGGAGCCCTGCTATTGGAATGATGATATTCTTAGAATTTTGAGGATCTTAAACTATAAAATAACTTACAAATGGTTGAACAATTAAATTGTAAATAAAGTTTCGAAAAAGCACAAAATTGCGTGGTGCATCACTTTCTTAAATCCTATGCAGGGTCTGTGTTAAGGGTTGCCCCGACATCATGGGGGCTTGGCGGCCAACACAGTGGGCAAGCCAAGACTATCGGGTAGAGGGCACCGGGGCTGGAGGATAAGAGGCTGTGGATTAGGAATAACGGAGGTGAGCAGTCACCAAACTTGACACAGGCTGCAAGTACAGCCAAAACGTTGGCCTGTGGAGATTTCCAAAAATAGTCATGCTGGAATCTCAGTGCCTGGATTCCTGAATCATCTTTCCTGATTCAGTATATTCGTCATTGTCCGTATCTGTGTGAGCCTGTCTGTGCATGTCTTTCAGTGTGTCTGTGTGTTTGTTTTTGTTTTCGTTTTTTGGCAGGGTTTCTGTGTCTTGGTCAGTGTTTTGTCTGTGTGTCAGTATCTCTGGACATGTCTGTGGTTGTCTTTCCGTCAGTAACTTTAACAAGGTCTGTGTTTTTCTGTGAGCGATTTGTCTTTCTGACAGCAGATCTGTCGCTAGCAATGTTTTGTCAATGTCTTGATGTGTATGTCTGTATCTTTGTCTCTGTCAAACAGTGTCTGCATTTCCCCCGTGTTATTTTGTCATTTTTTTGCCTCTTTTATTGACGTTGTGTCTGTCAGTAACTTTGCCAATGTCGCTGTCTCTCAATGTCTAGATCATTATGTGTCGTTCACCGTCTTGTTGTGCCCCTGTCAGTGTTTCTTTTGTTTATTTTGTCCGTTGGTGGCTTACTCGTATAGTCTTTGTAATTAATAATGGGGGTTTTTATATGGTGGCAGGTATTGTTTGAGGGGTGTGACCAAAAAGGGTGCAGTTACGATGTTTTGCAAAGGTCATATAACACCAGTCCTGATCATGCAGCACTACTGCAAGCGGAGCTGGCTGGTCCTAGTGGAATTTAATCCCCAGAAGGCTGTCCAGAGTCTGCTGACTGATCCTTCAAGGTGCAAGTGACATCTCCATTGTGCAGTGCGTTCTCAGTAGCCAGGGACAGCTAGCCTCTTCCTTTTGTTTCTCTAGCCCATCAGTTGTACCCCATTTTGTGCTGCTTTTCCATCCTTCGCACCACCATTGTCCCTCTGACCCATCTCTCCCACCCCTATAGTAATGTTGCACTTTGAGTAGAAATAGTTAAATTTACTCTCCTGTAGCTTTTGCTGCTGTAGCTTCAATAGCCTCTATATTAATGTATCCCTGACTAAAATTCCCCTTTTCGTGTTGGTTTTAATCACACATGGAGTTTCAGGTTTATGAGAAGCCGAAAGAATTATTCCTCAAAGCAAAATCTATTTGCTGCTTTGGGAGCTTGGAAAAAAACTACTACCTGATCTAACCCTCGCCGAGCTACTTAATCCTGATTGCATCTGAGCAAATTGAAGGGGTTACTTTAGTAAGGGTTTAGTCAATGTCTCTTGCCAGGAGATTGCTTTGGGCAAAGACTCGGTAACAGCTTTACAATCGATGGTATAATAAACTGCTACAGTACTTACAGCCACATAAAAATATCGTTGGAGATGATAAATGGCGTGTTCAGTAGACCTGTACAGAGCCCAAAACTTTGATTCAGAATATGTCAGAATCCAAAAATTTGGGATTCTGAAATCATTGGAACACCCGAATATTGGAGGCTTCGGATATTTATCGATAGCTGAGTAATTCACAATATCCGAAGAAGCGTCCAATATATATTCATTCATTTCCGATATTTGGGACAGCGACTTAGTTAGTTATTGTTCCTGATTAAAAGAAAGATGTGCTGGAGTTGGCACTTTTTGTCCTGTTAGTGGTTCCTTCTGCTGCACCGATTGGCTCAGAAGTGTGGTTTCCTTACAGGGTTACCATCCTCCGTGTCCCTCAAAATATAAAATGACTCACATAGAGCAATATTGTATAAAATGGAGTGCAAAGAAAAGGAGAAGAATGTCATACTCACATTTGCTGGTGTATTATCGATCAGACACCAGACTTGTAGTCATCCGGTGACTTCAGAAGGTGCACCGGATCATTTATCAGCCTCAGCCACCTCCTCGGCGAATATATATATATATATATATATCTATCCAGGACCCCGGGATAGGCATAAAATAAAGCAAATTTTATTAGTAATCTACAGTATACCAAAACGCTTTTCACATAAAAAGCTTCATCAGTTGGTGCTTTTATGCGAAACGCGTTTTGGTATACTGTATATTTTATTACTAATTTGCACTCCATTTTATACAATATTGCTCTATCATTTTATATTTTGAGGGACACGGAGGATGGTAAGCCTGTAAGGAAACCACACTTCTGAGCCACGGGGTGCAGCAGAAGGAACCACTAACCTGACAAGACGTGCCAACTCCAGCACATCTTTCTTTTATACAGACTTACAAGGTGGAAAAGGGATATACCACCAAGTGGTCTGGAGAGGCAGCTGACTCCACAAATACGAGATACTGTATGACTTTTATTTTTTATTCTTCCCTGCACTGATTATTAAGACTTTCACAATCATTAAGATTTTTTACAACCTGGAGTATACAGGATAAGACTGTAAATGTCATATTACTTAGGATAAAACAATCTCGGTAAAACTATTTGCACCATTTTACTTACATTGTATAGAGGTTGTTAATCTGTGCCACCCGGTGGGGATGGCAAATAATCACCATTGTTGTTTTTTTTATGTTTAGGGTTGCGGTAGTTTTAGGGTTACTACTAAGGTTAAAGTTTCTGCTTGTTTTAGAATTGTGGTTAGGTTTGCAGATTCTGCTTGTTTTAGAGTTTGGTACAGGCTCTGCTTGGTTTTTGACTGATTAGGACACTGCCTGAAATCTCCTATGAGCAGGGCCATCGACACCTCGGGCTCTATTAATTTCTTCGTGCAAAAGCGCATGCGCAGCGCTATATATTTTTTTTCTTTTGCGCGCAGCATTAAACGTTGCCAGCATTAATTTACGCGCGTTATTACAATCCAAGCGCATTTTTTCATTTGTCAAAAAAAATAACGCGCGTAAAAAAGACGCACAAAAACGCACGCGCCTTTAAAGCTGTGTGCAGAAATCGGTGTGCAATCAGAATTAAGAACCACAATTGTCTCCTGTTCAGTTTTTGCGCCTGTCAAAATCTGAGTATATGTGCTGCAGCAATAATAAAAACACGCACAACTTCTCAATTTTATTGTTTGGGTATGCGTAGAATGCGTAGAATACTTTGCTGTATTATTTTTTTTTGGGCTGGTGTATTTGGTTTCGGCCAGAACGTTCAGATTTGACTTTAACACCAGCTTTTAAAATACGTTAAAATTATGCGCGCAAACGTCCGTTAAAATTTGCGCATAGATTCTAATACCATCCACGTACCAGCACACAAACGCATTTGCGCTCACAATGTTAAGTATAGGACGCGCAACGTACATTATGCTCGCAAAGGGTTCGTGCAGGTCCACCAGCACATTTTTTGCATGGACATTGTAATACGTTCTGCGCAAAGGGTTTTTTCCCCTCGCGTTAATGCGTTTTTGCGCTAAGTGGAAGACTGCAAGGGTGGTACCTATCCATAAAAGTGGAGACAATACTTTGGTATCCAACTACCGCCCAATATCACTGCTCCCTGTAATGTCAAAAATTCTGGAAAAATGTGTCTACACTCAATTACGTGATTATTATCAGTATCAGAACTATTTAACCCCAGATCAATCAGGCTTTCGTCCAAACCATTCAACTACAACTGCCCTTTTAAAAGTTTGTAATGATATCCAAGCTGGCATGGAACAAGGAAATCTAACTGGAGCCATCTTCCTTGATTTTGCCAAGGCTTTTGACACAGTAGACCATGACATCCTATTACAAAAACTTAAGAACTCTGGTATTGGTGATAGTACGTTAACCTGGTTCCAATCCTATGTGTCTGATAGGTCTCAATTTGTGTCCATTTCTGACAGCACTTCCTCCCCCTCCCAGTCACGTGTGGTGTACCACAAGGCTCGATACTTGGCCCCCTGCTATTCACAATATTCATAAACGATCTGCCCAATGTCTGCAAAGCTTCAACTGTACACATGTACGCAGACGACACTGTAATCTATACCAGCAAACCAAATCTCCCACAGCTGGAGGCAGTGCTGCAAGAACAATTCACAGGGGTAGAAAAGTGGATCGCAAATAACAAACTTTTTCTAAATACTGACAAAACTGTTACAATGCTCTTTGGAACCGCACCTAAACTACACAAATTGCAAACACCCCATCTATGTGTTGGGACAAAATCAAATGGCACGCTGACCACAGTCACTTCTCTCAAATACCTAGGTATGTGGTTAGACCCAAATCTATCTTTTGGCCCCCACATCGAAAAACTCTCATCTAAACTCTACCCCAAACTAGGTGCCCTGTACAGAAACAAATCCTGCCTGAGCCCCGCGGTAAGAAAGCAGATTGTACAACAAATGCTTATGCCAGCCATTGAATATGGAGATGTAGTGTATGCAGCCGCCCCACAAACACACCTCCAGAAACTTACTACATTGTATAACTCATTCTGTCGCTTTGTGCTACAATGTAACTACATGACACACCATTGTGACATGTT
This sequence comes from Leptobrachium leishanense, assembly GCA_009667805.1. NCBI lineage: Eukaryota > Metazoa > Chordata > Amphibia > Anura > Megophryidae > Leptobrachium > Leptobrachium leishanense. The sequence continues at coordinate 29,598,762 of CM019071.1, read as the reverse complement.
AAAATAACTAAACTGGCCATCACTGGACTCTAGACGCACCCTTCACCTTTCCAACCTGGTGTTTAAGAGCTTTTCTGGAAGCTACACCCTACCTGAATATGCTGCTTCCCCCGGCAGTTCCCTCATCCTATAACCTCAGATCCAGGACCAGCACCTTACTTGCAATACCGCAATACAAAAAGAAAATGGCTCGATCCTCATTTTCCTACAGAGCACCACAATTATGGAATAACCTCCCAGACACCGTCAAATCTTCCCCCACTCTAAAGTCCCTTAAGACTTCCCTATTAACATACCTCAATACAAAATGCACCTGTAAACATGTAACATAATGACTTTATTTCCTCCATATTTATTTTTCTGTTAATCTGTATATTTGGTCTTGTGTTAATTTCTTGCATTTTACTATTTTGTATTTCTGTAACCACTCAATGTTCTCGAACCCAGGACATACTTGAAAACGAGAGAAATCTCAATGTATCCTTCCTGGTAAAATCCTTTTATAAATAAAATAAAAATAAAATAGAGCCCCTATGTCCATTTATCTGTAACTCATTCCCTTTCGCTATTGTAAATCACTGCGGAAACGGTTGGCGCTATAGAAATGATGATGATGATGATCATAATATTGAAGTCTTTTTAAAATTTCGAACAGTTCCATTTTATAATATATCTAGCCAAATATATCAAGGTTGGGTCAAAGTGTATTGTGTCTTATTTTTTTATGACTGCGATTTGGTTAGGACCTTGGCAATTTCCAATAATTTAATTACTCTGAGCCGAAACGCACAGGTCTAGTGTCTTCAATAATCTGTCAGCCCTGGAGTCCGCTGGAAGGCCTCTTATTGCCCAGCCTGGCTCCATCAGCCCTATTCCTGGTATCCTCTTGTCGGGATCCTGGCCAAGGTTTCATTATAGCCCTGTGCCTCATTCCCGTTCCCTGAGGTCCAACCTGGTTTTCCTGAGTATCCAGGGAGCCTCAGGTGCAGCCCATCCTCCTGGTGAGGTCTCCATAAATAGAAGCTAAGCCCTCTAGTCAGGGCTTCTGCATTAGATGAAATTTCTGGTTGTGTGTGGACATGTTTACCAGTGTACCTGTGACCACCACTACCTACGCCTTGTTCTCTTCATCATCCTGATACCCACTGTACTCCTGCCTGTCTTGATTCCACCGTCTACTGCCCTTGATATCCATTCCAGTCCTTTGTTTCTGTGTACCTGATTTGGACTTGCCGTGTACCGACCTCTTGCCTTCGACTACAGCCATTCTTGCCAGCTGCCTCGCATGACCGTTTGTTTATGGACTGACCATTCTCTCCAGCTGCTGCCACCTCCCATTTAGTTTCTCCTGTAGCTCATACCTCCTATCTTGCCTTTGTTTATTTTTACCCCAGTGTTCCTGTACAGTAAGTCTTGTCTCTGTTCATAGTTATTTCCTTTCTGTCTCGCCCCTGTGTTTTTCTGTGTAGTTCTTTTCCTGTGGTGTCCAGCCACCTCCTATATCAGGTCTGTGCTTAGTCTTGTTTTATTTTTTCCTGCTCTGGAATCCGTCTGGCCTCCCTTCTGTATCGATGCCTGCTGGAATCCAACCCTGCACTCCGCACACGCCGCCTGACAATGTCTACTCTGTATGAAGTAATACAGTCAACATCGTCAAATGGTGTTTAGGGAAAGGAGGGGGAAAAAGGATACAATTTATTTTTTCCTAAACATAAATATTTTGATGCAAATATTACTAGAAGTAGATTTTGTTCTGTTTCCCGTTTACCTGTGGATGAGGGAGAGGGCCTAATCAATATTGTGTCCATTCAGGGAGTTGGCATTCCGCTCATCTCTTCCCCACATGGAATAGTTAGTCGAGTAGTAATGATTGTTTCTGGGACAATGATTATAGTGGCTCACGCAATGACTACCACTCGACTTAGAAAGTGGCTCTGAATGGAGAAGTACGACGTAGCCTTGTAATCAGAATGCTGTTGCAGGAACATGGGTAATTTTGCATTCCGATTTCATATGCGCCAATGATCCCTGGTGTCTTGCAAATATCCTGGCCGTATCCGCAAGATAAAAAGTCTAATGGTTGATTAGATAAACTGATACGTACAGGACTTGAATCCACACGTGTATTCTTTTTATGTGCGGTTTTAGGACTTGCTGGGTTTACAGATGATACAATCTAAATACTTTTTCTTTTTTTTTTTCCTTCTTATATCTTGCTCGGTAATTTACAAGAGAACATTTCGGTAAAATATGCCATCCAGGGGCATGAAGAAAGAAGATTTGAAAAGGGAAATTTGTAAACATGCATTTCTAAGATTGCATCCATAAAGCATGGGCAGACAGGATTGCAATTAGACAACTGGAATATATTGTTTGTCTGCCCCTTGGCTAATTCATTATGGCTGCTGAAGAATGTTTCCAGCATGCTAATTGAAAGAACGGTTGTTTACTGCCGGAACACCCAATACATAGCGCTGGGTAGTCTGTGTTCTATCTCCTTTTACGACTAACTGAATGAGATTATCAAACACCATTACATGACAGCGAAATACTCCATCCTCGAATCCCTACCAATATTTCATTCCTCTGATATCTAACATATACACAGTGCTGTACCACACACAGATTGCTCTGCCGGTCATAAGTCATTCATAAAGAAGACCTGTAGCTATTCAGAGACTTTCTATTATAATTTTTTTAAAAGCAGAAAACATAAAAATTACATATTATTGGCAATTATGAAGTTTAATGTTTAAAACTGGACTGAAAGACTAAGGCTGGGGTCAGACTAACGCATTTTTAACGTGCGTTTAGGCGCATTTAATCACGGCCGCAGTAGCAGCAAATGATGGCCGATATATGAAGTCCAGCCGCGCAATGCAAGTGGAAGATGAACGCATTTTTTCGAGGACGCAGAACCACTAGTACTGACGTACAGAGTGCGCTGCGGCGGCATAGCGGCGTGTGTGCGTGATTAGGAGATGTCAGACGCTGCTAATGTCCAGCCTACATAACGTCCAGACGCATAAAGTGTTTTATTGACGATCCGTAAAAAATCACGCACGAAAATGCGCGTCGTCTGACCGTTTTCGTGCATTCCGTGAAAAAATACGTCAATGCGTTCGGACGCACTTTTTGACGGTCGCTGCAAATAATGCGTTCGTTTGACCCTAGCCTAAACCAGTATGTCCACTGGGAAAACTCTTCCATGCTTGACGGGTTATTAATCAGTGACCGGCTGTATCACATGTAAGGACCGGCTATAAGAAGTATCAAGCAATATATTTAAACACATTTTTTCAAAGTCTTTATTTAGCAAGACACAGTGCATAAACAGAGCGTGCACGCAGGCACCTCCAAAACATACAAACAAGCACAGCCAACTTCGGCACAGGTGCCTACAGGCAGCCCGTGTGCGCAAGAAGACGACCGATTGTCCTCCGCTTGTGGCATTTTCAAAATAAACACAAAAAATCAGAGGGCAGAAAGAGAAAGGGGAAAGAAAAAATAAATAAAGTAAAATAAACTACACATTTTAAATACAATGGGCAATATTCCAAAATTGGTGCAAACTTAACTAGAGCAGTTGCAAACTTAACTCCATAGACTATTACAATCTTTGCGTTAAAACGCTTGCGCAACGCGTAAATTTGTGCGATAAACGTTAATGCACGTAAATCAACCCTGGAATTACAATCCTCGTGCATTTTTTCATCCGCCGAGCAATAACGTGCGTAAAACTGACGCGCACAAATGCGTGCGCAGCAACATTGCGCGCAGAAATCAGTGTGCGCAACGGCTACGCGTTAATTCCTGCTCATTGTAATACCATCCGCGTACCAGCGTTCATTCGCGTTTGCGCTCACAATGTTAAGTATAGGACGTGCACAGTAAAGTACGCTCGCGCAGGGTTCGCGCAGTTTCACCCGCGGTAGACGAATACGCGCGTTTGTTGCGCTGACATTGTAATACGATGTTTAGTGCAAAGGGTTTTACCCCTCACGCCAATGCGTTTTTGCGCCGGCGCAAACGTTTGCGTGAAGATTGTAATAGGGCCCTATAATGGCTCTGGTAAGTTAACAACTCTGGTTAAGTTAGCACCAGCTATGGAATAGGGCCCAGAGATTTTTAAATAAAATGTCGTAACGATGGCAGGATCTAATGTTTAATATAAAAAGTAAACTGGATCCCGCTTGATGAGCTACATCTAACATGATTGGATTACTAGATTTTCCAGGTTTCTCATTAATTCTGAATTTTAATTTGGTTTTATCCTTATATAGTTGTCCCAGGATGTGACCAGTGTGCTTGGTGGTAGATGGGTCCCACTCCCAGCAGGGGAGGTTTTAGCCTTAGTGAGGCCTTAGACAATGAACAAATATAAGGCCCTTTGTGTTAAACATAAATTGACCCAATGCATTTTAGTTAACAAACAACCATAACAGTGTGTTGGTAAAATTGTTTATATGAATGATTGGTGTATTTGAATGCAAAATGCAATATGCACAGGAATAGCATACTAACAAATTAAATCTTGCAAGGCCTCTGCGTGAGACATGGTCCCAAATTAGGATTAGCATATTTAGTGGGAGCAGCTCCTAAGGTTTGGATTGGTGTATTCATTAGTAGCTGGGTCATAGGGTAGAACTGACCTACCGAGAGAAGTGGTTTAAGGTTAGCTTGGCCAAAGACCAATTGCAAGGCTCCTCTTACTATGCAAAAAAAAAAAAACAAACGTAGCGCAATAAATGCAGAAATTTAACACAATAAATTTTAACTGAGCAAAGATTGTTGACTCTATAGTGCACAATCTCTACACTGGCTCCCTGTTTCCCTTAGAGTTCAATTCAAAATATTGGTGCTGACATACAAAGCTCTCCATAACCGCGCCCCTGCCTACATCTCCCTTATTAACAGGTACATCCCATCCCGACCACTTCGCTCTTCCCATGATCCGAGGTCATCGTCTCCTCCCCAACTCTCACCTACAGCACTTCTCCCGAGCTGCCCCGCAACAGCAGACTCTCCCCATCTCTCCAGTCCTTCAAGAAGTCTCTGAAACCACATTATGTTAGAGAAGCCTGTCGGCTCACTCCCTAATCCCCCACTGCTCATTTCTTGCTCCATCTTCCCGCCCAGCCCACATGTTCGTGAACCCAGGACATACTTGAAAATGAGAGAAACCTCAATGTATCCTTCCTGGTAAAATCCTTTATGTAAATACATTTTCATGTTATCTACTTGCCCTCACCTAGTTTGTCACCCCTCTCCTCTCAGATTGTAAACTCTCAAGCAGGGTCCTCTTCCATACTGTTCTGTGTGTTTATCTGGTATGTGTATTTGTTATTCTGCCTCCCATTATACAGCGCTATGGAACTTGTTAGCGCTTTATAAAAACTTATAACTGTAACAAAGGGGACATTTGCGAGCGCAAAATTTTCCCCTTGACGTCTCTGTTTTAGTTTAGGGCAGCTGATAGAGCCAAACTTGTCACCGAATTGCAAATTAATTTCCCCGTACAGTGTAATTTCGTGGCAGTTCGTCTATTCAGAAGGCTGGCAATTCATCAAATATTGGCGAATTGCTAGCCAAATACAGTGCAATTCACCGCAATTAAGGTGGTCTTCGGCAGTGAAATTGTCCCATAGATAAGTAATGGTTAATCTATTCAGAGAACGCCGAACAGCACAGAAATCTTGTCACAATATATATATTTTTTTTTTCCCCCTGTGGTTCAGTTCGGCAAATTTAACCCTTTCGCTGCTGAGCCTTTTCACATCTCTGTGCTGAGCTAATTTTTACCGGTTTCGCTCATCATGTTTAAATGCGATTTGAAGCCACATTTTCTTATACAACCCAGACATATTATATATCATTCTTTCCGGGAAGACTCGGCAGATTCATAATATATCATTATTATATGTATACGTCATGTCCTGCCTAAATATTATAACAAAAAATGCAATAAAAATAGAATTTTAAATTCTCTATATTGTGTAAAGTGTTTTTTTTCACATTTTATCATGCGAGCCTTTTCAGTTATATTTTCTATGGGGTGCGCTTGTTAAAAAAATTAGAAATGGGGACTCGTTACATTTTTTTGGGAAAAATTATGTGTTTTTTTAGCAAACGCCCCCCATAGAAAAAATCGTTAGTGCAGCATCATTGTCCACATTATAATTGAAATGGGAACAATATTGCTGCATTAATAAAAGAGAAAAAGTTTTAATTTTTTTTTTTTTTTTACATGGTCCTGTTTGGTATCACTGGAAAGGTCATGCTCTGGCCGTCACGGATCGGGAGATAGTTTGTTTCAATTAACCCCTATCTCCACCATAGGTGGCAGCAAGGGGTTAATTGCAGAACTGACGCCATTGCGCGATGACACCAGTCGTTAGGGGGATTTCCCGGAAGCTTGGCCGACATCCAAGATGTCGGCCAGCTCCGGGAGGGGACCGCGATATGGCGCATGTTGGCGCCATATCGCGATCCAGCCTCCTAGGGGTTAAAGACAGCCGCCGCGTGGAAGGGCAGGCTGTGCCCCTCCAAGCGGTGGCTGCCTTTTCCCAATGGTCTGCACGGATGGGGAGGGTAGAGATGTCCCCCCCTCCCCTTCAGGCACCTTCCCCACAATGGCAGGGGGGGGCCTGTAATAGACGTCATCGCGCAGGCGCGATGACGTCTATCGTGCCCGCCTGGGTCCCGGAGGCTGGGCTGACATCGGGGGGGCCTCTGCGATCGGCCAGAATCCTGGCTGATCGCCGCTGCAAAGGGAGGACGCGCTGAGCATGGAAAGGGTTAAACAGGCGACTCCCATAGGAAAATAAAAATGTTGAAAAACAAACAATTACAAAACGTCTTTTTTTTCCCTCTGATCTAAGGCCACAGCATTATTCGCTTATAACGCAAACAATGCCGCTGCACTAATTCATCTAATTTCCCACACTGTGAGCAAAATTGAAAGTGATAGCATAATGCGTCACTACGCATTATTTCATCTAACACATGGGTGGGGGGGCACTAGGGGAGGACTTGCCCCGGGCGCCTCATGACCTTGCTAGAACTCTGCTCCGGCACTGCAGGATCTTGCGAGAGCGCAGAGCTCGCGGCCCGTAAGTGTAAGCCTCCATGGAGTCCTATAGACTCCAGGGGGTGATACTCACGGTGGTGCAGAAGTGCTGTTGCGAGTATCCCAGTGGTTAGCGCTGCGTTCCAGCGCGAGGTGCTGAACAAACGTCTGCCCCTGGACTACTATGTTAACATTGGGATGCTACAGAATAATCTGCAGGCTCAGATTTTCCCTGTTAGCGTCTCCATGTTAGCGTTAAGAAAGGAATAGCGCCCAAAGAGTTTATTGCAAAAATATAAAAAGGTCTTTTTAAAATATTTAAGACATCACATTTATTACATTGAAACCTATGGGATTCGCCTGTTTAAACCTGTCGAATTTAGACACCGACAATCAAGGCATTTTGCCGAACTTTCTGTGCAATTGATTGGTCTGAATAAACAAATCTATAATTTCCAATGGGTCAATTTCAATGCTGCCGATGAATTGACGTCTTTATGAATGGTCAAATTGCCCCAAGATTGCACCTACAGTGAAATTCACCGTTCAATGCAATTCCTAGGCAATTTCGGAGTTCATCAAATAACCCCTATAGTGCTACTTGACCCGTCAGAACTGTAACTCAGGCCTACACAGAAACAATTATCCTGTGGTATGTGTCCATTGGTTGCATTTGCCTGTTTGGGCACTAGAGGGCGGTCTTTTAGGTTAGATATTCTTAATGGGAATTATTAGTGTATCAAATGCTTAGGATACATTTTATGCTTTGTTAATTTAGTAATATTTTTTAAATTATCAATCAGCGAAGTACAGTTGACCTTTTGGTAAGATGATGGTTCCCAGAGAATCTGTATTAAAAGCTTGAGTGATGCACTGAAACTATGGCGCTCACCCCCGAATCAGCGTTGTCTGGATCTTTATGGACAGATTTCTTTGAAAGCAGAAAAGACTGTAATAACTATAATCCCCAGCCAGGGAGGCAATACAAAACCCTAGATACCACTCGACCTCAAATGGTTTTGTGACCAAGAGTCCGCTGAGCGAAAACACGTTAACTATATTTAACTGGATACAGTGATTCAAGACTTGTACAGTACGAGCATGATTATTCGTAGGTTTCAGATCGGTAACGATTGTGGTACATGTAGGATTGTTAACAGAGGTAATGCTCATATACTTGATCTCAACCATATAGAGTAAATACTCACTGTATTCGGCAACCTGCAGGGCCGGCCTACAATCAGAGATAATGCTTCTGTACTGAGACTTGGTGTTAAACAGACAACTTGTAGGAATGTTATATTTAGCAACCTGCAGGGCAGGCCTACAATCACAGATCGTGCGATATGCTTTAGAAACAGGCCAGACGTTATTCACGCAATAATAACTGTTGAGTGATTTAATAACATGCAGGACAGACCCACATACTGAGACGATACATGGTGCTGCAGGGCGAGGCCCGGTACTCGTTAGGCAGATCGAGCGGTTGATGAAATGAGCAACCTGCAGGGCAGATCTCCCAAGTGAAACCATGCGGTACAACAAATGCATGAAAGACAAACATACACACAGGGATCAAGAGTAAGAATCGTCAGTAGGTATTCCGGGTCAGTAAACTAAAGCAAGGTCCTCCTACAAGCAAAGATCGACAACGAATACAAAATATCAGAGACAGACTCGAGTCAGCTGGCGTTGCGGGAAAATTACTCCACGTCAGGGCGACGAGCAAATCCTCGCGCCCTGTATTTAAGGCTGGCGGCTCTGCATCAGCATGCCAAGACCCGCCCCCTCAGACGCCGATCGGCCATCTCTAACTCCTGGCACCTGGCCAGCCAGCGATGCCGCCGGGCGCCCAGACCCCCCAGGCAGCGCCGCAGGGGCTGAAGACGTGACATGCACTTTGAGAAAATTCACACTAGACAAAAACCGTAAGAATTGTCAGGCCTTATTCCAAACAAGCCGTTCGTTTAAAAGCTTGAGCCAGTTTTCCAACAGAGCCAATACTTGTGGCTCGTTATTATAAACGACTCCTATACAAAGTACAGGAGTTGTTAAATGGCTCAGAGCAAGAAGAGCAAATTATTCCGTAATAGCATTCTCGAGACCGTAATCAGAAAATATTACCGACTGTCAGAATTGTAAATTCGAGGATAAAAAATACCTCAGAGACCATACACTCGGTTGGGGGGGGGGCAGGATGAGGACACTCAGGTCACTGAGATTACTCCATTGACATTGCTGTGTGAGGGCCCGAGTCAAGAATATTATATATAACACCAGTTCCGCAGTGTCCCGAGGGCTCCACTCCCGCAGGGTCGCATTTGGCTCAGTGGAGTCGCGCAGGAGCCGCAGAATGGTAACGGGAACTATTTTTTCATTTACGGTATTTATAAATCACCAACAGATTCTACAGCGCTTTATAATGGGGAAGCCCCAAACATGAGACATAATGAACTGCCTGCCCTGGCCATAGGATAATTGTCCTGCTAATACAGCAATTTCTACAAGTGCTCAGCCAGACATCTTGTGAGTTTACAATCCAGAGTTGTGCTGCTTGAGGAGTGTCTACACCATGAGATCAGAAGTTAAGTGATATTGCCTTTGCAAAAATCACTTAACACGGGCTCCGGGAGTCGGCGTTCAATCCGGAATACGGACTCGAGACTAGAACAGCAAGCTACGTTGGAATAGCAAGCTGCTTTCATTCAAAGCCATTAATAATGGCTTGTATACAAAGTACAGGAGCCTTTAATGTACATTAGAGCTTGCGGCTCAGTTGGAATAGTCCTTGAGTCATTACTTGTGTGTGTATGTATGTATGTATGTATGTATGTATAATTATAATTTTACACATGCCAATGCTTTGAAGCCCCCTCCCACCCGATAATCACCCTTCCGTCCGGGGTCCCGTGGAGGTCTGACTTCAGATCGGTGGCAGCTAGAGGGTTATGTTTGGTATCATTGGAAAGGCCAGAACATGACCTTTCCAATGAACATGTGAAGTGTAAACTAAATAAAAATGTATTTTTCTTTAGTTTATTAATGCAGCACTATTGTTCACATTATAATTGAAAAGTGAACAATAGTACTGACAAATGTCGTTTTTTTTATATTTAGCTAAAATTACGTGTAGCGCTCACTCCCGGAGGAGCCGCTGAATTTAACCTCAGGTTAGTCTCACCCCACTAGGGAATAAATATACACCAGCACTGTTGTGGATTTTATAGATTATATACTTTACTGATCCCAATAAAGCGGCATATATAATGTGAATACGGTATATGAACGACAGGATTTCGTAATGCGAGAAAAACACGCGGCGGCAAAAAGGAAAGTTTAACCCCTTCGTCCCGCAAAAGTAATGTCCCAAAAAGGTGTGTGTGCAATTCAGGTACCCGGGTACTATATTCAACTGGCCAGTGAATGGATTGAGCAATTCTTCGACTAGTCACGTTGGGGCCCTGTAGATTTAAACAATACTGCAGCGTGCTTTGTTTAAACTTGGACTGTGGCTTGGAAGGCCTCTCACCCATCCGCTGGACAATCTGTTCCGCTGTCCGATCAAGGATCTCTCTCCGCTTGATTATACTGGAACTCTGTGCCACCGGATCCGCTTCTCCTGCTTGTCCGATTTTGGTAACGAGAATTACTGCCTACCGCCTGCACTCCCAGTGGATCATCGCGGTCTCCTTACTCGGGGTCCAAACCGGAACGTTGTGTCTGCGCAAAACCTCTTAGCGATGTGTGGATGGGTCTCCGCCAGCACTGTCTCTGATTCTCAGCACCTGCAAGGCAGCTCCTGCTCTCCGGCCTGGTCTCAATCTCTGGCAGTCTCACGTGCGTCTTCCACCTTTCGTCGCTCGGCTCACACTGGCTCTCCTTCGCCTGAGGATGCGGATGTCCTTCGCTCTCTCCCACCCACTTCCTGTCCCCGCCGCAAAGCATGATGGAAAACGTAGTCCCGTTGTGTCCAGTATACTTTACATTGCGCTTGTCTCCCTCTGGTGGCCAAACCTGAGCAATACATCAACAGAGTTTTTAAACAGCGCTACACACGTATTTTCTCAGAAAAATACAGTAATGGGTTCACATTTCAATTTTTTTTAACAAGTGTACCCCATAAAATATGTAACTGTAAAGGCTTGGATGATGAAACGTGAAAAATAACTTTACACGCTGTAGATGATTGAAATTTTAATGGCAATTCACAAATTTTTTAAAAAAAAATTGTTATAGCATTCTGGCAGGCCATGACGTAGACATATAATGATATATGTTGAATCTGCCCACAAAAAGAGTCTAGAATTTGTCTGAGTCGTATAATAAAACATGACTTCAAATTGCGTTTAAACATGATAAGCACAAAATGAGCTCAGCGCACAGGGTGAAATGGCTCAGCAGTGAAGGGGTTAATGACTTGTTTGAAAGTTGGCCAAGGTGTTTCATGGCTCTTTCTGTATATGTGTTACATTTTATTATGAGATCAATAGAGAACCTGGAAATACAGTAACATGACTGGTGATAACCGATTATTAACATTATTTTATACTGGATTTCTCAAGTCCCCGATAATAACAAAGCAACAATTAAAGCAAACCGTGTCTCATGTCTATATTATGATTTGTACTCACTGTATATTGCAACATGGATCAAGTCCTATAATTAGACACGGAACTAAGATTTTGATACACTCAAAATGAGATGTTAAAGTTTAAACATTTTTGATTATCATGAATGTATATATAACTAGATTGAACACCTAAATAAAAGCTTTTCATTGCAATGGAGGGACAGGAACTCTGTTCCTCCTTGATGTGCAGTCCCCCACAATCCCACATTACAAAGGCTGCACAAGACCCATGGTTTGCCTTTGTCTGGCACTGATTTGCAGTTGAATATGTATATGGTGTCTCCTTGTCTGATTCCTCTTTCCCACTTGCTAAACATTTAACAGGATCACCAGGGCAGGTCCCTCATTGTTAGTTTTAATTAAATATTCATGGAAGAAATTGTTCTGATGAATAGCTGAGGCTGCAGAGGAACACCTAGCTTTTCACCCAATGTTTTGGGCATTTTTTTGTATTCCACTTTCCATATGTAAAAGAAAAAAAGCAAATGGAGGAGGTGAAAAGCAATTTTGACTTCAGGACTATAGTGAAATCACCTTTCCAAAGGAATTCCCCTTTAATGGTTGAAATGAATGTAGGCCTATAATAAATGCAGATGCCAGTCTTCTTTTTCCCACCAGACACACCTCGCATACCTCTCCCCCTCTGCCGGTCCCTCCATTGGCTTCCTGTAAGTTTCAGGATATAGTTTAACCCTTTCGTTGTGGAGGACGTGCTCAGCGCGTCCACCCGCAGGTAGGGTTGCGTGCGGAGGACGCGCTGTGCGCATCCTCCCTTTGCGGCCAGCGATCGGCCGGATTCCCATTTAGATGGCGGCGCGACGACATCTAATTCAGGCCCCCCCGCGTGTGCGTAGGAGGCGCCTGAAAGGTTGGGGGGGAGGTCCTTCGGACCTCTCTCCCTCCCGATTGCCGGGGTGCACCGGGTTAATCCAGGCACCATTTGGAAGGGCACAGCCTGCCCCTCCAAACAGTGGCTGTCATTAACCCCTGGGGAGCCGGATCACGATTCGGCGCTGAAAAGCGCCGGATCGTGATCCTCTCCCGGAGCTGGCCGACATCTTGGATGTCGGCCAAGCCTCCGGGAACTCCCCGTGAGGACTGGCATCATCGTGCATAGCACGATGACGCCTGTCCTGGAGTTGACCCCTAGCTGCCAGCAAAGGTGGAGATAGGGGGTTCAAATGAACCGATCCGTGGCAGCTAGGGGTTAATGTTTGATATGGTTGGATCGGCCAGAGCATGGCCTTTCCAACGATACCAAACTTGACCATGTAAAAAGTTTTTAAAAAAATAAAATAAAAAAAATATATATATATTTAACCCTTTCGCTGCTGAGGCTTTTCCCGCCCCTATGCTGAGGTCATTTTTACCTGTTTTGCGCATCATGTTTAAACGTGTTTTGAAGGCTTATTTTAGTATATGACCCAGACATATTATATATCGTTCTTTCCGTCAGACTCAGTAGATTCATAATTGTCATTATTATATGTATACGTTATGTCATGTCTGTATATTATAACAAAAATGCAATAAAATATGTATTTTCAATAATTTAAATGTGTAAAGTGTTTTTTTCCACATTTTAACATGCGAGCAATTGCGGTTATATTTTGTATGGGGTGCGCTTGTTAAAAAAATTAGAGATGGGGTCTCGTTACATTTTTTTTTGGGGAAAATGACACTATTTTTAACAAACGCACCGCATACAAAAATCGTTAGTGCAGCATCATTGTTCACATTATAATTGAAATGGGAACAATATTGCTGCATTAACAAACCAAAAAAAATAAAAAAAGTGTTTATTTTTTTTTTTTTTATTTTTTTTTTTAATTTTTTTTATTTATTTTTTTTTTTTTTACAAAATTTTTCACTTTCATGTTTGGTATCGTTGGAACGGCCATGCTCTGGCCGATCCAACCATACCAAAATTTAACCCCTAGCTGCACGGATCGGGAGATAGGGAGTTCCAATGAACTCCCTATCTCACAGTTGTGGCAGTTAGGGGTTAAGTCTAGGACTGGCGTCATCGTGCTACGCACGATGACGCCAGTCCTCTGGGGGAGTTCCCGGAGGCTTGGCCGACATCCAAGATGTCGGCCAGCTCCGGGAAAGGATCGCGACCGGCGCTTTTCAGCGCCGATACGCGATCCAGCTCCCAGGGGTTAAATGCAGGCATCATTTGGAAGGGCAGGCTGTGCCCTTCCAAATGATGCCTGGGTTAAAAAAAAATTATAACAAAAAAAAATCAATTTTTTTTTTTTTTTTTTTTTTTTGGTTTTGTTTATGCAGCAATATTATTCCCATTTCAATTATAATGTGAACAATGATGCTGCACTAACAATTTTGCGTTTGTTAAAATTAGCGAAATTTTCGCCAAAAAAAAATGTAACGAGTCCCCATCTCTAATTTTTTTAACAAGCGCACCCCATAGAAAATATAACCGCAAACCATTGCATGTTAAAATGTGAAAAAAAAAACACTTTACACATTGTAAATTATTGAAAATTCGAATTTTATTGCATTTTTTGTTATAATATACAGACAGGACATGATGTATACATATAATAATGACATATTATGAATCTGCCGAGTCTGCCGGAAAGAACGATATATAATATGTCTGGGTCATATATCAAAATAAGGCTTCAAAACGCGTTTAAACAAGATGAGTGAAACCGGTAAAAATGACCTCAGCACAGAGGTGTGAAAAGCCTCAGCAGCGAAAGGGTTAAAATACTGACGCTCACGTTCAAATCGCTCAATAACTCGACCCCCCCTTACATCTCTTCGTTACTCCACACGCACGTGCCAACTAGACAACTCTGGTCGGCAGCCGATCTCCACCTGTCCTCTGTCTACACCCGCGTTGTCTACTCTCACCTCCAAGACTTTTTAAGGGCCGCTCCGGGCCTGTGTAATGACTTGCCTCGTCCTATCAAACTCTCTCCTGCTCTTCAGGCCTTCAAGAAATCCCTCAAAATCCATCTCTTCAGATTAGCGTACCACATCACTGATGCAACTCATCCCTCTGCTCACCTACTCACACATGATAGAAGCTGCTTCTACGGCCCGACCATTCCCACACCACTGGCACCAATGGTCCTGTTGTCCATTAAAACTCCCCTTGTCTTCCTCAACCCCAATTCCTCTAGAATGTAAGCTCCTATGAGCAGGGCCCATGTCCGTTTATCTGTATCTTGTTCCCGTTGGTTATTGTAAAGCGCTGCAGAAACTGTTGGCGCTATATAAATGATAATAGTTAATAGCTTTATTAAAATAACATAGTTTTCCTAAACTCAAATTTCTTAGTTTAAAACTGCCATTGCTCTTCATTTTTTTATTTTTTTTTATTTTATATTTGATGTGTAATCCGACTTTATATTAGTTTTGGATATATATATCCTGCATCACCCATTTTCATTTTACTATTTTTAACTAAACAATATACATACAGTCACAGGTGAAAATTAAAGAAAATGTGCAATGCTGCTGAAAATCAGTGCACCGGCAACTGCAAAACCTGTTGCAACTATAATCAATAAATCACTGGCAACTGGATACATACCCAAACTCTGGAAGTCTGCAAGAGTGGTATCTATCTATAAAAGTGGAGACAAGACTATGGTATACAACTACCGCCCGATATCATTGCTCCCTATAATGTCAAAAATTCTGGAAAAAATGTGTCTACACTCAATTACGTGATTTATTATCGGTATTGGAACTATTTAACCCCAGATCAATCCAGCTTCCATCCAAATCATTTAACTACAACTGCCCTTTTAAAAGTTAATCTGTATATTTGTTTTGTGTTAATATCTTACATTTTATTACTTTGTATTTCTGTAACCATGTTCTTGAACCCAGGACATACTTGAAAACAAGAGAAATCTCAATGTATCCTTCCTGGTAAAATACTTTGTACAACAAATTTATTTATTTATAATCTGCTTTCTTACCGCGGGGCTCAGGCAGGATTTGTTTCTGTACAGGGCACCTAGTTTGGGGTAAAGTTTAGATAAGAGTTTTTCTATGGGGGGGCCAAAGGATAGATTTGGGTCTAACCACATACCTAGATATTTGAGAGAAGTGACTGTGGTCAGCGTGCCATTTAATTTTTGTCCTGACACATAGATGGGGTGTTTGCAATTTGTGTAGTTTAGGTGCTGTTCCAAAGAGCATTGTAACAGTTTTGTCAGCATTTAGAAAAAGTTTCTTTGAACTACTTTTCTACCTCTGTGAATTGGTCTTGCAGCACGGCCTCCAGCTGTGGGAGATCTGGTTTGCTGGTATAGATTACAGTGTCGTCTGCGTACATGTGTACAGTTGAGGCTTTGCAGACATTGGGCAGATCATTTATGAATATTGTGAATAGCAGGGGGCCGAGGATCGAGCCTTGGGGTACACCGCACGTGACTGGGAGGGGGAGGGAAGTACTGTCGGAAATGGACACATATTGCGACCGATCAGACACATATGATTGAAACCAGGTTAGCGTGCGATCACCAATACCAGAGTTTTTAAGTTTTTGTAATAAGATGCCATGATCTACTGTGTCAAAGGCCTTGGCAAAATCAAGGAAGATGGCTCCAGTTAGGTTTCCTTGTTCCATACCAGCCTGGATATCATTGGAAATTTTTTAAAAGGGCAGTTGCGGTTGAATGATTTGGACGGAAGCCAGATTGATCTGGGGTTAAATAATTCCAATACTGATAGTAATCGCGTAATTGAGTGTAAACACCTTTTTCCAGAATTTTTGACATTACAGGAAGCAATGATATTGGACAGTAGTTGGATACCAAAGTATTGTCTCCACTTTTATGGATAGGTACCACCCTTGCAGTCTTCCAGAGTTTGGGTATATATCCAGTTGCCAGTGATTCATTGATTAGGGTTGTGACAGGTTTTGCAATTGCCGGCGCGCTGATTTTCAGCAGCATTGCTGGGATTTGGTCATTTCCTGACTGGTGTTTCATTTTTTGGTTACAGAGAAGTTTAGTAATGGAACTGACAGGCACCGGTCTAAAACTGAATTTCCCTTTGATACAGGGTTTTTGCACCGTTGGAAGGATGACTTGTGTGCTGCCTTTCTCAATGTGTTTCAATTGCTAGCTTAGCAATCAGGGTGTTGGCACATCCAACAAAATAGTTATTAAAGGCATTTGCTACATCTAGGGGGTGTTGCAGGGTTTGATTGTTTCCCTTTACAGCAGCTGGTTGGGAGTGGACAGGGGGCGATTGTATGTTATTTATGATTTTCCAAAAATTTCTCGGGTTTGATGTTATTGTTTAGATTTTCATTGAAGTATTGGACTTGTTTGCTTTGTGCATGCATTCCGCCATTTTCGGTATTCACAATGATCGTTCATGGATCCAGTACTCTTGAAATTTGACCAGAGTGAATCTCTAAGCTGGTACATGTGTGTGAGGTCAGCTGTAACCCAGGGGAGATGTGCTCCTTTGACTCGCACTTTACGCAGCAGGGCATGGGCATTCCAGACTTGCAGGAGCTCTGACTGAAAGTATTCAATTGCACAGTCCAGGTCTGGGATTAGGTTTAGCCTGTACCACGTGAGCCGTTTGAGATCATTTTGGAAGGTTTCAAGATTAAATTTCTTGAAGGACCTGGTGATTATTACCTTTGGGGGAGATTTTGTGGCCTTTATTTTGTGCACACAGTACACTAGACAGTGATCACTGAAGCTATTAGCGAGAATGCCTGCCTCCTGTATTCTATCAGGACATGAGGAGAGAATCCAGTCCAGCAAGGTATGGTTAAAGCTTTTCATATTAATGCGAGTGGGGGAGGAGATTAATTGTGCTAACTGGAAAGCCTTAAACTGGGAGCAGTGTTTATTGTTTTTAGGATTCAGCCAGTCAACATTAAAATCGGCGAGGACCAGCAGTTCACTTTTTTGGTTTTGTGCTACTAAATTACTAAGGATTTGGGTTATGTCAGAAAGGGAGTGCACTGGGGAGCTCGGTGGGCGATAGAATCCAGCAACAATAATTAGTTTACTGAAAGGGATCTCAATAATACCAGAAAGGAAATCAAAAGTGGCTGGGGAGCTAGAGTTTTGCAGAGGGTTGGACTCGTCAACATAAATAACAATTCCTCATCCTCTTTGCTCTGTCCTTTCTATAACATGAATACCCTTGTATTGATATGGCAGAGTCTGGTACTTTAGGGTACTTTAGTCTGATACTGTCAGCACAGTGACTTTAGGTTTGTAATGGAGGCACCAAGCTTTAAGCTCATCCAGTTTAGGGAGTAAGCTGCGGATGTTACAGTGCACAAAGGAGAGGCCTTTTTTTAGTGGGGAGACTAAATGTGGTGTCATCTGTTGGACCAGGGTTGGATTCAACATCATTTGCCAGGGCAAGCAGCAGAATAAATAGGAATTTGGACACAGTTTTCTTTTTGGAGAATTGTGATTGGAGAGTCTTAAGACTCCGTGTGGGGGTGGGAGGGCTGCATTTTAACACACTCCACCAGCACTCAGCAGATAAGTTAAAGGAGCTGAGTAGGCTATGGTGTATTTGGGTTTCTTTTTCTGCTTGGTGTAATTTGTAGGGTTTATAGGGAGGGAGAGTATATTTAGAGAGAAGGGTGGTAGAAGAAAGAAGCAGCAAGAGAGGGAAAAACATTTCTAGAAAACTGGAGGGGAGAAGATGAAGTGGGAAAAAAACAAACAAAACAGAAGACAGTCAGGGAACCGATAAGGTGAGCAGAAGGAAGAGAGTCTGTTAGGTGAAGTTCTAGAGTGGTGTAGGTTGCTAGCTGAAAATATCACATGACCAAATTAGTTGGGTATAAATTAAATGAGAACCTTGGGGTGACGGCGGGTGACTGAGTGTGGGATCTAAGTCCAGCTGGGATCTAAAAGCACACAGTTATGGAGCCTGGCCCGGGAAGCTGAATTAAAATGTGAGTGCTGCAAAAGAGGAATACAGGGTTACATAACATCATTGAGGGGCTATAAATTCTCTAGTGCAGTGAATCATTACCGGGGGTGGGGAGGGGGGTGTAGGATGGCAGGCCCAGGGCAAACTGAGTTGAAAATAAATACATGTAACTGGTAAAAATATGGAAACTATGCAGAGCAAACTGAACTGGTAAGGAGATATATATATATTATATATATATATTTAACATCTGATACGCTATATGTAATTATACTTTAAAAAAAACCATACAAATTACCATATACAATGTTAATAAAACTGTGCATAGTAAAAATTGAGATTTGAGGTATTAAGCGATGCGAAGCATAGATTCAGCTCACCTTGCAGGGAGACTTGGGTTGATAAGTCCAGCTGGGATCTAAAAGTAGGGATGAGCTGTTCGGGTTCGGAAGGTTCGGGGTTCGACCCGAACTTAGCCTGTTCGAGCAGATCGCGAACCCCGAACATTTCCGGTGTTCGCCCACAATGGACCACAATGCATTTTCCCACTGCCTGAAGCTCGTAATTGGCTACAGCCTTGCACCTGACCACAGGTCTGGTGCAAGACTGGTTGAACACTATGCCAATCACGGCTCAGAGTCCTGATTGGGCAAATTTTGCCCAATGATGGGCTCACAGAGCTAAGTCCCGCAGCACACTATATAAGGTTTCAACGCAGCGCTTCTGCACACATTTCAGAGGAGATTTCAAAGAAGATAGTTGTGTGTGTTGTTACTGACGGTCTGCCACGCTACTGGGGGGTCTGGGGGGGTCTCATTTCGACCAAATATCAGGGAATTTAGGTGATGTGTGTCTTGTCACTGTGCCAGTAAGTTTTTGTGGGGTTTACAACTTTATTTAAAACATTTGTGAATTGAGGTGATTTTCTGGGTCTTGTCACTGTGCCAGCAAATCTTTTTGGGGCTCGCTAATTTCTTTAAAACACTTGTGAATTAAGGTGATCTGTGTCTCGTCATACAAAAAGTACCACACTGTATTTTGGGGCTCACTAATTTCTTTAAAACACTTGGGAATTAAGGTGATCTGTGTCTCGTCATACAAAAAGTACCACGCTTTATTTTGGGGCTCACTAATTTCTTTAAAACATTTGTGAATTAAGGTGATCTGTCTCTTGTCACTGGCTGCCAGCTATCAGTGTGTCTCACTGAGTTATACCAGAGTTATTTAAATCTTTATACCAGAGTTGAATCAGAGTTCTGTATATATTAATCTATATATCACTCACCATGTCTGAAAGAACAAAAAGGACTGGCAGATGCTCCCAGACACAGATAAGAGGGCAAGCAGCCCCTGTGTCGGGAGGCTGTGCCTCTGGTCGTGGTGGACGTGGTGCATCTTCTGCAGGGGCACGCTTGTCCTTTCTAACTGGTGCTGGCCGTCTTCTTAAGCAGCAGCAACATACAGAGGATTTGGTGGATTGGCTAACCAAGCCATCCTCATCCTCCGAGTCCTCTGCCAGCCAGGCTTCTAGTGCTTGACAGTCCACCTCAGCTGCCAAAGCATCTAATGCAGCCTCCATGTCCACAGCTACTCCTGCCGTAGCCTCGCTATCACACACGGAGGAGTCAGCTGACTTGTTTGACTACAATGAGAGTGACATGCTGCTTGAGGATGCGCAGCAAGTACAGTGCTCTGATTCAATCTCTGAGGTTGAGCAAGGGAGTATAATCAACCTAGAGGAAGGGGGTGCCAGTGATGAAACACAAATAACTGACACTCATGTTGCCCCAGCAGCTGCAGCATACTGCCAAGTTGGCTCCAGTTACGAGGAGATAGGGGGTGAAGATGACATTGATGATGATGTCACTGACTCCACCTGGGTGCCTGATCGAACTGAGGAATCAAGTGAGGAGGAGGGGGAGGAGGAGGAGGAGGCACAGCAAGCACAAGGCACAACATCCTCTGTGACCAACCGTAGCACTAGCCAGTCCAAGGCATCACATGTCAGAGCTGCTCCGGTGCAGAGCGCTGTTGTCTCAAAGAACACATGCAGGAACTCTGCTGTCTGGGAGTTCTTTAAGAAATGTGCAGCAGACCCCACCGTTGCTATTTGTAATCTATGTCAGATGAGGCTTAAGCCTGGGAAAGACACCGGACACTTTGGTACCACGTGCCTGAGGCGACATATGAACAAGTGCCACACATCCCGTTGGGGCAAAACTTTGCATAGGTCCTCCTCCTCCTCATCTGTCTCTACCCACATTGTATGTCCTGCCATGCAATTGCCTACAACCTCCACCAACAGGGATGATGCTACAGTAATGGATGTTCCAGCAGGTCCTTCCTCACAATGTGACATCATCCCAGTAGCTGAAGATTTACACAGTCAGATTACGTTGCCGCAGCTGCTGCAGCGAAAGAAAAAATATAGTCCCAACCACAGCGTCTAAATGCCAGCTTAGCAAAATTACTCGCATTGCAGCTGCTGCCTTTCCAGCTGGTGGACTCTGCTCCCTTCCGTGAATTTGCTGAATGCGCTGTACCACAGTGGCAGGTTCCAAAATGCCATTACTTTTTGTCACGGTGGGTCAGGGGATGGGGCGCCTGGCAGCAGCTTCCTCGCTGCTCGCTGGCCAGGCGCCGAATGTAAACGCTTCCGGGTGCGCTCACGTGGGACGCCGAGGGGCGGGGCCTGGCGTTGTGACGCGGACCCGCCGGGTTTAAAACCCAGTCTCACCATTACACCGGTGCCCTGACGTGGTATTCACCTCCTGCAGAGCTCTTGTGATATTTGGCAAACGAACCCTCCTGTGTATGACCCTTGGCATTGGCAAACGAACCCTCCTGTGTATGACCCTTGGCATTGGCAAACGAACCCTCCTGTGTATGACCCTTGGCATTGGCAAACGAACCCTCCTGTGTATGACCCTTGGCATTGGCAAACGAACCCTCCTGTGTATGACTCTGGCATTGGCAAACGAACCCTCCTGTGTATGACCCCTGGTATTGGCATTTACTCTGCTCTAGGTTCTGCCCTTAACGTTGGTACCGAGGTCAGTCTATGTGGCACCCTAAGCACGCATCAGATTACCTCTGCTATTACTAAAGTCCTAGGGAGGACTTGTGATCTGGTCTGTACCCCTGTCTGGTGTTTCCCTTTCTTTATCTGTTACCTGCTTCATTGTCTATATAGCTTTGCCGACCATTCAAGGATCGGAAGAGTAGAAAGGGAGCTACATAAAGAGATCAATATCTTGGTAGTCAGAAGGATTCATGACAATACTCTATTCAATACCTCTGTCTGGTGTTACCCCTTGTTTATATATTGTCTGGTTAATTGTCTTTCTAGTTTTGCCGACCATTCAAGGATCGGAAGGGTAGAGAGCGGTCTGCGTAAAGGGACCACACTTTTGGTAATCAGAGGGATCCGTGACATTACGTCAGGGCCAATGGATCCCGCAGACCTCTCTAACCAGCTGGCACGTATCGCAGCCAGACAAGAGGAACAGGACCATAGGATGGACCAGATTTCTCTCGCTCTGCAAACCCTGTTAAATCGGTCCAATACAGGTACCACAAACCCTCCAGATCCAGTGTTACCTAGGGTCAGTTCCGTCCCCCCTGAAGGACATAGGCTTAGTATGAAGGCACCCCTACGCTATGATGGTACACCAAGCCTATGTCGGGGATTTTTGACTCAACTCGAGATCGTGTTTGAGAACAATCCAGGTTCTTGTATGTCTGATAAAGCCAAAGTAGGATATCTGATTAATCATTTAACAGAAAAAGCTTTATTGTGGGCTACGCCGTTGTGGGAAAATAAGAAACCCATCATTTATGACTATGAGGGTTTTACCTCTGAGTTAAGACGTACCTTTGATCCCTCTAGAAGGGCTACCAATGCGGGTAGGTCCTTGTTTCACATCAAACAAGGTAATAAGAGGGTCGCCGATTATGCCATAGAGTTTAAAACTTTGACTTCTGAGGTACTTTGGCCGAACGACGTTTTAACCTTGGCCTTTACCGAAGGCTTGAACGAGGCTTTTATGTTTGAGCTGGCTCCCTTAAAATTACCAGAAAGTCTGGACCACCTGATAGATTTCTGTATAGCCATGGACGATCAAATCAGGGAAAGGAGACACCCCAGAGATAGACCCAGAAGGGTCTTGCCTCCTTTACCCTCGTTACCCAGACACACCAGTACGTCAGGTGGTTCGGAGAATGTGAAAACAGATTTACCAGTCGTTGAACCCATGCAAATAGGGAAGACAGGTATTTCAGAAGCAGAAAGAGCACACAGAAGAGAAAAGGGGCTCTGCTTCTATTGTGCAGGGGCAGATCACTTTCGCCTTCGATGTCCTCAGAGACCCAGGGTTGGCAGGGTTGAACATAGCAGAGTGGATTCAGAACAGGAACACCCAGGTTGTCGGTTCTCTGTGTGCCTCCTTTGTGGATAATGAGAAAAAAAAATCCAGGATTCTGTTACCGATCTCCCTAACCTGGGAGGGGGTTCACCTCAAGACTGAGGCGTTCTTAGACTCTGGGGCCTCAGGCAATTTTATGGATAAGAATTTTGCTGCCAAAAACCTCATACCTCTGGTTCTCAAGGAAAGACCTCTAAGGGTGGAGGCCATAGATGGTAAACCCCTGTCATGTCCACATATCACTCACGACACAGTCGATGTATGTATGAAAACAGGAGTTTTGCACCAGGAAACAATAAGATTTCAAATTATTGAATCACCCTCATGTCCTGTCGTTCTTGGGTTTCCATGGCTAACAGAGCACAACCCAGTTGTCGATTGGGTCCAGAGAGACATAAAATGTTGGGGTCAGAGTTGTCAGTCTAAGTGCCTAGGCACAGTTAATGTGATTGGTAGCCTCAATATTGCCACAGCCCCTCCTTTGTCCACAGAGGTTCCTGAATGTTACCTGGCATTAAAGGAGGTGTTCTCTTAAAGCCAGGACTGAGGTCCTACCACCACATCGTCCATATGACTGTGCCATTGATTTACTCCCGGTACGATGCCTCCTAGGGGTCACGTATACCCTTTATCACAAAGAGAGAACGACATTATGGAGGAATACATAAGGGAGAATCTGGAACGAGGATTCATTAGACGGTCCTCCTCTCCAGCAGGAGCAGGTTTCTTTTTTGTTTCCAAAAGAAAGAGGGAGATCTGCGACCTTGCATCGATTATAGGGTTTTGAATAGGATCACTATAAGAAATGCATATCCCATACCTCTCATAACAGAATTGTTCGACCGATTAAAGGGGCTCGTGTCTATACGAAGCTTGATTTACGCGGAGCGTACAACCTGGTCAGGGTTAAAAAGGGAGACGAATGGAAAACGGCTTTTAATACACGTAGCGGGCATTATGAATACCTGGTGATGCCTTTTGGGTTGTGTAATGCGCCAGCCGTCTTCCAGGACCTTATAAACGACACTCTAAGGGAATTTCTGCAAGAATTCGTCATAGTATATCTGGATGATATCCTGATATACTCTCCTGATGTGGACACTCATCATGTCCACGTGAAACAAGTGTTGAAAAAACTATTGAAGGCTGGATTGTACTGTAAGCTAGAAAAATGTCTATTCGACATAGTAACTGTGCAATTCCTTGGTTATATAATAACTCCGGGGGTTTTCAAATGGATCCTAAGAAGCTCTCAGCTATTCTTGACTGGCCCTACCCCAAGGACTTAAAGCCATTCAGAGGTTTCTGGGGTTTACGAACTATTACCGAAGGTTCATTAAAGATTTTTCGGCCTTGGTGGCCCCCCTCACGGCTATGACAAAGAAAGGGTGGGAAATCAGAAATGGACACCTCAAGCCACTCAAGCCTTTGAGGCACTAAAGCAAGCTTTTACTACTGCCCCTGTTCTCCGACATCCAGATCCGGCTCTGCCTTTCGAAGTAGAAGTTGACGCCTCCGAACTAGGTCTTGGTGCAGTCTTGTCCCAAAGGGAGGCTCCTGACAAACCCTTGCATCCATGCGGCTTCTATTCTCGGAAGTTGTCCCCGGCAGAGAAGAACTATGACATTGGAAATAGAGAATTGTTAGCAGTCATCGCGGCCTTGGCCGAATGGAGATACTTATTAGAGGGGTCTAAGGACCCCATCGTTATCATAACCGACCATAAGAATCTCACGTACATTGGAGATGCCAAACGTTTAAATTCCAGACAAGCGAGATGGTCATTGTTTCTTTCAAGTTTTAATTTCGTGCTTACCTATAGACCTGGGTCCAGAAACATTAAAGCAGACGCATTGTCGAGACAGTATGAGTCTTATGAACTTAATATCCAAGATCAGCATCCCATTGTACCCCAGGAAAGGATTATAGCCGCTACCCACGATCAGTGTCTCGTCTCCTCTAATGAAAAGGTTGCAGAACGTCCAGGGCGCGGCTCCTGGGGGAAACCTCCTGCGAGACTCTTTGTACCTGAGAACGAAAGAGAGGAAGTACTTAACATCTATCATGATAATAAAACTTCCGGGCATATGGGTATCACCAAGACTGTGTCTAGTATCAGTAAACTCCTCTGGTGGCCCACGTTGCGCCGAGATGTCAAAGATTACATTGCCGTGTGCGAAGTGTGCACAAGGCAGAAAAGTCCCAAAACAGCACCCATTGGCTTACTCCAGCCTTTGCCGATCCCCGAACGACCCTGGTCACATGTAGCCATGGATTTTATAGTAGAGTTACCTGAGTCAAGAGGGAATACAGTGATACTTACGATCATAGACCGATTTTCCAAGATGGGCCACTATGTTCCTCTTCGGAAACTACCTTCGGCAGCTGAACTGGTGCCCATATTCATTGCCAACGTGGTCCGCATACACGGTGTCCCTCTGGAGATTGTCTCTGATAGGGGGACCCAATTCATCTCCGGATTCTGGAGAGGGTTTTGTAAGAACGTAGGGATAGACCTCTCTTTCTCTTCGGCTTATCACCCCCAGACCAACGGAGCAGCAGAACGAGCAAACCAAAATATAGAGAAATATCTCAGGTGCTTTATCTCAGAACAACAAGATAACTGGTCAGACCTGCTACCATGGGCAGAATATGCTTTGAACAGCGCAGTGAGTGAATCCACAGGGCATTCTCCTTTCTTCGCTGTTTATGGTTTTGATCCTCCCGTGCTCCCCGCCACGTTTCCTGATACACACGATTCCTGCTTTAGATGAGCAACTGGCATCATTGAAAGAGACTTGGGGAAAGTGAGACGGGCACTGGAGGAGAGTAGTGCCATCCAGAAAACGAAGGCCGACAGACACAGGAGGCAGGCACCCGTGTATCAAGTTGGGGACAGGGTTTGGCTGTCTTCACGTAACATCAAGCTCTTAGTGCCTTCCATGAAGTTGGCTCCTAGGTATATCGGCCCCTATAAGATTCTACGGCGACTCAACCCTGTCTCCTATGCTTTGGCGTTACCCCCCCATTTTAAGATACACAATGTATTCCATGTAAGCCTTTTGAAGCCGTTGTTATGTAACCGTACACCAAAGTCCATGCTCCACCGCCTCCTGTCTCTGTGGAGGGCGAGGAGGAGTTCGAAGTTAAGGCCATTCTGGGTGCCAGGATGTCTAGGGGGTCTTTGCAGTACTTGGTCGATTGGGTGGTTACGGTCCGGAGGATCGTTCTTGGGTACCGGCTGCGGAAGTCCATGCTCCTAGGCTAGTGAAGGCCTTCTATTCGGCGCACCCCCGTGCCCCTGGTGGTCGTCCAGTGGCCGCCCCTGGAGGGGGGGGTTCTGTCACGGTGGGTCAGGGGATGGGGCGCCTGGCAGCAGCTTCCTCGCTGCTCGCTGGCCAGGCGCCGAATGTAAACGCTTCCGGGTGCGCTCACGTGGGACGCCGAGGGGCGGGGCCTGGCGTTGTGACGCGGACCCGCCGGGTTTAAAACCCAGTCTCACCATTACACCGGTGCCCTGACGTGGTTATTCACCTCCCGCAGAGCTCTTGTGATATTTGGCAAACGAACCCTCCTGTGTATGACCCTTGGCATTGGCAAACGAACCCTCCTGTGTATGACCCTTGGCATTGGCAAACGAACCCTCCTGTGTATGACCCTTGGCATTGGCAAACGAACCCTCCTGTGTATGACCCTTGGCATTGGCAAACGAACCCTCCTGTGTATGACTCCTGGCATTGGCAAACAAACCCTCCTGTGTATGACCCCTGGTATTGGCATTTACTCTGCTCTAGGTTCTGCCTTAACGTTGGTACCGAGGTCAGTCTATGTGGCACCCTAAGCACGCATCAGATTACCTCTGCTATTACTAAAGTCCTAGGGAGGACTTGTGATCTGGTCTGTACCCCTGTCTGGTGTTTCCCTTTCTTTATCTGTTACCTGCTTCATTGTCTATATAGCTTTGCCGACCATTCAAGGATCGGAAGAGTAGAAAGGGAGCTACATAAAGAGATCAATATCTTGGTAGTCAGAAGGATTCGTGACAATACTCTATTCAATACCTCTGTCTGGTGTTACCCCTTGTTTATATATTGTCTGGTTAATTGTCTTTCTAGTTTTGCCGACCATTCAAGGATCGGAAGGGTAGAGAGCGGTCTGCGTAAAGGGACCACACTTTTGGTAATCAGAGGGATCCGTGACACTTTTCACGCAAGGCCATTCCAGCACTATACCAGCACGTGGAAGACAATGTTATCCAGTCATTGGGAAAGGCAGTCAGCAGCAAGGTGCATGTCACTTTAGACACGTGGTCCAGCAAGCATGGACAGGGTCGTTACATTTCCTTCACGGCACACTGGGTAATTCTGATTGCAGCTGGGAGGGATCCAAGATGGGGCTCTGTGCTGGAGCTTGTTCATCCACCACGCCTCCAGAAAGCTGCTTGTATGAGGTCTGTCTGCTCCACCACCACCACCTCTTCCTCCTCCTCCTCCACCTTCTCTGTCTCTGGCGACGTGGCAGTTAAACCCACGCCTGACAGGGTCTACCCAATGGCTCAAGCAAAAAGATGCCATACTGTGCTTGAGCTGGTTTGTTTAGGGGACAGGAGCCACACCGGGTCAGAAATTTTGTCAGCTCTGCAGGGGCAGGTGCAGAGATGGTTTACACCACGCCAGCTTGAGCTGGGAATGATCGTCTGCGATAATGGCAGCAACCTTCTCTCCGCCCTACGCAAGGGTAAATTGACACATGTACCATGCCTAGCACACGTCCTAAATCTGGTGGTACAGCGTTTCCTAACCAAGTACCCAGGGCTGCCAGAGCTTCTCATCCAGGTCAGAAAAGTCTGCAGCCACTTCAGACGGTCATTCCCAGCAAGCGTTCGCCTGGCAGAAATTCAAAGAGAATTCCACCTTCCCACAAACCGTCTGATCTGTGACATGCCCACCAGGTGGAATTCGACATTAGCAATGCTGCAGCGTCTGCACAAGCAGCAGAGGGCCATCAACGAGTACCTGTGTGAGTATGGCACAAGGACAGGTTCAGGTCAACTTGTTTTTTTCCCCCCCCCGCAGTGGCTGATGATCAAGGATGCATGCACTGTACTGTCACCATTTGAGGAGGCAATGAGGATGGTGAGCAGGGACAGTGCATGCATCAGTGACACAATTCCTTTAGTGTTCATGCTGGAGCACACTCTGCGGGGAATTATAGATGTGGCTCTAGAAGCAGAGCAGCAGGAGCAAGAGGAGGCCTTCCCTAGCTCTCATGGCCCCAGTCTTTCCGCAGACAGCATTCCAGCGGGTCCTACTCAGATCAGACAGGAGGAGGATGAGGAGGACTATTTAAGTAGTGGGGGCATTGAAGGTGGGGATTCCTCAAGGCAGGGTTTTGTGTGCCCAGAAACAGAAGGGCTTGTGCGTGGCTGGGAGGAGGAAGTGCACAATACGGTCATCCTCATTGACCAGGAAGACTCGGCAGCTAATGCCACCTCCAACCTACGCTGCATGGGCTCCCTAATGATGCAAAGCCTGCTAAAGGACCCCAGGATTCGTGCTATCAAGGAGAGGGATTATTACTGGTTGGCAACCCTTCTTGATCCACGATACAAGGGGAAAGTTGCAGAGCTCATCCTGCCCGCACAGAGGGAGCACAGGATGACAAAACTTGAGGACGCTCTAAAGCGAAACTTGTGTAACACCTTTCCAGGCACTGTTAGATTACCAAGTGCTGACACACGTGCTTCTGAGGCTGCAGGTGATCAGAGGAATAGCGGTGAAGGCCAGGGCCGCTTGACTGATGCATTTTTAATTTTTTTTAGCCCTCGACGCCCAGGGACGTCAAATGTAGGCACCCATTGCCAGCGTCTTCACCATATGGTGCAGGACTACCTAGGGGCAAGGGCAGACCTGGATACCTTTCCAGCAGATTATCCACTGGCTTACTGGGTGTTGAGATTGGATCACTGGCCAGAATTTAGCCAATATACTATGCAGCTACTAGGTTGCCCTTCATCTAGCGTGATTTCCGAAAGGACGTTCAGTGCCGCTGGAGGTTTTGTCGCAGACAAAAGAGTGCGTCTGTCCACCGACTCTGTAGACCGGCTGACATTTATAAAAATGAATCAGTCCTGGATCAGCAGCTATCAATCCCCTGATGCCGAAGTAACGGAATAGATCGGGTATGTCTTTTGCATGCACAAAACCTCCAGCACTGAACTCTTCCACAATACTACAAAAGGGTTACGGTGTGAATGCACTTGCTGCCGTGAAAGGCACGATATTTGGCTGCACTGACGACTGTGCCAGATTTATATCATTTTAATTTTTTGAACAGCAGGGTCCAACCCTGCACTCTTCCACAATACCACAGAGGGGTTACTGTATGATGATACTTGCTGGCCTGGCACCAAAGGCACAATATCTGGGTGCACTGACGCCCATTACCAGATCAAAAACTTTTCAATATAGGACCACATGGTCCACCCCTGCACTCTTCCACAATACCACAGAGGGGTTAGGCTAGGGTCAGATTAGCGCATTTTCGACGGACTGTGCGTCCGTGCAGTACGGACGTACTTACTGACTGACGACAAGGTAGTGGCCACACACAGTCGGTTTTTTTCACTGACGTATTTTTTGACTGATGTAGCAGGGAAAATAAATTACAATGAAAGAACATTCTGTCCGTCAAAAATGCTGGACGTGTAAATGCAGTCCGTCTGACCTTGTTGCATCACTCACACACAAAGCTATGTGGACGTTGTGGACGTGGCGCACTCTGCACGTCCGTTCTAGGGATGTGCGTTTCGGGTTTCGGAATTTCGGAATTTTCACGAAATTTCCCGATTCGTGTTTTCGGATGCGGCCGAATTTCCGAAAATTTTTAGATCCGAAAATGGCAGATCCGAAAAGTTTTCCGAGCCGAAACGAAATATTTTCGGAATTTTCGAATGGACCTGAAATGTGTCAAATCGAAATTTATTGCTTTGAAACGAGGAGAACAGACTTTCCGAAAAAACGAAAATTTCCGAACTTACGAAAAGTCGATACAAAAACGAGCTAAGTGACACGAAAATACGAAAAATGGTCGATATTCCGAAAAAAAAGTACACGAAAAACGAATCGAGCCGAACCGAATCGAAACAGAAATCGGTCGAAACGAGCCGAATCGAAAAGTTTTAATCGGTGCACAAGCCTAGTCCGTTCTAGCAGTATTACGTTCTTGCCTAACCTGCATCCGTTTGCAGCGTCCGTCAGCCCCCGCACTTCTGTGCGGACGTACTTTGTGTGTGGGGCTCCATTTCACACATTGTATGCTATCACGGACGTACTTATGTGTGGGCAACACGGACGTTAACACTGCGTTTGTCTGACCCCAGCCTTACTGTATGATGATACTTGATGGCCTGGCATTAAAGGCACAAAATCTGGGTGCACTGACGCCCATTAACAGATAAAAAAAAAAATTTCAATATAGGACCAACCACATGGTCCACCTCTGAACTCTTCCAGAATACTACAGAGGGGTTACTGTATGATGATACTTGATGGCCTGGCATTAAAGGCACAATATCTGGGTGCACTTACGCCCATTACCAGATCAAAAACTTTTCAATATAGGACCACATGGTCCACCCCTGCACTCTTCCACAATACTACAGAGGGGTTACTGTATGATGATACTTGATGGCCTGGCATTAAAGGCACAATATCTGGGTGCAATGACGCCCATTCCCAGATTCATATCTTTTTAATATAGGACCGCATGGTCCACCCCTGCACTCTTCCACAATACCACAGAGGGGTCACTGTATGATAGTACCTGCATGCCTGGCACTAAAGGCACAATATCTGGGTGCACTGCCATTGACGCCTGTATCAGATTGATATCCTCAGAGGGGTTACGGTGTGACGGCACTGTTGCCGACGCTAAAAGACCAATTTTAAAGCACCTATTGTTACTTTCATCCAAAGCCTGCATAAGTTTCACAATAATTTAGCCAAAAAAAACACTAAACTTTTTCTGTGCGTCCTAAAATGTCTTTTCATACAGGCTGCCGCCCCAAGCAGTTGTTTATGGATAGATTAAAGGAAAAGCATTTACCGTCATATGAAACGTAATTTTTTTGTTTTTAAGTGTTTCTATACATCCTAGTAATCCGCCACTTCACGGGCAGGTTATGGGGACCTCCTAGGCACGATATTTGAAGGAATTTTTTGTTTTTATTTTTAACCCTTATTTCATGGAAAACTCACTGTCCCTTTATAAAAAGTTTTTTTTAAAACTTTTTGTCCTTGTTTCCTGCCCCCCAGGGCACTACCCGGACCCCCATACACCTTTTATGGCAAATATGTAGCATATATGCCCTCTTGGAGGGCACTCTAAAAAAACGAATTTTCAGCCCCATTGACTTGGATGGGGGTTCGGGTTTGGTCCCGAACAAATGGGATGTTGGGTTCGGTCCCGAACAAATGGGATGTTCGGGTCATCCCTATCTAAAAGCACACAGTTATGGAGCCTGGCCCGTGAAGCTGAATTAAAATGCTTATGTCGGCTACTGAATACGGAGATGTAGTGTATGCAGCTTCCCCGTAAACGCACCTTCAGAAACTTACTACATTGTATAACTCATTCTGTCGCTTTGTGCTACAATGTAACTACATGATCCACCATTGTGACATGTTAAAAGAGCTAAACTGGCCGTCGCTGGAATCTAGACGTACTCTTCACCTTTCCAACCTGGTGTTTAAGAGCTTTTCTGGGAGCTACCACCCTACCTGAATAGGCTGCTTCCCCCAGCAGTTCCCTCATCCTATAACCTCCGATCCAGGACCTGCACCTTACTTATAATACCACAATACAAAAAGACAGTGGCTCGATCCTCATTTTCCTACCGAGCAGTGCACCACAATTATGAAATAAACTCCCAGACGCCATCAAATCTTGCCCCAGATTAAAGTCATTTAAGGCTAGAGTCAGATGAACGCAGTCTGAGCGCACTCTGCGTACGTGCATAACGGACAGACGTACTGATGGAAGATACTGTAGACACCACACGATCCGTTTTTCTTGACGGACGTAGGAAAAAAAAAGGGAACTGTGGGAAATAAAATGAATATGATAAATGCTAAAAATATGAAAAAGGATATGAAAAGCCAAGGTGCTGCACGTCGCAAATGCGCTGTGTCTGACATCTCCTCATCACTCGCACAGAACGCTACACGGACGTGGCACACTCTGCACGTCTGTGGTAGTGGTTTTACATTCTTGCCTAACTTGCGTCCGTTTGCCTCGTGCGTTGTGCGTGCACAGTTCGGTGCGGATGCACTTAGTGTGTGGGTCTCTATTGATCATTATTCTATGCTACGATGGACGGTAACTGTGCGGCAACACGGATGTGATCACTGCGTTCGTCTGGCACAGGCCTTAGTGCTCCCTATTAACATACCTCAATACAGAATGCACCTGTAAACATGTAACATAGTGAATATATTTATTTTTTGTTAATCTGTATATTTGTGTAGCTTTTAATATCTTGCATTTTATTGCTTTGTATTTCTGTAACAATTCAATGTTCTTGAACCCAGGACATGCTTGAAAACCAGAGAAATCTCAATGTATCCTTCCTGGTAAAATCTCCCAAACCCTACAGTACAGTAAAAAAATAAAAAAATATTCTATAAAACGAATCGCACTTCGTATTAAATAGTCATAATAGAAGACAATACTGATAAACAAATCTAGAACAGAACACAAACATGAATAATATGCAGAGGCGCCTTTGCCCCTTATCAGGGTACCATACAATACATGAAGCACAAGTGAGTTTTTCATTATTTTCCATTTCAGCAGCAGCTCTCAATGAGACATTTTCTGTATATGTGTAAGCGGTGATAAAAATCCATCTGTTTAGAAATGTGATACATTGTTATGGATACACATTATCAATGTCTCAGTCCCGCATCATGGCACTTTTTACCACCTTGATAAAAGTCTCAGAACAGAGGCTGAAATAATGTAAATGTAGCCATAACCACAGAAACCTTTTGTATTGTGAATAAAACTGTGTGTGTGTGTGTGTGTGTGTGTGTCTGTAATTAGCTGGGTATAACTCTGACGCATAGAACTTCCAGGCCGCAGAATCCAGGGCTTTTGGGTAATAACATTTACACCTACGTAGCCATACAGACCCCTATAAATCAGATGATAGTAGTGTCAAGAGAACTTATAGTTTAGTCCGTTATTGTTAATATCTAAAAATTATACCCCATGTGCAGAGCAATGATGCACCTGCAACATGTTTTCGGAGTTCAGTGGAGGAATATGTTGCTTTGCAAGTTAACAGCAGAATAGAAGCAAATTACCAAGTCGTATTTTTATTTTTTAAATTGGACGTTTGGGACTAGTTCAGTTGAGTGTTGAAGAGTTATGAGCGCTGAAACATTTATAACATTAACTCCTTTATATAAGTGATGCCTGCCCTTTAATGGGTGTGCGGCACATTTAGAGAATCTGAAATATATATTGGCGGCCCTGACTATCAGCCTCCTTTGGCTCTGAATCCTTTCCACTCAACACACTAAGCAGCTGCCGTCTGTTCCAAATCGAACAGGTGAGTAGATAGATTCTGTCACCGAGCTTGTTCACTGCCTCCTTGGATTTAAAGAAGCTAAATCTCTCAATTTCGCGCAAGGAAAATGCCACCTCCCCTGCCTAGCTGCTCGCAGCGAGGGGATTTAAATCAAGTTCATCTTTTTTCACTTGGAAAGAGAGTTTGAGGAAATAAATCTAGAAGTTGTAGCAAAGCGCTGAGCCAGCTGCCTGTCTATTTTCAAGAAATAATATTTCTTACATGTCTTGGCTGAAGGGTAGAAAAAGAACCCACAAAAATGTTTTTCTTATTTAAGAATCCATTTGGAAGGATTTTCTCATTTTGTGGAACAAGAGATTGCTTTATATTTTCTTTGTGCTTTTGTCTTTTTCTGTTTTATTTGCTATGGTTAGTGAATTAAAAAAGCAAGACAAGAAAGGATGACCCTGATGGACATGAAACTTTTACAAACTTGTATTGATAGAACCATATCTTGGGGTTATTTGATAACTGTCAGTGATGCAACACTGACAAATGCTGGCATTTCACGAAAGTAAAAGCCCTAAGAGAGACGCTGCACAGTAACACATACAGGGTTATTCAAAGACAATCGAAAAGTCACCGCACATTCGGTGACTTTTCGTTCTCTTCAATTCAGTTCGATTTGGCGATCCCATTTCGACAACCGTATGGTGTATTCAGCAAGCACCACAGGCAGGCCCGGATTAAGATCTCTATGGGTCTGGAGCTGAAGATTTTGGTGGGCTTTTTTTGTAATTTAGTGAAATGAAAACATATTTTTGGTTATTTAATAGTGCACAGATACGGGTATATCTAACCAGGCAGATACTGTGTGATTAATTTTTCATTCAGATTTCAATCATTTAAAGAGTGTAAAACATTTTTTTTCCCCATTGTATCATCCAAACCTTTGTGGTTATATATTCTATAGGGCACCAATGATAAAAAAATGTGAAATGGGAACCTGTTACTGCATTTTTCTGAGAAAATCTACAATTTAAACCAAAAATGTTTTAAAAAAAGAAGGAAATATTTCCCTTATGTTTTGGAACATGTTTTTTAAAGAATAATATGACTATGTATAAAACACTGACCTTGCTCCCAGCGGGGGAAATTAGAAGGTGAGTAATGGCAGTGGTATTGCTCATTTTATACGTGACAAATGGACAATGCCATCGCTTTGGAACTAAAAATAAAAAAATATTTTTTTTTTCTTTTCTTTTAGATTTTACATGGTCAGGTTTGGTATTAATGCAAAGGCCAGACTCTGATCTGTCCAATGACACCTCACTTGACCTTGTGAGGTGTAAAGATTAGTGACGCAGGGGTTCAAAGTTCCCCACAATGCTCTTCGCTGCATTGCGGCGGTTTAGGTTTTTGATGTAACAATTTGTAACAATGGATTATACCATCACCCATCACCTCCACATTTGTTGGTGACATGAGAAATGTGATGGTTAGTTAGTACAGCATCATTATTTACTTTATAATTGAAAAGTGAAAAAAATATTACTGTTGGAAAGAAAAAGTAAATATTTATTTTATTTTTTTCACTTAAAACCTGGTCATGTTTGGTATCATTGGAAAGGATCACGATCTGGTCTTTCCAGTGATACCTCAGTTAACCCTGTAGCTTCAATGGAGTTGGAGATACATGGGTCCAAATGCAAACATAGTTATCTTTTCTCTGGGCCTATTCTGAGGCATGGGCCTGGAGCTGCTGCTCCATCTGCTGTTAATCCGGCCCTGACCACAGGGTCCCCAAATTGCAGGGAAAAGCCGCCGCAAACCCGACGAACACTCACCGCAAAACCTGGAGAAGTCACACCGAAAACCCGCAAAAACATCTGGATTAACCCCGCCAGAAAAACCCGAGCAGGAGCCGATCACACGCAGCGCAGCAGCCGGAAAAACACGACATCGCAGACGAATGGAGTGAAACAAAAAAAAAACGTTTTCTTGAATGTTTGAAAAATGAAACGCTGTTTGCAAAGAAACTACAATGAGCGAAAATGTCTGAAATTTACATATGAGGTCCAATGAATGATAATAAAAAGGGCTGTTACAGAAAAAATAAGTAAAGTTAAGCATTTTTTTTTTAACCGATCCTAAAAAATCCATAAATAAAGACACTTTTTACTGCAGAATATTACAATCAACGGTTTTAGATATTGAATTAAAGCGGGAATATTTTTAACATTGAAGCCTATGGGATTCGCCTGAATAAATCTGCAGCATGAAACCACCGAATGGCAGGGCAATTCGGCAACTTTTCACTGCTGGGTTTTGTTCTCTGAATAGCCGAAGGATTGCTTCTCTATGGGGATTCACTGCCCTCAAACAGGCAAGGAACAGGCACCGTATGTGCAAGCAATTCGCCAATATTTGGCGAATTGCCTGCTCTCTGGATAACCGAATGGCCAAGAAAGGTAACCGAAATTAAATGTTTAATGGTGTTCACAATCTGGACATATTTAAAATCGGCTTTTTAAACCCACACATGAGTGTATGAGCAGCCCTAATTGGCGAGATCTCGCTGCGCCGTGGAGCGAGACTGAGGACGTTTCTCACTCTGCTCCCGGCAGCCAGAAGCAGGGGATCAGGTCACCGTTCTTGCTGCGGGATGAGAGGTGAGTATCTGATAGGGATGTGCGTTTCGGGTTTCGGAATTTCGGAATTTTCATGAAATTTCCCGATTCGTGTTTTCGGATGCGGCCGATTTTCCGAAAATTTTTAGATCCGAAAATGGCAGATCCGAAAAGTTTTCCGAGCCGAAACGAAAAATTTTCGGAATTTTCGAATGGACTTGAAATGTGTCAAATCGAAATTTATTTTCGCTCTATTCATGATTTCGGTTCCATTCGTGATTTCGGTTCCATTTCGGTAATTCTGGACATCGTATATTTAACTATTATCGGTTATATCGCTGATTCTGTAAATTTTGTATTTGTAAATGCGTATCACTTGTTTCTTGTGGCATTCGGGTCAGTTTAGCGCTTTTTAAATCGTTTTGTTCATTTTTTTTGTTCCTTGGCTTTCATACCATTTTAATATGATTAAATAAAGTTGTGAAATGTATATTCAATTATTCATAAGAAAAAAGGATCTTTATTTAATAAAAAAAAACACGATAGAATCGCCAGAATTATCGTAGACACTTTGAAACGAGGAGAACAGACGTTCCGAAAAAATGAAAATTTCCGAAATTTCCGAAAAGTCGATACAAAAAACGAGCAAAGTGACACGAAAATACGAAAAATGGTCGATATTCCGAAAAAAAAATGTACACGAAAAACGATCTGAACCGAATCGAAACAGAAATCGGTCGAAACGAGCCGAATCTAAAAGTTTAAACATTTGAACAAATCGAACCGAATCGAACCGAAAAAAAAATCGGTGCACAAGCCTAGTATCTGATTTATTGAAATGGGGGGGAGGGGCTAGCTAGTGCTAACTGATTCTGCAAAAGCGGAATTAGCAGCAGTTTTTAGGTGAAAAAACTGTTTACCGCATCAGTGTGGTGTTTAGCGCCAAGATAAGTAAGGTATTAAAGCCCTAACGCTAATTACTGTCTGCGCTCCTCAAGTTAGGTATAGGGTGCACAAAGTACAGTAAGCTCGCTCAAGTTGGCGCCATCAGCGATGCGGTAACTCCCCCTCCACCCGACTTGATTAGCATTAGCAAGGTAATCAGGGAGGCATGCCATGTGTTAAAGCCACTTATCCTGGCATTAAATGAATGCTTACATATCCTAACGCTAACTGTAGCTCTGGGGCCGGGGCCGTGAGAGTGGACGTTCCTTCCACACTGACACCTGTCTAACTACCTCGCTGAGCGCAGATAGTGCGCCCAGCGCTACAAGGCTCGCCCCCAATGGAGGATCGGGCTTTGCAGCCCCATCGGCAACACGCGCTAGTGTTTTGATGGGGAGGCTTTGTGTAGGGAAGCTTGTAGCACGTGCAATTCTATCATCAATAAACACCAATGACCCAGTGCCACTGGGAGCCATGCATGCTCATGCCATCACACTGCCTCCACCATGTTTTACAGATGAGCTTGTCTGCTTTGGATCATGAGCTCTTCAAAGCCTTCTCCACATTTTTTTTCTTCCCATCATTCTGGTACAGATTAATCCTAGTTTCATCCGTCCAAAGAACACTTTTCCAGAACTGGTCTGGCTTTTTTAGATGTTTTTTGGCAAAATCTAATCTGACTTTTCTATTCTTCAGGCTTTTGAATGGTTTGCACTTTGTGGTGAACCATCTGTATTTGCTCTCATGAAGTCTTTTCTTGATTGTAGACTTTGACAATTATACACCCACCTCCTGGAGAGTGTCCTGCACTTGCCTGGATGTTGTTAATGGGTTTTTCTTTACCATAGAGAGGATCCTGCGATCATCTACCACTGTTGTCTTCCGTGGATGCTCAAGCATTTTTATGTTGCTGAGCTGACCAGTGCATTCTTATTTCCTCAGAATGTACCAAACTGCTGATTTGGCCACTGCTAATGTTGCTGCTATCTCTGTGATGGATGTGTTTGTATTTGAAGTCTTATGATGGCCTGTTTCACTTGCATGGTCAGCTCCTTTGAACGCATGATGCAGGTTCACAGCAATAGATGCCAAATGCAAATACCACACTTAAAATCAATTCCAGAACTATTACCTGCTTAACCACTTCAATGCGGAGGACGCGCTCAGCGCGTCCTCCGCATTACTGCTGGTATGCGGAGGACGCGCTGAGCACGTCCTCCCATTGGGGTCAGCGTTCGGCCGGGTTCCGGCCGATCGCTGGCCCCCCCGGTGCGGGCTGACATCCTCGATGTCAGCCCAGCATCCGGGACCGCAGCCGCTGAAATTAGGTGTCATCGCGGCAGCGCGATGACACCTAATTCAGGCGCCCCCCCCCCCGCATGTGCGGGGGGAGGTCCTTCGGACCTCTCTCCCTCCCGATCGGCAGCGTTGCGGGGGTTAACCCAGGCACCATTTGGAAGGGCACAGCCTGCCCTTCCAAATGGTGCCTGGCATTAACCGCTGGGGAGCTGGATCGCGAATCGGCGCTGAAAAGCGCCGGTTCGCGATCCTTTCCCGGAGCTGGCCGACATCTTGGATGTCGGCCAAGCCTCCGGGAACTCCCCCTGAGGACTGGCGTCATCGTGCGTAGCACGATGACGCCAGTCCTAGAGTTAACCCCTAACTGCCACCAATGGTGGAGATAGGGAGTTCCAATGAACTCCCTATCTCCCGATCCGTGGCAGCTAGGGGTTAACGTTTGGTATGGTTGGATCGGCCAGAGCATGGCCGTTCCAACTATACCAAACACTACTGTGAAAAATTTTGTAAAAAAAAAAAAAAATGAAAAATAAAAATAAAAAAGAATTTAAAAAAAATTATAAAAAAAAAATAAACAATTTTTTTTTCTTTTTTTTGGTTTGTTAATGCAGCAATATTGTTCCCATTTCAATTATAATGTGAACAATGATGCTGCACTAACGATTTTTGTATGCGGTGCGTTTGTTAAAAATCGCGTAATTTTCCCCAAAAAAAAATGTAACGAGACCCCATCTCTAATTTTTTTAACAAGCGCACCCCATACAAAATATAACCGCAATTTGCTCGCATGTTAAAATGTGAAAAAAAACACTTTACACGTTGTAAATTATTGAAAATACATATTTTATTGCATTTTTTGTTATAATATACAGACATGACATAACGTATACATATAATAATGACATATTATGAATCTACCGAGTCTGACGGAAAGAACGATATATAATATGTCTGGGTAATATACTAAAATAAGCCTTCAAAACACGTTTAAACATGATGAGCAAAACCTCAGCACAGAGGCGGGAAAAGCCTCAGCAGCGAAAGGGTTAATTGATGAAGAAATAATGGAGTAGTCCACACCTGGCCATGAAATCGCCTTTGATTCAAATGTCCAATTACTTTTGGTCCCTTTTAAAAAAAAAGGGGGATGGCTACTCTTAAGAGATGTAATTCCTAAACCCTTCCTCCAATTTGGATGCACACCCCCTCAAATTAACCCTGAGAGTGTGCACTGTCAGCACATATCCATTATAGAACTATAGCTTGAATATGTTTTGGTAAATGACTAAAATTCTGCCTGTGTCCAAATATATATGGACCTAACTGTGTGTGTCTGTATATAATATACAGTATATGTGTGTGTGTGTGTGTTGTGAGTAAACTGCACATTGGAAAAGTCATATCCCTCCATCTATTGGTTAAAGTACAATACTGGAAGGAGTTAAAAAGTAACGTGTCTGCGTGTCTTACCTCTCAAGCTTCTAAAAAAAAATCTCTTTTCTATACATTAGGGATGAGCCGAACACCCCCGTGTTCGGTTCGCATTCGAACTCGAACAATTTCAAAAGTTCGAGTTCGAACACGAACTGAACTCAATGCAAGTCAATGGGTCTCGAAAGTTTGAATTTTAGAGTGCCCTCCAAGAGGGCATATATGCAGGATATTTGCCATAAAAGGTGTATGGGGGTCCGGGTAGTGCCCTGGGGGACAGGAAACAAGGACAAAAAGTTTTTAAAAAAACGTTTTTAAAGGAACAGTGAGTTTTCCATGAAATAAGGGTTAAAAATAAAAACGAAAAATTCCTTCAAATATCGTGCCTAGGAGGTCCCTATAACCTGCCTGTGAAGTGGCGGATTTCTAGGATGTATAGAAATATGTAAAAACCAAAAAATGACATTTCAAATGACGGTAAATGCTTTTCATAAACCACTGCTTGGGGCGGCAGCCTGTATGAAAAGAGGAGACATTTTAGGACACGCAGAACAAGTTTAGTGATTTTTTTTTGGCTAAATTATGGTGAAATTTATGCAGGCTTTGGATGAAAGTAACACTAGGTGCTTTAAAATTGGGCCTTTAGTGTCAGCAACAGTGCCGTCACACCGTAACCCCTCTGTGGTATTGTGGAAGAGTGCAGGGTTGGACCCTGCTGTCCAATATTAAAATGATATGAATCTGGTAATATAGGCGTCAGTGGCAGTGCACCCAAATATTGTGCCTTTGGTGGCAGCAAGTGCCTTCACACTGTAACCCCTTTGTGGTATTGTGGAAGAGTGCAGGGTTGGACCCTGCGGTCCAATATTAAAATGATATGAATCTGGTAATATAGGCGTCAGTGGCAGTGCACCCAAATATTGTGCCTTTGGTGGCAGCAAGTGCCTTCACACTGTAACCCCTTTGTGGTATTGTGGAAGAGTGCAGGGTTGGACCCTGCGGTCCAATATTAAAATGATATGAATCTGGTAATATAGGTGTCAGTGCACCCAAATATTGTGCCTTTGGTGGCAGCAAGTGCCTTCACACCGTAAGTAACCCCTCTGTGGTATTGTGGAAGAGTGCAGGGTTGGACCCCGCGGCCAAATATTAAAATGATATGAATCTGGTACAGGCGTCAGTGCACCCAAATATTTTGCCTTTGGTGGCAGCAAGTGCCCTGATAGCTGACTGTCAGTGACTGAGAAGAAACGGATTACAATTCACAGAAATTTTATGGAATTATGTGACACCCCCTGATAGCTGACTGTTAGTGACTGAGAAGACACACTTTCCACCACCAATTCCCAGATATCTGCAACAAGTGAGCCCCCCCAAATTGCTGCTGTCACTGAATGAGAAGACACACTTTCCACCAATTCCCAGATATCTGCAACAAGTGAGACCCCCCCCCCCCATAGCTGTCACTGGCAGTGATAAGACACACTGACAGAGCAATCTTCTCTCACTCCTGCAGAAAAACACGTGCTGGCTGGGCTGGGTTCAAGCCTTATATAGTGTGCTACGGGACAACATTTGCCCATAGTCTTGCACCTAAACTGGTCAGGTGCAGGCTGTAGCCAATTACAAGCTTCAGGCCAGTGGAAAAAGTGCATTGTGGTCCATTGTGTGCAAACATGCGGCAAACA
The DNA here is from genome assembly GCA_009667805.1 of Leptobrachium leishanense. Lineage (NCBI taxonomy): Eukaryota > Metazoa > Chordata > Amphibia > Anura > Megophryidae > Leptobrachium > Leptobrachium leishanense. The sequence continues at coordinate 29,557,167 of CM019071.1, read as the reverse complement.
CGTGGAAATGTTCGTAGTTCACGAACATCCGAACTGGCGATGTTTGAATCGAACTCCGAACACATCGAACTGAACAGCTCATCCCTAATATACATCCCCTATTCTTGCTCTAATGAAAAAATAAAATGCTTGCACTAAACCCCTCATGACATTTGTGAGACAGTCTTTCTTGTAAGACAGGATAAAAAGGCATCTTGCATTTTTCCCTCATCTCTCAGGTTTATGTAGCATACATATTTGAACATTGCTTTCTTGTAGAACTATGTTAAATGCGCCAATCACTTTTCTTTGTTACAACAAAGCACAAAAAAAACACCCTCCATCTAAAATGTGTAAGCAGTAAACTTGTTGCTGTATTTAGAAGTTTAGGCTGGCGTCAGACGAGTGCACTAGGTGCGCCCATACTGACGTGCTTACCGGCATCCATCGCATCGTTGTGACGCTGCACCGGGGCCAATCACATGCTTGTGCGCACACACGAAATGCGCACGCAACAAGTGTCCGTTATGCAAGCCTCCCCGTTGATGCGTTATGACGCGCATTGATGGGGCTGCAAAGCACAATTCTGTATAGGAGGATCGCGCTTTGCAGCGCTCAGCGAGGTGGCCAGACAGGCGTCGAGTGGAAGGAACGTCCACTCTCACTGACATTCCTTCCTCTCTCCAAAGACGCTCGTCTGACCCCTTAGGGGTAAGACCTCTTTTTGTAAATGAAACAACATTTCAACCTTTTTACTGTAGCAAGATGCTGGCCAGGTGGAAGAGTGGTGTAGGAGACACAGGAATAAAGATGGATATTTAAGAGGATCACTGAACTAAAAGTTCTAAATCTACTGCCAGCAATTTCTAGGTTCCAAGGTTTGATTCAGGGGACAGCCACCTTGACCCTCCAGATGTTTTGGAACTACATTAACCCAGGTGTCTCTGCCAACCTAATGAGTAGCTGAGCATCATGGGAGATGTAGTTCCAAAACATCTGTGTGGCTAAAGTTGCCTACCTAGGGTTTAAACGGTCTTCCTTCTGAGCAAAAATTTAACTTTCATACAGCATTTCATTTCTGATTTAAAGTGAACCAAACCAGCTTGTGTTTTCACCACTGGAAAGGGGGCACGTCGGCTCGCGTCAGACGAGCGCAGTGTTCACGTCCGTGCTGCCGCACATTCTAACGTCCGTGGTAGCCTACAATTATGATCAATAGAGACCCACACACTAAGTACGTCCGGCGTCCGCACTTACAACGGACTCGGCCAACGGATGCAAGTTAGGCAAGAACGTAAAACCGCTAGAACGGACGTGCGGCGTGTGCCACGTCCTCAACGTCCGCATAGCTTTGTGTGTGAGTGATGGACAGTGGCGTCACTAGGGTTGGTGTCACGCGGTGCGGTAACTTATGGTGTCACCCCCCCCCCAAGTTTTACGGATTTTTTTTAACTACTCTTACTCCTAAATCAGTACTCCCAAATAACACTGAATGCTCATACACACAGCGCACATTACTGTGAGGTTTATTGCTGTGGAGCTCTCTCATATGCTCACACAAATTTTTGCCAACTGCCAGCAAGTACGATGCCTGTTCGAAGGCAGTGAAAGCACACATGGATATATATTGCCCCCAGCAGCTCTGGATATATTGCCCCCAGCAGCTCATCCATGGATATATATTGCCCCAGCTCACATATGGATATATTGCCCCAGTTCACAATTATATATTGCCCCCAGCAGCTCACCCATGGATATATATTGCCCCAGCTCACATATGGATATATTGCGCCTCAGCTCACACATGGATATATTGCCCCAGACCAGCTCACACATGGATATTGCCCCAGCTCTCATGGATATGCCCCCAACACACATGGATACTGCCCCAAGCACAAATGGATACTGCGCCAAGCACACATGGATACTGCCCCAAGCACACATGGATAATGCCCCAGTTCACATGGATATGCCCCAGCTCCTCTCATGGATATTGCCCCAGCTCCTCTCATGGATTTTGCCTCAGCTCCTCTCATGGATTTTGCCCCAGCTCCTCTCATGGATAATGCCCCAGCTCCTCTCATGGATAATGCCCCAGCTCCTCTCATGGCTATGCCCCCAGCTCCTCTCATTGATATTGCCCCAGCTCATGGATAATGCCCCAGCTCATGGATAATGCCCCAGCACATGGATATGCCCCAGCAGCTCATGTATATGCCCCAGCAGCTCATGGATATACCCCAGCAGCTCATGGATATGCCCCAGCTCATGGATTTGCCCCAGCTCATGGATTTGCTACCCCAGCTCATGGATACTGCCCCAGCTCATGGATATGCCCCAGCTCCTGGATATGCCCCAGCTCCTGGATATTGCCTCAGCTCCTGGATATTGCCCCAGCTCCTGGATATTGCCCCAGCTCATTGATATGCCCCAGCTCATTGATATGCCCCAGCTCAAACATGGATTTTCCCCAGCTCATGGATATGCCCCAGCTCATGGATATGCCCCAGCTCAAACATGGATTTGCCCCAGCTCATGGATATACCCCAGCTCATGGATATACCCCAGCTCATGGATATGCCCCAGCTCATGGATACTGCCCCAGCTCATGGATACTGCCCCAGTTCATGGATACTGCCCCAGCTCATGGATATGCCCCAACGCATGGATATGCCACAGTTCATGGATACTGCCCCAGCTCATGGATATGCCCCAGCTCAAACATGGATAATGCCCCAGCTCAAACATGGATAATGCCCCAGCTCAAACTTGGATAATGCCCCAGCTCATGGATAATGCCCCAGCTCATGGATATGCCCCAGCTCAAACATGGATTTGCCCCAGCTCATTGATTTGCCCCAGCTCATGGATTTGCCCCAGCTCATGGATATACCCCAGCTCAAACATGGATTTGCCCCAGCTCATGGATACTGCCCCAGCTCATGGATATGCCCCAGCTCACACATGGATATTCCCAGCTCATGGATTTGCCCCAGCTCATGGATACTTCCCCAGATCATGGATACTGCCCCAGCTCATGGATATGCCCCAGCTCATGGATATGCCCCAGCTCATGGATTTGACCCAGCTCATTGATATGCCCCAGCTCAAACATGGATTTGCCCCAGCTCATGGATATGCCCCAGCTCAAACATGGATTTGCCCCAGCTCATTGATATGCCCCAGCTCAAACATGGATTTGACCCCAGCTCATGGATACTGCCCCAGCTCATGGATACTGCCCCAGCTCATGGATATGCCCCAGCTCATGGATTTGCCCCAGCTCATGGATTTGCCCCAGCTCATGGATATGCCCCAGCTCATGGATATGCCCCAGCTCAAACATGGATATGCCCCAGCTCATGGATATGCCCCAGCTCATGGATATACCCCGGCTCAAACATGGATATGCCCCAGCTCATGGATATGCCCCAGCTCAAACATGGATTTTCCCCAGCTCATGGATTTGCACCAGCTCATGGATTTGCCCCAGCTCATGGATATACCGCAGCTCAAACATGGATTTGACCCAGCTCATGGATTTGCCCCAGCTCATGGATTTGCCCCAGCTCATGGATACTGCCCCAGCTCATGGATACTGCCCCAGCTCATTGATATGCCCCAGCACAAACATGGATTTGCCCCAGCTCATGGATACTGCCCCAGCTCATGGATATGCCCCAGCTCATGGATTTGCCCCAGCTCATGGATTTGCCCCAGCTCATGGATTTGCCCCAGCTCATGGATATGCCCCAGCTCATGGATATGCCCCAGCTCATGGATATGCCCCAGCTCAAACATGGATTTTCCCCAGCTCATGGATATGCCCCAGCTCATACATGGATTTGCCCCAGCTCCTGGATATGCCCCAGCTCCTGGATATGCCCCAGCTCAAACATGGATTTGCCCCAGCTCATGGATTTGCCCCCGCTCATGGATATGCCCCAGCTCATGGATATACCCCAGCTCAAACATGGATATGCCCCAGCTCATGGATATACCCCTGCTCAAACATGGATTTGCCCCAGCTCTTGGATTTGCCCCAGCTCATGGATTTGCCCCAGCTCATGGATTTGCTCATGGATATGCCCCCAGCTCACACATGGATATCCCCAGCTCATGGATACTGCCTCCAGCTCATGGATACTGCCTCCAGCTCATGGATACTGCCCCCAGCTCATGGATAATGGCCCAGCACATGGATATGCCCCCGCTCACCTCCTCCTCCGCGTGTTCACTCCCTCTGAGCGTCTGGCAGCGCGCAGCTTGGGCGCTCGCCTGGGGGAGCCACGTGACCAGCCGCGATTGGCTGGTGACGTGTTTCCTCCAGGCGAGCGCCGAAGCTGCATGCTTTGGACGCTCGCAGGGAGCAAACACGCGGCGGAGGGTGAGACACCCGCCCTTAGGGTGACGGTGTCACCCTAAGGGCAGGTGTCACCTGGTGCGGGCCGCACCTCCCGCCCCCACGTTACGACGCCACTGGTGATGGAACGTAGTCAGACGGACTGCATTTTTGACGTCCAGCATTTTGACGGACAAAATGGTTTTCATATTAATTTATTTTCCCTTCTACATCAGTCAAAAAAAACATCAGTCACAAAACCGGACCGTGTGGCCACTACCTAGTCGTCAGTCAGAAAGTACGTCCATTGTGCACGGACGCACAGTCCGCACAGAATGCATAAGGCCGGAGGCACACTAGGCGTTTTCTTTAACGCACTAGTAGGCGTTTTCTTTAACGCACTAGCGTGCGTTAAAGAAAACGTTGATGCACCGGCCCACCTCGATGCCCACCTGCCCCCCTCCACAAGGCTGCAAAGTGCGATACTCCTATGGAGGATCACGCTTTGCAGCCCCGTCGACGCGCATCCTAGCGCATCGACAGTGATGATCGCTAGGTGCACGCAAGCATGTGACCGGCTCCGTCCGCAGCATCACAACGCTGCGACGGACGCCGGTAACGCATGCTAGTGCGCACAAGAAGACGCCTAGTGTGCCTCCGGCCTTAGTCTGACCCTAGACTTAGCAGAGCAATTCCATAGACTTTAATGGTTCATCAGTGGCGGAAGTACCAGGGTCGCAGCGGTCGCAGTTGCGACCGGGCCCTGGCCTTCCGCCACTGGAGGGGGGCCCAGCGCCGCCCGCCAGATTCCGGCAATCAGCGCCGGAATCTGGAAGCCGCACGCTGGCCGTCCCTCTCCCTACGCGAGCGGCCGCTGACATGCAGCTTGGCCGCTCACGTGGGAGAGAAACTACCTGACCAGCGCACGAGACCTCGCACTGATCAGGTGGTTTCCGGCGAGCGGCCAAGCTGGATGTTTCCAGCGGCCGCTCGCCAAGGAAGGACAAGAACGCCGGAGAAGACGCCGACGGAGCCTGCCCTGGGCCTGGGGCCCCCCAGTGCAGGTAAGAGCTGGGATGGGGGCAGTATATCCATGAGCTGGGGGCCAGAGCTGGGGCAGATAATCCATGAGCTGGGGGGGCAGAGCTGGGGCAATATATCCATGAGCTGGGGGGTCAGAGCTGGGGCAGTATATCCATGAGCTGGGGGCCAGAGCTGGGGCAGATAATCCATGAGCTGGGGGGCAGAGCTGGGGCAGATAATCCATGAGCTGGGGGGCAGAGCTGGGGCAATATATCCATGAGCTGGGGGGTCAGAGCTGGGGCAGTATATCCATGAGCTGGGGGTCAGAGCTGGGGCAGATAATCCATGAGCTGGGGGTCAGAGCTGGGGCAGTATATCCATGAGCTGGGGGTCAGAGCTGGGGCAGTATATCCATGAGCTGGGGCGCAGAGCTGGGGCAGTATATCCATATGCTGGGGCAGTATATCCATGAGCTGGGGGGCAGAGCTGGGGCAGTATATCCATGAGCTGGGGGGCAGAGCTGGGGCAGTATATCCATGAGCTGGGGCAGTATATCCATGAGTTGGGGCAGTATATCCATGTGTTGGGGCAGTATATCCATGTGTTGGGGCAGTATTTCCATGTGCTGGGGCAGTATTTCCATGTGCTGGGGCAGTATATCCATGAGCTGGGGCAGTATTTCCATGTGCTGGGGCAGTATCCATGTGTTGGGGCAGTATATCCATGTGTTGGGGCAGTATATCCATGTGTTGGGGCAGTATATCCATGTGTTGGGGCAGTATATCCATGTGTTGGGGCAGTATATCCATGAGCTGGGGGCAAATATATCCATGTGTGAGCTGGGGCAATATATCCATGTGTGGTCTTGGGGCAATATATGTCCATGTGAGCTGGGGGCAATACTATCTTTTTTATATTGCAGAAAAAAAAAAGGTAAAAATATGGATCTTTTTTGGGGGGGGGTGGGGGGGCCCTTCATGGATTCTTGCACCGGGGCCCTCAGGTTTCTAGTTACGCCACTGTGGTTCATAGATTTACACTTCCCTTGGAATTGTGCCCATCACCCTTCATATTTGACATTAAATCCATTGCTATAGAACGTTTAAATGCATGTTGCGACTTTGTCATTGAGACCCGCCTAGAAATCCCGCAATGAATGTACACATTGTCAGACCCCAGCTCCCCTCGCTATCTCTAGAGTCACCTTTTGCTACCGTGAGCCTTGGCATCCTAGATCTATGTCATGTGTGAGGGCTGTATGATGTGCGGCTGCTGCCATTCGCCTATTAATGATTGATGGCAGCAAGCCCTGACACCTGCTTTGTCTCTTATTGATATGCCTACTCCCAATATTGCTGACTTCTCTTTCTATCCCTAGGATAGGACCTAGTGTGGATATCTACAAAACACACACACAATGTCGCTGAACAGTCGGACTGTTTTATACTGCGGATACTCCAGCATGGGGTACCATACACGCAATCTTTCCATACATCTCTTCTGCAGGCAGGTATGGGATTGATACAATGTACTTGCTTCATAACTTCACTTCCTCTTCGGTCCCCATTCTACAGGAACACATAGGAGTGTACGCAGCAGAAGGGTGTGCCCGCTTGGTTAATTGCTCCCGCGTGTTTTTCTTACTTTGTTAATTTTCATGTTCTTTATCATGAACTGTCTGTGATTATTTACAGTTTGTGAGTAATAAACATAACCTGTGTGCACACCATAAAATAAGGGCTGCGCACGCCTATGCAGTAACAGCGTGTGTCAATATTTACCTACTTCCCATAACTTAGGCTTTGCAGCAGGTATAGAAAAGCTTTGTCATTGTTTCTATTTGTTTAATAAAGTTGCATCTGTTGATTACAGAGAATGCACGCATCCGCCATTAAAATAAGATTACAATATGAAATTATAGATTATACAGAAGATTATACTTATTGGTGTACATGTATTTGCAAATATAATATATATATGTGTGTTTATTATTGCAGAAGCCACTTGCACATCATAGCAATTCAAAGAATTGCATCCCAGAGCTCCTGTGCCACATTCCCCATATGCAGCAAGGAACTCTGGGTAGGATATGCAAACGACCCCTGTTTCGCTTTTATGCATCCTGGGTCTGTTATTACACAGAACCCTAAAATCCATGCTATGCCACACTGTGGCTTTCTAGCAGAGCTAAGGATTATGCAACTGGTCAAAGCCACTCCTAGGACAGCGCTGTTTCGGGTTTATTGGACCCTCATCAGCGACAGCTAGGAGGTAGGCATGATGACCAGTTGCAGTGTGTGTGTATATATATATATATATATATTATATATATATATATATTTTACACTGAGCTTTCCTTGCCTGATGAAACACCTAGAATGTATCAGCTAGGTCTATTGCTCTCACTGATTTCTATGTGTGCACTTCGAATATCTAAAGCATTGCTTTGTCAATCAGCTTCTTCTACAGTAACCTACTCAAAAACAAAAGGGGGTTAGGGTTTACTAAACGTATGTAACGTTCCCTATTTGGGGCTACATGTATTCATAGATGAATCGATAAGATAGAGGCAGCCAGAGAATAATAAGTAATTCCCAGGTCGCTCATTATTCTCACTTGCAGACTGTAATTATGTTTATGAAAAAAATACCGTCTGCAAGGAATTGGTGCTTAGGCTGGGGTCAGACGAACGCAGTGCGAACGCACATGCAGCCACACTTTATCACGGCCGTAGTAGCAGCAAATGACGGGCAATACACGAAGTACTGCCGCACAAATTTTTTAGAGAACGTGAAACCGTTAGTACTGACGTACAGAGTGCGCTGCGTCCGCTAGCGGCGTGTGTGCGTGATTAGGAGACTTCAGACGCTGCTCATGTCCGGCCAACATAACGTCCAGACGCAAAAGGTGTTTTATTGATGATCCGTAGAAAATCACGGACGAAAATGCGCATCGAATGACCGCTATTGCGTATTCTGTGAAAAAATACGTCCATTCGTTTGAACGCACTTTTTCACGGACAACACAAAAATGCGTTCGTCTGACAATAGCCTTAGAGATTTTGCTAAAGCAAAATCGCGCCATACCAAAAATTAATGAACACCTTTATTTCCAACCCCAAAATTCTATACTTGCACCACTTCCAGTGTTGAAGGGGACAGTATGATCTGATGTCTGCTCGGTACCATACACGCAATCTCCATGGAGTTGTATTACGTACAGGAGAGCTTGCCGGCGGCATTACCGTTGCCAGTATCCCTTAGCAGCTCTCATGTATTATGAGTTGAGCCAGTAATATAGCCGCTCGCTTGCACCAGAGCCAGTAATATAGCCGCTCGCTTGCACCAGAGCCAGTAATTGGGATCTGCTTAGGCTGGGGTCAGACGAGCGCAGTAATCACGTCCGTGTTGCCGCACATTAGTACGTCCGTAGTAGCAGAGAATCATGACTGATGAAACCCCACACACAAAGTACATCTGCGGCAAACGGACGCAAGTTAGCAAGAACGTAATACCGCTAGAGTGGACGTGCGGAGTGCGCCACGCCCGCATAGCTTTGTGTGTGAGTGATGGAACGTGGTCAGACGGACTGCATTTATACGTCCAGCATTTTGACGGACAAAATGTTTTTTCATTTTAATTTATTTTCCCTCCTACATCCGTCAAAAATATCGTCAGTCACAAAAAAGGACTGTGTGGCCATTACTGCGTCTTCCGTCAAAAAGTGCGTCTGTACTGCACGGGCTCACAGTCCGTAGAAAACGCGCTCGTCTGACCCTAGCCTTAATGGTTATTTTCTACTTATTATTACCAGCTCGACCGGGTTAGGGCCCAGGGTCTCTGAGAAGCCTTTATGAAAATGCTTGGATTCAAATATAACAAAACCTCTGCCAGATATTAAATAACTAAAAGCATATATACAAATTCCTAATATATGCTTTTATCTATGTCTACTTTAAAAGTATCATTTCCAAAGTCATGAATATACAGTAGATACACTACATATTTGTGTACTTATAATTTTAATTCAGCAGCAGGGTCCTCTGTGAGGGTTGTAGGTTTTGGCAAGAGCACACTATCAATGCATCCAATATTAAAGGTACATCAGTGAGTTTGTTAATGACATACATTGGTCAGTAGCCAGTTTGGTTACATCCAAGAATGAGAGCAAAACACACAATTAAAAAAAAAAAATGTAAATAAATTTTATTTTTTATTAAACCCAAGTCACTGGGTGCTCTTGTGTAGCAGAAAACTTTGACAGTTGTGGGTGACACAGAATGGATACCAAAAACCGTATTAAAAATGATTACTGTTGCTTTTTATGGGTTGGACAATTTCAGTGATATGGGCTAACCTCACAATCCAGCCACTGGAGCCCAATGCCCACAGGTGCACATGGTTATTTCTATAAGGTTTGTATATGTGGAGAAAAACAGGTTTGCCTTTTTTGAAGGACTGACTGCAACATGGCAGGCGGAGGCAAGAATATGTGACCTGTTCGTCTAACACAAGTTAGTTGTCGACCTGTATCTGCCAGACTGTATTAGTTATGATCTAAACGTGTGTGTGTGTTTGCTACAAAGCCACAGTGTGGCATAGCATTGATTTTAGGGTTCTGTGTAATAACAGATCCAGGATGCATAAAAGTGAGACAGAGGTCATTTGCATATCCTACCCAGAATTCCTTGCTGCATATGGGGAATGTGGCACAGGAGCTCTGGGATGCAATTCTTTGAATTGCTATGATGTGCAGGTGGCTTCTGCAATATTAAACACACTATATATATATATAATCTATCCTGATGAAAGAAATGTAGAAATTCTGAAACGTTAATTATTTGAAGCACGTGCATTAAATTGTTTTGTTTGCTTAAAAGTCCCAGGAGTGCCTTTTTTAAAAAAAAAATTTTTTAGATATGATTTATATATATCACGCATCCTAGTTAGTTGATTGACACCAATGGCATTCCAAATTAGACCATCTGTAAAAAAAAAAAAAAAAACGTTCCAACCCTTGGTGTCCAAGCTTGTGTAAACCTACCCAGAGTTATGTCAGTCTATGGAGGTGCTAGGTTTACAACCGCTCTGTTTAAGATGATTCCAGGGTTGGAACACAGACTTTAATGTTACAGAAACCCAAACAATGCTTGGGAGGGGAGAAAAAAAGGTGCGTATTTATATTTTTTTAAATTTCCAGGTAATGCTTAGATTTTCCCTACTACAAAACACCTTTGGCTGTATTCAAATCGTTGTGTAACCTTAACCAGAGCTGTTGTACACTTAGCAACTCCATAGACTTCAATGGCTCTGCTTACATTTATATCAGGGTTGGAATGGGCTCCCAATTTTGATCCGTTGTAAATAAGGGCTGATCTTGTAGATGTAATCCACACTTCTCTTTTACCCATCCCTAAGCGTGGCTTTATGATGATTTTTTTTTTTTTTGTTGCTGTTTATTGGTCCGTGCAGTAGATTTGGTCTAGTGTATGTCTGAGAGTCGCAGGAGTGACAGTCCATAGCACCGTGATGTCTGGCATTCCCTTAATCTGAAGCTGCTTCTTATGAAGGCAGAGACGTTATTACAGCAATGCCTTAACATCTGAGAACCTTTAAAATGGAAACCATGTAAAATGCAAGTGAAGGCTCTCAAACCTGGGAGGTGGCTGAAACCCCCTCAGCCACTCCTGCTGCACCAATAGGTTTGAAGGAGTGCTTTGATTATTTCCAGGATACCAGCGACAGGGTTGTGGGAGTTGCAGTCCATCGTCTGCTCTTTGTGCGGACAAACAATACTGTAGGGGCAATTTTATTGAGATTTAATATTCAGTTCTGAATTGTCCTCAGTGATGCACAAACACAGGAGTGTGAGGGAACCTGTTCATGAGGAGGCACTGTCAGGTTGAAAGGGATTTAAAAAATAATCACAATCCCATAAGTATCAGGGTTATTCAAAGAGATCCAAATTGTGGCCGAAAGGTAGCCGAACAGTGAAATTCAGCGTTCGGTTACCTTTCCTGGCCATTCGGCTATTCAGAGAGCAGGCAGTTCGCCAAATCCTAGCGAATTGCCTGAACATACAGTGCCTGTTCGGTGCCTGTTCGAGGGCAGTGAAATCTCCATTAGAGAAGCACTGCTTCGGCTATTCAGAGAACAAAAACCAGCAGGGAAAGGTTGCTGAAATGCCCTGCTGTTCGGTGGTTTCATTCGTCAGGTTTATTCAGGTGAATCCCATAGGCTTCAATGTTAAAAATATTCCCGCTTTAATTCAATATCTAATAAACCGTTGATTATAATATTCTGCAGTAAAAAGTCTCTTTATGTATAGATTTTTTTTTTTTAGGATCTTTTAGGCATTTTTCGGTATGTCGTGAATTATTATTATTTTTTTCTGTAACAGCCCTTTTTATTATCATTCCCTGGACCTCATATGTAAATTTCAGACATTTTCGTTCTGTAGTTTCTTTGCAAACAGCGTTTTGCTTTTCAAACATTCAAGCGTATGGTTTGTTATTTTTTTTTCTCTCCCTTCGTCTGCGGTGTCGGTTTTTCCGGCGGCTGCTCTGCGCTGTGATCGGCGGCTGCTCGGGTTTCTCTGGCGTGTTTGGCGGTGTTAATCCAGATGTTTTTGCGGGTTTCAGTGTGCGTTCACCAGGTTTTGCGGTGAGCGTTCGTCAGGTTTGCGGCGGCTTTTCCCTGCACTACGGCAGCCCTGTGGTACTTGCTGAATACACCGCAGGGTCACCAAAATGGGATCGGCAAATCCCACCGAATTGAAGAGAACGAAAAGTCACTGAACGTGCGATGACTTTTCGATTCTCTTTGAATAACCCTGTATGTGTTTGGTTTCCATTCACATATGGGCTGAAAATAAAGCTTATTAATGCTTGTGGAAATTAGTATTTTCCCCAGATCTTCCCAGATTTCTAATTGGATTAAATCCCTCCCCCATGTTTACAACCCGGAAGATTAGTAGGAAAAATGTGGTTTAAGGGGAGAGTAGGGAGTTGTAAAAAGAAAGACAGATTTTGAACTTGAGACATAAAATTGGGCCTTTTGATGCATTCTTATCAGTTGTGTGGTGTTATATATATATATATATATATATATATATTTCATGCATATTGAGGCTTATAACCAGGGAGCTGGTTATACTGTAATCAATTAATTTGAGGGATATGGAAGTTTACTGTTCTTATTGTGCACCTGCTTTGGGTTGAGGGCAATTCCTAAATTTTCCCATCTTCTGATACTTTCTTTCCAACTAAATACACAGGGCCCTATTCTCACCTTTGGCCCAATTCCAACCAGCGCCCACAGCCATTTCATAAACAAATGACAGGTTATCCCTAAAGAACAAGTATAACAAAGTCTCAGAATTGTGTACAAACCATACAATCATACTGTAGACCAGTGGTTTCCAACCCTGGTCCTCAAGTAGCCCTAACAGGTTTTAAGGATCACCTTAGGAAATGCAGACTGAATCCTGCAATCACTAAGTAGCAAATTATATCACCTGTGCTGTGCTTCACATATCTGGCAAACCTGGCCTGTTAGGGGAACTTAACAGGCCAGGTTTGCCAGATATTTCAGATATGTGAAGCACAGCACAGGTGATATGATTTTCTGCTCAGTGATTGCAGGATTCACTCTGCTTTTTTTTCCAAGGTAAACCTCAAAATCTGGCCTGTTAGGGGTACTTGAGGACCGCGGTTGGGAACCACAGCTCTAGAGAATGAGCTTTTCTAATTTGCCTCATTCTCCAGACCCCAGTGTTAAAGGATTTTGCTTTCGCAAAAAAAAATCCATTGCCTCCATTCCCACAATTCAGAGAACGCTGCAATCGGCCCCTTCTCTGGCCATTAGCTCCTGAAGACTGGGAACAAATAGTTCCCAATGTCCTTCTGCAACCCCACTAATATGTTCATCACGGTAAAACAGGGCCGCAAAAAGGCGGACAACCTGCGCCTGCAGGATTCTCCTTAGCGCCCCCATTTTAGCCTGATCTTTCGGGGCAGGCGCTAATCCAGCAGCCTGCCCGGTAATGCAGTGCTAAGCCTCAGGATGCTCAAGGCAGAGCTAAACGCCGCCAGAGCATCCCCTCCATGGAGTCCTATGGACTCAATTGAGGCTTCCACTGCCGATCACAATGACCTGCAGGATATGGCAAGATCCGGCAGGTTGTCGGCGTGATCGCACAGGTAGACTGGGGACTTTTTTCCCCCGGTCTCCCTCTGCTCCCGGAGGCCAGAGGAATAAACGGCCGTTCTAGCTGCAGGATGAGAGGCGAGTATGTGACTTTTTCTTTTTTTTCCAGCCGGTGCTGACTGATTCTGCAGACGCGGGATCAGTTACCCACAGCTAGGAGCTGGTGCTAACTTTTCAGTAACCGCAGCTGGACGTAATTAGCGGTAGGACTTTGTAAACCCAACGCTAATTAACACTTTGCACTCCCAATGTTAAGTATAGGGAGCGCAAAGTACAGTAACCTCACGCTGAAAAGCTCAACTCTGAATCACTAACGGGTTTTTAACCCGTTGGCGTCCGCAATGTAATCTGGTGTGCCCGTGCTAGGGCCGCCTAATCCAACGTTAATGCTCACACAGCTGAGCACCAACATTAACATGAACAATGTATTATGGCCATAGTGTATGGAGAGAAGGAAAGAGGAGTGTGATTACTAGTCTTTATGAAAGTTTCGGTGTGCGTATCCAGGCCTTTAAGTAAACCATCAGGGTTATTCAAAGCGATCCAAAAGGTAACCGAACAGTGAAATTCAGCGTATGGTTACCTTTCTTGGCCATTCGGCTATTCAGAGAGCAGGCAGTTCGCCAAATGCTGACGAATTGCCTGCACATACGGTGCCTGTTCGAGGGCATTGAATCCCCATAGAGAAGCACTGCTTCGTCTATTCAGAGAGCAAAAACCAGCAGTGAAAAGTTGCCGAAATGCCCTGCCATTCGGTGGTTTCATTCGACAGATTTATTCAGGAGAATCACATGGGAATATTTTTAACAATGAAGCCTGTTTTTAAATCAATATCTAATAAACTGTTTATTATGTTATTCTGCAGTAAAAAGTATCCTTTTTTTTTAACCATTTAGGAATTTTTCGGGATTTGTTTTTTTTTTTAAATCGTTTTTTCTTTTTTTCTGTAACGGCCCTTTTTATTATCATTCATTGTATCTTATGTTAATTTCAGACGTTTTCGTTCATTAGTTTCTTTGCAAACAGTGTTTCACTCTTCAAACATTCAAGCGTACAGTTATTTTGGGGGGGTTTTTCACTCCATTCGTCTTCGGTGTAGGGTTTTTTCGGCGGCTGCTCGGGTTTCTCCGGCGTGTTCGGAGTTAATCCAGATGTTTTGCGGTGAGTGTTCCCAGGGTTTTGTGGTGAGTGTTCGGCGGCTTTTCCCTGCATTACGACGGCCCTGTGGTGCTTGCTGAATACACCGCAGGGTTGCCGAAATGGGATCACCAAATCGCACCGAATTGAAGAGAACGAAAAGTCACTGAACGTGCGGTGACTTTTCGATTCTCTTTAATTAACCCTGCATGACTTCTTTTGAGCTGAACTTGACAATTGCATTGTAAAATATACGGTGAGGTAAGGTGAGCTTGGTAAAACTATGGAGATGTAATATTTTATGATACATTTGTGTGAAGTCACATCCAGTGAGTAGGACTCCTTTTTATTTTTTCAGACTTAAGTGTATATACCCAGAGGGAAAATTAATGGAGAGGTGACTGATGAATCCATGGTGATGTCTAGAATATATGACCGCATAGGTCTGCTCTGGGGCTGACTCCATCTTTTTACTGAAGGTGCGTTGACATGCGTATAGAATGGTTTGCATTTTAAAGGATGTGTAGGTACGCAATGCTCATAGGCATATTGTAGGAGTGGCCAGGACATTTATGCAACCTGTGCTCGCATTTCCCCAGGCTGCTATATTCACAAATATCTCTAGAAATGTATTCCTATAGAGCGGCCTACCAGCAGGGCTGGAATTATAACTAGGCAGAGTAGGCATTTGCTTACAGGCACCTGCCACAAGGAGGCGCCTTGCTCTTGTTAAAAAAAAATTTGCGTGTGTGTTTTTTACAATCATTTAGACCCCTGTATTTCTGGACCCCTTAAGTGCTAGAGGGGCATATGAGGTATCGTTGGAAAGGTCGGATCATGGCCTTACCATTTGATACCAAAAAAATAACTAGGTTATATTTATGTAAAATTAAAATACTTTTTTCCTTTTTCTAACACTGCACTATTTACAATTTTAGAGTTTACAACTATAAAGTGCTCAGTGATGCTGCGCTAATTCACCTTCTCATTTTCCACACTGCCAGCAAGTGTGGAGCTGATGATGCAATGCACTGTTTCATCGACAACCTAGACTATGGCGCTGCAGTGAGGAGAGACAGGTGGACTTTGGATCCTGCATCTCTGAATTGTACGCCGCACAGGGATAAGTGAGGTGTCATTGGAAAGGTCCGAGTCTGGTCTTTATAATGATACCAAATATGACCATGTAATGTGTTTTTTAAAAAAAAAATTGAAAGAAAATTCAAAATTAATTTTTCTCTTTTCTACGGCAGAGGCAATCTATGCTTTTACATATAAAACAAACAATGCCACTGCACTAACACAAATAAGGCAACAGATTCTGCCCCTTTTGCTTTGTCGCTGTGTTTTTCAGATTGTTCTTGTGTTTTGTTTTAAAAAAATATTTTTAGCTTGCCCCAAAATTTCAAATTTCCTTATTTTTTTTTTGAGTAGGGGGTGGTTAGGGCAGCATGACAGCGGCCGTGCTGCAAGCCTCATTGTCGAAGTGCTACAATGTACGTTCAACGGAGCTGCCAATCGCAATCCTCCATGGACTGTGCCTTGCAGCGCTGAGTGCACTAACTGCGCTCAACGAGGTGGCCAGAAGGGTGTCAGAGTGGAAGGAATGTCCACTCCAACGGATGTCTTTTTCTGCTCTTAAAAAAACTGGTCTGGCACCAGCCTAAATGGTTCACCCGGGAGATTAAATTTTACAGGGTAATTCAGAGATTGGAAAAGTCACCGCACGTTCGGTGACTTTTCATTCTCTTCAATTCGGTTTGTTTTGCCGATCCCATTTCGGTGACCCTGCGGTGTATTCAGCAAGCACCACAGGGTCCCCGAATTGCAGGGAAAGGCTGCCGCAAACCCGACGAAAACTAACCGCAAAACCCAGCAAATGCACGCCGAAAACCCTCAAAAACATCTGGATTAACCCACGAAAAAACCCGAGCAGGAGCCGATCACTCGTCTGCGGTGTCGGCTTCACTGCATGTGAAGTGAATAAATTAGGAAAACAGTTTGCATGAATGTTTGAAAAGTGAAACGCTGTTTGCAAAGAAACTACTGAGCAAAAATGTCTGAAATTTACATATGAGGTCCAGGGAATGATAATAAAAAGGGCTGTTACAGAAAAAATAAGTAAAGTTTAAAAAAATCCAGAAAAATGCTTAAAACATCCTAAAAAATCTACAAATAAAGAGACTCTTTACTGCAGGATTTTATAATGAACGGTTTATTAGATATTGAATTAAAACGGGAATATTTTTAACATTGAAGCCTATGGGATTCTCCTGAATTAACTTGCCGAATTAAACCACTGAATGGCAGGGCATTAGGGGAACCTTTCACTGCTGGTTTGTGTTCTCTGAATAGCCGAAGCAGTGCCTTTTTTATGGGGATTTCACTGTCCTCGAACAGGCACCGTATGTTCAGGCAATTCGCCAGGATTTGGCGAATTGCCTGCTCTCTGGATAGCCGAATGGCCAGGAAAGGTAACCGAACGCTGATTTTCAGCGTTCGGTTACCTTTCTCAAGCAATTCGGATCTCTTTGGATAACCCTGTTGGAGAGTTCCTGCACTTCTTCACTACTGATGTCAAGATATCGTGGGCTTCAAAGGCGCCGTCCGGTGCCCTGATATCTCGATATGCTGATCTGCTGCCCAAAAGCAAATGAGATTCGTTTGGAGGCACCTTCTGCAGCCCAAAAGTAAATGTCTGAGTGGATGTTCCTTCCACTCTGACGCTGGTATGGCCACCTCGCTGAACACTGTGCGCTCAGCGCTGCAAGGCTCGATCCTTTGCGGTGCCGTCGAATGTGCGTTGTAGCGCTTTGACGGGGAGGCTTTCAAACCGTCTGCAGCACGGCCGCTGTAGCACCGTTTTTTTTTTTATATTTTTCTTTCCCGATTTATTTTTTATTATTTAGATATATATTTAAAAAAAAATTTGGGGTTTAAACCCCTATTGGAAGGTTGTTTTTGTTTTATTTTTTTTCAGTTCGGTGGATTTCGCCATGGCAACTTCGGCATCATTCTGCAATTTTTTTCATGAGGCTTCAGCAACTTTATCTTCAGCTTACTAAGGGACCATGCGGGGATAGTGGGTTCACCATACTGTCAGCAAAGTGAAAAGCCCTGAAATTTGGGTGCTCAGTAAATAGACTCTTTAAATTCCAATTAGTTTTTTGGGCTAGACCCCCGGATAAACAGAAGTATAAAGTAGATCCCTGTGGGGAGTCTCCACTCCCAGATACACAGCGTGCACATGTCTGTGCAGTGTGAATGGTGGCGCCATGCATACAGTGTGTACAGGCCCTGGCTGTGAGCATGCTGTGCGGGGGTAAGTGTGTGTAAGGTATGTAGATGTGCACAGCCCTCACTCTCTGATCATGCAGCTTGCACTTTACCCGCCATCTCCCCAGGCGGGTGTTCTTTTTGAATGAATGACGTCACTTGCACTCCACCAGTCACCGCGGCGGAGCAGTTTTAATATGCATGAGCCCGGCGTCCAATGGGCGGGCTGGGAGGTTGTTTTAAACGGGAGTCGGGGCAGCCAATCAGGCTCGTTCTCGTACTATGCTAGCGCGAGGTTGCGCTCCAGGCTTAGCAGTGAGTGGCGTGCGCAGGACTCAACACTAGCGAACAATACAGGTAGGTCCGAGCAGCGGCTCCTCGCGCTCTCCCCTCCATCTCACCCCCCCCCCCCCACCACCTCATACCCTTCCTTAACCCAAACTTTCCGGGCACCCCTGCCGGTCCCCCAGCCCTCGCCTCCCCCGATCCGCAGCCCCTCGGCTAACTTTGCTCCCCGGTGATGCCGTGTCGCTGCGCGCTGATCGCGCGTTCTATCCGCTGATACATTGTATCTGCCCGTCTGCGCGTTCTTCTCTCCCTCCATTCATTCTGTCGCCCGGAAAAAAAAAAAAAAGCGCTTTGTTGTGCCTCGTCTTTTTTTTTTTTTTATTATTATTGTAAAATTGCTGTTTTTTTTTAACCCATTGCTCGCCGTGCTGTGTAAATGTGCCCGTCCTGTGCGTGCAGGTGACTTTTCCGTCTCTCGGGATGATCGGGCGTTTATTGCGGTGTTTTGCTTTTTATATCTTCCTTTAAACCCTGTTGCCAGCTGTATTGGGGTGGATGTGGTGGCCCCCGTGGCTGGGCACGGGCTGGCACCCCTGGCAGGGTGCTGGGTGGCTGCATTGCAATGTCTCTGCATTAACATGGCTGTCCCTGTCATCCTCTGCCTTGTTGTTTCCCTGTCTTGAGAGAGGAAGAGGGAGGGGGTGGGTGAGGGGGGGAGGAGGTCACCCTGTTACCCCAGCTATCCTTGCGGCTGTACCCCGTTTCTGGCTGTGTTTGTGCCCCCCCCGATGCTCTTTGCTGGGCTTCTTGTCCCTCTGCAGCTTTGCCCTGTGACTCCCTTCAATAACACGGGCTGCTATGGCTTACAGGAGACAGCTGGCCGCCTTTAACCTGCCCCCTATAGCGGGGGAAGCGCCCCAGCACCCCAAAAATGCCACAGCGGCACTGCCCTGCCTTTGCCCTTTCCAGTCGTGTCGGTTTTGGGGTTGTTTGTCCCCCAGATGGTCCGTTTTTGTACTTTTAAGGTGCCCTCCCCCCTCTCCTGCACCGCCGCCTCTGCCTGTAATGGCTGAACACAGCTCTTTGTTATACATGGGTCTGCGCTAAGCCTCAGCGAGAAGGGGAGGGGGGCGCCTCGAAAAACCCGCCCGGGTACCCCTCAGGAGGGTCCCACGGCTACAATCCTGACAGATTCTGATAGAGCGGAGTCTACCCTTTCCAGCCGTGTTATTTTCGAGTTTATCCCGTGTTGCCCGGCTGAGATATCGGCGTCCGTTTGCGGGCTGCTGCGTTTGCAGTGTGTGTATAGCAGCTCAGCCTGTGCCTATGCATAGAGAGAGAAGCCATTTTAGTGAATGGAGAGTGAGAGCCCATTGCACAGAGCAGCCAGGCTCCTCTATATACTCCATAGCAAGGCTATATACTGGCATGGGAGACCAACGGCAGCACCGAATAATGGCCCGGCCGGCCCCACAGCCTCCCCCAGCACCGGGGTGCCTCTCCGGGACGCTCCGGGCTCACATTTTAGGGGGACTTTCTTTCATGAAGAAGCATTTCACAAAATGGAAGATGAATTATTGGTGTCTTGGTGACCTGTCGTGTCTTTCCCTCCCTGTGTATCCCTATGCAGGGACCGGGGCTGAGCCCCTCCAGCACCCCTACCTGCTGCCACAGCGGGGGCGCCCCCAACCCCAAAACCAATTCATTGGAAATATATAGAAATATTCACACATTTTATCTTTTATAATGACCTTGGGTGTGGGGGATGGGAGAGCTGGGAAGCCACAGGACCCCCCCCCCCCCCAATTACATATTCTGACATTAACAATTATTTCAGGAAATGTAAATTTTTTTTATAGGATTTTTTTTTAATTTTTGTTTATCATGTGGGAATTTGATTTTTTTTTTTTTTTTTTTTTTTTTTTTCCAAACCCTCTCAAAACACTTTTACCTCACAATCTTGCTGTGATGTCACACACTATCTTTTAATGTCATTTTAATAAAAAAAAATCCTATTGCACTTTTTTAAAAATTTTTTTTTCATTTTCACTTTTTTTTCAAAAAAAATTCTGAGTTAAAAAAAAAATGATTTTAAAGTGTGGAGGGTTGTATCATTATTTTTTGTGCACGTGTAGAAGTTCCCACTTTCTTGGTGGGTTTATATATATATACTTCATATTTTTTATTTTTTTTTCCTGTTTCTTTTCCTGTAAACTCGGAATCGGAGTCTTCGGCTAAAACGTGCACTGCTCCACCAGCTCACTGATTGGTCGGTTTCTCACGTTTTTTGTTGTTGTTGCTGGACCAGTGTTCTCTGCATAAAAACCAACAGAATCTTACTGAGCTCAATAAACCTGCTAAA
Source organism: Leptobrachium leishanense (assembly GCA_009667805.1). Lineage (NCBI taxonomy): Eukaryota > Metazoa > Chordata > Amphibia > Anura > Megophryidae > Leptobrachium > Leptobrachium leishanense. The sequence goes on along the minus strand of CM019071.1, from coordinate 29,536,553 downwards.
AAGCTCCTAAAAACAGCAGACAATTGAGAACTATATTTTTTTGCACCATTTGGGTACAGCTCTTGAATTGGTGGACACGCATGCTTGTAGATTTTCTGGGGGGGTGGTGGTGTTGCAAGTTTGTGTGTGTGTGCGTATATATATATCTAATATATCTTTCTCTCCTTCCTTCCTTTACAGAAACTAGAGTGAAAATGGCAAAGGGTGACCCGAAGAAGCCTAAAGGCAAGATGTCTGCCTATGCCTATTTCGTGCAGACGTGTCGTGAGGAGCATAAGAAGAAGAACCCCGAGATCCCGGTCAACTTTGCAGAGTTCTCCAAGAAATGCTCTGAGAGATGGAAGGTAGGTTTTTGTTCAGACCAACGTGATGAGGTCCTGGCTTGGGTCTCCTGAAATCACACGGCCTCTGGTTTATGTCCCACCTCTTCTCTTCTTTCCACATCCAGATCATGTCTGGCAAAGAGAAATCCAAGTTTGATGATCTGGCCAAACAAGACAAAGTGAGATATGACCGAGAGATGAAGGACTTTGGACCAGTCAAGGGAGGCAAGAAGAAGAAGGACCCCAACGCTCCCAAGAGGCCACCGTAAGTGATGTTCAACATTGCCCTTCTTCCAAAGTTCCTCCTCCTCCTACTGACACTCTAGTGGTACCATTCGTTGACTGGTTCCACCTTCTTGGTTCCATGTGTTAACCATACTTGTTTGCTGTATTTTATCCCCGCCAGATCTGGCTTTTTCCTGTTTTGCTCAGAATTCCGTCCAAAAATCAAATCCACGAATCCCGGCATCTCCATTGGTGACATTGCCAAGAAACTGGGCGAGATGTGGAATAACCTGAGTGACGGCGAGAAGCAGCCCTACAACGCCAAGGCCGGTAAACTGAAGGAAAAGTATGAAAAGGTAAGCGTACGCCTACCGGCAACATGCTGGGTTTGCCTAGAAAGTCCCATCAAATCGCCGGAGGCCGCCATATTGACTTTTCTTTTTTGATAGGATGTTGCCGACTACAAGTCCAAAGGCAAAGTTGATGGACCCAAGGCTGCTCCTAAACTTGCCCGGAAAAAAGAAGAGGAGGAAGATGACGACGAGGACGAGGAAGATGAGGAAGACGAAGAGGATGAAGAAGATGACGAATAAGAAGTTGTATATTTCTGTCCATGTGAATACCATAGAGTAGGGGAACCATCATCTGTTGCCGTCTGTATACGATGGTCAACCGCCCTCCATTAGGTTTAATTGCAAGATTGGGTTCTGATATCATAGTTTCAATGGGGGGGATAACAAAAAACCAGCACTGCTTTACATAGGCGTGCGTTAAAAAAAAAGCAGTCTGAAACTGTATCAAAGTTGTACATAATTCCAAACATTTTTAGGATAAATTGAAAAAAGGCGCTATAGTGTTCTCCTCACTCTGTGCACTTTGCTGTTGGTGTAACAAAGCATTTAAGAAATCTTTCAAGCATTTTTTATTTTATTTAAGGTGTTACTAAATGTTTTTTGAGTTAGGAAATCCTGGGTTATAAACTGTACATATCTAAACTGTAAACTAGAACTTATTCCTACGGTGCATCGTCTTTTTTTGGAGCTCTTGGTACTTTTCAGGGTCTAATACATTCCTGGATTTTAACACCTTCCTAGGCTTCTGCCTATCCAGCCCAAAGCATGCACAGGGTCAATTTTACACTACATTGGGCATCAGTTTAGCTAAATGTTTCTTTTTTTTTTTTTATTTCTGTATATAGTGAAATAGCATTCTGCCATTAGTGATTTAAAAAGGGGTATGGCTGGCATGAAATACACGGATAATTTTTTTTCTTTTTTTTTTTTTTTTTCTTCTTATAGTTCATTGGGCTAATGTTTTAAACTAAAGGCTGTAAACATATCTTCCCTGAAATAAAGTGAAGTATGAGTACAGGGTTTGGGAGTTCAAGGAGGGAAAAATAAACACATTCTGTAAATTTAATTTTATTTTTTTTCCTTTGCATTGTCTAAAAAAAAAATTATTTTAATTTTTTTTTTGTCTAGAATGCTGAAATGTTTTTGAAGCAAAATAAAACCAGTATTACATTTTTAAGACTTTTCTTGACAAGATTCTAAACGTGGGACGAGTTTATATTGAATTATCAGTCACGCATTGTCTTGTTTGTACCGGACAGCCGCTGTTTACTCGGCATGTTATGTAAAGCGCGGCTCTCTTAATGTGGCTTGCTTGTATCCCATGATGTCAATACCAGTGTAAAGTCTGTCAAAAAATGCAACTTAACAGTGGGCTCCCGAGAAAAGCATAGATAACTGTGCCTTACACTTGTATTTAAGACAGGTGTCGGCAACCCTTGCCATGCAGATATTTTGGAACTACATATCCCATGATGCTCCACTTCTCATCAGGGTGGCTGGGACTTGTAGCACCAAGACACATCTGGTTGGCCAGTCTTGCTGACCCTTGATTTAAAGTGTGTTTGAGGTTTTGGGGCTTTCTCTCTTCTCTTTCTCCTCCCCCCCCCCCCCCCCCCCCCCCATTTAATGGGACTGGTAAGTCTTATTTCTCTATGTATGATGTCTCGGCCTAGTAACCAACGTTTGGTTTTGAAAACCACCAACCCCCCCCCCCCCCCCCCCCCCGTTTTTCTCATTTCAATCAGTTGTGGCTCATGCGGCAGATTACTTGTAATTTTTTTTTTTTCTTTCCATATTTTTTTTTTTCCCCCAGACTTGTTTTTTTGGAATTGTTACAGTATATACATGTAAAACTTTTCATAGTTGAAAATATGGAATATTAAAAACGACTTTAACTCCAGGTAATGGTTTGTTCTAACAAAGCTTATTTCTCGTGGGTAATACAGATCTATATATAGTAGTCGCCTGACATAAACAAACGTATCCAGTGTGGCAAGAGAATATCTATCCTGGATGCAAAAAAGTGAGAAATTGGACTGCATCTCCTACCCAGAGTTCCTTGCTGCACATGAGCTCTGGGAAGCGGTTCTCTGAATTGCTGGGATGTGTAAATGGCCTCTGCAATAATAAACTTTATTTGCTGTGTGGAGGCTTTTAATCTGACTTTATGCCCTGCTTAACTTTTAAATGTCTATATTTATGGTAAAACCTAGAGCTAATGCGGTGGCTTTGCCAATCCGAATTCAGGCTCTCTGAAAAGTATTCAAATGGAAACACGTTTAAGAGCCTGGATTTAAGGCTACATTTCACCCCCCCCCCCCCCTTTTTTTTTTTTTTTCTTTTTCTTGTAAAAGGGCATCATTTTTGAACATTATTTTTGCTCTGGGTCGATGGCGTTAGACTTATCTGTATGCAAAGAATATACTGATTTACTGTAGTGGTGACAAAGCAAAAATCCTGAATATTTAAAACTCAAAACCTAAAAATGTTACATACTTCACAGGATTCTAGGTCATAACCATCTCCCTGACGGACTTGCATTTTTTTGTTTTGGTACCCAAGGGCATCAGGTGACTAATGTGATGTTTTGATTTTAAAAATGCGCAAGTCACCTTTTATTTCCTATCGGGGTTATTCAGAGAGCGTGAAAGCAGGAGAATGACTGAGAAATTCTAGGTCAATATAGCCAAACCAGAAAAATTCTCCCTTTCATCTCACTTTCCAAATCGTCTATTTTGACCTAGAATTTTCCATTCTCCAGTCATTCTCCTGCTTTTCACCTCTCTGAATAACCCTGTATGGTATGTCTAAACACCCTTGCATTTTATTTTTTTAAACTGTCACGTCTTTGCCGCAATAAAGGTCTTTCGGGTTGTTGTAACCCAGAAGTCTAAACAAATTCTGTGGAATTTTGTAAGCGGTGGCTTTGCCAGTCCAGGACCTAATGGTTCTCGTGCTTAGCTTATCTTGGAGTGGAAATTTAGTCACAACCCCTGTTTTTGGTACAGCTGAGGGAAGTATATTCAGTTATATTTCTGCATCCTAATGGAGACTTTGCAGATTTGTGGGCAGAGGCAGAAAGTTTCCAAGTCGTCTGACATACTGCCTATTAGATATTGAATCTGGAATACCCGCTCCTCGTGGCCAGCTATAACCAGGAATGGTGGCACTCAGGTTGTGTCTGGAGGTTTTATTTAGTCAGTCCTAACCTAATGCGTTCCCCAGTGCCTTGGTTAGGCTTGCAAATAGGTATATAACCCTAGTTTGACTGCTCGCTAAACCGTACGCTGGAGCCACTTTATGGCACAGTTGTACATGTGAGGGGAATAATCTTATTCTCCATTTCAGTTGCAACTTTATAGAGCAGCACGTGGGGTAAAAAGATTGTTTTTGCAGAGTTGTACATTGCAGGAGACGTGACACTAAGTGCCGACTAATGGTTTAGAGATAAGAAAAACCTCACAAGATAAATTGCCAGAAAACTCTACATTTTAATACTAAGCGTTCCAATTGGTGTATTTCTGAGCTGACATTTTCAATTCTCCACAGGCACACACGGTTTTGTAACACCGCGATAGCTACTGCCTTTTATTTGGGGTCTAGCTTTGGGTGGGTTGAGGGTGGTGGTGGTTCGCCATGCTGCTATTAGCTACCAATTGCTTTGGTTTCCATAATCCTGTAAGAGGAGTTGATCTGTAAACTATTTTACCAGCATGGGTTGGGCATCACTTGTAGGGTTAATCTAGCAGCGTGTTTTTAAAGTGAACAGTGGTCTATCCATTCTGTCATATAAAATGTTTTTGGATTTACCTTCTACAGGCAAGGAGTTGTTGTCTCTTGAGGAGTCTGCTCCTTCTCTTCATGGTAGGGGAGAGGAGTTTCTGCTGTTCTGTGTAGGTCAAGACGATTGATCTAAAGATTAGAGAGATCAAAAAAGACCTGAAACTACTGTAAAACAAAGATTAAGACAGTAATTTGGTCTGAATAGAAATTAAATCTCAACCTGCCAATTGGTAGTTGACATGTAAAGCAATTCAAACTTCTGTTTATAGCTCTATTTCCAGCCCCTTTTGAGGAGCTGCCCAAATTAGCACTGCCAAGGATATAAAGTTATAAAGATTTATATTTTAAATGGAGTCCTGCACCCACCAGTAAACAAACACCATTATCTGTAGTGTCGTGGTGCAATAACCTAGTATAGCTCTTTTGTGAATAGATATATCGCCAATGTGGACGCACTCAATGGATTAAAAAAAAAAAAACTTTATACATCTATTGTGCTAATCTCTGAGCCACGCCCTGAAATTGGTGGCATTTCTAAAAAATACCTTGTCTTTATGAATTTTAAATCCCAGCTATAAATTTAGAATTTCCTTTTCCTGTGCAGTTATACAATAAGGGGATTTTTCAGCAAATACTGGCTGTTGCCAAAGTTTGCTGAAAAATAAGTCCCGGAGTGTGCAACCAAGGGAGAGGAAACACACACTGCCACCACTTTAAGACCGGGAAATTACTTTCTCGGGTTGACAGTCTTTCCAGTGAGGGCACCATGTTGTCTTTCTGCCTCACAGCAGTGAGACTAGAGGTGGTGTGCCACGCCCGTTTCACACTCTAATGTTAAAGGTAGATTCAAAGTCCAAAGCTTTATTTCTGCATTAGTCAGCAGGGTGTCCAGGGTTGATTTTTGCTCAATAAAGCAGTGGTCCCCAACCCTCACCCTCAGATACTTGGCCCGTTAGTGTTAATAGAGGACCGGGGTTGTGAACCACTCCCAATAAAGGGAAAAGGTGTCATTAGCCTCTACTACAAGTGTATTGTGTGGGCTTCTTAGCTACAGTCGTTCTTAAATGCTTCATTTTATAGCACCATGATTTTACACAGCACTTGAAACTGCCAGATTTTTAAAAAGCATTTGATCAATTAAACTATTTAACGCATTTTTCACATCTACCGTCAAAAAGTGCCTCCGAACACATTTTTTTCACAGACGCGATAGCGGTCATACGATGCGCAATTTGGGCTGTGATTTTTGACGGAGCTATAAAAAACAAATGGACGTGATGTTGGCCGGACATGTGCAGCATCTGACGACTCCTAATCACACACACATGCCGCTATGCCGATGCAGCGCACTCTGCGTCAGTCCTAGCGGTTCCACGTTCTTGAAAAAATGTTTTTTTTCCATTTTCGTGCGGCCGTACTTCGTATATTGGCCGTCATTTGCTGCTACTACGGCCGTGATAAAAGTGCGGCTGAACACACGTTCGCACTGCGTTCGTCTGACCCCAGCCTTAGGCAGTGCTCAAACTTCACATTTCAAGACCATGCATTAACTTTGCTGCTTATTTCAGCACATGTTTTTTCAAAATACTGCAAGAAAAGGGTTTCTTTATTGTGTCTTAGGCTAGGGTCAGACTAACGCATTTTTCACGTTGTCCGTGAAAATGTGCGTTCGAAGAATGGACGTATTTTTTCACGGAATACGCAATAGCGGTCATACGATGCGCGTTTTCGTCCGTGATTTTGTACGGATCATCAATAAAACACTTCTTGCATCTGGACGTTATGTTGGCCGGACATTAGCAGCGTCTGATGTCTCCCAATTCACGCACACACGCCGCTAGCGTACGCAGCGCACTCTCTACGTCAGTACTAGTGGTTTAACGTTCTCGAAAAAATGCGTTCATTTTCCACTTGCGTTGCGCAGCCGGACTTTTGTGCGACCGTACTTCGTATATTGGCCGTCATTGCCCGGCATCTGCTGCTAGCACGGCCGTGATTAAGTGCGCCAGAACGCGCGTTCGCACTGCCTCAGTCTGACCCTAGCCTAAAAGTCTCTTACCCCTTTTTACGCCACTGGGCATACTATGTAGAGGTTGGGAAATTTGACTCTTGTTTATTAAGTTATAGAAGGTAATTAACCCTTTAGCACTACGGGTCATCTTGGTGGCAGGGGGGCTTAAATGCCAAGTGACAACATAGCACGCCCCACGACTTTCTGGCCCACCTTTCCCAGTGGACGATCACCGTCATTGGCTGCAGTGGGGTGGTCTACCTGAACTCAAGACAGTCCCCCTGCAGCCGATGGCTGCTGGTGGATGGGGAGGGCGGGTGGGACAGCAGAGGGAGGATAGAAGTGGATTGTGGCTTTCTGGCTGGATTCAGAGGGAACGATTGCATGGAGTTGTGGCTTGCTGGTTGTATGCTGATGGGAGGTGGGCGGGACAGGGCTAGATTAACGTTTTTGGAGCTGCAGCTCCAGGCCCATGCCCCATAATAGGCCCAGAGAAAGGATAATTATACCTCCACTGTTGGCCATTTGGACCCCTGTATCTCTGGGCCCTTAGAATCCACAGGTCCAGAGCACGGCCTTTCCAATGATCCTACACATTACCAGGTTTTATGTAATAATACATTTAAAAAAAATCCTTTTTTTTTTCTGCTGCAAGAATATTGGTCACTTTTCAATCATGAAGTGAACAATGATGCTGCACTAACTCACCATCTCCTTTCCAATGTCACAAGCAAGTGTGGAGGTGATGGTACAGTGTGCTATTATGCATTATTCCATCAAAAACCTACTGAATGCAAAAAGCACCTAATGTAAGCAGTAATGTTTTGCCGCTAGTTGCATTTACATACAGTCAGTGGTGCTATTAATTTACCGTAGTACGGACCTCATAATTTAGTATGGAACTGGTATGTGAACCATATTCTCATGATGTTCAGCCAATCAACGGGACTGCAATTAAGAGGTGACAGCCCATGTTGTGTTCATGGATAACCAAGAAGAAAGTCACGTGCGGCTTGGCTTAAGGCTAGCGTCAGACGAATGCAGTCATCACGTCCGTCGTAGCATTGATTTGTGAACAATAGAGACCAACAAACGAAATAGGGACGCACCATGCAGGTGGCAACGAACGCCATTTAGGCCTCAACGTAAAAGCGCTACGACTGAGTCCCAGAGTGTGCCGCGTCCGCGTAGCGGCCTGTGCGCGTGATGACGCGATGTCAGACACAGCGCATTTGCAACGTCCATCACATTGACACTCAGAAGTTTTTTTGGTCTGGCTGACTGTACCTGTCTTTTAATTTTGATTCCCATATTTCCTTTTTTTTTTTCTACATCCGTCAAAAAAAATGGACCGTGTGGTGTCTACAGTATCTTCCGTCAGTATGTCCGTTATGCACGCACGCAGAGTGCGCTCAGACTGCGTTCGTCTGACATTAGCCTTAGCAGGAGCTTTATTGGAGGAGCAGCAACATTTAGGTCCTACGCTCAGTACCTTTCTCAAGCCCTGACAGACATATACTGAGAGTAGGACTGAAATGTTGCTGCTCCTACAATTTAAGCTCCCTCTAAAGTCAAGGCTTGTGTGACCTTCCTTTCTTCTTCCTTTTTTTGTCCTCGTCAGGGATGGTGACTGGGAACCTTGGCTGGTGCAGTATTCAAGAACTGTAGTGCCCTTCTATACAGTTACCGTTATATGCTTTTATAAAGCGCTAACAAGTTCCGTAGCGCTGTACAGTGGGAGGCCGAACAACAAATAAACATACAGGTTAAACACACAGTACAGTAGGTGAGAGGACCCTTCTCAAGAGCTTACAATCTATACATCTATGTGTTCTTGCAGTTTAAGGGGACCCTGTGCCTGCGGATGTCCTCCCCTGCGCACTTCTTCCTGTCACTTCCTCAGCAGTAGGTGCATTGCAATGAGCATGAAGCTTTTCGAGCCCAGCCATAGAATCGCTGTTTCCAATGGCCTCAAGTGTGCTGGGAGAGAGGAGGCCGACCATACCTTCAGCAGCGGTGTGGCAATGGTGCTGACTAATGGGAATGTAAGTGGGAATAGGGCCTGTTCCTTTGGTGGAAGAAGGGGGGCTCACTCTAGAGGAGAGTGGGGCTATAGGGAGGGAAGGGGGAGAAAAAGAAAATGGGCCCACTCATTCTGGTGGTCTTGAGGACAGGAGCTCCTCTCTTGGGCTCTGGAGGTGGAGGTTCGTTCTGGACCCGACCAATGGTTCTGTAAGAGTCCCCGTGATTTCTAAGGCTAGGGTCAGACAAACGCATTTTTCACGTCTACCGTCAAAAAGTGCGTTGATGCGTCCGAACGCATTTTTTCACAGAAGACGCGATAGCGGTCATACGATGCGCAATTTCTGCCGTATTTTTTGACGGAGCTATAAAAAACAAAAGGACGTGATGTTGGCCGGACATGTGCAGCGTCTGACGTCTCCTAATCACGCCGCTATGCCGATGCAGCGCACTCTGTGCGTCAGTCCTAGCGGTTCCACGGTCTCGAAAAATGCGTTTGTTTGCCGCTTGCGTTGCACGGCCGAACTTTTGTGCAGCCGTACTTCGAATATTGTCCGTCATTGGACGTCATTTGCTGCCACTACGACTGTAATAAAGTGCGGCTGAACGCTCGTTCGCACTGCGTTCGTCTGACCCCAGCCTAATGGCTGCCCTGAACCTCCACCGATCAACAGAGCAAGACCAAGGCCAATAATACCCGACTTGTGTTTGTCATCTGGGATCACTAGTGTCTATTCGTCTCTTGTGCTTAATGTTTAGACAAGCTTTTTTTTTTTTTTGGTACAAAAAAAAATGAAGCTTGAAAACATTAATTTTTTCCACCCCTGTCTTGTCTGAATAGACGCATTAAGCAAATGCTGCGAAACAAGAAAAAAAAATACATATGGTGGTTAATGCTTCCTTCAATAGGGCCTTAAATAATTTACACTGCCAGCCTAATACTTGGAATACAAATTATCTTGCCCATATGTTGTGCTGACAAACATAAAAACGGAATAATCAAAGCTGCAATACAGCAATTGAACACACACAAACTCCCTCCGTAGGCCGCTGGATGAATTAATATGTGCGGATTCCAGTTATTTGGAGGCCGGGGCCACAGTCTGAGATCTATTGTGGCAGCAGATACTGGTCTCTGTTATAAAATGCTTTGAAATGTAACCGAGACAAAAGTGATAATTAAGCTCTGTTTTAATACCTGAATCCCGGATGTCCTGCGCTATCTCCATTGTGGGGGTTCGCCTGCAGGGTTTGCAGATCATTTTCTAGCATCGTGGCTTTCTGATGCTTTAATTTCATTGATTCATTTTAATTAAATAGCTGTGTTTACGTGTTTACATTTCTGCAGCCGAGGTTTAGGAGATAAACATGCTCATGTTGTATGTACATAATGATTAGACGCTGCAAATGCAGAGGATTTGTGTTTATATGTATGCACATACACAAACCTCCCAACATCTCAATCTGCATTTTTTTTTTTTTGCATGTCACTGGAGGCATCACCGCAGACAGGCCTTTTCAGGAGAGAATTTCAGAAGACTTCACAACCAGTAGACATTTATGAAAAGAAAATGTCACAACAAGACCCAAGCGCTCTATTTACACCGCCTTCTAACGTGTATTTTAATTTAGAGCTGTAAAGCATGTGACAGAGTTTCAAAACAGAAGGTCTCCCTCCCGGAGGTGGGTTTATTCAACCAAATAATCCACCAATGCTTCTGCAATGAGAGGCATAGGATTGGCAGTGTGGTTTAGCCGTTACTCTACAGCAGTGGTTCCCAACCGCGGTCCTCAAGTCCCCGTAACAGGCCAGATTTTAAGTATTGCCTCGGGGAAATGCAAACTGAGTCCTGCAATCACTGAGCAGCAAATCATATCACCTGTGCTGTGCTTCATATATCTGGAAAACCTGACCTGTTGGGGGGACTTGAGGACCGGGGTTGGGAACCACTGCTGTAGAGAATCGTTCCCACCTGGTGGGTTACCTCCGAAAATGACGCATTAAAAACAATGGCGATTTAAAGGGAAAAAAAGACCCTCCAATTTGGACGCCTCCCAATTGGATGCCTTGTGTCATGTTTGAAGCGCTTTTCCTTTAAATCAGCGTCATTTTTATGGCTGCATTTTCAAAAGCAACCAGGAGGTGGCATTGTTTCCATAGTAAATCACGGTAGTCGTGCATGTCCCAAGTGTCAGGGGGCCAGCTCTGGCATGCTGGGTCTAGTACAGGGGTCAGCAACCTTGGGTCTCTGATTTTTTGGGAACTACATCTCCCCAGATGCTCAGCCACCCATTAGGCTGACTGAGCCAAATGGGAAATGTAGTTCCCAAAACATCAGGGAGCCAAGGTTGCCAACCCCTGGTCTAGTGGAAGATCGCCGAGGGAGCCGGGAGAGAAGTTGAGTTTTAAATCCAAGCTAAGAAAGGGTGAGGTGGTGGAAGGGCTGGCAGTCTAGACTGCTTAATAATTTATTTATTTGTAAAGTATTTTACCAGGAAGGATACGTTGAGATTTCTCTCTTTTTCAGGTATGTCCTGGGTTCAAGAACATTGAAATTTTACAGTCGTTACAGAAATACAAAGTAATAAATGCAAGATATTAAAAAACCCCACAAATATACAGATTAACAGAAAATAAATATGTAGGAAATAGTCATTATGTTACATGTTTACAGGTGCATTCTGTATATAGTCATTATGTTACATGTTTACAGGTGCATTCTGTATATAGTCATTATGTTACATGTTTACAGGTGCATTCCGTATTGAGGTATGTTAATAGTCAGCTCTTGAGTGACTTAAGACTGAGGGAAGATTTGATGGCATCTGGGAGGCTATTTCATAACTGTGGTGCTCTGTAAGAAAATGAGGACCGAGCCACTGTGTTTTTATATTGTGGTATTGCAAGTAAGGTGCAGGTCCTGGATCAGAGGTTATAGGATGAGGGAAGTGCTGGGGGAAGCAGTCTATTCAGGTAGGATGGCAGCTTCCCAGCAAAGCTCTTAAACACCAGGTTGGAGAGGTGAAGGGTGCGTCTAGATTCCAGCAACGGTCAGTTTAGCTCTTTTATCATGTCACAGTGGTGGGTCATGTAGTTACATTGTAGCACAAAGTGGTGTGTGTGCAGCATAGGGCCAAACATATGTTGGCCCCCCTTACATTTACTGAATTCAGATCCATTGCTAACAGGTGCATAAAATCCAGCATGTCACCATGAAGTCACCATACACAAACATTGGCAGCACAACGGGTTGTACTAAACAGCTCAGTGATGTTTTACAGGCTCTGTCGTGGGATGTCACCTTTGCTCCTTGTCAGAATTGTGAAACCGCTGCAGCACTAGATCGACGTAGGTCGCTGTGCCATTATCTAGAAGCAACAGCATTTCAGTTACGTTGTGGTAGACCACATAAACTCACAAAGCAGCGGCTTGGACTGCTGAAGGCTGGATAAACCAACTACCATCTGGTGGGTGCATTTCATTACCAGGAGACAATCTGGCTCAGAAATAGCATAAGCACATCAACTGTGTTGATGTGCTTATGCTACTTCATGAACCTGGCTTTGATGACCGTACACAAGTTTCAGATCAACATGTGTAATATTTAACATCGGCTGGAGAGTGACCTACCTCGACCTATTAGAATCTGCCCTACTCATCGGTAAAAAAAAAAGAAAAAAATCGGTAAAAAATCCATCAAAACCCATATTTTTTTTCAGTCTAGCAAATCATATTCCTGACTAATCCTTAATTCTTCGTTGCAAAGAATGGGAAAGTGTTGGTGCTTTATAAATGACACTAATAATTATAACGTACGTCACCACTGGTCGCTGGAGCAGAAGAAATGCATTCTCTGGAGTGCGGAATCACACCCCACTACCTGGCACTCTGATGGAAAAGAAATGGGTGGCAAACAGGTTAAATAACAAACAAGGTGGTGTATTGGCGCAGATTATGTATACGAACAGTCACTTGTGCAGCAGCAGGGACACAAACACACGCTCCCAAGTGTGGATAATCAATATTGTAGGTTGTATAGAGTCTTCGCGCTTGCAAAAAATGTCCAGAAGATGAGTTGCAATTCAAGTAATCTAGAAAATATAATATAGGACACTCATTGCGCAGTATATCCTTATCACAATTTCCATAGAAAAACGCTCAGTAATCAACGCACTTTTTAAAGAGCCACATAAAGCTGGCTCTAAGGCTAGGGTCAGACGAAAGCATTTTTCCCCGCCAACGTGAAAAAGTGCGTCCGAACGCATTGACGTATTTTTTCACGGAATGTGCAAAAACGGTCAGACGACGCGCATTTTCGGGCGTGATTTTGTACGGATCGTCAATAAAACTCTTTTTGCGTCTGGACGTTATGTAGGCTGGACATTAGCAGCGTCTGACATCTCCTAATCACGCACACACGCCGCTATGCCACAGCTGCGCACTCAGTACGTCAGTACTAGCGGTTCAGCTTTCTCAGAAAAATGCGTTCAAATTCCACTTGCATTGCACGGCCGGACTTTTGTGCGGTCGTACATCGTATATTGGCCGTCATTGCCCGTCATCTGCTGCTAGTGCGGCCGTAATTATGTGCTACAGAACGCACGTTAAAAGTGCGCTGGTCTGACCCCAGCCTAAACTGTAAAAGCATATGGTTTTGTGGATGATAATCTCACCAGCACATCCCAAGCACGTCAATTTCCAATGGTAAACCGGTCCATATGTTGGAGTATTGGATATCCCAGAATACACCACGAGTCAGACGTCAAATAAAATTTAACCCTTTCACTGCTGAGGACGTGTGGGAAACATCCTCATTGACTCCTAAGGAAAGATGGGGTGGAGATAGGGGGTTAGTTTGAACCCCGATATCTCCTGACTGTTGGCACCTAGCAGGGTCATGTTTGGTATCATTAGAAAGGCCTTTTCAATGATACCAAACATAACCATGTTTAAAATAAGGAAAAAAATAATAAAAGTAATAATAAAAAAAAGAAAAATGTGTTTTTTTAAGACGTGAAATGGCTCAGCAGTGAGTTAAAATGATTTAATAGTTTGGCACTAATGCGTTTCGACCCAATTGGTCTTTGTCAAAGTGCACATAATACATAGATACAATACATAACGTTCATTTATATTCCAAAAAAATGGAAATAGTAGGCGGCATCACGCCATAATCTCACTCCTCCGGCGTTTTTCAGCACGCCCCACTTCCGGTCTTTCCGGATCCTGGTGATGACGAGTTTCCAGCACTTAGACGAATGCGCAATACTTTCGTCCAGTATACCCAAACTTCTGCCAGTCCGAACCAGTGGACGCCATTTTGAAAAAGGGAAAAGACTCTCAGATGCATCGTACCTTATTGGGGTCTCCATTTCGCTGGATGCTGGTGTGACATATACCAGCACGATGTTAAACAATGATAGCAACCCTCATTACATCCAGAAATATTCCCCCTAGCCAAAAAACAGTATGCAATACTTCACACCATAATTGTGTGTGTTACATAAAATATCCATGATATCGACTTTACAAAAAACAGGATAAAAATACATATAAACCTCAAAAATTATAACAGAGTATTAATCTCCACATCGATATTTAAACCATCAGGTGTTAAACATCCTACGTCAAATATCCATTTGGATTCCAATCGGTTCAAATTTCTCTCTATATCTCCCCCTCTCCAATGCTTATTAACTTGTTGGATGCCAGCAAAACTAAGATCTTTAGGATTTCCATCGTGGTATTTAGCAAAGTGTGCTGATGCACTATCAGGGTTATCCAAAGAGATTCGAAAAGTCACCACACGTTCGGTGACTTTTCGTTCTCTTCAATTCGGTTCCTTTTGCCGATCCCATTTCGGTGACCCTGCGGTGTATTCAGCAAGCACCACAGGGTCCCTGAATTGCAGGGAAAAGTTGCCGTAAACCCACCCAAAACTAACCGCAAAAACCTGCCGAATGCATGCCGAAAACAAGCAACAACATCTGGATTAACCTTCGAAAAACCCGAGCAGGAGCCGGTCACACGCAGCGAAGCAGCCGAACAGGAGCTGAATCACACAGAGCCGAAGCAGCGAGACGCAGAGGAGGCAGTGAATAAATTAGCAAAACCGTTTGTATGAATCTGTGAAAATGAAACGCTGTTTGCAAAGAAACTACTGAGCAAAAATGTCTGAAATTTACATATGAGGTCCAGGGAATGATAATAAAGAGGGCTGGTACAGAAAAAAGAAGTAAACTTAACAAAAAAATCAAAAAAAAAATCTGACTTTTAAAAAAAAAAAAAAATTCAGAAAAATGCTTAAAGTATCCTAAAAAATCTATAAATAAAGAGACTGTATCAATACGTGTGGAACCAGGAAGGAGAGTGTTTGTAACCCGGGGGAAGGATATATGTGTTACACTGCAGCTCAGCAGGATATAGGAGAGGAGTCACATGGACACGGACTAGTTAGCAGAACTGTAGATTAGAACCTGTTATAAGATGATCTCTTAATAAATATATAAAACCCTGCAGCTGGAGTCAGAGACAATATTTACAGAATCAGTCTCATTTATACATGGTGGCAGCGGATCTAATTTGAAAACTACTCCAAAAGCAGATATGGAAGGTTTAAAAGCACCCAGTCTCCTGGATTTTCAGGCAAGAAATCTGTCTCAGGCATGGAAGAGATGGAAAGAAGAAATGCTTCTATACACAGACCTGGTCCTGGTTGATAAACCAGAAGAGATGAAGGTAAAGCTGTTCCTGTACTTGATTGGGGATAAAGGCAGAGAGGTTAAAGACACCCTTCTCCCAGGAGTGGCAGCTCCCTCACTGACTGTCCTAATGAAAGCATTTGATGATTATTGTGAGCCAAAACAAAATGAGACTGTGGAAAGATATAATTTTTTTTCACGGAGTCAGAGGGAAGAAGAAGGCATAGACGCATATGTCACAGAGCTGCGTACACTGGCAGCCACCTGCAATTTTGGTAATATCAGAGACTCTTTAATAAGGGACAGAATTATATGTGGCACAAGAGATTCTAACCTCAGGGAACGTTTACTGAGAGAAGTGGACTTAACACTTGATAAATGTCTACAAATCGGCAGAGCTGCTGAACTGTCTACAGAGAGGGTGAAGCTCTTGGAGAGGTCCAGCACCGGTGCAGTGTCAGTCCATGGAATGGAAACAAGCTACACTCTTAGGAAGAGTCCGAGCAGAATGGCAGAGACTCCACATAAGATAATACAGTGCATATATTGTGGTAAGCGTCACGAGAAACTGAAAGAGAAATGCCCAGCATTTGGAAAGCAATGTAAGGGGTGCGGTAAGGCCAATCATTTCATTAACCAGTGCCGTGCCAGTCTGCACCAACAAAGGAAGCCGGCAGTACAAGCTGTATATAAGGAAACAGCGGATTCAGAGGAATACGAAGACATTCTGGGTCTGACTTTGGAACCAGCTTTTCAGATTTGTGCACTGAAGAAATCTACGAGCAAATTTTCATCAGCTTTGTTTGCTACCATGCTCATCGACCAGCAAGCTGTGAGATTCCAAATGGATTGTGGGGCGGACTGCAATGTCCTACCAGCAAGGATGGTGAAAGACCAATCTAAAATTCTACCCTGTGATAAGATACTAAGGATGTACAATAAGAGTACACTGACACCAGTAGGGATATGTAAGCTCAAAATAAGGAACCCATGCAATCAAAAGTTATATCAGGCTGAATTTGTTGTCATTGACTCAGAGCTGTGTCATCCTATACTAGGAAGTAGAGCTATCCAAGCCATGGATCTGATCTCGGTGCAGCACCAAAATATCCTAACTGTGGAACAAGACAGCAAACAGTCAGATAGCGCTATGTGGGGCTGGTCAACCATCAACAAGGAGTATGCTGATATTTTTCAAGGAGTGGGCTATCTAGAGGGAAAATTGAAATTGGAAGTGGATGCTCTTGTACAGCCTGTTAGACTTCCAAAACGAAAAGTTCCTGTATCATTACTCAAACCCCTTCAAGAGGAGCTCGCCAGTTTAGAAAAACAGGGGATTATCACCCCTGTAGAGAGAAGCACAGACTGGATTAGTAGTATGGTGATAGTGAAGAAACCATCAGGGAAGTTAAGGATTTGCATTGACCCTAAGCCTCTAAATAAAGCTTTGAAAAGGAGCCACTATCCTTTGCCTACACTTGATGACATACTTCCTGATCTAGCAAGGGCAAGAATTTTTTCAGTGTGTGATGTAAAGAGTGGATTTTGGCATATCGAATTAGAGGAAGACTCCAGCTACTTAACCACTTTTTCTACTCCTTTTGGCCGATACCGGTGGGTTAGGATGCCTATGGGTATTAGTCCTGCCCCAGAGGTTTTTCAGAGAAAACTAAATCATGCACTGGAAGGGCTACCAGGTATCAGGGTTATTGCAGATGATATCCTGATTGTAGGAGAAGGAGAAACTGATGTGGAAGCCATTAAAGATCACGATCAGAAGCTGAGGAAGTTACTAGATCGTTGCAGAGAACTACAGCTCAAACTAAATCCAGAGAAATTCCAGTTAAGAAAAACTGAAGTACCTTATATTGGTCACTTATTGTCAGCCCAGGGACTTCAAGCAGACCCCAGCAAAGTAAAAGCCATTACTGAAATGCCCAGACCCACAGACGTTAAAGGAGTACAGAGATTTTTGGGGATGGTGAACTATCTTTCAAGGTTTTGTGAGAACATATCAGATGCAGGTGAACCTCTGCGCCAACTAACCCAGAAGGATGCAGTGTGGGAGTGGACTGAAGTGCAGGACGGGGCATTTCAGCAGATCAAATCAAAAATCAGTTGTGCGCCAGTACTCAAGTATTATAACCCAGAAGAACCATTGGAACTACAATGCGATGCGTCAGAGAGAGGTCTGGGAGCAGCACTGATGCAGAGTAAGCAACCGTTAGCTTTTGCAAGCAGAGCATTGACGGAGACAGAGCAAGGTTATGCCCAGATTGAGAAGGAGTTGTTAGCAGTCCTCTTTGGCATGGAAAAATTTCATCAATTCACATTTGGACAAACAGTAGCTGTACAGTCCGACCATAAGCCCCTTGAAAGCATTATGAAGAAACCTTTACTTAAAGCACCCCGACGTCTTCAGCGTATGATGTTACGTCTTCAAATGTACGATGCATGTATCAGATACTGCCCAGGAAAGTCTCTTGCAGTGGCAGACACATTGAGTAGGGCTTATCTGGACGAGGGTTCCGTGGAGGGCTCAGTGGAGCACCAGATTGAAACGGTAAACATGCTCCAATATCTACCCATCTCAAACAGGAGACTTGACGCTATACAAAAAAGCACCGATAAAGACAAGACTTTACAAGCAGTGAAGCACATTGTTTTGAGGGGATGGCCTCATGCAAAGGAACTGGTACCTCTAGAGGCTTCACCATTTTACCACATACGTGATGAACTGAGTGTACAGGATGGTGTACTATTCAAAGGCGAGCGAGTTGTTATACCATCTGAACTTCGATCTGATATTATGTCTCGGATCCATTCTTCACATTTCGGCGTGGAAGGATGTCTACGTAGAGCCAGGGAATCTGTTTACTGGCCAGGAATGAATGCGCAGTTGAAAGAGTACATTGACCAATGTGACATATGCCGGTCATTTGATACTAAACAACAAAAGGAGACCTTGATGCCTCATGAGATCCCAACTAGACCATGGGAAAAGATCGGTACTGATTTGTTCACATTCCACGGACACGAGTATTTAATAACGGTGGACTATGACTCTAACTTCTGGGAGATAGACCAGATTCAGGATACAAGATCAACAACAGTGATAAGAAAATTGAAGGCTCATTTTGCCAGATATGGAATCCCAGACACTGTATGTTCAGATAATGGACCCCAGTTTATTTCGATGGAGTTTAAAGAATTCAGTGTGAATTGGGACTTTGACCACATTACCTCATCACCAGGATACCCCCAAAGCAATGGGAAGGTAGAGTCGGCAGTAAAAACGGCCAAGAGACTCCTGCAAAAGGCTGTGTCCTCTGGTAATGATCCCTACCTAGCATTATTGGATCATCGCAACACACCAACGCAAGGTCTGGAGTGCAGTCCTGCTCAAAGACTGATGGGTCGAAGGACCAAATCGTTACTTCCCATGAGAGGAAGTCTGTTAATGAAGGATCACGGGATGAATGACAGGCACCAAATTCTATGCACAAAACAACGTGCATTGCAAGCCGCTCAATATAATAGGGGAGCCAAAGACCTGCGGCCTCTAAATGTTGGCGAACAGGTGTGGGTACAACCACCAATTAACCAGGGAAAAGAGTGGCGGAAAGCTTGCCTAAGAGCCCCTGCTGGAATCAGGTCCTATGAAGTTGTAACAGAGTCAGGACAAGTTCTGAGAAGAAATAGGAGGCACCTGAGAGGCACTGGACGATACAGGCCTCAAATAAGGACCCAAAGTAGCAATCAAGAGGAATATGACACGGACGAGACAAACCAGCCATCAATAGCAAATACCCCAGAAGAAGATCAGGAAGAACCACACTGTGAAATATCAAACACAGAAAGACTGGGGGATGACACCAATGTTCTACGAGAACAACCACAAGGATACAGAAACACCCAGACTAGAAGCGGGAGATCCATCCTAAAACCAGCATATCTAAATGATTATGTGGACTAACATGTGACCCACTACAAGAATCCGTTTCACGATCCATCTACCTCCTAGACTTGAGCTAAAGGAAACAACTTCCATTTTCCCAAAAAGGGAAAGATGTATCAATATGTGTGGAACCAGGAAGGAGAGTGTTTGTAACCCGGGGGAAGGATATATGTGTTACACTGCAGCTCAGCAGGATATAGGAGAGGAGTCACATGGACACGGACTAGTTAGCAGAACTGTAGATTAGAACCTGTTATAAGATGATCTCTTAATAAATATATAAAACCCTGCAGCTGGAGTCAGAGACAATATTTACAGAATCAGTCTCATTTATACAGAGACTTTTTGCTGCAGAATTTTACAATGAATGGTTTATTAGATATTGAATTAAATCGGGAATATTTTTAACATTGAAGTCTAAGAAAATTGCGCCCGGGGCCACCGCCCCCGAGGCCCCCCCCCCACGCTACGCCACTGTACATACCCCACATCTGTGGAAGCCTTTCTTCGTAAATTTAGAAAGGAAAGTTTCCTTAACTTCTTTTTTGTCCAAAACGCTCTTAGTCAGTACCATTTTTTAATTCTTCGTCCCTCTATAGATAACCCTAGGTTTATCTCCAATATATTCAACGATATCTTTATTCTGTTGTAATATTCTCCAATTTTTCTTAAGAATCTTTTGCATAATGTTGTGGTTCATGGAGTAATTCATGATAAAGGGTACTTGAGTGCCAAATATATTCTTATCCCTAGTTTTATTATTATAGGTAAGTAATTTTGCCCTATCCATCTCTCTGATCTTATCATAGTCTTTGTCTATCTCATTCTCGTCATAGCCCTTTTGGACAAATTGTCCTCTTAAAAAGTCTGCTTGTTCCTCAAAGTCCCCTAATTTTGAACAGTTACGTCTAACTCTCAGTATTTGACCTGAGGCTTCAATCAGAAACCTTGGGGCCCCCTTCCCTCAGCGTGGTGTTTCCTGGTGGGAGAGTGTTTGATCTGCACCTCTACCTGGTGCAACCATACTAATAGTTCCCTCAGTGATTAGCCAGAGTGCTTTTACCAGTCCCAAATGCCCTGGCCCACTGGGAAATTCCCTGGTATCCCGATAGGTCAGTTCAGTTTTGCATGGAAGGGCCCTAACATCTGAGACACATCGACAGGTGACACAGTGTTTGGTAAGGACCGGAGCCCTCTTAAGCCACTGGGCCCCTGAACATACCATGGGCTG
Source organism: Leptobrachium leishanense (assembly GCA_009667805.1). Taxonomy (NCBI): domain Eukaryota; kingdom Metazoa; phylum Chordata; class Amphibia; order Anura; family Megophryidae; genus Leptobrachium; species Leptobrachium leishanense. The sequence continues at coordinate 29,515,945 of CM019071.1, read as the reverse complement.
TCACATTCTTTCTTGTCACAATATAGTGTGTTATATACATACACATGGAAAAGATGGGAATGGGACTAAAGTGCTGTGTTCTTTTAATTTACATTTACTCCAGTAACATGGACTCGTGTTTTTTGAACAAAACAAAAAAAACCATGATCTGATCTATAAATATGCATTCTTTCACCATTGCCATGCCGACTTCCTGATTTGCTTGCAGTAGCGTAAAGAACATGGGCAATAAGATATTTTCCAGCCATCTCGAAGACTTGACTCAGTTATTATGGAGGATTGTAGAAATTAGTCAGTAAGCCGGCCTGAGTTCTTGGGAAGGGACCCACTAGGGGTTTGTGGGCCACAACCTCAAAGCACCATTCTCCTTCTGATTAAAAGCAGTCCTCCGCAGCGAAGTGGCCATGCGGCAGGATGCGCTGAGTGCGTCCATCACATGGAAGGGGTTAATTGATAACCTGTGTTTAGCAGATTTTGCACAAAATGCTAACTTTTCATTACAAATAGCAAGCTGTAATCAGAGACGCAGTCAGTTTTTATGCTACTCCTCATAAGCCAGTTAAGGGACATCTAAAATGTCAATGTAGGTGGTGAAATAGGACCTCTTCTTCTGAAATTAGGGTGTGCCTGACCACACAGGGCATACCCCCCTGCACACACCTATGGTTGTAACTATGCCGAACTTCAGTTATTCAGAGAAGCAAAATTTAACAACGGCAGGTGGAGTTCTTGCAAGCAACGCAGACTTGCCTACTGATAGGATCCGTACATGCAACAACCAGTTTTTCCTCAGACCTCGCAATCACCCGGTTTTCGGGAGACCTGAGGGAAAAAGCACCGCAAGTCCCTGTTCAATGGAGCTTGCGGTAGTTAAACAGTTAAATCAGGGCTTTTCCACCCATAGACAAGCGCAGCAAGCTGTACTTGTCCATGAGTAGCCCTGACTGGCTCTTGGGCAGAGCAGCTGGCCACCCTGCTCTGCAAGTGCCGACGTGACACGCCCCTTTTAGGGCTATGGTGGCGGTGAAGTGAATCGCGTATGGCCTCGCACCCTTATTGCCATGCCTCCATTTCACCCTATCTCAGACTTGCCAAAGTTAGCAGATCTGTTGCATCAGGCGTCGCTGAACATGGTACCGTCGTTATTCTTCCGTAAAATAAGTAAACTGTGGCCATTCTTCGTTCAGTGTTTGTTACACCGTTGGTTTGCAAACCCGATGAATTTACTTCAGCAATTTTCAAGGGGCAATCTCTACTGAAAACTATGGTAAAAACAACAGCAGGCAACATCAGCGATATAACCTAGGAAGAAACCATGGTGAAAACTCCACTGAAGAGTACACTGAGAACTACGCCATTAACTTCAGCAGAAAATACAGAAGAAAGAAACTGCGGAAAACTATGAAGAATTATGGTGGGAGGTCTACAGAGCTTAATTTGAGGCGGATCCTTGGGGACCAGGATCTGGGACGTCTCCGTGTTTGAAAGTGATCTATTTGGGAGGATCCTCTACCGCACGTAATATACAGGGTTATTCAAAGAGCTCCGAATTGCTTGAGAAAGGTAACCGAAAGCTGAAAATCAGCGTTCGGTTACCTTTCTTGGCCATTCGGCTATCCAGAGAGCAGGCAATTCGCCAAATCCTGGCGAATTGCCTGCACATACAGTGCCTGTTCGGTGCCTGTTCGAGGGCAGTGAAAACCCCATGAAAAAGCACTGCTTCGGCTATTCAGAGAACACAAACCAGCAGTGAAAGGTTCCCCTAATGCCCTGCCATTCGGTGGTTTAATTCGGCAAGTTTATTCAGGAGAATCCCATAGACTTCAATGTTAAAAATATTCCCGTTTTAATTCAATATCTAATAAACCGTTCATTATAAAATTCTGCAGTAAAGAGTCCCTTTATTCATAGATTTTTTAGGATATTTTAAGCATTTTTCTGAATTGTTTTTTTTTTTTAAAAGTCCGATTTTTTAAAATTTATTTTTAAAGTTTTCTTCTTTTTTCTGTAACAGCCCTCTTTATTATCATTCCCTGGACCTCATATGTAAATTTCAGACATTTTCGCTCAGTAGTTTCTTTGCAAACAGCGTTTCACTTTTCAATCATTCATACAAACTGTTTTCCTAATTTATTCACTGCCTCTTCTGGGTGTCGGAGGCTGCGATCGGCTCCTGTTCGGGTTTGTCTGTGGTTTTCGGTAGGTTAATCCAGATGTTTTTGCAGGTTTTCGGCGTGCATTCGCTGGGTTTTGCGGTTAGTTTTCGGCAGGTTTAGGGCAGCTTTTCCCTGCACTTCGACAGCCCTGTGGTGTTTGCTGAATACACCGCAGGGTCACCGAAATGGGATCGGCAAAATGAACCGAATTGAAGAGAACGAAAAGTCACCGAATGTGCGGTGACTTTTCGAATCTCTTTGAATAACCCTGATAAAACCAAAAATATATAAATTTTTAATTATTGCCATATCATGCAGCTTATTATTAAGTGGGCATTGGAGTAGATAGCACGTTGCCTTCAGGACCATGTGCTGCATACGTTCCATGACTCCAGCCGGCCTCGTCACCCCTTTCGATCTCATATGCACTCATTCCGACACCTCAGATCCCTAAATTCACTTTAGCTGATCCATTGTAGTTCCCTGGTGTTCACAAAACGAAATCCACCAGTCAATGTTACGTAAATAACACCTCATGTGTTTTTTGCAGGACGCTCATCATTTCTGCATATTGTTGGCCAGAGAGTGAATATGCTGCTGGGCAGTATAAGGAAATCATATGCTCTCTGTGGGAAATTAATTTACCATGGATGTGTATTTGGCATCTTGGCCGTAATTTGTTTATTTCATGCTGGGAATGCATGAAATTAACATACGGCCAGGCAACACTGTGACATCATGTCTGTCAGTTTAGTGTCCAAGCATCTCATTTAAATATGTCCCTCTCCCAAAATTACAGAGGTCCACACAGAAATTAGTGATGAGCCGAACACCCTCGTGTTCGGTTCGCATTCGAACTCGAACAATTTCAAAAGTTCGAGTCCGGAAGCGAACACGATCCGAACTCAATGCAAGTCAATGGGACTCGAACGTTCGATTTTTAGAGTGCCCTTCAAGAGAGCACATATGCAAGATATTTGCCGTAAAAGGTGTATGGGGGTCCGGGTAGTGCCCTGGGGGACAGGAAAGAAGGAAAAAAGTTTAAAAAAATACGTTTTTAAAGGAACAGTGATTTTTCCATGAAATAAAGGTTAAGAATAAAAATGAAAAATTCCTTCAAATATCGTGCCTAGGAGGTCCCCATAACCTGCCCATGAAGTGGCGGATTTGTAGGATGTATAGAAACATTTAAAAATGAGCATTAACATTTGCGGCTGTGTTCACCGCATATTTGTAGCGATTCCCCAGTACAGACCTGGTAGGATCCCTGGTAACAGACCTCTAACCCTCCGGTCCTTAGGATGGTCGGGACTTAGGCTAGGGTCAGACGAGCGTGATTTCTATGGACTGTACGTCCGTGCACACGGACGTACGTCAGTACGGAAGACACAGTAGTGGCCACACAGTCCGTTTATTCACTGACGTATATTTTGACGGATGTAGGAGAGAAAATAAAATAAAAAGCAAAACCATTTTGTCCCTGAAAAATACTGGACGTATAAATGCAGTCCGTCTGACCACGTTCCATCACTCACACACAAAGCTATGCGGACATTGCAGACGCAGCGCACTTTGTGCGGCCGTTCTAGGAGTTGTACGTTCTTGCCTGCCTTGCGTCCGTGGGCCGCGGCCATTGTGCGTCCGCAGTTCAGTGCGGACGTACTTCGTGTGTCGGGCTCTGATGGGCTTTCTGTCATGCTATCACGGACGTACTTTTAGGCGCAATCACGGACGTGAACACTACGCTCGTCTGACCCCAGCCTTAGTCTGGACCATTAAACCTAACCTCTAGCAGCCACACAGGCCAGGGAGACAGCCAGTGGCGACTCTAGGAACAATATTTAGGGGGGGCACAGAAGATACCGCAGTCAAAACTGGGGGGGCACCAATAATTTTCACCACTAAATCATATCACTGAATAAAACTAAGGGCCCAATCACCTGTGTGAGCTAAAACACCATAGCTAAAGGAAACATTTAGCGCGAGTTGCTAAAACATAGTGCCTGACGTCCCACGAACAGATCACCTTGTCTGCAGTAGTCCATGAACAAGGTCGTTTAGCACACGCTAGGAAAACTCTAAGGCTAGGGTCAGACTAGCGCAGTTTTAACGTGCGTTTAGCCGCACGAAATCACGGCCGTACTAGCAGCAAATGACGTCCAATGCCGGGGAACATACGACGAACGGCCGCACGAAAGTTCGTCCGCGCAACGCAAGTGGCCAACGAACGCATTTTTTTGAGAACGTCAAACCGCTACTACTGACGTACAGAGTGCGCTGCGTCCACATAGCGGCGTGTGTGCGTGATTAGGAGACGTCAGACGCTGCTAATGTCCGGCTAACATAACGTCCAGACACAAAAAGTGTTTTATTGACGATCCGTACAAAATCACGGACGAAAAGGCGCATCGTATGACCGCTATCGCGTATTCCGGGAAAAAATACGTACGTTCGTTCGACCGCACTTTTTCACGGACAACGTGAAAAATGCGTTCGTCTGACCCTAGCCTAAGACCCGGGCTGAGACCCAGCGCTAATGCGGTTGTGTACAGGATAGAACGTTTTTTTTTCCAGTGCCGGGCCATACCTATCCCCCGCCCTCACAAGCTTGAATATGAACACATCCAGTGAATAACCTCACACCCCTGCATTATTAAAATCATCCAAAGTGGCCGTATCATCCATGGTTTGATGCACACATATATTAAGGCTGATGGGCATTGCATGATAAATGTCACCCAACACCATGTAGAATCATTACACTGCATTTAATAGATCCAAAAGGAAGGCCAGGTGAGCGACAAAAATTTCCCCGCTGCAGCATATAAATAATACATGTTTCAGGGCAAGACTTATTCACATGTCCCTTTAAACATGGTCCACACAGTCACCCTAATAATCAACCGCTTCCATATTATGAATAACCCCCAGCATAAAATGTTTAAAATTAGGCAATATATTAGAATTAGGATATATGTGGATAAAGGATACTTTTATAATAGAGCCGACTGCAACAGCAACGACAATGCGGACCAGATCCATTGCTATAGTGTATGGGGCCAAGAGAACACCTGTGCTGCATTCCTTTCAATTGCCTGTTAATTTTGGGCGAAGATCTGTTTTTTTTGGAGTTAGCACCAGGGTTAAGCAGTAGGTAAAATGGTGCAATTAGCGCCCCTCAAAAAATTAGCGCTGGCACCAACTGATCACCAGCTGTAAAAGCGCTAGAGATCTCTAGCGCTCCCCATGTTAAGTAAAGGACGCGGAAAGTACAGTAAGCTTGAGCTACAAATCGCTAATAGCGCCGCTAAGTGATTTTTCCCGTTTGTAGCGAGAGGCAAAAGATCTGTTGGTCAGGCGCTAGACTCGATTAACCTGGCGCTAACGCAAAACCATGCCGACGCAAGGGTTAACTCACACCAGGTAATAGTGCCCTAAATAAGTATATATAAATAAGATTCCAAAAGCCCAGAGTAATGTGATGTAATGATGCCTTTTTATTGTACGAACATGATACTTTATTTGCCGCAGTTCGGCAGTTTTCGCTGAATGTCTGATTGCTCCTTCAGCGACTCCACTTTTAGCAAATTACAGTGACCATTCGCTAAATAGGGAATTCACTTAATTTTCGGCGAAATAAATTCCCCGAAATGTGACAAAAAGCAGAGGATCTACAGATCATTAGACCCTTTAGATTCTAACTTCCATAATAACCCCTGAAATGCCATAAACCCAGGGAAATACAATAAAAATAATAAACAATGTGGCATTTAGCCTACTCATTAACCCCTAAAATGCCATTGATCAAGGTAAAACATGAAATGAATACACTGTGAGGCATATAGCTAACACATTAACCCCTAAAATGCCATTAATCAAGGAAAAAATAAAATGTATAATGTGAGGGATGAAGCCTACCCATTAACCCTTAATATACAACTAAACCAAGGCAAAAACTAATGTAATACACAATGTAATGTATAGTCTGAACATTAACCACTTCACTGCTGAGACATTTCAACCCTGTGAAAATGCTTCAGTTTAAGTGCCTGTTATTATTTAATGTTTTTGACTTTTATTTCAAACGGAATATGGTCATGTTGGGTATCATTGGAAAGGCCAGAATCTGCTCTTTCCAATGACACCTAGATCGTCCATATACGATGCACAGGGACGGAGATACACTGGTCCGAAGAAGTGTGGTAAGCTGGAAGCTGATTTTTGGTGGGGGGGCACATGGGGGGGCAAGGAATAACCTAGGGGGGGCAATTGCCCCCCCTTGCCCCCCTGTAGAGTCGCCTATGGAGACAGCACCAACAATATACACCAAAGACTGAGATCAATATACTGTATGTTTGTTCTGCGCTATGGTATATGGCAGGATGGAAGCGCACCAGCAGTAACAAGCAGCAGATATACCAGACAGGGGCACAGATCGAGAGTAGTCGTTATAACAAAACCGGATCAGCAAGTTTAGGCACTTGTACTGCGCTACTGTATATGGTGAGAATCGGCGCACACCAGTAGCAACAGGCAGGGAGTACACAGAGAGAATAGTCAAATGGCAGGCAAAGCCGGCAACAGATCGGATCCTCAGAACAAGCAGGGTAAGTAACAAGTATACAAACTGATTCGGTAAGCTAGCGATGTGGGAATGAAACTCCACGGCAAGGCGAGCTGTAAGCACGTGCTCCTGATTTAAAGGTCCCGGTGGCTCCCTGTCATCACGCCGCACCCTGCCCCCTGATCACTCACAGCTGCGCCGGGTGCCACCGGAGCTCCTGGCATTCGGCCAGCTGGCGGCACCATGCATCCGGGGGCCCCCCGATCGCCACCTGGGGCCCTGGCTGTCACAAACAATATTACAATCCAAACGCAAACAGGTTAAGTAACCAAATTTGTAAGAAGAAGAATTAATGCAGCATATGAATCCGCGCACTGCCACGCTGCACCTCTACAGTCTGACGCTAGCTTTAACCGGCACGCTGTGTGCAGCTTCTGAGAAGATACGCTATTAGTGTAGCAGGGAAGCCGGCTGCGCATTTTGCATCGCTCCCTCTACACTAATAGCGTATCTTCTCAGAAGCTGCACACAGTGTGCCGGTGTATACATCGTCTAACAGCGTGGGAGACGGGAGGCTGCGCTTGTTGATGGATCCAGGAATCGGGTGAGTAATAGAAAAAAAAAAAAGTTTTATTTTATGTTCCTTGGGACATTTAAAAATGTCCTCGGATTTTATTTTTTTTAGAAATGTGTCGCCTTACCTTAGCCTGGTGGTCAGTCAGTGGAGGCTCCCTGGATCCTGGTTGTGTGGGGGGGGGTCTGCTGTGGCCGCAGGTGCAGTGGCTCCCTCCCTACACCACCTCTCTCTGCCACATGCACCCGGCCGGCCTGCCCGCACAGTCGCAGCTCTGTCATCCAGCGGCCGCATGCTCCTCAAGGGATCCTTGGGAGGCCCCGGCGGGCTGCCCTCTACAGTGGCTGATTAGAGGGCCTCGTCTGCCTGATGTTTTAGCAACAAGAATGTTTTATCCCATAGGCTTCAATGTTAAAAATATTTCCATTTTAATTCAATATCTAATAAACCGTTGCTTATAATATTCTGCAGTAAAGAGTCTCTTTATTTTTAGATTTTTTTATGATTTTTAAGCATTTTTTTTAAAAAAAAATCTAATTTCTTTTCCCAAACTTTTTGCAAACGGCCTGAAAAGTTCGAAGTTCGCCGAATGGGCAATGTTCTAATCGAATTCATGTTCGGATCGAACTGCCAGCTCATCCCTACACAGGATAGGGTCCGTCTTTTACACCAGAAAGTGATATTTCAGTGGACTCCGCAGATTCAAAATATATCATAACTATCAGGGTTATTCAAAGAGATCCGAATTGCTTGAGAAAGGTAACCGAATGCTGAAAATCAGCATTCGGTTACCTTTCTTGGCCATTCGGCTATCCAGAGAACAGGCAATACGCCAAATCCTGGCGAATTGCCTGCACATACGGTGCCTGTTCGGTGCCTGTTCGAGGGCAGTGAAATCCCCATAAAAAAGCACTGCTTCGGCTATTCAGAGAACACAAACCAGCAGTGAAAGGTTCCCTAAATGCCCTGCCATTCGGTGGTTTAATTCGGCAAGTTTATTCAGGAGAATCCCATAGGCTTCAATGATAAAAATATTCCCGTTTTAACTCAATATCTAATAAACCGTTCATTATAAAATTCTGCAGTAAAGAGTCTCTTTATTTATAGATTTTTTAGGATATTTTAAGCATTTTTCTGAATTATTTTTTTTAACCCTTTCGCTGCGGAGGACGCACTCAGCGTGTCCACCCGCAGGTAGGGTTCCATGCGGAGGACACAGGTAGGGTTCCATGCGGATTCCGGCCGATCGCTGTGCCCCCCGGTGTGGGTTGACATCCTCGATGTCAGCCCAGCACCCGGAACCGCCGCCGGCACAATTAGATGTCAACGCGGCGGCGCGATGACATCTAATTCAGGCGCCCCCCCCCGCGTGTGCGGAGGAGGCGCCTGAAAGGGAGGGGCTTCGGACCTCTCTCCCTCTCGATCGCCGGGGTGCAGAGGGTTAATCCAGGCACCGTTTGGAAGGGCACAGCCTGCCCTTCCTAACAGTACCTGGCATTAACCCCATGGGGGCCGGATCACGAATCGGCGCTGAAAAGCGCCGGGTCGTGATCCTTTCCCGGAGCTGGCCGACATCTTGGATGTCGGCCAAGCCTCCGGGAACTTCCCCTGAGGACTGGCGTCATCGTGCATAGCACGATGACGCCAGTCCTGGAGTTAACCCCTAACTGCCACCAATGGTGGAGATAGGGGGTTCCAATGGCATCCGTGGCAGCTAGGGGTTAATGTTTGGTACTGTTGGATCGGCCAGAGCATGGTCGTTCCAACGATACCAAACATCACCATGAAAAAAGTTTTTTTTAAAAAATAAAAATTAAAAAATAAAAATTAAAAAATATTTAAAAAAAATTATAAAAAAAAATAAACAAGTTTTTTTTGGTTTGTTAATGCAGCAATATTGTTCCCATTTCAATTATAATGTGAACAATGATGCTGCACTAACGATTTTTGTATGTGGTGCGTTTGTTAAAAATTCCGTAATGTTCCCCAAAAAAAAATGTAACGAGACCCCATTTCTAATTTTTTTAACAAGCGCACCCCATACAAAATATAACCGCAATTGCTCGCATGTTAAAATGTAAAAAAAAACAAAAACACTTTACACATTGTAAATTATTGAAAATTTATATTTTATTGCATTTTTTGTTATAATATACAGACAGGACATGACGTATACATATAATAATGACATATTATGAATCTGCCAAGTCTGACGGAAAGAACGATATATAATATGTCTGGGTCATATACTAAAATAAGCCTTCAAAACACGTTTAAACAAGATGAGCGAAACAGGTAAAAATGAGCTCAGCACAGAGGCGTGAAACACCTCAGCAGCGAAAGGGTTAAAAGCCCGATTTTTTTTTTTTAAAGTTTTCTTCTTTTTCTGTAACAGCCCTTTTTATTATCATTCCCTGGACCTCATATGTAAATTTCAGACATTTTCGCTTAGTAGTTTCTTTGCAAACAGTGTTTCACTTTTCAATCATTCATACAAACTGTTTTCCTAATTTATTCACTGCCTCTTCTGCTGTGTCGAAGGCTGCGATCGGCTCCTGTTCGGGTTTTTCTGTGGTTTTCGGCAGGTTAATCCAGATGTTTTTGAGGGTTTTCGGCGTGCATTCACTGGGTTTTGCGGTTCGTTTTCGTCGGGTTTGCGGCAGCCTTTCCCTGCAATTCGGGGACCCTGTGGTGTTTGCTGAATACACCGCAGGGTCACCGAAATGGGATCGGCAAAAGGAACCGAATTGAAGAGAACGAAAAGTCACCGAACGTGCGGTGACTTTTCGAATCTCTTTGAATAACCCTGTATATGTCACGACAGATCAGGTCATAGTGCTATAACAAAAATAATATCAAAAAAGGGTAGCTTTCAATTTGGATTTCACTCATTTGCAGCACTCAAATTTATTTTTCCATATTTTATCATCCAAAACTTTGTGGCTAAATATTTTGTGGAGTACTCTTAAAAATTCAGCAGAATTTCAGAACCATTTACTATATGTTTTCTAAGTAAGTAAGCAAATTAAATAAATATATCTTGTATTTTAGTGCATTGCGTTTCCTGATCAATATGACCATGTATAAATAACTGTACTTGCTCCCGGTGTGGGAAATAAGAAAGTGAGGCTATCGTTTGCTATATAAGTGAAAACAGACAATGCCACTACCTTAGACAGGGCCATCTTTAACAGGGAGGGGGCAAAAGGGCAGTTGTCCCAGGCCCAGTCATTGTTTTGGGGCCCAAGGCAGCTGCGCCTTGTGCCTGCAAAAACAATGGCCCGGTACGCACCTCGGCCTTTATGTGCCAGTGGGATCTAACCTGGCCACTGATGTCATCGCGCATGGGCACGATGACGTGAAAAATGGAACATACCTCCAGCTGGGGGTCTGGCCTTTACAACAATACCAAATATGACCACGTATTGTGTAAAAGTAAAAAAGAAAATTAATGCTTAATTTACTTTTTTTTCTCTATTCTAAGGCAGAGGCATTATGTGCTTTTACTTATAAAGCAAACAATGCCGCTGCACTAAATCACCTTCTCATTTCTCATGACAGGAGAAGACGTGGAGGTGATGGTTCAATGCATTATTACACATTGGTTCATCTAATACACAAGCCGCCGGACCACTGCAAGGAGAGCAGGGGTCCTTTGGACCCCTGTATCTTCATTCTTTCCACCTCACAAAGTCAAGTAATATGTCATTGGACAGGTCAGAGTCTGGTCTTTCTAATGATACCAAACATGTCTAAAACAAAAAAAAACATTAACAAGGAAGATTCTTTTTTCTTTAGTGGGTTTTTGTTATTTTTTTATGTTGGGGTGGAGAGAAAAATTGCACGGTGGTGGGGGGGCAAGAAAATGTTTGCCTAGGGCCAGTCAATATTAAAGTTGGCCCTGCTTAGAACAAAACAATTTTTTTTAAAAAATGTTTACACATGTCCTGGTCATGTTTGGGATCATTTGAAATGTCAGACCTTGACCTGTCAACGACACCTCACTTGTCTATGTGGTGTGTTTAGAATGGATATACAGGGGATCCAGAGGGCCAAATATTCGACGTTTCAGCAATTGCCCTAGTTCCTGGTTTTACTGGAATTTGTTTTAAAGAGCTGTTCATCGACCCTTTCAAGTCCATGATTCAGCGGATTTACTGTTTATCATAACAGCCCTGACTGCCCAAACATCAGGACTAGCTGAGTTGTTCTTCCCTCCCCTTCCTCCTTTCTGTAATTTAGACTTTGCTGTGAAAGATGTCTGGATCCCTAGGCCAATATACAATTTTTTTTCTAATCTCTATTTGGTGAAATAAATAATATATTTTTTTTAATATATATATATATATTTCGAAATAGGTTGTTAATAAACCACCTAGGAATGCTACATGTTCCCAGTTGCTTTCATTTTCCGGTACGAGCTGCAGTTCTTATTTTTCTCTGTCTGTGCATAATGCTTATTTTTAGTATGTGTTTATAGTACTGACTGTCCTTTGGAATAGGCTGTTTGCTGATTGTGTAATGATGACTGCGTGTTAACAATGCCTTCCAGTCTATAGTAATGTTATCCTGCCACCTTCAGGAGTTGCACACAAATTAAATTCTTCTTTTGCAGCAGTCTTAATGCAGGTTACATTAATTATCTCACACATCACTTTGTCCTGCACGAGGAGCACAATAGCAGGCCTAGAGCTTATGTATAAAATTCTGCCGCAACATACTAATGAGCAGGAAAATCTCCATTTTTTTTTCCCTTCAATATTTATGTATTTTCCTAGAAAACCTGTATTATTACATCTGACTAAATTATTTACCATGCATCTAGTTGTTAATTTACATTTAAAAGGATATTCATTTTTATTTCTCGAAAGGCCCAATTTTTATAGTGGCTATGGATTGTAGGCCTTACTCTTATACGGGCACCCTCTGTGATTATTTGTATATTTTTTAGCATTTCTATAGCTGCGATACCAGTAATCTTAATTATATGTTGCCCAAATGTACTGTTTGAAGAGTATACATACATACATAACCAGAACGGCTGAACTAGTCCTGAAATGCATTTTAATAAGGATGCTAATGAGCAAATTTAATACAATATACAGAACTCAGAGCTCTCTAATGTTACTATAGATTTAAACATTTTAAAAACACCCTTCTAAAGAAAAAACAATGGGGATTTAATTACAAAATATGATCATACACAGGGCTGGCCTATCCATTAGTCAAATCTAGGTGCAGGGGCGGACTGACATCTCTTGGGGCCCCTGGGCAATAGGAGATCAAGGGGCCCTCCCATTGCGTCTGTCTACATGCACGTACCACCCATATGTATGTTGTTGAACTACATAATTTATTTCTCCATGACATTTCCAAAATGAAAACATAGTCGCAGCCATCACTTACACTCTGCTATATTGGGGCTGGTATGGTCAAATACATCGGGGCAGATACATATACAATTTGCTGCTGATACTAATGCCAGATAATTTTTATCTGTGGTGTTGTTGGTCTAAAGTGAAAGGTCAAGTCTGACCAAGCCTTGGTGGGTCCTCATGGGGCCCCCCCAAGACCTATTGCCCTAATGGTCAGTCCACCCTTGCCTAGGTGATCGAGAGTGCCATGGTGTCGAGGGTAGTGGGCAGGGCCACACCTTGGTAATGCCCTAGTGCAGGGAGGGTAAATGGAGTAGCAGTATTAGATTATTGGCGCCCGGGATTTCTCTTTCAAACAGGGGGCGGTGCGGCGAAAGAGAAACTGGTTGGAACAGCGATAGACTTTGCCTCTTCACACCTTGCTCAAGGCTGCTCCATCCATTAGACGCCTTTAGCGTCGCTTAGGGTGCCATGGTGATGGGGGACATTGAATGGATACTGGTGGGCAATGATGGCTGCTCAGAGCTACGTAAGGTGCTGTTTCACCAGGCACAAAGGTTCTGGTCAGGGCGAAAGGATGCAGCACTGCCGGACCCGGTGTGCTGGAGTCGGACCCTGAGATCTGCAGAGGGTGATCTCAATCCAGCTGCACGGACATAGTAAGTCCCGCACTGAAAGAAGCACACAGTGACAGGTGTCCAGTCACTGTGTGTGTGCGTGTGTGTAAGGGGTGTCAGGGTAAGCAGGGCAGCCATCAGGGGGTGACAGCCCATGATGTGTTCAGGGGCCCAATGGCTAAATCCTGTGCACTTGGTGAAAGTGCCACAGACATAAGGATACCCCATGCTCCACAAGACTGGCCAACGAAGATATCAACAAATTTCCCAGTGGGTCGCAGCATCTGAAGCCAGTAAGAGCATTCCGACTCATCACCGAGGGAGTGATTAGTATGGTCTGCACCAGGTTGGTGTAGACCAAAGCTGTCCCACAAGGGAACACATTTTATTCCCGTACTGGAAGTGCTTACTGAAATGGGCAACTGATGAAAGAGGACCCCGATCAATGGTTAAGTAAGGGGCCCCAAGAATTCTGCTGGCAGCTCTGAAGGTAAGTGTGTAGGTCGTGAATGGGGTTAAGGCGTGTGTGTGTGCTGTCAGAATGTTTGTGTTGATTGTCACAGACTGTGTGCGTATGTTCGGGGGTTCGTCAGGTTGTATTGGGGTGCTGTCAGGGTCTGTTTTGTCAGTATTTCTGTCTCTCACAAAATTTGGCTGTACTCATCCAGGATAAGCATATTTCATAATGATACCACTGACACCATTAAACACAACATGCCAAACATTAGAGCATTCTGCCCAAAGCCACATCTAAAGATTGAAAAACCCGACTTAGAGAAAATGACCGTACATTGCATAAGCCTGCCGCATTGTCAATGTACCTAATCACCGGCAGGTCCTATCTATGCCAAACTAATGACTGGTTTATGGTATCGCTGCACACATCCTTCTGGGGGCTCTCTGAAGTTCAAGGTTTAAATAGGCAATACAATGGGGAGCCTGTACACCATGTGACAAGGAGGAGTGCAAAACCCAAGAGGTGGGCAGCCTCCCATTGTAACACACAAATCCAGGAGGGATGCACTCTAACAGAACATGTATACTTCATGTTTATACAACATGTATAACTGTGCTTTTGAGATCATTAAAAACAAAATAACAAATACCAGCATACCACCTAAGAGAGCCACGAAAGGAGATGTACGTCCCAAGCAATCTGGTTGGCATAGATAGGACCCAATGCGCTGATGAGACACATTGATGTTGTGGCAGTTTTATGCATTGTATGCCCATATGTTGCAACTAAACTCTCATTATTTTTGCCCTTAAGTGTTTTCAAATCTTTCGCTGTATGTTTGGGTGGATTTGTCTGAATTCGGTGAGTAGTGTTTCTATCTTTGTCAGGTACAAAACCTATGAAATACATAGACACTATCAGTTCCGTTGTATATAGCTGTGTGCCTGCGTCGGTATTGGTGTGCTGGTCAGTGTTTGATAGTTTGTATGTGTTGTGCAGCAATACACAATAAACAGAACACTCATTTAGGGACTAAACTGCCATACACCAAATGGACTTCAAGAGAAAAAAAGAAAGATGTCCGGTAGTGTCTTTTGTACATTTGTACATTTAGTTTTCAATGGGAACAAGCGAGGGCTGGCACGTTTTATTGGAAGATAAGCAATAAAGCAATGATTTGGCTTGCTAGAGACTGCTATGAGTTGGCTGGCCTGGGGACAGGATGCACCTTTTGTATGAAGTATTTCGACTCTGAGTATTCAAGATCTTGTTCACTAGTTTTCTGTTTTTTTTGTACAATTAATGACATGAGGCACAAACAAGTTACAGCTTGAGGTTCCAACCCACCAAGGGCTATTACCATGTCATGTGTGTAGGCAGGGCTGGCCCGTACATGGAGCTGGGTCGTGCAGTCGCTCCAGGCAGCCGTTTGTCAGGGGCGGCATTTTGCCCTCTCAAAGGATGCAGCATGGAGCACCTGGCCTGGACAAGGCACGGCCCTCCAGCAGGACGGTGTTCCGTCGAAAAATCAGACTGCACCTGCCCCTCCAGCACATGTCCGCCTGCCCCTTTCAGCAGGCCGGAGCTTGGCCTCGACCAGGCCTAGTGTACAACCAACCCTTTCAGTGGACCAGGGCTATGTGGGTATATTTATGTGTGTGTGTGTGACTTGTGTGTGTGACACTGTATGTAGATGTGTATGGTTGTGTATGACACTGTATGTGGATGTGTGAGTATGACTGTGAATGTGTGTGTGTGTGACTGTGGATGTGCGTGTGACTGTGTTTGCATGGATGTACGTGACAGTGAGACGGGATATGTGGCGCTCTGATACCCTCATACACACCGCAATTTAATGTGAGTTTTAGTGCCGTGGAGCTCTATGATATGCTCATAAACGCAATTCATCCTTTGCTCCAGGCAGCACAGGGGCTTGTGCCGGACCTGTGTGTAGGCATTTGTGTTTGTGCATGTATATTTGTGAATGTCTGTTTGTGTTTGCCTGCCAATGTCCACAAATATGTGCCAGTATCTTCAATAGTTTGTATCTATGTGTAGAGCTTAACGAGGGGTTTTACAAGAGTGTTTGCATTTCAACATGTGGGAAATCAAGAAGGTGCAACACATCACCTCCTGAACTAAACAGGGCAGCTGACAGAAAGCGCAATGACAATCAGCCAAAGAGCCACAAAAAGATATGGGCCCTATTCTGTTTTAATAGGTGTAATAAATTGGCGATTTGTGCCACAATCTCCTTTAAGGTTTTGAGATATATTACTACGATAAGACTTTAATATGACACTCAATGCTTCTGGAAATTTCAAGCCAACACCAGTACTATACTACCACAGAATGATGCAATGGACTCATCAAGGTGATGGGATCTACGATCGATTCTCTGTCATAGATAACCTCAGCACTTTTAGTACAGTGGTGGTCGCTGCATAGATTAACTTTGGGTGGAGTCAAGTTATGATAAAAATGTATTGGGGATAATAATGTCTTCTTCATCTGTGCCACCATCACCTTGTGGAAATTAACAACTTTCAAGCCGCTGAGGATCCATAGGAGGATCGAGCTTTGTAGCGCTGAGCGGCGCTCACTAACTGCGCTCAGCGAGGTGGCCACACGGGCGTCAGAGTGGAAGGAGCGTCCACTCTCACGGACGTTCCTTCAGCTCTCAAAAACCCTTGTGTGACTGCAGCCTAACAGTGAGTTCTCTAGAAGCTATATTTCTCTTGCTACCCGGAATGGGCAGGAAGTGTGACTGAAGTGAATGTGGTCTCGAGGAGTATAGCTTCCCAAAGCTTATATTCAGCATGACTTAGCATCAACACTACACACAAGCATTAGCCCAAGCAGAATGTTCTAGGTCAGAGACCTGGTTTATTCCACAGAAATATTTATTCCAGGTCTGCCAACTTTGACTGGTGTGAGAAGAGGAGAGTGGAGCCTTGGCCGCTGTGGTGCGTGGTTATTATGACACAATTTGCATCACTGACAAGGTCCATACTACTAAAATAGGGCCAGGATGACCAGCTGCCTGGCCAAGCAGTCAATCAGGGATACTCTGTTACGACTGGGTTGCCGAGGTTCCAGGGTCGAGCCCATGTGCGGTGACAAAAGTGAAGAGAAACAGATATATGGGGTATAAACACATAAGGTTTATTCAAGGAGGGACAACAACAGGGGTAAACCAAAGGGAACATTGGATTAAGTATAAATTATAACGGGTGGATGGGAGAGACAGGAAACGGGGTTGACGTACTAAGCACAAGACACAGGATAGAACACACCAGGTGGACAGGACAGGAACTGGGCTGGACCGAGTATATACAGAACGTTTAACAAGAGGCAGAGGGGCAGGACAGGAAGAGGACTGACTGTAACAAAAAGAGACACAGAGCAAGTCGAGAAACACAAGGACACAACGACACTTACTGGTAATAAGACAGAACAAAGGAGGGGGCCGAGGACCAGGAAGGAAACACGGTGGATAAAGTCCAGGAAAATATGTGTATCAGGCGAGGTCTCCAAAAAGAGAAATTACTAGCTCTCTGCCCGGACAATGATTCCCCACCTTTTGGGATGAGGAAGATGGAGGCAAGACAAACAAGCAATGAAATAGATACTTCAAAGGAAACATAGGGGATGGAACCAGAATTTAGAGTCACGCTAACCATGCCTAGAAACCTGGAACAGTATATATATATATATAATAATTAGGTGTGATAACGTAGCTGCTGTCACAGTATGGTACTACACATCCTTAAAGATCCTATATCCCTAAGCACCCACTAACCCACAGAGGTACAGGGATTGGTTATGGCATCATGGCACTGTCCATGTGCTAAAGGGAGTGGGACAGTTTCTGAAGCATTTGGTTCCTGGTTTCACACCGATCACTTAGGTTTGTGTCAGTGAGTAGGGACTTATCAGCTTCTGGAACTTTATTACTCTGTTACAATTCCACTGTCAAAAGATCCAGCGGCCCTCGTGTCAATAAGAGCCTTAAGCGGAATGTGCAACTAAACCGCTGAAAACGTCTAGGGTAAAAACTCAATTTTTCCAGGATCTGAAAGGGATAAGGGTTTTTCTCAAGGATTTACTTTGCAGCGAGTAACCGTCCCTAGCTAGCTGGTCAGAGAATTGACGGTAGATTCGCATTTAAACAAGAAATGCTATTTTCCTTTCCTTTGTCAATAGTCCTTGTATCCCGCATGACCTCCACAGGTTACGCGGTCGTGATGGAGATCACTAATGTTGAAGGTAATGGAGTACTAGAAAATAATTATTCTAGAGGCAGCATTTCTTTTTTCCTTCTTTAAAAGGTACTAAATTACATTGCTAATTGGATCATATGTCAAGATGTTCGTGGTACCCTCATCCCTTTAGTTTATAGCGAATCTCATCTGTCAGAGTAAACAGTCCTGGTGGATTAAAGGAGGTTCATCCCTGAGAATGTGACCGGTCACTTTGTTTAATCTGATTGTATAAACTTCTTGTGAGAGACTGACGAGAAGCGATTCTGCGTTAGGTCCCTGTAGATCAGAGATAGGTAACCTTGACCCTCCAGAGGTTTTGGAACTACATATCCTGTGATGCTCAGCTACGCGTCAGATTGGCTGAGCCTCTTGAGAAATGTAGTTCCAAAACCTCTGGAGGGTCAAGGTTGCTGGTTGACCCCTGGTGTGGATGAACATCAGTCAAGAGGTTTCAGTATGAAATTTACCTTTAACATATTTTGAATAATAATGGATCCATAACTGAACAAGTGCACGTCTGCGACAGTAGCCAAGATGTTCTAACTTCAGTGCAATATTTAGTGAATAAACCCAGTTCGTTTTTTTTGTACTAGCAATGAGATCTACACACACACACACACACACCTCTAAAGCAGCCTCACTGGAAAACTAATAACACTATTCCCTCTCTTTTGAGTCTATAGCAGCACATTTGGTGAGAACCAGCAAAGGCATGGGCATAAAGCAAAAAATTAATTATAGATTTTTCTCCCAATGAGCATATATAGAGATGGAACACTGAGAGATGCCAGTGCATAGATTTTCCTTTCCATTTTTCCGGTTTTCTTTATTTTTCTTGTTCCGTTCGTTCTCTTCTTTGTTACGCTAACCCTTTTTTTCATGATATAATTGATCATATTTTGAGTGTTGCGACCTGGGATTGTAATATTTTTTGGGGGGTTCAGCTGCTTATTCTGTTACCTGTGGCTTGGAGGAAGCGCTACTTTTTTCTTCTAGATAAAGCAAAAAAAATTTCCACAAGTTTTCTTTTTGTGATGTTTCTTCCTTCATGATTATCAGATGATGGTAGGGACAAGCAATCGGAAGCTCATTAGTTTAAAATCTAATTAAAGGGCACTCCCACCAAAAAATGAAATGTACTTATTGTGTTTATTTTATGTTGCTGATGACGTATATGTGCTTTACTTTGTCTTGTATGTTTAGTTAAGAAAATATTTTACTCTGTATTTGTAAATGGGTGCATCCATTGTGTGATCTTTTGTGTTATAAACTGCAGCCCCCCTCCCCCCCCGTATCTTTACATTACTTGCTCTTCACTCTGTGGCAATGGCCATACCATGGAGACACTCAAGGGTTTTCAAAGAGAATCGAAAAGCCACCGCATGTTCGGTGACTTTTCGTTTTCTTCAATTCGGTGCGATTTGGCGATCCCATTTCGGCGACCCTGCGGTGTATTCAGCAAGCACCACAGGGCCGCCGTCAAGGCCGGATTTGCCCCTCAGGAGCCTGTAGGCACAGAAATGCGGAGCGCCCCTACCCCCCCCAAACAAAAAGAAACATGCCAAAATTACTATTTAAATTTTTGTTTTGAGGCAAAAAAAAACAACAGTTTTTTTTCTCCGTGCTCAAATCAGAAGAAGGGGCAGAATCTGTTGCCTTAGTTGAGTTAGTTACAGTTGCAAGTATTTATAAAGCACCAAAAAATTCCTTAGCAATGTACAATGGGAGAAACAGAATAAAAAAATATACGTATATGTTACACACACGGAACAGAAGGAGGGAGAGATGGGACAGTAGAGGGATGGAGGTAGGATCAAGAGATGGCTTTTTTAGAATGGGGTGATCAAAGCACGTTTGAATACAGAGGAGAAGATTCCAGAGGAGAGGGAGAGGTTAAAAATATGAGTCAAAGCAGGGACAGTAACTGGTAGGACAGGCCGAATAAGGTGTGAGGGGATAGGATCAAGTGGAGAGGTGGTCAGGTAGGAGGACATAAGAAGTTCTGTTACATACTCCTCCGAGACTGTAGTAAAGGTAGGTAGACATAGTAGAAGAGGGGGCAGGGAGTGAGGGAGTCAGTGGGGTAGAATGGTTAAAGGAGGAGGGCAGTGAATGCAGCAGCATTGTTTGTTTTATATGTAAAAGCATATATTGCCTCTGTTGTAGAACAGAAAAAATATATTTTGCATTTACTTTTTTATTTTTTTTTATTTTTACACATTACATGGTCTTGTTTGGTATCATAGTAAAGACTAGACTCTGACCTTTCCAGTGACACCTCACTTAACCTTGTGCGGTGTACAATTCAGGGATGCAGGTTCCAAAGTCCTCCTGTCCCTCCTCACTGCAGTGCCACGGTCTAGGTTGTGAATTAAACAATGCGTTGCTTCACCAGATACACACTTGCTGGCAGTATGGTAAATGAGGCGAGTTAGTGCAGCATCACTGTTCACTTTATAATTGTAAACTGAATTATAGTGCCATGTTAGAAAAAAATTAGAAAAATAATATTTTAATAGATATTTTATTTTTACATAAATCTAACCTGGTTATATTTGGTATCACTGGAAAGTCTATAAGCTGACCTTTCCAATGTCATATGTCATATGTCCCTCTAGCCCTTAGGGCTCCAGAGATACAATGGTCTAAATTATTGCAAATTGTAAAAAAAATAAAAAAAAATTTTTACACACAGAGGAAGGCGCCCCCTTGTGGCAGGCGCCTGTAGGCACATACCTAGTCTGCCTAATGGTAAATCCGGCCCTGACCGCCGTAATGCAGGGAAAAGTCGCCACAAACCCGCCGAACACTCACTGCAAAACGAGGGCGAACGCCCACTGAAACCCACAAAAACATCTGGATTAACCTGCCAAAGACGCCGGAGAAAACCGAGCAGGAGCCGATCACACGCAGCGCAGCCGCCGGAAAAAGCCGACATCGCAGACGAAGGAGGTGAAGAAAAAAAAAAACAGTTCGCTTGAATGTTTGAAAAGTGAAACGATGTTTGCAAAGAAACTACTGAGCGAAAATGTCTGAAATTTACATATAAGATCCAATGAATGATAATAAAAAGGGCTGTTACAGAAAAAAATAAGAAAAAACTATTTAAAAAAAACAAAAAACGGAAAAAAATGTTTGCAAAAATATCCCAAAAAATACCTGAAAGGTCCTAAAAAATCTTAAAATAAAGAGACTTTTTACTGCAGAATATTATAATGAACGGTTTATTAGATATTGAGTTAAAACGGGAATATTTTTGACATTGAAGCCTATGGGATTCTCCTGAATAAACCTGCCGAATTAAACCACCGAATGGCAGGGCAATTCTGCAAGTTTTCACTGCTGGGTTTTGTGTTTTCTGAATAGCCGAAGCATTGCTTATCTATGGGGATTCACTGCCCTCGAACAGGCACCGAACAGGCACCGTATGTAGGGATGCACCGATACCACTTTTTTAAGACCGAGTACGAGTACAGATACTTTTGTTCAAGTACTCACGATACCGAGTACCGATACTTTTATCTTATGTCATGTGACCGCTTTCCAATAAGAACAGACCTCATGGATATGCCCCCCAGCTCATGGATATGCCCCAGCTCATGGATACTGCCCCCCAGCTCATGGATACTGCCCCCCAGCTCATGGATACTGTCCCAGCTCATGAATTTGCCCCCAGCTCATGGATATTGCCCCCCAGCTCGTGGAAATGCCCCCAGCTCATGGATATGCCCCCCAGCTCATGGATATGCCCCCCAGCTCATGGATATGCCCCAGCTCATGGATATGCCCCCCAGCTCATGGCTATGCCCCCCAGCTCATGGATATGCCCCAGCTCATGGATATGCCTCAGCTCATGGAAATATGCCCCAGCTCATGGATATGCCCCCCAGCTCATGGATATGCCCCCCAGCTCATGG
Source organism: Leptobrachium leishanense (assembly GCA_009667805.1). Taxonomy (NCBI): domain Eukaryota; kingdom Metazoa; phylum Chordata; class Amphibia; order Anura; family Megophryidae; genus Leptobrachium; species Leptobrachium leishanense. The sequence goes on along the minus strand of CM019071.1, from coordinate 29,494,020 downwards.
AAATGCCCCCAGCTCATGGATATGCCCCCAGCTCATGGATTTGCCCCCAGCTCATCGATAATGCCCCCCAGGACATGGATATGCCCCCCAGCTCATGGATATGCCCCCCAGCTCACTCTCCGCTCATACTTACCTTCCTTTAGCGACGCCGGGAAAGTCTTCGCGCGCGCTCCTTGGAAGGTCCCCAGCCGCGACCACGTGGGACCATGTGATCGCGGCTGGGGTCCTTCCAACGAGCGCACGCGGGGAAACTTTCCCGGCGTCGCAAAGGAAGGTAAGTATGAGCGGAGAGTGAGCTGCAGGGCCTGTCTGAATGCTCTATCGGCATTCGGACAGGCCCTGCAGCTGCTCACCCCACTTTGTTTATACTTACCTTCCTTTAGCGACGCCGGGAAAGTTTCCCCGCGTGCGCTCGTTGGGTGAGCAGCTGCAGGGCCTGTCCGAATGCCGATAGAGCATTCGGACAGCCGCCCAAGCCCCTAGGATGCCGGCAAGCCGGCTCAATGCCGGCTTCCGGTATCGGAAAAAAATATCGGGGTACTGCACGAGTACCAAGTACTCCTGCAGTACCCAGTATCGGCACCGATATCGATACTAGTATCGGTATTGGTGCAACCCTAACCGTATGTGCAGGCAATTCGCCAGGATTTGACGAATTGCCTGCTCTCTGGATAACCGAATGGCCAGGAAAGGTAACCGTATGCTGAATTTCAGCATTCCAGTTACCTTTCTCCAGCAATTCGGAGCTCTTTGAATAACCCTGTATGGATCGATCATCGATTCAAATCATTGTATTTTGTGGGATGTATTCAAAGGATATCACCAGGGGGATATAATAGAAGTCTTTTAAGCTCCCTGTTTTAACTCATTCAGCTGCCATCTCTTATCTCGAGTAGCCTGAAGAACAATAGCTCCATGCTGCCTTATCTAAATATTCCCTGCTCCATCTGATCAAACTATTAGGCTAGGGTCAGACGAACGTGATTTCTACAGACTGTGCGTCCATGCAGTACGGACGTACGTTAGTACGGAAGACGCAGTAGTGGCCACACAGTCCGTTTTTTTTCACCGACGTATATTTTGACGGATGTAGGAGGGAAAATAAATTAAAATGAAAAAACATTTTGTCTGTGAAAAATGCTGGATATATAAATGCAGTCCGTCTGACCACGTTCCATCACTCACACACAAAGCTATGCGGACGTTGTGGACGCAGCGCACTTTGTGCGGCCGTTCTAGGGGTTGCACGTTCTTGCCTGCCTTGCATTCGTGGGCCGCGGCCGTTGTGCGTCCGCAGTTCAGTGTGGACGTACTTCGTGTGTCGGGCTCCTATGGGCTTTCTTTCATGCTATCACGGACGTACTTTTAGGCACCATCACGGACGTGAACACTACGCTCGTCTGACCCCAGCTTAAATACTGTACTATAAATTAGATAAGACACATAAGTAAATAAAAACCTTTAGTAAATGTTGCCTCATGGGAAAAATCAGCAAAATGGTAGGTAGATAAAAAAAAACAAATTTTATTTTTCCTTTCTTTTTACATGCAATTACTTCAAACAAAGAAAAAAAAACAGCAGCATGTGCTTTATAATGTGGTTTTCTTCGTAATGCACAAGTAATCTAGTTACAGCTTATTTCTTTAAGGACACCCACTTACCATATAAAAGTTAAGACCGGCTTCTGATAGGATAACCAGTTCTGCGAATTTAGAAAGAAAATAACAAACATTAAGGTCCTAGTCACAGTTTCACATTGTATCATTAGCGCCACTTTCACTTGTCAAAATCTTCCTAACGTCGCTTTTAGGGAACATGCAACGTCTGTTTAATTACCACACGTCGCCCTTTCTGTTAATTAGTCTCCAGCAAATACCATTCCCTCTAATTATTCAGATATGAAGAAAAAAGAGGTCAAAGCACGAGACAGCGGAGACCATAGCGGCTTCTGCTCAGTGATATGTGTGATTGAAATGGCTTGACGACATTAAGCAATTCAGTGCGCTAAACGGTTACCAATGAAACACTTCTCAGACGGCTTTTCCAGATTTCAATAAATACATATACTTTCTGTGTGAATTTACATGATACAGCCCTTTATGCCGTTTCTTAATGGAGCTTTTAAATCCCAGGCTGAAAAGCCAATTGCTCACTTTACACTTCCAGGCAGGTCTGTCATACATCACATTGCTAATGATGGTGAACAACACTTTCTGCGCAGACATCGCATATAAATAAATCTCTCAAAAAGTACCCAAACTTACCGGAGGAGTTACCACATAAAAGTCTAATTTCTCAGTCGCTAGACATTGGCAGGGCGTGAGCAGAGAACACGGGTAAAACATTTCCCAGGTTTACAGAGTCCGGGGCAAATAATTTTAAGTGGCTTCTTTCATAAACAAATGACAGGTTATCCTTTTGCTGTTATCCCTAAAGAACAAGAATAACAAAGTTTCAGTATTGTGTTCAAACCATACAATCATGCTGTAGACTGCTAACCCTAGCATCCGAGATAGGTCTGAATAGAATTGTGGATGAGTCAGAGTTGATCAATTTAAATTGTACATAGGTGTTTTAAGACTATAGGGGTTATTCAGAGAGCACCAAAATTTCAGAGGAATTTCTGCACGGAAGGCCCGCTTGGCTGGACGTGCTGAGCATGTCCTTAGCAGCCAAGTGTTTCAATGTTTTTTGTTTTTCTTTTGTTCAGCGGCTGGTCTGCTGCGTTTGGCGGCAGTCCAGTGGGTTTGCACCGGCTGTCTGGCGGTTTGGTGGTTCGGCGTGGCTGGCAGGTTGGCGGCGACTGTCTGGCGGGTTGACAGCGGTGGCTGTCCGGCGGGTTGGTGGCATTCGTGACAGATTTGCTGCACTTCCGGAACCCTGCAGTGAAAGCTGAATTCACCGCAGGGTCGGCAAATCGGACTCGTGGAAGTGCAGCAAATCAGAGAGCACCAGAATGTCGGTGACATTTTGGTGCTCTCTTAATAACTCTGTTAGTTTGCTGACGAACGCTGGGTTCACACCTGAGAATACTTCATACCCTCGTTTTTTCCCGGTGTTTGAACCCAGCGTTATCGAAAAGGCGCAAACGCCAATAACAGCTCATTCACATCCATGTCTATGGCCGCGAACGCGCTGTAATACACCCCAAAGAAGCTCCTGTACTTCTTGGGGCGTAGTGCGATTTACAGCGCGTTCCTATGCGTTGTAAATGTCCAGGTGTGAACGGGCCCCATAGGAAATCATGGGATTTACGTGTTTGGGCGTTTTACAGCGCGTAGGACCACGCTTCAAAAAGGCCCAGGTGTGAACGGGGCTTAAAATGCCATTTAGTTTTAGTCATATTTTAGTCGCCTGAATTGCTAAGGTTTCAATCTAGTTTTAGTCGGTCGATTTTAATCTAGAGGAGATTTAGTAACTAGAATCTAATGTGTTTACATTGTATTATGCATTATTTAAGAATTTCTCTAGAATTTCCAAACTCATTATATGCTTCTGGAGTAACATTTTATCTGATACTATATTATCATAATTTCTCCCTTTCTGAAGACCAGTTCTGATTGGATCTTCCATATAGCCCCTCCCTAACATTTTAGACTAAAATGTCAGTGGGTTTTCCTCATAGTTTTAGTCGACATAGCTTAGTTTTTATTTAGTTTTAGTTACAAAAATAATTTAGTCGACTTAGGCTAGGGTCAAACAAACGCATTTTTTGCGTTGTCCGTAAAAAAGTGCATCCGAACGCATTGACGCATTTTTTTTCACGGAATGTGCGAAAAAGGTCATACGATGCGTATTTTCGTGTGTGATTTTTTTACGGATCCAAACCAGGAAACTTTGGGTGTCTGGACGTTATGTTGGCCGGACATGAGCAGCGTCTGACATCTCCTAATCACGCACACACGCCGCTATGCGGACGCAGCGCACTCTGTACGTCAGTACTAGCGGTTCGACGTTCTCGAAAAAATGCGTTCGTTTGCCGCTTGCGTTGCGCGGCCGAACTTTCGTGCGACTGTGCTTCGTATATTGGCCGTCGTTGCCCGTCATTTGCTGTTACTACGCCCGTGATTAAGTGCACCTAAACGCACGTTAAAAATGCGTTAATCTGACCCCAGCCTAAGTCTTTGACAAAAATTACTAGTTGACGAAATTAACACAGCTCCAGAGTGTATCCCATGAGCAGCGTCTGTCACCGCTCAATTTAGTTGCACTTTGCATGAAATATAACTTATTCTACTATGGGGATTGCCACTCATCTAAGGGGGTTACAGGGAGTGGAGGTCAGTGAGCATGTGCTGCCACGCCTAAGGCTAGGGTCAGACGAGCGTGAATTCTACGGACTGTACGTTCGTGCACACGGACGTACGTCAGTACAGAAGACACAGTAGTGGCCACACAGTCCGTTTATCACTGACGTATATTTTGACGGATGTAGGAGAGAAAATAAAATAAAAAGCAAAACCATTTTGTCCGTGAAAAATGCTGGACGTATAAATGTAGTTCGTCTGACCACGTTCCATCACTCACACACAAAGCTATGCAGACGTTGGGGACGCAGCGCACTTTGTGCGGCCGTTCTAGTGGTTGTACGTTCTTGCCTGCCTTGCGTCCGTGGGCCGCAGCCGTTGTGCGTCCGCAGTTCAGTGCGGACGTACTTCGTGTAACGGGCTCCGATGGGCTTTCTGTCATGCTATCACGGACGTACTTTTAGGCGCAATCACGGACGTGAACACTACGCTCGTCTGACCCCAGCCTAAAGGAATAGGGCCCATTAACTCAAATCTTTTAGCAACCCCAATTGTTAGCATTCTGCAGATATATGATGCTTTGAAGGTCAAAGAAAACCTACCTAGTCATTTTTTTTTTTGAGAAAGTATTTTACCAGGAAGGATACATTGAGATTTCTCTCGTTTTCAAGTATGTCCTGGGTGGCGAGTATGTACCGTTAGGTGTCTTGCCCAAGGACACTTATTGGAGAGGTGCTCTTGCTTGGATCGAACCCATGTCTCCACAGGCTTCACAGAGCAAGAGCACCTCTCCAGTAAGTGTCCTTGGGCAAGACACCTAACGGTACATACTCACATAATAAATCTGCGTTTCGCAAGTATTGCCACTATTAAAAATTACCATTTTGTCCCGGGTGACATGGGGATAAAATCATTAAAAGATACAATCCAGGTTACACCACATGGTTTAGTTAGTGTGTTCTGATAAAGCATTCAGAAATAAAATGAAAATGATGCTCATTTTTGTAGATCCCAATTTCGCTGTAAACCGACAAGTTTTGACGCTATTGCTCTATGTTTTAACAAGTGATCTAAACCAACCAGATGTTGATTGTGATCCATATGATATATGGTGTTCCATAAATTTCTGCTCAGCTGGGGGGGCGGGGGGTATGGGACGTGTAGGTCATTAGTACACAACAGCAGCGCTTCCATTCATCTTAAATGACGAATGTAAGTGGTGGCCGATGATGGTGCTCTTTAAATAGATCTCCTGTGTTGCCATGGAGGCAGGAATGGTAACATTGTGTGTGTATTTTTTAACATACTTGTTTCCACTCCTTGTATAAGAAAAAAGCAACACACAAACCCCTGATAAAACAAAAAGATCAGTGGCAAAAAAATAAACATATGGAGACACCTGCATCCGAGTCACACTTGTCATCTGGGCCAAGGTGTTATTGGTACTGGTCCTTTTTAATGGATTAACACCCTCTGATTTTAACCCCATAGTGACTGGGCGGTTTTACAAAAGTCCGTCCTTAAGGCTAGGGTCAGACGAGCGCGTTTTATACGGACTGCGCGCCCGTGCAGTACGGACGCACTTTTTGACGGAAGACGCAGTAGTGGCCACACTGTCCGTTTTTGTGACTAATGTTATTTTTGACGGATGTAGGAGGAGAAAATAAATTGAAATGAAAAAACATTTTGTCCGTCAAAAATGCTGGACGTATAAATGCAGTCCGTCTGACCACGTTCCATCACTCACACACAAAGCTATGTGGACGTTGTGGACGTGGCGCACTCCGCACGTCCGTCCTAGCGGTTTGACGTTCTTGCTAACCTGCATCCGTTTGCCGGGTCCGTAGTGCGTCCGCACTTCCGTGTGCGGACGTACTTCGTGTGTGGGCCTTCATTGGTCATGATTATCTGCTACAACGGACGTACTAAAGTGCGGCTACACGGACGTTAACACTGCGTTCGTCTGACCCCAGTCTTAGTGTCCGGTGCTGTTTTTACGTTTCTGCTCTGTTTGTGTTTAGGTCAAATTTTCCTCTTACTCGTTTATGCAACCCACACATATTATACACCGTTTTTCCCGCCCCGTCTTTAAATGGACTTTCTAAACATACCATTATTTCCATCATATCGTATAATTTACTATATAAAAAATATGAAATATTATGAAAAAATTGAAAAAACACACTTTTTTGAAATATAATCCCCAAAAATCTACAACAGCCAACAAAAACCCGGCTAAATAGTTTCAAAATTTTGTCCTGAAAATAGAAATACCCAATTTTTACATGTTTTTGCTTTTTAACCCCTTCACTGCTGTGCACTGAGCTCATTTTGACCATTTTATGCTCATCATTTTTAAATGCCAGCCTAGGTCCTATTTTAGTAAACCCCTCCCAGACAATTTTTATTAAATTTTTTTTATTTTATTATTTTTTAAAATTTATTCTTACAACAAACCTGGTCATGTTTGGTATCATTGGAAAGGCCATGATCAGGCCTCCTTTCCAATGAAATAAAACATGACCCTTTAGCTGCCACGAATCGTGAGATATGGGGATCCAAAGGATCCCACTATCTCCCCTTGGCAGCTAGGGGGTTAACTGGCCCACTGACGTCCTCACACATATTTTTTTTTTTTTGAGAAATGATTTTACCAGGAAGGATACATTGAGATTTCTGTCGTTTTCAATTATGTCCTGGGTGGCGAGTATGTACCATTAGGTGTCTTACCCAAGAACACTTACTGGAGAGGTGCTCATCGGGATTGAATCCATGTCTCCACAAGCTCTCTCCATGCAGAGCAGTGATGTTACCTCCACTCCACCCAGCTGGTTACATATGGGGAGAATGTCAGTGGGTGGGGGGGTGACCCGAAGGCTTGGCTGTCATCCAAGATGTCAGCCACCTTCAGGTTTGAATCGCGATCCGGCAGCAAAATAGTTAATACTATACACAACTGAAAAGGGGAGACTCTCCCCTTTCCAGCGGTGCAATTTTTTGTTTTTAGCCCCAATGGTTGGGAGATAGAGGGCTCCAAAGGAGGCGCCTCCCCTTCCTGATTTTTACTGCAGGCGCCGGTGGGCGCCTGCTGATGACGTCGTCACGCAGCGTGATGATGTAATCACGCTCACCGGCCCCCTTAAAAGGCGAGGCAGGCTTCCAGATTGCCATGCCGCCGAGGGAGCCGGCGAGGAAGGTAAGTATCGGGCGGGAGGGAGGTTAGGAGACCCCTGACGTACTATGTACATCCGCTGGTCTAAGGGAGACTTCCCGATTGGACATACATGGTACGTCAGCGGCCGGGAAGGAGTTCAAATTAACATTTTTGTAAAAAAACTTTTTATTGATGTTTAATGCTCTGAATGGGTTACATTTGTTTAAGAGAACAACTCTTTGTTTTCATATCTAGCTTTTTAACCCCTTTACTGCCACGTGATTTTCCAACAAACCATTGTTATTTTGAAAAATAATATAGAATTAATTATACAGTAAGAAATATTTTTCTATTTTATTGCTGTGGAGCTCTGTGATACGCTCATACACACAGCACATTACTGTGAGTTTTATTGACGTGGAGCTCTGTGATATGCTCATACACACTGCACATTACTGTGAGTTTTATTGCTGTGGAGCTCTGTGATACGCTCATTCACACTGCACATTACTGTGAGTTTTATTGCTGTGGAACTCTGTGATACGCTCATTCACACCGCACATTACTGTGAGTTTTATTGTTGTGGAGCTCTGTGATACGCTCATTCACACCGCACATTACCGTGAGTTTTATTGCTGTGGAACTCTGTGATATGTGCATATTCTGTTTTGGGGTGGGGGCAGCATTTCCTCCTTGGACCCAGGTAGCACAGTGTCTTGGAACGCCCTTATGTGTAACTATATGTGATATAGTACCATGGACAGTCTCATATAACCAGCCAGATGACGTAGGTCATACCATTTAATGCTCGGACATGAAAAGCTGAAATAGCGGTAGGGTGTTTTAAATTGCTTGAGTAATAGGCATCTGTGCGCAGGGACATGAATAACAGGGAGTATACTTGGATACAGCCTACGTTTTATCTCTGGTCATAAATGTGATATATTTACTGCGATCAACATTTCAGTCCACACACTTTCTAGATGGGAGTCAAATGCAATATACATAAACGTAGAGACTGAAAGAACAAGCCCAGCTGTGAACAGGTATATTATTTATTGATCTGTATTATTTAACCAGAGCTTATATACTCCTAGTAGTGATTTGTGAAATTAAACCCCGGCTGTTTATTTATTTATATAGTAATGTGTAATTAACATGCTCATGATGACAAAATTAGCATAACATGTTTTATATTTATATTGTGTGCATGGCTGCCCTACAACAGCCACGTCATGCAAGGTGAACAAATGCGAGGCCATGGTATAGTATCTGCACCAAATAAACCATGCATGGGCTGAGGACTTTTGAAAAAAAAAGTGAAAAGGTACTTGACTGCATTTCAAAGCCATTGAAGGAGTGTGCTCTGGGCATTATGGTTCAGTCGACTGGAAAGAAGTGAGTTTTACTTTTATTTCTGCTCCAGTGCTCACTCCAATTTGGTGGACGGCAGGGGTGTATTTGGGTTTGGTGTTCTTCTGTGCATCTAAATTCCTCTGCCAGCATCCCCTTTGCCCCTGTATCTGGGGCAGTATATCCATGTGCTGGGGCAATATATCCATGTGTGCTGGGGCAGTATCCATGTGTGCTGGGGCAGTATCCATGTGTGCTGGGGCAGTATATCCCTGTGTGCTGGGGCAATATATCCATGTGTGCTGGGGCAATATATCCATGTGTGCTGGGGCAGTATATCCATGTGTGCTGGGGCAATATATCTATGTGTGCTGGGGGCAAATCAACATATCCTTCCTAGTAAAATCCTTTATAAATAAATAAATAAATAAATATCCATGTGTGAGCTGGGGCAATATAATTACTTACGTCAGTGCTACAGTTTGAATTTAAGACGTATTTGTATGAACTGTGAAGTAAAGTCATGGATTTTTGAAACTAACTAGTGTCGGGTGATTGTATATAGTGTATACCACATTTACCACTGACTAATGCAGAGTTGCAATGCAAGCAGATCAGCTAAAAGTAGTTGGATCTGTATGTGCTCTATAATTAATCGAAATTAATCGATTAAATCGATTAAAAAAAAATTGATTAATCGAACACAAAAATTTTAATCGTTACCAGCCCTAGTAATTATACTTTGCGGCATTTTTTTTTTTGGGCTGGTGTATTTGATTTCGGCCAGGTTGTTCAGATTTACCATTACCACTAGTGATGAGCCGAACACCCCCCTGTTCGGCTCACATTTGAACTTGAACAATTTCAAAAGTTCGAGTTAGAAAGCGAACACGAACCGAACTCAATGCAAGTCAATGGGACTCAAAAGTTAGATTTTTAAAGTGCCCTCCAAGAGGGCATATATGCAAGATATTTGCCATAAAAGGTGTATGGGTGTCCGGGTAGTGCTCTGGGGGACAGGAAACAAGGACAAAAAGTAAAAAAAAACGTTTTTAAAAGGAACAATGAGTTTTCCATGAAATAAAGATTAAGAATAAAAACGAAAAATTCCTTCAAATATCGTGCCTAGGAGGTCCCCATAACCTGCCCGTGAAGTGGCGGATTTGTAGGATGTATAGAAACATTTAAAAACAAAAAATTACGTTTCAAATGACGGTAAATGGTTTTCCTTTAATCTATTCATAAACAACTGCTTGGGGCGGCAGCCTTTATGAAAAGAGACGTTTTAGGACACGCAGAACAAGTTTAGTAATTTTTTGGGCTAAATTATGGTGAAACTTATGCAGGCTTTGGATGAAAGTAACAATAGGTGCTTTAAAATTGGGCCTTTAGTGTTGGCAACAGTGCCGTCACACCGTAACCCCTATGTGGTATTGTGGAAGAGTGCAGGGTTGGACCCTGCGGTCAAATATTAAAATGATATGAAACTGGTACAGGCGTCAGTGCACCCAAATATTTTGCCTTTGGTGGCAGCAAGTGTCTTCACACCGTAACCCCTCTGAGGTATTGTGGAAGAGTGCAGTGGTGGAGGTTTTGGTAATGCAGAAGAGATCCCCGATCTATTCAGTTCCATCAGCAGCTATAACAAAACTGGGTCAGCAATGTTTAGGCACTTGTACTGCGCTACTGTATATGTGAGAATCGGTGCACACCAGTAGCAACAGGAAGCAAACAGAACAGGCAGGGAATACACAGAGAGAATAGTCAAATGGCAAGCAAAGTCGGCAACAGATCGGGTCCTCAGAACAAGCAGGGTCAGTAACAAGTATACAAACTGATTCGGTAAGTGGAATAAAGGCTGAGACATACTGAGCGTGTAGCGATGCACAGCACAGCGAAGTGAAGAGAAGCAAACATTTTGCAGGCTTGACTTCACTCCGCTCTGCCTCGCAGCATGTCTACACTGCATTACGTTTGCTTCTCACTGCACTGGACAGGAATCCACTAACTAAATTAAAATTTACACACAAAACTGTTTTATTTTCACAAAGCACATGTCATATAGGCAAAAAAAGTTTCTACTGAATAAAATACATAAAAAATCACTGTTAATTTATTAGGAATAGTATAAAAATATAAAAAAAGGTAACCCCTGATCATATACTGTATATTATAGGGACATGGAGCGCTGTGTATAGAGTAGGGATGCATTACCACACACAGACATATACGTATATATCAACACGCAGACCTATATATACGTATATATCAACACAGAGGTATATATATACACCCACCCACAGACCTCAGACCATATATACACATACGTACATGGGGGGGTGGCATGTGGACAATCTCAACTAAATGCCCCCCCCCATTTTGCTGATCCCTCCAGAAGAAATGTTGAACCCGACAGAGCAGAGAATATACAGTCAGGTCCAGAAATATTGGGACGTCGACACAATTCTAACATCTTTGGCTCTATACACCACCACAATGGAGTTGGAATGAAACAAACACAATGTGCTTTAACTGCAGACTGTCAGCTTTAATTTGAGGGTATGTACATCCATCTCAGGTGAACGGTGTAGGACTTACAGCAGTTTGCAGATGTGCCTCCCACTTGTTAAGGGACCAAAAGTAATGGGACAGAATAATAATCATAAATCAAACTTTCCCTTCTTAATCCTTGGTTGCAAATCCTTTGCAGTCAATCACAGCCTGAAGTCTGGAACGCATAGACATCACCAGACGCTGGGTTTCATCCCTGGTGATGCTCTGCCAGGCCTCTACTGCAACTGTCTTCAGTTCCTGCTTGTTCTTGGGGCATTTTCCCTTCAGTTTTGTCTTCAGCAAGTGAAATGCATGCTCAATGGGATTCAAGTCAGGTGATTGACTTGACCATTGTATAACATTCCACTTCTGTCCCTTCAAAAACTCTTTGGTTGCTTTTGCAGTATGCTTTGGGTCATTGTCCATCTGCACTGTGAAGCACCGTCCAATGAGTTCTGCAGCATTTGGCTGAATGTGAGCAGATAATATTGCCCGAAACACTTCAGAAATCATCCTGCTGCTTTTGTCAGCAGTCAAATCAAATCAATTCCATTGGCAGCCATACATGCCCAAGCCATGACACTACCACCACCATGCTTCACTGATGAGGTGTTATGCTTCGGATCAGGAGCAGTTCCTTTCCTTCTCCATACTCTTCTCTTCCCATCACTCTGGTACAAGTTGATCTTGGTCTCATCGGTCCATAGGATCTTGTTCCAGAACTGTGAAGGCTTTGTTAGGTGTTGTTTGGCAAACTCTAATCTGGCCTTCCTGTTTTTGAGGCTCACCAATGGTTTACATCTTGTGGTGAACCCTCTGTATTCTCTCTGGTGAAGTCTTCTCTTGATTGTTGACTTTGACACGCATACACCTACCTCCTGGAGAGTGTTCTTGATCTGGCCAACTGTTGTGAAGGGTGTTTTCTTCACCAGGGAAAGAATTCTTCGGTCATCCACCACAGTTGTTTTCCATGGTCTCCCAGGTCTTTTGGTGTTGCTGAGCTCACCGGTGCGTTCCTTCTTTTTGAGAATGTTCCAAACAGTTGTTTTGGCCACGCCTAATGTTCTTGCTATCTCTCTGATGGGTTTGTTTTGTTTCTTCAGCCTAATGATGGCTTGCTTCACTGATAGTGACAGCTCTTTGGATCTCATCTTGAGAGTTGACAGCAACAGATTCCAAATGCAAATAGCACACTTGAAATGAACTCTGGGCCTTTTATCTGCACATTGTAATTGGGGTAATGAGGGAATATCACACACCTGGCCATGGAACAGCTGAGAAGCCAATTGTCCCATTACTTTTGGTCCCTTAACAAGTGGGAGGCACATCTGCAAACTGCTGTAAGTCCTACACCGTTCACCTGAGTTGGATGTACATACCCTCAAATTAAAGCTGCCAGTCTGCAGTTAAAGCACATTGTGTTTGTTTCATTCCAACTCCATTGTGGTGGTGTATAGAGCCAAAGATGTTAGAATTGTGTCGATGTCCCAATATTTATGGACCTGACTGTATATATTATTCTCTGCTCTATCGGGTTCAACATTTCTTCTGGAGGGATCAGCCAAATTGGGGGGGGGGCAATTAGTTGCCAAAATGTGTGTGTAATGCAAGTCTGGATTTATATATTTATAAGAATATAGATATATATCTTATCTATATATATATATCATATCTGCCGTTACCTTCCCCTATAAATTTGCTAAAAATATACACACAAAAAAAACCAAACCACTGCCTGAGACCCCGCGCAGCCCACATGCCACCCCCCTCTACCTGGCTGAATGTATCTAATATATATATAATTAAATACATTCAGCCAGGTAGAGAAAGAAAAAAAAAGGTTTTATTTTATGTTCCTGGGGACATTTAAAAATGTCCTCAGATTTTATTTTTTTAGAAATGTGTCGCCTTACCTTAGCCTGGTGGTCAGTGGGTGCTTCCTGTATCCTGGTTGTGGGGGCTGGGGGGGTCTGCCGTGGCTGCAGGTGCAGTGGCTCCCTCCCTGCGCTGCCTGTCTCTGCCACATGCACCCGGGCGACTAGCCCGCACAGTCGCAGCTCTGTCATCCGGCGGCCGCATGCTCCTCAAGGGGATCCTTGGGAGGCCCCAGCAGTTTGCCCTCTACAGTGCCTGATTAGAGGGCCGTGTCTGCCTGATGTTTTAGTAACAAGAATGTTTTATCCCATAGGCTTCAATGTTAAAAATATTCCCGTTTTAATTCAATATCTAATAAACTGTTGCTTATAATATTCTGCAGTAAAGAGTCTCTTTATTTCTAGATTTTTTAGTATTTTTTAAGCATTTTTTATACTTTTTTCAAAATTATTATTTTTTTCGAACGTTTGGCGAACGTCCCAGAAAGTTCGAAGTTCGCGAACTTTCGAACGGCCAATGTTCGAATCGAACTCCGAACCGATCGAACCGAACAGCTCATCCCTAGTTACACCAGCTTTTAGGAGTTGCTAAAATTATGTGCGCAACATCTATGCATTAATTCCTGCGCATAGATTGTATAATACCATCCGCGTACCAGCGCACAAACGCATTTGCGTGCACAATGTTAAGAATAGGACGTGCGCAGTAAAGTACGCTCACGCAGGGTTCGCACAGGTTCACCCACGGTAGACAATTACGTGCGCAAAGTCTCCGATTGACACCAAAAGCATTGTGAAAACTTTTATTATAGTTTATAGACTCATTGCAGGGAGTCTATTGTCTCACTCAGCAAGTATTTAAAAAATGCTGTCCCTAGGCTCAGGTTTAGCTGCCCTATACATTAAAGCACCGCCGGGTAAGAGGATGAGGAAGGGTCTTCCTCAACCCCAACTCCTGTAGACTGTAAGCTGCTATGTACAGGCCAGGTCCTCTCCACCTCTTGTCTCCATCCTATTTTTTCTGTGTATTGTTCCCTTTGGTTATTGTAAAGCGCTGAGGAAACTGTTGGAGCTATGTAAATGATGGTAATAATAATTATGTTACGGTAATATTCGACAGATTTTGCGAGGAATAATACACATCCAATGTCATTCTTCACTGAACCACTAGATGGTGACATCACACTACTGGTTTTCCATCAGCGAACTGGCAGGTAAAGCAGCGATTGAGAAATCTTTTTATTTTGCCAAGAACAAACCGTATTACTTCATGACCTCTTGTTGAGGGGAATGGAACATGATTTCTAAAAGAACTGAACAGGCCATTGTGTTTTTATTTGCATATGTGGCACCTGGAGGTATCTTAAAGTAACACTAACATAAACTGTACTCCGCAAGCACGTCCTGTCTAGACAACTCCGATCTCCGCCTGTCATCTGTCTACATCTGCACGTCCAACTCTGACCTCCAAGACTTTTCGAGGGCAGCTCCGGTCCTGTGGAATGACTTGCCTCACCCTATCAAACTCTCCCCTGACCGTCAGGCTTTCAAGAAATCCCTCAAAACCCATCTCTTCAGATTAGCGTACCACATCACTGATGCAACTCATCCCTCTGCTCACCTACTCACACTTGATTGAAGCTGCTTCTATGGCCCCACCATTCCCAAACCACTGGCACTAATGATCCTGCTGTCCAGTAAAATTCCTCCTCTCTTCCTCAATCCCAATCCCTCTAGACTGTAAGCTCCTATGTCCAGGACCCTCTACACCTCTTATTTCCATCCCATGTCCGTTTATCTGTATCTCGTTCCCATTGGTTATTGTAAAGCGCTGCGGAAACTGTTGGAGCTATATAAATGATAATAGTAATAACTAGATTACTTGTGCATTACAAGAGAAAAAACATATTATAAAGTACATTCTAAAACACATTCTAAAGCACATTATAAAACACATGCGGCTGTTTTATTGTTTGAATTAATTACCTATAAAAAGTAAAAAATAAAGTTAGGTGTTTATCACCTCTTTCCATTTTGTGGATTTTTCCCATGGTGCAACATTAACCAAATCTTATGGCAAGTCTCGCTTTACAGCTGTGGTATGGGATAAAACAGTAGTGAAGAGGAAATGGGGTATAGGAGTGAATGTTTAGACAAAACTGAAGGAGAAATATTGTGTCTATAGGCTAAGACACAAGACTTGTTATAAGAGATGGCAGCTCAATGGGATCTGATGGTGGGCTTCCAACACTCTACTCTGCCCCCCTCCCCATCAGTGATGTCCTTTACATACATACCACACAATGCAAGTCAATAGGTCGGTTTTCTGGACGTCTGACCCATAGAATCCATTTTATGCCCAATGCCACACAAAGAGGTACAAGTGCTGTAAAGGGGGGGGGCGTAGTTTAAAACACAAAATATCACAGAATGGATGCACCCAGTGACACACTTGAAAACGAGAGAAATCTCAATGTATCCTTCCTGGTAAAATCCTTTATAAATATAGAGTAAAATATATTATTAACTAAATATATAAGAGAAAAACAAAGCACATGTAAGATACCAGCAACACAAAATAAACAGGATAAGAGCATTTCATTTTTTGGTGGCAGTGGCCCTTTAATATTAACTCAATTGCATTGCAGTTTGAAAGGACATAACCCCCACACCCTCAAACCCCCTGCACTACATACGAAACACACACACACACACCTACCTACCTTACTATTACATCTTAGCATCCTACACCAGTAATGTGTGACTTCCATCCTGTCAGCGCAAAACATGACTGTAGGATTCTAAAGTGTCTGTTTAAGACCAAAGGTTACAGTTACAAGTTTTTATAAAGCGCTAACAAGTTCTGTAGCGCTGTACAATGGGAAGCAGAATAACAAATATACATACAGGTTCAACACACAGTACAGTAGGAGAGAGGACCCTGCACAAGAGCTTACAATTACGTACGTAATGATTGTATATGTAATGATTGTATATAAACATACATTGTATATAAACATACATAATTTACTAAAATAAGGTGGACTGTGTGGAAGAAAATAAATAAAAAACAAACTCAAATGAAAACCATTCCTACCCCAGCCCTAACTGCAACCCAATCCATTCCCTAATCCCACACCCTATCCAAAACTCTAATCCGCTCCCCAACCGGAACACTATAATACCCTCTAATATTATCCAAAATCCTATCCTATAACCACAACGGCAGCTCAAATGCTACTGCACTATATAAAATGTGGCAGCTTGTTAAAGTTTTGAAATTATGGTTTTGCTCATTTTATTTGAAACAAAATATACAAAGTAATTATCAGCCGTTCAAAATGATATAAATAAAGCCAAAGAGACAATCCACAAAAAAGAAAACAAACCAGAAAAAACAACAACAAACAATCTCTCCCTACATCCAGGATCTCTAACTACAGATTTTAAAAGGCATATCTGTATTAAGCCCCTGGCTTTCTGCATGTTTGATTTTCCACAAATGTTTAGTATTCATTACAGAGTCTTTGCTGTACCCGTGGTTATATTACCTATTACCGTGTAATAGACATATGGGTGCACTTAAGAGTTTTGACTCATTGTGTAAAGCATAGAGATCGAGTTACTGCTACTTTCTGTGTTCAGAAGAATTCGATATTCCCGCTAATTGAGAAACAATTCCCATAATGAATAGCAGCTCCGAGTTCATGTGATGGGAAAGAATCACAGAAACGTCGGGTCACGCAGAGGCGTGTTTTACTGTGCAGTAATAAAGTATGATATTATTTTTATAATATTATCACTAACGCCTTAATGACAGGTCCCGATGAACATACTCTGCACGTCCGTTCTTATACACGGGCCCGATTATTGGCAATGGCAGCAAAAGTGCACAATAACACGATGCCTTACTATTAATATATAGTGGGCCCTATTACAATCTTCACGCGCACGCAAAAACGCATTAACGCGAGGGGCAAAACCCTTTGCGCAGAATGTCGTATTGCAATCTCAGCGCAACAAACGCGCATATACGTCTACCGCGGGTGAACCTGCGCGAACGCTGCGCAAGCGTACTGTACTTTGCGCGTCCTATACTTAACAATGTGAGCGCAAATGCGTTTGTGTGCTGGTACACGGATGGTGTTACAATCTATGCGCAGTTTGTAACGCACAGCCTTTGCGCGCATAATTTTAGCAACTCCTGAAAGCTGGTGTTAATGGCAATTTCTATCAACCTGGCCGAAACTAGGGATGTGCGTTTCGGGTTTCGGAATTTCGGAATTTTCACGAAATTTCCCGATTCGTGTTTTCGGATGCGGCCGATTTTCTGAAAATTTTTAGATCCGAAAATGGCAGATCCGAAAAGTTTTCCGAGCCGAAATGAAATATTTTCGGAGTTTTCGAATGGACTTGAAATGTGTCAAATCGAAATTTATTTTCACTCTATTCATGATTTCGGTTCCATTCGTGATTTCGGTTCCAGCTGTTTTATTCTGAAATTCGATGATGACTGTCCACTTCAAAGATGTTGGGAAATTCAGGAGTGATCTTCAATACTCTATGTCCAAGACTTAAACCAAAAGGACATCTCTTGGTTGAGGTTAATTAAGAGGTTAACCCCTGTCCTCGCCAAACCTCTGCAGGAACCCAAGATCCTACCCTAACCATATAACAGAAACTGTAACCTAACCTTAGGTTTCGGAGATCAAAAATGGCCGAACAGATCACATGTTTCTGATATTCCAAGTCATTGATACAGAAATATCAGAAGCTTCAGAAGTTTTGCGCATCCGTTTTACGCTCGTTATTTTTTGACTGATGAAATAATGCGTGAGGATTGTAATTCCAATGTTGATTTACGCGCGTTAACGTTTAATGCTTCACGCAATAATTCACGCGTTTACCGTGCGTTTTTGTGTGAAGAATGAAATAGGGCCCTGTGCGTTCACAAAGAATTCAGACCCTTTTCCCCCCAACAATTTTTTTATTAAACTCTTTGGGCCCTATTACAATCCTGATGCTAACGTTAGCACTCACCTGAGCAAGTGTTAACGTTAGCATTGGTGGCCCTAGCGCGTGCCGACCATATTACAACCCAAACGCTAACGGGTTAAAAAACCCGTTAGCGATTTAGATCTTGCGCTTTTCAGCGCGAGGTTACGGTACTTTGCGCTCCCTATGCATAACATGAGAAGTGCAAAGTGTTAATCAGCATTAGGATTACAATATACTTACGCTAATTACCATCCGTCTGCGGTTAACCCGAAAGTTAACCACAGCCAGGACCTGGTGCTAACGGATTCCGCTGCTGCAGAATCCATCATGTGACCGGTAGAGCAGAAACTCAATGGAGTCTCCATGAAGGGGATGCTTGCGGCGGCGCTTAGTCCCAAAAATATGTGTATGCAAAAAAAATTAAAAATAATAAGCAGAGCATCTGCAAAAATGAATGTGTATCAAAGAAAAAAAAATATCAATCAGCCCAGCGCCCACAAAGAGCCAGAAAAGTGGATGGGGCATGAAACATCAAACTAGGATGGTGTATGGGGGAGAAAAAAAGAAAGGGAAGGGGGAGAAAATTAAGTGGGGATAACATTTTAAGGCAGGGTGTGTGGCCTACCAAGCAACAGACTATAGAGGAGGGAGCGGCCCCCATGGGAAATGATCTGGGTCCATTTGTTGAAATCGCAAAACAAGCCCAGATGTAAATTAGTGACAGTGAGTGGGTCTTCAGGCTAAAGCAGCTCCACTACTGCAGGGCACATCGGTGGACCATGAATCAGCTCCAGGACCACACAGGAGGACACCTGCAGTGGTACATTCACCATGTTCCAGATCTGGAGCCAAAAATGCATTACGGTAAAAAAATAACATTTTATAATCAAATGCGGTAGGTGGAGTAGACGTAACATCATTGCTCTCTAACCAGGGAGACTGTGGAGACACAGGTTTGAATCCTGGCAAGCGCACCTCTCCAGTAAGTGTCCTTGGGCAAGACACCTGACAGCACATACTCACCACCCAGGACATACTTGAAAACAAGAAAAATCTCAATGTATCCTTCCTGGTAAAATCCTTTCTCATAGAAAAATAAACAGAATAAAAGACAATGATATCGATCGAACATGTATCTCTCTGTCATGTATTTATGATGTATCAATCATCGCTATCATGTATCTGTCAAGCTATCTACATTCTCTCTTATTCCCCACAGCTGGTCCTTTGGACAGTGTTGGCATTTAACACGGAATCGTGGTGGAATCTGAATCCATAACAGCAGAGATGAATTCTTTACAACCTCCCGCTTACTGAGTAACATTGTTTGTTTAAGGTTCTTTTCCAGTCGCAGAGGGCGATATTTCAAATAAAGGTTGGGAAAACACTCGTGTGACCCATCAATCTCACTCAGCAACCTTACAAAACAAGAAAATCACAAACACACAGCACAACGCCCCTCACACCCGCCTCACACAAGCACTATACAAATAAAGGAATAAATAAAATATGACATTGAAATGCTAACCTATAATAACATTCATCACTCTCCAATATATGTCTCCCTCCCTCACATCGCTACGTGATTGAAATATCATGAATGATGTTCTAATTGTGGCCTTTCGTTCAGCACAAATAACTACACATTCACAATAAATATTGCCTGCTTTGCTCATCTTATTTTCCGCAGCACAGGAGCTCTGCCTGCGTTCCCATGATGGACATTAAGTTCTGGTTTCCAGTTTGAGGGAAGAGATGTAAAATAACACTTTTTTATTAATTCGGGTTGCTGAAGACCATAATAACAGCAATGTTAATGTTGTATCTGGTGCTTAAAGTCTCAAGACATTCGGAGATGAAAAGAACAAAATAAAAATAGGCAGAGGCATGTAGGGAGCTATAAGATATTAAAATATATTTTAAAACTCTGTAAAAAAAAAAAGAGCAACTCTAAACATGCGGAAATACTTAAGGTCAACCATCATGAGAAAAATACATCCAATCAGGATCATTCCGTACTTTTTCGCTGCTCTGGTAGAAAGTCCAACGTGTCGACCCGACATTTCGGTGCTCTCCCGTTCCCCGCACTGTGGCTAGTACGATTCATCGACCCTGCGGTGAATTCAGCATTCACCACAGGGTTCCCTGGAGTGCAGGGAACAAGCCGCCGAACGCATACGAAAAACCGGCGCAAAACCACCGAATCGATCCGAAAAACACTGAAGAGCTGCCGAGTCGATCCAAAAAACCGCCTCAAAAACATAGAATCGATTGGAAAAACTGCAAAAAACCCCCTGAATGCATCCGATGATCCGCTGCAAAACCACCGGATTGATCTGAAAAAAGACAAGACCCACTAAACAGAACGCTGTTCCGCCACCAGAAAAAGCCGACAAGCTGACGAACGGGTAAAAAACTAAATAAAACCTAACTTTTAAAAGGTGTTTGCAAAAAAACTACCCACTCCCTTAACTGAGAAGCAACGCCACATGTGAATGGTCTCAGGATGCTTTACTGTTGACATGACAATGGACTGATGGTAGCGCTCATCTTTTCTTTTACAGACAGGCTTTTTTTCAAACGCCCCAAACAATCGGAAGGGGATTCATCAGGGAAAATGAGTTTACGCCAGTCCTCAGCAGTCCAATCCCTGTACCTGATGTTTTTACTGGAGAGAAGTGGCTTCTTTGCTGCCCTTCTTAAAACCAGGCCATCCTAGAAATGTCTTCGCCTCACTGCGCGTCCACATGCACTCACACCTGCCTGCTGCCATTCCTGAGCAAGCCCTGCCAGGTGGTGGATCCTGGTGCTTGCTGGACTTGCTTGGGTGTCCTGAAGCCTTCTTCACAACAATTGAACCTCTCTCAACATCTGAGGGTTGGGATTTAGGGGTTATTATTGCAGAGGATCTAAGGGTAAGTAGTCAATGTAATAGAGCAGCAGGAAATGCTAGCAGAATGCTTGGTTGTGTAGGGAGAGGTATTAGCAGTAGGAAAAGGGAAGTGCTCGTGCCACTGTACAGAGCACTGGTGAGACCTCACTTGGAGTACTGTGTGCAGTACTGGAGACCGTATCTCCAGAAGGATATAGACATCTTAGAGAGAGTTCAGAGAAGGGCTACTAAAATGGTGTACGGCTTGAAGGATTGAAGGAAAAAAGTTACCAGGAAAGGCTTAATGATCTTAACATGTACAGCTTGGAAAAAAGACGAGACAGAGGAGATATGATAGAAACATTTAAATACGTAAAGGGAATCCACAAGGTAGAGGAAGGGAGTATATTTAAAAGGAAACAAAGTAGCAAAACAAGAGGACATAGTCTTAGATTATTTATTTATTTATTTATTTATTTATAAAGGATTTTACCAGGAAGGATACATTGAGATTTCTCTCGTTTTCAAGCAGAGGGGCAAAGGTTTAAAAGTAACATCAGAAAGCATTATTTTACTGAGAGGGTGGTGGATACATGGAACAGTCTTCCAGTTGAAGTGGTAGAGGCCAAAACAGTAATTGAATTTAAGCAAGCATGGGATAGGCATAAGGCTATCCTAAACAAAAGATAAATCCAGGTAAAGTATCCATGTAATTGGGCAGACTAGATGGGCCGAAAGGTTCGTATCTGCTGACATTTTCTATGTTTCTCCTTGAAGTTCCTGATGATCCGATAAATGGTTGCTTCATGTGCAATCTTACTAGCAGCAATATGCCTTTGAATCCGTTTTTTGTGCAAAGCAATAATGACTGCATGTGTTTCCTTGCACGTAACTATGGTTGACAGAGAAAGAACAATGATTTCAAGCACCGCCCTCCTCTTAAAGCCTCCAGTCTGTTATTCTAACTTAATCAGCATGACAGAGTGATCTCCAGTCTTGTCCTCGTCAACACTCTGACCTGTGTTAACGAGAGAATCTCTGACATGTCACCTGGTCCTTTTGAGGCTGGGCTGAAATGCAGAAGAAATGTTTTTTGGGATTAAGTTCATTTTCAAGGTAAAGAGGGACTTTGCAATTAATTGCAATTCTTCTGATCACTCTTCGTAACAATTTGAAGTACATGCAAATTGCCATCATAAAAACTGAGGCAGCAGACTTTGTGAAAATTAATATTTGCGTCATTCGCAAAACTTTTCCCATTGCTGTAGAATATAACACTTTATGTAATATATGATATATGATCTATCTATCCTTATACCAGTTTGTCTGATATTTTTGCAGTCTGGATCCAACCTCATATTGACCCCTCTCTTGCAGGCCCGGATTAAGATCTCTATGGGTCTGGAGCTGAATATTTTGGTGGCCTTCTTTTGTAATTTAGTGAAATTAACAGGGTTATCCAAAGAGATTCGAATTGCTTGAGAAAGGTAACCGAACGCTGAAAATCAGCGTTCGGTTACCTTTCCTGGCCATTCGGCTATCCAGAGAGCAGGCAATTCTCCAAATCCTGGCGAATTGCCTGCACATACGGTGCCTGTTCGGTCCCTGTTCGAGGGCAGTGAAATCCCCATCAAAAAGCACTGCTTCGGCTATTCAGAGAACACAAACCAGCAGTGAAAGGTTCCCCTAATGCCCTGCCATTCGGTGGTTTAATTCGGCAAATTTATTCAGGAGAATCCCATAGGCTTCAATGTTAAAAATATTCCCGTTTTAATTCAATATCTAATAAACCGTTCATTATAAAATTCTGCAGCAAAAAGTCTCTTTATTTATAGATTTTTTAGGATACTTTAAGCATTTTTCTGAATTTTTAAAAAAAAAATTAAAAGTCCGATTTTTTTTTTGATTTTTTTTCAGTTTGCTTATTTTTTTTGTAACAGCCCTCTTTATTATCATTCCCTGGACTCCTGTGAAAATTTCAGACATTTTCGCTCAGTAGTTTCTTTGCAAACAGCGTTTCTTTTTCCCAGATTCATACAAATGGTTTTTCTAATTTATTCACTGCCTCCTCTACGTCACAGCTGCTTCGGCTCTGTGTGATTCGGCTCCTTTTCGGCTCCTGTTCGGCTCCTCTTCGAAGGTTAATCCAGATGTTTTTGCTTGTTTTCAGCGTGCATTCGGTTAGTTTTCGTCAGGTTTTCGGCAGCTTTTCCCTGCAATTCGGGGACCCTGTGGTGTTTGCTGAATACACCGCAGGGTCACCGAAATGCAATCGGCAAAAGGAACCGAATTGAAGAGAACGAAAAGTCACCGAACGTGCGGTGACTTTTCGAATCTCTTTGGATAACCCTGTAAAACATATTTTAGGTTATTTAATAATGCAGATATGGCTATATCTAACCAGGCAGATACTGTGTGATTAATTTTTAATTCAGATTTCAATCATTTAAGGAGTGTAATTTCCCCCCCCCCATTTTATCATCCAAAAACTTGAGGTTATATATTCTATAGGGCATTCTTATAAAAATGTGAAATGGGATCCTGTTACTGCATTTCTCTGAGAAAATATAAAATTTGAACCAAAAAATGAAAAAAAAAAAGGAAGAAATATTTCCCTTGTGTTTTGGAACATGTTTTTTTACGAATAATATGACTATATATAAAACTGACCTTGCTTCCAGTGTGCGAAATGAGAAGGTGAGTAATGGCAGAGGTATTGCTCATTTTATATGTGACAAATGGACAATGCCATCGCTTTGGAACTAAAAATAAATAAGTAAATAAATAATTAAAAAAATTATTTTCTTTTAGATTTTATATGGTCAGGTTTGGTACCTGCCAGACTCTGCCCTGTCCAATGACACCTCACTTGACCTTGTGAGGTGTAAAGATTAGTGACGTAGGGGTCCAAAGTTCCCCGCAGTGCTTTTCGCTGCATTGCAGCGGTTTAGGTTTTTGATGTAACAATTCGTAACAATGGATTGTACCATCACCCATCACCTCCACACTTGTTGGTGACATGAGAAATTTGATGGTTAGTTAGTGCAGCATCATTGTTTACTTTATAATTGAAAAGTGAAAAATATAACTGTTTGAAAGAAAAAGAAAATTTTTATATTTATTATTTTATTATTTTTACTTAATACCTGGTCATATTTGGTATCATTGGAAAGGCCATGCTCTGGCCTTTGCAGTGATACCTCACTTGACCCTGTATCTTCTATGGAGTTGGAGATACAGGGGTCCAAATGCAGACGTAGTTATCTTTTCTCTGGGCCTATTCTGAGGCATGGGACTGGAGCTGCTGCTCCATCTGCCCCTATGTTAATCTGGCCCTGCTCTCTTGGTCCTGATAGAGTGTTGGATGGAGATCTTTTTGTACTGGTTTCTTATATACAGTTCCTAACACGTTTTATTGTAATGTGAACCTGTGCAATGCATCATTCGGCCACAAATAGCTCTTACCAACAGGAGAAATTCTTTCCCTATTTAAATATATTGTGACATGCGATACGTTGAACTTGGAAATATACGACAGGTACATGGGCCTAGAGATGTATTTGGGAGATGCAACCCTTATGTTCTATAACATTTCCTTGCCCTCTCTTATGTTGAAGTTACCCTGTACCTGTAAGGTGCAGGGTGTTTTTGTAATCTGTGTTATGTATGAATACTGTTATTGCCTATCGGTATTGTCTATGTGTATCTGTTACTATCTTCTGATAGGATTACTGTGTTGGGCACCTTAGCCTATCACAACTGCCCCCCTATTTGGAACGTGTTTGTATCTGTTAAAGGTTTGAATGGATACTGTTCTCTCTTGTTTGCCAAATGTTGAGCAATACTACTCCCATTGTCTGTCCTTGGTCTGATTATGTCCCAGACTCTGGGAAGAAGCAGGAAACTTCAGAGCAGTAGAGTAGAAATTAGAGGGGAGGGATTAACCCTTTCACTATTGCTATCGCGATATCTCGGGCTTCTAAAGCACCAGATCTGTTGCCCTGGTATCTCGATAGGCTAATCTGCAGCCCAAAAGCAAACGGAAATTGCTTGCTGCAAACGAATTTCGTTTGCTTTTGGGCTGCAGAAGGTGCCCCCAATGTTTTAGCCCTGTGGTAAAAAAAAAATCGAATTATCCAAGCAACTAAAATCCCTGCCAACACCGTCACCCTGCTGCTATGTTTGCATTAATTGTGCAATTAACACAGGCATTAACCATGAACTTGGCAGCACTGGCAATAATTATAAACAAAACTGTATTGTATTTCCCAGCTAAGTGCTTGCTAATATTTAATTCTGTCATGTATGGTAAAATAAAAGTACACTATTAATTAGTAAAGCAAACACAAAAGCCTGGCTATTATTCTTTTTTGTATTTAAACACGATAATGTCTCCCAGAGTACAGGGCCAGTGTTTATTTATCTGTATCCACATTTAACGTTACTGTGTAACAAGAAATTTTACCTGAATAATACTAACACACTTTAAAAACTGCTAAAGCAATTGTTAAGGGGTTATTCATTTCGGTGCTTTGCACGTCAGTGCACTCCGGCGATTCCATCTCACTGAAACTACAGTGAATTCACTATTTACTGTACAGTCACCGAAGAGCACTGAAAACTGCTGAACTGCGCCGAAGTACCATCGGCGAAATTATACCAAACTGCAAAAAAACAGAAGCCTCCTATTCTCCTAATAAGTGTTTAAACGTATTAAATGAGTCTAATTAATGTAAAATGTCTTTTAAAAAACTAATAAAAAAGGTCTGTTAAAAAAACAACCTCTTAAAAAAAAATGGGAAACAAAAAATTACAAAAAAGTGTTCCAAAAAATAAATTAATAAAAAAGACTTTTTGCTGAAAATGAAAAGAATAAACTTTTTTTTGTTTTTGTAAAAAAAGTAAAAATTATATTGTTTTTTTACATTGAATCCTATGAGATTGGCCTGCTTAAATCTGTCGATCTCAGACATCAAGAATCAGGACATTTCACTGACACTTTGGCGTTCTTGGAATAGATTAACCATTACTTCTCTATGGGTCAATTTCGCTGCCGTCGAAGATCACCGAAGGTATTTCGCCTTCAATTCAACTGTATTTGGCGAATTGACAGTTTAGTGAATAAACGAACTGCCACAAAATTTCCCCTGTGCGGTGCTTAGTGAATAATCTCCTTTAGTTTTCATATAGAAACATAGAAAAATGTCAGCAGATAAGAACCTTTCGGCCCATCTAGTCGGCCCAATTACATGGATACTTTACCTGTATTTATCTTTTGTTTAGGATAGCCTTATGCCTATCCCATGCCTGCTTAAATTCAATCACTGTTTTGGCCTCTACCACTTCAACTGGAAGGCTGTTCCATGTATCCCCCACCCTCTCAGTAAAATAATGCTTCCTGATGTTACTTTTAAACCTTTGCCCCTCTATTCTAAGACTATGTCCTCTTGTTTTGCTACTTTGTTTCCTTTTAAATACACTCCCTTCCTCTACCTTGTGGATTCCCTTTATGTATTTAAATGTTTCTATCATATCTCCTCTGTCTCGTCTTTTTTCCAAGCTGTACATGTTAAGATCATTAAGCCTTTCCTGGTAACTTTTCTCCTTCAAGCCGTACACCATTTTAGTAGCCCTTCTCTGAACTCTCTCTAAGATGTCTATATCCTTCTGGAGATACGGTCTCCAGTACTGCACACAGTACTCCAAGTGAGGTCTCACCAGTGCTCTGTACAGTGGCATGAGCACTTCCCTTTTCCTACTGCTAATAACTCTCCCTACACAACCAAGCATTCTGCCAGCATTTCCTGCTGCTCTATTACATTGACTGCTAAGTACTTCACTACCATGATCGCGTTAAGGTGCCTTTGAAGATCGAGTTAAGGTGGCTGAGATTGAATTATCTCGATCTGTGCATTTCAGGAGGATTGTGAATGTCAGATCCCAGGGCTCACCCTGACGGCGTCTTACGGCACCGCTGCTGTCAGACCCCTCGAGCTGCTATCCTCTGTGCCTTCAGCACCTCCTTTGTTGCCATCCTGCCTTCTGCTATCCGCATAAGTTCGAGACCTTGCAGGTCTTTACGGTCTCCATATAATGCACACACTCTGATGACATCAGCAGCCCAGTCACCATGTGGGGACGGGGCCTCCATATACCTGCACTATTTAAACCCAGGCCACACACACTGCTTAGATGCTCTAGTGTAACGTTGTTTCCCGGTATATTTTTATGCTCTTGTTTGTTCCCTGGTATATTAACCCTTTCTTTGCCTTCTGACTACGCCTGTTTGCTGCGCGCTTCTGACCTCCGCTATCCTTTAACCCTTTGTCTGCTACATCCTTGTGTACTTCGCTTCCTGTTCTGCTTGATACATACTGAGATCCGTCCTATCCGGTATGCATTCCTGACAGTTAAGGAATTCCATTAATTACAATGAGCTCCAGAATATATGTCCCAAAACGTACAGTACATCTGACATATCAGCCAATCAACAATTAGGGGGAGGGATTTAGACATCCCTGCTGTAAATGTTTTGTAAAGCTATTCCAGTGCATTTACACTGTGTGTGTGTGTGTGTGTGTATTTGAGTGTGTATGTGTGTAGTTGTGTATATCTTGATAGGATTAGGGATAATGTAAAGTGGTTTTCCATAAAACCATTGACAGCTGCTAGTGGTTTTCTGGAAAAACACATACAGGGTTATTCAAAGAGATCCGAATTGTGGCCGAAAGGTAACCGAACAGTGAAATTCAGTGTACGGTTACCTTTCCTGGCCATTCGGATATTCAGAGAGCAGGCAGTTGCCTGCACATACGGTGCCCGTTCGAGGGCAGTGAAATCCCCATAGAGAAGCAATGCTTCGTCTATTCAGGCTAGGGACAGATGAGCGCATTTTCTGCGGCCACCTCAAAATGTACGTCGATGCGTGCGCACGCATTTTTTCACGGAATACGCTTAAGTGGTCAGACGACCACAGTCGCACAGTCGCAGGTACTCACCAACGCAATTCTAGGGAAATCCGGCTGTTTGAACGTTATGTAGGCCGCACACTAGCAGCGTCTGACGTCTCCTAATCACGCACACACGCTGCCATGCGGCCGCAGCGCACTCTGTACGTCTGTAGCAGCGGTTTCACGTTCTGCGAAAAATGCGTTCATTTGCCGGTTGCGTGGTGTCGGCGCACTTTTGTACGCACGTACTGCGTATATTGGCCGTCATTGGCCGTTATGTGCTGCTACTGCCGCCGTGATTTAGTGCGCCTGCACGCGCGTTCCGACTGCCCCACTCTGACCCTAGCCTCAGAGAACACAAACCGGCAGTGAAAAGTTGCCGAAATGCCCTGCCATTCGGTGGGTTCATTCGACAGGTTTATTCATGGAGAATCCCATAGGCTTCAATGTTAAAAATATTCCCGTTTTAATCCAATATCTAATAAACCATTGATTATAATATTCTGCAGTAAAAAGTCTCTTTATTTTCAGATTTTTTATGATCCTTTTGGGCATTTTTCGGAATTTTTTTGTTAATTTTTTCTGTTTTTTTAATTCGTTTTTTCTTTTTTCTGTAACAGCCCTTTTTATTATCATTCATTGGATCTTATATGTAAATTCCAGACATTTTCATTCTGTAGTTTCTTTGCAAACAGCGTTTCACTTTTCAAACATTCAAACGTACTGTTTCTTTTTTTTTTCACTCCATTCGTCTGCGGTGTTGGGTTTTTCCGCTGGCTGCTCTGTGCTGTGATCGGCGACTGCACGGGTTTCTCCGGCGTGTTTGGCGGGGTTAATCCAGATGTTTTTGCGTGTTTCGGTGTGCGTTCGCCTGGTTTTGCTGTGAGTGTTCGTCGGTTTTGCGGCGGCTTTTCCCTGCACTACAACGGCCCTGTGGTGCTTGCTGAATACACTGCAGGGTCGCCGAAATGGGATCGCCAAGTCGCACCGAATTGAAGAGAACGAAAATTCACCGAACTTGCGGTGACTTTTCGATTCTCTTTGAATAACCCTGCTTTTAGTTAAGGGGTTAAGTAACACTTCTAGCTCTTCAATTGTTATTTTATTTTAAAAATTGATACCCTGCTTCAGCAGAGCATACCATATTGACTCGAATTCCCAATGTTAGACACACATTTAAACACACTTTTGTGTCCATATGTCACTGATTGGCACTTCAATCCATCAGCAGCAAACGATCAATTTACGCAGTCATTGCAACTTTATAGCTGAACGTAACCCCTTTTGCGTCTGATTATTCAGGCACTCAAATCGAAATGTCATTCTCCACTGCAGAATGGTATGTCATTTTTTTTAACCGTCATGTCCCTTTAATTCAAATTAAATAGAATATATATCAAGAAAGATTACATCAGGTTTCACAGCTCTCTGAATCATCGGGGGATTTAAAAAGGATTTTTTTTCCTCTTACATGAGTGGTATAATAATATGAGCTAATCAACTGAACCTGACAGATATTAGATTCTGATTAGCTGCTGACATACTTAAAAAAAAGGAAAAAAAATCATCAAATGGCACTAATATCACTACAAATATTAACTTTCCCGGTGGCAGGGGCGTACCTAGGGGGTGGGGGGCGGCCCGCACTGGGTGGCACCACCCTCTAGGGTGACACAATTTTTGCAAAGTATTTAACCAGGAAGGATACATTGAGATTTCACTAATTTTCAAGTACCGTATTTTTCGCTCCATAAGACGCACCTGACCATAAGACGCACCTAGTTTTTAGAGGAGGAAAATAAATATTCTGAAATCAAATAGTGTAATAATGGATATACTGCCCCAGCTCCTCTCATGGATATACTGCCCCAGCTCATGGATACTGTCCCCCAGCTCATGGATACTGTCCCCCAGCTCATGGATATGCCCCCCAGCTTATGGATATACCCCCAGTTTATGGATATGCCCCCCAGTTTATGGATATGCCCCAGCACATGGATTTGCCCCAGCACATGGATTTGCCCCAGCACATGGATTTGCCCCCCAATTTATGGATATGCCCCCCAATTTATGGATATGCCTCAGCACATGGATAATGCCCCAGCACATGGATATGCCCCAGCTCACTCATGGATTTGCCCCAGCTCACTCATGGATTTTCCCCAGCTCACACATGGATTTGCCCCAGCTCACACATGGATTTGCCCCAGCTCATGGATATGCCCCAGCTCACTCATGGATTTGCCCCAGCAGCTCATGGATATGCCCCAGCTCACTCATGGATTTGCCCCAGCAGCTCATGGATATGCCCCAGCTCACTCATGGATTTGCCCCAGCTCACTCATGGATTTGCCCCAGCTCACACATGGATTTGCCCCAGCTCACTCATGGATTTGCCCCAGCTCATGGATATGCCCCAGCTCACTCATGGATATGCCCCAGCTCACACATGGATTTGCCCCAGCTCATGGATATGCCCCAGCTCACCTGCCGCCGCCACGTTAGGCTCCCTCTGAGCATGCGTCTGGCGGCAGGAAGCTTGGGCACTCGCCTGGGGGAGCCACGTGACCGCGATCTCGCGAGATCATGGTCACGTGGCTCCCCCAGGCGAGTGCCCAAGCTCCTTGCCACCGGACGCACGCTCAGAGGGAGCCGAACGCGGCGGCGGCAGGTGAGCTGGGGCATATCCTGGGGCATTCGCCGCATAAGACACACCCACTTTTCCCCCCACTTTTTGGGGGGAGAAAAGAGCGCCTTATGGAGCAAAAAATACGGTATGTCCTGGGTAGGAAAGGCCTAGGCTGGCACTTTCCAGGGGGCAGCAAAAAACCTCACCACTAAAGGGGTTACTCACAGAGCACCAAAATTACGCCAACATTTTGGTGTTCTGTTGTTCCCTGCGCTTCGGGGAATAAAATTTCCCCACCCTGCAGTGAATTCACCATTCACAGCAGGGTCCCCAAAGTGCAGGGAGTCGGCCGCTGAATGCCGCCACCGCAAACCGGTGGCCTGCTGTTTTCAAAAAAACTACTGAACGAAAATGCCTGGACTTAACATATAAGATCCTGTGATTGATAATAAAAAGTTCTGTTACAGAAGAAAGAAAACCCGCTATTAAAAAAAAAAGGGGGAAAATGTTGCCAAAAACAATTCTGAAAAATGACTAAAAGGTACTAAAAAAAATCAATAAATGAAGACTTTTACTGCAGATTAAAATAATAAATGGTTTATTAGATATTGCATAAAAACGGGAATATTTTTAACATTGAAACCTATGGGGTTTGCCTGAATAAACCTGCTGATTGAATCCACCGAACATCAGGGCATTTCACTGACATTTCTCTGCTGTTTGGTGTTCTGTGAATAGATTAACCATTACTTCTCTGTGGGGATTTGCACTGCCTTCGAACAGCACCGTACTTGCTGGCGGTTCGCCAAAATTTGTGTGTGAGCACGTCACAGAGCAGTGGTGTACTTAGGGGAGTGGCGGGGGGCAGGTCACCCCAGGTACCAGTGATTTTTGGGGTGTCATTAGGGGGTACTGGGAGGTGCCACTGTCACTGTGTGTCAGCTTTGAGTTGTGTTCTCAAACAACGAGCAGAGTGTAACGTTGGGGGCTTCCAGCCCTACCTGTGTGCTTGAGGACAGCAAGTCTGATGCTGCTCGCTGACCACTGCCCGGTTTAAATGGAGACAGGCAGGGAGGTGATTGCATGAGGTGTGGCTTGAGTGGGGGGCGTGGTCTGGTGAAGGTCTTTAAAAACCCTCAGTATAGTTTCAGAAGTTGCCAGATCGTGGTTATCCATACCTGAGCTCCTTGTACCTGACTGCTAAATTGATTTAACCTGTTATTGACCTCTGCTTGTGTTCTGACCATTCTGCCTTCTGTTGCCCTAGACTATTTTCCTGTACTACGCTACTGCTCTGATACCGACCCGGCTATTCCATTTGACCATTCTGAACTCTGTATTCCTGATTCTGGCTCGGCTGACTCCTCTCCGTATTGTTAACCCTTTTCTGTCTAGCTAGTTTACCTGGCCAATTCTAAGGACCAGACAGATAGGAATCATTCACAGCTACACTGTTGGTAGCTTCTGAGTTTTGTGGAGTGTTGGGGGTTAAGTACTGTGTGGTGGGATCCGGGAACCGTGACACAGAGGAGCAGGGCGTTTGCATTAGGAATAAAATAGAATAGAATAAAAATCCCCCTCTACTCCCTCCATAGCTCCTCCCCTGCCCGCAGCAGCTATAGGAGAGGGGAGGGGGATGTGATTTGTGTGCAGAGAGAGAAGATGACAGTAAATGGCGGGTAAAGGGGGGGGGAATCAGCAGAATATGAAGCCCTGTCTGCTTACTGCTGTTTAAAGTGGAACTTTCCTTAATCAGCACTGCAGTGATAGAAATTTGTCATTGAGCTGCCTGGCTCCTGGTGAGGTCCTGCATAGAGGGGGTCAGGCTGCATTCACTGCATCACCAGTGAATAGGCAGCCCAGGGTAAACAGGGACAGGGAAGAAGGAGTCTTAAAAAAGTGGAAAAGTAAAGAAAAAATACCATAGCAGCATCTTATACCTGCAAAACACACCCATTCTCTGCTCAGCAACTCCAATACACAAAACCAGCCACCCAGCACACACACACAACTCCAATCCACAAAACCAGCCACCCAGCACATACACACAACTCCCATCACACAAAACCAGCCAGCCACCCACACACACAACTCCCACCACACAAAACCAGCCGCCCACACACAACTCCCATCACACAAAACCAGCCACCCACACACATACAACTCCCATCACACAAAACCAGCCACCCATGCAACTCCATCACACAAAACCAACCAACCCACAACCCCATCACACACCAGCCTCCAACACACAACCCAGCCACCAATACACAACTCCTATCACAAAACAAGTCACCCCAACACACACACAACTCCCATCAACACAACAAGCCACATGTGTACTTTTGTTCATAGCACGAGGATTGATATGTTGTGAGTTTTCAAAATCACTTAAAAATAACAGTTATTAAAAAAAAATATCTACACTCGCCTCTTATTGCACAGCACACACAGAGGACACATGATCCACCATCGGCAGATTCATAAGATATCATTATTATATGCATACATCATGTCCTGCCAGAATGCTATAACTAAAAATATTTTTGAAAACATTAAAAAAGTGCGTCTGATTTTTTCTGTCTTTAATTTTTTTTTTACATTTTAAAGTTGGGGGGGGTGCCAAATATAGGATCCGCCCCGGGTGCCAAATGTTCTAGGTACGCCCCTGCCCGGCGGGATAGAATGTAACTGCTGGATATATTCTAATACACTGATTAATATGAAGAAAATTGTATTGGCAAGTAAATTAATGAATACATCATATATTTTTGACAGTGTCCTTCTACCGCAACGTGTTTTAGTTTGTCCGCCTAGAATTGTAAAGAACTTTTTCATCCCAGTAGCATAGGTCTTCAATTTACAGAACTGCTGTATCACAACCTCGTAACTAAGTGCATGATTGATCCTGCATTTTTCTCCCAAGTATCGAGCGAGGGATGGCAAGCCATACATTCTTGTGCTCAGGCTGCGATTTCTGTAAGGAGGGAAGGTTATGCCCTTTTTTGACCAAACGAAGATGTTTCAAATTAAAAAAAAAATGCATTTAAAGAATATGATTATAGTTTTTATCCATAAATCACAAATGGATAATTGTGTTTGTAATAGAGTTGCCAGTCAGCCATGTTTTCCTGGACAAATATTACTATCGGTGACTTTTCATTCTCCTCAATTCGTTTCGATTTGGCGATCCCATTTCAGCAACCCTCCTGTGTATTCAGCAAGCACCACAGGATCCCCGAATTGCAGGGAAAAGTCACCACAAACCCGCCGACAACTCACTGAAAAACCCGGCGAAGGCACACCGAAAACCTGCAAAAACATCTGGATTAAACCCGCCGAAAATGCCAGAAAAACACGAGCAGGAGCCGATCACACGCAGTGCAGCCGCCGGAAAAACCCAACACCGCAGACGAATGAAGTGAATAAATTAAAAAAACAGTTCGCTTGAATGTTTGAAAAGTGAAACGCTGTTTGCAAAGAAACTACAGAGCGAAAATGTCTGAAATTTACATATAGGATCCAATGAATGATAATAAAAAGGGTTGTTACAGAAAAAATAAGTAAAGTTAAAAAAAAAATAAAAAATATTATAATCAACGGTTCATTGGATATTGAATTAAAAAGAGAATATTTTTAACATTGAAGCCTATGGGATTCACCTGAATAAATCTGCCGCATGAAGCCACCGAATGGCAGGGCAATTCGGCAACTTTTCACTGCTGGCTTTTGCTCTCTGAATAGACGAAGCAGTGCTTCTCTATGAGGATTCACTGCCCTCGAACAGGCACCGTATGTGCAGGCAATTCTCCAGGATTTGGCGAATTGCCTGCTCTCTGGATAACCGAATGGCCAAGAAAGGTAACCGAATGCTGATTTTCAGCGTTCGGTTCCCTTTCGGGAGCCATTCGGATCTCTTTGAATAACCCTGCATTTCATTGTGTTCATTGAATTCAAACTATAATGTAAATGTAGCAGCAGTTTTTGGCCAGCAGAGGGAGCCCTCTTCATGTAGAAAACATAACAAAAAAAAAAGTTGTCATTTGTGCTCACCCCTGTAATTCCATACGAAACAAAACACCATTAGAGGTTTTGGTTTACCTGAATGGCCGTTAAAGTGTAAGTTCACCTGCCACGTCACGGCACTTCCGGTCAGGTCCTTCCTAATGAAACCAAGAGGTGCTTTTCTAAGCAACCGCATATCCTCATGCTGTTTCTCAGTCATGAGAGAGACTGGCTGGTTTATATTTATACCCTCATCAGGAATAATTCGACTTTGGGATTAAAAAGAAAACACAGAAAGAGGCAGCAGCAATAATGACCTGACTGGGGATACAACAAAATATATATATTTTTTGCAGAAAAAAACGGTTTTGCGCCTAGTCCCTAACAGGGCACTTGGTAGTGAAGGGGTTAATACCTTCTGTTCTCTGAGGACTTATCACAGTGTCGGCTCGAGATGAACGTTTACTGAATTCAACTGCAATTTGATTTTGGACAGTTCCATTAGAGGATAATGACATGTTGAAATAATAGTTGCGTGCAGAACGGTGTGCCCGCTCGGCTGCTAAATCCTGATTTCAACCTCTTTAGCTCCCGTTTACACCGTGTTCACCGCGGCTCTCATTTGGTTCATGATAAAGAACTTGAAAATTACGTCTGTTAGTAATAAATGTATCGTGTGTATGGCCGCAATGTATGGGAAATGTATGTATGTTTGCCCCTGCAGATGTGACGGACAGGTTGAGTGGAATGATGAATGTACATGACCTGCGATGTGACGCAGATGGGATTGAGTAGTAATGGGTTGAACTTAGTGTATAATACAGAAAAAACGGTGTCGTTCCTGATCCCCACAGGGGTGGCTGCAACTACCAGATGTATAAAACATAACAAGAAAAATAAAAGAGTGTCTTCTGCGCTTATCCCTATACCACCGTGTGAAACAAAACACAATTAGAGGTTTTTGCTTACTTGAATGGCCATTAAAGTTTTAAGCTCTCCTGCCACGTCAAGGCACCTCTAGTAAAGGTGAATACTGCCTCATGAAGCCAAAGGCTGCTTTCTAGCAAAGCCACATAAGCTCATGCTGCTTCTCAGTCATGAGGAAGACCGGTGGGCTTTCATTTATACCCTCCCAGAAACAATGCCACCATGGAATGAAAAATAAAGCCACGGGACGGAATAGCTGCAAAGATGACCTGGCTGGAAATACAACAAAATATGCATAATACAGAAAAAAAGGTGTCGCGCCATTCAAGTAAACAAAAACCTCTAATTGTGTTTTGTTTCACACGGTGTTATAGGGATAAGCGTAGATGACACTCTTTTCTTTTTCTTGTTAGTGTGTCTGACCTGTCCTGCATCTCAGACGTTGTGTAATGATGCTGTATGTGCAGAATGGGTAATAATGACTGAATGAAAAGTGTGGGGGGGGGGGGAAATGACACACCAGTGTCTTTTCAGAAGGCTTTTCAGAAATCTAGTGTGGAGGTTGATCATGATACGGAACCTCTATATGTGTAAGGCTAGGGTCAAACAAATGCATTTTTGGCATCGACCATCAAAAAGTGCGTCCGAACGCATTGATGTATTTTTTACGGTGGACGCAAAAGCGGTCAAACGATGCGCATTTTCGTGCGGGTTTTTTTTACGGATCATCAATAAAACACTTTTTGCGTCTGGACGTTATGTTGGCTGGACATTAGCAGCGTCTGACGTCTCCCAATCACGCACACACGCCGCTATGCGGACGCAGCGCACTCTGTCGTCAGTACTAGCGGTTCGACGTTCTTGCAAAAATGCATTCGTTTGCCACTTGTGTTGCGCGGCCGAACTTTCGTGCGGCCGTACTTCGTATATTGCCCGTCATTTGCTGCTACTACGGCCGTGATAAAGTGCGGCTCAACGCACGTTCATAATGCGTTAGTCTGACCCCAGCCTAAGTAAAGAACAATGCCGCTATATTTTTTACCTGCACAGGGACTGAAGAAGGCTTTATATACAGCCGAAACGCGTATCCCCAGCATTCCCCCGTTTTTTCTGTATTCTGTTCCGTTTTTATTAGTTTTACATGACCAATAAATTTTTTATGTTTTATCTACCTCTGTTTAAAGCCTGTCTTTAAACCAACCTTTCCATTTGCCCTCTCCACTTGCCCTCTCCCACTACACATGTGACGCAGGAGGATTGCATATAGGAGAACTTCACGCAGACCAAAGAGGTGAAAGTACCCACCGAATAGGTGTACTCAACGCTTACGAGCTGAGCCTGAAATCCTAGGCTCCACCAACGGTGAGTTCGTTTAATCCTATCCACCTCACCTTTACCTGCAAGCTACGCTATGAACTTTTCTCTCTATTTTGAGATGACTAACCCATAGATCGGCAGCAATCACCGCTAAAGAACACCCTAAAGAAGGGTAGAGGCCACCCTCAACTAGGCCCGAGGCAATCCACACCAGAGCCGGTCCATAAGGCTCTTTAAATTGTAAGTGTTCCATTGTCTACGAACACCTGATCTCTTATAGACCATATTGCACCATTGGTTTTCTTCTCTCTCTTTTTTCTCTCCACTCCATTTTCCCACTACTTGGGGATTGGAAGCCCTTATAGGACTCCAGTGAGGATATTACACCAGGACTTAGACGCATATCCTAAAATGACCCATATGGAAATCTAATCAGACTACCCCTCCTTCAACGGAATACGCAAGGCCGGTTGGAACTTTATCTGATTTCACATACCAGATACCTTGGCCAATAGGACTCCATTGTCTTACCCAGGAACACTTACTGCACTTTTTTGCACTTGAAGCATTTGCACTTCATGTGTATTTGACTGCACTTGCACTTTATGTGATACTGCACAACTTACGGGTGCTCCCTTATTTTAATTATTTTAATACGCATTTCTGTATTTGCACATTATGTGTTTTTAGGCCGTTCCTTGAATTGTTTTTACTCGTTCTACTGTTTTATTATCCCTTTTATCATGCATTTTCATGCATTTGCACACATGTGACTTAGGCCGCCCTTTTGTGTTTTAAACACATGCACTAACGCATGTATTAACGCATGTATTAACAGCCTAGCTGCAAAGCGACCACCGTGTACTCTGATCTTCACGGCAGCACCTTAGTGGTCTTTTCTGACCGTGCACTCATTCTAGGCCAGCGACCACACAGTACTCTAGGCCTACCCGAAACTGTGTCCACCTACACACGAATAATCACTCTTCCCAAAGATTGCGCCACTAGGACCTCCCCCCTTCTCCTAAGTAAAGAACAATGTTGGACATATATTTATATGTACTTTTTCACCCTGGATTTAGTAAGAGTATACAGTCATATGAAAAAATATGTTTCCCCCCTCACCACTTCTTTTTATACTATTGAGTAATTGTGGATTGAAGCAACCTGCACGCCCCTTGCAAAACAACAGATTGTCGATGTTCACAACCGGAAAACCCACCCATGCCTCAAGGAATAGGAAGGACTAGCCCCATACAGCAGATAAAGACACGCAGAAACAATTTAATTGATCAATTTCCACCCGTAAGCCTCTTCACTACCAAGGGAGTGTAAAAACCTCTTTTTTAAAAAAAATCATTTTTAATTGATTACACAGCAAGAAATATCAAGGAATACTCCCAATGTATTCCTTACTGTAGTAACCTTTTTGGCAGGCGGATGTTGCCATCTGCTGGCCAAATGGAGTTACTGCCATTCCGACCTTCGTGCAGGGTCAGCTGGGGATAAGTCATTTTAGAGACAATCCCCTCTTTGCTGGTTTTAAAAAGTATTTGCACCTCAGGCATCATGTCCACGGTGCTAAAACTTTGGGGGGTTGGCACCTCCTGGATCCTAAATGCAAATGAAATAAGTTTGCAACACACCGATTTAGTTTGCAATGATACAGCCCAGCCCAACAACGTGTTAACATGATCTCGCGCACCTGTGCCTGCTACTGCTGATCTTGCATACACAATCACGGTAGTGAAGGGGTTAAGGGATTAAATGTTTTAAACATGATTTTTTTTTTTTGCTTCGTTCCTCTTTGAATAATCCCCCATAGTGTATCTTTCTCATTCATACCTTAAAACAAAAGCTGCATTACAAAGTGACAAACCTGGAAACGCGCATATGCTACAAATTATTAGCGCCAGCATATTACGCAGCGCTGAACAAAGGCACAGTATAGACAGGGTTACAATACATTGAGACTGAACAACATTTGATAAACCAGTACTGGAGGAAATGAGGGCCCTATTCCTGTGGAATTTACAATCTAGAAGGTTTGGGGGTGGAAACAGGAGGGGAGGACTGCAAGGTGAGAGTGATGGACTGCAAGGTGAGAGATGGACTGCAAGGTGAGAGTGATGGACTGCAAGGTGAGAGTGATGGACTGCAAGGTGAGAGTGATGGACTGCAAGGTGAGAGTTGGACTGCAAGGTGAGTAATGGACTGCAAGGTGAGAGTGATGGACTGCAAGGTGAGAGTGATGGACTGCAAGGTGAGAGTTGGACTGCAAGGTGAGTGATGGACTGCAAGGTGAGAGTGATGGACTGCAAGGTGAGAGTTGGACTGCAAGGTGAGTGATGGACTGCAACTTGAGAGTGATGGATTGGTTGGGGCAGTGAGGTGTATTAGTGAGCCGGGTGGTAGGCTTGTCTGAATAGGAATGTCTTAAGGGAGCGTTTGAAGGAAGGGAAACTAGGGGAATGTCTGACCGTACGAGGGAGAGCGTTCCAGAGGATGGGGGCTGCGCGTGAGAAATCCTGCAGTCTATCATGGGAAGAGGTGATGCGGGGAGACGCTAGGTGCAGGTCACCGTTTGATCTTAGGGAGCGGGCTGGGGTGTATTTGGTGATTAGTGAAGACAGGTAGCAAGGAGCCGAGTTAGTGAGAGCTTTGTAGGTCAGGGTAAGGATGTTGAATCTACAAACGTATGTGTCAACCTCCTAACACCGGAGGGCTGTATATTTCCCAGATCTCTCACTATTTTTGCTGAAAAACGATAAGTCACAATAGTAAAATCCTGCACAGAATCCCTGGGGTTAATACCAATTTATTGTAATAGATGTCTGGTGGTATTATGCATAATCCATTTGCGATTTCATTCTGTCTTCCAAGTATATTTGCAGCAATGAGATTTTAATCACCAGATATCCTGAGCATTTGTTAATCGGTAATAGCCGAGGGACGATTACAACGTGCTGCTAGTTCTGTGATGAGGTTTGGTCTTTTCGAGAATACTCGGAATATATTGACTGACCATTACAGTGTACATATAGTATAATTACGCAGGTCAAAGCTTCAGGATAAGTAACCTCTAATTAGAAATATTTCTGCTTTTTACCATTTCTAAGAAAATATAAATAAAAGGTTATGCATGTGTGCCAGCTTTTTTGTATTTCCAGGCGCAGCTGCTACAGTAGGTTCTTTTTTTATCCTATGGTTAGCCTTGATTTTAACTGTAAGTTCACATATGTGTTATTTGTCCAAAGGGAGGTTATTTTTTTGGCTCTGTCCATATGAATGGAAAGAAGGTTGGTTATATAAGATGTGACATGGCTATCCAAAGGGCAGAGTGAGAATGAATCATAACCAAGCGGTGTCTATTGTATTCATATATGCAGTGTACGATTAAAAAGCCCTTAAGTGAAATTATTAATAACTAAAAATAAGGTGATAATAACCCTTTTCATCTCTCTGCATGTGATAGATTTATTATATGCTTTTTTTCTTATTATAGGTTATGTTCGTAGCCTATTAAAATAAAATTACCTATATATTTAGGCTTGACTTATGCAACGTCTCCTTTGCTTTGTTTTGTTCCCACAGGTGTACAATATTAGAGGTTATTTAAAAGCAATTATTCCGGGGCAAAGAGCAAAGCACGAGGAGAATCGACACGATCGATCATTTGATTGGTTTCCTGGGCGGCTGCTCCACTCTTTAGGACTTGATTTTATACATAACCTTCTATCTGTATAGACAGGGCATTCAACCCTGGACTGCTGTCAGTCACTGTCACCCAGGTCCTCAGGCAACCTTTTCACATCTGTTTGACTTTTTTTTTTCTTTTCTTTTTAACCCTTTTTTATGACATCAGCACTGGAAACTGGAACTGAAAATAACCCTTTCAGGACAAAGGTTATAAATATAATTTGCAAATGCTCGCATGTTGGTGTTAAATACGACTAATCTTTAAAAATGGATGTAAAGAGAATTAAAAATAAATATGTACCTGTGTAAAATGTAATATATATATATATATATAAGTCCACAGTATCAGCACTCCAGCTTTTGTGTCCATCAAAAGGTAATGCCGCGGTGCTCAGAAAACCCCAACAAAATAGTATACAAGACCAAGCATGG
The DNA here is from genome assembly GCA_009667805.1 of Leptobrachium leishanense. NCBI lineage: Eukaryota > Metazoa > Chordata > Amphibia > Anura > Megophryidae > Leptobrachium > Leptobrachium leishanense. The sequence goes on along the minus strand of CM019071.1, from coordinate 29,453,010 downwards.
GGGCACTCACGGACTTGTCCGTGAGTGCCCCCATGTTTGGTCGTGTAATATATATATATATATATTGTAGATTTGGTAAGCCATGTTAGGTTGGCATCAGACGAGCGCACTATGTCCGCCTGTACTGACGTGCCTCCCACGTTCGTTGCAGTGTTGTGACAGGGCCGGTCGCATGCTGTTGCGCACGCACAAATTGCACGAGCGACAGCGGCCATACTGTGGCCGTGCAGCAAGCCTCCCCATCAAAGAGCTAGGACGCGTGTTCGACGGGGCTGCAAAGTGCAATCCTCCATAGAAGGATCGAGCCTTGCAGCGCTGAGCGCACTAACTGCACTCAGCGAGGCGGCCAGACGAGCGTCAGAGTGGAAGGAAAGTCCACTCTCAAGGACGTTCCTTCCGCTCTGCAAAAAGCTCATGTGACCCCGGCCTTACTCCAGATGCCAAAATCACCAGAGTATAGCAGTTTGTAGTGATAGCTTTTTTATTGGACTAGCGTTACATTTAAAAGTCACGCTTTGGAGAGTATAAGCTCTCTTTCTCAGGTCTTGACGCTATACTAACCAAAATCATAGAAGAGAACAATAAGGCTAATGTCAGACGAACGCAGTCTGAGCGCACTCTGCGTATGTATGCATAACAGGCAGACGTACTGACGGAAGATACTGTAGACACCACACGGTCCGTTTTTTTGATGGACGCAAAAAAAAAGGGAACTATGGGAAATAAAAATAATATGAAAAATGATAAAAAAAATTGAAAAAGGATATGAAAAGCGTCAAGGTGCTGGACGTCGCAAATGCGCTGTGTCTGACATCTCCTCATCACTCGAACGCTACTAGAACGCTATGCGGACGTGGCGCTCTCTGCGCGTCCGTCTAGCAGTTTTACATTCTTGCCTAAGTTGCGTCTGTTTGCCACTTGCGTTGTCCGTGCGCAGTTCGGTTTGCACGTACTTTGTGTGTGGGTCTCTATTGATCGTGATTCTATGCTACGACGGACGTTAAACTGTGCGGCAACACGGACGTGATCACTGCGTTCGTCTGACACGGGCCTTAAGAGCCAAGCAGAAAGGGGGGGGGTGCTATAAATGCTAATAGTGGAATTGCATGGTCAAGTAATATAGATATACAATGCCCCACGACACAAGAATTTTTATTTAGAAAAATACTCATTATTAAATAATTGATGTTTCACTGAAACATTGATTATTTAATAAAGATTTAGTAATTTTCTAAATAAGGATTCCTGTGTTACGAGGCATCATATTTTTTGATATTCACTGACCAGGTCCCAGCACCATCGCGCTGTGAGGAATGAGATTTGGAGTGTGGAGAGCGTCAAAATATATATATATACAGTATATATATTCCAAGAGCCCCGTGCTCTATAGTAAGGCAGCTTTTACTTGTTCCGGTGCAGCCAACATATTGTAGATACAAACTCCAAAGGAAGAGGCACACACTTTTTCACTTAAGATGAATTAAATTTTTTTTTTTTTTTATATGCAAGCCTTCAGTGTCCCTCTCCTATGGAGATATATATGTGTATATGTGCTTTACAGATCCCTCTGGAGTCTAAAGGTTTAAAATAATGTATCAGTGCCAAAATAAAACAAGATCCCAGTGCCAAGCTCGTCCCTTCTGCCTGATATATATATATATATATATATCACCCAGAGAAGTTCCACTGTTAAATAAACTGAAAAGGCTGACTGATATTTGCTGGTTGATGTAAAATGCCCCACAGCCCTGTTAAAAGCCATCAGGAGGGTTTGATGTTAAGATAAATTACAAGCTGTCACTGGATGTCTGCAGACTTTAAAGATAAGATTATTCAATTCTATTTCCTTTGTTCCATTTTACCTGGCAGAGCGAAAATAACCAGCTTTTAGGTTGGTATTATGGTTATTTAGCAGTTTTCTTTAAAGCAGCATTTATTTATTTTTTGTTTCAGTAATCACCCACTGATGCATTGCTGCTGATGCCAGTCCTAAACTGTCTCTTTTCTGATTTAGCTGCTCATCCACAGTACACTGCACACTCACAGACACTACACACATCAGAGTGAGCCTCTGTGCCATCCTCTGCCCCTGCCCTCAGTACACTGCACACTCAGACACTACACACATCAGAGTGAGCCTCTGTGCCATCCTCTGTCCCCTGCCCTCAGTACACTGCACACTCACAGACACTACACACATCAGAGTGAGCCCCTGTACCATCCTCTGCCACCTGCCCTCAGTACACTCACAGACACTACACACATCAGAGTGAGCCCCTGTACCATCCTCTGCCCCCTGCCCTCAGTACACTGCACACTCACAGACACTACACACATCAGAGTGAGCCTCTGTGCCATCCTCTGCCCTCAGTACACTGCACACTCAGACACTACACACATCAGAGTGAGCCCCTGTACCATCCTCTGCCACCTGCCCTCAGTACACTCACAGACACTACACACATCAGAGTGAGCCCCTGTACCATCCTCTGCCACCTGCCCTCAGTACACACTGCACACTCACAGACACTACACACATCAGCCTGAGCCTCTGTGCCATCCTCTGCACCATGCCCTCAGTACACTCTGCACACTCAGACACTACACACATCAGAGTGAGCCCCTGTACCATCCTCTGTCCCCTGCCCTCAGTACACTCACAGACACTACACACATCAGAGTGAGCCCCTGTACCATTATTTATTATTATTATTGTTATTATTATTCTTTATTTATAAAGCGCCAGCATATTCCACAGCGCTGTACAATAAGCACAGTATAGACAGGGTTACAATACATTGAACAACATTTGACAAACAGTACAGGAGGAGATGAGGGCCCTATTCCCGTAGGAACTCACAATCTGGGAGGGTTGGGGTTGGAAACAGGAGGAGAGAGGTACCATCCTCTTCCACCTGCCCTCAGTACACTGCACACTCACAGACACTACACACATCAGCCTGAGCCTCTGTGCCATCCTCTGCCACCTGCCCTCAGTACACTGCACACTCACAGACACTACACACATCAGAGTGAGCCCCTGTAAAATCCTCTGTCCCCTGCCCTCAGTACACTCTGCACACTCAGACACTAAACACATCAGCCTGAGCCATCCTCTGCCCCTGCCCTCAGTACACACTGCACAGTCACAGACACCACACACATCAGCCTGAGCCTCTGTGCCATCCTCTGTCCCCTGCCCTCAGTACACACTGCACACTCACAGACACTACACACATCAGAGTGAGCCCCTGTGCCATCCTCTGTCCCCTGCCCACCAGTACACTCAAAGACACTACACAAATAAGAGTGAGCCCCTGTACCATCCTCTGCCACCTGCCCTCAGTACACTCACAGATACTACACACATCAGAGTGAGCCCCTGTAAAATGATCTGTCCCCTGCCCTCAGTACACTCTGCACACTCAGACACTACACACATTAGAGTGAGCCCCTGTGCCATCCTCTGTCCCCTGCCCTCAGTACACACTGCACAGTCACAGACACCACACACATCAGCCTGAGCCTCTGTGCCATCCTCTGTCCCCTGCCCTCAGTACTTTCTCCACTTGAGAGAGCACACCTCCTGGAGCTGGCATGGGGAACATTAACAAGCTGCAGCTGCAAGGGAGGACCCTCAAATGCTCACTACTGCCTTCAAATTCATTCATCTTTTTCCACTCCCAGAAAGCAGAGGCATCTCTCAGCAATCCATCCTGTGCTGGAGGAGGCAGGGCTGATGAGGATGTGCAGCCCTGAGAACTGGATTGAGTTCTAAAGAATTACTCCCTCTAAGAAAAAAATATTCTAATAATAGCCTTTTAGGATTTTTGATGGATTTTTATGTTTTTTCTATCATTGCCTTTTTTTTTTATTAGAATGAATATGCTTTGGCTTAGGGGTTTTGACACAATGGACATAAAGAACAAGGCTGTTGGCAAAGTACAAGAGGTCTATGTCTAACTTGGTGAATCCAGAAGACCTGCCCCACCCCTTGTAATGTGGATTGGGGAACCTTGCAGAGGAATCAAGAGCTGTCCTGTGGGCACAGTCTTGTCCTGTGTACTTCCCACCAGTGAACAGAGATGATGGAGGTGAATAGAACCTGTTTGGATTGCTGGACACCTGGTGCTGCTGATGCTTCCACAGATAAAGTAGAAGAAAGAGCATCTCCTGGGGTGATCACTGCTCTTGCCACTGTCCTGATCTTCACCATTGTGGTGGACATCCTAGGCAATATACTGGTCATCTTGTCAGTTCTCAGGAACAAGAAGCTCCAGAACGCTGGTGGGTATGCCATACCTGTGTTAGATGTGTAGGTCTTTAGTGGTGGCTGGACGTGGATTCACATTCCCTCTGTTGGAGGTTCCACCATTCCAAACTAGATCATATGGCCCATTTCTTTATTTAACTTGTATGTATATTTGTTATTCTGTCTCACCCATTGTACAGCGCTACGGAACGTGTTAGCACTTTATAAATACTGTAACTACAGTTAGTTCTTTTTATAGGTTTAATTTATTCTCTTTCAGAGACAGAATTACTTTCCTTTCATGTCTCCTTCTGGAGTATCTGTCACTTGCAAACCAACCTTCCTGAGAATGAGTTTGTCCAAGTTCTGCTCATTGAAATGCACATTGACATTGACACGCACATCAATAAGCACTTTGCTGCTGAAGAAGCACATTAGGTTGGATACATAAGTACTTGATGTCTAATTTACTGGTGCACTTACAAACGGAGTAGCAGGGTAACGACTTTGTAATAATTTACCCATATTTTGCTAAGATTGTTTGTTATAATAATCCACCTTTCCAAATTCCAAACCCAGATGGTCCATGGTTACAGCACATATAGCTCCCATCTCCTTGACCTCATCCCACCTTGATTTTTTTCTTCTTAGAGACATTACTTGCATGTTGGAAGCTGAAATATTCTTACTGATACTGGAACTAATCAATTCAGGCTCAGGTCAGACGAGCGCAGTGTTCACGTCCGTGTTGCCGCACATTTTAACGTCCGTGGTAGCATACAATTATGATCAATAGAGACCCACACACGAAGTACGTCCGCACAGAAGTGCGCACACACAACGGACGCAGCGAACGGACGCAGGTTAGGCAAGAACGTAAATCTGCTAGAACGGACGCACAAAGTGCGCTGCGTCCACAACATCTGCATAGCTTTGTGTGTGAGTGATGGAACATGGTCAGACAGATTGTGTTTTGACGTCCAGCATTTTGACGAATAAATTGTTTTTCATATTAATTTATTTTCCCTTCTACATCCGTCAAAAAAACGTCAGTCACAAGAACGGACCGTGTGGCCACTACCTTGTCGTCAGTCAGAAAGTACGTCCTTTGTGCACGGATGCACAGTCCACACAGAATGCGTTCATCTGACCCTGGCCTCAGTCTTTGGTCACTAAGATGGACATTCAGACAGATACATCATTCACTATTTTGCCTTTCGTAAACCGGTTGGATACACAATATTTACAGGGTTATTCAGGTGAAAAGAAGGAGAATGGGAAATTCTAGGTCAAAATAGCCGATTTGGAAACTGAGATAAATGGGAGAATTTTTCTGGTTTGGCTATTTTGGCCTAGAATTTTCCATTCTCCAGTCATTCTCCTGCTTTTCACCTCTCTTTGAATAACCCTGTTAATCTTCTGGTGGACTTCTACATTGGGATTCCACATCATGTAGTCTGTAATAATTCAACCACGTTTTATGTAATCCATCATTCTACAATCGTAAATCGTTTGTTCCGTGTGCGTGTGTGTGTGTCACCTGATTTTACTACTTTTTAGAGTTATCAATAGTTACCTAGCTGGATATCTCCTCTTGCAGGTGATGCTTCTTGCAGCTATTCCTTGGAGTTTGCCAGTATTCTGGTCCCCAAGATGAGTGGATGCAATGTTCATCATGCACCATTCATCTAGATTGATAGATCACACATGCTTACTACCAGTTCACTTCCAAAGTAAGGATCAAGGTGCCTTACACTATAACTCCGTCACCGTTTGCTGATGTGCACTTTGATTGATGAAATTTAATAATCCAGCTATTTGTAGACCAAGTGTGACCATAACCTCTAAGGAAATCTATATAAAGCAGACATTTGTCGATTGGAGTCATTATGTGAGGAGCACTGTACAATCCTCTATTCAGTTGCAGACTGGTCAATAATGGACACAATTGTGGTAATTATCTTTAAGAAGAAATCCCATAGTCCGGTGTATTCATCTGAAAATGCTTTATTTAATATATTCTGTCTGATATGTGTCTAGTTCTGTAATTTATCTAACCACAGCATGTAGACATTCAGGCTGTTTTTTTTTTTCTATGAGTCATTTGTCAATGGATATTTTTTGATTAACCCATTCTGTTCTGAAATTATGTCTGGGCTAGATATTTTTATAAAAAAAGTAACTCCGCGTGCTCTGCCTTACTATTCGTGAATAGTTATTTTGCGATATTAAACTATATTTTTACCTTCTGTAAAAGAAAGCTAATTTCGACTCTCCCGAATAAGTGTACCGGTTTAACCCCTTCACTGCCAGTTTAATTCTTTCATTCACACATTGAAGTAAAATATTTAGACTGTGATCACATACCAGGGCAAAGTGGTAAATGAATATATTGAAGCTGCTCATGCATACTTACAGCATTAAAATTAGGTATTGTTTTATGCAAACACACATAAAGTTCTGTCTGTCAAAAGGTACATTTTATGTATATTTGAGGTGTACTGTATGGTGTCATACTATTACTAGATCTCTAGGTATACTAGTAGCAATTTAGGATGGTTTTTGAAACTCAGAGGACATGTGCAATACACTATTTGCTTGGAATTAAAATAAACTCTTGAGTTTTGTGTGTTTTTTTTGGGGAAACCAACACCCCCAAATCCCATTGAATGAAGACCTAATGACTGTGGACGGTTCATTCAAATGGCTCCCTATAATGAGGAACATGTTCTTCAGAGACCATAGCTACAGCAGCCTACACATATGCTCTTACATGTGTCCCAGGTCCCTCTCCCCCTTGACCTATGCCAGGGATGGCGAACCTTTTTGAGCCCGAGTGCCCAAACTGGATCGCTGAACCAACTTATGTGTCTCAAAGTGCCAACCCCGTAATTAGACCTGAATACTAATTATATATTTTAGAAAAACACTTCATACGACTGTCTGAACTACTTATGCGCTTAAGTCTTAGAAGAAAAATACAATATAAGAAGGTTTAATCCTTCAAACAGCTTTTTATTGAGAACTTGACCATCAACTGTGATAAAAGAATAAGGGGTCTATTTACTAAAATGGTAATTGTGTTGAATTGTAAAGAGAATTGCAAAATCTGGTAGCCGAAGTTAAAAAAAATCCAATTCACCACTTTCTCAACAGCTGCCGTAGTTTTTGCAATTTGAGGAGTATCTTCACTATCTCCCATCTTACATAACTCCTCCTATTAACACTTCAACTAGTGCACTATGCACTAGTTAGGGATGCGCCGATACCACTTTTTTAAGACCGAGTAAAAGTACCAATACTTTTTTCAGGTACACACACCGATACAGAGTACTCTTATTTAATGTCATGTGACCGCTTTTCAATAGGAACAGAGCTCACATAAATATATAGCCCCAGCTCACATTGATATATTGCCCCAGCTCACATTAATATATAGCCCCAGCTCACATTAATATATTGGCCCCAGCTCACATTGATATATTGCCCCCAGCTCACATTTATATATTGCCCCCAGCTCACATTAGTATATTGCCCCAGATCACATTGATATATCGCCCCCAGATCACATTGATATATAGCCCCAGATCACATTGATACTGTATATTGCTCCCAGATCACATTAGTATATTGCCCCAGATCACATTGATATATTGCCCCCAGATCACATTAGTATATTGCACCCAGCTCACGTGGTCCCAATCGGTCTCTGCTGCCAGGCCCCTCCGAGTGCTTGTCTTTCTTCGAGTGGCCGCAGTCTCGCAAGATCCCGGAGTTCACGAGATCCCAGGCGAGTGGCCGAGCTACTGTACATCCTTTGCCGGTGGCTGCTCAAAGAAAGAAAAGCAATCGGAGGGGCCTGGATACCGAGGCAAGCCTCGCGTGTCAACACAGACGGCCCCGCGTGCCAGCTGTGGCACGCGTGCCATAGGTTCGCCATCAATGACCTATGCTATTCAGAAGCCAGGGACACTTTGAGTCATGTAGGCTCTTGTACTGTGTAGGGGAAAGAAATGGATGTAATTTGTAGTCTCTAGGTGCCAAATGCTGTAGTTGCTTTCTCTGCCAGGTGAGGACTTGTGCCGGAGAGGAAAAGATTGCAAGGGGAGGGGGGGGTATCCTGTCATAGATTTAATTTAGAGTTTGAAAATGATGTGTGAAGCTGGTTATTGATGGGGTAAGGGTTAATGTAGCGTGTGTGTGCTTATATCAAACAAATAACAGATTCAGTCGTAGCATTCTTCGGTAGAAACATTTAGGGTATTTGACTAAATGATCATAACTTTTCAAGGTTACAGGAGCATGTGCTGGTCAGTTCTTCATTCTTGCAACAGTAACCACTGTAGGTAATCAGTACTGTAACACTTCAGTCATTCTGAATGCTCTACTTAATACACTTGACTTGTGACTTTGATGAAACAATCTAGTGCTTGTTATCTCACCAAGGCTAGTGCTTTCTTTGTACAGATGGAAAACATAAAAGAATATATTGAACTTAACCCTATATATATAGTAATGGAGATGGGCATCATAGTATATCATGCTCTTTAACTAGGAATCAATACGTAAACGTCAATATTTTTATAATTTACATGTCTCCTGAGTCTTTTTATAGACCAGTAAATTCATAATGTTGTTTTAAAGCAGATTGTCGCCAGGTATACCATTTTTCTAGCTTATTTTTTTTTTGTTTAAACACATCCCCCGTCGGTGTTTTTTTTATTATTTATAATAACCTGCCAGGGCTAAATATTATCTTTTAAGATCTCCAAATACTTATTTTTAGAAGTCCTCTCGCACGTACTGTTTTGATGTCTTTTCTAAGCCACTGTTGGCTTGTTAGACCAAAATGGAAGAGTTGGCAGTGTTTGATCAGAACCTACATTCATCCATGCGTTCTGTGTTTGAAATCGAGACATAAAAGGCTCCCACCTGCGCAGAGCTCCTCGATACTGTTACACTGGAAGGAGAAGTGGAGAGTTTGACTGATCACCTTGATGTTTGGCACATCTTTTTTTGGGATATACTGTTATAGGAGATGGCATGGAATATTCTTTGATTCTACTCGTACTGATAATTCTCAAATCACAGCTTTTATGGCAGTGATGACATAGATGATAGAAGACCACAATCTAAGAACCAAAGATAAAGGGAACGTGAGGCTTTGATTTGTAGACATTCTCACCTGTGAGGGAAATCTCCCTTGAATCCTCCTATTCCCATCAGCTTATGTTTCAAACCAAACTCAATATCTATCATTAAAAAGAACAAAAATTGATTTCTTTAGTCCATAGTGAATGAGCTCTTAACGTGCCAGCTGCTGGCTGTTGCTCCATTGAGACAGTGAGATGTTACCACCATTATATTAAACATGAGCTCTTGGCCACTTGGCCAGATAGACACAGCTATCTCCTCAAAAACCCACCTTTCGGGCAGCTTATTACAATTCTACCCACTGGACAAGGAACCCCCCCCCCTCACCACCATAGGGGAGTCCTATTCCGTCTGCTAGCTGCAAATGTAGAATTAGGGACACTGTGGGCTCTATTACAATCTTCGCGCAAAAACGCACGAGCAACGCATGAATTTGTGCGCCAAGCATTAAACGTTTCCGCACGCAAATCACTGCTGGAATTACAATCCTCGTGCCTTTTTTCATCCGTCAAGCAATAACGTGCGTAAACCGGACGCACACATATGCTCGCGCAGTTCCGCTGTGCGCAGAAATCAGTGCGCGTGCATTTTTTTTCTCGCGATTCAGTCAATCAGAATTAAGAACCACAATTATCTCACGTTAAGTTTTTGCGCCTGCCAAAGTCAATCTGAGCATACAGTATATGCTGCAGCAACAATAAATGCACACACAACTTCTCCATTTTATTGGTTTGGTATGAGTAGAATGTGTAACTATACTTTCCTGAATTTTTTTTTGGACTGGTGTATTTGGTTTCGGCCAGGTTGATAGAATTTGCCATTAACTTTAGGAGTTGCTAAAATGATGCGCACAACGGCTGTGCGTTAAAACCGGCGCATAGATTGTAATACCATTCGCGTACCAGCGCACAAATGCATCTGCGCTCACAATGTTAAGTATAGGACGCGCAAAGTACAGTAAGCTCGCGCAGGTTCACCTGCGGTAGATGAGTACGCTCGTTTGTTGTGCCGACAATGTAATACGGCATTTGGCGCAAAGGGTTTTACCCCTCGCGTTATTGTTTTTTGCGCCAGGAAAAAAACATTTGCGCGAAGATTGTAATTTAGCCCTATGGTTGCAGACATTGTCTAATATGGTACATGATCGTATAAAATCCTTTTATAGGGTTATGAACCCTATGAATACGTTTCGATATAGCATTTTATTCTAGGTTTCCTTTGAGAACTTTTCCCACTGTTTCTTCTCACCCTTTTTTTTTTATTTTCTAAAATATTAAACAAACCCATCAGTGCTTGGCTTATTTGCATGGGTTATATTTGTTATGTTTATTCTGCCTTCTGTCATGTCGCTTGTTTATAAATAAAGCAGAGACAAAAATAGAAAGGTCAGGATGAAAAGAACACCCCCCCCCTCCAAAATAACCCTCCGAAACACTGACTCATAACACATGAATGTCACAAACCCAGAATTGTCAGAATATTTTCTAGAAGGAGAATTGGCTGCATTGTGCATACTCGGAAGCAGACCTGCCCATGCTCCTAAATTTCCTTGGCAGGGGTGTGTGTGTGCGTCGCTATGGGTCCCAGTTGTCTGCACCCATTGGCTGTAGCTAGGATTCACATGTTTTGCTCCCCAGCATTCGTAGCATGGATGCTATGAGAAACCCTATTGTCCCCACGCGTCTTAGTGGTCAGTATGCAGGGAATGACATTTAAAAAAGGCAGATATCAGTATACTTTAGAATTGTCTCTTTATCTGCACATGATCGGGATATAGCAATAGAAACCAGCGACGAGACATGTACTTCTGATGACACCGGAAGATTAATTGTTCAGACATGAGCTGGTCAACAGGGATTCTTATCTTCTAATATATGCTCAGCCTTTTTCTTTAGGGTGGGAACCAAACTAAAATTTTATATAGAAAATTGGGCACAAAATACACTTTCTGCAAGAGTAGCTGTGTGTGTGTGTGTGTCTATATGGAGATACCGTCGGTTTCAATTATCTTTATTAACATCCCCATATGGAAAACCCAAAATGTGTAAAATGGGACCTAAATGACGGGTCATTTTACCAAACTTTAGGGTCTGCCTGTGTACAGCAGACATACCCATATACAGTATGTTGGAGGCAGAGAGTAAGCAGCCAGATTCAGTTATGGGGGGGGGACACTAACAGTGGAATTGAGACATCCGAGTGCATCGCCCCTCTGGACCATTAGGGCTGATAGAGTTCACCAAATTTAATTCATTCATTTCATCAAGTTCAGGAAATATTGCATGAAGCAAAATCCGTATCTAACTGCCCATAGGCGCTAATGCCATATGTACATCAAATGGTGATTTGTTGTATCCACAGGCATTAATTATCAAGGAACACATTAATGTTAGAGTACATTACAGATTGGTTTTGTAAAGTGAGCATTTGCTTATTTCTTTTATTTTAGGTAATCATGAGTGTATTGTTCCATAAGCCTGTTCTATAAGGGGTGCATATTTTTGGTTGCGAAGAGCAATTCTATACAGCTCCCAGTATCTAAACTATAATAAATGTTGTGGGTATCTTTTTGAAGGAAGATACTTGGCTTTTTGTTCTAAATTTCTAGGTAGGGTTATTTCTCTTAATGATATATGCTAACTGGGAGGGGGTTTGGGAGCAGAAATCGGAATGCCTAGAGCTGCATAAAGCTATGCTCCTGTAGGTAATACTTCATTAGAGAAGGCTCTTCATACTGACTATTACTGATGAGCCGAACACCCCCGTGTTCGGTTCGCATTCGAACTCGAACAATTTCAAAAGTTCGAGTTCGAACACAAACCGAACTCAATACAAGTCAATGGGACTCGAAAGTTCGATTTTTAGAGTGCCCTCCAAGAAGGCATATATGCAAGATATTTGCCATAAATGGTGTATGGGGGTCCTGGTAGTGCCCTGGGGGACAGGAAACAAGGACATAAAGTAAAAAATAAAGTTTTTAAAGGAACAGTGAGTTTTCCATGAAATAAAGGTTTAGAATAAAAATGAAAAATTCTTTCAAATATCGTGCCTAGGAGGTCCCCATAACCTGCCCATGAAGTGGCGGATTTGTAGGATGTATAGAAACATTTAAAAACAAAAAAATGACATTTCAAATGACGGTAAATGGTTTTCCTTTAATCTATTCATAAACAACTGATTGGGGCAGCAGTCTGTATGAAAAGAGGAGACATTTTAGGACACGCAGAACAAGTTTAGTGATTTTTTGGCTAAATTATGGTGAAACTTATGCAGGCTTTGGATGAAAGTAACAATAGGTGCTTTAAAATTGGGCCTTTAGTGTCGGCAACAGTGCCATCACACCGTAACCCCTCTGTGGTATTGTGGAAGAGTGCAGGGTTGGACCCTGCGGTCAAATATTAAAATTACATGAATCTGGTATAGGCGTCAGTGGCAGTGCACCCAAATATTGTGCCTTTGGTGGCAGCAAGTGCCTTCACACCGTAAGTAACCTCTCTGTGGTATTGTGGAAGAGTGCAGTGGTGGAGGTTTTGGTAATGCAGAAGAGATCCCCGATCTATTCAGTTACATCAGCAGCTATAACAAAACCGGGTCAGCAATGTTTAGGCACTTGTACTGCGCTACTGTATATGGTGAGAATCGGCGCACACCAGTAGCAACAGGAAGCAAACAGAACAGGCAGGGAATACACAGAGAGAATAGTCAAATGGCAGGCAAAGTCGGCAACAGATCGGGTCCTCAGAACAAGCAGGGTCAGTAACAAGTATACAAACTGATTCGGTAAGCTAGCGATGCGGGACTAAAGGCTGAGACATACTAAGCGTGTAGCGACGCACAGCATAGCGAAGCGAAGTGAAGCAAACATTTTGCAAGCTTGACTTCACTTCGCTCCGCCTCGCAGCGTGTCTACACTACATTACGTTTGCGTCTCACTGCACTGGACAGGAATCCACAAACTAAATTAAAATGTACACACAAAACCGTTTTATTTTCACAAAGCACATGTTATATAGGCAAAAAAAAGTTTCTACTGAATAAAATACATCAAAAATTACTGTTATTTAATAGGAATAGTATAGAAATATAAAAAAGGTAACCCCTGATCATATATATTATAGGGACACGGAGCGCTATGTATAGAGTAGGGATGCATTGATACCACACACAGACATATACGTATATATCAACACGCAGACCTATATATATGTATATATATCAACACGCAGATATATATATATACACCCACCCACAGACCTCAGACCATATATACATATATGCACATGGGGGGGTGGCATGTGGACAATCTCAACTAAATGCGCCTGCCCCCCCATTTGGCTGGTCCCTGCAGAAGAAATGTTGAACCCGACAGAGCAGAGAATATATATATTATTCTCTGCTCTATTGGGTTCAACATTTCTTCTGGAGGGATCAGCCAAATGGGGGGGGGGGGGAATTAGTTGCCAAAATGTGTGTGTAATACAAGTCTGGATATATATATTTATAAGAATATAGATATATATCTTATCTATATATGTATATATCATACCTGCCCTTACCTTCCCCTATAAATTTGCTAAAAATATACACACAAAAAACAAACCACTGCCTGAGACCCCGCGCAGCCCACATGGCACCCCCCTTTATCTGGCTGAATGTATCTAATATATATAATTAAATATGATGGCCTCGTACTGTCAGACTTTCCCCTAACTTCTCTTCCTTCAAACGCTCCCTTAAAACGTTCCTATTTAGGGAAGCCTACCACCCAACTCACTGACGCAACCATCAATCACTCTCACCTTACAGTCCTCTCCTCCTGTTTCCAACCCCAACCCTCCCAGATTGTGAGTTCCTACGGGAATAGGGCCCTCATCTCCTCCTGTACTGTTTGTCAAATGTTGTTCAATGTATTGTAACCCTGTCTATACTGTGCTTATTGTACAGCGCTGCGGAATATGCTGGCGCTTTATAAATAAAGAATAATAATAATAATAAAAAAAGGAAAAAAAAAAGTTTTATTTTATGTTCCCGGGGACATTTAAAATTGTCCTCGGATTTTTTTTTTTTTTTTTAGAAATGTGTCACCTTACCTTAGCCTGGTGGTCATTGGGGGCTCCCTGGATCCTGGTTTTGGGGGGGTCTGCCGTGGCCGCAGGTGCAGTGGCTCCCTGCGCTGCCTGTCTCTGCCACATGCACCCGGGTGGCTAGCTCGCACAGTCGCAGCTCTGTCATCCGGTGGCCGCATGCTCCTCAAGGGGATCCTTGGGAGGTCCCTGCAGGCTGCCCTCTACAGTGCCTGATTAGAGGTCCTTGTCTGCCTGATGTTTTAGTAACAAGAATGTTTTATCCCATAGGCTTCAATGTTAGAAATATTCCCGTTTTAATTCAATATCTAATAAACCGTTGCTTATAATATTCTGCAGTAAAGAGTCTCTTTATTTCTAGATTTTTTTAGTATTTTTAAGCATTTTTTATACTTTTTTTAAAAAAAAAATTTTTTCGAACTTTTGGCGAACGTCCCAAAAAGTACGAAGTTTGCGATCTGTGAAACGGCCGATGTTCGATGCGCACTCCGAACAGATCGAACCGAACAGCTCATCCCTACTGACTATCAATATCACTAGGGTTTTCCTTTAAACTCGCCATGTGCTTTGTAGGAGACAGAATTTTATTATTCACACTGAAGTCTTCCATACCTCTTTGGTGCCTTCAAATTCAGCCTATTGATGTGAAGAATTAGGATGCTGTGTACAGCAGATGCTGATACTCGTATGAGTAGATCCGCTGCAAATTCCTTACTTGGTCTGGAGATGGCAAGGGGATATAGAGAAAGTTTGTAAATGTTCCCAATCCCTTGCGGAAACACAGTGTACAGTAAATCGAGATGGAATATTTATTGTGCACAACAGTGGGTCCTTTAATACAAAATTATACCCTTAGTTTCATGCCCTAGCCCAGTTCATTTTCATACAATGGGATTCCTACCTCCAGCACAAGCACAGTTTCCCAGAACAATGGAGCACCATTGCCTCCAGCCCAAGCCAATTTGGTGGAATATGCCCCTAAAATCGGATTGTTGCACCGGTTATAGTTTCTAGGCAGCCTGATGTCCCGACATTGTTTACAGTTTTTTGGGCTTGATCCCAATAGAGCGGCAGCATAGCCCAGCTACCATTGGGTAGCTCTAGACCCCCAGCTACTTCTGTCCGATAAGCGCTTTGATCCATGTAAGGGGGACCGAGTGGCGTGATGTACAAGTGTCCAGTGGCTGGTGAAGTGTACCCGGGCTTCAGTTCTACAGGAGTGGCTGCGCTCCCCGCGGGCGGAGTGGGAGGTCGGATGTTGGGGTTCCCAATGGAGCTACACCTCAGGAATCCCCCCCCATGGCAGGATCCTAATTTTAGGGACACGCCACTCAAAAAGCGCAGTGATAATGCAACAGACAGCTGGCGCTCTCCGGAGCAAAGTCAGGCAGGCATTTGGTGGTGTCTCTGGTGCCAGTCAGCTCTATCCGCGTATGTCGGACAGCATTGGATGCATTATATAAAAATTGGAACATAACATAAATAAAAGTAAAATGATTTATATGCAAAATATAACGAAATTAGAGAAGTGGCGTCTGTCCCGTCACACTGTGCCCTTGCTGCTAATTTTGCAGGTGCCGGGCCGACTCCTGCAGCAATGAGTGGTGGTTATTTGGATGCTTTATGAATGTTTTAATATGGCACATTTGCATTTTACTTAACGCTTTCGCTAGATCATTATGTTAAAAGGCATTTCTTTGTTACAAAGACGCACAGATGGTGCAGAAATAACTTCGGAATCACTTAATGCAATTCCATTGGGACACTCTCAAATGATGTAAAGTGATATCGTTCTCAGTTTATGTAAAGGAATTAACAAATTGTTTGTCCTTATTGCTCAGAGCTGCAATAGAAAATGCTGGGGCCCCTTACTGAACTATTGGTGGGTGGGGGGGGGGCCTTCCCTCAGTTGCCCGTTTCAGGAAACCTGTGGAAAATCATACATTTTTGGGCTAAATCCTTGATTTTCCCTCAAGTGGAAAAAAAAATATCCTGGTGGGAGAGGTTTGCTTGGTGCAGACCCTGCTAATCACTCCCTAAAGTGATGTGTTAGAGTGCTCTGACTGGCCCCCAGATGCTGTGGCCCACCAGGAAATTTCTTGGTATATTGGGTGGCCCTTCCATCTGTGGCACTTAGACAAGCTGCACAGGGTTGACCTCTGGGCCCTGAACATATCATGGACTGTCACCCCCAAGCGCGACACTGTCATTGCCTCTCGGCCACAGACCTTGGGCACTATTACATTCTTCACGCAAAAACGCACGCAGAACGCGTGAATTTTTGCGCGAACCGTTAACCGTTAATGCGCGTAAATCACCACTGGTATTACAATCCTCGCGCATTTTTTTATGCGTCAAAAAATAACGCGTGTAAAACGGACACAGCAACGTTGCGCGCAGAAATCAGTGTGCAGACTGTTTTTTTTATGCGATTCAGCCAATCAGAATTAAGAACCACAATTGTCTCGCGTTACGTTTTTGCGCCTGTCAAAGTCAATCTGCGCATATATGCTGCATCAATAAAAAAAGCACGCACAACTTCTCAAATTTATTGGTTTGGTATGTGTAGGATGTGTAACTATACTTTGCTGCGTATTTTTTTTTTGGGCTGGTGTATTTGGTTTCGGCCAGGTTGATAAAAGCTGGTGTTAATGGCAATTTCTAAGAGTTGCTAAAATTATGCGTGCAAAGGCTGTGCGTTACAAACTGCGCAAAGATTGTTAAGTATAAGACGCGTGAAGTAGAGTAAGCTCGCGCAGCGTTCGCGCAGGTTCACCCGCGGTAGATGTATACGCGCGTTTGTTGCACTGACATTGTAATACGACGTTCAGCGCAAAGGGTTTTGCCCCTTGCGTTTAATGCGTTTTTTGCGCGGGCGCAAACGTATGCACGTAGAATCTAATAGGCCCCCTTGTTTTTATTTTTTTGATTTACGGTGCTGACTGAGGACAATACTGCAATTAAGCGATTAACAAACCACTATCCAAACACCGGAAAGCTGTGCTTTTAATTATTTGAGTTATCTACAGTATATCGCGGTGTCAACGACTGTTATAAATGTCTATGCTATAGCTGTACACTATGAGAGACTAATTCTCTTTATACCCCATGAATTTCCTCTCCTATCATATTTTATAGCCCTTTATAGATTTCTATAGACTTTTATTTTTCCCGGTAAGCTAGGTCTTAATGATGCCAATTGTCCATCTCTAAGGATTTATTGGCCTTTTCACTGAACACAGATAAAGGCTTTTATTTGTACAATTAAATCGTTTCGTACAGCCAGGAGTTTACTGTATCTCGCCGTACCCTGAGGACAAATGAGCGGCACTAGATAGTCTTATGATAAGGGTTTGTTTTTGGAAACGGTCAGTGAAAGAAAGCACGGCTTGTAATATGAAACAGATGAAGTTTTGTGCAATAACTTAGATAATCTAATTGCATTTCGCATTCTGATAGACTTTATAAGTAAACAAAAAGCAACTGAACTTAAAACTGTTATTGGACATAATGAAACTATTTAGTAAGATTCAATTATAGATGGAAATGAAGTTATTAAAAGCTAATTTTATAAATACAAGCTATGTATTAGATTTGTGCATAAAGTAATCCCTTTTATAGTCATGATCGTAACGTTGCTCATTTTCTTCTTTGCAGGCGGGTCAATCGCACCTAGGGTTGCATTGGGTATAGGACCTTGTTTAATCTACTCCAAAGTGACTGAGTGACAGGTTATTTTTAAACAAATCTGCAGATTTCTCGTACGTGGCGGACACCATGCAGAAACTGAGAGACTTGGCATTTTGGTGATCCTAATTTTTGATAATTAAAACCATTCCATAATTATAACATGGTTTATCATACCAACAGATTACACTAGGGGACACGTACAGGGTTGTTCAGAGAGAGGTGAAAAGCAGGAGAATGACTGGAGAATGGAAAATTCGAGGTCAAAATAGCCAAACCAGAAAAATTCTCTCATTTATCTCACTTTCCAAATCGGCTATTTTGACCTAGAATTTTCCATTCTCCAGCCATTCTCCTGCTTTTCACCTCTCTCTGAATAACCCTGATTTTTATCTTAGAATCAGTGGAAAATTCTCATACAGCAGAAATATACAGGACTACTCAATAAAGGTGAAACCCAGGAGAGTGACTGGAGAAGTGAAAATTCTAGGTCAAAATAGTCAAAACAGGAAAATTCTCCCATTTATCTCACTTTCCAAATCGGCTATTTGGTATAGATTGTTCACTTCTCCAGTCAGTTCTCCTGAGTTTTACCTTTTAGTGAATAGACCTGTAAGTATTTTTTTTCAATGCTGATTTAAAATATGAAATTGGTTTTCCTCTACTTGCTCTAGTTTTAATGCAATTTGAACCTTGTGATTTTTTCACAAAGGACACCCATTGCTAGTTACACTATGCATAGCTTGAGAAATAGACTTAACATCTACCCTAACCATAAACCGATTAGGCTAATGTTTTTTTTTTTACAAACATAAATTTTCTTTCTTTTGTGTTTAATTTTGAATTACTGAGATTTATCTGATTTTACACGAAAATAACACCTGTTTTTATTTGTTCAGTTCGTGAAGGCATTGAGTACTGATGTGTTCTACGTATAGTCTCTGCTTTGTCTTTGAGAAGATCAAATCAGGTGGGTTTTTTTTTTGGAGAAAGGGTTTTCCCAGGAAGGATACATTGAGATTTCTCTCGTTTTCAAGTATGTCCTTGGTGGCGAGTATGTACCGTTAGGTGTCTTGCCCAAGGACACTTACTGGAGAGGTGTTCTGGTTGGGATTCGAGCCCGTGTCTCTACAGTTATAGAGCATTCATGTTACCTCTACTCCACCCAGCCGGTACTAGGTTTGTTTGATGGACAACAAATTTGTGCCCTTGTACTTGATGAGGAATTTGTTAGGAAGATGCATGACAAGGAGAAGAAAGCATGGCGGTCTGTTGTGGCAGTTATACAAAACTTTCTTGATAACAAAAAGGGAGAAAACTATGCGGTTCTCATTACTAGAATGATGTTGACTTTTTGCGATCTTGGGTGCAACATTGGGTCAAGCTCCATTTCCTGAATAGTCACCTTGTAAAGTTCCCCAAGAACCTTGGGGCTCTCAGTGATGAACAGGGAGAGTGTTTCCATCAAGACCTCATGACGTTGGAACAGCGTGATGAACGATTGGACAAAAATATGATGGCACACTACTGCCGGATCATCAAACAAGACTGAGAAAGTCCACATCGCCACAGCTACAAGTGCAAATTGGGTAAGAACAAGTGCTGGTATCAATGCAACAAAGAATTTGTTCCCTAGTGTCATTAGGCATTGCGGAAAGTTTACAATAAATTGATCCGTAAAAGATCGAGGGCAGTATTACAAAGTTGGTGCAAACTTATCCAGAGCTGTTAACTGAACAACTCCTCCATAGACTGTAATGGCTCTGGTAAGTTTACAACAGCTCTGGTTAAGTTGGCAATGACTTTGTAATACTGTCCTGACAGTCCAGTAGTACTGACTGAAAAGTGGAATTGATTCTGCTTTAATCATCAAAGCAGTTATTAGGGTTTTTCAACTGAGTCTCCAGAGACTTTGTAGATGTCAGTCTTATATGGAAATAACTTTGAATAATGCAAATTACAGTCCCGACAATTCCTTTGCACTCACCAAATGACAAGATGTTCCCGAGACATGCATTGGATTCTTTGATTGGAATGCAGTACAGAGGAGAACAGTATACATGATTGGTCTGACTGCTAGCTTGCCTTCTTAAGAGCTACAATCTTCTCAATTTCCAGATTCCAGACTTAAAGCCTGCCCTTAGTCAAATTGTGATGGTGGCAAGACTTGCTTCTCTCATTGTGTCTTCCTTACCTAGTGCACACTTCGTTAAGACTCAGTTGTCTGGCAAGGACAATCAACTAAATTCCCCAGTTTTCTAACCAGCTGGAATAGTCACTTTTTAAAATGTTTATGCAAATAAACGCCATTGCAACGCCTCGTGTCACTCCAAAAAATCAGGAAGAAATTAAATTAATATCTGAGTTTGATACATTATTGCCTAGGAGTCTTGACAAAGATTTTTTTATAACAATTCTTTGTCCTAGGATAATGGGTCAAGAGTTATGATAATGATCAGTTTTAAAGAGTAGACCCATGTTATATTGCATTATTTTTATTTTCCATTTTTATATATATATTTTTTTATGTTTTTCTACTCCTGTTTTATTCTCCATTTTAGGGACATAGATAGATAGATAGATAGATAGATATATCTCATAGACTTTCAATGCCACTGAAAACCATATATGGGCAAAATGTGTTTGGCATATTTATTATTTTTATTTAACTTTTTATGCTGAATTTTATCATTTGTATTCCAATAAATAGATCGTATTTTTACTGTATTTCTCCAGCCTCATTATTCTCCTAGTCAAGTTAAGTATCAGTAGGAGGCATAGAGGAGAGGGGGGCTTTAAAGGGTTGTGCCAACACACAAACAACCTGTGAGCTCATTATCTAGGATCGGTCTATGGCCCTGGATATGGTGAGTAACATTCCATGCAACTTCTGGATATACTGTACGACAGAATTTATTTCTGTTCTTCTTGAGATTCACCGAATGTTGTATTGGGAGAGGCACAGCAGATGGGCCATTTAACAACCCATAGGCATCTCGTCAAGAGCTGTGGGCTCAGGGGCGGATCCAGGGGGGGGGCAACGGGGCAATTGCCCCCCCCGAGATTTGAGCCGGGGACCCAGATGCCGCCGGGCAGCGCAGGAGCACCTGCCCGGTCCTGAAGAGTGCGTCCTTGTAAAGGGGATGCGGCTGCGTGCAGGCGCAGCCGGTCACGTGGTCCGGCTAATCAGGTGGTACTGAGTCTCTGTACCACCTGACTGGCCGGACCGCGTGACCTGCGCACGCACGCAGCCGCCTCCCCTTTACAAGGACGCACTCTTCAGGACCGGGCAGGCGCTCCTGCGCTGCCCGGCGGCATCTGGGTCCCCTGAACACCGGAGCTGGAGGCCTGGAGCAATATCCAGGTGAGAGCTGGGCAAATCCATGAGCTGGGGTAAATCCATGAGCTGGGGTAAATCCATGAGCTGGGCAAATCCATGAGCTGGGGGTAAATCCATGAGCTGGGCAAATCCATGAGCTGGGGGTAAATCCATGAGCTGGGCAAATCCATGAGCTGGGGGCAAATCCATGAGCTGGGGGCAAATCCATGAGCTGGGGGTAAATCCATGAGCTGGGGGCAAATCCATGAGCTGGGGGTAAATCCATGAGCTGGGGGTAAATCCATGAGCTGGGCAAATCCATGAGCTGGGGGTAAATCCATGAGCTGGGCAAATCCATGAGCTGGGGTAAATCCATGAGCTGGGCAAATCCATGAGCTGGGGGTAAATCCATGAGCTGGGCAAATCCATGAGCTGGGGGCAAATCCATGAGCTGGGGCAAATCCATGAGCAGGGGGCAAATCCATGAGCTGGGGGCAAATCCATGAGCTGGGGGCAAATCCATGAGCAGGGGGCAAATCCATGAGCAGGGGGCAAATCCATGACCTGGGGGCAAATCCATGAGCAGGGGGCAAATCCATGAGCAGGGGGCAAATCCATGACCTGGGGCAAATCCATGAGCTGGGCAAATCCATGACCTGGGGGCAAATCCATGAGCTGGGGCAAATCCATGACCTGGGGGCAAATCCATGACCTGGGGGCAAATCCATGAGCTGGGCAAATCCATGACCTGGGGCAAATCCATGAGCTGGGCAAATCCATGAGCTGGGGGCAAATCCATGAGCTGGGGGCAAATCCATGACCTGGGGGCAAATCCATGACCTGGGGCAAATCCATGAGCTGGGGGTAAATCCATGAGCTGGGCAAATCCATGAGCTGGGGGCAAATCCATGTGTGAGCTGGGGGCTCTCTGCTCCTCTAGATTGTAAACTCCTGGGTGCCCTCTGCTCCTCTAGATTGTAAACTCCTGGGTGCCCTCTGCTCCTCTAGATTGTAAGCTCCTGGGTGCCCTCTGCTCCTCTAGATTGTAAACTCCTGGGTGCCCTCTCCTCCTCTAGATTGTAAGCTCCTGGGTGCCCTCTGCTTTTCTAGATTGTAAACTCCTGTGAGCCGGGCCCTCTGCTCCTCTAGATTGTAAGCTCCTATGAGCCGGGCCCTCTGCTCCTCTAGATTGTAAGCTCCTGTGAGCCGGGCCCTCTGTAAATTCTCGTGAGTCGGACTCTCTGCTAAAACACCTTATTTTCTGTCAGTGCCCCTCCCGAGACTAGTCTCTGGATCCGCCCCTGTGTGGGCTCCAAGCTGTGTAAGTGCGCTGCATCTCTGTAATTGTAAGGACATGTTATATTAGACTGCACTATATATTTTATATATGTTTTATTTTTGAGATTCCATGTGTTGTCTGTGAACCACTTGATTATGTCTGAAAACCTAGCGGTTTGACGTTCTCAAAAAAATGCGTTTGTTTGCCGCTTGCGTTGCGTGGCCGCACTTTCGTGGGGCCGTACTTCGTATATTGCCCGTCATTGCCCATCATTTGCTGCTACTACGGCCGTGATAAAGTGCGGCTGCACGTGCGTTCGCACTGCGTTCGTCTGACCCTAGCCTTATACTGTGCAAGAATACGTCCTGTTTGTAGATCCTGTTAGGATGTGCCCTTAGTTACTAATGTCACGAAACAGGCCATATAGCAAGAGAATTGCAAGTAATGGTTACAACAGCTGCAGCACTCTATGCATTCTGTATAGCCAGCTAAAGAGTCCGATACACTTTATACGAAGTTCCCCAAACAGTGGATTAATATAATACTCGTCTCCGGGCAGACTCTTGCTCAGATCCTATTTTTTTTTCCTTTTGTACTTGCATCTGTATTTGTTTAGAAGTTTTTCTGTTTGTCATTTGTCTTTTTGTGCTGAAAATAGTTTGTGGCTTGGATACAACATGCATATTATTCTATTTATTCTTTTAAGCCAAGATGTCACTGGGAAGGAAATACAAATGATAGAGCTTTATGCCTAAGGCTTGTACCTGTGATAAAGGACTGATCCTTTAAAAACTGAACTCCTTTCGGTGACTGTTTATTCCATAAAGTGACTACTTGTATGTGTGGCAATGCATTATTTGTGAGAACTAAGCTCCTTGGTCTCCAAAGGTCTTTGATACTACCTGGACTGCTTATAAAGGAAAGACTATTTTATTGGGGGTGGGTTTGAAAATGCAGATCTCTTCGGGACTTATGTGTTTGGTCCCTTTTTGGGTGCTCTTTGCATCCCGTGTTAATTGAATCTGGAAATGCAAACCGCAATTAAAAAGCAGAGTTTCCACATAAATCCTATTAACACCATGTGCCTTTTATTAATGCTCTAATATAGATGTCAAAGGCCACAGTTGACCACAGATTTATGTATATGTACTCTTTCAGATTCAAGTAATGAAAGAAAAAGCCTGCCATCCCTTACTTATTGCAAATATTATTCACTACATCGGTGGTAAGTGCAGGGGATATGCTGAAGAGATGGTTAAAGGGATAATCTAGGGTTAAAGGGGTTAAATAAATGACCCCTTGTAACTCCCCTCCCCACACACACGTTTTAACTTTTCACTCTGCTTAAAGCCCAGCACTGGACTCCCTGAGCTGGTCCGTACATATCCTGATACTGGTTTCCAGTAAGCCACGGCTATGCTGGACGCTCTATAGGGCATCTAGGTTATCTACTGGCTCTCAATGCAAGTGCACATTGAGAGCCATTGGAGGTAGCCGAGATCCGTAATCCCAGAACCTGAGATCAGTGCTCAGGGTCTGAATGGGAATAATTCCCTGCACTGAATCAGCCCTCTGAGGTGGAGAGTGGTGAGGGCACGCAGCTCACTTTATCCATTGCTAAGGTGTATGGGACCAAGAGAACACCTGTGCAGCATTCCTTTCAATTGCCTGTTAATTTTGGGCAAGGACCTTCTTTTTGTGGAGGGGTGTGTTTTTATTTCTTTATTTATTTTTGGAGTTAGCACCAGGGTTGAGTAGAAGGTAAAATTTTGTCGATTTAGCGCCGCTTCAGAAATTAGTGCAGGCACCAAATGATCAGTTGGTTGCAAAAGCGCTAGAGATCTCTAGCGTTGCCCGTGTTAAGTATAGGACGCGGAAAGTACAGTAAACACACAGTACAAATTGCTAATAGGGACACACTAAGTGATCCCCCCCATTTTCTAGCAAGAGGTAAATGATCTGTTGGTCAGGCGTTAGACTCCCTTAACCCAGTGCTAAGGCAAAAACATGGCGACGTTGGCTCATACCAGGTGATCGTGCCCTAAATGTTTACTTACCTTTTCTCCGCCGTTCCTTTCAGTGCAGTTGAAGTAACAACTTTGAGTGGACTTCTTTTTGAAAGTGAACATTCCCTATTTTGGCATGAAAAATGCTTTGCATGCTCGTGCAACTGGAGCTGGACCCATTGGCTTTGGAATATGCAGTTGTAAGCCTAGGAACAGGATACCATTAACTCAAGTCAGATTTACAACCCAATTAAAGTAGCCTGCTATATAAAGGCACGATTAAGTGAATGAATGAGGCATCCACTGATGAGCTGTATTTTAGAACAGGAGGCCAGGACAGATAAGCTGCCCCTCCGAAGAGAATTGTATAAAACAAAATAATATGAGCCTTGGGTTAGAATGTTTGCTGGTGTTGGGTTTTAAAGCATATGTGTTTGAGTGATACCAATACCATGATTTGTCAAATATCTCTAAATGCCTTTTAGTTTTTAAATACATGGGCTGTGAAATCGATTTACATAAATGGGCTTCTTTAACAGTAAGTTCGCAAATCTCTGGTAGTGTGCAGCTTTCCTATAGAGAAAGCTAGGTATCAGGTTTTGTAGCAGAAGGGTTAAGCGATGGCATGGTTGTACTAATTCATGGTCAGGGCAGGCGGCAGAGGTTTGTGAGCGACGGCACTTATTCAATGTCGGGGCAGGAAGATGTGGTTCGTGGTTGCAGTAATGTTTCTGTGGCCAGGGCAGGCGGCTGAGGTCCATAAATGATAAAGGCAGAGGCGGTCAGAACAAGGGCGAGGGTCAATCTGGGTCATACTCGAGAGACAAAGTGAAGATGCTGTAAAACTGAGTAGATAAACTTCAAGAACTGATCACCACCTAGTTGCTGGGTAAACAATTTATAATTTTTTGCTGCTAGGGGAAGCCAGATGCCAAGGACGTATTATGTCCTCGGCTATCCCTCCCGGCTTGGCTGCACAGGCTCTGTAGGATATCGTGTCCTGTAACCAACTGCACAAGTGCCGTGTGCCAGAGGTGCTTCGACTTCAGAACCCTGTACAGACCAGCTTCCTCACACTGGCTCGGTATGGGAGAATTTTGAATGGTCAATATTTGATCATCTTGTGGCTTCTCTGATTGTAATGTAGATTACTTCTAATGAGGGGAATGCTAAGGACACAATGTACCTGGTGCAATGTAGACTATATAATGGTAGTCCGTTTTCTTTTTTTATATAGCCCTAACATATTCTGCGGTGCTGTACTGTATATGATATGTGAACAAGTGGGTGATGCATTAGAGCAGAAGCCATAGTTTAACAAGCCTGAAATAGTACATGGGGGGGGGATGTTCCCAAGAGAGTTTTCTAAATCTAAGGGATATATAGTGAAGTAGGCGCGTACATATCGTTGGGTGTCTTGATAAAGGACATTTGCTGGTGAGGTGTTCTGTCTGGGATCTGACTCTACATTCCATGGTTGCAGAGACGTGGTGGTTACAGCTACAGTAAATAGCGCCTACAGGTTGAGCAGCATTTTATAATGGTGCCGCACAAACATGAGACAAGATAAATAGTGGTGAGGTTGAACCTGCTTCTTCAAGGTTGTAGACGAGAGTCCTGCTGGACAATTGTTCTGATAGGGATTCCAATCTGCTTATTTATTTATAAAGGATTTTACCAGGTAGGATACATTGAGATTTCTCTCGTTTTCAAGTGAGTTATGGGTTCCACGGGTCTGTAGAAGTGACATGGTGGGGAGGTTGACCCTGCTTTTTCAAGTTTGTAGAGAAGAGACGATGATGGTCAGGTGTTCTGACCAGGACGACAAAAGCGGCGTCCTCAAATAATATTTCTACTAACCCACAGACATAATAGTTCATGCACCCATATTACAATGCTTTTACTCTTCTATGTTCCATACCATGCAAGTGTGTTCTTTATCACAATACACCACAATAAGCTATCTACAACACTTCCGTAAAATCTGGTACAAACTGCAGGTCTGTGATGGTTGGCCATAGAATATCCTGAGGATATTTATACGTTCCTACAATGGCATGCATACAAAATAAGGGAAATTTCAGAGCTGCCAATGCATAAATCATATTTTGGATGAAACCCAAGGTATTCTCTGACAGCATCGTCAAATAAATCATTGACTTGCACTAATGTATGAATTGACTGCTCTTTCTTAAGTAGACGGAAACACAGAGGCACTGGATGATTTATGTTTGGTTTGATTTGGAGTCTCTCAGATCGTTTGTGCACATGGCTGAATTTGAATTGATAGTGATCTAACACGTCATCATTATCCACCATGTTACAGAGTATCCTGACATCCATGATTCAGGTTTTTTTATTCTTCTGTCAAACCTATAGATGAGCTATATATGTCAGTATAAGAGTACACAGTGCTTTACACATATTAAAGCTCCGGAGAGCATTGATCACTTTTTTTGGTGTTTTTGTAAATGAAAAGCTCCCTTTCCCTTGTAGATCTTTGGTCATTCACTTCTATGAGTAATATGGAAAATATTCAGATCTAAACAAAGGTGTATTTTCTAGAACATCATAAAATGAAAACAGTTGAAAAGAAGGCTGAAAATGATACAAATACAACAAATTTGTGCTCCCAGGAGAGGATTTTTTTTTTTTTAAAAAAAATAAAAAAGCAATACGTATCCTCAGACTTCTACAGCGGCCTCCTCCTTAGGCACGGTAAAACAGCAAAAAAGAGAGAATTGAAGTCAGTAAAGATAAAATGAGATAACCATAGCATAATACTGTTATTATAGGTAAGTATTTAGGCCCCTGCTAGGACTTTACTTGCAAAAAGCAGAAAGTACTCAGGCCCATCAAAAGTACACGCCAGCTTCTTATCCACACCAACCGGCAGCAGGTATAATTCCTTCTCTCCGGTGGGACAGCTGTTTTGCCATACAACAGTAATTTCCATACAGAAGCCTTTCATGTTGGATCCGTCAGCCTTGGGCGGGATATGCAGCGACCTCAGGACTCCAGCAGCGTTAGGATAAAATAAGACATGATTCGCAATATTAAAAAATAACAGTGGGTTTATTAAAATAAAACACATGCAACATGTTTCGTTAGTCTAAGCTAACTTCATCAGGGATATGTATATAAATAAAAACCAAGTACATTTATAATGTCCTAAATAGTCGAAGTCAACCAATCGATATCCTCCAGTGGAGATGTCCATCTGTTCTTAATTGTGTCCCAATTGTGAACACCAGCCTCTTGCAATCACCGTGCAATCTTGCAATCACAGGAGGCAGAATCCTTAGGCGCCATCTTAAAAAAAAAGTTCTTTTTTTGCCCTTAAATAAGAACTTATGCCCAAAAAGAAAACAAAAGCAGAAGAGGGAAAACAAAAATTGAACACAACACAAAACTAAATAATAGAAACCTGAAACAACTGAAACACTATTCATTGGTCGACACTTGGTTTCTAATTGCCATGTCATTAGGTATTTTCAAGCTTTTTAAAATTTTAATGGCAGCTTATTGTTGGAATATTTACACTCGAAAGGTTCAACTGTTCTTTTATATGTATTCATATCTTGGAAGATGGCCAATATGGTGAATTATTTTTTTAATTTATTGACAAATATGTACAGGTTGTGCATTCCTTTTCTGGAAATCTGGAAGACTCCAACACAGCATTTTTGTTGGTGGCTTCCAAGCATCAGAATTGCTTACCTCTTTGATGCTCTGGACGGGTCTTGTACAGTGCGGCACATGCTGGAGGACTCTGTGGAGCCCCAGAGTGGGACATGCTGTCCAGAAACATGCATGCTGGCTTTGAGCAGCATGTCCTTCAGAAAAGACCGCTCAGCATATCTGAGCATGTGTACACGGTGGTGCTGCAGCTCTCCTGCCACGTTCCCCATCCCCTCCGATATCGGATTGTCCTGGATTCCAAAATTCGGAAGCACCCAAAGCGTGCTCAACCTATATGTCGATTGGGTGGCCATCCAGTGTGTATTCAGGGTGATCCAGGGCATGATCCATGAATCACAGAAAAATTAATTATTGGATATTAAGTTGTCCAATAAACTACTAGTAGCCACTTACTTTCTTTATGGCGACAAATTAATATTGGTGTTACATTCAACCAGATGTCCAGAGCTGACTGTTGCAGCTGTAAGCTCTTATTGTGATGTTCATTTGTTTCCTGTTATTAGAACACATTGTGCACTTTATAGATAAATTCTAATTATCCATCTACATTCTAGCCATCTTGATGCAAAAAGAAAGGAACATCCACTAGCACCTCTGCAGAATAATAGAAACCCATTTGAGGACGAGGAGGGAGTAATTGAGTCACTCTGGGTTACTTACATCCATCGTGACTGCATTTTGTTTTGTGCCTGGGCTCTTATCAGAATGTTGTCACCATTTCATTGGCGCTGTAGATAAATCTCGTGCCAATTGTTTCACAATTGACTTGTTTGGTCATTCACGTATTAAATACGGGTTTTATCACACGACCAGCTGCACCTGAGAATCCAATTATTGTTCATTTTAAGTAGGCTTCCCCTAAGAAACAGGATTTGACTGAAAAATACATTTGTATAAGGTTTGTGCAGATAAAAAAGCACACAAGGAAAATATAACCAAGAGCAGACATGTTATTTGCTCTACCTTGAGTTCTGACTTAAGAATTAATAGATAAGCAAAAGCACGTTTCAAATCCCTTGCATAGCTGTTATTATGGAAAGAATGTAGGTCAATACTGGTATACTTGTGTGTACATTTAGAAATACAGAAAAATATATTTTTCTGCTGTGACGGAACAGCCACAGCAATGTGCTTTTGATTTTCTTCTATTTTGATTCCCTGACGTCTGTGTAACAGTTGCAGTTCCAGATTTTTTTAAAAAGAGCAAATTCCGTGTACAATGGGTAAGCCAGAATAGTCATGTGCATGCAAGGTGGACACACAGAACAGTAGGAGAGGACTCTGCTCAGGAGCTTACAATCTAACCATTTGTCTGCTTTGACCCCTCCCCCCCTCTCCACCAGAAACCTGGCTTGAACTGGATATCACAGTCTTTCCTTTGTCTGGGGCCCAGGGCTTTGTGTGGGGGAGGGGGTTTGAAAAAGGGAACGCAGAGGTGTGTCTTACTTTTGAAATGGTTGTAACTGTTGAGCCAGAATAAAGCATTCTTAGTTTGGTGTTCAAGCGGCAAGCATCACAATCTGTGTCATCTCTTCTGTGCGGGTACGATCACCTCCTGGTTCAGCAGAAAGGGCGCCTGGGGTACCAGGATCCGTAACATCTGCATTTAGAACAACTGTGATTTAGCACTTAGAGCATAGATCAGTATTGCAACATGTACTACTATAGATTATTAATATTATTATCTTTTAAATTGCTTATAACAGCAGCTTACACTATTATTGTGATCAACGCCTTGTGAAATTGTCGAGGCGCAGTGACACTGCCCTTTATGTCTTTACATTGCTTTGGCTTAGAGCGTCTTCTTAGTTTTCTTACAGCTGTAGAAGGTGATGTTGTATATAGAGGTAAATACAGGGTGGGATGAGAAAGGCGGCGGAAATGGGTCTCTTGTAGGCATACCAAATTGGGGTTCTGTCGCCTGAGTTCAGCATAGAGTGTGTATCTATTATAAGGCATGTTTAAACCTTCCACATTGTGGGAGTAGAGTTTCATATCAGGAGATCAGTGAAAGGATGGCGATGACATAGCAGGCAGTACAATAACCAAATAGAAGTGTGGGTAGCGGTAAATAAAGGAGCAACAGTGGATATGGTTGTCAAAAATCCAAATTTTACCATGGGCCAGCAGAAGTATCTGTAGGAAGTGGATCCATGATGGCACTCTGGTGAAGCCGGGGGGGGGGAGGTAATGAAAAACAAACAAAACCAGGGGGGGGGACAGTGATCAGAAATTCTTTAAAAAAAAAATTGGAGACCTAAGGACCGACTTGTTGGATTAGGTTTTTTTTTGTGCAGGAGCCTCTTTCCAGCCTAGTTGTATTTTCACCTTCTGTCTGTTTTCTATTGCAATTGTCTGTATTCAGCCAGTGGAATATCCTGTCTTTTTGGGATCCGCCACCTCCGGATATGGGTCCCGCCTTGGCTCGTACCGGGTAGCCCCGTGACAATATGAAGCTCTCCCTGAATCCAGCATCAGGCTTCCTTGGCACTAGTTTGGATATAACATGCTGCTGGCTTATTGCTTTAGGTTCAAGAGTTTGGGTCATGTTTATACAAACATGAAAAGCATAAAGAATAAAGATGACGATTATCAATGCACACATAAATATCTAGCAGATCTACAGTTAACATTGGGTCTTGTGTTTTGTTTATTATTTAAGTCCTTCACCGCCGATCGTGTCTACAGCATTGACAGACACCGCAGCCTGAGATTGTGTTAACAAGATCTGGGGCTGCGCTGTGTGAATGCAAGTTAAATTTGACTATTGCAAATGAATTTCATTGGCTTTCAGCTCCCAAAGGGCCCCTCAAAGTTTTAGCCCTGTGGGCATAATACTCAAGGTGCTAAAACTGGTTAAAATCGGCTAGGGAATTTCCTGACCTATCTGACAGTCTCCAGTCGACATGGAAACAGGAGCTGCAGTTTCACCTGCTGTAACTCTATTTGGCCAGTAGATGGTGACATCTGCCTGCCAAATGGGTTATTACAGTAAAAAATACACTGGGAACATTCCCAAATATTTCTTACTGTACAAATTAAAATGATTTTCCAAAAAAAAAAAAACTTCTTCATGACTGGTTCTGAAATTCAGAAATCTCTGAAAAAGCCAGCTTTCAGAGTCTTAAAGATTTCAGAATTCTGAATAAAGGGTGCCCAACCTGTATTTAATTTGTGCTAGGATATATACACTGTGTCATCACTTGATATGCAATCTTACCAACAATGCACAAAATACTTCTTCCCTCTGGCTAGAAAAAAAGAGACAAATGCTAGATCACAGATAAATTAAAAAATTACCTGGATTTTTCACCATCTTTACAGAGCACTAGAATCTTCTGGTCTGCAGAATTGAGGAGTAAAGACAGTGCATTATATAAAAATACCAGAACAAAAGGAATATTGAACCCCGATTGTGAGTTTTTATATAATTTGTGCCTAAAATGTTCGAATTTCATGCTAAACTGCAATTGCAAAATTATAGAAAAATACATGTTTACAGCCTTATTTCTAAATGTATGTTTTGCGGGTTTTTTCTATTTCAGTTTGTAGCTCTGTCTTGCTATTGGCCTTAAGGCAGATGCTGTGCACCCATATATCTGTGAACAATGTTGATTAATTTGTGTAATTAATGTGTAAGCTGTTTATCAAGGATCTTGCAGAGGGCAAGGAAAGTCATGTTTCAATT
This sequence comes from Leptobrachium leishanense, assembly GCA_009667805.1. Classification (NCBI taxonomy): domain Eukaryota; kingdom Metazoa; phylum Chordata; class Amphibia; order Anura; family Megophryidae; genus Leptobrachium; species Leptobrachium leishanense. The sequence goes on along the minus strand of CM019071.1, from coordinate 29,420,839 downwards.
TTAGCAGATGAGATCAAACCAAGTTGCTGATTTGTTGCATACTACGTCTACTCAAAAGGATTTGGATATAATATTAAACTCGACAAGTGGATGAAATTCAATGTGGATAAAAGCAAGGCTATGCATTTTAGAATAAGATAAAAAAACGAAAGCTCTCCTAAATATTCCTTTGTCAAGGATAACCGCTAAAATGAAAGGGACAGACATTAAAATAGATCATAAAGCGGTCAAGGGTTATCAATTCAAAGAGTTCAGATATAGGGGGGTATTAAAGGTTGTGAAGTTGCAAACCCTGCCAAAAATCGCTGTTGTTACACTGGTGGCACATGCCAGCATTTCAAAAAAGGGTCATCCAAAGAGCAGCCAGTGACGTTTCACCGGCTTCTGTTTGGGTTTCCCTTTTTGTGAAACGCCAGCACTGATGGAAATTTTCGTCATTGTTTTACAACTTTGGGACACACAGTGGGCTCTATTACATTCTTCGCGCATACATTTGCTCCCGCGCAAAAATGTATTAACGCGAGGGGCAAAACCCTTTGCACAGAACGTCGTATTACAATCTCAGCGCAACAAACGCGCGTATACGTCTACCGCAAGTGAACCTGTGCGAACGCTGCGCGAGCTTACTGTACGTCGCGCATCCTATACTTAACATTGTGAGCGCAAATGCGTTTGTGCGCTGGTACGCGGATGGTATTACAATCTATGCACAGTTTGTAACGCACAGCCTTTGCGCGCATAATTTTAGTAACTCCTAAAAGCTGGTGTTAATGGCAAATTCTATCAACCTGCCGAAACCAAATACACCAGCCTAAAAAAAAATACGCAGCAAAGTATAGAGTATAGTTACACATTCTACACATACCAAACCAATAAATTTGAGAAGTTGTGCATGTTTTTTTATTGATGCAGCATATATGCGCAGATTGACTTTGACAGGCGCAAAAACTTAACGTGAGATAATTGTGGTTCTTAATTCCGATTGGCTGAATCGCGTGAAAAAAACAGTCTGCACACTGATTTCTGCGCGCAACGATGCAGTGTGTGTGTTTTTGCGTGTCCGTTTTACGCGCGTTAGTTTTTGACGGATAAAAAATGCGCGAGGATTGTAATACCAGCGTTGTTTTACGCACGTTAACGTTTAACGCTTCGTGCAAAAATTGACGCGTTCTGCGTGCGTTTTTGCGTGAAGAATGTAATAGAGCCCGGTAGCTCTTTGAATAACCCTCATTGTTTTATCACACTATATATCAATCTTAAAATACCACTTTGCACGTGCAACTGGTTTTACATATTAAAAGAACCGGAAACTGTGCAGCAAAATAAAAAAGGGTGGATGAACTATTTTTTTAATTTATGCTGGAAGGCTATAAAATGTACATTTGTTTACTTTGGAAAAAGGTCAACGCACTGGTTAACGATGCCATTATATAAATAAATGCAGGGCAGTATCAGCATCTCTCTGATAAGCTGTTCATTAACAAGACTGAACTGGTCTATGAATAAAACATTTCACCTACAGAAAAGGGAAACAAGTCATTAATGTAACAACAGTAAAGCTCGCTATCTAGAGATTGTTTTGTAACATTCTGTAGAATGATTAGACACTGTAGATCTTGTGTTTAAAGCTGAAATAGTGGGTCAGATCAGGTCATATAACTGTAAATTTAATTTACACAATTTCTAACCAATTTACTAACACCGTACTTCAGGTTCTTTAACTCAATTTAAGCATCAGCTTTATGAAGAGCATTTTGCCACATGTATGTTTGAAGATCGCTGGTCGACTTCTTTTAGATGATCTATCCCTTTGAATACAAACATCCTATTGTTACATCTCAGATATTTGTAAAGTTGGAAATTATACACAGAAAGAAAAGGGATAATTGATTCAGGTATCTGGTGAAGGAACCATGAATGGGCCTGTGAGCCGCACCTCCACATACGGAAAACTCCAAAGGTTTAAGAACTGCTTGGTCTCTTTTCAACATGACCAATGGAAATTAGAAAGGAAAGACTATTAATATTACTGCTCTTTACCAGTAGTTTAGTCATGATGCAATAAGGTGAATATCTATTTATAGTAACACTTTGCTCAGTGAATCCATCTTTGTCCTATCCATTCCTTTGTCCGACATACAGTATATTGTGCTTTTCAACACAGAAGCCCCACATTAACAAGGAGAACATCTATTACTTGCTTCAATTACTTTCCATGGTATCCAATCCATCAATTATGACAGGAAACATAGAGCATTAAAGGTTTAAGCATTGAAGATAGATGAGATAGATACATAGATAAAATATATTTTTTAAAAAAATGCAGTTTTGAAACCATATTGTTGCAAAATTGTTTTCTTTTTCTTCATCGCTTTTATGTAGATTTGCCTTCTGAGCAAACATAACCTTTTGGTATGTGCAACCCAAACTCTTTCTGAAGGGTTTATGAATCTCCGGCTATTTTAAAGTAACCCAAAACTACAAACGATGCATAGAATATCAGGGCCATATTCACATATATTCTAAGCTATCTAAACCTAAAAAGGCAAATGTAAATCATGTAAACCAACTAAATTCCAGTTTAAAACGTTGAATATCATCCCTTAAGCCTAGCTTAATCTTCTCCTAACTACATGCTCTGATTCTTAAACAAGCAGCCTTAGGCAGAAGAGAAAAGCACTCAAAACGCTTAGATTGATAAAGTTAAAGAAACTTTATTGGGATTGGGATTTTCTCAGAATGTAAACACTTAATTAAATCCAAGATTCTAACTAAGAACAGGCATTTATGAGTGTCAGACCTTCCATGTGCTTTATAACGTGAGGGTAGCGAGAAATATTGGGCCTTATTTCAACTGAGCAATTAAGCTATTTTTATACTTAACAGCTCTAGTCATTAGCGGACGTTCTCCAGACGCTATTCCAACCAAGCCACATACTTGCGGCATGGACGTTGTGATTATAGTTACTGTTCATTACTTTCTCCTATATATGGATGTTATATAGGCTGAAAACATGACCTGCATCCATCAAGTTCAACCTTTCACACCTTACATACTGCTGTTGTTGTGGTTAGTGACTGTACATTAACGGCTCCTATACTTTATATAGGAGCCATTAATTTGTGACCATCCAGAAAAGAACAAGCTATTCCAACATAGTTCATTCTTCTTGGCCTGGAATGGTATTCTGCAAGCAATTCACATGCTTTATGAAACTTTATTCTAATCCACCTGTTACTATTTCTATTAATTGTACGGTGAACAGATGTGTTCAGGTAGGAGTTATTGTTGTTTGTGCTTTTGTATTTGTGGTGCTGATGCATGAGTTACAAATTTGTTTTAAGAAGTAGGCTTCTGTGAGCTCTAAACATATTATACCACGTAGGTCCTTGACTATACTTTTTGTGCGTGCTGGCCTAGCTCAAGGTAAACGATAACTATCTTCATTTACAGCAGATTATAGCTTAATCCAATTTTTAATTGTGCCTCATATTTTAGGTAAAATATTATATATAGTTACCACACTTTACAAAATAACAAATGCTCCATGGATGCACCCCCAAATTGTCAAGATTTAGTGTGACCTAAACACGTGAACCAGAACCAAAAGGAAACCTAACACCGGTCCTTGAGGTGGTCAGGCAAACAAAATATGACAGTAGGCAAAGGAAAGACAGACATACAAGGGAAAACCTTAAATAGGTCCTTGTAATGACTGGCAAAAATCAACTAAGAATGGGCAATAGAACAAGCCAAGGTCAAGGGACAAAAAAGATATACATACAAGCTAGTAGACAAGCCAGGTCAAGGAGTACAGAGATCAAGAATAGTCCGAGAGAAAGCCAAGTTAAAACAAATAAGCCAGAATGGAGTAACCATGTTCTTCAGGATCAATGCAGAGGTACGATAGGGAAACGAGTGAGTGAATTTAACCTTAGAGGCGTATGAAGAAGTTCATTGCTTGGTGTCATCCATATTTTCCATTATGGGCATGCATGGAATGAGCAGGTTTCTGGGTGTCAGCATAATGACGCATGGCACCCCATACTTGATGTGGTATACGACCATTCCCGCGTCAACAAATTCTTAGCAATCTATAGAGACAATAGGACAAAACAGGCATCACAGCAAGCAAGTGAAGAAGCATCAATATGTGGTGGTTGTGTGTCATCCTGAGAGCCAGGACAATGAGGGCAACCGGTAAGGACCTGCGGGGTCGTGACACAAATAAATAGAGCAGTTCCCACCATAAGGGTGCAGATCTGTAAGTACAGTAAGACTGCGGGACCTCTCTTCCCGTTTCTGACATCCTTTCTGCATTATTGTTCATGTTCAGCATCCCATATCACTATATTCGCTATCTTAAGCCTATACTCCACTTTATTTACAGTTTACCGATGGAAACTAGAAAAAACATTTTGAGGTCTGGAGGGCACCCACTGGTGATTAAGGAGTTTACAAATCTCTACAGTAGTATTTTTTCCATACGACTATGGCTGGGGTCAGACCAGCGCACTTTTAACGTGCGTTCTGGCGCACATAATTACGGCCGTACTAGCAGCAGATGACGGGCAATGAAGGCCACTATATGATGTACGGCCACACAAAAGTCCGGCCGTGCAACGCAAGTGGAATTTGAACGCATTTTTCTGAGAACGCTGAACCGCTAGTACTGACGTACTGAGTGCGCAGCTGCGGCATAGCGGCGTGTTTGCGTGATTAGGAGATGTCAGACGCTGCTAATGTCCAGCCTACATAACGTCCAGACGCAAAAAGAGTTTTATTGACGATCCGTACAAAATCACGCCCGAAAATGCACGTCGTCTGACCGTTTTTGCGCATTCCGTGAAAAAATACGTCAATGCGTTCGGACGCACTTTTTCACGTTCGCGGGGAAAAATGCTTTCGTCTGACCCTAGCCTTAGATGTGAATAATCTTTTAGCGAAAAACTGACTTTCATTGGTAGCAAGTGAATTTTTAAGAATGTAGGGCGTTGAAATTTCACTCTATCAGAGTAAGCATGGCTAGAGTAGTCTCAAATGATCGGTGCTTGACTGATTTAAGACAGAGCATAGGTGGTTATATATCATGGCTGACATTGAACCGACAGGGAATTGTTCCCAAGGTGGTAAAAAATATGGAAAACTGAGATATGGCAAAACAAGAGAGGTTTGTTTTTAATTGAAAAACAAGCAATATTTGCAATGCTGCTGGTATTCTTACTACTTGCAGGTTTTACTGAATATGGAGCCCAAGATAGATCGTAAGCGTATTCTTGCATTTCTAGATGTGTATGTTAAGCTCGGTGATCTTTATTAGTCTGAGGGGATTTATTTTTTTTGTGGTTGATTTACACACACTGATAGACATTTTCAAGAAGACCAAGAGATGGATTGTATAAAAATTAACATGTGTGTTTGTTTTACCATTCAATGCATCTTGTTCTTCCTTGTTACTATCAGGGTTATTCAAAGAGAGGGGAAAATCAGGAGAATGACTGGAGAATGGAAAATTGTAGGTCAAAATATCCAAACCAGAAAAATTCCCCCATTTATCTCACTTACCAAATCAGCTATTTTGACCTAGAATTTTCCATTCTCCAGTCATTCTCCTGCTTTTCACCGCTCTCTGAATAACCCTGAATGTTTAGATTTCTTTATGTGGCCAGTCTGGGCATTTTCCTTAATTCAATATGGCAGCGTCAATTTTAAATATGCCAAAAGGCATAGGATTCTGCTAACCCCCGTTGTCCGCATTTGATAACAATCTAGCATCATACAGAATGCAATGGCTTGGTCTCTAAGGCTGGGGTCAGACCAGCGCATTTTTAACGTGCGTTTAGGCGCACTTAATCACGGCCGCACTAGCAGCAAATGACAGGCAATGACGGGCAATATACGAAGTACGGTCGCATGAAAGTCCGGCCGCGCAACGCAAGTGGAAAATGAACGCATTTTTTCGAGAACGCAGAACCTCTAGTACGGACGTACAGAGTGCGCTGCGCCGCTAGCGGTGTGTGTGTGTGATTTGGAGACGTCAGACCCTGCTCATGTCCGGCCAACATAACGTCCAGACGCAAAAAGTTTCCTGGTTTGGATTCGTAAAACATCACGCACGAAACTGCGCATCGTATGTCCGTTTTCGCATATTCCGTGAAAAAATACATCAATCCGTTCGGACGCACTTTTTTACGTTCGCGTGTAAAAATGCTTTCGTTTGACCCTAGCCTAAGTCACTTGATGTCTTTATTTGCAAAGGGGTCTATGATGGATGGGGGATCGAGCGTGTCATGTACACGCATATCCAGAACACCAAATGAAGTTCTAAAAATTAGGAACATTGTGATTTGGCTCTCAGTAAACGCTATTTGCGGTCATAAAAAATTGTGTTTTACCAAATACCTAGGTCCACAAAGTTTGGGCAGCTTTCTGGTGAAAATAACCCCCCTACATGATCATATGGAAATACGTGGATTTCAAATGAGTGCAGACTTTTAAGGAAAAGGCATGAGATATAATGTTGTTTGCATTTACATACACTGTGGGAAAGAGCTTCCCGTCTGCACTTTTGGCCTTAACATTTAAATTAAAAATACCACGTTCTAATCTTCTTTTTTCCCTCAGAGAAAGAAAACACACAGACCTTTTTCATCCATATTATTTTCATCGTATTAATTCTCCTTGTGATATAGGGAAAAATTAATTAGATTTAGAAAAAGTAATTATGAACAGACTGCAAGGAGCCCAATGATGTTTAGATTACCTGGTATGTTGGTCCCACATGGCAACCCAATTGTAGTCATGTAAAGGGCTTTAACTTTCATGTATAACACCTAAGGAATAGAAAGTCAAAATGGCAAATACCCTTCACCAAAAAGTCCATGGAATGTATACATAACATTGTTCTTTGCTACTTTTCTATATACTTTGACATTCTGCCAGTTTCATTATAAATAAAAAAGTGTGTCCTTGTTCCAACTTTTTTTTTTAATGCACGGAATGACATTAGAATTTACCTATAAAACAAATTTAAATTCTCCTAGTTTGTCCATTTAATGCAACAAAGTATCTCCAATACCAACTTTTCTTCGTTTGTTATCTTTGGCGCACTGCCTGTTTATTTATTTTTTTTAATATTTGCTCATTGGGTCAGAGCAAAGTAGCCACATGAGCCACCGGAGTAAAAAAAAAATAATCAATCACCAATGCAAAGGGCGTCCGGAAGATCTGACGATCTGTGACCCATTCCCCTCCATGAAGGTTTCATTGGGTATTATTGTACCATTTGAACATAGAAATGAAAAAGAAATTAGGGTATAACTGCCCTTTTATACTCAATAAATTAATATATTTTAGTATAGGAATTTTCGGTGTGAAGGAGCTGGAAATGGCTGACCCCCTTCCCCCTCCCTCACTGAAATCAAAGCTCCAAAAAAAACTTTATTTCTATTGCTGCATTTCAAATCAGGGACAATAGAGCAGGGGGAGGGGCTACATTTTCACTCCAATCAGTGCAAAGACAAAACAGAATTTGTGTATCAGCTGGCAAATCCATGTTTTGTTGTTGAAATCAACATTTAAATGTCGGCTACACGTCCTCTGCTTCAGACAAATGTTATACGGATATTTGTTTAAAAAGACAATTGGTAAAAACTTCTTGGTGCCCTTTTGATACAGTAGTTCTGCACTTAACTGTTGCATAAAGATGCAACAGTTGTCACACGCAGCTGCAATCTTGCCAGCTTTAATCCACCACCTGACTGGTTTTAACTGCAGTTTATCAGCGAAATCTTTGGACCTCGAAGAAGCGGTGCATACTGGTACACCCCGCTGACTTCAATGGGCCGCCTCGGCCCCCTCTCAGCAGCCGGCGCACACTGCGTGCCATTGGTGGCTGTGAGACGGCCTGAGCTCAGGCCGACTCCCTGCAGTCAATGATGCTCATCACGTGTCTGTTGCGTGTGCGGGCTGCATTAGAGGCCCATGGCAGCACCGGGTGGAGGGGGTACTAGTACGCCCGCCAGCGTTAAACCCCTCCCGATGGACACCACGCACCCTGCGTTAAGGTAATTATGGCCCTGCTACAGGAATAAGGGGGAACCCCCCAAACCCCATACTGTAGGACTATCGAGGCTAACTACCATATCAAAAGTTGATCAGCAACATAACCTGCCTTTTGCTCTTGCTGCAAAATCTATTAAGCGTGTGGATTTATAAACTAATAAAGAATAGCTTCCTGCACATTCCAAAGCAAATAAATGGAGTAAGGTCACAAATGAGAATCCATTGTTTAAAAAAAAAAAAAAAAAAGGCAATTAGGCCAAAGGAAATCACTAAAGCTCTAGTTTATCATTTCAAGCTTTATGTCGTAACTTCTGATTTTGTATTTGGGATTCACTTTCAAAATAAATTTCAGGAGGCCCTCACTACTCCTAAATACTTAGCACAGAGAAGTAGCCTGAGGAATGTCTACGACAGGATTATTATCGAAGTCACAACACATCACGTTCTTCTAGGGATAGTGATCAGATATATAGCTATGTTCAAAGTTATGTGCTCATTCTTACTCCAATTTTCTGGTCAAATGTACCAGCACCATCGTGTGCCGCTTGCTAAAACCGGGATGCTAAGGTGAAAAATTACGCCAAGGTGAAAATCCGTGATCGCTAATTTCCTCTTTGCGTCCCAATTTCACCACTCACCAGCAGATTATGGGGTAGTTGCTGCACTTAACTGCTCGCAGCTGCTGGGGGCAGCGCTAGCGCACCGTCCCCAGCGTCTGCTCCATGGAGGCTTCCCCTGACAGGTCACAGAAGACCTCTTTTTGGGTATTTACAGGGCTATTCAAAGAGAATCAAAGTCACCGCACGTTCAGTGACTTTTCGTTCTCTTCAATTCGGTACGATTTGGCAATCCCATTTCAGCGACCCTGCGGTGTATTCAGCAAGCACCACAGGACCGCCGTAATGCAGGGAAAAGCCGCCGAAAACCTGCTGAATACTCACCGCAAAACCCAGGCGAATGCACACCGAAGCCCGCAAAAACATCTGGATTAACCCCGCCGAACACGCTGGAGAAATCCGAGCAGGAGCCGATCACCGCGCAGAGCAGCCGCCAGAAAAACCCGACACTGCAGACGAATGGAGTGAAAAAAAAAACAGTACGCTTGAATGTTTGAAAAGTGAGAGCTGTTTGCAAACAAACTACTGAGCGAAAATGTCTGAAATTTACATATAAGATCCAATGAATGATAATAAAAAGGGCTGTTACATAAAGAAAAACGTTTGAAAACATTAAAAAAAATTGAAAAATTTGATTTTGCAAAAAAATCCCTAAAAATTCTTAGAAGATCCTAAAAATCTAAAAATATAGAGACTTTTTACTGCAGAATATTATAATCAACGGTTTATTAGATATTGCATTAAAACGGGAATATTTTTAACATGAGATGTGCCTGAATAAACCTGCCGAATAAAACCACCGAATGGCAGGGAAATTCGGCAACTTTTTACTGCTGGTTTTTGTTCTATGAATAGACGAAGCTCAGGGGATTTCACTGCCCTCGAACAGGCACCGTATGTGGAGGCAATTCGCCAACATTTGGCGAATTGCCTGCTCTCTGAATAGCCGAATGGCCAGGAAAGGTAACCGAACGCTGATTTTCAGCGCTCGGTTACTTTTCGGCAGCCATTCGGATCTCTTCGAATAACCCTGTTTGTAAAAATCAAGTTGGAGCTGACTATATCATCTGTTTTAAACGCCATCAGTTGTTGCTGCAGTAGATAGCTGGTGGAAGGAAAAGCAGATAAAGAGGCCAGTGCCAATTCATTGAATAAATCTGCAAGTATGTTAGTATATTAACCACATATAATTTACACCTGCGTTATAGATGACAGCCATTACTTCTTAAAAAATACACATAAAACTGCACCAAAGTTTATTAAATTGTAATTTTGTCTCCTTCCTTAAAGGTGTGATCTACAGTAGATCTATGTGAAAAATATAATGGGTACTCATTCTGTTAATTTAGGTTTGTTTTGCCCTACCCATTGTACAGCGTTCAGAGCTATGGTGGCGTTTTATAAATAATTGTAATGATAAACCTATTTGTTTTCACAGCTGCTCACTTTTGTAGATATAGGTCTATTACGGCAGGTTTAAAGACACTGACAGATCATTTTTTTTATTCTCTAGCAAGTGGTGCTTATCCCCATCTCACCTTTATAGTTGTTTTCCTCGCATTATAGTGTGAGTTGCCAATCCAAGCTGAGAATGTGTATATATCTATTGAAAATTTCACGTGAGCATAATTTTACAAAACTGTTATTTGAAGGAAAAATAATCTTTCAACATTCCTCGTTACTTGTAGACGGCCAAGTAACACAACCCGATATCTCAGCACGGATCCCTAGAAATAAATCTTTTGTTGCATAAAAGGACATTTTGAAAGAGAATTAGTTTGACAGATCTCACCTAGAGCATGAATATTAAGTCTGCAACATGAATATAATGTCCTATGCAAGTCAATAAAATGTAATAAAAATTACAAAACAGGAACCAAAACAAAACACTGTAGGGATAATACTATTTTATGCATTACGGATCTTCTAGTTTTAAAATATTACGCGACTGTGTTCGTTTTTCTCTTTATTTTACAATATTATTTCACTCGTGTCTCTTATCTTTTATTTCTGCTGATGATCGGAAGTAAACCTTTTCAGCTACTCGAAAAAAGAGATCGTTTTGTAGCCATTAGTCTCACCGAGTGCTTCCATTATGCTTTATGGCTCACTTGTTAACACTAACAGTTCCTGTGCTGTTCCAGATGATTCACAATCTTTAGTTGAAGCTCGCTGTTACAGCTGGCTACTATAAATGAATGCTTCCTATACTCAGTGGTGTATTTTGGCATAGGCCGACAAGGCCTAGGAATAGGGCGGCACTTTCCAGGGGGTGGCTGCCTGCACCGGGTGGCCCCACCCCTAAAAAAATTTAAATCCTTTTTTTTTTACTTTTGCAAAGTATTTTACCAGGAAGGATACATTGAGATTTCACTAATTTTCAAGTATGTCCTGGGTAGGCAAGGCCTAGGCTTTCACTTTCCAGGGGGCAGCAAAAAACCTCACCACTAAATGGGTTACTCACAGAGCACCGAAATGACGCCAACATTTTGGTGTTCTGTAGTTCCCTGCCCTTCGGGGAATAAAATTTCCCCACCCTGCAGTGAATTCACCATTCACCGCAGGGTCCTCAAAGTGCATGGAGTCGGCCGCTGAATGCTGCCACCGCAAACCCGTGGCCTGCTGTTTTCAAAAGAACTACTGAACGAAAATGTCTGTAATTTACATATAAGATCCTATGATTGATAATAAAAAGTTCTGTTACAGAAAAAAGAAAAAACGCTATTAAAAAAAAGGGGGGGAAAATTTTTCCCCAACTATATCTGAAAAATTACTAATAGGTACTAAAAAAAAAATCAAAAATAAAGACTTTTACTGCAGATTAAAATAATAAATGGTTTATTAGATATTGCATAAAAACGGGAATATTTTTAACATTGAAACTTATGGTGCTCTCCTGAATAAACCTGCTGATTGAAACCACCGAACATCAGGGCATTTCACTGCCATTTCTCTGCTGTTTGGTGTTCTCTGAATAGATTAACCATTACTTCTCTATGGGGATTTGCACTGCCTTCAAACAGTTCGCCAAACTTGTGTGTGAGCATATCACAGAGCAGTGGTGTACTTAGGGGAGTGGCGGGGGGCGGGCCGCCCCAGGTACCAGTGATTATTGGGGTGTCATTAGGGGGTACTAGGAGGTGCCTCTGTCACTGTGTGTCAGCTTTGAGCTGTGTTCTCAAACAATGAGCAGCGGAGCAGGGCGTTTGCATATGGAATAAAATCGAATAGAATAAAAATCCCCCTCTCCTCCCTCCATAGCTCCTTCCCTGCCCCGCAGCAGCTATAGGAGAGGGGAGGGGGATGTGATTTGTGTGCAGAGAGAGAAGATGACAGTAAACGGCAGGTAAAGGGGGGTATCAGCAGAACACAAAGCCCTGTCTGCTTACTGCTGTTTAAAGTGGACCTTTCCTTAACCAGCACTGCAGTGATAGAAATTTGTCATTGAGCTGCCTGGCTCCTGGTGAGGCTGCGTGCGTGTCACGCGGTCCGGCCAGTCAGGTGGTACTGAGTCTCAGTACCACCTGACTGGCTGAACCACGTGACACGCACGCACGTAGCTGCCTGCCCTTTCGTTAACACGGACTCTCACTCTATTCTGGACTGAACACCCACCGGGAAGGGAATCAAAGCCACGGTGCACCCTCTGGCAGTGGCACCCCACTGCTGACAAGATGGTTCCACGCACAGGCACAGCAGCGATCCTAACGTGGCTTGGAGGGACCTCCTGCTGAGTCCGTACTCCGTCCCTGCTGACTCTGCACACAGCCCTACCGCGGACGGAGGCCAGTAAATATAGAATAAATAATTGCTGTGTACTCATATAGACTCAGTTTGCTGGGAGTTTTATTGCAGTGGATTCTGATGCACTCATACACACCGCACATTGCATTGCTGGGAGTTTTATTGCTGTAGATTCTGATACGCTGACACACACCACACATTGCATTGCTGTGAGTTTTATTGCTGTGAATTCTGATACACTGAAACACACATCGCACATTGCATTGCTGGGAGTTTAATTGCTGTGGATTCTGATACACTCATGCACACTGCACATTGCATTGCTGGGAGTTTTATTGCTGTGGATTCTGTGATACACACTGCATATTACTGTGAGTTTTATTGCTGTGCAGTTCTGATATGCTCATACACAGTGCCCATTTCTGTTGGTTTTATTGCTGTACAGCTCTGTGATACGCTCATATGCAGTGCACGTTTCTGTGGATTTTATTGTTCAACCAATTAGAGCGGCTGTGATCCAGTATACTTGACATGCGTGGCTGTTCTTTGTAAAAATGCTTGAATTTTAACATTTCATAATTTTATTAATCTCAATAGATACATTTGAAATGGTATACATAATATACAAGTAGGCACTTGGTATCCACTTTTAATATAAAGAGAGGAAAAGGCTGAGCTCTAAGAGGAAAAGGTGGAGCTTAAAGAGGAAGGGTGGGGATTAACCAGGAAGAGGTGTGCCCTTGACAGGAAGGGGTGCTTCAAATTTAAATTAGGGGGTGCACGAGTTTAGTCAGGCCTAGGGCAGCACAAAACCTAAATACACCACTGCCTATACTTTGTAGACTTACAGGAAGTGCTAACATGCTGCCAGCAGGAGAATAACAAGTTATTCCAAGGGCACTCATTATTTTCGTGTAATGAGGGAAAAAAATACTGGTTCTGACCCTTTGGTATTGAATGATTTTTGCTTTTTGTTGATTATGGGTTTTGGGGGCTTTGAAGTGTAGACTTGGGTCAAAGGCACAATTGGGCCAGCAATCTCCCTCCTTCCCATTGTCCCTTTACTTTATTATTCTTTACGTTGGAGGCGGTTGCTGCTTTATGATTTTCTGCTCTAGTTTATGTCACTTCTATGCTTCTAAATATGTGACCTGTGCCTGTTACGACGTATCAGTCAGCATATGTAGATTCAAAACATTGTTTTGCTTCCCAAACCATACTGTATAGAAGACATTTGGCTCAGAGAAGCTGATTCTAGGTCTATAATTCAATGAATATGTTCTAAATGACACTGGTATCATAATGCTGTGACCTGGTTGTTCCTTTTGAATCAAGGAAACCTTTGGCTCTTTGGTATCTTGAACTTGTGTCAGAAAAATAATTTACTTCACGTCCTTTATCCATTCTACTACAGAGAACCTTTTAGTCATAACACTGTTAAAGCATGAATAGCAGTTTTACCTAAAATGTTTTTTTTAACATTTATTTGAAATAATTTCTGCATGACTGCTGAAATCTGTAGCTTGTTTTGATACGGAGATATTGTAAAAGTGGACACAATCCAAACATTTTATAAGCTTTCCGAAATCATCAACCTGTTTCTCTGCCAGCTTATTTAATGAGACTTTGTAATGGAATTACAGGAAAAAATATTGTCTTCTTTTCAGGACTTGTGTCTGTATTCATATTCTGATGTATAGCTTCATGAGGGGCATTGTGTTAAAATTAATTGTAATCTATCATCCAAATGTCTGTCCATGATAACAACCAAATATCGTCTCTTCTTTTCTGCCAACTTAGGTTTCAAATAATAATCAGAAACCATGAACAGGAATGTTGCAAAGTTGACTAATTTAAATTTAACATTAGACTTCCTATTCCTTTCTTCTGTCTGCCAGTCCTGTCTGACCTTGGTTATTCTATGCGTTAACTGTCGCCACACTTTTTGGTCCTGTGCTGTTTCTTTTGGTTGGTATCTGCTTTGGTGTCCAACCAACGCGGTCTTTGGCGGCCAGGCTTTCTGTTTTCACTAAGGATTCCGAGCACAATATACTTCTCCAGTGAGAGATCGCTTGACACGGCCAACATATGCAAGCCTTAATTTAGAGATTTTTTTTTCTTTTCTTCCGTCTAGTGACGTATCTGGCTTTATACACTCTAGTACTTGGCTATTGGTCACTTTCTCTTTCCTTGGAATTCACAGGACCCTTCTCCAACCCCACTCAACTCAAGCGCGTTGATTTTGCTTCTATCCAGCTTTTTTTACAGTCCAGCTTTCACATTGCTAGGTAGCTATTGGGAATACAAAGGGGCAGACAAGTCTGCATTTGGTTTTCAAGCTGATGTCCTTGCTTGTCCAAATAAGGCCCATGCTCCGTTATAACCTATATGAAGAAAGTATTCTGACACCCCGTTTAATTATTGCATTCAGGTGTTTCAATCTGAACCATTGCCACAGGTGTGTAAAATCATGCACTCACCCATGCAGTCTGCATTTACAAATAGTTGTGAAGAACATGGGTTACTGTTGGTGTAAAGGTCGGGTGTCCCAATACATTTGTGCATAGTGTGTGTGTGTGTGTGGACAGACACACAGTAGAAGAGCACTTGGCATACACTATTTCATTCTACAAAATTTGACAGGTGCAAATTTCCTCAATTTGAGTTTTCTTTTTGGTAAGGTCTCTTTCCTTTCCCTTCCCTTCCTTTCCCTTCTCTTTCCCTTCCCTTCCCTTCCTTTCCCTTCTCTTTCCTTTCCCTTCTCTTCCCTTTCCCTTCTCTTCCCTCTCACCCCGTGCTGTTATATGAGAAAATATTATCAAGCAGATTTTTGGTTCTCTAGCCACACCAATATTTATTCAAAGTTGCTTATAATAAAAGTAAAATTAAAACTGGGAAACACTAAAAAAAATCCACACCATCAGGGTGTATTTATATTTAGTGTATTTGGATATATTTAATTGCTTTTGGGTGTTAGTCCACAGCCGTAGAAGGACTAATTTCTTTTCATACGAGAGTTTTCCCCAACCTTTTTTTTTTTAAATTTAATTATTTCCAGTCGATTCTTCGCCTTCTCTAATTTAATTTTGAGGCCTCAGTCCTTCTAAAAACATAGCAGTTCATATTTCACTTTGCCGCGTTGTGTTATTCCGTAGTGTATACATTCGATTTTCATATCTGGCCATGTTCTGTCTTCACACCTTACCATTTTTAGTTTTTGTCACAAATGATGGACTTCTGGCAAACACCGTTAGAGCTCCCAAACAGTTCATTGCGGGTAAAATGCGTTTTCAGGCCAGAATTTTGAAGAGCCTTTGATACATTTGACTGTCATACCATTACTTCACATCCACCCACTGACCTCTTTAGTTGAAACAATGTATTAGTTTGGAAGCAATCGCCTCTCTTACAATTCCTCAAACTTTTTGAGCACATATTTTTGGATGAGGACAGTTTCCTGGCAGTGCCTTACAATATGTACTATAAAAGGTACTTTGTGTGTTCGAAATACAACACTGGGCTCAGGAGGATATGTACCTGAAGAATACATGATGCCACCGCTCTTTACACACTTAGGGATAGTAAATCAATCTTTATGAAGGGTAGTAGGGAGGAATCGGGGAACTATAGGCCAGTTAGTCTTACGTCAGTAGTGGGGAAATTAATGGAAACTATATTAAAGGAAAGGATTGTTGAACATCTAAAAACACATAGATTCAGGACCAGAAACAACATGGGTTTACCTCTGGGAGATCATGCCAAACTAATTTTATTGATTTTTTTGATTGGGTAACAAAAATAATAGACACAGGTGGTGCAGTAGACATTGCTTATTTAGATTTCAGTAAGGCTTTTGATACTGTTCCGCATAGAAGGCTTATCGATAAATTGCAATCTTTGAGCTTGGATTCCAATATTGTTGAATGGATTAGGCAGTGGCTGAGTGACAGGCAACAGAGGGTTGTGGTAAATGGAGTTTATTCGGCGCAATGTCTTGTTACCAGTGGGGTACCTCAGGGGTCAGTACTTGGACCCATTCTCTTTAATATTTTTATTAGTGATATTGCAGAAGGTATTAATGGAAAAGTATGTCTTTTTGCTGATGACACAAAGATTTGCAACAGGGTTGACGTTCCTGGAGTGATCAGCCAAATGACAAATGATTTAGGTAAACTAAAAAAATGGTCAGAGTTGTGGCAATTGAGTTTTAATGTGGATAAGTGCAAGATAATGCACCTGGGACGTAAAAACCCAAGGGCTGAATATAGAATATTTGATACAGTCCTAACCTCAACATCTGAGGAAAGGGATTTAGGGGTTATTATTTCAGAGGATCTAAGGGTAAGTAGTCAATGTAATAGAGCAGCAGGAAATGCTAGCAGAATGCTTGGTTGTGTAGGGCGAGGTATTAGCAGTAGGAAAAGGGAAGTGCTCATGCCACTGTACAGAGCACTGGTGAGACCTCACTTGGAGTACTGTGTGCAGTACTGGAGACCGTATCTCCAGAAGGATATAGACATCTTAGAGAGAGTTCAGAGAAGGGCTACTAAAATGGAGTACGGCTTGAAGGAGAAAAGTTACCAGGAAAGGCTTATTGATCTTAACATGTACAGCTTGGAAAAAAGACAAGACAGAGGAGATATGATAGAAACATTTAAATACGTAAAGGGAATCCACAAGGTAGAGGAAGGGAGTATATTTAAAAGGAAACAAAGTAGCAAAACAAGAGGACATAGTCTTAGATCAGAGGGGCAAAGGTTTAAAAGTAACATCAGGAAGCATTATTTTACTGAGAGGGTGGTGGATACATGGAACAGCCTTCCAGTTTAAGTGGTAGAGGCCAAAACAGTAATTGAATTTATGCAGGCATGGGATAGGCATAAGGCTATCCTAAACAAAAGAGAAATCCAGGTAAAGTATACATGTACTTGGGCAGGAAAGATCGGCCGAAAGGTCCTTATCTGCCAACATTTTTCTATGTTTCTATGCCCTTAATGTTTGGCTGTGTGGTGTCTGACATAATGAAATAAACTTTTTAGCCTTAAAGCTATCTACTATATAAATGACCGTGCTTTGTTATCGTCATTTTTAAAATGTTCCTGTTTAATGAAGCTGCTATTACATGTTCCTATTCCCACAAAGCAGAACAAGTTATTTAAATTCAGCATCTCTCTGATCCCAAATGTGACATTTAGATAATGTAAAATTATCCATCTGCTGTATGAATTTTATTCCAGCGGTGAGAAGGAGTATTAGGACTGTATGTGCAATGCTCTCCTACGCTGAAGAGGCAGCCATCACCGATCACCCTGCGTATTGATGCATCCCTTGGCAAAAAGTGTGAAAAACAAATTTAAAATGAATTGGGATACTCAGTTACAGTTACAAGTATTTATAAAGCACCAACATGTTCTGTAGTGCTGTACAATGGGAGAGACAGAATTACAAATATACATACATTACACACACACACACACACACACACACACACACACACACACAGGACAGTAGGGGACAGGGCTCTGCTTGAGAGCTTACAATCTAAGAGGAGAGGGGTGACACACTAGGTGAGAGTTAATAGAGAATATGAAGTAGTGGGGTACATGTGGGCTGAATGGGAAGATGGTGCAGGAAATGTACAGTGGAGGATTATGGAGTGAGCCGATATGCTTCTCTAAAGTAATGCATTTTCAGAGACTTCATGAAGGACTGGAGAGATGGCGAGAGTCTAATGTTGCGGGGGAGGGAGTTCCATAGAAAAGGGGCAGCTCGGGAGAAGTCTCGAAGGCGGGAGTTGGGGTGCGGGTAAAAGGAACGGATAGTATCAGATCATTGGCCGAGCAAAGTGGTCAGGCAGTAATAAGGGAGGGTAGGTAGGGGCCCGGTTATGGAGAGCTTTGTACGTGAGCACCAGTATTTTGAATTGGATTCTAAAGGAAACAGGGAGCCAGTGTAGAGATTGACAGAGGGGTGAGGTGTGAGAGGTGCGGGAGGTGAGGTGAACAAGTTTGGCACAGGCAGTACCAGAGTGGGTACAGGTAGTGTCTGGAAATAGGGATATAGATATTTCTGCACCAAACACATGTTTAAAATGCTGGGCTTTTTCACTCCTATGAGTTTTTTTTCTTCTTCTATTCTAGTACGCAAAATACATTTTAATTTAAGAGGAACTATTCTCATAAAAGAATATTTTCTTGGCGTTGACTTTAATGGGTTATTCTATGTTTTTGTTTTTTTTCAAGCAAGTCGCTAACATAACAATCCAGTGTATACATATACATATATACATATATAATTAGTTAAATGTACACTCAATGTAATTCAGCCCTGTGAATGCAAGGGTGTAGCTTAGGGATCGCATACTCTGGCCTTCCAGATGTTTCTGAGCTGTCTGTCCCATGATTCGCTGGCCGTCTATTGCAGTCAAAGAATTCTGAGATTTGTACACCATCAACATCTGCTGGAGAGGCTTCTTCATTTTGGGGAAAGGATTCCCCAGGTTTGGGACTCTTTAAAGCGTTGGTGAGCCACCATTATTATTTATTTTTTTCACAAAAATTCCTCTTGCTTGGCGTGCGAGGGGTAGCAAACTGCCCGCATCCTCCGCCAGTTGTGATGTTTGGGGGCCCACAGAGGATGTGCACAATGTCTTTCACAAACAGAACAGCTTTATTCACCCTTTCAGGGCAGTCAAAAAGGCAACATAATAAGTACACGCTTGGGTTCAGCGAAATTAAAGCAAAGTCCTGATCTTCAGCACAAATAAACGGAAAAATAATGGGGGCTCACCAACGCTTTAAACAGTCCCAAACCTGGGGAATCCTTTCCCCAAAATGAAGAAGCCTCTCCAGCAAGGCACAGCACCTCTCCTGCTTTTGGAACACACACCCAGCTTCCACTGATTAGTTTCTTTTTTCTTAACTCCCACAATCCGGTCTGGGAGTTGCTGGCTTTTAAACCTGGACAGGAAGATTAACCCTGTGGTTGCCCTTAAAGGGACCACAACCCAAATAGGGGTGAAACATATCATCCATCCAGTACCCAGCCCTGCCGACCTCTACAATAAATAAATTGTAAGTTCCCACGGGAATAGAGCCCTCATGTTCTACTGTTTCTGCCCACAGGAATACTGACCGGCCTCATGTATGTATTGTAGAATTGGCCAGTCTTTATCCGTTGCATCTTTTGTTCAGCGCTGTGGAATGTGTTGGCGCTTAATAAATAATAATAATACTAGAATATCCATTGATCGCACATAATATGAAATCGATAGACAATGGAAATATTTGATCAGTGTGTTTATAATTCAGTAAATCAAAAGTAAATCTCTCTTTCATAAAACACTATGGTCAAGTCTAATACTTTCCCGCATTTTTTTTTATTTGCTCATAATCACTTCTTTGGTTAATTACAAAATGAGGAACCATTTGCAGCTGTAAAATGTCTTAATTATGCAGGTATTGGCAGCACACAGACAAATGGATGGGTGTGAGAAAAAAAAGCTTATCAAATAATAATTATGCTACTAGGAATGTCATGATGGGAGCAATTTACATATTCTCTTCCTCCATGGCAAATAGATAATTTGTAGAGCAAATACTAAAAGATAATATGTTGCTCTACTGCCCCTTTGTGCCGTCTGAATCTAAATTAGCCGGCACAATGGGGTTTTGAGAGTTTTATTAAGAAATAATCACAATCACGACGGGAGAATGTCAAAATCATACCCTTTTCGATGTTTGGAATTTGTTATCCAGTGGAAAGTTGGGAACACATTTAGAATTCCTGCAAATATTAGGAGGAAGCCAGCTTAAGAGTTGGGGGTAGCGCTTGTATTCATGGTGAATGAATATGTATTTGTTTTCTAATGTTTAAATTCAGATGGTGGATGCTTGTTGAGTCGAGACAAGAAAAATAAGTACAATAAAAATCACGGGGCCAGAGGTTATAAAAGTCTCAGTCTATTCTTTTCTCAGAATTTGTGTATTCTAAGAATGTCTTCATGCAAGACAAACAATATATACACTGACATATTGAACTAAATCCATAAATAATATTTTAGGCAAGTTCCATGCATTGGCAATGACACCGCAGCTACAGTGACTATAGATCAGAGCTGGTGTGTCATTGTAGCTATGTCGGTCCTGCCTAGAATGAAATTAGAGAAGTGATTCTTCCTCGATCTCAAGATATTTTAATACATATAACTTACATTGTGCAAATTGATTTTCTTTTTCAGAACAGCAGAGAGAAGCAAACAACATTGGAATAAAATTTAATCTCTGAACAGCTTCATTCTATTTTTTTTTCACTTAGCAATACACTTCAAAATGTATTTGACTTCCTGCAGCTTAATGATAAATATACAGGGTTATTCAAAGAGATCCGAATTGTGGCCGACAGGTAACCGAACAGTGAAATTCAGCATACGGTTACCTTTCCTGGCCATTCGGCTATTCAGAGAGCAAGCAGTTCACCAAATCCTGGCGAATTGCCTGCACATACGGTGCCTGTTCAAGGGCAGTGAAATCCCCATAGAGAAGCAATGCTTCGTCTATTCAGAGAACACAAAACCAGCAGTGAAAAGTTGCCGAAATGCCCTGCCATTCGGTGGTTTCATGCGGCAGATTTATTCAGTCGAATCCCATAGGCTTCAATGTTAAAAATATTCCCATTTTAATTCAATATCTAATAAACCGTTTATTATATTCTGCAGTAAAAGTCTCTTTATGTATAGATTTTTTAGGATCTTTCAGGCATTTTTTGGGATTTTTTTGCAAAAATATTTTTTTCTGTTTTTTTTTTAAAATCGTATTTTCTTTTTTCTGTAACAGCCCTTTTTATTATCATTCATTGGATCTTATATGTACATTTCAGACATTTTCGTTCTGTAGTTTCTTTGCAAACAGCGTTTCACTTTTCAAACATTTAAGCAAACTTTTTTTCACTCCATTCGTCTGCGGTGTCGGGTTTTTCCGGCGGCTGCTCTGCGCGGTGATCGACGGCTGCTCAGGTTTCTCCGGCGTGTTCGGCGGGGTTAATCCAGATGTTTTTGCAGGTTTCGGTGTGCATTTGCCAGGCTTTGCAGTGAGTGTTCGTCGGGTTTGTGGCGGGTTTTCCTTGCACTACGACAACCCTGTGGTGCTTGCTGAATACACCGCAGGGTTGCTGAAATGGGGTCGCCAAATCGCACCGAATTGAAAAGAACGAAAAGTCAACGAACGTACGGTGACTTTTCGATTCTCTTTGACTAACCCTGATAGTTTAATATAGAAAGGTGAAAAGAGTTGCCACATCCAAACTTCCTCTCAACAGTTGACTGTACAGTATATAAAGAATAGGCTGCTCTTGTAGACTGCAGGCCGACGTGGCATCCAGTGTCAAACTTTTTTATACGGAAGCAAGACAGAAAAAGGGGTATGGCAGGAAGTAACCATGTGCGATTTGGCTTGGATGTGTTCAGCATTCATCCAATATTTTGCCAATTCAGATTGATGTGGAATCGGATTTAATCGGAATAATAAAACAAACAAACAAACAATAAGGTTAACCATTATTATCAAACACACAAACTGTAACCATAACCTTAAAAATTATTTTAATGATACAATTTTTGTATCTCTAACCTTATGTGACGGCGTGTGTGTGGGGGACGTTTGAGCTCAGGATGCAGCAAAACAAAGGCTGAGGAACCGGTTCAATAGTGCAGCGGGATTTATTGATGAAACAGGAGCAAACACAGGTAAAACCTGCACTAGTGACTGGGCAGGAACGGGGCTGGACACAGGTTGTAGCCACGGCACAAGAATGGATATAGGCAGTGGACAGGGCTGGAACACCGCAAGGACACTAGGAGTAGGACCACAGCAGAGACTCCGGAGCTGGAACATGACAGGGACAATTGGAGCAAAAACATGGCGAGCGTTTATAGCATTAGAGTAAGGAGGGGCACATATGCTTCATGGAGCACCTAGGTTACTCCAAAACACAATCAACGTAGATGCCCAGAGGAAAATACATATCTGAAAAATAAAGGAAACCCATCAGATGATAATGGGCACCTGGCTTCATGCAAAGTAGGCCAGGAGTGGGCTAAGACCTGGTCTTGAACAGCACCTTGAAATAGGCTGTCAGAAATCTGGAGGCAGCAGCAACAGCTTGGCTGTAAGCTTTCCTGTGGCGTCCCGGCAGCCCGTGACGGATCCCTAGCACTATTTATTTTAATAATATAGAAACTGTAAACTAATCCTATCCCTAGCTTCTGATTTTTCAGCAATCCGATACTTTTGTATTCCGAAATAATATGAACCTTACCAAACCTTTTTAGTCTTGCACATGTCTAGCATGAAGAATATGTTGGGATAGATCTAGGTTTAGCAAAGTGCCCCTTCTTTCATGCTCTCGATCTGGAACAGAGAGCTGAGCAGAAGACAGTACTTGCTGCACGGCACTTTCTTCTGCCTCTCTTCTAGTGGGATTGGTTTTGTCTGGCCGCAACATGGACTGCATTGCACATAGACACCAATGTCCAGATACCAATAGCTAATTCTTTGTTACAATGCTTACTTGTCTCAGAAGAACACAGAAACTAGAATATCTTTAAGATAATAACCATGAGACCCTGTTTTGATACTTAATTCATACTGGAGTACGCATGAACCCAAGTAATAAACTTTTTTGATTACATACAATGGAGCTCTAAAGCAGGGGTGGTCAGCCTTGGCCCTCCAATCCAGACGTTTTGGAGCTACAGTTCCCACAAGACTGTCAACCTAATGAGTGACTATCATGGGAGATGTAGTTCCAAAACCTCTGGAAGGTAAAGGTTGAGCACCTCTGCTATAAAACTTGCATTACTGGTCAAGTGATCCTATGCCCATTAACTTCTTAAAATACATCTGAAGTGCTTTTATGCCACTTTGTGCATTATTTTAATCTTAGATATGTTCACAGTCACTAACGTCTAGGAAGAACCAGAATGACATTTATGGACTTTGATAAAGCAATGTGTCTTTATCTTAAGAGTTGTCTGTAAATATAACTTCCATTTGAGAAACTGACTTTCAGTAAAGCGTGGAAGGGACAAAACACTTGAGATAGGATTACATTTGTTGAAGTGTTGGTAGTATGCGGGGTTAACAGCAATTCCTTTCGACAGAAGACCGTACCATTAAAACCAATAGGGACTGTAATAACAGAGGTTATTAATAGAGGTCCCCGTCCTCACACTTTATTTTTACTGTGATTATTGAATTGTATTTTCCTTTATGTTCAGGTTGATAATCTCGCCAATTATTATTTCAATCATGATTTGTATGATAAGGATAATGCAGTTTTCCCCTTAGTCAGTTCCATTTAATTGGTGGTAGTTACAGAATGTTCTGTTAATTTGCTCACCCATTTTAGTTTTAATTCACTCGATGATCCAGATGCAGAAACATTTAAGACAAGGTAATGCAGTAACATTTAATGTCTTGTAAAACAAACCTTGATATGACAAAGTTTAGTGATCGACAAGGAACCCTTTACTCGTTGGAGCACTATAAAGGCTCTAAAATTGCCATGGCACACTAACAGACTTTATTTTATCGCTTACATTTCTATTCAGTAATATAAGTGGCATTCATTGTGCCAGATCCCCCTCTGACCTCACTGCAGCACAGTGCTATCACACACACTCCCCATTGTGTCATGTCATAACACTTTCCTACAGGACACCTATAGCACCGTGAATGAAAACCACTGGGTTAGAGGATGAAGTTAAAATCTGTCAGAATTATACCAGATAACATTATCCCTCTGAGAAAATACATCTCATTCTTAAAAGCTGATATTGCCCGGGCAACTGATCATAAACTTGGGCTCTTGATATAGGGAGAGATTGGACCCAGACGTCACTTTCTATTCATACTAAGGAGAAACCGTGAGAAAGAACCCTCCTCACATACAGGGTTATGCACAAAGAGCCCAAATGGCAACGAACAGTGAATTTTCCCATATGTTGCCATTTCCTGGCCATTCGGCTATTCACAGAGCCGATATTTCGCCAAATTTGGGATCAAATCATAGATCAAAGTGCACTGAATATCTTAAAAGTGTATTTTTTTTATATAAATAAAACAAAGTACAACTCACATGGTTTGGAGCTATATTGGAAGCTCTCTTGAAAATAGCAAACTTCAGTAAAGTCACACAGTGATAATGATTATAGAATATAAAAGAAAAAAAATATTGTAGTCGTCATTGTCACGGTGGCAGTACCACCAGGCACGCACCACCCTATCCTTGCCCACCGATCCTTGGAAGTGGTCGGTCTGTATATATATCCCTATGAATATAACTCGCAGCAAGGTGAGGCCCTGGTTCCTGAGAGAAGCCCCTATATGCAGAGATACAGTGTAAACTGCAAGGACAGATGAAAGCAACACAGGGTTAACAAAAGACCTCTGTATGGCAATACCAAAGATTCCCTGCACTGAAAGGCCGGTCTTTAGGATAGCCGGATCTAATCTAAAGGAAAGTATTACCTTGAAGCCGTACAGAGTCTTTTGTTGTATACAGATGACAGGGTTACCTGGAAACGGTACAGACAAGGAAAATACTATAGAGTAGTCATATAGAGGAAAGCCAAAAGGTCATAACCAGAGAGAGTACGTCATACAGGATATAGGAATAGGAACCAGAAGGGAAGTCAGCCAAGCCAAAATCGGTAACCGGGGAATCAGAATGGAACATAAACAGCAAACCAAAATACAGCAATAGACAGAACTAAATACACAAAAGGAACTGACATAAACTGGAACAGAAATAACAGAGGCAAAAACTAAACAAGGATGAACAAATGGAGGATAACAGGAACACAGCAAGGAGCTCTCAGGACACAAGTCGCAAGGAGACCAGGCAAAGTAAAATGACCCAGCAATGTACTATAGGTACATTGCTCTAATATAGGCAGGGGAAATCAAGGCAAGGGTCAACAGGTGAGCAGCACACAGAACACCAATTAACCCCTGGGAGGCCACCCAGGAATTGGCAGCAACAGAAACACAAGGGAAAAAACACAAAATACAAATACAGAGGGCGGGAAGACAGGTTTGGAACATGGGAACGTGACAGTCATACTTGGTAAATTGTATTTTAATTGTAATATCATAATGTGTTTAGCTTGAACGTGTCTTTTCTGCTTCCTCTGTAAGCTTGTGACGTGAAAATTGGCATCTTGTGTTGGGTAGAGACCAGACGACTAGCAGGGTTATTCAAAGAGAATCGAAAAGTCAGACGTTCGGTGACTTTTTGATCTTCTCAATTCGGTGCGATTTGGCGATCCCATTTCTGCGACCCTGTGGTGTATTCAGCAAGCACCACAGGGTCCCCGAATTGCAGGGAAAAGTGGCCGCAAACCCGAGCAGGAACTGATCACATGCAGCGCAGCCGCCGTAAAAACCCGACGCCGCAGACGAATGGAGTGAAGAAAAAAAAAAACACAGTACGCTTAAATGTTTGAAAAGTGAAACGCTGTTTGCAAAGAAACTACTGAGCGAAAATGTCTGAAATTTACATATGAGGTCCAATGAATGATAATAAAAAGGGCCGTTACAGAAAAAAGAACAAATGTATAGAAAATAAAAAAACTAAATCGGCAAAAATATCCTGAAAAATACTTAAAATATCCCACAAAATCTATAAAGAGACTTTTTACTGCAGAATATTATAATCAACGGTTTATTAGATATTGAATTAAAACAGGAATATTTTTAACATTGAAGCCTATGGGATTCGCCTGAATAAATCTGCCGCATGAAGCCACCGAACAGCAGCGCAATTCAGCAACTTTTCACTGCTGGTTTTTGTTCTCTGAATAGATGAAGCTATGGGGATTTCAATGCCCTCGAACAGGCACCGTATGTCCAGGCAATTCGCCAACATTTGGCGAATTGCCTGCTCTCTGAATAGCCGAATGGCCAAGAAAGGTAACCGAACGCTGATTTTCAGCGTTCGGTTACCTTTCGGGTCTCTTTGATAGCCCTGTATGTTATGAATAATGACCATTATTAAATATGTTATTCATTCATTTCACCATTGGTGCTTGGAGAAGATTTTTGGATTTATTTTAATAGCAGCATAAAGCAAATATTCTTACTTTAATATTTTAACCACTTGGCTGCTATGGACGCACTCAGCGCGTCCAGCCAAGTGGTTCTCCTGTGCTATGGACGTGCTGAGCGTCCATGCACAGGAGGCAGAAATCTGCCGGATTCCGGCGGATTGCTGCGCCCCCCCGGTGCGGGCTGACATCTTGGATGTCAGCCCAGCACTCAGGACCCTGGTGGAGCAATTAGATGTCATTGCGGCGGCGCAATGACATCTAATTCAGACGCCCCCCCGCATGTGTGGAGGAGGCGCCTGAAAGGGGGGTCCTTCGGACCTCTCTTCCTCCCGATCGCCGGGGAGCAGGCGGTTAATCCAGGCACCGTTTGGAAGGACAGGCTGTGCCCTTCCAAATGGTGGGTGTCATTAACCCCTGGGGAGCCGGATCACGAATCGGCACTGAAAGCGCCGGTTCGTGATCCTTTCCCGGAGCTGGCCGACATCTTGGATGTCGGCCAAGCCTCCGGGAACTCCCCCTGAGGACTGGCGTCATCATGCATAGCACGATGACGCCAGTCCTGGAGTTAACCCCTAGCTGCCACCAATGGTGGAGATAGGGGGTTCATTGGAACCCCCTATCTCCCGATCCGTGGCAGCTAGGGGTTAATGTTTGATGTCGTTGGATCGGCCAGAGCATTGCCTTTCCAATGATATCAAACATGAGTTTAAAAAAACACTAAAAATGAAAACAAATTTTTTTTTTTTAAAAACGTTTTTTTTTTTGTTAATGCAGCAATATTGTTCCCATTTCAATTATAATGTGAACAATAATGCTGCACTTACAATTTTTGTATGCGGTGCGTACATTTTCCCCAAAAAAAAAATGTAACAGGTCCCCATTTCTAATTTTTTTAACAAGCGCACCCCATACAGAATATAACCGCAAACGATCGCATGTTAAAATGTGAAAAAAAACCACTTTACACATAATAAATTATTGAAAATTCAAATTTTATTGCATTTTTTGTTATAATATACAGACATGACATAACGTATACATATAATAATGACTTATTATGAATCTGTGGAGTCTGCCGGAAAGAACGATATATAATATGTCTGGGTCATATATCAAAATATGGCTACAAAAGAGGAGCGAAAGCGGTAAAAATGACCTCAGCACAGAGGTGTGATTGGGAACAGGGTTTAATGGTATGTGTCACTTTGTATCAAAATTTCTGTTGAATTGTACTTTCCTCCGCAGACCCAAACTTGTCACCCCTTGCCTGCTTATCCGTCTGTGTCTGATTTTATTCTGCGGCTCTTAAAATCAATACTGAAACTGTAAATCCGCCGCGTAGAATAAAATGCATGAAAAAATTAATTATACATTAATAGCCAATAGCTGTCATTTCCTACATAAAACGCTCTGAAATGTATTTAGCAAAAGGTTTTCATATTTAAAATGCACATATTACTCTACTCTTGCAATTAATGCACCAATCTATCACGGGTCCCCTGGGCATTTCAACAAGTATTAATATGGCACCAGATTTACTGACTTGTTAACCACAGGCCTTAAGCAACTGAGAAAAAAAAAATGAAGGTGGGATTTGCGTAGATTAGAAATGGAGCGGTAGGGGCTCATTAAATTAATCGAAGTGACAAACACATTTTCTGTTTTTTATAAATTAACAGGATTCTGAGCTTCATTAAGTCGAGTGTTGAAGTCAGGATGCATGACTGAACACTGGCAAGCTGTATAAAAATATAGCAGGTACCAAGTTATAGTAAAAATAAAAAAGGATGGGTAAACAAAGTGTTAAATCTGGTAATAGAAAAGGCTGTCATTAGGAGGTAGAGATGTACAATTCGTTTTATTCCGAATCCAAATTCGGGTGAAAAAAAAACACCATTTTTTGTATTTCGAGAGCATTTCCGAAAACGAAATATGGGCCATCCGAAAATTCAAATCGATCCGAAATTTAGGTGCGCATCAATTCGGTGATTCGGATCAGTTTTTCGTTTAATGAGTTATTTAGTTTTTTATTGGTTATTTAAGAATGGGAAGTAGATTACTACCAATAGAATGAAAGTTTCTTTACTTTTACGACATAGGTCCCCCTCTTTCCCAGTAGTAGCTTGTAGAATACAGTCAAAAACAAAAATAAAAGAAAAAAACCATGGCAACCGTTATCTTTATTCTTTGCTATATAGGGATTATTCAGAGAGGTCCAAAATGTCAACGAAATGTAACCGGACACTAAAATTCAGCGTAGGGTGCCATTTGGTTATTCAGAGCGCAAGCAGTTCGCCAAATTGCCTGCACTTACGGTGCCTGTTCGAAGACAGTGAAATCCCCCATAGAGAAGCAATGGTTAATCTATTCAAAGACACGAACAGCTGTGAAAAGTTGCCGAAATGCCCTGCTGTTCGGTGTTTTCTTTCGGCAGGTTTATTCAGGCGAA
The DNA here is from genome assembly GCA_009667805.1 of Leptobrachium leishanense. Classification (NCBI taxonomy): domain Eukaryota; kingdom Metazoa; phylum Chordata; class Amphibia; order Anura; family Megophryidae; genus Leptobrachium; species Leptobrachium leishanense. Next base: position 29,391,857 of record CM019071.1, on the reverse strand, counting down.
CCCCATAGGCTTCAATGTTAAAAATATTTTTGTTTTTATTCAAAATCTAATAAACCATTTATTATTTTATTCTGCAGTAAAAAGTCTATTTATAGATTTTAGAAAAAATAATTAGGATCCTTTAGGCAATTTTTTTTATTGTTTTCTTTTTACTGTAACAGACCTTTTTAATTATCATTCCTAGGACCTTATATGTAAATTCAAGAAATTTTCATTCAGTAGTTTTTTTCCAAACAGCGTTTCAATTTTGAAACGTTCAAGAATACTGTTGTGTGTGTGTCTTTTTTTTTTTTATTTACCCCGTTCGTCAGCGTGTCGGCTTTTTCCAGCGGCTGCTGTGCGCTGTGATTGGCGTGGTTTTTGTGGCTGTTTCTGCGGGTTTCCGGTGAGTGTTCAGCGGGTTTGCAATGGGTTTTCCCTGCACGCTAGGGACCCTGCGGTTGTACTTGAATAACTGCAGAGCCGGCGAACTAGAATTGCCGAATCGCCCCAAAGTGCGGGGAACAAAATGTCGGCGACTTTTCAGAGCTTTCTGAATAACCCTGTAAGTGTATAATGGTGTACAGCCTATTTGTGTGATACAGAGCCTGGTGGAGATAAGGCTCAGTTTTGAGTCTTTTTCCAGTGTTTGGAAACTACCACTCTGTATTATAAAGAGATCATGCAATAGAAATGCTAGTTTCTATACAAAAACGGTGTCGCCGTACATGCGTGTTTTTAATCTTCTGTCGTAGCTGCTTGAAAGATCTAGCCATAAGAACATGTAATGAGGAAAAGATTAACTAAATATATTTCTAGGAACCTATAAACGCTCCTGCCGGTGATGCATGGCATTGACGATGCCTTTTTTTCTCTTTTCGTTAGCATTACATTTGCTCTATGCCATAATGTGGAATGTAATTCAAGAACATGTGTATATACTGCAAAGGTTACCCATCCCTGAAACAAGCCTACACACATGGAGGAGAAATACCCATGTGTATGAAATCCTTAGCCATTTGCCTTAAGTAGGGATGAGCCGAACACCCGAGATCGGTTCGCATTCGAACTTTTCAAAAGTTCGAACGCAAACTCAGTACAAGTCAATGGGACTCAAAGTTCGATTTTTAGAGTGCCCTCCAAGAAGGCATATATGCTAGATATTTGCCATAAAAGGTGTATGGGGGTCCGGGTAGTGCCCTGGGGGACAGGAAACAAGGACAAAAAGTTTAAAAAAAATACTTTTTTAACCCCTTCACTGCTGAAGACGTGTCGGACACTTCCTCAGTTACTCCCGCTGCTTGCTGAGGACTACGGAGATACTCACCTCTGTCCGGGGTCCTGCGGCGTTCTGACTTCAGCGTCCTCAGTAGGGATGAGCTGTTCGGGTTCGGACGGTTCGGGGCTCGACCCGAACTTAGCCTGTTCGAGCAGATCGCGAACCCTGAACATTTCCGGGTGTTCGCCGCATGTTCGACCACAATGGATCACAATGCATTTTCCCACTGCCTGAAGCTCCTAATTGGCTACAGCCTTGCACCAGACCACAGGTCTGGTGCAAGACTGGTTGAACACTATGCCAATCACCGCTCAGAGTCCTGATTGGGCAAATTTTGCCCAATCATGGGCTCACAGAGCTAAGTCCCGCAGCACACTATATAAGGTTTCAACGCAGCGCTTCTGCACGCATTTCAGAGGAGATTTCAAAGAAGATAGTTGTGTGTGTTGTTACTGCCGGTCTGCCACGCTACTGGGGGGGTCTCATTTCGACCAAATATCAGGGAATTTAGGTGATGTGTGTCTTGTCACTGTGCCAGCAAGTTTTTTTGGGGTTTACAACTTTATTTAAAACATTTGTGAATTGAGGTGATTTTCTGGGTCTTGTCACTGTGCCAGCAAATCGTTTTGGGGCTCACTAATTTCTTTAAAACACTTATGAATTAAGGTGATCTGTGTCTCATCATACAAAAAGTACCACGCTGTATTTTGGGGCTCACTAATTTATTTAAAACATTTGTGAATTAAGGTGATTTTGTCTCTTGTCACTGGCTGCCAGCTATCAGTGTGTCTCACTGAGTTATACCAGAGTTATTTAAATCTTTATACCAGAGTTGAATCAGAGTTCTGTATATATTAATCTATATATCACTCACCATGTCTGAAAGAACAAAAAGGACAGGCAGACGCTCCCAGCCACAGATAAGAGGGCAAGCAGCCCCTGTGTCGGGAGGCTGTGTCTCTGGTCGTGGTGGACGTGGTGCATCCTCTGCAGGGGCAAGCTTGTCCTTTCTAACTGGTGCTGGCCGTCTTAAGCAGCAGCAACATACAGAGGACTTGGTGGATTGGCTAACCAGGCCATCCTCATCCTCCGAGTCCCCTGCCAGCCAGGCTTCTAGTGCTTTACAGTCCACCTCAGCTGCCAAAGCATCTAATGCAGCCTCCATGTCCACAGCTACTCCTGCCGTAGCCTCGCTATCACACATGGAGGAGTCAGCTGAATTGTTTGACTACAATGAGAGTGACATGCTGCTTGAGGATGCGCAGCAAGTACAGTGCTCTGGTTCAATCTCTGAGGTTGAGGAAGGGAGTATAATCAACCTAGAGGAAGGGGGTGCCAGTGATGACACACAAATAACTGGCACTCATGTTGCCCCAGCAGCTGCAGCATACTGCCAAGTTGGCTCCAGTGATGAGGAGATAGGGGGTGAAGATGACATTGATGATGAGGTCACTGACTCCACCTGGGTGCCAGATCGAACTGAGGAATCAAATGAGGAGAAGGAGGAGGAGGCACAGCAAACACGAGGCACAACATCCTCTGTGACCAAACGTAGCACTAGCCAGGCCAAGGCATCACATGTCAGAGCTGCTCCGGTGCAGAGCGCTGTTGTCTCAAAGAACACATGCAGGAAATCTGCTGTCTGGGAGTTCTTTAAGAACTGTGCAGCAGACCCCACCGTTGCTATTTGTAATCTATGTTAGAGGAGGCTGAAGCGTGAGATAAACCCCAGACTCTTGGGTACCACGTGCTTGAGCTGACATATGAACAAGTGCCACACATCCCGTTGGGGCAAAACTTTGCGTAGGTCCTCCTCCTCCTCATCTGTCTCTACCCACACTGTATGTCCTGCCATGCAATTGCCTACAACCTCCACCGACAGGGATGATGCTACAGTAATGGATGTACCAGTAGGTCCTTCCTCACAATGTGACATCATCCCAGTAGCTGAAGATTTACGCAGTCAGATTACGTTGCCGCAGCTGCTGCAGCGCAAGAAAAAATATAGTCCCAACCATCCCCAAGCACAGCGTCTAAATGCCAGCTTAGCAAAATTACTCGCATTGCAGCTGCTGCCTTTCCAGCTGGTGGACTCTGCTCCCTTCAGTGAATTTGCTGAATGCGCTGTACCACAGTGGCAGGTTCCAAAACGCCATTACTTTACACGCAAGGCCATTCCAGCACTATACCAGCACGTGGAAGACAATGTTATCCAGTCTTTGGGAAAGGCAGTCAGCAGCAAAGGTGCATGCCACTTTAGACACGTGGTCCAGCAAGCATGGACAGGGTCGTTACATTTCCTTCACGGCACACTGGGTAACTCTGATTGCAGCTGGGAGGGATCCAAGATGGTGCTCTGTGCTGGAGCTTGTTCATCCACCACGCCTCCAGAAAGATGCTTGTATGAGGTCTGTCTCCTCCTCCTCCTCCTCCTCCTCCTCCTCCTCCTCCCTTCTCTCCGCCCTACGCAAGGGTAAATTGACGCATGTACCATGCCTAGTACACGTCCTACATCTGGTGGTACAGCGTTTCCTAACCAAGTACCCAGGGCTGCCAGAGCTTCTCATCCAGGCCAGAAAAGTCTGCAGACAGTCATTCCTAGCAAGCGTTCGCCTGGCAGAAATTCAAAGAGAATTCCACCTTCCCACAAACCGTCTGATCTGTGACATGCCCGCCAGGTGGAACTCGACATTAGAAATGCTGCAGCGTCTGCACAAGCAGCAGAGGGCCATCAATGAGTACCTGTGTGAGTATGGCACAAGGACAGGTTCAGGTCAACTTGGTTTCCCCCGCCCCCGCAGTGGCTGATGATCAAGGATGCATGCACTGTACTGTCACCATTTGAGGAGGCAACGAGGATGGTGAGCAGGGACAGTGCATGCATCAGTGACACAATTCCTTTAGTGTTCCTGCTGGAGCACACTCTGCGGGGAATTATAGATGTGGCTCTAGAGCAGAGCAGCGGGAGGAAGAGGAGGCCTCCCTAGCTCTCAAGGCCCCAGTCTTTCTGCAGACAGCATTCCAGCGGGTCCTACTCAGATCAGACAGGAGGAGGATGAGGAGGAGGAGGACTATTTAAGTAGTGGGGGCATTGAAGGTGGGGATTCCTCAAGGGAGGGTTTTGTGTGCCCAGAAACAGAAGGGCTTGTGCGTGGCTGGGAGGAGGAAGTGCACGATACGGTCATCCTCATTGACCAGGAAGACTCGGCAGCTAATGCCACCACCAACCTACGCTGCATAGGCTCCCTAATGATGCAAAGCCTGCTAAAGTACCCCAGGATTCATGCTATCAAGGAGAGGGATCATTACTGGTTGGCAACCCTTCTTGATCCATGATACAAGGGGAAAGTTGCAGAGCTCATCCTGCCCGCACAGAGGGAGCACAGGATGAAAAAACTTGAGGACGCTCTAAAGCGACACTTGTGTAACACCTTTCCAGGCACTGGTAGTTTACCAAGTGCTGACACACGTGCTTCTGAGGCTGAGGATGATCAGAGGAATAGTGGTGAAGGCCAGGGCCGCTTGACTGATGCATTTTTAAATTTTTTTAGTCCTCGACGCCCAGGGACGTCAAATGTAGGCACCCATTGCCAGCGTCTTCACCATATGGTGCAGGACTACCTAGGGGCAAGGGCAGACCTGGATACCTTTCCAGCAGATTATCCACTGGCTTACTGGGTGTTGAGATTGGATCACTGGCCAGAACTTAGCCAATATGCTCTGCAGCTACTAGGTTGCCCTTCATCTAGCATGCTTTCCGAAAGGACGTTCAGTGCCGCTGGAGGTTTTGTCACAGACAAAAGAGTGCATCTGTCCACCGACTCTGTAGACCGGCTGACATTTATAAAAATGAATCAGTCCTGGATCAGCAGCTATTAATCCCCTGATGCTGAAGTAATGGAATAGATAGGGGATGTCCTCTTCTGCATTCACAAAACCTCCAGCACTGAACTCTTCCACAATACCTCAAAAGGGTTACGGTGTGAAGGCACTTTCTGCCATGACAGGCACAATATCTGGCTGCACTGACGCCCATTAAAGAAAAAAAAACAACTTTTCAATATAGGACCACATGGTCCACCCCTGCACTCTTCCACAATACCACAGAGGGGTTACTGTATGATGATACTTGCTGCCCTGGCAGTCTTGCACCAAAGGCAGAATATCTGGGTGCACTGACGCCTTAACCAGATGCATATCTTTTTAATATAGGACCGCAAGGTTCACCCCTGCACTCTTCCACAATACCACAGAGGGGTTACTGTATGATGATACTTGCTGGCCTGGCATTAAAGGCACAATATCTGGGTGCACTGACGCCCATTACCAGATAAAAAAAACACTTTTCAATATAGGACCGCAAGGTCCACCCCTGCACTCTTCCACAATACCACAGAGGGGTTGCTGTATGATAGTACTTGCATGCCTGGCACTAAAGGCACAATATCTGCGTACACTGCCATTGACGCCTGTATCAGATTCATATCCTCAGAGGGGTTACGGTGTGACGGCACTGTTGCCGACGGTAAAAGCCCAATTTTAAAGCACCTATTGTTACTTTCATCCAAAGCCTGCATAAGTTTCACAATAATTTAGCCCAAAAAAACACTAAACTTTTTCTGCGCATCCTAAAATGTCTTTTCATACAGGCTGCCGCCCCAAGCAGTTGTTTATCGATAGATTAAAGGATAGATTTACCGTCATATGAAACGTCATTTATTTGTTTTTAAGTGTTTCTATACATCCTAGAAATCCGCCACTTCACGGGCAGGTTATGGGGACCTCCTAGGCACGATATTTGAAGGAATTTTTGTTTTTTATTTTTAACCCTTATTTCATGGAAAACTCACTGTCCCTTTAACCCCTTAAGGACCCAGGACGTACCATGTACGTCATTGCAGCGGGTTTCTTTTAGACCCGCTGACGTACATGGTACGTCCTGCGGTTTTTTGAGCGCTGGAAGCGATCGGATCGCTGGCTGATGTATCTAGTGATGTTTCTAATGCAGATCCTGGGTCACCACCTGCCAGCAGGAGACGCACAGCTCCAGCTGAGGAGTGGGTAGTGCCTCATCGCCAGAGGCCAGATATCCCTCCTTTCACGGCAAATCCTGGCATCAATATTGATGTTGCAGGATTTACCGCCACACAGTTTTTGCAGGTGTTTATGGGGGATGATTTGTTGGGCCACATCGAGGGCCCAATCAAATCTGTATGCCCATCAGCATTGTGCTGCGAAGCCAGACTCCTACTTGGCAAGGCAGCAATGGACCCCGCTAGATGTGCCAGAATTTCTGAAATTCTGGGCACTTACTATGCTGATGGGCATCATAAAGAAGCCCTCAATTCGCTCCTACTGGAGCAGTAGCCCCATCTGCTCTACCCCCATTTACCCCCAATCAATGTCACGTAGAAGGTATGAAAACATTTTGCGTTTCATGCACTTCAGTGACAACAGCCTGTGCCCTCCTAGAGAGCATCCCCAGTTTGACAGGCTGTATAAAATCCGCCCCCTGATTACCCACTTCGCCGCCAGGTTTGCAGAGGCTTATACACCTGGAAGGAATATCTGCGTGGATGAATCCCTAATGAAATACAAGGGAAGGCTGGGATTCAAGCAGTATATTCCTTCCAAACGCTCCAGGTATGGAGTGAAGGTGTATAAGCTCTGTGACAGCGAGAGTGGGTATACTCAGGCCTTCCGGGTGTACGAGGGAAAGGATAGTAGCCTTGACCCTCCAGGTTGCCCAGAACACATGGGAACCAGTGGCAAGATTGTGTGGGACCTACTTTTTCCCCTGATGAACAAAGGGTACCACTTGTATGTTGATAATTTTTATACAAGTGTCCCTTTGTTCAAGCTGCTGTATTGTTTTGATACAGCAGCATGCGGTACTGTTCGCAAGAACCGCGTAGGTTTCCCAGCACAGCTTGTCCGCACCCGGTGAAAAAGGGGGGAGACCTCAGCTCTGCGCCAAGAGGAGCTGTTGGCGGTCAAGTACAGAGACAAGAAGGATGTATACCTTCTATCCACCATCCACACTGAGAGGTCTGTGGAGGTCTCTACGTGGCAGAGCTGAGCGCATCAGGAAGCCAGTGTGCATCAAAGCCTATAACCGGCATATGGGTGGGGTTGATATGGCAGATCAGCTGCTCCAGCCCTACCAGATTATGTGGAAGTTAAGGGCCTGGTACAAAAAGGTTGCAATTTACCTGATGCAAATTGCAAGTTCCCACAATGCCTTTTTGCTCTGCAAAAAGGCAAACCCCGGAGTGACGCTGTCCTTTTTACAGTTTCAGCTCCAGGTCATTTCGGGGCTTTTGTACCAGGATGCACCTGCTCCCCGGGCGGTGATGGGGGACAGAGTTGGGGCTACGCATTTTATTTATAAAATCCCCCCTACTGAGGGCAAACAGAAATCCCAAAAAAGGTGCAGGGTGTGTTTCAAGAGGGGGCAGAGGAGAGAGACAATCTTTTACTGCCCAGAATGCCCTGGACAACCCGGTCTGTGTCTTGGGGACTGTTTCAAGATATATCACACTGTGCGTGATCTGTGATTTTTTTTTTCCTTTCTATTTTTTCTCACACTCCAGTTAGTTAGTTCAGTTTAGTTTTTTTTTTCTTTTACTGCACCAGACTTTTACATTTTATTCGTACATTTTTATGTTCTACAATTGGTGCTGTATTTTGCCAAAATCTTTGCACACCTATGCATGGGGGGCATGGGTGTACTCAGGAGACCTTGCAGAAAACAACCTGGAGAGTTTTCATGCAGTAACAAACAACAGTGTCTCCTAAATCACAGTCAAAATCTAATGTGGGCGTAAAAATCTGAAAATTTAAAAATTACACCACACACCTTCTCAAATGTTTTGGGCTAAAACCGTTGCATCCATGGCATCAAAGCACTCCATATGCAATACCTTGGGGTGTCAACATAACAAATATAAACAATTTTCTGGCAATAATTCAAACTGGGGTATGCGGTAGACCCAAAACCAAAGCTAGGCCTAGCTGAAGAAATAATCTCAATTTCAACTCCAATGACAAAGTCATAAAAATTGTATTTGAACCTTCCCAAAATCCTGGCAAACCTATGCATGGGGGGCATGGGTGTACTCAGGAGACCTTGCAGAAAACAACCTGGAGAGTTTTCATGCAGTAACAAACAACAGTGTCTCCTAAATCACAGTCCAAAACTGATGTGGGTGTGAAAATGAAAAATGACCACCAAACAGTATCCAATTTGTTTGGAGCAAACGGTTGCATCCATAGCATAAAACACTCCATTTTACAATACTTTGGGTGTTAGCTTACCAATATATGCACGTTCATAAAACTGGGGTATGTAAAAAGGCCCCTAAAAAGAAGATAAGCAAAGAAGATACTGTATGTCAAATTAGAAAATTGACAAGCACATGTCAAAGATTGGCGTAGCACCCCAAAAACAACAGAACAAATCTATATATGGGTGGTATCACTTTACTCAGAAGATGTTGCTGAACATATTTTGGGGTGTTTTTTGGCAGTAACCCATAACTGGATTTGACAATTCATGCCTAAAGTACAATGTGTGTGAAAAAATAACCCAAAAAGTGACTACCTGAAAGTTTGACATAGAGCTAGTGCATGGAAAGTGTTAAAATACAACTCTTTGAAGCACCCTAGGGTGTGCCCTTTCTAAAAATATATGATTTGATTGGGGTAAATTACTTTGGCCGGCTTCAAAAATGTCCCAAAGAGGACATGGGTGCATGATGACGAAATGTGAAAATTCCAAGTTGGAAAACTGAAATGCGCACCCCCCAAATAAGGCCTATTAGCCCCCAAATGACCCGACATACCTATACATGGGTGGTATCAATTTACTCAGAAGATGTTGCTGAACATATTTTGGGGTGTTTTTTGGCAGTAACCCATAACTGGATTTGACAATTCATGCCTAAAGTACAATGTGTGTGAAAAAATAACACAAAAAGTGACTACCTGAAAGTTTGACATAGAGCTAGTGCATGGAAAGTGTTAAAATACAACTCTTTGAAGCACCCTAGGGTGTGCCCTTTCTAAAAATATATGGTTTGATGGGGGTAAATTACTTTGGCCGGCTTCAAAAATGTCCCAAAAAGGACATGGGTGTATGATGACGAAATGTGAAAATTCCAAGTTGGAAAACTGAAATGCGCACCCCCCAAATAAGGCCTATTAGCCCCCAAATGACCCGACATACCTATACATGGGTGGTATCAATTTACTCAGAAGATGTTGCTGAACATATTTTGGGGTGCTCTTTGGCAGTAAACCTTAAAGTTCACAGTACATGTATTCTTAAATTGCGTTCAAAAAAAAAAATCACCAAAAAATTGTTTTTTATCAAACTTTGGCATAGATTTGTGGTAAAATGGTTTGCATGGAAAGAGTCAAAATACCCCAAGTTTAATACCTTGATTTGTGTACTTTAAAAAATATGTATATGTGGAGGGTTATTCAGGAATTAGTGACAGATATCAGTGTTACAATGTCACTATCACTAGTTTTGAAAATAAACTCTTTGGAAATGGCAAAGTGCTACTTGCACTTATTGTTGCATAAAATAAGGAAAAAAGCGAGGAATATGTAAACATTGGGTATTGCTAAACTCAGTACTAAATTTAGAAACTACTAAGGAATTAATTTTTTTTGACGGTTGTTGATACATAAGAAATTTTGGGGGTCAAAGTTCGAAAAAGTGGTGTTTTTTCAATTTTTTTGTCATATTTCACAATATTTTTTATAGTAAATTATATGAAATGATGAAAAAAAATGGTATCTTTATAAAGTCCATTTAATGACGAGAAAAACAGTGTAAATATGTGTGGGTTACATAAACGAGTAAGAGGAAAATTTGACGTAAACACTAACAGCGCAGAAACGTAAAAACAGCAGCGGTCACTAAAGGACGGATTTATGTAAAACCGCCCGGTCACTAAGGGGTTAAAAACGTTTTTTTAAAAACTTTTTGTCCTTGTTTCCTGTCCCCCAGGGCACTACCCGGACCCCCATACACCTTTTATGGCAAATATGTAGCATATATGCCCTCTTGGAGGGCACTCTAAAAAACCGAATTTTCAGCCCCATTGACTTGCATGGGGGTTCGGGTTCGGTCCCGAACAAATGGGAAGTTCGGGTTCGGGCTCGAACCGAACTCGGGGAGTGTTCAGTTCATCCCTATTGCCTACAACCTCCACCGACAGGGATGATGCTACAGTAATCGATGTACCAGCAGGTCCTTCCTCACAATGTGACATCATCCCAGTAGCTGAAGATTTACGCAGTCAGATTACGTTGCCGCAGCTGCTGCAGCGAAAGAAAAAATATAGTCCCAACCATCCCCAAGCACAGCATCTAAATGCGAGCTTAGCAAAATTACTCGCCAGCTGGTGGACTCTGCTCCCTTCCGTGAATTTGCTGAATGCGCTGTACCACAGTGGCAGGTTCCAAAACGCCATTACTTTTCACGCAAGGCCATTCCAGCACTATACCAGCACGTGGAAGACAATGTTATCCAGTCATTGGGAAAGGCAGTCAGCAGCAAGGTGCATGTCACTTTAGACACGTGGTCCAGCAAGCATGGACAGGGTCGTTACATTTCCTTCACGGCACACTGGGTAACTCTGATTGCAGCTGGGAGGGATCCAAGACGGGGCTCTGTGCTGGAGCTTGTTCATCCACCACGCCTCCAGAAAGCTGCTTGTATGAGGTCTGTCTGCTCCACCACCACCACCTCTTCCTCCTCCTCCTCCTTCTCGGTCTCTGGCGAAGTGGCAGTTAAACCCACGCCTGACAGGGTCTATGCAATGGCTCAAGCAAAAAGATGCCATACTGTGCTTGAGCTGGTTTGTTTAGGGGACAGGAGCCACACCAGTTCAGAAATTTTGTCAGCTCTGCAGGGGCAGGTGCAGAGATGGTTTACACCACGCCAGCTTGAGCTGGGAATGATCGTCTGCGATAATGGCAGCAACCTTCTCTCTGCCCTACGCAAGGGTAAATTGACGCATGTACCATGCCTAGCACACATCCTAAATCTGGTGGTACAGCGTTTCCTAACCAAGTACCCAGGGCTGCCAGAGCTTCTCATCCAGGCCAGAAAAGTCTGCAGCCACTTCAGACGGTCATTCCCAGCAAGCGTTCGCCTGGCAGAAATTCAAAGAGAATTCCACCTTCCCACAAACCGTCTGATCTGTGACATGCCCACCAGGTGGAACTCGACATTAGCAATGCTGCAGCGTCTGCACAAGCAGAAGAGGGCCATCAACGAGTACCTGTGTGAGTATGGCACAAGGACAGGCTCAGGTCAACTTGGTTTCCCCCCCCCCGCAGTGGCTGATGATCAAGGATGCATGCACTGTACTGTCACCATTTGAGGAGGCAACGAGGATGGTGAGCAGGGACAGTGCATGCATCAGTGACACAATTCCTTTAGTGTTCCTGCTGGAGCACACTCTGCGGGGAATTATAGATGTGGCTCTAGAGGCAGAGCAGCGGGAGGAAGAGGAGGCCTTCCCTAGATCTCAAGGCCCCAGTCTTTCCGCAGACAGCATTCCAGCGGGTCCTACTCAGATCAGACAGGAGGAGGATGAGGAGGAGGAGGACTATTTAAGTAGTGGGGGCATTGAAGGTGGGGATTCCTCAAGGGAGGGTTTTGTGTGCCCAGAAACAGAAGGGCTTGTGCATGGCTGGGAGGAGGAAGTGCACGATACGGTCATCCTCATTGACCAGGAAGAATCGGCAGCAAATGCCACCTCCAACCTACGCTGCATGGGCTCCCTAATGATGCAAAGCCTGCTAAAGTACCCCAGGATTCGTGCTATCAAGGAGAGGGATCATTACTGGTTGGCAAGCATTCTTGATCCACGATACAAGGGGAAAGTTGCAGAGCTCATCCTGCCCACACAGAGGGAGCACAGGATGAAAAAACTTGAGGACGCTCTAAAGCGACACTTGTGTAACACCTTTCCAGGCACTGGTAGATTACCAAGTACTGACACACGTGCTTCTGAGGCTGCAGGTGATCAGAGGAATAGCGGTGAAGGCCAGGGCCGCTTGACTGATGCATTTTTAAATTTTTTTAGTCCTCAACGACCAGGGACATCAAATGTAGGCACCCATTGCCAGCGTCTTCACCATATGGTGCAGGACTACCTAGGGGCAACGGCAGACCTGGATACCTTTCCAGCAGATGATCCACTGGCTTACTGGGTGTTGAGATTGGATCACTGGCCAGAACTTAGCCAACATGCTATGCAGCTACTAGGTTGCCCTTCATCTAGCGTGCTTTCCGAAATGACGTTCAGTGCCGCTGGAGGTTTTGTCACAGACAAAAGAGTGCGTCTTTCCAGTGTCCACCGACTCTGTAGACCGGCTGACATTTATAAAAATGAATCAGTCCTGGATCAGCAGCTATCAATCCCCTGATGCCGAAGTAACGGAATAGATCGGGTATGTCTTCTGCATGCACAAAACCTCCAGCACTGAACTCTTCCACAATACCACAAAAGGGTTACGGTGTAAATGCACTTGCTGCCATGAAAGGCACAATATTTGGCTGCACTGACGCCTGTGCCAGATTTATATCATTTAAATTTTTTGAACAGCAGGGTCCAACCCTGCACTCTTCCACAATACCACAGAGGGGTTACTGTATGATGATACTTGCTGGCCTGGCACCAAAGGCACAATATCTGGGTGCACTGACGCCCATTACCAGATCAAAAACTTTTCAATATAGGACCGCATGGTCCACCCCTGCACTCTTCCACAATACTACAGAGGGGTTACTGTATGATGATACTTGATGGCCTGCCATTAAAGGCACAATATCTGGGTGCACTGTCGCCCATTAACAGATAAAAAATAAATTTCAATATAGGACCAACCACATGGTCCACCCCTGAACTCTTCCACAATACTACAGAGGGGTTACTGTATCATGATACTTGCTGGCCTGGCATTAAAGGCACAATATCTGGGTGCACTGACACCCATTACCAGATCAAAAACTTTTCAATATAGAACCACATGGTCCACCCCTGCACTCTTCCACCATACCACAGAGGGGTTACTGTATGATGATACTTGCTGGCCTGGCAGTCTTGCACCAAAGGCAGAATATCTGAGTGCACTGACGCCCATTACCAGATTCATATCTTTTTAATATAGGACCGCATGGTCCACCCCTGCACTCTTCCACAATACCACAGAGGGGTTACTGTATGATAGTACTTGCATGCCTAGCACTAAAGGCACAATATCTGGGTGCACTGCCATTGACGCCTGTATCAGATTCATATCGTCAGAGGGGTTACGGTGTGACGGCACTGTTGCCGACGCTAAAAGCCCAATTTTAAAGCACCTATTGTTACTTTCATCCAAAGCCTGCATAAGTTTCACAATAATTTAGCCAAAAAAAACACTAAACTTTTTCTGTGCATCCTAAAATGTCTTTTCATACAGGCTGCCGCCCCAAGCAGTTGTTTATGGATAGATTAAAGGAAAAGCATTTACCGTCATATGAAACGTCATTTTTTTGTTTTTAAGTGTTTCTATACATCCTAGAAATCTGCCACTTCACGGGCAGGTTATGGGGATCTCCTAGGCACGATATTTGAAGGAATTTTTGTTTTTTATTTTTAACCCTTATTTCATGGAAAACTCACTGTCCCTTTAAAAACGTTTTTTTTTTAACTTTTTGTCCTTGTTTCCTGTCCCCCAGGGCACTACCCGGACCCCCATACACCTTTTATGGCAAATATGTAGCATATATGCCCTCTTGGAGGGCACTCTAAAAAACCGAATTTTCAGCCCCATTGACTTGCATGGGGGTTCGGGTTCGGTCCCGAACAAATGGGATTTTCGGGTTCGGGCTCGAACCGAACTCGGGGAGTGTTCGGCTCATCCCTAGTCCTCAGACGCTGAAGTCAAGCTCCTCCCGATGTAAATGACGTCATCGCACCATGCGCGATGACGTCATTTCCAGGCAACCCCAGGCAATGCCGGGAGATCGCCTGGAAGGGAGAGGGGGGGAACCATTCGGATCCCTCTCCCTCCCGATCGGGAGGTCCCACAAAAACAAAAAAAAGCCAGGCACCACTTTAAAGGGGAGAGTCTCCCCTTTTAAGCGGTGCCTGGCTTTAAGGCTAAGGTCAGACTAATGCAGTATTAATGTGCGTTTAGCTGCACTAAATCATGGCCGCGCTAGCAGCAAATTACGTCCAATGCCGGGCAGCATACGAAGAACGGCCGCACAAAAGTGCGGCCGCGCAACGCAAGTGGCAAATGAACGCATTTTTTCGAGAATGTCAAACCGCTAGTACTGACGTACAGAGTGCGCTGCGTCCGCTAGCGGCGTGTGTGCGTGATTAGGAGACGTCAGTCGCTGCTAATGTCTGGCCAACATCACGTCCAGACGCAAAAAGTGTTTTATTGATAACCGTACAAAATCAGACAAAAATGCGCATCGTATGACCGCTATTGCGTATTCCGTGAAGAAAATTCATCCATTTATTCGAAAGCACTTTTTCACGGACAACGCGAAAAATGCATTGTACAACCCTAGCCTTACCCCTTTAGGCACCGGGTCGCACTTTGGCGCCGAAGTGCGGCCTAGCTCTCGTGGGGGCTGCCGTCTTGGATGGCGGCTCCACCCCTGGGTCCCCCCTCACTGCCTGACGTCCTCACGCATAGCGTGATGACTTCAGATAGCCGGGGAACCCCTAGCTGCCTGGAATCCTCTGGTGGAGATATTGGGGGTTCAAACCGTGGCAGCTAGGGGGTCATGGAGGGTGTCAATCGAAAGGCCTGAGCATGGCCTTTCAAATGATACCCAACATGACCAGGTATAAAGTAAAAAAAGTAAAAAAATAAAAAAACATGTATTTTTTTTGTGTGTTATTTTTATCAATGCAGCAATATTGTTAACATTTCAATTATAATGTGAACAATGATGCTGTACTAATGATTTCTTTTCTATTGTGTGCGTTTGCTAAAAAAAAATTACATAAATTTAATAAGTCCTTATTTCTAATTTTTGTACAAGCGCACTCCATAGAAAATATAACCGCAAATGTTCATGTGATAAAAGGTGAAAAAAAACACTTGACGCTGCAGATGATTAAAAATTCAAGTTTTATTGCATTTTTTGTTATAATATACAGGCAGAACATGACGTATACATATAAAAATGATATATTATGAATCTGTCGAAAAGAACGATATATAATATGTCTGGGTCGTATAATAAAATGTGGCTTCCAATCGCGTTTAAACATGATGAGCGAAAGCGGTAAAAATTAGCTCAGCACACAGCGGTGAAATGCCTCAGCAGTGAAACAGTATTCCATAAAATAAGGGTTAAAAATAAAAACGAAAAATTACATCAAATATCGTGCCTAGGAGGTCCCCATAACCTGCCCGTGAAGTGGCGGATTTGTAGGATGTATGGAAACATCGCCATCACAGACCCACACAAGACACCTGGCACTCCCAGTCTGCATACAATGTATCAAATTCATGAGACCGGACTAATTAGAAGCACATGTTATTTCCAAACACTAATTAAACACCTGTTTACGCTGTTTGAGAGCACAGGTCATTTAGGAGGTGAGAATCTTTGCACCTAGACATTTAGACATTATTGAATTAAAAACTAATAAACCGTTGCTCTTTATTTCTAGATTTTTTAAGCATTTTTATACTTTTTTCAAAATTTATTTATTTTCTTTCCCGAACTCGAACCAAACGCAAAAGAGTTCGAAGTTTGCGAACTTGCGAGCAGCCAATGTTTGAATCGAACTCCAAACTGATCGAACCGAACAGCTCATCCCTAGCCTTAAGCACAAAAAGGGGGAGTTTGAAACTCAGTGATGCCTGCAAATCATAGAATTCAAACTGATAAAGCAGATGAAAACAATGATGATCCTTAATGAAAGGAGACGTCTTGTTAAACCATCAATGAAAACAGGAGTTTAACCAAATTACTGCCAAGTTCTATCTTAACCCTTACACTGCTGAGGACATGTGGGGAATGTCCTCATTGACTCCTAAGGAAAGATAGGGGGTTCCTTTGAACCCCGATATCTCCTGACTGATGGCAGCTAGAAGGGTCAAATTTGGAATCATTAGAAAGGCCAGAGCATGGCCTTTCCAATGATACCAAACATGACCATGTTTAAAGTAAAAACAAAATGATAAAAAAAAAAATGTGTTTTAAGACGTGAAATGGCTCAGCAGTGAAGGGGTTAAAGTAACAGCTGTAAATTAACACTCAGAAGGGACTGGCTACATTAAATGCACTTCTTTGCCGACTGTCTCTATTTTTGTGTGAATATGTACAATATATATATATATAATATAAAATGAATATGTTGGATTTAAAAATTTGCGACGTGGTACAAAACATTTACACCTCTGATCAAACACCTGTCTGAGGTGGCAATTTTTAGCTTCATTCGCTTAGCAATAAATTTTCCCGCTGACAAGTGCAACTCGGCTGTAATTGCGGAATTGCACTTGTTAGCGTCGGTTCAGCAAGCCATGTAAAGAAGCGTCTGCTAAATCAAGTGCATCAGCTAAGGTTTCATTTTTCAATTAGTCAAGCTGTTGATTGCAAGAACACCTTGGAGACTGAAGAGGGATTGAAATTATCAGCGACAACTCGTCACTTAGCAAATGAATTTCATAGAAATGTCAGAAATGGGTTATTGGACAGTAACACATTCTCCAAAGTTTGATTTATATAAATAAGCTTTTGATTCTCTTAAGGGTATAAGAGAATCATCCTAATGGACCTTTAGGAACTAGCTCCATCCTATGGCTCTCATTGCTGACTGTCACATGACGTACTATAGTTTACAGGAAGTAGCAGCATGTTACATCTGGTCCGATGCCGAGGTAGCCTGGTGCTTGATTAGCTTATTTTATGCCTACACTGAGATAATCATATTTTTTTGTTTCTTCCAGTCTTCAGGAGTCCTCACATCTGAGCAATGATCCCTCTCTTCCATGTTCACAACAGGAGGGATTGTTTCAGTGCTGGAGAGGGAGCTCTCTGGAGTGCTGTCATTGCTGGACATCAGGCTATAGGGAGTGGCAGGAAACCACCTTAAAATATACAGGGTTATCCAAAGAGATCCGAATTGCTTGAGAAAGGTAACCGAACGCTGAAAATCAGCGTTCGGTTACCTTTCCTGGCCATTCGGCTATCCAGAGAGCAGGCAATTCGCCAAATCCTGGCGAATTGCCTGCACATACGGTGCCTGTTCGGTTCCTGTTCGAGGGCAGTGAAATCCCCATGAAAAAGCACTGCTTCGGCTATTCAGAGAACACAAACCAGCAGTGAAAGGTTCCCGAAATGCCCTGCCATTCGGTGGTTTCATTCGGCAAATTAATTCAGGAGAATCCCATAGACTTCAATGTTAAAAATATTCCCGTTTTAATTCAATATCTAATAAACCGTTCATTATAAAATTCTGCAGCAAAAAGTCTCTTTATTTATAGATTTTTTAGGATACTTTAAGCATTTTTCAGATTTTTTTTTTTTTTTTAAAAAGTCCGATTTTTTTTTTTTTTTTTTTTTCAGTTTACTTCTTTTTTTTGTAACAGCCCTCTTTATTATCATTCCCTGGACCTCCTGTGAAAATTTCAGACATTTTCGCTCAGTAGTTTCTTTGCAAACAGCATTTCTTTTTCCCAGATTCATACAAATGGTTTTTCTAATTTATTCACTGCCTCCTCTACGTCACAGCTGCTTCGGCTCTGTGTGATTCGGCTCCTTTTCGGCTCCTGTTCGGCTCCTGTTCGGCTCCTGTTCGGCTTTTTCGAAGGTTAATCCAGATGTTTTTGCTTGTTTTCAGCGTGCATTCGGTTACTTTTCGTCAGGTTTTCGGCAGCTTTTCCCTGCAATTCGGGGACCCTGTGGTGCTTGCTGAATACACCGCAGGGTCACCGAAATGCAATCGGCAAAAGGAACCGAATTGAAGAGAACGAAAAGTCACCGAACGTGCGGTGACTTTTCGAATCTCTTTGGATAACCCTGATAGTCTATTAGGCCTGGTTCACACCTGGGCGTTTTACAGTGTGTTCCTACGCACTGTAAAACGTTCAAACCCTGAAATCCCATTATTTCCTATGGGCATGGTTCCCACCTGGGCGTATTACAGCACGTAGGAACGCTCTGTAAAACGCCCTACGCCCAAAAAGTACAGGAGCTTCTTTGGGGCGTATTACAGCACGTTTGTGGCCATAGACTTCAACGTGAACGCGCTGAAATGGGCATTTGCGTGTTTTCGTTTTGCGTGTTTGCGTAAGAACGAGCAAGTGAAAGAAGCAAAAAGGTACAGGTGTGCAGTGTTCATTACCATACGTAAGGTTATTTGTTGGTTCATTATTTACATCTACGTTTGTACATGTCTGCAAACTGTTCGTCGTTTGTAGATTTCCAGGTTAACAGACTGCAAACAACACACTCTCCTCTGTTAAACAAAGACTCAGGAAACGGAAATGGTGCATCTCAGGAAGTATTTTTCATTGGATGCCTCCGTAGTCAATCAAAAAAAACACGCGTACGATGTGCGTTTCGAATTGTCAAAAACGCACGAAAACGCCAGGTGATACAATCATAAAACGCCCGACAAAAACACGTGTAAAACGCGCATAGGAGACACGTTCAGGTGGGAACCCAGGGTAAAGGTTAAAAGGTAATAAAATGGCACTTGAGTAAAAAAAAGTTAAAAGGTCTAAAAAGGGACAATACCACCAAAAAAAATTATTTTGTTAATTCAATGTTGCTGATATCTTGCATGTGCTTTGTTTTTTTCTTTCATGTGTGTTTAGTTAAAAAAAATATTTTACTCTACACCACAAAACGGATGCACCAGTGGCACAAACCGCCCCCCACCCCCACCAGTATTTTACGGCACCTGTTCCTCACTGTGGGCCCTGAACACAGAATGGAGTGAATAGCTCAAGTCTCCAACGTTTAACTCTAAAATTGTATTGTGAGAGATATATGCTAAGGACATTTTAAGTCTTTTAAGCCTGCTATCAAATTTCATTCAGCTGCCATCTCTTATCACGGCTAGCTGCTTAGATGGCACAATAGATCCCCTGCAGCCTTGTCTAAACATTCACTCCTCCACATTACCACAGCTGTAAAGCTACTCTTGTGATGAGATTGTGGTAAATGTAGCATCATGAGAGAAATCCACAAAATGGAAACTGGAGATAAAAACCTAACTTTCATTTTTACGTGTAATTACAGTACTTTGAACGCAGAAAAAAAACCAGTAGCATGTGTTTTTATATTGCTTTTTACAAAAAATTTTCTAACACATAAGTAATCTAGTTATAGCTTTTGTTAGTGGTAGGGTCTCTTTAACCCTTTCCTGCCGCAGGGCGTACCATGCGGTCCCAGCTGCAGGTGGGCTTTGAAGATGTGGGGCGTGCTAGTAGGCTCCGTTGACTTCTATGGGCCTCCTTGGCACTGGCCAGCAGGCGGCCTGAACTCAGGCCGTCCACTGCCACCAATGACGTGCGTCAGCAGCTAGGTGGGTCAAAGGAAGCTATCGCTGAAGAGACCAGCAATCGGACCATATTACTACGCCACCCCCCCACCGGCATTAAACCCACCCTGTGTTAAGGGGTTAAAGAGAGAATATATTTAGGGCACCATTTAAGACTATTTAGATTTAATATTTAAAGGAAAATTATAGCTAAACCTTCCGGTTTCCTGTATCTTTTTAGTAGGATTTGTAAATGTTTATTCGCCAGGGCGTCACGCTGCAGCCTCCCAGCTGTTGGGTTTCAAATCCCATTTGACAGATGCAGCTGTACTTGGCGTCCATCTGTCTGGGTATACTTTTGGTTTCTCTGCTCCGCGTCTTTCATTGACTTGAGATGTTTTATTCAGTAGTCGCAGAAAATGCGGTAAAAAGTCTGGCTAATTCAGTGTGCGCGGCGTACTGCTGCACCCAATGGATCGAACATCATCTTTTCAGGAATAGACATTAAAACTTGGATCTCACGAAGGCTCTTAAATCGGTCCTTCTGGTATCAAGACAGCGACGGAGCGACAGGTGTCAGGAAACAAGCCAACAGCCTGAATGAGCGTAATATACAGCCCAGATATAATCTCATTCATTTTTTATTCTAATCAGTTCACCTACGCGAAGATGCAGCAGTGTTTCCACTCGACAACCCTGCATGTGTTTAGAGCGGGCGATTGAATCTAAAGCACAGCACAAGCTGTAATTAACCTCTTACGGCTGCTTAAAGCATATTCAAATCTCGTTTGGGGTTTTTGTGGAGGGACTGAAGCATTATTCCCGATTCTGTTAGTCCCCCAAAGCGTTATACAATTTGCTAGGAAGTTGAAGGGGGATGGCTGTTTTAAATAACTTAATGACGAACCATCCAATGTCTCTGTGGTTATACTCATTAATCACAAGGGTACAGTACAGGGCACTATTCCCTAGTTGGTGCAAACCTAGGTACATTAATGGGGAAAATCTGCACCTGCAGACTTCCCTGTAGCGTTCCTATGTTTATGCGATATTTCAGAGCAGGCGCTGCCTCAGCACTGCAATACTCACGTTAGTGCTTCTGTGCCACTGAAAGTATCACGTCCATAGGACTCCATGGAAGATTTCACTTCTGGACCACAAGACCTGCACGATCTCTCTCACAAGATCAAACTTAACGCGGAGTGAGACTGAGAACTATTTGTTCCCAATCTCCCTCTGCTCCCAGCGACAAGAAGCGATGGACTGCACATCTGTCTCGCCCCAGAATGAAAGGAGAGTATTGGGTTTAACAGAAGTGGGGGGGGGGGTTAGGGGTGCCAAATGATTCTACAAAAGCGTAATCCTTTAGCAGCTGTTAGGACCTTTTACAGTCAGGTCCAGAAATATTGGGACAGCGACACAATTCTAACATCTTTGGCTCTATACACCACCACAATGGAGTTGGAATGAAACAAACACAATGTGCTTTAACTGAAGACTGTCAGCTTTAATTTGAGGGTATGTACATCCAACTCCAGTGAATGGTGTAGGACTTACAGCAGTTTGCAGATGTGCCTCCCACTTGTTAAGGGACCAAAGGTAAAGGTAATTGGCTTCTCAGCTGTTCCATGGCCAGGTGTGTGATATTCCCTCATTACCCCAATTACAATGTGCAGATAAAAGGCCCAGAGTTAATTTCAAGTGTGTTATTTGCATTTGGAATCTGTTGCTGTCAACTCTCAAGATGAGATCCAAAGAGCTGTCACTATCAGTGAAGCAAGCCATCATTAGGCTGAAGAAACAAACCAAACCCATCAGAGAGATAGCAAGAACATTAGGCGTGGCCAAAACAACTGTTTGGAACATTCTCAAAAAGAAGGAACGCACCGGTGAGCTCAGCAACACCAAAAGACCTGGGAGACCACGGAAAACAACTGTGGTGGATGACTGAAGAATTCTTTCCCTGATGAAGAAAACACCCTTCACAACAGTTGGCCAGATCAAGAACACTCTCCAGGAGGTAAGTGTATGTGTGTCAAAGTCAACAATCAGGAGAAGACTTCCCCAGAGTGAATACAGAGGGTTCACCACAAGATGTAAACCATTGGTGAGCCTCAAAAACAAAAAAGAGTTTGCCAAACAACACCTAACAAAGCCTTCACAGTTCTGGAACAAGATCCTATGGACAGATGAGACCAAGATCAACTTGTACCAGAGTGATGGGAAGATAAGAGTATGGAGAAGGAAAGGAACTGCTCATGATCCTAAGCATACCACCTCATCAGTGGAGCACGGTGGTGGTAGTGTCATGGCGTGGGCATGTATGGCTGCCAATGGAACTGGTTCTCTTGTATTTATTGATGATGTGACTGCTGACAAAAGCAGCAGGATGAATTCTGAAGTGTTTCTGGCAATATTATCTGCTCACATTCAGCCAAATGCTGCAGAACTCATTGGACGGCACTTCACATTGCAGATGGACTATGAGCCAAAGCATACTGCAAAAGCAACCAAAGAGTTTTTGAAGGGACAGAAGTGGAATGTTATGCAATGGCCAAATCAATCACCTGACCTGAATGCCATTGAGCATGCATTTCACTTGAAGACAAAACTGAAGCGAAAATGCCCCAAGAACAAGCAGGAACTGAAGACTGTTGCAGTAGAGGCCTGGCAGAGCATCACCAGGGATGAAACCCAGCGTCTGGTGATGTCTATGCGTTCCAGACTTCAGGCTGTGATTGACTGCAAAGGATTTGCAACCAAGTATTAAGAAGGGAAAGTTTGATTTATGATGATTATTATTCTGTCCCATTACCTTTGGTCCCTTAACAAGTGGGAGGCACATCTGCAAACTGCTGTAAGTCCTACATCGTTCACCTGAGTTGGATGTTCACACCCTCAAATTAAAGCTGACAGTCTGCAGTTAAAGCACATGGTGTTTGTTTCATTCCAACTCCATTGTGGTTGTGTATAGAGCCAAAGATGTTAGAATTGTGTCAATGTCCCAATATTTCTGGACCTGACTGTATGTTACCCAGCGGTGCTGTAATTAGCGCTAGCCCTTTGTAATAACTTACTCAGTGATTTGACGTACTGCGCAATGTCTCATCTTTTGTATTTTGGGACACCTTTTCATTAACGGAACCTCCCTGGATCTCTGTTGTATGCACGAGGACTCTTATTGTGCTATATTAAACGCAGAATCATATAGTGCCAGCTTTTAGAAGGTGCTAACTTTTGGCTCTCTGAATCCCTGCATTAATTAGCACTAGCACTTTGTAATGGCTCACTTATTTAAACGCTAATGTACATTTGCACTCCCCATATTAAGTATAGGATGCACAAAATAAAGCTCGTGGAAGCAAACGCAAAAAATATTTTCTAACGGGGGTAACGTCAGTAATGTAATATGGGTGGTATTCGTTAAACAAACTTATCCAGCACTAAGGCTTACATATTGAGGCGCTAATGTTGGCGCCAAATATGGAATTGTTTAAACTTTTTATTGATGGTATCTTAAACTTAGTCGATTTTAAGTAGGGTAAAAAGTGTGCAAGAGATATTGATTCCCAATATCTAAAAGCATTAATCAGGCTAGAATTGTTACGGTCATTCATTTAATGAGCCCACAGAGATACTCTGTCGCATCTCTGCTCCACCTGATGTTTCTGTGTCAGAGTTTCATACGAGCCTGGCTAATCCATCATTTAGATGTGTGGCACAAAGATTGGAATACAAAGGCAAGCACTATTTCGTAGTATGAAAAATACATTTAGAAATGCCTCCCATTGATACTACAGAGCCCAAATATCACAATATGGCTAGGAATTTCTAAATATTTCATAACACTTACCCAAGTCCGACTCTCATGCTTATACATGGTGCTCTAGGTCTGTGGACATAGGTAACTGTTCTTTGGTGCCCCCAAAAAGTGACATCACCACAGATGGTCTAGCTCATATCAGTATTCCTAGTGGTAACGTTCTGGATAGATTTTAAATCTTGTGCCAGTGCTAGCTCCTGAAGTTGGATGGAAGCACTGCAGTAGCGGATGCCTGTTGAATATAAGCAAAATATAGTGGCAGGAAATTAAGCCACGATGAAAAAGATGGAATTGTCACAGTTCCCGGATCCCACCACGCAGTCCTTAAAGCCCAACACTCCACAGAGCCCAAAAGCGACCAACAGGGTAGCCGTAGAAGAATCCCTAACTGTCTGGTCCTTAGAATTGGCCAGGTATACTAGCTAGACAGAAAGGGTTAATCAAAGACAATGTCATAATACAAAACCAGGTCAGCAACACGGGGGTAGTCAGACGAGCCAGAATCAGGAATACAGAGTATAGAATAGTCAAATGGAATAGCCGGGTCGATATCAGTGCAGAAGCGTAGTACAAGAAAATAGTCTAGGGCAACGGAAGGCAGAATAGTCAGAAAACAAGCAGAGGTCAATAACAGGTTAAATCACGAGAGAATTCAGGTACAAGGAGCTCAGGTATGGATAGCCCTTTCTGTCTAGCTAGTATATCTGGCCAAGTCTAAGGACCAGACAGTTAGGGATTCTTCTACGGCTACCCTGTTGGTAGCTTTTGGGCTCTGTGGAGTGTTGGGCTTTAAGGACTGCGTGGTGGGATCCGGGAACCGTGACATTACGATCTGGCCCTGCTTAGAAGGAAACTGTTGGTTTTTTAAAAGACCTTCACCAGACCGCGCCCCCCTCTCAAGCCACACCTCATGCAGCCACCTCCCTGCCTGTTTCAATTTAAACCGGGTGTTGGTGAGCGAGCCGCATCAGACATGCTGCCCTCAAGCACACCGGAAAGGCTGGAAGCCCCCAACGTTACAGGAATAAATTACGGAAGCTAAACAAAAAGCAAAAGTGTGAAGCAGGAAATCTAGTCGGTTTTTAAGTTCTTTTCTTAGGAACCTTCTGTTTTAAAATCTGTAAATGTTATGAATCCGGTTTCCGCATTTTTTTTTTTATCTATGTAGCGCGGCTTTAAAAACACTGTATTCTGGTGCGATGAACTATTGCTGCCACCAGAGGGAGACAGAGACATTGTGGACTATGCTGGACAAAACTGAACTACACCGACCATCATCCTTTGCGTGAGGACAGGAAGGAGGTGGTACAGGAAGAGGAAAGAGATCAGCAGCCTCATGTAAGAGAGAAGCAGAGTGAGTGGAGCAGTGAAAGGTGGAGGACGCACGTTGGAGCTGTCAGGGATCGTAACCAGGCCAGAGTACAGACGCTGTCTCACTGGTGCTGGAGATCGGGGCAGTGACCATGTTAAGACCTACCTGCGCAGCGCTGAGAGGTCTGGAGGAAGAGTTAGATCCGGCAGGACCCCGAGTTAGGAGACCGCACTGATCGATTGGGAGTGCAGGTGGTGGATCGTTGTTCCAGTTGCGGAGATTTGGCAAGCTGAGAGCAGATTCAGTAGCACGGAGTCCCAGTACACAGAGAAGAAGATCTTGTAGTCGAGGCATCAAGTGCAGGACAGTTTCGTTCATCAGATTGGTGAGAGGCCTCCAGGCCGCAGTCCCAAATAAGAAACGCACGCTGCAGTATTGTTTAAATCCACAGGGCCCCAACGGTGACTAGTCGAAGATTGTTTCATTCACTGGCCAGTTGAATACAGTACCCGGGTACTCGAGACAACACACATACACATTTTTGAGCTATTATTCACGGGACTTACACTCCGGAATTGAGGGGGTTCACCGTTTCTTTTGCCGCCGCGTGTTTTTCCCACATTACGAATTCTTGTCACTTAACCCTTTCGCTGCTGAGGCTTTTCACACCTCTGTGCTGAGGTCATTTTAAGGCTAGGGTCAGACTAGCGCAGTTTTAACGTGCGTTTAGACGCACGAAATCACGGCCGTGCTAGCAGCAAATGACGTCCAATGCCAGGGAACGTACGACGAACGGCCGCACGAAAGTTCGTCCGCGCAACGCAAGTGGCCAACGAACGCATTTTTTCGAGAACGTCAAACCGCTACTACTGACGTACAGAGTGCGCTGCGGCCGCATAGCGGCGTGTTTGTGTGATTGGGAGACGTCAGACGCTGCTAATGTCCGGCTAACATAACGTCCAGACTCAAAAAGTGTTTTATTGATGATCCGTACAAAATCACGGACGAACAGGCGCATCGTATGACCTCTATCGCGTATTCCGGGAAAAAATACGTGCGTTCGTTCGACCGCACTTTCTCACGGGCAACGTGAAAAATGCGTTCGTCTGACCCTAGCCTTACCGGTTTTGCTCATCATGTTTAAACGTGTTTTGAAGGCTTATTTTAGTATATGACCCAGACATATTATATATCTTTCTTTCCGTCAGACTCGGTAGATTCATAATATGTTATTATTATATGTATATGTTATGTCATGTCTGTATATTATAACAAAAAATGCAATAAAATATGTATTTTCAATAATTTACAACGTGTACAGTGTTTTTTTTCACATTTTAACATGCGAGCAATTGCGGTTATATATGGGGTGTGCTTGTTAAAAAAATTAGAGATTGGGTCTCGTTACATTTTTTTTGGGGAAAATTACACGATTTTTAACAAACGCACCGCATACAAAAATCGTTAGTGCAGCATCATTGTTCACATTATAATTGAAATGGGAACAATATTGCTGCATTAACGAACCAAAAAAAAGAAAAAAAAAATGTTTATTTTTTTTTTTATAATTTTTATTTTAAATATATTTTTAATTTTAATTTTAATTTTTTAAAAAACTTTTTCACAGTAGTGTTTGTATCGTTGGAACGGCCATGCTCTGGCCGATCCAACCATACCAAACTTTAACCCCTAGCTGCCACGGATCGGGAGATAGGGAGTTCATTGGAACTCCCTATCTCCACCGTTGGTGGCAGTTAGGGGTTAACTCTAGGACTGGCGTCATCGTGCTATGCACGATGACGCCAGTCCTCAGGGGGAGTTCCCGGAGGCTTGGCCGACATCCAAGATGTCGGCCAGCTCCGGGAAAGGATCACGAACCGGCGCTTTTCAGCGCCGATTCGCGATCCAGCTCCCCAGGGGTTAATGCCAGGCACCATTTGGAAGGGCAGGCTGTGCCCTTCCAAATGGTGCTTGGGTTAACCCCCGCAATGCCGCCGATCGGGAGGGAGAGAGGTCCAAAGGACCTCCCCCCTCACTTTCAGGCGCCTCCTCCGCACATGCGGGGGGGCGCCTGAATTAGGTGTCATCGCGCTGCCGCGATGACACCTAATTTCATCGGCGGCGGTTCCAGATGCTGGGCTGACATCGAGGATGTCAGCCCGCACCGGAGGGGCCAGGGATCGGCCGGAACCCGGCCGAACGCTGACCCCAAAGGGAGGATGCGCTCAGCGCGTCCTCCGCACAGCGGGAGCCATGTGGAGGACGCGCTGAGCGCGTCCTCCGCATGGAAGTGGTTAAATACCGTATATGCGTAACATATGCTACTTTATTGGGATCAGTAAAGAATATAATACATAAAAATGCACAACAGTGCTGGTGTATAGTTACTCCCTAGTGCGGTGAGACTAACCCGAGGTTTATTCAGCGGCTCCTCCGGGAGTGAGCGCTACATCTATTTATGTAAAGGTTCTACATTCTCGTGATAAACTTGTACTGGAACATCTTGTCCTGCAAACTTGCCAGAGATTGATTTTTATTTTTTTAGCAGGATTATTCACCACATTTCTGAACACTATCATTTAAAGAGACACTCAACACTTGAAGTTGCATTTATAATATATTAAAATTGTATATATTTAAAAATTAAAACACAAAGTCACATTAAAAGTTGTTAAACAGAATCAGGGTCCAACAGTGGTCAAAGGGGGGCACGAAGAGATGAACAGCCTCAGGCCTCTAGTTATCTATGGCTATAGGGCATGAAGCACTTCTAATTAGGCAGAAGGGCGACTGTCAATTATGGCATTGGTGTGGAATGTCAGTTTGCACATGGACTTCTTGTATATTGTGACATTGCAACCCAATAAACTTGAACATTCTTCTGCCAAGAGAGCTTGGGAGCCTACACTGGTTAAAATTTATTGGGCTAGCTTAATGTCTAAATTTCTGAAAATTCAAATGGGACCTCATGTTTGGGGCTTGCCTATGGTCTCACAAATTCTAGGTCCATTTCTGATAAATCATCTCCCAATTTAACTCTTTCAGGGTGTTCTTGGTTGCCCATAATTAATATTACACTTGCACAGACTTGGCATGCTGTATCGATTTGTACATCATCGGAGGACATATTCCTCAAAATAAAATTCCTCCCAACCCCCCCAAATCTTCTAAAGCCAATTTTGAATTCAAATGCTGTGCAAGGAGGCAGGACCCATATACGGGAGCTCAGAAGCTATGCTGTGTAATCCTTTAAATTATACAGATACAACTACTGTATCACATATTTGTCACGATTGGGGCCTAGCTCTGAGTGCAGGAGGGTTGGGTGTGAGCCTAATTCGCAGTGAGACATTCACTAGACAGATACTGGGTTAAACTAGGCAGGGTTTATTCAATAGAGGGAGATATAACTAGACAAGACTTGCACTGAACTAGAAAGCATAGTTCTGCTTTGTTTACATTCTGTCTAAGCACAACGGTACTTACAAGAACTATACTAACAGAATTGCAGACAAGATAAACAATAACAAGTAATCCAGGCAAAGGTACAGAATGGGTTCAGGCACTAAGAATGGTCAAATATACAAGCAGAAGGTCAAAGTAGGTCGCAGGCAAACAGAATAGTCAGGATACTAGGCAAGAGGTCTGATACACAAGATCAATTCAAGATTACTGGGTACAGCGGACACAGGGGACAGTGGAGGGCACCGGTGCTATGGAAAGTACTAACCAGAATATATCAGAGGGTAAGCGTGAACAAGAAAAACCTAGAGGAAACTTGGTCAGATCTTGACTGGGAACAGACTGCACTCAGCTAAGTCCAGGACTTCAATGAATGTGGAAGCGACGCCTTAGAGGTGTTGCTTCCTTATAAGCAGAGTTAATCAGAGACTAGAAAGTTCAGGTGTGACTCTAGGCTTGAAATCCAAAACAGGAACTGAATGTCCAGAACTAGAATGCATAGTTCAAAGAAGCCAGAGGCGGCACCAGATACACAGAATGTCCAGATCATAACTGGCAATTTCCACCTCTGCCAGAGGGGCGCAGGACGTCACAATATTGCTGCTCTGCAACCCAGGCAAGAAGAGGTTGAAAAAAATCCCAGAACCAACTTAGATTCATAACAAGAACTTGATAGTGATAGACATTCAAAGTTCCCTTTCTAATATGTGCCTTTTTAATATACATTTTCAGGACTATGTCACAATTGGTCACTATAACAAAGGAACAGCTAAAACCAGCTCAGGGGTTGACAGAGTTAATATTGAAGGCTCCTTCTAAAGCTTAATTTAATTTTATGTAACCACATATATTTGGAATTTTTGTGGTGCCAAAACAAATTTTCACCATAAAACCCAGTAGGCGATACGTCTATTTTACAGGTGTCAGACTGAGTGAAAATTGTTAGTGTGTTGGGATCTTTACTGCACACACAGATATTCAAAGTATTGCTCCTTCAGCTTATACCACCATATTTTATATATACACTTACAGGTTTATACGATGAATGGTAAATTTGTTGAATGTTGCGTGTTTTAAACCAAAATAACCAATATTTAATTGTGCCAACTGGTGGGCAGGCCTATCATCGCCAGCGGGGCACGCTATGCCACTCTGTGGCTTTCAGTCCCACTCGCTGTGGGACGCCATAGTACGTCCCGTGGAGGTGACAGGTTACAGGCCCTCCTCTGATCAATATCTGTATATACTGTACACTCTTTATTTAAAGAATATATACAGTATATATTTGTGTGCGTTATTGTGTCCCACTCTGAGGTTTAATTCTCTCCAACTATGTATTTCTGTAACAACTGTAACAATTCAATGTTCTTGAACCCAGGACATACTTGAAAACGAGAAAAATCTCAATGTATCCTTCCTGGTAAAATACTTTATAAATAAATAAATAAGTGACAGGTTTTGTACCGTTTTATGACAGTGTGAGGGTTACCACCTCTTCTCTTGTGTCACCTCTAGTGCTCATGTTCTTAACTGATATAGAGGTTCTACACACCTATTATCCAGAACACTCGGAGCTCCAAGCATTCTGGATTCTTCTGGTTTTGTATTGATATGCAAGTAAGCCCTCTGTAAAATTCCATAACAAGTGTTTTTTAATTGGTTTATAGCTATTGATTTTGCATTCATCTTTACCTCGGCTGAAGACATAACCAATGTAT
Organism: Leptobrachium leishanense; assembly: GCA_009667805.1. Classification (NCBI taxonomy): domain Eukaryota; kingdom Metazoa; phylum Chordata; class Amphibia; order Anura; family Megophryidae; genus Leptobrachium; species Leptobrachium leishanense. The sequence continues at coordinate 29,361,751 of CM019071.1, read as the reverse complement.
GTAATTAGTTGATATGTTCCATAATTCTCTTTACCCAGGATGCTGGCTTAGGCTAATGTCAGATAATCACAGTCTGAGCGCACTCTGCGTGCGTGCATAACAGACGGACATACTGATGGAAGATACTGTAGACACCACACGGTCCGTTTTTTTTTTTTACGGATGTAGGAAAAAAAAGGGAAATATGGGAATCAAAATTAATTAAAATTAAATGACAGGTACAGTCAGCCAGACCAAAAAAACTTCTGAGCTTCAACGTGATGGACGACTCAAATGCGCTGCGTCTGATGTCGCGTCATCACGCAAACAGGCCGCTACGCAGACGCGGTGCACTCTGGATATCTGTTGTAACGCTTTTACGTCGAGGACTAAATGGCGTCTGTTGCCACCTGCGTGGTGCGTTCGCAGTTCGGTGCGTGTGCACTTCATGTGTGGTCTCTATTGATCACAAATCAATGCTACGACGGACGTTAAACTGTAATAATTAGACACAGACAGGATGACTGCGTCCGTCTGACGTGAGCCTCAGGCGTCCGCGTAGCGTAGCGGCCTGTGTGCGTGATGACGCCAAGTCAGATGCATCGCATTTGCAATGTCCATCACGTTGACGCTCAGAAGTTTTTATTGGTCTGGGTGACTGTACCTGTCATTTAATTTTAATTAATTTTGATTCCCATATTTCCCTTTTTTTTTTCTACATCCGTCAAAAAAAACAACGGACCGTGTGGTGTCTACAGTATCTTCCGTCAGTCCGTCCGTCCGTTATACACGTACGCAGAGTGCGTTCAGACTGCGTTCGTCTGACATTAGTCTAAAGCGTACTAAAAAGTTAAATCTACAAGTCTTCTATGCAGTGCTGTAGTCTACACATATGGACAATTCTCCTACAGTACATTGCGCCTATAAGCGGTTAAATATCCAATAACCTATATCAGAAACAGCACTTCATGCTGTGCTGGCACTTGCCTCGTTATACAATAAAGCATTGCAGTGTATATAGCGAGGACATGTTTCCTCCCTGGTCATGCCACCACAAAACCATGTTTTCTTTAAGCAAAGGTTACGGTCCATGTCATATTTCATTTTCTTATCCAAATATCAAGCATTTCGATGAACCAGCCTCTTCAAATCCAGCATTATAAGGTGACATTATCTCCCGTCAGATAACTCTCATTTTATTAAGCATGACCTTAGTAATTTTTTTCTATGAAGTCACCCCTCCTTTGTCTGTTGTCATAAACAAGCCAGGAGCTTGGAGCCTTAAGAACATTGTTTGTTGGATGCCAAGAAATGCAGCTGCTCGTCTCAGCTGCTAACCCCCAGCGAGTGATGCTTGATTTATCTCACAGACCAGTGCAAATCTCTTAAATTGAAGAGGCAAGAATGCTCACTGCCCGGTTCCTCTAAAACGCAGGTAATAGAATGCCTTTGCTCTAGTACAAATGGGTCAATTAGTTTATAAAACGCGTTGTCTGTTGCTACTCTACCAAAGGACAGGATGCTCTTTGCATTCCTCCTACCCATTCAAACTCTCCGCTCTTTAAACCCTGACACCCATATCTGTTTTGTAGACGTTTCTTTTAATTAGATTACATTGAAGTGAATAAGCTGCACGTGCTTCCTTCCCTGAAATGGATACATAGTTTAACAATTGCACGTCTTGACAGCCCACCACTGAAACTTTCTGACATCCTTCCTGGTGATTCCTCCGCGTCTCCCCAGATGAATCTGAATGACTTTTATCGATTTAATGTATTTTAGCGGTCGTTTCCACCTTCAGAACAATAATAATCTGATCATTCACTGTTTATTTCACTGAAATGGTTAAATTCTTGGTAAAACAAAAAATGATACAGTGTTTAGTGTTCTGCACTGGTGTGACTATCACATTACATATCTTATGAGTGTCACGGTATATTGTGAATTCATTTGTATTCCATATGAGGAACACAGGGAATAATTGTCTTGCAGTCCTGTATATAACAGTGAAAATGATCTTGCAGCAATCTGTCTTGAATAAACATTCCATAATGACATACTGCTCAAGCATGAACTCTTTGAAATCTAAAAATGTAACATAATTGTTCATACGTCTGGCATCCTGAAGGTTACATGTAAAGTCTTCTGGTGCTGCCCTCTGCTTCTGCTGTTCTTGTATGCTAACTCATTGACCTCCATTGCGAAGAAATAGAAATTAAAAATAAAATGAAGAAAAGCTGGCTACGTCAGGTCCAATTTACTTGCACATATGATGAATGTACAGTTTGGTTGAGTTCACACGTGTTCAGACCCTTCTCTCCTTGTCACTCCATTCAATATGTTCTAGTTGAATACACGTTATGTGTACATCTTGTTTAGCCGAGCATAAATCTGGAACTTGCAATAGTACTTTCATCAGAAACTAGGTTTCCATATATTACATTTAAAGGCATTGAAACCTCACAGGTACCTACCCAGTCTTTACCTGCCAAATGTCACTATCGTTACTTAGGCGACGTGTGATGCAAACTGTTTTCTTTGTCATGAAAGATTTAACAATGTATTTTTTGGACTTTGTGTGCAACTGACTGAATTTATAAATGTTCAAACCATTATGGATCAAGACCACATACTCAGTCATTATGTATTAAATTGGCCATATTAATTCCTGAGGCACTGATAAGTCATCTATCTTGTCTTGATAATTTCTTACCCATATGAAATATAAGGCAGAGGTACTTGATCTGTACAGCATAATGGCTCGAACGCTCTGCTTCATTTTTTCACGTCTTACTCCGAGATGAAACCTCTGCATCTTGTACATCGCAGCAGCTTACTGTATGTTAACTTCTCCTTTGTTTCACATAGTGGAACCTGAAGATGATAAACGAGCTATTCCAGCGAGCTCATTCTTCATCTGCGTCTGACTTCATTCAGGTTCGAATAAAGTCTCTGAAAGGCTGGTGTTACGTGATGGGGCTGACTCATAATAACGTAACACATTAAGTTAAGCCCACCATAAAATTCAATACTGACCTCAGATCCCCCGATAGATCTGCCGCTTCCTCTCCCCATGGGTAGCTGAACACTGGATACAAATGGTTCCTAGGGGTCCCCCAAGAATCCTTCTGCCGCCCCAGCCTGACCTCACTAGCTCTAGCTGAATTCTGCCTCCATGGAGTTCTATTGCGCTTTGCACACTGCTGCTATCTTTTAAAACTAAAATATATTCTGACTTTAGCTACTGTAAAAGCATCTCGGTAGGAAAACACGTGTTCAAACAAAATGGCTGGTGTAAACGTTTACCAGTAGCATCTGACTTTGAACATCAACCTTGGAATAGGGCCCTTTTGTGAGTCCTTTGGAGAACTTGAAATATGAGGCTCTTCTTAACACTGCAAAAAATTTATTTGATAATGTAGTTTGTATCATGTGCACCAAATCGAACCCCCCCTCCATTTAATCCATTAATCAAGGCCTGAGCTAGCATAGTAACTGGGATGATTGCAAGTAGATGCCAATTTTGTAAAGGTATAGCACAGAAAAATATACTATTAGGAGATTCCTGCCAATCTCACATTTGAGGGATTGTTGTTGGAGAAGGAACCAGAGACATGGTTATTCCCAGATTTTTTAGATGAACTTTGACCTCCCTCTCGGGTCGGCTTTTCAACTGTACTCCACTGCTTTTTAAAGGGTATAAAATAAACAATTCTTTGGGTTGTTCAAGTAAAAAATGAAAAGTCTGTCATCTTCCAAGACCAAATGATGCAAGGACTTGTACAGATATGAAGAAGGAATAGCACGCCACCCTGTGAGGCCAACTTCCACAACACTGTTAAAGAACAAAGAAGGCGTCATAATTAGGGTTGGTTGGTAAGAGCCCAGTATGCAGTACCTTCTGTGGGAACCTCTCAGACTAACCAGATGTACCCAAGACCTACGGTGTCACTGAGGACTGTGGCCTACTGTCGCATAAGTCTTGACCCAGCTTTCCTGGACCTGGAGCCCGGCGGTATGCTAATTAAGGTGTGACAGAAGGACTGGCCACTTCAAAAACATCAGGAGCTATATTCCAAGGTTGGTGTAAACTCAGAGCTGCTATAAACGTAAAGGGCCCATGTTAATTATTGGCAACGTTTCAGGTCTACACGAGCCTTCCAGCCTGCCATGTAATAAACCTGCTGTTTTGGGGGACTGGGTGCCTGATCCTTCTTTGTTCTTGGACTGCCTTGTGTTAGTTAGCCCACCCAGGTCTTGGTGCATCTGCTCTTCATGTTTCTTTAAAAGTGGTGTGCTAGTCCCAATTCTGTATCATTACAAGTCCTGTCATCTTGGCACACAAATACCCCTTTAGTTGCCAATTGTTATATTCTTCTTGAAATGTGTATAATGCCTTCACCATATTTTAACCATGACTGACTGAGTGTTATGGCCTTACGGAGTAATACATCTATAGAGATGTGCGATTTTTCTCTCAAACCAATGGCGAACGGATACTAAATTCATATAATAAGCATCGCTGTCAACTGTTTGATCGGCATTACCCATGCGTAACACAGCAGCTACTGTCCACATGTGCCCTGATTTGTGTTCGCCTGCGATGAGTAATGACCTTGCCATGAATACATTAATCTTAATACCTGTGCTAAGTCTAAATATGAGCAAAGCAAGAGCATTTATAATCTCCAATATTGTCAATGTGAGTCTCATCTTTCCACTTCGTATCTGTCTCCGAGTAGAAAATGCTGCTAACGGCAAAGATCCTGCTCAGATTTTCTAAGTAATTTGGAATTAAAAGTAAAGGTAAAGAACCTACGAGGTTATGATAATCATCATCATCATCACTTTAAAAAAATATTAGTATAGTTTAACCAGGAGGAGTTGTGTTTGTTGTTAAATAACCCTGGAATTGAATTATTATAAAGTAATTTTAATGATCTTGGACAAATGAATTGAAAAAATGAATTTTCCGAGCATCACATCTGCAGATGAGGACTATACCCCGTCCCAAGCAAGGGGTTAACAAAATGTATTCATTAAGAGTCAAATCTCGTTGCCTGGCACATTTTAATGTTTGTTTCCCCCAAAGTAGAGGTTTATTCTGTTCACAAACAAGACTTCTGAAATCCAATTACAGATTCAGTAACTTGTGACAAGCTGATGGCTGCATTAATGCAGGATGACACTGTTACCCTTAGCATTAATGGATAAATGCAAAGAAAATCCATAAAATATAAACAAAGGCAAACAAGATTTGATAATATAAAAAGATAATGGATAGTAATGCAGATTTCATTTATTATAGTAATTTATATTTTCGGGAGTATTTTGAATTATTTCACAATGAAATTCCTCTGCTGTAATGAAAAATCCTTCTCATAAAAGTAATAAAGCACGCTACACTTGATTTTATACTTCTCTATTTTTTAACCTCTCTGCAGCTAATCAGATATGTTAATTCAGGAATAATTAATTTATGCAAGAAAACGCTCTTGTGTAATAATATCATGATTGGTGTTCTGCAATGTTTAACTATTTTTAGCTATTTTTTTTTAAATACCTGATCTATATATTTTGGTATCCGACCTTCCCCATAATGGCTGTCGTTGACTGTTTTTGGTTTTCATCAAGCAAAGCACTTGAGATGAATTTGATTTGCCTATATTTAATGCTTTATTTGATCAAAGGTATACAGGTGATATAATAGCTCATATTTTTTCTTGTGTGTATATATATATATATATATATAAAACAGTCCAATTTTCTCAGCACTCACGCTTTGAAACTCACTTTGGAAGGTGCCGCGGTGCCAGAAGATCCTCAGACATATGTTATATTAACCAGATAAGGAGCACTCACGGACTTAGAAAAAAATAAAATGTTTGCTTTATTAGGAAGTCATTAAAAAAACGACGTTTCGGCTCAAACAAGAGCCTTCATCAGGAATAAAATATAATAATAACAACCTGTATATTTATACCTTTAAAGAGGGTATTACTCACCAACCATATGTCGCGCTGTCTCTGAATGTGTTAACTCAAAACCCGGAAGTAACACGTCAATTGCCGGCTTTGCGCGCGCTAAAGATTGTAATCTCGTTTGCTTACTGCATTGTGGTGTGTTGCCATGGCAGCCAGGCGTGTCGTAAAAGGCAGCCGTGCGGTGGAGGACTTGAATACTACAGGGGAGCTCCCTCACAGTAAAATACTCAAATTAAAGAGCACCAGAGACTTTAAATCCATTAACCCTTTCGTCAAATCTTTCTCTCTCAACATGCATAGTTCCTTGCAGGAGTCAAGTCTAAAACAGAACCATCCCTCAATGAACATATCCAAGGAGGAGAATGAGGCTCTACAAGACCTATCCAATGATCCTAATATTGTGATTCGTTTGGCGGACAAGGGTGGAGGCATTGTCCTTATGGACTATCAGGTATATCGCATGGATATATTAACACAATTGTCAGATTCTTCCACCTATAGGAAACTTTTGGGTGATCCGGTAAAATCTTTTCAGCAGAGGATTGCTACTATGATCCAAATAGGCCTTCAGGCTGGTTATATTGATGAAAGCACAGGCAAATTTTTGGAGGTCACACACCCCAAAATACCAATTCTTTACACTATCCCTAAACTACATAAGGATCGCAGACGACCGCCCGGACGCCTGATAGTTTCGGCCCGGGGTGGATTATTGGAACCACTAGGGAAATTCAATGATGGTTGCTGTAAGGAATCGGTTTTACAACTGCCCACTTGCTTAAAAGATACTACGGACTTTTTGGATTCTATCAGGTCCATGATAATACCGGATGAAATGATCACATTGGCAACCCTCGATGTTAAAAATTTGTACACCATCATTCCACATGGTCAAGGCATTGATTTTTTAAACGTACTATGGCAGCATCCACATGCTACACTGGACCACCGGTTGAATATTTGGCAGAGTTACTTCATATTACACTGGAGTGTAATTATTTCAAATTTGAGAAGCACTATTATCTACAAATAATGGGAACTACCATGGGAGCGGCCATGGCGCCAGCTTACGCCAATGTATATATGTACAATTTTGAATCTGAACACATCCTGGCACCATTTTGGGACAAAATCCTCTTATACTCTCATTTTGTCGATGACATTTTTTTGATTTGGAGAGGATCTATTGATTCTTTTGATGCAATGGTCATGAGTATTAACTCTTTGCCCACCCCTATAAAAGACACTAGTAACACGCATCCATTCAAAATCTGTTTTTTGGATGTTGAGGTTTTAAGGGAAGAGAATGGGTTGGGGTATACACTGTACCGAAAAGAAACTGACAGAAACACGCTGCTGTTGGCCAACAGCTATCACCCTAAACATCTAAAAGATTCTCTACCCATCTCACAGTTCTTAAGAGTTTTGCGTTATAACTCTAATTTACAGAAACGTGAATCTCAGATCATCGAGATGACTAATAAGTTTCTACAACGAGGATACTCCAATAAGACCTTACAAACAGCACTACATAAAGCAAAAGAAAAATTTATTCATCCAGATGACAAAAAGGTGCCACAAGGTCCTAGGATTGTGTTACCCATCACACACCATACAGATGGGATTAATCTAGCCAATAACATTCGGAAACATTGGCATATGTTTCAGTACGACCGTACTCTTCCCTCACAATTTCATGAGAAACCTTTAATAAGCTTCCGACGCACTAAGAACTTGAAGGACATTCTGGTCAAAACCGACCCAGTATCGTCATATAGCTCACCCTCTCCAATACAGAAGAAAGGTTACTTTCGGTGCCTGGATTGTGTCACTTGTAGACATATGACACCTGGTTCTACGTTTGCACATCCTACTACAGGAAAAAGGTTTAACATCAGACATCGTATAACTTGCCTTACTCAATATGTGATCTACCTTATCACCTGCCCGTGTGGCCTATCCTATGTTGGAAAGACTGACCTGACTTTGCGTGATCGGATTAAAGGGCACAGGTCGGCCATCAACACGGCGTACCGAGACGGACATACGGACAAACCGGTGGCCAAACATTTTTTAGCACATCAACATCCTCTTCCCTCGCTTAGGTTCATAGCGATCGACCACGTACCAGCTCCTCATAGAGGAGGGGATCGTTCGCAGTTATTATTACAACGTGAAACATACTGGATTAAGACTTTAAAGACATTGGCTCCCCATGGACTCAACGAATATATTTCTTCTACATCTTTTTTATACAATCGTTGAAATTTTATATAGTTTTTATGGCTTTTTTGCCTATATTCTATATGGGATAATGCTGCTGTATATTTAAACACATCTCACGTTTCAGTGTACACTTTTTTTTTTTGCTTTTTGTTTGTTTTCCTTTATTTTTTATTTCATTTTTTTCTTTTTTCCCTTTTTTTCTGTTTCTCTTTTTTTCATTTTGTCTTCCCTTTTTTTCTTTTCCCCTCTTTTTTCTTTTCTTTTTATGCAGTTTATTTCACTTCATTTTTCATGTACAGTCACATTTGTATTTTTCATGTATTCATGTATTTAACATCATCCACTTTCATATTTTTATATTTATTATTATCACATTTTTTTATCTCTACCTTTTTTATTTTTATTTTCATATTTATTATTATTATTATTTTATTTTTTTATTTATTATTACTTTTATATTTATTTTTATTATTATTTTTTATTTTTATTTATTTATTATTCATTTATTATTTTTTATTATATATTTTTTCATTTGTTCATTTTATTCATTTATACTCATACATTTTTTCCTTAGGTTTATATTTATATATTTTTATTTTCATTTTCACACTTATTTCTATCCATATTCATCTACACTTGAACACACATTCTTGAGGCCATCACACATTGTTACCACATTTGTTTACACTATGTACACCCTTTTTTACAGGCATGTTGCTCTACATTAAATATCTTAATTACACATCTATGCACCATTTATTTTCACATTCATATCACACATATCCATTACACCATACTATATAGCTAACAACACAGTCACTTTTTTGATCAGCATATGGACACAGATCCTTTTTATAGATAACACAGTCAGAGACAGCGCGACATATGGTTGGTGAGTAATACCCTCTTTAAAGGTATAAATATACAGGTTGTTATTATTATATTTTATTCCTGATGAAGGCTCTTGTTTGAGCCGAAACGTCGTTTTTTTAATGACTTCCTAATAAAGCAAACATTTTATTTTTTTCTAAGTCCGTGAGTGCTCCTTATCTGGTTAATATATATATATATATATATATTTTTTTTTTTTGTATTGGATTTTCAACTAAATTATTCTATTACAAAATATACACGGTTTTCGTAAAGGTTCAATTCTTATAGAAAAAACAAAACACAGAAGTAGTAAGTGCTTTGACGTCAACTAGGGCACTGCTGTGCCATCTCCTTTGAAAATAAAATAAATATTAGGAACTTTATAAAACTAAAACTCTACCCAAATCTGGCCTGATCCTTGCATCAAAGTGGGGCCTTGGTGGGATGGCTTTACTATGGAAAAAGACACATTTTTAGATGCGTCAAAATCATGTTAAAACAGGTATATTAAAAAATAAGTCTCTTTAAAAATGTTATGCTAATTCTGCCATGTCCGGATTAACATGGGGCTGATGGAGCAGCAGCTCCAGGCCCATGCCCAATACTAGGCCCAGAGAAAGGATAACTATATCTGCATTAATGGGCATTTGAACCCCATATATCCAACGCCATAGAAGCTGCAGGGTCATGTGAGGTATCACTGGAAAGGCCAGAGCATGGCCTTTCCAATGATACCAAACATTGACCAGTTCTATGTAACAATAAAAATAAACAAATAACACAGCAATATTGTTCACTTTTCAATTATAAAGGGAACAGTGATGCTGCACTAACTCACCATCTCATTTCTCATGTCACCAATAAGTGTGGAGGCGATGGCACAATCTGTTACTATGTATTTGTTCCAACAGAAACCTAAACCGCTGCACTGCAGCAAAGTGCACTGGGGGGGACTTTGGAACCCTGCGTCTCTAATCTTTACACCTCACAAGGTCAAGTGAGGTGTCATTGGACAGGACCGAGGCCTTGGCATTGATACCAAACATCACCATGTAATATCTAAAAGAAAACAAACTTTTTTTTTATTTACTTATTTTTAGTTCCAAAGCGATGGCATTGTCCATTCTGTAACGTATAAAATGATCAATACCACTTCCATTACTCACCTTCTCATTTTCCATGCTGGGAGCAAGGTCAGTGTTTTATACATAGTCCTATTATTCATAAAACACCATCCTCTGAAACACAAGGGAAATATTTAATTTGTTGGTTAAAATTGTATATTTTCTCAGAAAAATGCAGTAACAGGTTCTCATTTACATATTTCTAACAAGAATTCTCTATAGAATATATAACCACAAAGGTTTGGATTAGACATGTGCACAGCACAAAATTTCGTTTTGAACTAATGGATTAGTCCTAAAATGCAATTTATTTAGTTGCTAAAGAAATTCGTTTTCAGTTCTTTAGTATGAAAACTAATTTCGTTCATCCGAAAACCAGTGGATACAATTACTATTGTAGTGGCTCCTCAGAAGGCTGAGATCGCTGCTTGTTACAGTATCTCTCACTCTCAGCACAATGTGTGCCATATTACATAGCTGGTACTCACTTAGCCAGAGCTGTTGTAAACTTCCCAGAGCCATTATAGCCTATGGAGGTTTTCAGTTTACAACAGCTCTGGTTAAATTAGCACCAACATTGTAATACTGCCCCGTGTCAGGCAAAGCTGTTACAGTAACTGACTGCTGCTCATCACAGCACTCAGAGTTTCAGTAAAACTAGTAAATAATATTTTTATATATAAGAGGTTAGAACAATATTATTTCCTTGTTTTACTGAAACTCTGAGCGCTGTTACAGTCAGTTACTGTAACAGCTGAGCCTGATACATTGTACTGAGAGATAATGTAACAAGCAGCCAATCTCAGCGCTCACAGTCACTGGATTTAAAGGGCTAAAAAAAATAGGCTCTTCTCTGTATAATGTTTAGAACATTCTCCTGCATTAATTAATACCCCTCTCTGTATAATGTATACAACATCCACCTGCATTAATTAATACCCCTCTCTGTATAATATATAGAACATCCTCCTGAATTAATTAATGTCCCTCTCTATATAGAACATCCTCCCCAATTTATACCTTTCTCTGTATAATGTATATAACATCCTCCTGTATTAATACCCCTCTCTGTATAATGTATAGAACATCCTCCTGCATTAATTAATGCCCCTCTCTGTATAGAACATCCTACTGCATTGGCATGTGGAGGGTGCAGAACTTCGAATGTTGCGATGTTGCGCTCTTCATTGCTGGTCTCCTTCACTCATCAATGTAATATCACATAAAGGACTGAAACTAAAATGTAGTGCATTTTATTTTAGTTTCTTTCGTTTTTTGTACTGAGCAGTTTCGTTTCTCTTGAGTCATACGAAAACTAAATTATCCCAAAATTCGGACTAAATCGTTTTAGTACTAAAACGAATGCACATGTCTAGTTTGGATGATAAAATGTGGAAAAATTATTTTACACGCTGTAAATGATTGAAATCTGAATGGAAATTTCCTCACACAGTATCTGCCTGGTTAGATATACCCGTATCTGCATTATTAAATAACCTGAAATATGTTTTCATTTCACTAAATTCCAAAGAAAGACCACCAAAATCTTCAGCTCCAGACCATAGAGATCTTAATTCGACCCTGAATTCTGCCGGTCATGCAGGCAGGTTTTGGTAGCAGACACTGCAGTAGTTGCTGAGGTAGCGAAATCATGTCGATCGGGCAGAAACCATGGAAGGCAGAGTATTAGAGTTGTAAGGTCAATTGATCTGATGCCTTGTCAGAATGTTGTGTTGTGCAAATTAAATATAAAATTCTAAATCCTGTGGGATCACGGAGTTAGCTAAACTCATTAGCTAAACAACTGTAATTGCCCATGTGTAAAATTGAACGAAAATTAGCATGTTATGAGCAAACAAGCTGAAGATTCGAATAGCATATGGCAATGGAAACGCAGCATAAGCTTTCAAGAAAATATGCAAACAGTAAGGCGTTAGGTATATTGGAAACAAAGCGATGAATAGGTGATGTGAATTGATAAGGCTAAACATTGCAATGACAAAACCACACAGTAAACATTCTATTCAACTACTGGGTGGAGTAGAACATCACTGCTCTGCATGGAGAGAGCCTGTGGAGACTTGGGTTCGATCCCGACGAGCACCTCTCCAGTAAGTGTCCTTGGGCAAGACACCTAACGGTACATACTCGCCACCCAGGACATACTTGAAAACGAGAGAAATCTCAATGTATCCTTCCTGGTAAAAAAAAAATATTCAAAACAAACTTTTATGGGTTTTTTTCTGTAACTTAAAAAGAAACTCTGAAGACAATTTTCAACACACAGGGTTAATACACATTTTCTTACCCCCCCGTTTTTTGTTTTTTTTAGTAAGGGAAAAGGTAATTCTTACTGTTCCTCCACATTACTGTCTTCTCTTACGTCCACTGTAGGTGTCTCCCTACAGGAAGTGGCTTGATACCTTGTCATCCAGTTAGATATGTTACATAGAGAAACACTGGATAATCAGTTAGTGACTAGTGTGCACGCTTTCAATTGAATGCTCCTTATTGAAAAGCATTTTGAGTAGCGGGTTGAATGAGATCTTGCTCCCGAAACTGCATTGTTGGGAAATCATGTAGATTTTGGACCAGTGGAGTCCACTGGAACCCAGGAAGACAGTCACTGACAGCCTTCAGCAAGGATGTAAGACCTCTACTTTGAAAAGCTGTCACACAGGTCAGGGACAGCAAGGGGAAAACTAAGGGACAGCCTTCTATCACTATGACCACCAACTGTTATTTAAGGCACAGTGCCCTCACCCCTCTCCAGGGAGGGGAAAGTCTTGGATGATTAAGTCCTTTGAGTGCAGGGGATTAGTTTTGCCAAGAACATGAACCTTGAGATCAGAGTTAGACCTAGCTCCCACCAATGACCCTGAATGCTCTAGGGATTGAGAGTCATTGGACCGGCTCTCTCCCTGTGGTTATATGATGTGCTGTGACTTGCCATTCCCCGGCAGCATATTACACCCATAGCTGTGCTTATAAAGCCCATTGCTGAATTCCAGGTATGTAAATAAATTGAAGGTTTAAGCTAGGATGGGGCAGTGTAGGGGGCATGAGGTGTTAATCTTTATCCCCCCATTTCCTTCTTCCATTTTGACCCTCATGTATGCCTTTACGTTTAAGTGATCATAGTGACTAGAGTGTTTCTTTAATTGGAGACAATTGAGGTAGACTAGACATATCACTGTAAATAATCCTATTGAGTTGCTATTGTATCTGCTACTCTGGCTAGTAGACAGTCCTTACTACATTATTCTAAATCAGGGGTGGCCAACCCACATAACACACGTGCCACAGGGGCACACGGACGCTTTCCAAGTGGCATTCCCCACTTTTTGTAATTTTAATAAAAGGAATTAAAGAAACTGGCTTAGCAGTAGCATCTTGGTGCAGACATCTATCCAAATAATGTTGGAATATGTTTCTTTATTTACAAGTAATTTGTATTTTAAATATACTAGTTTTTCAGTGATTTGTTAGTGTTCTTTCATTTTAACAATATTTTTCTCTTCAGTAATATTTCATTTGAAGGTTACAGCGATAAATATTTTTGTATCCTTTCTCACAACCATGAAGGAGGGATTAGGTTAAGGAGGAGTGGCACATTCAAGATATCAACATCATATATGGTATGTGGTGCACTGTGAATTGGCCACACCTGTTCTAAATATTAGAGGTCCCTTGCCCCATCACACTCAAAATCGAGTTATCTCGATTTCCCATTGTAATGCATTGAAAAGCACTCATAAGCCTATCCAAAAGACCATTTTCACACCTTTTAAAGCAGGATTAGTTTGTCCTCTGTGAATAAATGAAATCCTTTGTTTTATGTCTCGCCAAGCACCCTGGAGAGACCTAAAACCAGCTGCAAATAGCAGCCCAAAGCCCCACTGTAACAAAAAGTTCAACTAGATTATTGCTGCATTACAGTAAGCAGGGATAGCTCTGGGGTCACTCACTGCTGTACAGAGATAACATTCAGGGGGTTCTAAGGACTGAAAATCCATGTACAGTACAGATATAAGGTGTTACTGTAATCTCCATACACGGGCATTATTTCATATACAGATATTCTTTTTATATTCTATTGGTATTTTTTGGAAGCTGCATTGCTAATAATCTCATTATGATTACTACAAATCCCCCAAGCAGGAGATCTGAACATTATTATTTTAATTTATCTTTATCACAGTTACTGTATCAAACACAAAGGCCTTTTCTGCCTGTATGACAATAATGCAGACCCCATTTGAAATTGTGTGAAATTAATGGATCTAGAGCTCAGAATCTTACATTTCAACAATACTTCTGTAAAGAAAAATAAATGCTTCAAATAAATGTTATACATTTTTTAAAAATTAATAATAATTGGTAATGAAGGGACTAAAGCCTTTCTCTAATAATGGTTAAGTATAGAAAATAAATGTCACATGGATACAAGATAACATCTCTGCATTTAATGAACTAATCATATATAAACACAGTATAAATAAGTCATAAAGTATAAGGTTTATAGAGATAATTAATATGTCATGTACATTTCCCTATTTAAATATAAAAAATAGAAAGAACAATTTAGCTCATTAGTTTGTTTATGGTACTCACTGGCGGGACTGAAAATGCTAGTTTATTCATGTATCTGAAGTCTAGAGGTGGCAGGTTTATAAACCCTTCACATTTATCTAATATATGTCATATTATGCTCCATTATCATTCCATCCAACAAACAGAATGAAGAAAGTGCACAAGAAAATCTTAGGTTTTCAGTCATTGTGCAAAGAAATTAGAAGACGCAAGCATAGTGCAAGTAAAAAGCGGAGGATGCAGTAATAATGAGGTTGTTTCATAATTATAAAAACAGTAATACAGTGATGAGCCATGCTTGTTATAATTGCTATATAAACTTTACTTAAGTACTAAAATATATAAAAGGCGCTTGTGCTTTTTCTTCCACGTTTTCCTGTAATCTACAAACAAATCACAATGCGATTTTGTGTCCACTTGCATTTGTTTTCTGGTATTTATCAAGCTATATATCTGGTATATATTTAAGCTATAGTTATATATTGGATATGGGCTGAAAGTGCACACTCTCAGGTTTAATTTGAGTGTGTGTACATCTAAATCTGAGGAAGGGTTTAGGAATTACAGCTCTTAAGAGTAGCCATTCCCCCCTTTTTCAAAGGGACGAAAAGTAATTGGACAATTGAATCAAAAGCGGTTTCATGGCCAGGTGTGGGCTACTCCTTCGTTAATCATCTTTTAAGCAGGTAAAAGGTCTGGAGATTATTCTAAGTGTGGTATTTGCATTTGCTGTGAACCTACATCATGCGTTCGTAGGAGCTGACCATATTTGTTTGGCTACATTTAATTTAATTTCATGTTTTATTTTCTCTTTGTTCTACTTCCTTTAGCTCTTGTGCTTTTTATGTTTTTAGTATGTTCATATTTTGTCCCTTTGTAATGTTTTTGGGTCATGTCCCATGCCAGCGGCAGTGCAAAGAGAGCAGAACTGGTGCTGTTTCAAAGCCATAATCTTCTTGGCAGCACTGGTTATACCTTGCCACGCTCAATTCTGGATTCTATTCATTCTTGTTGGCACCACAGATGTATCAATTAAGACTTTCCATTTAAGCCAGACACTCCCATAGCCCAATGCTTGTGCATTGAGGTTTGTTCAGTGTTTCCTGCAACCTGGCTTGCTATAGCTCTCCTGCCCTCTCTGGGATTTGACTCCTACCTTGACCCCAGGTTTCCAGGCCTCTGCAGCACCCCCAGGCTGCTGCAGTACCTCCTGGCCTATGCAGCGCTTACAAAGACCCCACGTGCTTCAAATACCCTCATTGCCTCCAAAGAACCCCAGTGCCCTGTGTCTCTACATCTCCTGTCACCCCTCTTCCTGTTTCACCTGTGTTCAGTAAGTGTTCTTGTCTTTTTCAGTATTGTCTCCTGATTTCTGTTTATAGTCAGCCCTCTTCCTGTCTTTATTTTTGGTTTTCTGTATCTTTCTGTCCAATCCAGTTCCTGTCCTGTCCACTTGTCTGCTTTGTGTGCTTTGTCCTAGTATTGTCTATATGCAATCAGTCCCATTCCTGTCACTCCCAGCAGCCTGTTATACATTATTCATTGTCCCCTTTGGTTTACCCCTGTTATTGTTGTTCCCTGTTCTAATAAACCTTTTTGTTGCTTAACACACCTGAAAATCCGCCTCCCTCCTCTTTTATCACTGCATATTGAGCTTGAACTGACTACCCCGTACACTGAATCTTGACAGTTTGATATCTTTATCGTCTCCTGGTTTTATTTTTCTGATTGATGGACACATGTTTACTATTTTTGAATGCCATCAATTCCTTTTTATTAGCAATTTATTGATGTTAGGTATTTTCATTGAGTCTGTATGTTCTTTCCTTATTGGTTGACATTATTTACACTGGCTACAGCAGAGCTTATTCACTGAACACCATAGATTCATCAAAGTTCAACATATTTGCAAACAAAGGTAAAGATTATTTTTGCAAATACAGTTAGTTACAGTGAATGTCGGCTATCCAAAGAGGCAAAATCCAACGACAGCAGGTGACGTGGCAAACAACGAAGAAGAGAGGCAAGCAGAACCACCATTAATCTTAAGCAGAAGGAGACTTTTGAGGTTATTCTTCATTTACCATTGTTTCACCAATGTTCGCAACGCTAGTGAATAGAGATGTGTGTTTCGTTTCATTCAGAATCCAAAATTTGGACGAAATTTGTCCGAAATAACGGAACGAAACAAAATACAATGAATTGATTCCATTTTTATGAATTGATTTGTTGTACCATTTCACTTAGATTCAACACCGCATCCCTGTCCATTGGCTGTGGACAGTGCCATGGTGCCATTCGGTGCTGTTCGGCAGTGAAATTCCCACAGACAAGTAATGATTAATCTATTCACAGAACACCGATTTGCACCCAAATGTCATTAAAATGCCCTGATTTTCAGAAGTTCTTCACAGGTTTAAACAGGCAAATCCCATAGGTTTCAATGTAAATAATATTCCCTGTTGTTTTTAAATATTTATTCAACTGTTTATTCTTTTCGCTTGCAGCAAAAAGTCCTTGTATTTATTTTTTTAGTACTTTTTAGGCATTTTTCTTTCTTTTTTTTTCCCTTTCAGTCTGGCTGCGTTCAGGGGCTGTTTAATGTGCTGAAACCTATTCAGCACCAAGGACAGCAGCTGAATTGGTTTCAGCACCAAGGACAGGGGGATTAGGTATCTTTATTTTCTTCTTCTTTTTATTCCCTAGTCTAAGTAATTCACCCATTTCACATTCCAAAATAACTAATAAAAAAGAAATAACGAATTGATCCGAAATATGAAATATAACTAATAAAAACAAAACACGAATTGATACGAATTACTAATAAAAACGAAATAAAGAATGGAACAGAAATATGAATTGCTGTAACATAAAAAACACACCGAAACAAATTGAAAAATCGTAATGGGTCGATCCAAAATGAAACAAAACAAATTTTTTGTTGTGCACATGTCTATTGGTGAATAATATACTTTGGAAATTTTTAAAGTTACGATCTCCCTTGAACCTTGAAGCAACACTGAAATATATGCTGAACATTGTTAGCAGAAGCATCAGTGAAAGCTATGGCAACCTTCCAATGGTGGAAATTCCCTTGATGGTGATCCCCTTTGATTCTCCTTTGCAGCTGAAACTCTATGTGCTATACAAAGTTAGTGGATACTTATAACTTTCTTGTGTTCTTAGCTGATGTATAGATACTTAAAATTCCATCATCTTCAGTAAGTGAAGGGGCATTTTGCAAACCTCCGTATTCCCTTGAGCATAAAATAATATTAAATATTTTTTGCTTCTTCATTTACTTCACAATTTACTTCCCGTGGGATATTTTTTTGTGAAGAATCTGGGGGTCACACCTATTCCTTGCTGAATAGGAGTACCAATCTGACTTGATTTGGTAGGGATTCTCAAGGCGTTATATTTTTGACAAGGACAATGGCCAATGCAAGAGATACAGGCACAAAGCAATAAGGAAATGTTGTTTTCATCCCATTCAGAATCTGGTATTTAAGGGATTTATAAACCATTACCATGTTTTATATTGTTTAAACATCATTACATTTTCCCTGTGATGTACTGAGTTTTTGGATCACGTAAACCTATTTCTTGTCACACTGGGAATAACTCAATCATTAAAGTTCTGAACATCCGTTAGCACTTGAGGCTCTGTATACTGAATGTATCCTGCGTATTCTGCCAGCGTGTGTAATCGGTGTTGTTTTGCTGTGAGCTGTATGTAATTATTTGATATGAATATATATTTATTTAGTTTTATGCTCAGAGCCATCATGAAGCTTATATTTCCATTTGTTTTGTGTCTAACAAATTAAAACCTTTATATCTCATGTATGAAATCTGTTCTTTTTAAATGCGTTACTGTAAGGCAGGGCTCAAAATTGCCACTCGCCTACTCGCATTTGGCGAGTGGATATTAAGTGAGGGCGAGTGGAAATGCACACGCAGGCAGCACAATAAATAATTTTGTGCTGCGTATTCCAGCAGGCCTTCCCCAGGCTGCATGGTGGCAGGGATACGCTGCCTAACCTGACCAAGCTTGTCTCTGTCACTGCCATGGGGGTGGAGAAGAGCTTCCCTGCCTCCTCGCTCTGCTCACACTGGGCTCTGATGACTGGGTATACTTGTATCTGGGGTCTGATGTCTGGGTATTAATATTATTTTTGTAACTTTATTCTAAATAAAACCTTTAACAGTGTAATTTCATAAGATAATTTAAGGGGGTGTGTTTAGGGGCAGAGTTAAGGACTGGGTAGGGGTTAGGTGGAGCAACTGTGGCGAGTAACTCTTATGGCCTGGTTAGTAGCTTGGGACTTGAAATTTTGAGCCCTGCTGTAAGGTATAGGGCTGGAATCTTACATATGTTCCATTTATGATCCCACCATTAGATTTACTTCAAGGGTTTGATCCAGACAAACAAATCTCCAAATCTCCAATCCAAAAAAAATCTCTGAAGGGGCAATTTATCAGTTTCATTTATTTACTATACCCCTCTACTCCATTTTGACTCCATTTTATTCATTTTGCCCCAGGACCTCCTTTTAATTAATCCTGCCCCCATTCCAAACATTCAACATAGTGAGTCGGCTAAAGCGGTGGTAAATAAAACCAGTGCACCGGAAGATAAGTTAACCAAACCTATTGATGAACGTTTGGTGTGGACCCCCTGAACATGTTGGCCGGCAGTGATCCTGAATGCGAAAAACAGGAGAGGCCAGCGAAAAAAGGATTGCGTAATTCCCAGTCAAGTTACCTCTGGCCGGAGTAGGCTAATGACCAGCTATGAAAGTGCATCGGAGAGCGATAGCGATTCTTCAGAATTGGGTCTAGAAGGAAGACTACTCAAAATCCCTAAATACACAACCTGCCTGTTGACAAAACGACACACTCCATCAGAAATCGACCCACCCTCCTGGAAATGCTGTTGGAATGTAATTTTATAGGGCACTCGTTATATAATACAAAAATGACTTTTTTGATGTTCCACTGAACATGAAAGCACATGAGAACACCACCAATTGTACAAGTGACGATTTTGGCCCAGCAAGTAGATGTTCTAATACAGATAATGGACGTGAACTGCATTGTTCACAACCAGGTGCCCTGGATGATGAACTGATTAAAGAGGAACTGGAGAAAGAAGCCTTTGTTGGTGCCTCCCAGCAATCAAATGCCGTGGATGATGAGATTTGAGAGACCACGGCCAGCCAGGTGGAAACCTCCTGCATATACCAATTTTATACAATGATTTGGACTGTAACTTAAGGACTCTGATTTCCTTTGTAAACAGAAACAGATTTGTCCTGAATGGAATACAAGGAATAATAACGATCATCTATGCTGAATAACGTTCACTGATCTGTTGTCGAAATTGTATGTATTTTTGCTGTTCTGTCACCCATTATATAGCGCTACAGAACTTTATTAGCCTTTTATAAATACTTGTAACTGTATTATTTATTTTTACTTGACCTTTTTTCATGAAGGGATTTCCTCAAACTATTTCATAGTACATACATTACACAGTACACACTTTTAAGCAGAATATATTTGATAACTGCACAGCTGAGTGTAGGCAGAGCTCCAGACAGGAAGGGTTCACCTTTGTTACTCGAGCATTACATATAGAATGAACAGTCAAGGGAAATAATCCCTTGATTGCATGTGTAGGGAAGGACTGGAGTAGTCAAGAGTTCACTCCTCTGTGTCCCTTCCAGCACATTCTGCAGTTGTCTTGTGGACAAAGTTTGCGGCGTGAAAATTCAGCATCAGATTGGACGCTGAATCAGTTTAGTGCCTTGCGTTGCCACTTGCAAGGGCTTTTTGTGTTATTTAAGCAGCGTTCCATGAGGTAATATCATGGACTGCCTAATACTTACCTCATGGCAGGAACTGCGCTCTGACCCTCCTTCCCTCCCCTTTTATTGTTAAATCAAAATTAGTTGTTGTCTTTGGGCATTACCTTATTAAATAAATAATGTCTATAAGAAAATGTTTATATTCAATTAAAATGTTTCATCGGCCTGCCTAGCCCTTTCACTGCTGAAGACGTGTGGGGCACGTCCTCATTGATGCACGTTACATGCTGAGGACGTGCCCCACACGTCATCAGCTGTGCGGGACCCCCGGCGGAGATACTCACCTCTCTGTCCGGGGTCCCGCGGTGTTCTGACTTCAGCGTCCTCAGACGCTGAAGTCAAGCTCCTCCCGGCGTAAATGACGTCATCGCGCTTGGCGCGATGACATCATTTCCAGGCGACCCCCCGGCAATGCCGGGAGATAGCCTGGAAGGGAGGGGGGGATCCGTTCGGATCCCTCTCCCTCCCGATCGGAAAGGAGCAGCGCCAAAATCCAGGCACCGCTTAAAAGGGGAGAGTCTCCCCTTTTAAGCGGTGCCTGGCTTTAACCCCTCAAGCGCCGGGTTGCACTTCAGCGCCTTGCGGCGCTGAAGTGCAGCCTAGCTTCGGTGGGGGCCGCCATCTTCGATGGCGGCTCCACCCCCGGGTCTCCCCTCGCTGCCTGATGTCATCATGCATAGCGTGATGATATCAGATAGCCGGGGAACCCCTAGCTGCCAGGGGATTTCCCAAGGAAATCCCCTGGTAGAGATATGGGGTTCTTGTGAACCCCGATATCTCCAGAACCGTGGCAGCTAGGGGGTCATGGATGGTGTCATTTGAAAGGCCTGAGCATGGCCTTTCGAATGATACCCAACATGACTAGGTACAAAGTAAAAACAATAATAAAAACAATTATAATAAAAATAAATAAATTTAAAAAAAAAAAAAAGTTTTTTTTTGTGTGTTGTTTTTATTAATGCAGCAATATTGTTCACATTTCAATTATAATGTGAACAATGATGCTGCACTAATGATTTTTTTCTATGGGGTGCGTTTGCTAAAAATCACGTAAATCCCCCCACAAAATGTAACAAGTCCCCATTTCAAATTTTTGTACAAGCGCACCCCATAGAAAACATAACTGCAAACGCTCATGTAATAAAATGTGAAAAAAAACACTTTACACACTGCAGATGATTAAAAACTAAATTTTTATTGTATTTTTTGTTATAATATACAGACAGGACATGACGAATACATATAAAAATGATATATTATGAATCTGCGGAGTCTGCCGGAAAGAACGATATATAATATGTCTGGGTCATTTATTAAAATATGGCTTCAAATCGCGTTTAAACATGATGAGCGAAAGCGGTAAAAATGAGCTCAGCACACAGCGGTGAAATGCCTCAGCAGTGAAGGGGCTAGATAAATGGGGGGGGGGGGAAAGAATGGTGGATGTGAGTTATTAAAGGCAGCTTGGTGAGCCTGGGTGTTCAACGCTGAGTTACCCATTTTGATGTGTTGTTGATGTTTTTATTTACGATTAGTTTTAACTGATTATCTGCTTAAAAAGTTTAATACAATAAAAGTAATAAAATGCCCCATGGATCAATTTATTTGCCATAATAAAGACCACGGCCTTCACTCCAGTGGATTGTCTCTCTGTTTTATCTGTGTCTCTTATCATGTTTATGCTTCTCGTAGTCTCCATTCCATAACACATGCTAAATCATTGTAAAAATATATATAAAAAGAATATACACGGTCACCAGGGCCGTGCAATAGTAAGGCGGGTAAGACAGGTGCGCCACACACGAAAGCCAAATCTGAAGAGCGTTGCGGCACTGCATCACCTGTGCTGACCAGCTACCTGCATCAAGAAGGGCTGCCCATAGGGCGGCTTGGTGCAAACTGTATGGTTGGGTGCGTGCCAATATCTACTCCAAATCTTTCTGTCCCTGGCAGCAAAAGAGCCCCAATAATATCGTGCAGAGGGGGACACTGCCTTCTTTCGGCCAGTCTTTTGGCATGCTGACAATTGGAGCAGTGCATTAAGATGATGAGTGGAAGGCACTGACAAAATAGGGTGAGGAAAATGGGACAGAAAAGCAGGGGTGAAGAATATTGGACACACTGGTGTTAGTGGGAAAGAACTAGAGGGGCATTCGAGACGGATCTAGCCCCTTCTTCATTATTGTAGACAATAAAACCCAGATGCTACTCACGAAAAGATGGGTAAAAAAGGAAGGAAATCCTTGCTCCACGATTCCAAATTCAAAACAGCATAAATAAATTCCAAGAACCTATTTTTATATATATGTTTTTTATATATATATTGTTTTGTCATAGGCTTGTACTATTGTCTGTTATATAGAAACCTGGAACATGTGTAGCGCTGGGTTTAAAAAGACTGTTCTGCTGCATTTATTTGAAATGGCCACCAGAGGGAGACAGAGTCCATGGTATTATTATTCTTTATTTATAAAGCGCCAGCATATTCCGCAGCGCTGTACAATAAGCACAGTATAGACAGGGTTACAATACATTGAACAACATTTGACAAACAGTACAGGAGGAGATGAGGGCCCTATTCCCGTAGGAACTCACAATCTGGGAGGGTTGGGGTTGGAAACAGGAGGAGAGGACTGTAAGGTTAGAGTGATTGATGATTGCGTCAGTGAGTTGGGTGGTAGGCTTCCCTAAATAGGAACGTTTTAAGGGAGCGTTTGAAGGAAGAGAAGTTAGGGGAAAGTCTGACAGTACGAGGGAGAGCGTTCCAGAGAGTGGGGGCTGCGCGTGAGAAATCCTGCAGTCTATCATGGGAAGAGGTGATGCGGGGAGAAGCTAGGCGCAGGTCACTGTTTGACCTTAGGGAGCGGGCTGGGGTGTATTTGGTGATTAGTGAGGACAGGTAGTGGGGAGCTGAGTTAGTGAGGGTTTTGTAGGTAAGGATAAGGATTTTGAACTTAATTCTGCAGTGGATGGGGAGCCAGTGCAGGGACTCGCAGAGGGGAGCGGCAGAGACAGAGCGGCGGGTGAGGTGAATTAGTCTGGCGGAGGCGTTCAGGATGGATTGTAGGGGGGAGAGGCGGGACAGAGGGAGGCCAGATAATAGATTATTGCAATAGTCGAGTCGGGAGATTACCAGGGCGTGTATGAGTTGTTTTGTGGCGACAGCGGTAAGAAATGGCCGAATTCTGGAAATATTACGCAGTTGGTATCGGCAGGAGGAGGAAAGAGACTTGATGTGGGGGATGAAGGAAAGAGCAGAGTCAAGTGTAACTCCAAGACAGCGAACTTGGTTTGATGGGGAAATGGTGATACCCTCCACCGTGATAGAGAAGTCAGGAGGTGGGGAGGCATTGGAGGGAGGAATAAGTAGGAGTTCAGTCTTCGACATGTTGATCTTTAGGTGGTGGGAGGCCATCCAGGAGGAGATGCCAGATAAACAGTCACTGACTTTTGAAAGGACAGGGGGAGAGAGATCAGGGGTAGAGAGGTAGATCTGAGTGTCATCAGCGTAGAGGTGGTAATTGAAGCCAAAGCTGTTGATGATTTTGCCCAGGGAGGAGGTGTAGATGGAAAAGAGCAGAGGACCAAGGACAGAGCCTTGAGGTACACCAACAGATAGAGGCAATGAGGAGGAGGAGTTACCAGCAAAGGACACACAGAAGGACCTGTTGGATAAATAGGATTCGACCCAAGCGAGTGCAGTGTCACCGAGACCCAGAGAGTTGAGGGTCTGTAGAAGGAGGGGGTGGTCAACAGTGTCAAAAGCAGCCGAGAGGTCAAGCAGGATGAGAATAGAATAGTGGCCGTGTTTTTTAGCAGTTAGGAGGTCGTTGGTGACTTTGGTGAGGGCAGTTTCAGTTGAGTGTAGGGGACGGAAGCCAGATTGCAGGGGGTCAAGTAGGGAATTGGAGGACAGGAAGAGGGAGAGGCGGTTGAAGACTAGTTTTTGTAAGAGCTTTGATGTGAAGGGAAGCAGGGATACAGGGCGGTAGTTGGATGGAGAGTTGGGATCTAGGGATGGTTTCTTTAGTAAAGGGGTAACTAGCGCGTGTTTGAAGGCGGATGGAAAGGAGCCAGTGGAGAGAGATAGGTTGAAGATGTGTGTGAGAGCAGGGGTGAGGGAGGAGGAGAGGGGAGGAATTAGATGTGAGGGAATGGGGTCGAGCGGGCATGTGGTGAGATGTGAGGAGGACAATAAGGAATTGACTTCCTCCTCAGTGGCTGGGAGGAAGCGGCAGAGGGTGGCAGAGGGGACCTGTGGGAGTGGAGGTGGCAGATAACTATCTTGTGTTGGGATGTTGCGTCTGATATTTAGAGTTTTACTGAGGAAGTAGTCTGCCAGGTCTTGAGCGCTGAAGGCAGCTGTGGGGGGAGGTGCAGGTGGGTAGAGGAGGGTGTTGAAGGTGGACCAGAGCCGTTTAGGGTTGGAGGACAGCGTAGATATAAGAGATGAGAAGAAGGATTGTTTGGCCAAGTGGAGGGCAGAGGTGTATGACCGGAGAATAAACTTGAAGTGAACAAAATCAGCTTCAGAGCGGGATTTCCTCCATGCACGCTCTGCAGTGCGGGAGCATCTTTGCAGGTAGCGTGTCTAAGATTATGCTGGACAAACACAGAAGACATTGGGACTACGTTTCCCGGCATGCTTTGCGAGGGGACACAGGAAGTGGGTGGAACACAGACACTTACATCCTGAGCCTCGTGGAGAGAGCTGGCAGAGCGCGCCAGGGAATGGGGGAGACAAGACACAGTGCTGCAGAACGTAAGAGTGTCCAGGCCGGAGCGCCGGAGTGCAGGTGCGGCCTGACGGAGTTACAGATCGGGTTGCTCAGCCTTACCAAAGGGAGACCCAGTGATCCACAAGATTACCCAAGCTGCTATTGCGGAAGCCAGAGGACCCGAGTTAGGAGTACCGCAGGTCGATCAGACTGGGAGAGCAGGCGGTAAGCTGGACAAGTCGCGGCAGGAGCAGAAAGCCAGACAGCGGATCCAGAAGCCAGGAGAACCCCAGTAAATATCGAGCGGAGAGACGTCCTGGGTCAAGCGGAGCCTTAAGAATCTGGCGGATGGGTGAGAGGCCTCCAAGGCCGTTTGTGATTAACGAAAGCACGCTGCTGTTGTTTCTAAAACCCACAGGGCCCCAACTTGACTAGTCGAAGACACCTTTTAAGCAATTCACTGGCCAGTTGAATAGTACCCGGGTACCACAATACACACACACATTTACATTCCGGGACTTAACCTGTGCGGGACTCACTTCTTAATCTCCGAAAGGGATTAAAGATTAGTTTCTTATTTCTTTTTCCGATACGCGTTTCTCGAATTACGAAGCATTGTATTTTTCTGTTCCGATGCGCGTTTTCCCGAAATATGAAATACTGTAAATATATCTACGAACACCGTGTTATCTATTATATGCCATTCATTCTAGTAAACTATATAATTTATAAAATCCACAACGGTGCTGGAGTATATTTATTCCCTAGTGCGGGGAGACTGACCCGTGGTTCAATTTCAGCGGCTCCTCCGGGAGTGAGCGCTACACATGGGGACTCGTCCGGGATTCAGTCTCTGGAGAAACCGCATTTAAAGGGTTAAATATGGATCCAGACGAAGCAGCAGAGTGGTGTAAAGCACAGGGTGGCCAGGTAGAGTTGAGTGTAGTAATGGATATTCCTGTAGACACCTGGGCAGAAGAGCAGATCCGCCTGGCCGTGGCAGCGTTGGTACCTGACCAGCAGGGGTTTCTAGCGGACATTAAAGTGAACCCAGAGACTTCTCACACGTATGTTCTTTTTGAGTGGAGAAAGGGTGTTCCTGTGTGTTTTCAGGGTGTGAGTATACAGCTAACCGACGACGTGGAAGTTCGTCTGAGCCAGCCAAGTAAGCCACGTGGTGATTCAGCGAACATTCCTGCATCCAGCCCGCTGGCCATGATCGGGCCGGAGTTCATTGCTGCCATTGGAGACCTCGTGGTTAAGTGTCAGAGGGCTCTCCCTTCTTACATCAGCTTTGGATATCGGAATTTGGAAAAATTTTCAGGAAACTTGCCAACTCTGGTGGGAGAAGAAACCTTCGAAGAATGGGTAGAACAAGCGATGCAGGCTCTGGATGAGTGGGACGTCTCTGAAGCGCAGAAGAAGCAAAGAATTACTGAGAGCTTAAAGGGACCTGCGTCAGAGGCTGTCAGGAATCTGAATCTGAGTAAGAGAGACTGTACTGCTCTAGATTACCTGAACATATTACAGGAAGTCTTCGGGCGAACGGAAAAGGCTGCTGAGCTTATGTACCAGTATGAGCATACTTACCAGAAAAGGGGTGAGAAGATGACAGAATACATGAGGCGCCTGGATAAGATACTGTACCAAGTACTGTTGAAGAAAGGAACAGACCCCACTACAGTAGATCAGGTTAGAATGCGTCAGATATTGAAAGGTGCCTTACCCTTAGATCCTGTGATGTTGCAACTGAAGACTCGAGAAGGTAATAAAGAGTTAAATTACCTAGAACTGATTCGAGTTGTTCGGGAAGAAGAAGCCCTTCTGGAAGAGAAGCTTGGAAGAAAGGGAGAAAAGGTATATGCGCAACCCATAGAGTATAACGAGTGTTCATCAGATGAAGATGATCCGGAAGAGACATATGAGCCGGAGATAACTAAAACGTCGTCAAACCAGGTGTATGGTGAGATACAAAAGACTCTCGAGAAAGTACAAGAGGCCCAAGTTAAGATGGAACAGACACACACGGACCTATGCCGGGCAATCTTGAAAGTAGTAGAAATGCAGACTGAAATACAGAAGTCTCTCTCAGATATATGAACAGCAGCGGTCGCTGTGGTCTCCGACAGGGGATTTTCAAATGAGCCACAGGAAGAAAGTGTGCCCTCATCCTCGTGGGGAAGATGTTTCGCGTGTAGAGAATTCGGCCATTTCAAGGCTCAGTGCCCGGAAAGGAGACAGGGAGGGTCTCTATATGTGCCTGCTAGACCTAGGAGATCCTCTCCCTGGAGGTCTGGTCCTACGTCACGGGAAGACAATGTACGCCCGCAGTCACCACGTATGGGGACAAGGGTTAGAGTACAACAGACTGGGTCTACCTTTCCTGCTGCTACGAAAAAGTTCCCTGACAAGTTGATAGGTCCTTCGCCCATCATCCCGGTTCAAGTGGAAGGAGTCTATACTAAGGCTCTTCTAGGTTCGGGTGCTCAAGTAACGCTGATTTACCGAGACTTCTATCAGAAATATTTGAAGCATATACCCCTGAAGAAATTGAAGGATCTCGAAATCTGGGGTATGGGAATGGAGAAGTTTCCCTATGATGGATATATACAGGTGAAGCTAGAATTCAGTTCGGTAAACGCTGGACAACCGGGAGTATGTGACACGTTGGCAATTTTGTGTCCTCGTCCCTCTGGAGCTAATCGAAGTTCTATGATAGTGGGGATGAACATTGATGTGTTGAGACACCTCTTAAACCCACTGGTCACGGAAGAGAGTCCTGCTCCTAAGAAGGCACACTCGACGTCACGACCGGCCTGTCCACGGAGGGTCAAAGAACAGAGAGCCACTACAGAAGTAAGAAGGCTGAGGAGAACGGAAGGGTCAGAGAAGGCCCTACGGTCAGGAAAGACTGTACAAGTACCAATTGGAGACAAATTCTCTGTGCCTGGTCTGCCTATATCTCGTCCGACTCCTACTATTCGGTCTCATCAGTTACGTTCCGTTAGAGAGAGTGAAGAAGACAGTGAAGAAGAAGGCTGGTGTCTGAGCTGGGTGTGGGCACCTGAGTCCCAGAGCGTCAAGTCGGTCTCTGACTGGGGTGAGAGTGATTTAGGGTCTGATATCTCTGAAGTTATGACTCGAGCACCTGCAGTACCTGAGACCTGGGAAGTTCCTGAAGTTTTAGAGGAAATATCCATAGATTACAGTTCTATGCCTTCACTGGAGGGCTCATATTCCGAGGAAATGTTTGCTCCGATTGTTGATGAGAGAATTGAGCCTGTAGAGTCAGCTCTCCCGACTGAAGAGGTTCCTGAAAAATTTGAACCTAAACGGTCAATACGACCCCCTCAGAGACTCACGTATGATTCACCAGGACATAGCACAGAGGAAGCTGTAACAACTGTGCGGAGGTTTCCTGGAGTGTCAGCCCTACTTACAGAGGTGTCTAGGGGTTTGGGTGAGATTGAGGATATTTGCTGCCTGTTTTCAACCCTGAATATATAGGCTAAAGTTAGAAATGTAATGCAACTGTTGTTATGTTATGTTGTGTTATGTATGACCGTTACACGCCCTTGGGAGGACCCAAGAGTTTAGGGGGGGAGAGTGTAGCGCTGGGTTTAAAAAGACTGTTCTGCTGCATTTATTTGAAATGGCCACCAGAGGGAGACAGAGACCATGGTAAGATTATGCTGGACAAACACAGAAGACATTGGGACTACGTTTCCCGGCATGCTTTGCGAGGGGACACAGGAAGTGGGTGGAACACAGACACTTACATCCTGAGCCTCGTGGAGAGAGCTGGCAGAGCGCGCCAGGGAGTGGGGTAGACAAGACACAGTGCTGCAGAACGTAAGAGTGACCAGGCCGGAGCGCCGGAGCGCAGGTGCGGCCTGACGGAGTTACAGATCGGGTTGCTCAGCCTTACCAAAGGGAGACCCAGTGATCCACAAGATTACCCAAGCTGCTATTGCGGAAGCCAGAGGACCCGAGTTAGGAGTACCGCAGGTCGATCGGACTGGGAGAGCAGGCGGTAAGCTGGACAAGTCGCGGCAGGAGCAGAAAGCCAGACAGCGGATCCAGAAGCCAGGAGAACCCCAGTAAATATCGAGCGGAGAGACGTCCTGGGTCAAGCGGAGCCTTAAGAATCTGGCGGATGGGTGAGAGGCCTCCAAGGCCGTTTGTGATTAACGAAAGCACGCTGCTGTTGTTTCTAAAACCCACAGGGCCCCAACTTGACTAGTCGAAGACACCTTTTAAGCAATTCACTGGCCAGTTGAATAGTACCCGGGTACCACAATACACACACACACATTTACATTCCGGGACTTAGCCTGTGCGGGACTCACTTCTTAATCTCCGAAAGGGGTTAAAGATTCGTTTCTTATTTCTTTTTCCGATACGCGTTTCTCGAATTACGAAGCATTGTATTTTTCTGTTCCGATGCGCGTTTTCCCGAAATACGAAGCCTCGTATTTCTTTTTCCGCTGCGCGTTTCCCGAAATACGAAATACTGTAAATATATCTACGAACACCGTGTTATCTATTATATGCCATTTATTCTAGTAAACTATATAATTTATAAAATCCACAACGGTGCCGGAGTATATTTATTCCCTAGTGCGGGGAGACTGACCCGTGGTTCAATTTCAGCGGCTCCTCCGGGAGTGAGCGCTACACATGTTTAATATATAATGTGTCAAATGTGTCATTAATAAAGTTGATGAATTTAATAGTTAAAAGATATACAGGGTTATTCAAAGAGATCCGAATTGCTTGAGAAAGGTAACCGAACGCAGAAAATCAGCGTTCGGTTACCTTTACTGGCCATTCGGCTATCCAGAGAGCAGGCAATTCGCCAAATCCTGGCGAATTGCCTGCACATACGGTGCCTGTTTGGTGCCTGTTCGAGGGCAGTGAAATCCCCATGATAAAGCACTGCTTCAGGTATTCAGAGAACCAAAACCAGCAGTGAAAGGTTCCCCTAATGCCCTGCCATTCGGTGGTTTAATTCGGCAAGTTAATTCAGGAGAATCCCATAGGCTTCAATGTTAAAAATATTCCTGTTTTAATTAAATATCTAATAAACCGTTCATTATAAAATTCTGCAGTAAAGAGTCTCTTTATTCATAGATTTTTTAGGATATTTTAATCATTTTTCTTAATTTTTTTTTTTTTAAAAGTCCGATTTTTTTTTTTCTTTCAAGTTTACTTATTTTTTCTGTAACAGCCCTTTTTATTATCATTCCCTGGACCTCATATGTAAATTTGAGACATTTTCGCTCAGTAGTTTCTTTGCAAACAGCTTTTCACTTTCACATTCATACAAACTGTTTTGCTAATTTATTCACCTCCCTCTGTCTGCGGTCTCGGCTTTTTCTCGGCTTTTTCCGGCGGCTTCGCTGCGTGTGATCGGCTCCTGCTCGGGTTTTTCCTGCATCTTCGATGGGTTAATCCAGATGTTTTTGCGGGTTTTCGGCGTGCATTCGGCAGGTTTTGCGGTTAGTTTTCGTCAGGTTTGCGGTAGCTTTTCCCTGCAATTCGGGGGCCCTGTGGTGCATGCTGAATACACCACAGGGTCACCGAAATGGGATCGGCAAAAGGAACCGAATTGAAGAGAACGAAAAGTCACCGAACGTGCGGTGACTTTTCGAATCTCTTTGGATAACCCTGATAGTAATCTTGTATCCAGGATAGCAATCAGACATAATTGGTTTTATACTGTGGTGTTTAACAAATGCAAATTTCTTCACTGTTTGTCAATTAACTATTTGATTGGCAATCTGTAACACAATTTAATTGCTGTTTTGCACAGTTACTCTTTAGACTTGACAAAGACCAGTTCTGGTCGAAACGTTGTCCTTGTTGGTGCTGGAATAAATCCACTTTTTGATTTAATACATGCCTTCTTCATTATTGGTGGAAAATTGGTAATTTCCGATATCCTTTTGCTGTGGTAGACACTGTTAGCATCTGCCCAATTTCATAAGGGCAAAACTGGGGCATCGAGCACTCAGCAGAGTGCAGCATTGTGGTACAGAATTCCATTGAGCTCCCACTCTTACGTTTTATTAGGACTTGATCCCTGAAGTGGATACAGTGGATTCTTATCTTTTTCTCTGCTTTCACTGATCTACATTCATTATTTCTAAACGTTAAACTGTGCAGTTATGTGAACCATTTAGGTTCATTCAGATTTGTAAAATTTACCACTGAAATTTTTCTAGAATAGATCGGGAGGTTAACGTCACAATGTGATGAAAAAAAGCATCTCTGGATCAGAAATAAAGTTTAAAAGACAAAAGACGGCATTCCCCTGAGACGAAGTGACAAAAAACTTCTACTATACCTCTCCAACAATACCTCTGTGGTCACTGTAGAATTGGGTCTCTGGTGAAAATATGCTCGTTATATTTCTTACGAAGAAGACATAAGAGGAGGCATGACCTTCTGTTCTATAATTTTTTTTCTTTCAAGCCTTTGAATACTTTGGAGACTGTAAGCTTCTGTGAGCTGTTCCCGCTACACGACTTGTGTCTTAGATTTTGCTTGTGACTTTTGCTGTTTTGCTTTTCATACTTTATATTGTACAGCTCTGTGGAAAATGTTGGCAGTGTTACTCTGTAAATTATGATGAAACTACAGGTTTCAATCTCACCCTGTAATTTCATTTACCCTTTGCAGGTATAACAAGACAGGGGGCTAGAATACTGAACGTTAACTGTAGCTTTCGGGCGAGTAAGCGCTAACGCTAGGATAAGGGACTTTAACTCATGTCCCCTCATATTACATCCCTAACACTAAACCCAGTAAAAATCTGGTGCATCGGTGATTGCGCAAGGTTACTGTACTTTGCACAATCCGTTAGTGCATCGGTGATTGCGCGAACCTACTGTACTTTGTGCATCCTATATGTAACATGGCAATTGGTAATTAGCGCTAGGATAAGTATGATATTACAATGTCCTAGCGTTAATTTCTGCACCAATGGGTTAAACAAAATTTTATCTACCCCTACAGCTGGTGCTAACTGATTTCGCTTTGAAGAATCATTTAGCACCCCCTAATTCCATAAATCAGATACTCCTCTTATCCCATGGCAAGAACGGTGGCCCGATCCGCTGCTCCTCCTGGCCGCGAGCAGAAATAGTCGCCAGTCTCCCTCTGATTGCTCCATGGCGCTATGCGATCTCACGATCCGGCAGCGCAACCCTCCATGGAGTCCTATGGACTCCAGGAGGTGATACTCATGGCACCGTGGAAGCGCTACTGTGAGTATCATTGAGGGTAACACTGTGGTTAGGTGGCAAGGTGCTGCCCCGGAATCTAACACTAAAATAGGGACGCTAGGTTTCCCCAGTTAACGTCCCCATTTTAGCGTTAACTTTGTAATCACGCCTGTTGTATTTATTCGTGTTAAATTAATCTGTCAGTTTTTGGGACTTATTTAATCAGACTTGTAGAAAATGTAGCAACATTTAATTGAAGGTATAAAATCTATTCATTCAAAGCTATAGAGAAGAAATAATTAGGTTTTTGTTCTAAGTAGCTAGGAAAAAATCCAAATTGACTTTTGAATTGGTCCCTTAACCAAAACATTAATTTAAATGTCGCTTGATTGAAGGTTCCACAAGTAAAATATTGGATGTACACCAGACACATGTCTTTAAATACTTGTTATTTTATTGTGTCTGCATCTTCTCTGCTGATCAGGGTGGATGCATTTATAAGTGGGATCCAAAATGAGAGCTAATTTGACATGGCTACAAATGAAGCGTGTGTCCCCCCCCCACATACAGGGAAAGTATACAACACTAGACACGATATTTCATGTAAGACAGATCACGTAGTGTATAAAATCACATGCCCATGTGGGTTAGCTTATTTAAGAAAAACAGAGACACCCTCATGTGACCGCATAAGAAATCACCGGTCTAATATCTGTATTGCATATCGGGATAAGAAATCCGATAAGCCAGTAGCCCGACATTTTTTGAATTTGAATCATCCCTTAGCATCCTTGAAATTTGTGGCAATTGACCACATTCCAAAACCTCGCTGGGGAGGTGATCGAGGGTTAATGTTGCTTCGTAATGAATCTGGATCCATCAGATGAATACGGTATACCCTAATGGATTAAATGAGAAAGTTTCATATGTCATGTATTTATAGGATATTTGCCTGTATGGGTGGTGATTACCTACAGGTAGTTATAATATAATGTCTTTTCAATGAAATATAACTCTCTGATTGCTGTGGATATAACTAATTAATGTACTTTGAATTAGATATTAGCAAGTTCACCAACAGCCCTTGGGTAGTGGTGTTACACCACATGGTCGTTGATTGTTACATATTCTCATGAGGATATTGATGGAGTGTGCCCTCAGATGAGAGGATACCATTAAAATATGGTTCTCTTTCTGGCCCATATTGGTGGTGGATGAATTAATCCAGCGCCTTCGGTCACTATGGTTACGAGTATACGTCACCTTGTAGGGCTGGTTTGTAGACGCAGATGCCGTTTATGTTTTTGGGCTAAGGGGAAAGTCACGCTATTGGTCCTATGAGCGAGATGTGCATTGTCAGTCACCATGGTTTCGCACTGTACGTCATCACAGAGAGACAAGCGTGGATACCTGTGCGTTGCGTTTTCCGAGACGCTTAATTGGAGGGAGGGGTAAGTGATTTTAACTGTTGTTATAAATGGGATTTTATGTGTGTCATTTGTATTATGTCCTGAGGAAAGCTCCGAGCTGAAACGTTGACCCCCTTGTGGAGAAATAAAGGTTAAAGATTCTTAATAGTCCTGGAGTGCCGCCGCATTCATTCACTTATATACAGTTGTGTTCAAAATTATTCAACCCCCACTGAAATTTTGTGTTTTGGCCAGTTTGACATTGATTTTGATCATTCAGTCATCTTGCTTACAATTAAATCAAAGTGGCACGTGTAGGTCAGACAAATATAACATAACATTTATAATGAAATAACCACAAATGTCTTTTCTGTGCTCACATCATTATCAGTTTTATTCAACCCCCAAGTGACATTCAATCTTAGTACTTAGTACAACATCCTTTTACAGTTATAACAGCTTTTAAACGTGAAGCATAGCTTGACACAAGTGTCTTGCAGCGATCTACGGGTATCTTCGCCCATTCGTCATGGGCAAAAGCCTCCAGTTCAGTCACATTCTTAGGCTTGCGCACTGCAACTGCTTTCTTTAAGTCCCACCAGAGGTTCTCAATCGGATTTAAGTCAGGTGACTGCGATGGCCACTCCAAAATGTTCCAGCCTTTAATCTGCAACCATGATCTAGTGGACTTGGAGGTATGCTTGGGATCATTGTCCTGTTGAAAGGTCCAACGTCTCCCAAGCCTCAGGTTTGTGACGGACTGCATCACATTGTCATCCAATATCTCCTGGTACTGAAGAGAATTCATGGTACCTTGCACACGCTGAAGCTTCCCTGTACCTGCAGAAGCAAAACAGCCCCAAAGCATGATTGACCCCCTGCTTCACAGTAGGCAAGGTGTTCTTTTCTTCATAGGCCTTGTTCTTCCTCCTCCAAACATAGCGTTGATCCATGGGCCCAAACAGTTCCAATTTTGTTTCATCAGTCCACAGAACACTATCCCAAAACTTCTGTGGTTTGTCCACATGACTTTTGGCATACTGCAGTCGACTCTTCTTATTCTTTGGAGACAGCAAGGGGGTGCGCCTGGGAGTTCTGGCATGGAGGCCTTCATTACGCAGTGTGCGCCGTATTGTCTGAGCTGAAACTTCAGTACCCACATCTGACAAATCTTTTCTCAGTTCCTCAGCAGTCACACGGGGACTTTTCTCCACTCTACGCTTCAGGTAACGCACAGCAGTCGAAGTCAGCATCTTCTTTCTGCCACGACCAGGTAGCGTTTCAACAGTGCCCTTTGCCTTGAATTTGCGAATGATGCTTCCTATGGTCTCTCTTGGTATGTTTAACATCTTTGCAATCTTCTTATAGCCATTGCCCTTCCTGTGAAGAGTAATCACCTCTTCTCTTGTCTTCCTGGACCATTCTCTTGACTTCACCATGTTTTTAACCACACCAGTAAATGTCTAGAAGGAGCTGAGTATCACAGTCATTTTAAAGCTGCCTAATTGGTGCTTATTATGCTTTATTGCTGCTCCGTGACATCCACAGGTGTTTTCAATACCTGATTGAAAACACTTGAATGAACCTCTGTTCTTCAGAGTGGTAGTCTTTAAGGGGTTGAATAATTGTGTCAATGAAGAATTCACAAAAGAAACATTTACTACTGTATTACAAAACCAATTGATGTCATTTTAGTTGCATATGGTTCTTTAAAAAGTCCTTGTAGGATTTCATTCTGAATACAATTACAAATGTACACTAAATTCTCTAAAACCCTTTACGGCATTGGGGGTTCAATAATTTTGAACACAACTGTATATATACAGTGCTTTTTTTCTGGAAAAATAGGTGGGGGTACTCTCACGCTCAGGGAAAAACTGATTATTATGACTATTTTCATGTCCTCATAAACAATAGTTGTAGCTCACTTAAAGGAAGACACTATAAAAGGGAACCATATTATTTAATACTGTGTTCCTTTAACCCCTTCACTGCTGAGGCATTTCACCGCTGTGTGCTGAGCTCATTTTTACCGCTTTCGCTCATCATGTTTAAACGCGATTTGAAGCCACATTTTAAAAAATGACCCAGACATATTATAGATTGTTCTTTCCGGCAGACTCCGCAGATTCATAATATATCATTTTTATATGTATACGTCATGTCCTGTCTGTATATTATAACAAAAAATACAATAAAAATTTAATTTTTAAATCATCTGCAGTGTGTAAAGTGTTTTTTTTCACATTTTATCACATGAGCGTTTGCGGTTATGTCTTCTATGGGGTGCGCTTGTACAAAAATTTGAAATGGGGACTTGTTACATTTTGTGGGGGGAATTACGTGATTTTTAGCAAACGCACCCCATAGAAAAAAATCATTAGTGCAGCATCATTGTTCACATTATAATTGAAATGTGAACAATATTGCTGCATTAATAAAAACAACACACAAAAAAAACATGTTTTTTTTAAAAAATTTTATTATTTTTATTATAATTGTTTTTATTATTGTTTTTACTTTGTACCTAGTCATGTTGGGTATCATTCGAAAGGCCATGCTCAGCTGGCTCATGACCCCCTAGCTGCCACAGTTCTGGAGATATCGGGGTTCACAAGAACCCCCTATCTCCACCAGGGGATTTCCTTGGGAATTCCCTTGGCAGCTATGCACGATGACATCAGGCAGCGAGAGGAGACCCGGGGGTGGAGCCACCATCCAAGATGGCGGCCCCCACCGGAGCTAGGCTGCACTTCAGCGCCGCAAGGTGCTGAAGTGCAACCCGGCACTTGAGGGGTTAAAGCCAGGCACCGCTTAAAAGGGGAGACTCTCCCCTTTTAAGCGGTGCCTGGATTTTGGCGCTGCTCCTTTCCGATCGGGAGGGAGAGGGATTCGAACGGATCCCCCTCCCTTCCAGGCTATCTCCCGGCATTGCCGGGGGGTCGCCTGGAAATGACGTCATCGCGCTTGGCGCGATGACGTCATTTACGCCGGGAGGAGCTTGACTTCAGCGTCTGAGGACGCTGAAGTCAGAACGCCGCGGGACCCCGGACAGAGAGGTGAGTATCTCCGCCGGGGGTCCCGCACAGCTGATGACGTGTGGGGCACGTCCTCAGCATGTAACGTGCATCAATGAGGACGTGCCCCACACGTCTTCAGCAGTGAAAGGGTTAAATGAACTACAACTATTGTTGTAACCCTATGGGGTTTATCCACTAAGTGCTTCTGTTGCAAGAAAGATCTGTATTGCAGGGCTGTTAGCTGTTTTTTTTTTTGCAATGCTGGCACTGAGTGGATAATCCCCTAGCATTTGTGAGCACCACAGCAATGAAACTAACAGTAATGCGCAGTGTGTATGAGCTCCACAGCAATAAAACTCACTACCGCCTTACAGTGCCAGCTCCTCTGATCACACCGCTTGCCTGACAATCCGCAGCTCTGGCAGATGTGTATAAACATGCTGCACCCCCTCCCCATGCTGTCCAAAGTTTTAGAGGCTGCAGAGAGAGGGGGGAGCAGCCCTCCCTTGTCACCTACTGGGGGAGGGGGTTATCAGTCCCTACATACACTCCTGACAATCGGAAGCGTTCAGGAGCAACATGAGCTGCCGAGTGCTTCCGATTCTCTGCCTGCCACTGAAGGAGGAGGGAGGAGCATTATGCTCTCTGTTAGTTCTGGCTGGTGGTGAGGTGCCAGTACTGAGTGTTGAGGTGCCGATATTGAGTACTCCCGTGTACCCCCTGAAAAAAAGCCCTGTATACATATAAAATCTTTTTTATTTTAAATTGACTAGCCTCATCACTTTATTTAAACCTTAAATTAGGTTTTGGAAGTAGGAAATCAAAACATCTAAAGCAGATTATGTTTTGGTTATGCATTATTACGTTTCTATACTGTTAGTGAGGTAAAATATATGATGATCTTGAGTCATGCTTGATCATTTCACCAAGTAATCAACAGGAACTATTTGGTAGTCACTTTTACTGTTTCCCATATAATACATGATCTACAGCTGCAGTGGTAGTAAGAGATTTGTATGTTCATTACAGAAAGCATCTCTGCTTATAGCATGGCCCTTCATAGACTCCGACTTGGCATTTTCATCAGTTACATCTATAGGTCCTGTGCTGGATTAAGCATTACCTGAGCCTGGAGCTGAAGCTTTCACTGAGTGTCTGACTCATCTCTCTCACCCTCAGCACGTCTCTGCCCCATTCCTATCACCCTGTCCCAGGATAGGTATATTTTGTAATATTTTAACCCCAAAATGTATCAAGAATATTAACATTGCCAATATACCCACCCTGGCATTCACCTTTAAAGTAATGCTGTTGAATGCTCTTTAAAGATTAAATAGAGCCCATTGATAAGATTCTAGAAGTATATGGTTTCACAGCTTACACCCACCGGCTTTTCTATCTATATCTCACTTCTGTGTGTTACAACCTTTTTCAGATAGTGGTTTTTCAAAAGCCGCAGCTTCTTTATCTGTATTGTCAGGCTGGTAACAGCAGGCACCGCTAGCAGTAATTGGGCATGATGTGTCATGCGCTGATCCATACAGTTGTCAGAGGAATTTAGAAAAGGTCATGGAGCTCAGAGAAAGCTTTTTTTTAATTCACCGTGTTAATTTACAAAATTGGTAAAGAGTATTCTTCATAAGAACTTTTCAGATTTGTCTTCCATTACCTTCAGCAATTCTTTGCTTGATCAAATTGTTGGGATTACGATCTTTGTGTTGCGGAACTCGTTAGCGATCCTTAAATACTTGTAACTGTAACTGTGCCAGTGTGGGGATGATGTCAAAATCACATAAAGGCCTCTTACAATTTATCACAATCTGAAGCATTGCAGTTTGGAGTGGTACGTTTTCTCTAACAAAAGAATATTTTTTTAACCCCTTCCAGCCACGTCATGGAATTAATTTCACATCGATGTGCAATGTACAATTACAGAACCCCCATATAGCTCTCAAATCACTACAAAGAAATCTGGAACGTGATAGTGACAATAACTTGACTAAAATAGAATAAAATATATATATATATATATATATTTAATGGTTACTTATGTATGAAATGGCAAACAGTCCAACTGGGCAACAAGACAAAACCTCGAAAGTAACAAAAGACAATGGTGGGGTATCCGTAATACAGGTGGGGTAACTGTGTCTAAAAAGGAGAGTGTGATGAAAGTCACCTTGAACATGGGGTACATGGACCTAGAAATACATTTGGGAGGTGCAGGCCTGATATTTTCTATTGTTTCCCTTCCCTCTCCTATGATGAAGTCACCCTGTACCGAAAGTTTGTGTTGTTATTAATATCGTTGTTGTCTCTTCTTATCTGTTACTGTAGGCTAATATGATTGCTGTGTAGCCATTAGGGATGAACCGAACACCCCCGAGTTCGGGTCGTATTCGAACCCGAACTTTCCAAATGTTCGAATCCGAACTCGAACTCGAACTCAATACAAGTCAATGGGGCTGAAAATTAGATTTTTAGAATGCCCTCCAAGAGGGCATATATGCTAGATATTTGCCATAAAAGGTGTATGGGGTCCGGGTAGTGCCTTGGGGGACAGGAAACAAGGACAAAAAGTTTAAAAAAAAACGTTTTTAAAGGGACAGTGACTTTTCCATGAAATAAGGGTTAAAAATAAAAATGAAAAATTCCTTCAAATATCGTGCCTAGGAGGTCCCCATAACCTGCTCATGAAGTGGCGGATTTCTAGGATGTTTAGAAACACTTAAAAACAAAACAATTACGTTTCAAAAGACGGTAAATGCTTTTCCTTTAATCTATCCATAAACAACTGCTTGGGGCGGCAGTCTGTATGAAAAGAGGAGACATTTTCAGACACGTAGAAAAAGTTTAGTGATTTTTTGGCTAAATTATTGTGAAACTTATGCAGGCTTTGGATGAAAGTAACAATAGGTGCTTTAAAATTGTGCTTTTAGTGTCGGCAACAGTGTCGTCACACCGTAACCCCTCTGAGGATATGAATCTGATACAGGTGTCAGTGGCAGTGCACCCAAATATTGTGCTTTTGGTGCCAGGCCTGCAAGTACTATCATACAGTAACCCCTCTGTAGTATTGTGGAAGAATGCAGGGGTGGACCTTGCGGTCCTATATTAAAAAGATATGCATCTGGTAAAGGCGTCAGTGCACCCAGATATTGTGCTTTTGGTGCCAGGCCAGCAAGTATTATCATACAGTAACCCAGGGCTCAAAATTTCAATTCCCATGCTACTAGCCAGACCTTAAGAGTTACTCGCCACCAGTTGCCCCACCTACCCTGCCCTAAACTCCGCCCCTAAACACACCTTCTTAAATTATCTTATGAAATGACACTTAAACGTATTAGAATAAAGTTACAAAAATAAATAACATTAAAACTCAGGCACCAGACCCAGACAAGTAGTATAATACATTAAGTACAGACTCCTCTCCAACAGTTTTTAGGACCAAATTAATTTGGGGTTTATGCATTCAATATATCAAGTGGAACCTTATACTCCTATTGATAACCTGGCATATGAATAATGGAAGTTAGAAGACCCCAGAGTCAGTTTTCACCCTTGGATGCTTATACTGTACAGATGAATCTATTAATATTCGTGCGCGATACTTCCATCCCAATTTTTTTCTTTTTTTTTGCTCCTTCCGTATCACCCATCTTTCTTTATAGATTTATCTTGCACTTCCGGCACGCTGACAGCTTGGCAGCTGTTTATGTTCCCTTAGTTTACACCAGGGCTGGGGAACCTTTTTTTCTGCCAAGGACCCCCTTTAATTAATTTCTCCCTCCATTTAATATTAATTTATTTTTCCCAATTCATTTCTCTCCCCCATTTAATATCTCTCTCCCCCATTTAATATATCTCTCCACCCTTTAATATCTCTCTCCCCCATTTAATATCTCTCTCCCCCCTTTAATATCTCTCTCCCCATTTAATCCCATTTAATATTTCTCTCCCCATTTAATATTTCTCTCCCCCCATTTAATCTCTCTCCCCATTTAATCTCTCTCCCCATTTAATATTTCTCTCCCCCATTTAATATCTCTCTCCCCCGCATTTAATATCTCTCTCCCCATTTAATATCTCTCTCCTCCATTTAATATCTCTCTCCCCCATTTAATATCTCTCTTCCAGCATTTAATATCTCTCTCCCCCCATTTAATATCTCTCTCCCCCATTTAATATCTCTCTCCCCATTTAATATATCTCTCCCCCATTTAATATCTCTCTCCCCCATTTAATATCTCTATCCCCCCATTTAAATAGAGACAGACTTCAAATGGAGACAGGAGAGAGAGACAGACTTTAAAGTCTGTCTCTCCATTTAAAGTCTCTCTCTCCCCGTCTCCACCCCCCCTTATTAGATCGCGGGAGTAGAACGAGGGAGCAGGGATTATCCCTGCTTCCCTCACTCCCTGAGGCCCGCCAGATGCAGGGGCGGAGCCAGCGTGAAGCGAGGTCCTGGCAAGTAAAGTCCCCGTCCCAGCACCTCTACTCCCCCCTGTCATACACACTGTGAGTGGGAGGGAACCAGGCATCCTAGTGTCTCCCCAGGCAGCCCACTCCGGCCACTCGCAAAGGGAGGGAGTGAATCAGCAGCCCTGTCGCAGCACCTTTCCCCCCCCCACTGAGAGTCAGACTCTGGAAGGGATTGCTGCCCTCTCCCCTGGGGAAAGATCCGATTGCCGGAGACACGTCCTGAGCATGTCGCCGGCCTTAAAAAAAAAAAAAACGCCCGCCGCCTGGATACGCAGCGCAGGCAGCACGATATAATTTATCATGCTGCCTGTGTGTGCATTCCCACAATACTACAGAGGGGTTACTGCAACCCTCAAAATTTCCACTCGCAAACTCGCATTTTGCGAGTGGAAATAATGCGAGCTTGCGAGTGGAAATTTTGAGGGTTGCAGTAACCCCTCTGTAGTATTGTGGAAGAATGCAGGGGTGGACCTTGCGGTCCTATATTAAAAAAATATGCATCTGGTAAAGGCGTCAGTGCACCCAGATATTGTGCTTTTGGTGTCAGACTGCCAGGCCAGCAAGTACTATCATACAGTAACCCCTCTGTAGTGTTGTGGAAGAATGCAGTGGTGGACCTTGCGGTTCAAAAAATTTAAATGATATAAATGTGGCACAGGCGTCAGTGCAGCCAAATATTGTGCCTTTCATGGCAGCAAGTGCCTTCACACCGTAACCCTTTTGTGGTATTGTGGAAGAGTTCAGTGCTGG
This sequence comes from Leptobrachium leishanense, assembly GCA_009667805.1. Taxonomy (NCBI): domain Eukaryota; kingdom Metazoa; phylum Chordata; class Amphibia; order Anura; family Megophryidae; genus Leptobrachium; species Leptobrachium leishanense. Next base: position 29,319,491 of record CM019071.1, on the reverse strand, counting down.
AGGTTTTGTAAATGCAGAAGACATCCCCGATCTATTCCGTTACTACAGCATCAGGGGATTGATAGCTGCTGATCCAGGACTGATTAATTTTTATAAATGTCAGCCGGTCTACAGAGTCGGTGGACAGATGCACCTCTTTTGTCTGTGACAAAACCTCCAGCTGCACTAAACGTCCTTTCAGAAAGCACGCTAGATGAAGGGCAACCTAGTAGCTGCATAGCATATTGGCTAAGTTCTGGCCAGTGATCCAATCTCAACACCCAGTAAGCCAGTGGATCATCTGCTGGAAAAGAATCCAGGTCTGCCCTTGCCCCTAGGTAGTCCTGCACCATTTGGTGAAGACGCTGGCAATGGGTGCCTACATTTGACGTCCCTGGGCGTCGTGGACTAAAAAAAATTAAAAATGCATCAGTCAAGCGGCCCTGGCCTTCACCACTATTCCTCTCATCATCCGCAGCCTCAGAAGCACATGTGTCATCACTTGGTAACCTACCAGTGCCTGGAAAGGTGTTACACAAGTGTCGCTTTAGAGCGTCCTCAAGTTTTTTCATCCTGTGCTCCCTCTGTGCGGGCAGGATGAGCTCCCTCAACTTTACCCTTGTATCGTGGATCAAGAAGGGTTGCCAACTAGTAATGATCCCTCTCCTTGATAGCACCGAATCCTGGGGTCCTTTAGCAGGCTTTGCATTATAAGGGAGCCCATGCAGCATAGGTTGGAGGTGGCATTAGCTTCCGAGTCTTCCTGGTCAATGAGGATGACCCCATCGTGCACTTCCTCCTCCCAGCCATGCACTATCCCTTGTGTTTCTGGGCACACAAAACCCTCCCTTGAGGAATCCCCACCTTCAATGCCCCCACTGCTTAAATATTCCTCCTCCTCCTCCTCCTCCTGTCTGATCTGAGTAGGACCCGCTGGAAAGCTGTCTGCGGAAAGACTGGGGCCTTGAGAGCTAGGGAAGGCCTCCTCTTCCTCCCGCTGCTCTGCCTCTAGAGCCACATCTATAATTCCCCGCAGAGTGTGCTCCAACAGGAACACTAAAGGAATTGTGTCACTGATGCATGCACTGTCCCTGCTCACCATCCTCGTTGCCTCCTCAAATGGTGACAGTACAGTGCATGCATCCTTGATCATCAGCCACTGTGGGGGGGGGGGAACCAAGTTGACCTGAACCTGTCCTTGTGCCATACAAACACAGGTACTCGTTGATGGCCCTCTGCTGGTTGTGCAGACGCTGCAACATTGCTAATGTTGAGTTCCACCTGGTGGGCATGTCACAGATCAGACGGTTTGTGGGAAGGTGGAAATCTCTTTGAATTTCTGCCAGGTGAACGCTTGCTGGGATTGACCATCTGAAGTGGCTGCAGACTTTTCTGGCCTGGCTGAGGAGCTCTGCCAGCCCTGGGTACTTGGTTAGGAAACGCTGTACAACTAGATTTAAGACGTGTGCTAGGTATGGTACATGTGTCAATTTACCCTTGCGTAGGGTGGAGAGAAGGTTGCTGCCATTATGACAGATGATCATTCCCAGCTCAAGCTGGCGTGGTGTTAACCATCTCTGCACCTGGCCCTGCAGAGCTGACAGAATTTCTGGCCCGGTGTGGCTCCTGTCCCCTAAACAAACCAGCTCAAGCACAGTATGGCTTCTTTTTGCTTGAGCCATTGCGTAGACCCTGTCAGGCGTCAGTTTAACTGCCACTTCACCAGAGACAGACAGACCTCATACAAGCAGCTTTCTGGAGGCATGGTGGATGAACAAGCTCCAGCACAGAGCCCCATCTTGGATCCCTCCCAGCTGCTATCAGAGTTACCCAGTGTGCCGTGAAAGAAATATAACGACCCTGTCCATGCTTGCTGGACCACATGTCTAAAGTCACATGCACCTTGCTGCTGACTGCCTTTCCCAATGACTCGATAACATTGTCTTCCACGTGCTGGTATAGTGCGGGAATGGCCTTGCGTGAAAAGTAATGGCGTTTTGGAACCTGCCACTGTGGTACAGCACATTCAGCATATTCACGGAAGGGAGCAGAGTCCACCAGCTGGAAAGGCAGCAGCTGCAATGCGAGTAATTTTGCTAAACTGGCATTTAGACGCTGTGCTTGGGGATGGTTGGGACTATATTTTTTCTTACGCTGCAGCAGCTGCGGCAACGTAATCTGACTGCGTAAATCTTCAGCTGATGGGATGCTGTCACATTGTGAGGAAGGACCTGGTACATCCATTACTGTAGCATCCTCCCTGTCAGCGGAGGTTATAGGCAATGACATGGCAGGACATCCAGAGGGGGTAGAGACAGATGAAGAGGAGGAGGACCTACGCAAAGTTTTGCGCCAACGGGATGTGTGGCAGGAGGTCATATGTCGCCTCAAGCACGTGGTACCCAATTGTCCGGTGTCTTTCCCACGCTTAAGCCTCATCTGACATAGATTACAAATAGCAACGGTGGGGTCTGCTGCACATTTCTTAAAGAACTCCTTAGCAGACAGCAGAGTTCCTGCGTGTGTGCTTTGAGACAACAGCACTCTGCACTGGAGCAGCTCTGACATCTGATGCCTTGGACTGGCTAGTGCTATGGTTGGTCATAGAGGATGTTGTGCCTCGTGTTTGCTCTGCCTCCTCCTCCTCCCCCTCCTCCTCACTTGATTCCTCTGTTCGTTCTGGCACCCAGGTGGAGTGACCTCATCATCAATGTCATCTTCACCCCCTATCTCCTCGTCACTGGAGCCAACTTGGCAGTATGCTGCAGCTGCTGGGGCAACATGAGTGCCAGTTATTTGTGTGTCATCACTGGCACCCCCTTCCTCTAGGTTGATTATACTCCCTTCCTCAACCTCAGAGACTGAATCAGAGCACTGTAATGCTGCGCATCCTCAAGCAGCATGTCACTCTCATTGTAGTCAAACAATTCAGCTGACTCCTCCGTGTGTGATAGCGAGGCTACGGCAGGAGTAGCTTTGGACATGGAGGCTACATTAGATGCTTTGGCAGCTGAGGTGGACTGTAAAGCACTACAAGCCTGGCTGGCAGAGGACTCGGAGGATGAGGATGGCCTGGTTAGCCAATCCACCAAATCCTCTGTATGTTGCTGCTGCTTAAGAAGACGGCCAGCACCAGTTAGAAAGGACAAGCGTGCCCCTGCAGAGGATGCACCATGTCCACCACGACCAGAGGCACAGCCTCCCGACACAGGGGCTGCTTGCCCTCTTATCTGTGTCTGGGAGCGTCTGCCTGTCCTTTTTGTTCTTTCAGACATGGTGAGTGATATATAGATTAAATATATACAGAACTCTGATTCAACTCTGGTATAAAGATTAAAGATTTACAGAACTCTAGTATAACTCAGTGAGACACCCTGATAGCTGGCAGCCAGTGACAAGACACAGATTACAATTCCCTCCTATAAATCAGTGTGACCCCCTGATGGATGGCAGTGAGAAGCCACAGATTACAATTCGCATAAATTTGCTAGAAGTATGTGGGACCCCCTGATGGGTGGCAGTGAGAAGCCACAGATTACAAGTCTCAGAAACCTCCTATAAATCAGTGAGACCCCCTGATGGGTGGCAGTAAGAAGCCACAGATTACAAGTCTCAGAAACCTCCTTTAAATCAGTGTGACCCCCTGATGGGTGGCAGTGAGAAGACACAAATTAAAAGTCTCAGAAATCTCCTATAAATCAGTGTGACCCCCTGATGGGTGGCAGTGAGAAGCCACAGATTACACGTTTCAGAAACCTCCTATAAATCAGTGAGATCCCCTGATGGGTGGCAGTGAGAAGCCACAGATTACAATTCGCATTAATCTGCTAGAAGTATGTGGGACCCCCTAATGGATGGCAGTGAGAAGCCACAGATTACAAGTCTCAGAAACCTCCTATAAATCAGTGAGACCCCCTGATGGGTGGCAGTGAGAAGCCACAGATTACAAGTCTCAGAAACCTCCTTTAAATCAGTGAGACCCTCTGATGGGTGGCAGTGAGAAGCCACAGATTACAAGCCTCAGAAACCTCCGATAAATCAGTGTGACCCCCTGATGGGTGGCAGTGAGAAGCCACAGATTACAAGTCTCAGAAACCTATAAATCAGTGAGACCCCCTGATGGGTGGCAGCCAGTGAGAACACACTGATTATAACAATTCCCAAATATTTTGTAGAAATTTGTGACCCCCAGAAAAAAAATTGTTGCCAGTGACAAGACACAGATCACCTCAATTCCCAAATGTTTTGTAGAAATTTGTGACCCCCAAAATACTGCGTGGCACTGGCTGTGTGACAAGACACAGATCACCTCAATTCCCAAATGTTTTGTAGAAATTAGTGACCCCCAAAATACTTGCTGGCAGTGACAAGACACAGATCACCTGAATTCCCAAATGTTTTGTAGAAATTAGTGACCCCAAAATACTTGCTGGCAGTGACAAGAGACAGAGCACCTCAATTCCCAGATATTTTGTAGAAATTAGTGACCCCTCAAAATACTGCATGGTACTGGCTGTGTGACAAGACACAGATCACCTCAATTCCCAAATATTTTGTAGAAATTTGTGACCCCCAAAATACTTGCTGGCAGTGACAAGACACAGATCACCTCAATTCCCAAATATTTTGTAGAAATTTGTGACCCCCAAAATACTTGCTGGCAGTGTCAAGACACAGATCACCTCAATTCACAAATGTGTTGTAGAAATTTGTGACCCCCAAAATACTTTCTGGCAGTGACAAGACACAGATCACCTCAATTCCTAAATGTTTTGTAGAAATTTGTGACCCCCAAAATACTTGCTGGCAGTGACAAGACACACATCACCTCAATTCCAAGATATTTGGTAGAAATGAGACCCCCCCAGACCCCCCCAGTAGCGTGGCAGACCGGCAGTAAGAACAAACAACAACTATCTCCTATGAAATCTGCTCTCAAATGCGTTCAGAAGCGCTGCATGGAAGCCTTATATAGTGTGCTGCGGGACTTAGCTCTGTGAGCCCATGATTGGGCAAAATTTGCCCAATCAGGACTCTGAGCCGTGATTGGCATAGTGTTGAACCTGTCTTGCACCAGACCTGTGGTCAGGTGCAAGGCTGTAGCCAATTACGAGCTTCAGGCCAGTGGGAAAGTGCATTGTGGTCCATTGTGGTCGAACATGCGGCCAACACCCGGAAATGTTCGGAGTTCGCGAACAGAATGAACAGGCTAAGTTCGGTCCGAACTCCGAACCGTCTGAACCGAACAGCTCATCCCTAGTAGCCATATCCAATTCCCTGTATCTAGAATATGTTTACATCGGTTAAAGGTTGGAGTATTCTTTGTCTGTCTTGTTTGGCATACATTGTCCCATTATCAGATACTGATAATAAAACACATGCTGCTATTTTTTTTTCTTTGTCTGAATTAATTGCAAGTAAAAAGTAAAAATGAAGTTAGTTTTTTAATCTCCTGTTTCCATTTTGTGGATTTTTCCCATGATGCTACATTTACCAAAACCTGTGCAAAAGTTTTACTTTGTGGCTGTGCTTTATCTTATACAGTACTTAACAGTCACTGAGGTGCAGGAGGTAACATGTGATGTAAAGATACTGTGGGGAGCAGTTTACAAAACAAAAGATCACACAATGGATGCACCCAGTGATACATATAATAAAATGTTTTCTTAATTAAACATACGAGAGAAAAAAAAGCACATGTAAGAAATCAGCAACATAAAATAAACACAATAAGAACATTTCATTTTTTGTGGTATTGACCCATTTAATGACAGATCATTTAGACATTGCAGCTAGAACCGTAGCTGGTAAGGTTGTAGCAACATGAGCTTAACTGTTGCTTTGTGAATCTCACTTGCCTCTTTAGTGGGGTACTTTTTCCAGGTCTTTAGAGAATAACTGCTGACATACTAATTACTAACTACAACATTATTCTTTTCCTTTTTTTTTTTGCCCTTATGTAGCAGCTAGACTTTGGTCTTTTATCACTTTGGGAAATTTTTATCAATCATGGCTCTATACCAAGGCTGCCACAAGCTATATACGCCAACTTCATCTCCATCAATCTAGTTTCAGTTTTATGGTTACAGTAACATTGGGTTGTGGTTCTATAACAACCATGGCGCATCTTTTGGCCATTCCTTGTGTAAACACAAATCTTTCTCAATGTGAACTGTGAATAATATGTGGCGAATAAGTATTCATTCATAAATGTGTTGGAATGTATTTTGAAAACCGTAATCTTGTGCATGCACTTATAAAAGCATGTTCTAATTATCTCAAAATAACTAAATAAATAATGCAGTCTTTGTTGAAACTAATTCAGTCTGTTTATGTTTGTTGCAGGCAACTTCTTTGTGGTCAGCCTGTCTGTAGCCGATCTGGTAGTAGCCATCTACCCATATCCAGTTATACTCGTTGCTATTTTCCACAATGGATGGACACTCGGAAATATCCACTGCCAAATTAGCGGGTTCCTCATGGGTCTCAGTGTTATAGGATCAGTATTCAACATTACAGCCATAGCTATCAACCGGTATTGCTACATCTGCCACAGCCTCAGATACGACAAGCTTTACAACCAGAAAAGCACATTTTGTTACCTGTTCGTAACATGGATGCTGACAATTATTGCAATTGTGCCAAACTTTTTTGTTGGGTCATTACAATACGATCCACGAGTTTTCTCATGTACCTTTGCACAGACAGTAAGTTCTTCGTACACTATTACTGTTGTTGTTGTACATTTCATCGTCCCTCTGGCTGTGGTTGCATTTTGTTATTTGAGAATATGGGTTCTGGTTATCCAAGTGAAACAGCGAGTGCGGCAGGACACGAAGCAAAAGTTGACACAGACGGACCTGCGGAACTTCCTAACCATGTTTGTAGTCTTTGTTCTATTTGCTGTTTGCTGGGGGCCATTAAATTTCATTGGCCTTGCAGTAGCCATCAACCCATTCTACATGGCTTCCAAGATTCCCAACTGGCTGTTTGTCATGAGCTACTTCATGGCTTACTTCAACAGTTGCCTCAATGCCGTCATTTATGGTCTCATGAACCAGAACTTCCGCAAGGAATACAAACGAATACTGATGTCCTTGTGGACTCCCAGGTTGCTCTTTGTGGACACGTCAAAAGTTGGAACCGATGGGATTAAAAGCAAACCATCACCAGTCGGAACAAATAACAATCAAGCCGACATCTGTGTGTAAAATAGGAGAAGCTGCCATTTTGTACTCATTTTAAATCATTAATCAGGATTATTTTTATGGCATTTTTTTTGTTTACACTATGTGCCTAAAACCATGTACTATAGTCTTACAGTAAATCAACAAATATGTAAAAGAAAGGAACACCTGCAACATATCAGCATCTACTTGAATTGAAAATTCTTATATGATTTTAAACAAAAAAATATTCTTGTATTTTTGTATGAAGTGTATTTGAATGTGGGACCTTGTTAAGGATCATTTTAAAGGCTGATAATTAGATATTTTACTTTGCCAATATTATTTCCAAATAAGACTTTAAAAACTATACAAGGTAAACTTTTTACCGAAAACAAATCTAATGTTACAAAGAGTAGCAATGAACAATCAAGATACATGTTGTTGGTGTATTTCTATGTGTATGTACATCCTTGTCACCAAACATATATGTATAAATGGTCCATTTGCCCTCCTCCTCAGCAATTCTATCCCCCCTCCTCGGCTAATTCTTTTTGACACCAAACTGTTTTCTTTTGTATTTATTCCAGGAGGACAGGTTTACAAAAGGAATAAATGGAGAAGCACATCTCTATACTAGGGTTCCATTCTCTTCCTCAGCTTCTTTGAAGAGTAATTAAACTGAAATCCTCCTCTTAACAGTTGTAGGTCAAGCTTCAAGGCTGCGTTATAAGTGATGGAGGAGAGGGATTTATTCAGGCCATAACACAGGAGGAGCTCTCTGAAGTACAGTTCCGTTATGTACCTCTACTTACCCACGTGCACATTTTGCTTGTGTACAGACATTTAAGACCCACTCTTTTTCTTTAATATTTTTTTGTGAAATGGTCACATGAATCTACAGGGTTATTCAAAGAGCTCCGAAATGTGGCCAAAAGGTAACCGAACAGTGACATTCAGCATACAGTTACCTTTCCTGGCCATTCGGCTATCCAGAGAGCAGGCAGTTCACCAAATCTTAGTGAATTGCCTGCACATACGGTGCCTGTTCGGTGCCTGTTCGAGGGCAGTGAAATCCCCATAGAGAAGCAAATATCTCTATTCAGAGAACAAAACCCAGCAGTGAAAAGTTGCCGAAATGCCCTGCCATTCGTTGGTTTCATTCGTCAGGTTTATTCATGGAGAATCCCATAGGCTTCAATGTAAAAAATATTCCCGTTTTAAGTCAATATCTAATAAACCGTTGATTATAATATTCTGCAGTAAAAAGTCTCTTTATTTATAGATTTTTTAGGAACTTTCAGGCATTTTTGGGGATTTTTTCGCAAAAAATGCTTTTCAGGTTTTTTTTAAATAGTTTTTTCCTTTTTCTGTAACAGCCCTTTTTATTATCATTCATTGGATCTTATATGTAAATTTCAGACAATTTCGTTCTGTAGTTTCTTCGCAAACATCGTTTCACTTTTCAAACATTCAAGCGTACTGTTGTTTTTTTTTTTCACTCCATTCGCCTGCGGTGTCGGCTTTTTCCGGCGGCTGCTCTGCGCTGTGATTGACGGCTGCTCGGGTTTCTCTGGCATGTTTGGCAGGGTTAATCCAAATGTTTTTGCGGGTTTCAGTGTGCTTTCGTCAGGTTTTGCAGTGACTGTTCGGCGGGTTTGCGGCAGCTTTTCCCTGCACTACAACGGCCCTGTGGTGCTTGCTGAATACACCGCAGGGTCACTGAAATAGGATTGCCAAATCACACTGAATTGATTAGAACGAAAAGTCACCGAACGTGCGTTGACTTTTCGATTCTCTTTGAATAACCCTGCTAGTGTGGTTAGCAACAGGGTTATAATTTGGTTTGCCAATATCAAAGTAATTGCCAATTTATAGTATTAATAGTGCACTGGAAAGCAAACATAATCAAAATAAATACGTCAAGGTTAATAAATCAAGTTAAAGGGACACTCTAGGCTAAAAATCCCCCCTTTTTTTTACATTAAAATATACCTATTCCCTATCTAGTTATTCAGTGTATATATATATATTTTTTTAACTTGTTTCCAAAGGTGTCCTTTTTTTTTTTATACTCACCTCCCTCCTCTTCCGCTCCCGTCCTGTTACAGCTTGAACTTGGCTAATGGTTTACGTGAGAAGCGCGCATGCGCGCCTCTCACGTAAGCCAGCCAATCAGCAGGCTTCCTCTTCTTCTTTGATTAGTGTTACGCGCAAGAGGATGCGCACAACACTAATCGCAGCCGCAGATTATGCTGGCGGCTCGCTCCCGCCAGCTACTGCGGCGAGTTGGAGACGTCATCATGCTGAAAGCGCGATGACGTCTTCTACTTGGCAATAGTCGGCAGAAGCGGGAAATATGAATCCCGCTCTGCTGACTGACAGCTGGGAGGGCGGAGTAAACTCCTCCGCGTCTCTCAGCTGTTTTAGCCGATCGGCTGAGCGGAGGGAGGTGGGAAAGACAAGGGCATACTCAGGGCATCGTGACCACCTAAAAAAGCTTAGGTGGTCATGTTGCCTAGAGTATCCCTTTAAGTCACATCTTAATACGTCAGAGAGGATGACCGGTGGTCCAGTTGCTACTGAGCACTAATAAGCCTTTTGAGGACATCTTCTATTCCCGTTACGTAGGTCCCTGTAACTCCACCTCAGTGATTAATTAAAGAGAAGGTTGCTCATTACTCATAAACTCTAACTTTTATTGTGTTGGGTCTCTTTGTTTTGGTTCTAGAGCAGGGAATTCAGACTCTGCCCCCCCAGGTGTTTATTGCCTATAATTCTCAGAATTCTTTGAATGCAATAGATAACAGGACAATCATGGGAATTGAAGTTCAGAAACAGCTGTGGGCGAGTTTCAAGTCCCTGCTCTACAGTTTGTATATACGGGTCCCAAACCTTACAGAATGCTGGGCTGCTATAGTCTTTATATTGGTAAGCTTCAATCCTGTCCATTTCAAACTGATAGGATTGTTTGGTTTTGCAAATTGTCAACATCGGTGCGTCTGCTTGTATCCACTTGTTCAGGAGGTTTTTCCAGACCGTTGATAGGCCCATTTGGCAGAATCGGAGTGTTCTGTCATGGAAATCTTTTAACTCTGGGGACAGGCGCACCAGTGTGCGTGTATATCAAATTACAGGTATAATTGTATTACCCCCCTCCCAAGGCTTCCTTTTCCCTTGTACAAGCGTAGAGGTAGTAGAACAAGTTGGAACCCTCCTACCCACACTCCAGACAGGATGACTTGTTTCTCGTTTTAAGTCCAGTGTTGGGAGATCCTGCCATGCATCCCCTGTTGAGTGAGATCTTGCGATGTGCGATGAGATCTTGCAATGCATCCCCTGTTACTGTTGGGTACCCGCAACTTCGTGAGAAATTTGTTTCAAGCCGATAGCATGTCATCAGTTTGCAGATATGACTGTTTTGGAATGCAGGCTGAAAGAATAATGTTTGCAAAGTGAGTTTATGAGACGTGTAGAATGATTTCAATTATTTGAGTCATAAGAATTCGCGTTCCATGACTCACCACAGAAATAGCCGTAATGGCACGAAATCTGATACATTTTTATTTAGTTCATGTTTGATTTACAAAGCAAACATACGGTTAATTTATTTTCCTTAACTATTGTATGTTGAAAAAAATCTGATTTCTCTAATTCCAGGCAAATGTTTCTGACCCTGCTCATTGTCATTGTTCGGTGCTTCCAAGCACAGTTTCATATGGTAGATTTGTACAGATTTCCCAACAAACTCACAAAGAATCAGGTCACACTGTACCCATATCTACCAGTGTGAATTGTCTAGGGGAAAATGTTGGTTGTTTCCAAAGAATTATTACCTCCACGTTGTCCTGGTACACACTTTGCTAATAATGAGGATGAATGAAAAATGGAAAGGAAGAGGAAATGTTCTCCAGAGTCTGAATGTCACATGCTGGTATTAGCTAATAAAATAATATTCTACTGTTGTATTTATCATTCTTATCAAATGGGAGAACTACAGAATATAATGAATGCTCAAGTTTAGGACTTTAGGGAGCGTGTTTATTAGTAGCATTTTGCTTCTACCCCTGCTTCTAGTTGAGTCAAGGTATAAGGACCTACATCTCCTTCCTCAGGTCCTTCTAGTGGTGAATGGTTGTATTAGAATACAACATCAATGGTCCATGTCCACCAGCTATTGGAAAGTGGGGAGAAGAGGTGAGGAATGACAAAATCGCACTAGATAGAACCTGGAGCACACAAAGGACCTTTTGATTGGGAGCTACCCCTGTTAAGTGTTTGACAAATGAATTAGTGTTTTCATTTTCACTGCTAAAACACCAATTATATTGAAATCAATGGAAGAACGAGTGTTGGCTGAGTAAGCACAGCCTGTTAATGACCTCTGCAGACCATGCAGCCTTAAAACAAGCATTTCATGACAAGAGGTGAAGACCTTTTAGTATTTTATATTTTATAGAATAATAAAGGTCAAATACAAATTTAAAGAAATATATAAATATTATTTTTCTGAAATGCCATGAATCAATATTATCGTAATCTAAGCTGAAACTCTTCTAAATATGTATATATATATATATATATCTATATATATGTGACCCAAAAGCTTAAAAACGCTGAAAAAAGTATATCATCAGTATATTTTAAGTACATAAGAAAAAATAAACAGATTTTTTTGCCTATATTCTGTTGTATTACTTTGTTCTATAGTGTATATTTGTCTTTGAGACCGATAGATTAAGCTGTGTCTTAATCTCACTTCTGATTCTCAACAGTGTCTCTTTTACACAATTTGCCAATTACATCACTGCGATACCACTTTATTGGATGTTTTGTCTATTTGCCTTTCTGGAAGAAGATTTAGCCTGTTCATGACACCCGGCAAGCTCTTCTATCTAACTGATAACATATTACATTGTATTTTTACACACACACGTTATTAGAAATTAGTATTTTTTTTAAAACGAGAACTTGGTGTGATTCCAATTTCTCATTTGTAAGCATGAAATGTTGACTTGAAAAAAAAAGTATTTTTAAATACGATTTCTGCTGTTTCTCCACATAATATTTTTTTAATTAACTTGTTTGTATATTCCCCCTCATTTCTTTGACTAAAATAAGCGCAGGGCTGAACAGTTGGGTAAATGCCAATGTTTTGAAAATATTATCAAATGCAGATGTATTGTGTACTTTTCAACAACATACGAGTTGATACACAAATTTGTGCTATGAGTAGTGAACCCATTACTGGCTTGCTTATTATCCTATCCCTTTATCCTCTTACGTCTGGGGCTTCAATAGAGTAGCAGAGATGGCTGCCTTAGAGTTCCCATGTATGTAAATTGCTGTTTTTTTTTATGCCCTCTTGAATGGTGAATCAGTTGTTCACCCAAGGTCCCTCCATATGGTGTCCATAATAAATTATATACTGTACATGGGTTAACCATCACTAGAATTCACTTCTGTCTGCTTGGCTGCTCTAAAACTCATTGATAGGTTGGTGATGTACATGCTTCCATTCCACACAGCCAATCCCTCAACAGAGGCGCGTTCAATACCTCAGCCGCTGCAAGTGCTAAGTTAGCAACTTGCCATTGAACGCCGTTCAACCACTCAGCGCTCAGCACTGCTAACTTAGCACTTGCAGCGACCCGTGGAGATGCTGCGAGTAGCTGAGTGTGACATATTAAAGATGGCCACCGCCATGAAGCAAGTAACAATTCCGTACAGCAAGATGGCCGCCGCCATGAAGCAAGTAACAATTCCGTACAGCAATGTTAATTTTGATTTTTTTGATCACCAAAGCACAAAATATTTATTTATTATTTACCCCTGCACATAGACATATATTACAGTTCAATTTTTATTTTGTTTCTGAAGTAAACATAACGTTTATTCAATAAAAACTATCATTTGTGGTGTGTGCATACAAAACGGAATTGTGCTGGCTGCTTTTCTTTATCATATTTTGACCGAGTGATACGAAAAACAATCTAAATCTTTAATTAAAAAATCGTCGGCCATTTTGGATTCAAGATTCGCATCCAAAGCATTCAATGACACTGCTGCAGCAAACTGAATTACTGCACTGCAGCAATTCAGCAGCTGCTGAGGTATTGAACGGGGATCAGGTCTATCCCACCCAGCCGCACACACACCCATCTCACACAAAAACACACTCCTATACCATACAGGCAACCCCACACATTTCCATTCCAAACAGCCAAACACACCCTCCCATTGCACGCAGTCATACACATACATACAGTATGCTACACTTACTTTCACACTGCAAAGTAAACGTTGGAAACACACTTACATCCAACACAGACAAACTCACACTCCTGAAGTCAAAGAAGAAGTTAAGAAGATTAAATCATTTATGTCTAGGTAAGCCCTTGAAAGCCTTTGGACATGGTTTGGCCCTGTGAGGATAACTATGCAATGGATTATTCCATCCCGACTTTCCCCCAATGCGAAATATACAATATTTTCTACACGTCACATATCACATACACAAGGAAAACCAAATCTCCTATTAGAAAAATTCAAGTAATATCTAAATTGACTGTAACATTATGACTGTAACAAATTTTTTGTAGGTGGACGAAAGGTCTAGTAACATTTGAAGTGGTACTCTATCTCCCAATACTTTTGTGAAATTGCTGTAAACCTACAAACTGATCATAAAAGCCAGAGGAGAATTTACAGTGGATCATCAATGAAACTGTGTCTGGCAAAGATTTATGGTTATGTTCAATTCATGACTTTACCTGAACCACTCAAGCATTCAATTCTCTGCCTGCTTGACTACTCTGGAAGGAAAGGGGTGACAAGTAATTTCATGGATCATATTTTTTATCTGCAACATATTATTTCTTTTGTCTAAAAATAATATGTGGATATACCTGGCCTTCAGCTGGTGGTGACCTGATGCCACTGACATCCTGAGACTCATCAAAGTGTCACTGGTATCCACAACGCTTCATCGTGTGTTATCTCTGATTGAAAGTCAAGAGTTTCTCCTACAAAAACAACAAACAAAACTGAATTATGAGAAAAAAAATCAAGCCAATTTTCTGCTTAATGTACTAAACTCAAAACATTTTGTACTTGTTTGATGTTCCTCAAAATCTCAGTCTGGAAGCGGTTCTTAGAGATCTCTTTGCATAGAGCTTGTTATCGTAGTGGTCGCATGTGCTTTGATGCATAGAGGAGCCCCAGGCCTCTGTTTTGCGCAAGCAGTTTGGAGAAAATGTTGCCCTTATTCTGGTTCGTCCACTCATTGGGAGACACAAAGACTAAATGATTACATAATGCTGTCTCCGTCACAAGTCAGGTATATTAGGGATATTGGCAATGGCAACTCACGTCACTACCGTTATTCTCTCCTGGATTCCACGTAGAAGGGAATTGAGTAGATGTATGCACGGCATTTTGCTTTACAGTGGTAGGACACCCAAGAACTATTTGCTCTCCCTGTCCTTGGGTTTACTTGTGTGATGGTGACTGTATCCATCCTCTTCACTGTGGGATGACGGGAACATTTTAAATTTAAATTAGCGTTAATTTCTTACTTGTGAAAATTTGTGGTTCAAATGGAATTAGACTCAAAAATCACATGAGTTTTTCATTCTGTAAAATAAAGTTGCAAGAAAAGCTTTTATGAATTACCTTGATTAGCTGCTCATAACATGAGGTCTGATCTACATCCCAGTTATAGGCAAACACAATCTGACTGAACTGGAAACACATACAGGGTTATTCAAAGAAAGCCGATCTGTCCCCGAAATGTAACCGGACGGTGAAATTCAGCGTCAGGTTACATTTCCTGGCCATTCGGCTATTCTGAGAGCAGGCAGGTCGCCAAATGTTTGGCGAATTGCCTGCACATACGGTGCCTGTTTGGTGCCTGTTTGAGTGCAGTGAAATCCCCCATAGAGAAGCAATGCTTCATCTATTCAGAGAACACAGAACACCAGAGAAAAGTTTCCGAAATGCCCTGCTGTTCAGTGGTTTCATTCGGCAGGTTTATTCAGGCGAATCCCATAGGCTTCAATGTTAAAAATATTCCAGTTTTAATTAAATATCTAATAAACATTTATTATTTTATTCTGCAGTAAAGAGTCTCTTTAGTTTTAGGTTTTTTAGGATCTTTTAGGCATTTTTTGGGGATTTTTTTGTAAAATTTTTATCCTTTTTTTAAAATAGTTTTTTCATTTTTCTGTAACAGACCTTTTTATTATCATTCATTGGATTTTATATGTAATTTCAAGACATTTTCATTCAGTAGTTTTTTTGCAAACAGCATTTCAAATTTCAAACTTTCAAGCAAACTGGTTTATTTATTTTTTCACCCAATTCATCTGCTTGTCGGCTTTTTCCAGCAGCTCTGCACTGTGATCGTCGGCTGCTCGGATTTTTCTGGCGCGTTCGGCTTAGTTTTTGCGGTGGTTTCTGCGGGTGTTCGGTGTGTATTCAGTCAGTGTTCGGCGAGTGTTCGGCGAGTGTTCTGCGGGTTGGCGGCGAGTATTCCCTGCAATACGGGGGTCCTGCGGGGCTTGCTGAAAACACTGCAGTGTTGGCGGACTAGGAATCGCCAAATCGCCCCGAAGTGCGGGAAACAAAAAGTCACTGAACGTGTGGTGTCTTTTCGAATCTCATTGAATTACCCTGATAGTTTTACTTTTCTACTTTTTATCAAAGCCGTTGAGTACAGTAGTCATTTCCAATGCAGTGAGAAAAATGGACTTTAATTGAATTTTGTAACATGTAGATCACCATTTTGCATCAGCAACCTCCATAAACACCATCAACATTTGCTGTAGCAGCGTAGGACTTTCACGATCTTAAGGATGACTCTTTGACTGTTCCTCCCTAGAAATTTGTTTCAGATCAATTTATATAGTTGTGAGTTCCTATACTTATAAAGGTGAGGTGATCGTGGCTTCACTGTATGCCACCTGTTCATAGTGAATAATATTGGGCTTTGTGTTCCAACAGCAATTTACCCCTGGGATCTCTCAGCTCTTGCACTTTTACATCTTGGTGAATGCAGGTTATTGTTTTATTGAATCACCTTGAACTTATAGACTGGTGTCCTGAAATTCTCCTATAAAATATCTTGATACAATTTAGGATTCCTTGATCTCTTAATGATTGCAAGGTCATCAGGCCTCCTAACAGAAAAGCAACTCCAAATCATGATGACCCCCCCCCCCTGAAAATCACAATAGGGATGACGTTTTGATGTTGTTGGCCAGGTTTTTTTTTTTAAATAAATTCTTTATTTCAGGTAAATTTTTCTTTTTTGTGTCGCACAATTCCACAAAAGAGGTACATGTATGGTCAGTTGGAGACGCAGCTCCACTAGCCTGGTATCAGAATCAACAAGAACTGAAAGTAACGGTCAACACCATAAATAAACATAAAGGGAACACTCGCAGGTTTTAGCCATAAAAGGAAAAACTGTAATGCAAAACAAGAATATGTAACAAGAAAGTTAGCTAGCCATCGAAACATGGAAGAAGGGGGATGGCTCGACCGGCAGCGATGCAATTCGATAATCAAAAACAAAAAAGAAAAGCGGTGAGCCTAGAGCACTTTGTCAGCCAATCCACGTATCAGGGTGGATGGCGTTGCAGTGTGGCAGTACAAAAAATAACATGAAATATAAATATAATAGAAAACTACATGAGGAAAATGAGGTCAGGATAAGCGAGCTCTCGTGGGTGGTTGTTGAGGGGAGCATCTGAAGGGCTCAGTGGGAGTGGAGGGGGCAGTTTCCTTTTTATCTGCATGTAACTCAGTAAAAGGAAGAGTTCGGAATTCTATTCATTTGTAGACAATTTGTTGTATCAGGGATTAATGGTTAATGAACACACAGGTCCTCAGCAATGACAATGTGACCTTTATCACGCATCTCTATAATGCATCTCCTGTGCTCCTGTGACAGTTGCCGTCCCAAAGGGTGACAATGATACACTACACTGAAGCTCCGAAACAGTAAGTACAACTAAATCGAATAGCAGTAGCTGCTCTTGTTCAGGGTTCTCAAACTCTGGCACCCTCCGATCTTGATGCCTACAATTCACAGAATTCTTTGACTGCAAAAGATGAACAGAGATTCATGGGAGTTTACAAGTAATTTGTCACTTTGGATGAATTATTTATGTAAATTTGGATGAATTATTTGTGTAAATATGGCGCAAAATATTGTTCAATTAACGCACTTAATGGCGTCCAAAAGTTTACTAATTTCTGATATTCTGGCAGAGTTGTATCCGAACAGTTAATACTCCTATAGTTAGTTCACTCAGAAACTATGCAAAATAACAAGGTTTAATAAAATATTACCAAGTGTAACAAATGTTATAATCTTTGGTCCGGAGCTTATACTCTCCCCAGTAGATTAATCAAAAATATTGATACTCTTAATAATATCTATCTGCTCCCAGGTATCTTATAATGATGATGCTGATACAAGTGGGAAACCTGAGGGAGTTGCTGTTCTAAAATATTCAACCCACGTCCCCAGATGAATCTGTCTCTAGTCTAATGTAATAAACGTTTGGTTTGGAGCTTATATACTATCTATTAATATGACTCTCCCCAAAAGATTAACATAACCAAGAATAATGAAACATCATTTTTTAACATACAAAATCACCCTTCAGTTGATAAGGCCCTGCAGCAATGATATGTTGTTATTACCTGTTAAATATTTATAACTTCGTCTACATCATTTGTTGTGAAAAAGGTATAACAGCTGATAGCGTGGGACATAGAATAGTGAGTGAGGACACGCACACAGAGAGTTGGCTATAATGACTTTAATTTAAAAGATATGCACAACACATGACTTGCACGGCCATGTGTGTTCAGGTCAACAGCTAAACCAGCAAGAAAGCAATTACTTCCTGGGTTTTCTGCTTAGATCAAAGAAGGTTGGACTAGAGTCTTGTCTCCACCCACCACAGTGAGTAATTATAGGCATAGTAGCCAATTAAATGGAAAGTGACCTTCCTGGTGGGGGGAGGGGGGGTAGCAGGCTTATGTCACATCCTGGCCAAAGAACATGGTGAGATGTCGCCACCTTGTCTCTTTGGTAGACAAAAGAGTATTTTGCTCTTTAGTGACACCCATTATTGGCCACAACCATATCATGGATATTTGGGGGACTATTCACTTAAAAATGTCTATTGAAGTATATCACTTCACGGAAATTCATATCCGTAACAGAGTTATAGTTCAGAAACATCTGGGGCGCTAGAGATTGAGATCCCTGGTGTAATGAAATCATTAAACCGATGTGGCAGGGTCTCATTTTCTTACTCTTTGGCCAATATTTTGTTAACATTTTCTGTCAATGAATGTATATTTTGGAAGAAGGAATGGATAATCAGTTTCTGTCATAGCATGGGTGCTTTCTGCTGCAGAAACATGTACGTCTGACTGTAAAAACATGAAATAAATGTAATACCATGAGGTTAAAATCGCAAATCGGAGAATCGCACAAACTATACTTTTTCATGATCCAAATTCTAAAAACAAGAAGGTTTAAAACCTGGAAAGATCAGACTTTGATGCAGATGTTGGGTTAATTTTTTTAAACTACCTCACCAGCTTTGTTGCTTCTTTGGCTTTGAACCAGTGGCGTCGCTACGTGGGGGCGGAGGATGCGGCCCGCACCAGGTGTCACCCGCCCTAAGGGTGACACCAAAGCGCGGTGGGGCCATGGCCCCAAGCATCCAGTGGGGGGGCACCCAAGCGCTCCCCCCCGAGAAAATCCTGCCGGCAGCCGCGTGCTTTTTTCTCTTATGCGTGGCCGCCAGCGTGAATATCTGCTGAGCTGCTCGTCTGGTGTTCTATACACCAGACAGCCGCGAGATCGCGGCTGGCTGGTGTATAGAACACCAGACGAGCGGCAGATATTCATGCTGGCGGCCGCGCATAAGAGAAAAAAGCACGCGGCCTCCGGCAGGATCTTCTCAGGGGAGCAGACAGGCACCCTCCCGGTGTACCAGACAGGAGGTGAGAGCTGGGGGGCAAATATACCCATAGGAGCTGGGGGGCAAATATACCCATATGAGCTGGGGGGCAAATATACCCATATGAGCTGGGGGGCAAATATACCCATACGAGCTGGGGGCAAATATACCCATATGAGCTGGGGGGCAAATATACCCATATGAGCTGGGGGCAAATATACCCATATGAGCTGGGGGCAAATATATCCATATGAGCTGGGGGGCAAATATAACCAACTGTGAGCTGGTCTGGGACAATATATTCCACGTGTGAGCTGGACTGGGGCAATATATTCCACGTGTGAGTTGGTCTGGGGCAATATATTCCACGTGTGACCTGGACTGTGGCAATATATTCCACGTGTCAGTTGGTCTGGGGCAATATATTCCACGTGTGAGCTGGACTAGGGCAATATATTCCACGTGTGAGCTGGTCTGGGGCAATATATTCCATGTGTGAGCTGGGGGCAATATATCCATGTGTGAGCTGAGGCACTATATATCCATATGTGAGCTGGGGCACTATATATCCATATGTGAGCTGGGGCAACATATCCATGTGTGAGCTGGGGCAATATATCCATGTGTGAGCTGGTCTGGGGGCAATTTATCCATGTGTGAGCTGGTCTGGGGACAATATATCCATGTGTGAGCTGGTCTGGGGCAATATATCCATCTGTGAGCTGGTCTGGGGGCAATATATCTGTGTGTGAGCTGGTCTGGGGCAATATATTCCATATGTGAGCTGGTCTGGGGCAATATATTCCATGTGTGAGCTGGTCTGGGGGCAATATATTCCATATGTGAGCTGGTCTGGGGCAATATATAGGGATGAGCCGAACACCCCCGAGTTCGATTCGCATTCGAACTCGAACTTTTCAAATGTTCGAATTCGAACTCGAACTCAATACAAGTCAATGGGACTCAAAATTCGATATTTAGAGTGCCCTCCAAGAGGGCATATATGCAAGATATTTGCCATAAAAGGTGTATGAGGGTCCAGGTAGTGCCCTGGGGGACAGGAAACAAGGACAAAAAGTAAAAAAAACAAAACGTTTTTAAAGGGACAGTGAGTTTTCTATGAAATAAGGGTTAAAAATAAAAACGAAAAATTCCTTCACATATCGTGCCTAGGAGGTCCCCATAACCTGCCCGTGAAGTGGCGGATTTCTAGGATGTATAGAAACATCTAAAAACAAAAAAATGACGTTTCAAATGACAGTAAATGCTTTTCCTTTAATCTATTCATAAACAACTGCTTGGGGTGGCAGTCTGTATTAAAAGAGGAGACCGGGGTATCTCCGTTACATTCTGCTTATACTGCAGGGGTATCTCCGGTACATTCTGCTTATACTGCAGGGGTATCCCCGGTACATTATGCTTATACTGCAGGGGTATCTCCGGTACATTGTGTTTATACTGCAGGGGTATCCCCGGTACATTCTGCTTATACTGCAGGGGTATCTCCGGTACATTCTGCTTATACTGCAGGGGTATCTCCGGTACATTCCGCTTATACTGCAGGGGTATCTCCGGTACATTCTGCTTATACTGCAGGGGTATATCCGGTACATTCTGCTTATACTGCAGGGGTATCCCTGGTACATCCTGCTTATACTACAGGGGTATCTCCGGTACATTCTGCTTATACTGCAGGGGTATCTCCGGTACCCGGTTTCGAATGATACCCAACATGACCAGGTATAAAGTAAAAAAAAAAAAAACGAAAATAAAAACATGTATTTTTTTTTGTGTGTTATTTTTATTAATGCAGCAATATTGTTCACATTTCAATTATAATGTGAACGATGATGCACTAATGATTTTTTTCTATGGGGTGTGTTTGCTATAAATCACGTAATTCCCCCCACAAAATGTAACAAGTCCCCATTTCTAATTTTTGTACAAGCGCACCCTATAGAAAACATAACCGCAAACGCTCATGTGCTAAATTGTGAAAAAAAACTTTACACACTGCAGATGATTAAAAATTCAATTTTTATTGCATTTTGTGTCATAATATACAGGCAGGACATGACGTATACATATAAAAATGATATATTATGAATCTGCGGAGTCTGCCGGAAAGAACGATATCTAATATGTCTGGGTTATTTAATAAAATGTGGCTTCAAATCGCGTTTAAACATGATGAGCGAAAGCGGTAAAAATGAGCTGAGCACACAGCAGTGATATGCAGCATATTAGAGGAAGATTTAGGAGAGAAATTAACACTTCTCAGAAGCAGACACCACACCCTCAGTATAGTCTACATACATACAATGTATCAAATTCATTACACAGGACTAAAAACACCTGTGACAACACAGGTCATTTAGAGGTGAGAATCTTTGCACTTAGACATTAGTTTTTAATTCAATATCTAATAAACCATTGCTTATAATATTCTGCAGTAAAGAGTCTCTTTATTTCTAGATTTTTTTGTATTTTTTAAGCATTTTTTATAGTTTTTCAAAAAAAAAATTTTTTTGCGAACTCGAACTGAACACGCCAAAAAGTTCAAAGTTTGCGAACTTGCAAACGGCCAAAGTTCGAATCGAACTCCGAACTGATCGAACTCCGAACTGATCGAACCGAACAGCTCATCCCTAGCAATATATTCCATGTGTGAGCTGGTCTGGGGCAATATATTCCATGTGTGAACTGGTCGGGGCAATATATTCCATGTGTGAACTGGTCAGGGCAATATATTCCACGTGTGAGCTGGTCGGGGCAATATATTCCATGTATGAGCTGGTCTGGGGCAATATATCCATATGTGAGCTGGGGCAAAATATCCATATGTGAGCTGGGGCAATATATATCCATGGGTGAGCTGCTGGGGCAATATATAATCCAGAGCTGCTGGGGGCAATATATATATCCATGTGTGCCTTCACTTTCACTGCCTTCGATCAGGCACCGTACTTGCTGGCAGTTGGCCAAAATTTGTGTGTGAGCATATTAGAGAGCTCCAGAGCAATAAACCTCACATTAATGTGCGCTGTGTGTATGAGCATTCAGTGTTATTTTGGAGTACTGATTTATGAGTAAGAGTAGCTAAAAAAGAAACCGCAAAACTCGGGGGGGGGGGTGACACCATGAGTTACCGCACCGGGTGACACCAACCCTAGTGACGCCACTGCTTTGAACAAATGTATTATGATTCCCGACCTTGAATCCATAAACAAAAGGACACCATCAGGGTTATTCAAAGAGATCCGAATTGTGGCCGAAAGGTAACCGAACAGTGAAATTCAGCGTACGGTTACCTTTCCTGGCCATTCGGCTATTCAGAGAGCAGGCAGTTCGCCAAATGTTGGCAAATTGCCTGCACATACAGCACCTGTTCGGTGCCTGTTCGGTGCCTGTTTGAGGGCAGTGAATCCCCATAGAGAAGCAATGCTTCGTCTATTCAGAGAACAAAAACCAGCAGTGAAAAGTTGCCAAATTGCCCTGCTGTCCGGTGGTTTCATTCGACAGGTTTATTCAGGCGAATCCCATAAGCCTCAATGTTAAAAATATTCCCGTTTTAATACAATATCTAATAAACCGTTTATTATAATATTCTGCAATAAAAAGTCTCTTTATTTTTAGATTTTTTAGGATCTTATAGGCATTTTTCAGGATTTTCTTTGCAAAAATTCTTGTTCGGTTTTTTCTTTAAAACGTTTTTTATTTTTTCTGTAAATATTATCATTCATTGGATCTTATATGTAAATTCCAGACATTTTCGTTCTGTAGTTTCTTTGCAAACAGCGTTTCACTTTTCAAACATTCTGTACTGTTTATTTATTTTTTCTCACTCCATTCGTCTGCGGTGTTGGCTTTTTCTGGCGGCTGCTCTGCGCTGTGATCGGCAGCTGCTTGGGTTTCTCCAGCGAGTTTGGCAGGGGGTTAATCCAGATGCTTTTGTGGGTTTCGGTGTGCGTTCGTCAGGTTTTGAGGTGAGTGTTCGGCGGGTTTGTATCCGCTTTTCCCTGCACTATGACGGCCCTGTGGTGTTTGCTGAATACACAGCAGGGTCGCCGAAATGGGATTGCCAAATTGCACCGAATTGAGGAGAACGAAAAGTCACCGAACGTGCGCTGACTTTTCGATTCTCTTTGAATAACCCTGCATGTCCTGTCTACTCCTGTACCCACTCTGACCAAGGAAAATTTTGAATGCAAATTAAGATCTATTTCCTTGATGCTTTGGCAGGTCCTTTTCTTCATTCAGCTTCCAGGGTGAAGAGGATGAGTCCTCTGATGTTGTGATACAAGCATTTCAAGATGATCTAAAGCCTCCCTGCAACATTCTGACAAATAAATTGAGTCATAGAGGAACCCTTCAGCTTGAACCAGGATAAACATAAGTATACATTAGATATTTTGCATATTTGGAATACATAATAATAGTAACTCCCGTCAAGAATAAAAGCCTTATCATCCTTTCATCTATCAATAGAAAATATATGGTGGATATTTAAAATAAGTCAGAAAGAAGTCATCAGGCATCAGAAACCTTCAGGAACGCATGGGAGCTAATCTGAGATGCTTTACATTTCATGGTATTGATGAATCTCAATAGCCCCACAGGAAGACAACATTTTAAATAAATGAGTTAGGATTTACTTTTTCAACTGACGTGCTGCTTACATACCTCTACAAGATGAATTGTGAGTGGGATGTCATTATATACTTTTACCATTGATTACAATGCAAAGTATCTTTTAACTTACATTTGTTTTTCTTTCAGTTTCAGGTATAGCGCTAATATTAACGGAATCACACACGGCTTAGTGTGGCAATAAGTGTCTCCATAAAAGCTTTGTGGCGGCTATTTGACACTGACGGTGGTTACCATGTAGGAAATGTGAAAGGATGATAAATACATAGAAAATATGAATATACTGTAAATGACTACATGAAACCCCAAATTCATAGTTTATTGTCCCCCAGTAACATTGTTTAGGAGTGAACCGCCTGGGATCAATGTTTAACCCCTTCACACCCAATATCAAGTTATCTCAAATTTTCATTGTAATGCATTCAAAAACACTCATTAGCAAATCAGAAAAGACAATTTTCACACCTTTTTTTAAAGCATGATTAGTTTGAACATCTATTCATTCCCGCCTCTAGACTATGATTCTCAATGCAATCACACTCCGAGGCATTGGATTTTCTGGACTCCTGCTCGAGCGTCCTACTGTGGGTCATTTGAAATCTGCAGCTAGAGTGGAGGATGCAGGTTAGCATATTGGGACCAGCACAAAAGGAGCCTTGAGGGTTAAAACAGTGGGGGAGTGTGCTTACCATGCTGTGTTACCTTAGAAAAGTTTAGTACCTTATAAAACAAAAAACCTTTCTACCTTCCTTATGTTTGTAGAACAATGCATAAATTTTAAAAAATAAAAGGCTCTGACAATGTGAATGCGTCCCTTCATTTCTTGCCTACTTTTTCCAAGTATTGCATAAAGTGTTTGATTTTGATTTTTTTTCATGTTGTGATGCCAACTGGACCGCTGATCCTAGTTTATTCTGAAGGAGCAGACCCTGGTCGCTGACACTGGTGGTTGGAATCGTTTGGTATTTTTGTCTGGTAATTTTTATTTGACATTTATCTGGATCACAAAGCCTCACCAACCACACTGGTCACACTGGGACTCAGAACTGGACCTGTAAATAAGCCTAATACATTTCTTTTATTCCCATAAGTGGTGCTCCTTGACATATTGATTCGGGCGGGGTGAGCCTGAATGTATAGCCACGGTTGCAAGCCGCTGTGGTCAAGAATACCTGAAACTGAAGCAAATATTGATGATGTAGCTGGTTCTCCTACTGCATTATGGCTATAGATCTGGGGTCAGCAAACTTGGCCCTCCAACTTTATATATTTCACATGAGTTTCCACCAACCTCATGAGAGGCAGAGCATCATGGGAGATGTCGTTCAAGAACATCTGGACGGCCAAGGTTGCTGACCCCTGCTGTAGATGTTGTAACTCCTAATTGAATTCTAGAGATGCGCACGCATTTTTTTTTCGTTTAGTTTCGGCTCGTTGGTTTTTTTAAAGGTTTCATTTCGGATCGTTTTGGCTCGTTTCGTTTCGTTGTTTCGTATCGATTTTTGTTTCGTGAATTCGGAATTTCTGTCTTTCGGATAGTCTGTTCTCTTCGTTTCAAAGGGACCCATTTCGTTTTGACTTTAGACGTATGGTATTTCAGATGCTCCGATAGTTCGGTCGATACGGTAATCCTGCCAATTCGTTCCTTCGGACGTATCGTTTTTTTTATGAAAAATCCTTTTTTTTCTTATGAATATGCATTGCACAACTTTATTTAATCATATAAAATATCAATATCTTGTACTGTTAGCTTTTCCCTAAATCCCCAGTCTAATTAAATATTTAAAATAAATACATTATTGATGCAGAAAGAAAGCACTGGAACAAGTGAAAAAAGTGACCGACGACATGAAATTACGAAATCAGCAACGGACTTGAAACGATACGAAAATACGTTGTCCGAAAGGAACCTCAACGGAACCGAAATCGCAAATAGAACGAAAATGAGTTGCGATTTTCCAAATTTCATGTCCATACGAAATAACGAAATTTTTTCGTTTCGCATCGGGAAATATTTCAGATGGTGTGTATTTCGTTGCCGGTCTGGTTTGGAACATCGGACGAATCCGAAGCACCGAATCAGCCCGTTTCGTGAGAAAAATGAATCGGTACAAAATGAAACGCACATCCTTAATGGATTCTCAATAGGATCAATGAGCTCCCTTATTCCTCCAAGGTTGACCTAAAGACCACCATTCAGTCGGTAAGTAATTATAAAATCCTGGGATGCAATAAAACCTAGAGACAGAAAGATCTATCGATCCCGGTTAAACAATTTGCTGTTATTGTTGTAATTGCCTTTAATGATTTTCTTCATCCCATGCTGGTCTTCATACAATAGAATCCATCACTTGGGCAATATTTCTATAGTCTCATGTGATAACATCGTTTTGTTCATGTTGGGCCTCGTAGCTGAGCTGCCCGATCTGCCCTTATGGAAAAAACAAATCATATGTGTCATCTGTCTATCATTTAACAATTGTACTCGCAAATCATCCCTGCCATAGAGATGCAAATCTGCATTTTTTTTTCAATCATTATTTTACAGTAGCAACTTCTGCCTCTGGCATTCCGAAGGAGTAATTAGCGATGGTTTGGCAGCTCCTAAAATGCAAACTAGGGGATTATTTTCCAGTTTTTAACCACCCAGCTGCATCAGCAGTGCTGCAACGGGTTAACCTGCGTCCACGAGAAATATTCTTGAAGAAATAAAGTGGGATTATTTCACAAACAATAAATTTCAAAAATTACCCAGAAAGACATACTTTGCAAGAAAAAAATATATAATTAAGAACTCGAATTGAGAAAAAGAAAAGCATTTATCGCAAAGCGGATATTGAAAAAAAAAATGTTGTTTTTTTCGAGAAAGTATTTTAGCAGGAAGGATACATTGAGATTGTTCTTGTTTTCAAGTATGTCCTGGGTGGCGAGTATGTACCGTTAGGTGTCTTGCCCAGGGACACTTACTGGAGAGGTTGCTCGCTGGGATTGAACCCATGACTCCACAGGCTCTCTCCACGCAGAGCAGTGATGTTACCTCAACTCCACCCGGCCGGTACAAAAGCGAATATGTTGGCCGGGAATCGAATCTTGGTCAACTGCTTGGAAGCCAGCTATGCTCACCACTATACCACCAAGGCTGAGCTGCAGTGTTTAAAAAACGATTGCGGAATATATGAAAGACATACAGGGTTATTCAAAGAGATTCGAAAAGTCACCGCACATTCGGTGACTTTTCGTTCTCTTCAATTCGGTTCCTTTTGCCGATCCCATTTCGGTGACCCTGCGGTGTATTCAGCAAGCACCACAGGGTCCCCGAATTGCAGGGAAAAGCTGCCGCAAACCCGACGAAAACTAACCGCAAAACCCAGCGAATGCACGCAGAAAACCCTCAAAAACATCTGGATTAACCCACCGAAAACCACAGAAAACCCCGAACAAGAGCCGATCGCAGCCTTCAACACAGCAGAAGAGGCAGTGAATAAATTCGGAAAACAGTTTGTATGAAGGTGCGAAAGTGAAACACTGTTTACAAAGAAACTACTGAGCGAAAATGTCTGAAATTTACATATGAGGTCCAGGGAATGATAATAAAGAAGGCTGTTACGGAAAAAATAAGTAAACTTTAAAAAAAAAATCGGACTTTTAAAAAAAATCAAAAAAAAATCAGAGAAATGCTTAAAATATCCTAAAAAATCTATAAGTAAAGAGACTCTTTACTGCAGAATTTTATAATGAACGGTTTATTAGATATTGAATTAAAACGGGAATATTTTTAACATTGAAGCCTATGGGATTCTCCTGAATAAATTTGCCGAATTAAACCACCGGATGGCAGGGCATTAGGGGAACCTGTCACTGCTGGTTTGTGTTCTCTGAATAGCCGAAGCAGTGCTTTTTTATGGGGTTTTCACTGCCCTCGAACAGGCACCGAACAGGCACCGTATGTTCAGGCAATTCGCCAGGATTTGGCGAATTGCCTGCTCTCTGGATAGCCGAATGGCCAGGAAAGGTAACCGAACGCTGATTTTCAGCGTTCGGTTACCTTTCTCAAGCAATTTGGAGCTCTTTGAATTACCCTGATAATTTAAAAAGCAAATCGCTCCATTGCACAAAACATAACATGTTACAAAACCATTCAAGCTGAGGAGCCGATTTCCAGATCCACAAAATTGAGTTTGTAAAACATGTAATTCATTAATTAATTACAATGTAATTCATTAATATATTTTACATTTTTAAATGGTATGTGTTCCTATTAAAGTGAAACGACAAGAACGATTGCTTGAAGCCACAGTATCTCCGTTCCACGTGTATCTCTCTTGCTTATTGCTGTTTAAGGCTAGGGTCAGAGTGGGGCAGTCGGAACGCGCGTGCAGGCGCACTAAATCACGGCGGCAGTAGCAGCACATAACGGCCAATGACGGCCAATATACGCAGTACGTGCGTACAAAAGTGCGCCGACACCACGCAACCGGCAAATGAACGCATTTTTCTCAGAACGTGAAACCGCTGCTACAGACGTACAGAGTGCGCTGCGGCCGCATGGCAGCGTGTGTGCGTGATTAGGAGACGTCAGACGCTGCTAGTGTGCGGCCTATATAAAGTTCAAACAGCCGGATTTCCCTAGAATTGCGTTGGTGAGTACCTGCGACTGTGCGACTGTGGTCGTCTGACCACTTAAGCGTATTCTGTGAAAAAATGCGTGCGCACGCATCGACGTACATTTTGACGGTGGCCGCAGAAAATGCGCTCATCTGTCCCTAGCCTTACCCTCTTCACTGCCAAAGCCAAGTTAACCTCATTTTGCACTGTAATACATTGATAAGCACTCATTAGCACATCAAAAGACATTTTCACACATTTAGAAAGCAAGAATAGTGTGGCCCCTGTGGTGAAACAAAATCCTTTGTTTTATCTCTCTCCAATCCCCCTGGACAGAGAGAAAACAAGCAGCAAATTTAAAGCACCAAACCCCACTGTAACAAAAAACACAAACAATTTGCTCAAGGATCACAGTAGCCGGGGAGGGATCACTTGCTGCTGTACAGGGATAAGCTTCAAAGGCTTATAAAATCCCTGTACAGTATAGAAACATGGTGTTACTGTAATTACCATACACAGGCATTATATGCTATTGGTATTCTTGGAAGCTGCATTGCTGATAATCTCATTACGATCACTACAAAACCCATAAGCAGGAGATCTGACCATTTTATTAATTTATCTGCCTTACACTTACTGTATCTGACACAAAGGCCATTTCTGCCTGTATGCTTATAATGCGACCATGTGTGAAATTGTGTAAGATAAGGGGTGCCATCTAGAGTTTAGAATCTATCATTCCAACTTTAAAAAATTTAAAATGAACAAATTTACATTATTTTAAACTCACGTTTGGAGAAGTGAAAATTCTAGATCAAAATAGCTGATTTAGAAAGTGAGATAATTGAGAATTTTTCTGGTTTGGCTATTTTGACCTAGAATTTTCACTTCTCCAAAAGTCCTCCAGAGTTTCACCTGTCTCTGAATAACCCTGAAGGTCTATAACACATCATCAACTTTAAAATTTTAACAGTGTTATTCAGAGAAAAAGGTGAAAACCAGGAGAACTGGCAGGAGAAAGAACAATCTAGACCAAATAGCCAATTTAGAAAGTGAGATACATGGGAGAATTTTTCTGGTTTGGCTATTTTGACCTAGAATTTTCACTTCTCCAGTCAATTCTCCTGAAATTCACCTTTCTTTGAATATACCTGTATGTGTTTTCAAATTGTAAATGTTTAACCCTTTCGCTGCTGAGGCTTTTCACACCTCTGTGCTGAGGTCATTTTTACCGGTTTTGCTCATCATGTTTAAACGGGTTTTGAAGGCTTATTTTAGTATATTACCCAGACATATTATATATCGTTCTTTCCGTCAGACTCGGTAGATTCATAATATGTCATTATTATATGTATACGTTATGTCATGTCTGTATATTATAACAAAAAATGCAATAAAATATGTATTTTCAATAATTTACAACGTGTAAAGTGTTTTTTTTCACATTTTAACATGCGAGCAATTGCGGTTATATTTTGTATGGGGTGCGCTTGTTAAAAAAATTAGAGATGGGGTCTCGTTACATTTTTTTTTGGGGAAAATTACGCGATTTTTAACAAACGCATTATAATTCAAATGGGAACAATATTGCTACACTAACGAACCAAAAAAAGAAAAAAAAAGGTTTATTTTTTTTTTTTATAATTTTTTTTTTAAATATATTTATATATTTTTTTTAAATGTAAGATTTTTTATTTTTTTCAAAACACATAGTCAATGGGGATACAAAAAAAAAGATAAGGGAAGGGAAACCAACATGAATTATCATATGCTTACAAATTGACATTGAGGCGTAAAGATAACAAGGACACAAAAAAACTCAAAAAAAAAGGGAAAAAAAAAAAAAAAAAAAAAAAAGGGGGGGGGAACTTCCTCATCACCAGTAAAGTAAGAGCCATTGTCTATTATGTACAGGTAACTTTCTGGCACCCATTAACTAATTCCTCAATTCGTAGACTACCCGGGTCACCTGTTAACTTCCGAGACGCTCGCCTCCTCCCCATCCACGGGCCTATTCACCCCTCCATGCACACACTGTTTCACTAGATATATGTCCCACAATTCCCATGGGTCCTGTTTAGGGGGGGTCACCGAGATAAACTCTTTAGCCCTGCTGTCATAGGTCCTATCTCTAGTCATGTACGTCTTAAGGAGCCCCATAGATGGGACCGTGTCTGATTTCCATCTCTGTGCTATCAGCAGTAATGCGGTGGACATAATATGAAATGTCATTCTGGACTGTTGCCTAGTTAACTTGGGGCCTCCCAGTCCCACCAAGATGAATCCGGGATCCATAGGAATAGGAGTACCCACCACTGCCGTAGCAAATTCCACCACCATAGTCCAGAAGGGAATCAATAGAGGGCACTGCCACCAGATATGCATATAAGTACCTGTCTGTGAACTACAACGCCAACAGACTGAGGAAGAGGACGAAGCAAATTTAGAGGTTTTATCCGGCGTCCAGTACCATCGGTAGACAACCTTCCTACTTGTTTCCAGGAGAGTCGCGTTTCTAGACACCCCCACATCTCTACGGAACACAGCTGCCCACAATTCTGGCTCAATGGAACGTTTCAGATCTTTTTGCCACGCAGAATGATACCGCCACAAGGGTAGCTCCCTGTCCTTCATGATTGCATTGAGGCCGATGGAGATTAAGCCTTTCGGTAGCAATTGGGAGACACCCAGGGATTCAATTAACGTCAAGGGCGGCTTATGGATCGAGTAGAATGCTGCGAATCCCTGAGACCTCAAGTATGAACGCAATTGGCAATAAGATAAAAAATAAGAGTCCTGCAGGTGAAATTTAGATTGTACCGACGCAAATTCCAATACCCCGCATTTATCTGTTAATTGGCACAAATTGAAAACCCCCTTCGTCGCCCAACATTGCGCATTAAAATGGGGAAGGATATACTGAAACATCCTCAGTGGTGCCGCTCTTGATACGGGGCCCGTCCCCGATATCTTCAGGAACATACTGTCCCATATTCTCAAGGAGAGGGTCGTTGTAGCAAACAGAGATGTGAACATCCCCCTTGGTCTATTCGGAGGGGGAACCCATAACAGTACCCTTAAATCGTGAGGGGTCAGAGTAGTGGCCTCCATAACCGCCCATTGAGGACGGGAGGCATAGCCCAGGCACACTATCATCGCTGCAACATGTACAGCTCGGCTATATTTTGCAAAATCCGGTACCCCTAATCCACCCCCCTCGATTCGGCGTGAGAGGACAGGAAATTTGATTCTGGGGCGCCGATAATTCCATAGGAAGGCATTAACCACTCCCTGCAAAGTAGAAAAAAACGCTCTAGGTATAAAAATAGGAAGGGCTCGAAAAACATATAAAATTTTCGGTAGTATCGTCATTTTCACCGCCGCAATGCGACCAAACCACGACAATCGTCGGGGCTGCCAAGACCGCAATAGGGATTTAATTTCTATTAGCAACTTTCCGTAATTAATATCAAATAAGACCTGAGCCGAAAGAGCTAGCTTGATACCCAAATACGTGAGAAATTTAGTTCTCCAATCAAACGCGAATTCCTGTTTTAGTGTAATCAGCACGTCCTCTGGGATATTAACTGGCAGCGCCTGAGTCTTGGAAAAATTAATCTTATGATATGAAAATGTACCATATTCGTGCAATATGTTAGTCAGAGCCTCTAAGGAAGTTTTAGGGGATATCAAAGTAAGGAGGACGTCGTCAGCAAAGAGGTTTAATTTGTGTGTCTGCGGACCCACCTCTATGCCCCCTACTTCATCGGACTGCCTGATCATCTGAGCCAGAGGTTCTAAGACGAGCGCATACAGTAGTGGAGACAGCGGGCAGCCCTGTCTTGTGCCGTTCGTGATAGGAAATGCTCGAGAATGGAATCCCGCAAAACGTACCGTGGCAGACTGAGAAGCATAAACCGAAAAAAAACCCCTTAACAAACTCAGGTGGGATAGAGAATTTTGCCATCACCTCTGACATAAAACCCCAATGCACTCGGTCAAACGCCTTTTCCGCGTCCAATGACAGTATGAGACCAGGCGTAGAAGACGAAGTAAGCACTTGAATGAGATTGAGTAGTCGACGAGTGTTATCCGGACCCTGACGGCCGGGTATAAATCCGACCTGATCCATCCCGATCAAACTCGTGATAGTCAATGCCAAACGATTCGCCAGGATCTTAGTGTATATTTTAAGGTCTACATTTATCAGAGAGATTGGTCGAAAGTTTTGACAACTAGTGGGAGGTTTACCTAATTTGGGTAGGGTGACTATTGCGGCACCCAGTAGCTCAGAAGGGAGGTTCCCACTATCCATCGCAGTGGTAAACAAGCCATGGATATGGGGAAGTAGCGTTTGATGGAAAGTTCTGTAATAAGTGGACGTGAACCCATCGGGGCCTGGAGCCTTGCCTTTAGGTAGGGACGTAATCACCTCCGCGATTTCCTCGCATGTTATCGGGGAAGCCAAAGAGGCACGTTGTGTCTGTGATAAAGTCGGTAAGTTTATTTTGTCTAAATAGCCTCGTATATCCGATATCGAAGGTCCTGGGCCTGCGGTCCCGTCTCTTAAATTATATAGAGCCCGATAGTATGTCGCAAATTCGTTCGCTATGTCCTGTGGTTTATATATCCTTTCCCCTCGGTTATTTAACAAAAAGGACGTTCTGGTTGATTGCTGCAGAGTACGGAGGCGGAGCGCCAACGAGTGTCCACCTTATTCGCGGTCGAATATCTATTTGCTCTAAGGCGTTGTAATGCGTAGAAATGTGTTGTACTGTCTAGGTCGGTCAGGTCCGCTCCCGCTTTGGCCAGTTCCCGAGCCGTGCTTGGATTCGGGTGGGTTTGGTTGGCCTTGGTCAAAGCGTCTATACGGGTCAGTAACTCCAGTCTATCTGCGATATGTTGTCTCTTCCTGATAGCTGCCCATCTAATGCACACCCCTCTCATAACTGCCTTGTGAGCTCTCCAGAGAATAGTCGGATCCGAGGAAGAATCTTTATTCTCCGAGAAGTAGTTGTCAAGTGAGGACTGCAGGTCCGCTAATATCTCTGGATCGCCCAAAAGAGAGTCGTTGAGGCGCCAAGGAGGCCTGCTAAACACCTGGAAGTCGTCTGCTAGCGTCAAGAATACTGGGGCATGATCAGACAGCGTGAAGCTCGAGATGTCGCAGTCACGAACAGAAGGCAGTAAAGATCCTCTTATGCAAAAAAAATCTATTCTGGAATATGAATTGTGAGGTGAAGAGAACAAAGTATATCTAGAAAGGGTAGCCCTAAATGGGCTACTGAAGAGCTTCTAAGATATAGTATCCAGAGCCACTAAGGGGTTAACCCAAATGAACAAAAAAAGGACCTCTAGACCAGAGGTAACCGGCTAGGACATAACAATAAACATTAAATACTTTATTAAACGTTTAAACATGAACCCTGTAGAAGGTTATTAAAGAACAACAAAAAACAATTGAACAAAATTTTAAAATCAATATAACCACAAATATTAATGGGTGGATTACCTCAAGGAGTGGTTATAAGAATAATGATAAATGGAACCAGTGAAAGACCCATAGAAAAAGCTCCTTCTATAACACAGCATTCATATTTGAATAGGAGCATAAATGGATTCACTGGGATGTCTGCGGTTATAATGATCGCTGTCTAGACCAATGATACTGTCTTATGGGGCACACATACATGAAATTAACCCCAAATAGAAAGTGGGGGTGTCACTAACAGCCAAATATAAGCAATAATGGATATGGACTAAGGAATATAAGTGTGTTGTTAGATCATTAATAAAGCTGTAACTCTATTAAGCACAGATTCCTAAAGGTGCAATTGCATTAGGATCGGATTATACCCGATAATTTATCAAGCATTTATTCTATGAAGAGAAAACATACGTACAGCATCCCCTGATATTACAGGGTACAGTTAATGATAATTCTGAAGTTTAAAGGCTATTATTTTCCTTTCACAGGTGTCACAAAATTCTGTATAGCTAAAAAATGCTCATATAAAGTAATCATGCCCAGAGCAGCAATTGAATAAATGTTTCTTGCATCATTAACGTGCAGAATGCCTAACGTAATTAGCATGCAAGATGCAGTTAGATACCAGATTCAAGGAGTTGTAACAATCGTTTCCCAATTAACCATAGAGTACTAATTTGTAAAAATGACCGTATGTAATATACAGAATGTTTGCCGCCCAAAACAACGTTCAAATAAACATTCCCTGTGTTTTTAGCTTGAAAGATATAATTATACACAGCTTCCAGATGGAAAATTATTGCGTTGTTAGCATAGAATCAGCGAATTGTATACACAATTAGTGGATTTAAAGCTGTTGCTTTGATCCTTCGAGTGTCATGAGGTGCTTGTTAACAATGGTGCACTTGTTATGACGCCCAAAGCAGCATCTTGATAGACTATTTTTACGTTATTAGTATACCAAGTACTATATTCAAACTGTTACGTTCATTTCTCCGGTATCTTAATATACTGTTTAGGCAAAAATACACTTATATTGCATGAGAAATAGTAGCGCCCCTAGCAGCGTTTAATCATTCATTATTCCACAAATTATGGCACCTAAATAGCGTTTAATTCGACCATCTATACTTCGAAAAAATGCAAGGTATAGTTATTGACAATTCAGAAGTGAAAGGCTAAAGTTACCCTTTCGCAAATATCACACAGTACTGTTTTTACAAAGATATGATAGTAATACCCAAGGCTACACTTCAGTAAATAATCTTTGCGTGATTAACGTGCAAGATGCAATTGTATACCAGATTCAAGGTTTTGTTGCAAACGTTTCCCAAGTAACCGTAGAATACTATATAGCAAATGTCCATATGTTGCATATAGAGTGATTGTCATCCAGACCAACATTCAAATGAGCATCTTCTGTGTTGTTGGCGTAAAAAATACCATTGTACACAGCTCTGGAGTTTAAAGCTATTATATTTACCAGAATGGCACATAGATAGAAAATTGTAGCGTTGTTAGCACAAAATATGCAAACTATATACACAATTTGTAAATTTGAAGCTATTACATGAATCCTTCGAGTATCACAAGGTACTGGTTAACCAGGGTGCTCTTTTGTATATAAAGGAATAACACCTAAAGCAACAACTTGGTAGACAATAATTACGTTATAAGTATGCCGAGTACTGTTTGTCAAACCATTACATTCATTCCTCCGATGTCCCAAAAACTATTTAGGCAGGAATACACTTATATTGCATATAAACTAGTGACGCCCAAAGCAGCGTTTTAGTCATTCATTGTTTCACTGATTTGAAGACACGGAGTGATTACAATCACTCATTATCCTTTTGAAATTCAACAATTCATTTATCATTTGAAATTTTTAGAAAGATAATTTATCACTTATCCGAATATCTTAAATTAAGATTAGAGATCATCTAAGGCATTCGACGCGCGTTTCACTTGCGTGCTCCTCAGGAATGCTAACTAGTTTGGTGTATAGGGGTTGCTTTTAAAGACCTCCTTTAGGCTTTCAATTAAACACATGATTTGATTTACCAATCAAATGATTGTCTGAACTTCCTAGATTATTTTGAGGATCGTTTGTTTTATGTGTTTGAAAGCTACCAATCACTCTATCAGATTTATAAATAAATATGATTGCTTATTCGTATTATAGTTCATATAGAAATAGATTTTAAAGCAATATTATATTTTTGAACAGCAGAATTAATTAAATTAAAAATAATTATTGCTGGACAATGAAAAAAGCCTACAAAGCTAGTCATATGAAAAATAATCATATTAATGATTGATTGGCTTAATGGATTTTTGAATGATTCGAGTATTAAACTTTAAACCAGAATATTTAGGTACAGTTGTTGAGAGTTTTGTACAGTATTTTTTATAAATGTAAAAAATTAAATCACAAAAAAAGGGGTGTAGTTGAATTCCTCATTGAGACCGCTTGGGAATTGTGTTTTGAGTACAAAGATCCATCTGGATTCTTTTCGTCTAAGAGTCAAATCAAAATCTCCTCTTCTTGGTCCCAATGAAATAGCCTCTATTGCTTGAAAACTCAAGCATTTGGGATCCCCATTGTGATTAGCCCACACATGTCTAGAAATAGGAGTTTCTGTTATATTAATAACAGAATTGATATGTTGCAAAACTCGCTTTTTAAACTGCTGATAAGTTTTACCTACATATTGTTTTTTGCAGGTGCAAGTAATCAGATATATTACTTTCATAGTTTCACAGGTAATGGATTCTTTTATCGGAAATATTTTTCCTGTGACGGTACTATTAAAGCATTCTGAATTGTCCACAAATGGACATGCTTTACAGTGTCCACATCTGCGTATACCAGGTTTGGGTTTTAGCCAGTGTGTTATAGGCTCTTTAGTAGAGAAGTGACTATGAACTAGTATATCTTTTAAATTAGTGGATCTTCTTGCTGTGAAGGTGGCTGATTTAGATATTACATTGGAGATGTTCTCATCCATTTGTAGAATTGGCCAATACTTATGGCAAATTTCTTTAATTTCATTCCAACCTTTGTCGTAAGTTGCAATAAATCTTATTTGTTTTTCACCTGATATTTTCTTCTTTGGAATGAGTAATTTTTTTCGATCGGATAACAGGGCTTTTTTATACGCTCTTTTTAAGCATCTGTTGGGGTACCCTTTAATGCGAAACATTTCTCTAAGTCGGTTTGCTTCCTCTTGGAAGTCTCTGAGGTTACTGCAATTTCTCCGGGCTCTTAAGTATTGCCCTATTGGTATTCCCAATTTATAAAAAAGCCCTGTTATCCGATCGAAAAAAATTACTCATTCCAAAGAAGAAAATATCAGGTGAAAAACAAATAAGATTTATTGCAACTTACGACAAAGGTTGGAATGAAATTAAAGAAATTTGCCATAAGTATTGGCCAATTCTACAAATGGATGAGAACATCTCCAATGTAATATCTAAATCAGCCACCTTCACAGCAAGAAGATCCACTAATTTAAAAGATATACTAGTTCATAGTCACTTCTCTACTAAAGAGCCTATAACACACTGGCTAAAACCCAAACCTGGTATACGCAGATGTGGACACTGTAAAGCATGTCCATTTGTGGACAATTCAGAATGCTTTAATAGTACCGTCACAGAAAAATATTTCCGATAAAAGAATCCATTACCTGTGAAACTATGAAAGTAATATATCTGATTACTTGCACCTGCAAAAAACAATATGTAGGTAAAACTTATCAGCAGTTTAAAAAGCGAGTTTTGCAACATATCAATTCTGTTATTAATATAACAGAAACTCCTATTTCTAGACATGTGTGGGCTAATCACAATGGGGATCCCAAATGCTTGAGTTTTCAAGCAATAGAGGCTATTTCATTGGGACCAAGAAGAGGAGATTTTGATTTGACTCTTAGACGAAAAGAATCCAGATGGATCTTTGTACTCAAAACACAATTCCCAAGCGGTCTCAATGAGGAATTCAACTACACCCCTTTTTTGTGATTTAATTTTTTACATTTATAAAAAATACTGTACAAAACTCTCAACAACTGTACCTAAATATTCTGGTTTAAAGTTTAATACTCGAATCATTCAAAAATCCATTAAGCCAATCAATCATTAATATGATTATTTTTCATATGACTAGCTTTGTAGGCTTTTTTCATTGTCCAGCAATAATTATTTTTAATTTAATTAATTCTGCTGTTCAAAAATATAATATTGCTTTAAAATCTATTTCTATATGAACTATAATACGAATAAGCAATCATATTTATTTATAAATCTGATAGAGTGATTGGTAGCTTTCAAACACATAAAACAAACGATCCTCAAAATAATCTAGGAAGTTCAGACAATCATTTGATTGGTAAATCAAATCATGTGTTTAATTGATAGCCTAAAGGAGGTCTTTAAAAGCAACCCCTATACACCAAACTAGTTAGCATTCCTGAGGAGCACGCAAGTGAAACGCGCGTCGAATGCCTTAGATGATCTCTAATCTTAATTTAAGATATTCGGATAAGTGATAAATTATCTTTCTAAAAATTTCAAATGATAAATGAATTGTTGAATTTCAAAAGGGATAATGAGTGATTGTAATCACTCCGTGTCTTCAAATCAGTGAAACAATGAATGACTAAAACGCTGCTTTGGGCGTCACTAGTTTATATGCAATATAAGTGTATTCCTGCCTAAATAGTTTTTGGGACATCGGAGGAATGAATGTAATGGTTTGACAAACAGTACTCGGCATACTTATAACGTAATTATTGTCTACCAAGTTGTTGCTTTAGGTGTTATTCCTTTATATACAAAAGAGCACCCTGGTTAACCAGTACCTTGTGATACTCGAAGGATTCATGTAATAGCTTCAAATTTACAAATTGTGTATATAGTTTGCATATTTTGTGCTAATCAACGCTACAATTTTCTATCTATGTGCCATTCTGGTAAATATAATAGCTTTAAACTCCAGAGCTGTGTACAATGGTATTTTTTACGCCAACAACACAGAAGATGCTCATTTGAATGTTGGTCTGGATGACAATCACTCTATATGCAACATATGGACATTTGCTATATAGTATTCTACGGTTACTTGGGAAACGTTTGCAACAAAACCTTGAATCTGGTATACAATTGCATCTTGCACGTTAATCACGCAAAGATTATTTACTGAAGTGTAGCCTTGGGTATTACTATCATATCTTTGTAAAAACAGTACTGTGTGATATTTGCGAAAGGGTAACTTTAGCCTTTCACTTCTGAATTGTCAATAACTATACCTTGCATTTTTTCGAAGTATAGATGGTCGAATTAAACGCTATTTAGGTGCCATAATTTGTGGAATAATGAATGATTAAACGCTGCTAGGGGCGCTACTATTTCTCATGCAATATAAGTGTATTTTTGCCTAAACAGTATATTAAGATACCGGAGAAATGAACGTAACAGTTTGAATATAGTACTTGGTATACTAATAACGTAAAAATAGTCTATCAAGATGCTGCTTTGGGCGTCATAACAAGTGCACCATTGTTAACAAGCACCTCATGACACTCGAAGGATCAAAGCAACAGCTTTAAATCCACTAATTGTGTATACAATTCGCTGATTCTATGCTAACAACGCAATAATTTTCCATCTGGAAGCTGTGTATAATTATATCTTTCAAGCTAAAAACACAGGGAATGTTTATTTGAACGTTGTTTTGGGCGGCAAACATTCTGTATATTACATACGGTCATTTTTACAAATTAGTACTCTATGGTTAATTGGGAAACGATTGTTACAACTCCTTGAATCTGGTATCTAACTGCATCTTGCATGCTAATTACGTTAGGCATTCTGCACGTTAATGATGCAAGAAACATTTATTCAATTGCTGCTCTGGGCATGATTACTTTATATGAGCATTTTTTAGCTATACAGAATTTTGTGACACCTGTGAAAGGAAAATAATAGCCTTTAAACTTCAGAATTATCATTAACTGTACCCTGTAATATCAGGGGGATGCTGTACGTATGTTTTCTCTTCATAGAATAAATGCTTGATAAATTATCGGGTATAATCCGATCCTAATGCAATTGCACCTTTAGGAATCTGTGCTTAATAGAGTTACAGCTTTATTAATGATCTAACAACACACTTATATTCCTTAGTCCATATCCATTATTGCTTATATTTGGCTGTTAGTGACACCCCCACTTCTATTTGGGGTTAATTTCATGTATGTGTGCCCCATAAGACAGTATCATTGGTCTAGACAGCGATCATTATAACCGCAGACATCCAGTGAATCCATTTATGCTCCTATTCAAATATGAATGCTGTGTTATAGAAGGAGCTTTTTCTATGGGTCTTTCACTGGTTCCATTTATCATTATTCTTATAACCACTCCTTGAGGTAATCCACCCATTAATATTTGTGGTTATATTGATTTTAAAATTTTGTTCAATTGTTTTTTGTTGTTCTTTAATAACCTTCTACAGGGTTCATGTTTAAACGTTTAATAAAGTATTTAATGAACAAAGTATATCCTCTCTCGCCCGGATGGAAAACCCTCCACACATCATAGAGATTAAAATGAGACAGAAGGTCCGTCAATTCCCTACATTGTTTTCTAATGTGTGCGTATGAGGCGGCTGACCTATCTAGAAGCGAATCTGGACAAACATTAAAATCGCCCATCACAATCACCTCGCCAGTTGATACTGTTAACATTTTGAGCAGTACATGTTTAAGAAACGATACTTGAGATGAGTTAGGACTATAGATATTACATATAGTGAACAATTTCTGATTAATCGTACACACTAAGATAAGGTAGCGGCCCTTCGGATCACTCAGCTTTCTGTGAAGTTGAAAAGACATTCTATCATGCAGTAGTATAGACACCCCTCTAGACTTGGTGGGGCCCGTAGCGTGGAATTGCGTGGCATAGCGAGGTACCTGCAACAAAGGGTGAGACAATCTACGAAAGTGCGTCTCCTGTAGACACACCATATCTGGGTCTCCCCGTTTTATCTCTGAGCATAATGCATGTCTTTTAAATGGAGCGTTTAAGCCCCTAACGTTGAAGGACATAAGTTTCATACAATTGAGACCAAAAACTGTATACGGTTCCTGGGCCAACAGAGCCCCCAATTCACATTTTGGACAAACAAAGCAGCCCACATGGCTCGGGTCGAGCGTGTTTGAGAATAGTCAGTGAATGGCGATGAGGAAAAAAGAAAACAACATAGAAACAAAAAACAGAAAAACACCACAGTGGTGTTGAAGAAACTATGTACATGTCTCAAAGAGACAATCTCTCTTGAGAAGCCCCGAGAAGCGGGTGTACTTCTCATACTCTGAAAAAGAGCGAGAGTGGGGGTCAAAAAATGAACCCAACAGGACGCCCGAGATGGAGGAACAAAAAGCAGCGCCGTGCTGCGCACGTCGGGACCCATCAACTCCAGCTGCTACCACAGTCCCGAAACCTGGGTCACGTGTATGGGAACATGGAATACCAACAGGAAAAAAAAAAAAAACAAGGACCCTGGAGGCACACTCGGCGAAATACGATACCGTCAAGACGATGAAATATCCCGAGAACTTTCTTCCTCTGCCCAAAGCACGTGGCAATCCGAAGATTCGCAAGACATCAATAGCATAGAGCAAATCACTTTTTCTTCTTGTGCCACTCCGGTTCAAGTCGGGGTGGAGGATCTTGCCGCTTTGACGGAGGGGTAGCAGGTTCCATTCCCCAATCTTTCAGGAGTTGCATGCCCTCCGATACGGAAGTCACCGAGTGGAAAACACCGTTGCGAGA
Organism: Leptobrachium leishanense; assembly: GCA_009667805.1. Taxonomy (NCBI): domain Eukaryota; kingdom Metazoa; phylum Chordata; class Amphibia; order Anura; family Megophryidae; genus Leptobrachium; species Leptobrachium leishanense. The sequence goes on along the minus strand of CM019071.1, from coordinate 29,277,771 downwards.
TATCAACAGTTTGGTTGGGAAGCCCCACCTGTATGCGATACTGCGATCACGGAGCATCGTTGTCACTTGTTTAAAGTTGCGCCGGTGTTGGAGGGTAGTGCGAGACAGGTCCGGAAAGATAGCAATATGATCGTAGGTCGGGGATAGAGCCCCAGGACGTCTCAAGGCACGCAATATGTCCTCGCGAGGTTTATAATAGTGAAGACGAAGTAAGACATCTTTAGGCGCCTTAGCCGGAGCTGACGGTGGTTTAGGAAGTCGATGAATTCTGTCAAACAGGAGGGAATCCGAGGTGGCTTCAGGCAGGAGGTGTTGAAATAGTTCAGTAACATAATCCGGAAGGTCATGAGCTAATATCGAATCTGGGATACCTCTCACTTTCAAGTTATGGCGACGTGATCTATCCTCCAAGTCCGCAATTTTAGTAAGTGCCCCCAGAAGTTGAGATTGTAAATCCTCCACTTGTTCTGTCAGAACATTATGTGCCCCTGCAAATTCCGCCATCTTTGCTTCCAATCTGTCTGTGCGGTCTCCTATTTCTTTGATATCTTTTTTAATGTCCGCCGCCACGCTGTCTAGGCGATTCGATAGTGCATCAGAAAGGGCTGCCAGCATAGGTGCTAGTTTGGCCGTTACCACGTCAATCCCTGAGCTGTCTTCAGCGGGGGAGGCAGATGCACGCGGGGACGAGGAGATTGAGCCGCCGCCATCTTGGGAGGCCCCAATGCCGCGCTGTTTCTGGCTCTTCGGCGCGAAAAAGTCGGCGGAACCCGCTTTTTTGGTACCGCTGCGGGAGGACATACTGTGCTCCACTGGTTCCCCCGGTCCTGTGCTGCAGCTGCGCTTACTGTGAGTCGTTTTTCCTCGTGTTTAGTGGGTCTCTAGTGCGGAGCTCCGGCGCTACACGTCCACCATCGAACGGAGTCAGGCCACGCCCCATATATTTATATTTTTAATTTTAATTTTTTTTTAAAAACTTTTTTCACATTCGAGTTTGGTATCGTTGGAACGGCCATGCTCTGGCCGATCCAACGATACCAAACTTTAGCCCCTAGCTGCCACGGATCGGGAGATAGGGAGTTCATTGGAACTCCCTATCTCCACCGTTGGTGGCAGTTAGTGGTTAACTCTAGGACTGGCGTCATCGTGCTATGCACGATGACGCCAGTCCTCAGGGGGAGTTCCCAGAGGCTTGGCCGACATCCAAGATGTCGGCCAGCTCCGGGAAAGGATCGCGAACCGGCGCTTTTCAGCGCCGATTCGCGATCCAGCTCCCCAGGGGTTAATGCCAGGCACCATTTGGAAGGGCAGGCTGTGCCCTTCCAAATGGTGCCTGGGTTAACCCCCGCAACGCCGCCGATCGGGAGGGAGAGAGGTCCGAAGGACCTCCCCCCTCCCTTTCAGGCGCCTCCTCCGCACATGCGGGGGGGGCGCCTGAATTAGGTGTCATCGCGCTGCCGCGATGACACCTAATTTCAGCGGCTGTGGTTCCGGATGCTGGGCTGACATCGAGGATGTCAGCCCGCACCGGGGGGCCAGCGATCGGCCGGAACCCGGCCGAACGCTGACCCCAAAGGGAGGACGCGCTCAGCGCGTCCTCCGCATACCAGCAGTAATGCGGAGGACGCGCTGAGCGCGTCCTCCGCATTGAAGTGGTTAAATCTGTTTTTGTGACTTATTTTGAATGCTGCATATTTTCAATAAAACATTTACCATTCGTGTGCATGTCATGCATTATATTAAAGGAGCTGTGCAGAGTTCTAGATTTCCTCTTGAAAACCACTTGAAAGAAGAAGCTGGAGAGAGCTTTAGGTTGCTGATGAGATGTCATTGTTTCTTTTTAGTATGTATTGGACAGCTCAAGTTGAAGACAGAAGCGAGCGGACATATTTTATAAATGCATTAAAGTATTGATCAAGGCACAAGCTGTACATTTATTGCAGACATAGGGAACTACAAGGACAGGAGGTCACAATCCATCAAGGCTTTCTGTATCAAAAGTAAAGGTAAAAGTATCAGAACAGGTTTGAGGCTATAGTCTTAGCTCACGGCAGGCAATGTTTTTTTGTGATTTTAAAGGGACACTCTATTCACCATGGTCACTTCAGCCTTGAATGCTCTGCATCATGTCTCTGAACACTTGCAGTAGTGAGCAGTCTGAAAGAATGGATAGGTCCTGCACGTGTGCACACAGCACCAAAACATCATTCTTCAAAGGCGCTACGGAACTTGCATACAATATTACGCAAGTTCCAAGCAATGCACAATTTGCACAACGTGTCCATGCAAGTTGTGTATGGTATGCAAATTGTGTAAAAACCTGCAGGGCCTGCCACAATTTGGAAACCCTGAGCTGATGGGGAGAAGCAGCCTGGCACCAAGGGAGAAAAGTTGACCATTAAGGCTAATGTCAGACGAACGCATTCTGAGCACACTGCATCCGTGCACAACTGACGTACATTCTGACTGATTATACTGTAGACACCACACGGTCCGTTTTTTTTGACTGACTTTTTTTTGACTGATGTAGATGGGAAATAAAATTAATATGTAATATGAAAAAAATTGATACATGATATGAAAAAACATTTTGTCCGTCAAAAATGATGGACGTCCAAAATGCAGTCCGTCCGACTACGTTCCATCACTCACACACAAAGCTACGCGGACGTGGCGCACTCTGTGCGTCTATCCTAGCGGTTTGACGTTCTTGCCTAAATTGCATCCGGTGCCATGTGTGTTGTGCTTGCGCACTTCTGTGCGGACGTACTTCGTGTGTGGGTCTCTATTGATCATAATTTTATGCTACGACGGACGTTAAAATGTGCGGCAACACAGACGTGATCACTGCGTTCGTCTGACATGGGCCATACATCCTTATAAAAAAACACTAAACCACTTAAAGCAGTGGTTCCCAACCGCGGTCCTCAAGTCCCCCTAAAAGGTTAGGTTTTCCAGATATCTGAAGCACAGCACAGGTGATATGATTTGCTGCTCAGTGATTGCAGGATTCAGTCTGCGTTTCCCCAAGGTGATTCTTAAACCTGGCCTGTTTGAGGTACTTGAGGACCGCAGTTGGGAACCATTGACGTAAAGTGATATTCTACACACCTGACCACTTTAGCTTTTAAAGTGACAAGGGGGTGCGGCGTATTCTTCCCCCTCCCAGGTGTCCAGAAATGTTGAAATTGCAGTGTGTAGTGGAGAGATTCCTCCAACCCCCCTCTCCCCCAGGACTAGGCAGCCAGAAGCTTTGAACTTCCCGACTGTTGGTCACTTGGTCAGTCACGTGAGACGTCATCATGCTCAATTGTGCCTACGTCACGATCTCTGACCTCAGAGAGGTTGCGAAGGACCAGAGCTGTGCGCATGTTGCACAAGGTACGAGCTAGCACTTGCCCCAGAATATTGTGGTAACATGTGGACACTACTGGGAAATATGTGGGTGAAAATTTTCCCCTTTAGAGTCCCCATATTAGCGTGAACTAGGGAATAGGGCCCATACTTGGGCCACCTGCTTTAACCGTTCAATATCTTTCCAAACCTCCAGAGTATTTTCTGGGAGCACTAGAGCATAGTTACATAGGCTGAAAAAAGACACGCTTCCATCAGGTTCAGCCTCTCACACATCACCTACTGCTGTTGATCCAAAAGAAGGAAAAAAAACCAGCAAGGCAAAGAATAAACGATTGCCCGTATCCCTTTAACAGCATGCAGATGGATTTGTATGAGTTTGATAGAAGTCCTTTCTCACTCTCTCAATGCTGATGTTCGCACAGACCTGCCAAAATAGCAACCGCCTCTGGGGTGTCTGATTACATTTTCCAGGGTCAGCAAGACCAGAGACCCTGGCCCAGGAGGGAAAATAGCACAGAGACTGAAAAGACCTTGCTGCAGACAGTTTTGACATTACATTGTAGAGGAGGCATTCAGATGAGGAAAGCGCACATTTATCTGTCAAATTAATTTACTGTTTAGATGCATTCTGCTTTGTTAGGCTGTTCTGTAAGGTGTTTTTCAAGTACAGTTAGTAGTACATGGCACAAAACATCACATATTCTCTAAATTGCAGTCAAGAGCATATTTAATGGGATTCTTAACAGTTTTATAACCTGTGCTTGAATATTTTTAGATGTACTTGAACCTCAAGTATGTTTTACATATAAAAAAATCTTTCTGTTCGATGTGTTGACACCCACCTTAAAGGGCATAGAAATAGCGCCGTGGAGGAAGCGCAGAGGGAGTCTAGGAACTATTTGTTTCCAGTCTCGCTCTGCTGCTGGCGAGAGGAAGCGTTGGTTCGCACGCCCTCTCCACTGTGGGATGAGAGCTGAGCATGGGATTTAATGGATGGTTTCAGAGTGTGTTATGTGATTTTGCAAATGCAATATCACTTTAACCACTTCCATGTGGAGGACGCGCTCAGCGCGTCCTCCGCATGGCTCCTGCTGTGCGGAGGACGCGCTGAGCGCGTCCTCCCTTTGGGGTCAGCGTTCGGCCGGGTTCCGGCCGATCGCTGGCCCCCCCGGTGCAGGCTGACATCCTCGATGTCAGCCCAGCATCCGGAACAGCCGCCGATGAAATCAGGTGTCATCGCGGCGGCGCGATGACACCTAATTCAGGCGCCCCCCCCGCATGTGCGGAGGAGGCGCCTGAAAGGGAGGGGGGGAGGTCCTTCGGACCTCTCTCCCTCCCGATCGGCGGCGTTGCGGGGGTTAACCCAGGCACCATTTGGAAGGGCACAGCCTGCCCTTCCAAATGGTGCCTGGCATTAACCCCTGGGGAGCTGGATCGCGAATCGGCGCTGAAAAGCGCCGGTTCGTGATCCTTTCCCGGAGCTGGCCGACATCTTGGATGTCGGCCAAGCCTCCGGGAACTCCCCCTGAGGACTGGCGTCATCGTGCATAGCACGATGACGCCAGTCCTAGAGTTAACCCCTAACTGCCACCAACGGTGGAGATAGGGAGTTCCAATGAACTCCCTATCTCCCGATCCGTGGCAGCTAGGGGTTAAAGTTTGGTATGGTTGGATCGGCCAGAGCATGGCCGTTCCAACGATACCAAACACGAAAGTGAAAAAAGTTTTTTTAAAAAAAAAAATTAAAAATAAAATATATATTTAAAAAAAATTATAAAAAAAAAATAAACATTTTTTTTTCTTTTTTTGGTTCGTTAATGCAGCAATATTGTTCCCATTTCAATTATAATGTGAACAATGATGCTGCACTAACGATTTTGTATGCGGTGTGTTTGTTAAAAATCGTGTAATTTCCCCCAAAAAAAATGTAACGAGACCCCATCTCTAATTTTTTTAACAAGCGCACCCCATACAAAATATAATCGCAATTGCTCGCATGTTAAAATGTGAAAAAAAAACACTTTACACATTGTAAATTATTGAAAATACATATTTTATTGCATTTTTTGTTATAATATACAGACAGGTCATGACGTATACATATAATAATGACATATTATGAATCTACCGAGTCTGACGGAAAGAACGATATATAATATGTCTGGGTCATATACTAAAATAAGCCTTCAAAACACGTTTAAACATGATGAGCAAAACCGGTAAAAATTACCTCAGCACAGAGGTGTGAAAAGCCTCAGCAGCGAAAGGGTTAAACCAGCTTCGAGGAGATAGTATTTCACAGTGAAATTGGAGTAGCCTGCACTTACATGCAGAGGTAAAAATTAATGTCTATAATAAATATAGCCTCCCACAGGGAATCGCTACATTCGTGCCGCAAGCCCAGCTTGTGGCAAGAATGGAATAGTGATTCAAAGCCACTTCAAAGCCAGGCCACATGTAGGAACCTCAAGGACTCGGGCATCCAAATATTAAAACATTTATTTATACAATACAATACAATACAACGCATGCCAAGACGTGTTTTGTCAATATATACAGGCAGTGCTTTTTTCTGGAAAATAGGTGGGGGTACTCTCATGCCCAGGGAAAAACTGATTATTATGACGATTTTTATTGTACTAATAAATACTCCTTTATTCACACTGGATATATTTCCCCCAGTTCACACTGGATATATTGCCCCAGGCTCACATGGATATATTGCTCCAGCTCACATGGATATATTGCCCCAGGCCAGCTCACATGGATATATTGCCCCAGCTCACATGGATACATTGCGCTAGCCCACAACGATATATTGCCCCAGATCACATGGATATATTGCCCCAGCTCACATGGATATATTGCTCCAGCTCACATGGATATATTGCTCCAGCTCACATGGATATATTGCCCCAGGCCAGCTCACATGGATATATTGCGCCAGCTCACAAGGATATATTGCCCCCAGCTTACCTATGCCAGGCCCCCCCGAGTCATTGCTGGTCGCCGCGTTCATTCCTTCTGCGAGCGGCCGCCTGCATCAATATTTGCCGCTCGCCTGGGATCCATCCACTAGCCAGCCATGATCGTGCGAGATCGCGGCGCTCACGTGAACTCCGCGATCTCGCGACTGGCTGGTGGATGGATCCCAGGCAAGCGGCAGATATCCTTGCCGACGGCTGCTCGTAGAAGGAAAGAATGCGGCGGCCGCTGGACAGCTCCGGATTCGGACTCCAAGAGTCCGATACCGGAGCTGTCAAAAATGAAAAAGCAAAGGGCGGCTGGCGATGAGGTGCCGGTATGGCGTACTGGCGCGTACCGCCTCAAAAAAAGCCCTGTATACAGGTCTATTCACTAAAAGGTGAAACTCAGGACAATTGGCAGGAGAAGAGAACAATCTAGACCAAACAGCAGATTTGGAAACTGACATAAATGGGAGAATGTTTCTGGTTTGGCTATATTTACCTAAAATTTTCACTTCTACTGCCAATTCTCCTGAGTTTCACCTTTAGTGAATAGACCGGATAGTGTCAGCTTCCTCCGTCAGATAAATACTACGTCACTTTTACATTCTTTTATACCTCCCTTATTTGCCTAAAAGTCCAATAAAAAAATCTCTTCTGTTCCCGCGTTCCCGAAGCCACTTCTCTCCCAGTCCATTTTCGTTTCTCCTCATTCCGCTGTTTACTGCGTCTACATGTCTCTATCTTTCTTGCACTTGCGTTCCCCAGTCTCTTCGCAATCTTCTCCATATGTAGCCAATGGACCTTTCTCAATAAGTGACACACACAACATGATCAAAACAAAGGCCATGGTTGACATATATTCAATTATATATATTACCAGTTCCCTATATGTCGTACCAATTCCCTACCTACCTTTGGCTTTGATACAGGTTTTACTCCATGGGGCGCAGTACCAAGGTCTGTTGGTATTTTTATGATTTTGAATTTGCAAAATCACGTAACACACCTATGAGAACAAATGGAAAATGTAGTTCCAAAACATCTGAAAGGCTTGGGTTGTTGACCCCCTCCATAGAGGTTTACCAGCCATTAGAATAGTCGAGTAAGGGAAGCTGCCCAAGTTAAGAATATTCAGACTCACCCAGGTCATTGTACCAGAAGAAGCAAATATCGAGAGGCAGAACAAGGTCAGAATACCAGAAGGAAACAAACTGGAGAAACAGAGTCAAGATCGGAATACTAGAGATCAGAGATATCAGAAGAGAACCCTCATTTTATTGCAGTTTTGTCTTATTGCCTTGTAGTGTGCCACAAAATTGAATAAAACACAGAATTAAAAAAAAAAGAGAACCCTGGTTAAAATACAAGAAATCCTTAAACAAAGGACTGTATTGTTGTCTACATTAAGCAGAAAACCATGACAGCACTCTGACTGAATGGTGTTAAGAGTATTTATAGGGTGTGAGAAGTATCATCATGTATGTGTCCCATAAGGTGCCAGTACCGGTTATCTCAGAGCGAGGTCTGGTTCACATGTCACTTGTCACTCATGATGCAGGCAAGAAGTAACAAATTCAGGAGTTGTAATAGTGGTTCGCGTCAGAACGATTGTTTGTAGACATATAGATGATGCTGATATCAGTTGGCGTCATACCAAGGACTAGAGATGTGCGTTTCGTTCCTAATCAAAATTCAGACAAAATTTACAGATTCGTATCTTGGAAGCATATCCGAAATAACAAATGAGTTCCCTTTGAAACTGAACAAAAACGAAACAGAGTATAACAAATTGATTCCAGTTCTATGAATCGATTTGTTATTTTGTTTCAAATATTCAGCTACCACATCCCTGTCCATTGCCCGCGGTGCTGGATCTGTTCACCACCACATATCATGGACAGCACCATGGTGCCGTATGGAGCAGCTCGGCAGCAGGGAAGTCTCCCATAGACAAGTAATGGTTAATCTATTCAGAGAACGTCGAACAGCACCAAAATGTCAGTGAAATGCCCTGATTTTTGGTGGTTTGTTCTATAGGTTTAAAAAGGCGAATCCCATAGGTTCTGATGTAAAAAAATATTCCCTGTTTTTATTAAATATTTATTCATCTGTTTATTCTTTTCACTTGCAGCAAAAAGTCTATTTATTTTTCAGGATTTTTTTAGGCAATTTGCGGATTTTTTAATTACATTTTTGGATTTCTAATAATTTTAAAACAACAAGGCTTTTTTCTTTGCCGAACACAGTGGGTTTTTCTTCTTTTCCTCCTCTGGCTGCATTCAGTGGGTGCTGTCCTTAGTGCTGAAACCTAAAAAAATACTATGAAAACAGCAGAATCTTTTGCTCCAAAGCCCCGCGGAGCTGCTGTCAAGGTGTTGAGTAGGTTTCAGCACCAAGGACAGAGGGATCTTTTGCTCTGGAGCCCCGCGGAGCTGCTGTTTTTGGCGCTAAATAAGTTTTAGCACCGAGGACAGGGGGATCCGGTAACTTTTTTTTTTTTACCCCGATCTAAGTAATTAATTCATCTGTTTCACATTCCGAAATAACTAATAAAAATGAAACACGAATCGATCAGAAATAGGAATTACTAATAAAAACAAAATAACGAATCGAGCCGAAATACAAATTACCGATCTCCAGAAATAACGAGTTGATCTGAAACACGAATCACGGTAACCTAACGAACGGTAACATAACGTATGCAACGAAACAAACTAAAAAAAATTGCGAATCGATGTGAGACAAAATATTTTGTTGTGCACATGACTACCAAGGAGCAGAGGTTGACGCGGGAGTGCCTCCCTGGAGATAAGCAAGATGGCATCAGGTTATGACACCAGGAAGTCCTGACAGTGACATTGACTCACTGGCATTGAGCTCACCCTAGATTGAATCCCCACCTGATGTGTGTATAATTATATGATACACATATCAAAAATATAATCATTTCCCATCTCAGCAGATTGCCTGTCTTGACACACAATTCTTGACACACATTCAGAGATCGAAACCACATGATGCTAATTAAACTTCTGATAATCCTCATTAAAGAGTAAATGCCTCCATAACAAGGACAAATATCAACAACATGTAACTGATGTAAGAAAAGGTTTAAAAATAACTTGTAAAAATCCCATCCTGTTGAAAGTAAAGTATCTGGCCATGCTATAACAGCTCTGTGTCTTGAAAATGCATTAATATGTTGCTTTTTTAAGTACAGTAACTAATCTATAACGGAGGAAATGTAATCATATATATAGAAATGAAGCACTAGCATAAATTAGAGATTCAATATGTTCTTATCTTATCAAGTGCTTTACAACGATAACCATTCAAGGCTTACTCATGCTCTTCTAAGTTTGTGTTTAGCACAAAACGTTCTTTCAAAATGACGAATGTGTGTCATGCTTAGGGTGGAGCATCTTTAACCCTTCGTGTACATATATGATAAAAATGTCCCAGTATTGCAAGACAAACAGGGTTATTCAAAGAGATCCAAATTGTGGCCGAAGGGTAACCGAACAGTGAAATTCAGCGTTTGGTTACATTTCCTGGCGATTCGGCTATTCAGAGAGCAAGCAGGTCGCCAAATGTTGGCGAATTAATTGCCTGCACATACGGTGCCTGTTCGGTGCCTGTTCGAGGGCAGTGAAATCCCCATAGAGAAGCAATGCTTCATCTATTCAGAGAACAGAAACCAGCAGGGAAAAGTTGCCGAAATGCCCTGCCAATCGGTGGTTTCATTCGACAGGTTTATTCAGGAGAATCCCATAGGCTTCAATGTTAAAAATATTCCTGTTTTTAATCCAATATCTAATAAACCGTTCATTATTTTATTCTGCAGTAAAAAGTCTTTAGGATCTGTTAGGCATTTTTCAGGATTTTTCCTTTTTTTTAAATCGTTTTTTTCTTTTTTCTGTAACAGCCCTTTTTATTATCATTCATTGGATCGTATATGTAAATTTCAGACATTTTCGTTCTGTAGTTTCTTTGCAAACAGTGTTTCACTTTACAAACATTCAAGCGTACTGTTTTTTTTTTCCTTCACTCCATTCGTCTGCGGTGTTGACTTTTTCCGGCGGCTGCTCGGGTTTCTCCGGTGTGTTCGGCAGGGTTAATCCAGATGTTTTTGCGGGTTTCGGTGTGCGTTCGCCAGGTTTTGCGGTGAATGTTCGGGGGGTTTGCGCCGGCTTTTCCCTGCACTACGACGGCCCTGTGGTGCTTGCTGCATACACCGCAGGGTCGCCGAAATGGGATCACCATATCGCACCGAATTGAAGAGAACGAAAAGTCACCGAACGTGCGGTGACTTTTCGATTCTCTTTGAATTACCATGAAAATAAAAACATTTTAGGAACAATTGCGAAGAAAGAAAAGATCGATGTGACAAACTTTGTAACCTGTCTATGTGGCTGTTGTTGACTTGGACAAGTCCTAGGATCATCCGTTTGAAGATTTTTTCCAAAAGCTTGAAAGAACAAACTCTCCTTTTATAAAATTCAATTTGACCACCCTGCTTCACAGCTAAGGCTAGGGACAGATGAGCGCATTTTCTGCGGCCACCGTCAAAATGTACGTCGATGCGTGCGCACGCATTTTTTCACGGAATACGCTTAAGTGGTCAGACGATGCGCAATTCTGGACGTATTTCATGACGATGGGGTAAAAAGAAGTCTAGGGAAATCCGGCTGTTTGAACGTTATGTTGGCCGCACACTAGCAGCGTCTGACGTCTCCTAACCACGCACACACGCTGCTATGCGGCCGCAGCGCACTCTGTACGTCAGTACCAGCGGTTTAACGTTCTCGAAAAAATGCGTTCATTTTCCACTTGCGTTGCGCGGCCGGACTTTTGTGCGACCGTACTTCGTATATTGGCCGTCATTGCCGGCATCTGCTGCTAGTGCGGCCGTGATTATGTGCGCCAGAACGCGCGTTCGCACTGCCTCAGTCTGACCCTAGCCTTACTCGACAACCTTATGCTCGTTTTGTCTGAAAAACTGTTCAAAATAAGACTAATCTCTCTTACGTTTTACTTTTTTTGCCTATTAGGAGAGAAAGTGAACAAAAAGCCAGAATGTGTAGATCTTCTCTGACATCACTGGTAATATTCAATCAGGAAAATTACTTGATAGGGTGATTTTATTTCATTATCCCAGAAAAGGATAAAATGCACAAGACAATTTAATAAAATAAAAAAATTACCGAAAAAGCTGTGACTCTCATTAATTATACCGGCATCTCTCAACCCGCAATCCTGGAAACAAGGGTAATGCTGAATATTTTAGGTATTCACTTACTGAAGAAAATGATCTGCTCATATTATGCACATCTATCCTCTCACAATTATTTTCTCCCATTTATAAATGTAATGCATGCGTAACGATGCATAGGGAAGACATTTACTCCGGACACCTGATGGTCACGGGCAGGACTGCCTTCTGAAATCGTGGGGCCCCTTACTAAACCACTTGTCAGGGCCCCCTTCTGCCAGCTGCCCATTTCAATAAGCTAATTAAAAATATAACATTTTGCCTCTTTCTGCAAACCTTATTTTTCTGGGAATAGGCTAAATTTCTGGTGGTCCAGCAAGGGCATAAAAAGTGTCCCCTGGTGCATCTCATACTAACCGATCCCTCCATTATGAGGCAGAGTGCTCTGACTGGCCCCTAGATGCCGCGGTCCGCTGGGAAAATTGCTGGTATCTTGGTCGACCAGTGCTTGGTGAAATGGATGAGCCCTTTGGCACTTAAGGTGCACATTGGGTTTGGCAAGGGCCCCCTGGATCAGCTGGGCTCCTGAACATGTCATGGGCTGTCAGTCCCGGATGCCTGCCCTGGTCAAGAGGTTGACTAATGCAGAGGGTAAGCAGTGTAATCATGAGAAACAAGTGGCAACATGTAGGTCAATAAAGATAATCTGGTAATATTCTGCGACTTCACAACAGTGGATAACCTGTGGCTCTATTAATGTGTCTAAACCCCTTCATTGTCAAGCGATTTTCCAAAAACAAAAACAAAAAACCACTCAGGAACTGAAATTATAAAAATATATTTTTTAATAATTATATAGTAAGTAGTATTTGGAAATATTCCCAATGTACTCCTTAATGTAATAAACTGTTTAGCCAGCTGATGGCGACATCTGTCAAACAGATTACTACAGTTCAGGGCTTCATTCATTATCAGCTGGAGAAAAGTCCATAGGAGACATTCCCCAGCGGATTTTTAAACATCCTAGCACCTTGGACATCATGTCCACAGTGCTAAAACTTTAAGGGCATGTTCTGGAACCCAAATGCAAACAAAATTTGCTGGCAACAAACACATTTAATTTGCTTTGTCCTGCTCAGCTTCTGATCGAGATAACTTGATATCGAGCACCTGACGCTGCCTTTGAAGACCTGAGTTATCTCGATCTCAGGAATGAAGGGGTTAAAATATTTTTTATTATCGCAAAGGTACATTTGTTGGTAACAAGACTCCAAAGCTGTGCTTGGACAATGAACTCATCATAAGCAAACATGTGACAAAGTCTTTCCTGATTTTCCCAGATACTATTCCACTAAGCATTGACATTTTCATGGCTCCAGCTAGTAAAAGAATTTAATCAGTTCAGCTGGTAAATCAGACAAAGACCATTAAACCCAAATGAAACGGAGATAATCACTTGGAAGTTATCACCTCTTCAGTGCACTAAGACCAACTCAATTTGTAATAAATAGAGCTGGAAGCAAATGCCGGATGGCGCCCTGTGGAGCGCGTGTCTCTGTAAAATACTGATCTCTATCACCTCTTCTAAAACTCAATGATGACTAACTTAAAACACACAAAACCATATGCGTGTAGCAAATTATACATGATTCCAGCTGTATCTACACTTGCATGCATGCATTATGAGGGATGACCTACTGTTGACTTGTGTTTGTTGTATAACTACGTGAGTGCATGTGTATTATTTATTATTATTATTCTTTATTTATAAAGCGCCAGCATATTCCGCAGCGCTGTACAATAAGCACAGTATAGACAGGGTTACAATACATTGAACAACATTTGACAAACAGTACAGGAGGAGATGAGGGCCCTATTCCCGTAGGAACTCACAATCTGGGAGGGTTGGGGTTGGAAACAGGAGGAGAGGACTGTAAGGTGAGAGTGATTGATGGTTGCGTCAGTGAGTTGGGTGGTAGGCTTCCCTAAATAGGAACGTTTTAAGGGAGCGTTTGAAGGAAGAGAAGTTAGGGGAAAGTCTGACAGTACGAGGGAGAGCGTTCCAGAGAGTGGGGGCTGCGCGTGTGAAGTCCTGCAGTCTATCATGGGAAGAGGTGATGCGGGGAGAAGCTAGGCGCAGTGTATTAAATGCCTGGTGTATGTTTGTGTCTGACCGTAGTTTGCAAGTCACGTGCATCCAGGGCTATTTTTATGTTCACATAGTTAACTCTTGAAATTTGTCATGCATATAAACCTGTATAACAATAAAGATGAGAAACAATGTGTCAAGAGTCAAAATGTTGTTTTATGTGTAAATAAAGTGTCTTTTTGTTCAAGGTTCCATCCTCTTATTGTGCACATTAAGGCCCATGTCAGACGAACCCAGTGTTCACGTCCGTGTTGCCACACATTTTAACGTCCGTCGTAGCATAAAATTGTGATCAATAGAGACCCACACACGAAGTACATCCTCACAGAAGTGCGGACGCACAACGCACGTGGCACCGGGCGCAATTTAGGCAAGAACCACAAACCGCTAGGACGGACGCACAGAGTGCGCCACGTCCGCGTAGCTTTGTGTGTGAGTGATGAAACGTAGTCAGACGGACTGCATTTATACGTCCAGCATTTTTGACTGACAAATTGGTTTTTCATATCAGGTATTAATTTTTTCATTTTACATATTAATTTTATTTCCCATCTACATCAGTCAAAATAACCCAGACCGTGTGGTGTCTACAGTATCATCAGTCAGAAAGTACGTCAGTTTTGCACGGATGCACAGTGTGCTCAGAATGCGTTCGTCTGACAATAGCCTAAACTGTGTGACAGTGAGGGGAGAAAAAATAAGCAATGTGTCTGCTTTCCAGCTGTTCGTAGTTCAGTACTTAGTGGCTTTAGGTAGTGTGCAAACGGAGAGTCATTCATTCATTTATTTATTCATTCATTAATCTTCTTTTAAGCCTCTACCTTTTGAAGAGAATCCACAAAAAAACTGATTTCAGAACACAGGCGAATGAACACCAGTGCTTGGTAATGCAGCCTCTTTCATCAAAATAACTTTTGATCCCTTTTCAGCTTATATTCTATTAAAAGAAATGATGCATACCATACTCTGGAAATGCCTAGAAATATATCAACAGGAAGGATTTTTTTAGTAAGGATTGAGATCAGAATCCCTGGAGTGAATAGGAGTCCAGCAGTAGATAGGAATAACACATTCAGGGTTATTCAGAGACAGGTGAAAACCAGGAGAATTGGCAGGAGAATGAACATTCTAGACCAAATAGCCGATTTGGAAAGTGAGATAAAAGGGAGAATTTTTCCTTTTTACATGCAATTACTTCAAAAAAGAAAGAAAAACAGCAGTATTAGGGTTATTCAGAGAGCGGTGAAAAGCAGAAGAATGACTGGAGAATGAAAAATTCTAGGTCAAAATAGCCAAACCAGAAAATTTCTCCATTCATCTCATTTTCCAAATCGTCTATTTTGATCTTGAATTTTCAATTCTCCAGTCTGCTTTTCACCTCTCTCTGAATAACCCTGTATGTGTTCTGTTAATGTGTTTTGTTTTGTATTGCACAAGTAATCTAGCTACAGCTTTTGTTAGTGGTTGTGTCCCTTTGAAGAGAAAGCCCTACCTTAGGGTGAACCTCACAGAATTGTCAGTTCAAGAAACCGAAAAGTACCAGCACTCGTTGGCTCCACCGAAGTGTCTTTAAATTTGAAGCTTTACACATTAAGGTACCAGCAACGTTTCAGTCGACTGGATTCTATCAATCTGACACATACCAGTAGGCTGAAACATTGATCGTACTTTAGTGTGTAAGACATCTGGAAAGAAGTCCCTGAAACCAAAAAGTACCGGCACTCGTTGGCTCTGTTGAAGTGTTTTTTTCATTGGATGTTTTACACACTAAAGTACTATCAGTGTTTCAGCCTACTGGCATGTATCATAGAAACATAGAAACATAGAAAAATGTCGGCAGATAAGAACCTTTCGGCCCATCTAGTCTGCCCAATTACATGGATACTTTACCTGGATTTATCTTTTGTTTAGGATAGCCGTATGCCTATCCCATGCCTGCTTAAATTCAATTACTGTTTTGGCCTCTACCACTTCAACTGGAAGACTGTTTCATGTATCCACCACCCTCTCAGTAAAATAATGCTTCCTGATGTTACTTTTAAACCTTTGCCCCTCTAATCTAAGACTATGTCCTCTTGTTTTGCTACTTTGTTTCCTTTTAAATATACTCCCTTCCTCTACCTTGTGGATTCCCTTTACGTATTTAAATGTTTCTATCATATCTCCTCTGTCTCGTCTTTTTTCCAAGCTGTACATGTTAAGATCATTAAGCCTTTCTGGTAACTTTTCTCCTTCAAGCCGTACACCATTTTAGTAGCCCTTCTCTGAACTCTCTCTAAGATGTCTATATCCTTCTGGAGATACGGTCTCCAGTACTGCACACATTATTCCAAGTGAGGTCCATGCTTCATAAAATCCAGTAGACTTAAGCGTTTCTGGTACCTTAATGTGCAAAGCATCAAATTAAAAGACACTTCAACAGAGCTAACGAGTGCTGGTCCTTTTTGGTTTCTAGGACCTCATTCTGGATGTGGAAAAACCCAACTATCAAGCACACCGTGGAGCGTATCTGCCCCTAAGGGAGTGAGTGCTGCCTAAACTCTTTTTCTCTAGATTTGCCAATTCAGTCACGCTTTTTTAGACTGGAGTGCGTCTTTCGTACTCTTAGAAACTACATGAAGAATGCAGTTCAGGGCAATTTATAGATAATCTTCCCGGTAGATTGTCATGAAAGACAGCATAGACAACATCCCAGATAAACTGCCAGATACATTTATAAATGAATTTCACATTGGGACTTAAGAAATCATCATACTGTTGTCCTTATAGTTTATATGTTCTTCCCAGTGGATCTCAACGCGATAGACAAGAACGATCGAGGAGAAATTGGTAAGAACTCACAAACCTGAATGACCAATACTTAAGACTTTGCAGGTTTCATCAGTCAACGCTTCCCTTAACAACACTTACATTATCAACACTTGAGTGTTGAGTTTTCCATCAGTAACATTATGGCAAATGTTCAGCTTCAATAAGAAGACTTCAAAATGTTTTTATGTTGGATGATGTCCAAAGCCGTTATGAATCCTGTGTGACACACATTACACGTGAGCTAAATTAAAACTTATGTCTCAGTTACGTATTCTTCAAAGTAATATATAAATGCTCTCAGATCACTGATAGGTTTATCGTCATAACTCATCAATACCCTCAAAAGCATCACACATCATCTAATGTCCATCAATACCAGCCATGCCAGTAAATGACTCCCTCTTCTAACTACTTGTCAGTACAAGAGACTGAGCAAGACATCATAGGATAATTGTTAATTTGTCATAAGTACATAACATGCTTCAAATGGTCTTCCTGTTTGAAAAAGCCGATAAAACATGGCGGGAGAAAAGTGTGATAAAATAACAAGGCTGTAAATATGATAACCAGCACAATAACGGAGGAGGTATTCTCGTAGACTCAATTGTGTTGTTCATACTTTGTGAGTAAGCTTGTCAAATACATTGTGCAGTTCTTTGTAATTTAACATTTAACGCTGGTGTCAGACGAGCGCATTTTGTACGGACTGTGCGTCTGTGCAGTACGGACGTACTTTCTGACTGACGACAAGGTAGTGGCCACACAGTCCATGTTTTTAACTGACGTTATTTTTGACTGATGTAGAAGGGAAAATAAATTAAAATGAAAAACCATTTTGTCCGTCAAAATGCTGGACGTATAAATGCAGTCCGTCTGACTACGTTCCATCACTCACACACAAAGCTATGCGGACGTTGTGAACGTAGCGCACTCTGTGCGCCCGTTCTAGCGGATTTACGTTCTTGCCTAAGGCTAAGGTCAGACGAAAGCAGTTTTAATGTGCGTTTAGCCGCACGAAATCACGGCCGTGCTAGCAGCAAATGACGTCCAATGCCAGGGAACATACGACGAACGGCCGCACAAAAGTTCGTCCGTGCAACGCAAGTGGCAAAGGAACGCATTTTTTCGAGAACATCAAACCGCTACCACTGACGTACAGAGTGCGCTGCGGCCGCATAGCGGCGTGTTTGCGTGATTGGGAGACGTCAGACGCTGCACACGTCCGGCCAACATAACGTCCAGACGCAAAAAGGGTTTTATTGATGATCCGTACAAAATCACGGACGAAAATGCGCATCGTATGACCGCTATCGCGTATTCCGTGAAAAAATACGTCCATTCGTTCGAACGCACTTTTTCACGGACAACGTGAAAAATGCGTTCGGCTGACCCTAGCCTTAACTGCGTCAGTTTGCCGCGTCCGTTATGTGTCCACAGTTTGGTGCGGACGTACTTCGTGTGTTGGGCTCCATTGGTCATAATTATATGCTATAACGGACATACAAATGTGCGGCAACACGGACGTGATCAGTGCGCTCGTCTGACACGGTGGTAAAACGGAGCCCATGCTTACAGTGATTACCGTAATGAATAATTATGTTTATCCATGTATGTATTCAAAGTGATTCACCAGACCTGACATTTCGATGTGTTCTTTCCGGGGCACAACATATTTGATATAAAAAATATATGTACAGTATGTTGTGGTTATTATTGTATGAGCGGAGATTCTCCTGCTCATGTGCAATATAAATAGAGTATTGATATTCAGCTTGCCAACAATAATCATGTTGCCACATATGGTAAATAAGGATGTAGCCTTATCTTTGTTGGATTACTTAGATTTACTTTTGAAATTTACGTTGAAGATCTTGTGAATGTTCGCAAATGGAATGCAACATATTTAGAGGGAGTTTATGAAAATGGAAAAAAAATATGAATGAGAAGGTTATTTAATTCTTTCGCCGATGATCCATTAAACCAGTGGTTCCCAACTCCGGTCCTCTAGTTCCCCTAACAGGCCAGATTATATGGATTATCTTGAGGAAATTCTGACTGAATCCTGCAATCACTGAGCAGCAAATCATATCCCCTGTGCTGTGCTTCAGATTTCTGGCAAACCTGACCTGTTAGGGGGACTTAAGGACCAGGGCTGGGAAACACTGCATTAAACCCGTGTGTGCTGAGCTAATTTTGACCATTTTTGCTCATCATTGTTAAACACGATTTGAATTCACGTTTTAATGTAGAACCCAGGCAAAATTATATATATATTTTTAGCAGACTCAGCAGCTTAAAAATACTGTATATCATTACTATCAGGGTTATTCAAAGAGATTCGAAAAGTCACCGCACGTTCGGTGTCTTTTCGTTCTCTTCAATTCGGTTCCTTTTGCCGATCCCATTTCGGTGACCCTGCGGTGTATTCAGCAAGCACCACAGGGTCCCCGAATTGCAGGGAAAGGCTGCCGCAAACCCGACGAAAACTAACCGCAAAACCCACCGAATGCACGCAGAAAAGCCACAAAAACATCTGGATTAACCTGACGAAAACCAAGCCCGAGCAGGAGCCGAACACAGCCGAAGCAGCCGAAGCAGCTGAGACCGCAGACGAGGGAGGTGAATAAATTAGCAAAATAGTTTGTGTGAATCTGTGAAAATTAAACGCTGTTTGCAAAGAAACTACTGAGCGAAAATGTCTGAAATTTGCATATGAGGTCCAGGGAATGATAATAAAAAGGGCTGTTACAGAAAAGTAAAACTTTTTAAGTAAACTTTAAAAAAAAAAAAAAAATCGGACTTTTTTTTTAAAAAAAAAAGAAATTAAGAAAAATGCTTAAAATATCCTAAAAAATCTATAAATAAAGAGACTCTTTACTGCAGAATTTTATAATGAACGGTTTATTAGATATTGAATTAAAACGGGAATATTTTTAACATTGAAGTCTATGGGATTCTCCTGAATTAACTTGCCGAATTAAACCACCGAATGGCAGGGCATTAAGGGAACCTTTCACTGCTGGTTTGTGTTCTCTGAATAGCCGAAGCAGTGCTTTTTCATGGGGATTTCACTGCCCTCGAACAGGCACCGAACAGGCACTGTATGTGCAGGCAATTCGCCAAGATTTGGCAAATTGCCTGCTCTCTGGATAGCCGAATGGCCAGGAAAGGTAACCGAACGCTGATTTTCAGCGTTCAGTTACCTTTCTCAAGCAATTCGGAGCTCTTTGAATAACCCTGTATGTGCACGTTGCACAACCTCAATATGAAAAGGCATTTCCCTGCATACTTTTTGAAAGAAGGCATGTCTGCATTCCAAATAGCTCCAGCTACCCAAAGGATAAAAATATGATAAATAATAAAGTATATAATTATAGCAACTACAAAAACCAGAGGCTTAAAATGAGGGGTTACTTGTTATTCTACTTTATAAATTGTGCACAACAGTCGTAAAATGTCGCAAGGAGGTTAAACTAAAACACAATTTTACTACTTTAAAGGTTTATTAAAGATTCCTTTTGGTCACGGGATGAGAGGCGAGTATGGGATTTTTAGGAAGGGGTTTTTAGAGCGTGTTAAACACACACAACAGTTACAAGCTTTTATAAAGCGCTCACAAGTTCCGTAGCAATGTACAATGGGAGGCAGAACAACAAATATACATCAAGGTTCAACACACAGTACAGTAGGCGAGAGGACCCTGCTCAAGAGCTTACAATCTAAAAGGATAGGGGTGACACAGTAAGTGAGGGTTAATAGAGAATGTGAAATAATGGAGTGCATGTGGGCTGTGTGGGAAGATGTAGTGGGAAATGAACAGAGGGGGGATTATGGAGTGAGCCTATAGGCTTCTCTGAAGTAATAGGTTTTCAGAGACTTCTTGAAGGACTGGAGAGATGGGGAGAGTCTGATGTTGCGGGGGAGGGAATTCCAAAAAAAGGGGGCAGCTCGGGAGAAGTCTTGAAGGCGGGAGTTGGAGTGCGGGTACGTAAAGCTGATAGCATCAGATAATTGGCAGAGCAAAGTGGTCAGGATGGGAAGTACCTGTTAATAAGGGAGGAGATGTAGGCAGGAGTGCGGTTATGGAGAGCTTTGTACGTGAGCACCAGTAATTTGAATTGTATTTGAAAGGAGACAGGAAGCCAGTGTAGAGTTTGACAGAGGGGGAAGGTGTGAGAGGTGCAGGAGGTGAGGTGTATGAACCGGGCACAGGCGTTCACAAGAACACATAAGCAACTTATACCTTAATGGTACTGAGTTAGAGAAATCAAAGCAGGAGAAGGATTTAGGAATAATCCAAACTCAGCACCACTGTCCAATGTCAAACAGCAGCTGCCAAGGCCAGCAAGGTATCGGCATTAAAAGTGGAATTCACTCTTGGGATGAAAACATAATTTTGTCTCGTTATAAATTAATGGTAAGACGCACCTTGAATATGCCGTGCGATTTTGGGCACCTATTTTAAGAAAGGATATTATGGCGCTGGAAATTGTGCAGAGACGGGCGACTAAATTAATAAGGGGAATGGAAGGGTTAAGTTATGAGGTTTACAAGCTTAAATCTGTTTAGTTTAGAGAAACGGTGCCTAAGAGGGGATCTGATAACCATATAAAAATATATGGGGCCATTATAAACCATTGTCTGGAAACCTATTCATTAACAGGACTATACATAGTACATGAGGTCACCCATTTAGACTGGATGAAAAGGAAATTCAGCCTAAAGCATAGGAAGGGTTATTTTACGGTGAGAACAATAAAGCTGTGAAATTCTCTGCCTGTTGAGGTGGTTGGGTCAGACTGTACAGACTTTTAAAAATGACTGGATAACTTCCTGCAAAAACATAATATTAAGAGATACTATATTTAATGTGTGGGTAAATGCTGCTTGATCCAAGGACAAATCTGACGCCATTCTGTTGGCATGAAGGATTTTTTCCCAGTGTGTTGCATATTGGCGAACGCTTCAGACTGGGTTTTGTACCTTCTTTTGGATCAACAGCAGTAGGTGATGTGTGAAAGGCTGAACTCGATGGATGCATGACTTTTGTTCAACCTATGTAATTATGTAACCTTACAACCTGATATCAGTCAACAAGTCAATCAGTTGTCATTTGTAGGTCACCAGTAAAACACACTGAGTAAGCTGGTGTGGCCACCTCAAGGCCACCTCAGTGAGAGCAGAAACTCATATGGAACATCGCGTTTTGCAGCCCCATCAAACGTTGCGACGGACGCCGGGAGGCACGTCAGTACGGGCGCACATAGTGCGCTCATCTGACACAGCCTAAATCGTTTTAAAAGCATCATACTACCGGTATGATTAATGGAAACCTACAGAGAAAAATGCTGGAAACATTATGCAGACTTTAAATATAAAATGTAACTTTTTGGCTATGTTATTTTTAGGATTACATTGTTCTAGTAAATGAATCAAAGAGCATTCTCAACTCTCTTTTTCTGAATATATCTGCTCCACATTGTATGTCTGTAAATGCATTATACTGTAGTCAAAGCTTTGATAAAAACAAATGTGGAGCCTGTAATAACTAATTAGACTGAAGGAACTAAATGCACATTGTTCAAGTTTTTTTAAACCATTCTAAACTTGCACCATAAATATTTAATCGTCCATTTTTCTATTTGTGGTTTCTATATGTTGAATAAAAGATAGTTATGTGATAGAACCTGAAGTTTAAAATTCTTTATTTGGTGGCATTTAGTGGTAGATGAGAATTGTCTGCATACTTTGCTTAATTTTTGTATTTATTTTAGAAGAACATTCATAGCAGAAGATTTAAGATCAAGTGTTAACCAAAGACGTTAACAAATCAATTTTTCCATTTGCAGCTCACCATTAATGTCCCTATTCTGTATCAACCAAAATCCTGCGACATTCATTAACCCCTTCATTACCAAGTGATTTTCCAAAAACCACCGTCAGGAACCAGTGCGTTTTTTTCTGGAAAATCATTTTTAATTAATTATACAAGAAGACATTTTTGGGAATATTGCCAATATATTTCTTCCTGTAATAACCTACTTGGCAGGCAGATGTCGCCATCCTCTGGCCAAAAGGAGTTACTACAGTTCAGGGCCCCACACATTATCAGATTGAGAGATGTCAGTCAGACGTATTCCCATCTGATTTTAAAAAGCGTTAGCAACCATGTCGACAGTGCTAAAACTTCATAGGCACCTTCTGGAGCCTAAATGCAAATGAAAGTCATTTGCACTAAAAAAACGTTCATATTCAATGATACAGCAAAGCCACAGATCATGTTATTACATTCTTGGGCTGTTTTGTCTGCTACTGCTGATCGTTTAAACATCATCACGTAAGTGAAGGGGTTAAACTAATGCAGAAATGGTGGAGAAGGAAGTTGTACTCCAGCAATCTGCTACGTTTTGTATTTGAGTGTTCTTAGATTATAATTCGAAATTCCTTTGATGATTATTTAATAACCCTTCCAGTGTGTTAAAGAGATAACACTGAAAAATATTTCTCTTCCTTGAAAAGACAGCAGGATTCTGTAAAATTGATTGCTCATGCATTTAAAATTCAAGTACAAGAGACGCCTGTGTTCCGAACTGAATATTAATGTATCTTTCCAACATACACTAGAATTAGCTCTGTCGGAGAGGGCTGTGGTTAGGTAATGATGTCGCTTTAGATGGGGTTCCTTATGGATTTCCCCACTTTCTTGGATCAAAAACCCTTTCAATGACTGGAAGTGCCATCCCCACATACTTCTATTAACTTCTTTGCGCAAAAGCGCACGCGTAGCACTATTTTTTTGCGTGCAACGTTAACGCGTGTAAATTAACGCTGGTATTGCAATCCGCGGGGCATTTTTTCATCCGTCAAAAAACAACATGCGTAAAAAAGACGCGCAAAAACGCGCGTGCATTAACGTTGCGCGCAGAAATCTGTGTGCGGACTTTTTTTTAACGCGATTCAGCCAATCAGAATTAAGGACCACAATTGTTTCCCGTTCCGTTTTTGCGCCTGTCAAAATCAATCTGAGTATATGCTGCAGCAATAATAAAAACACGCACAACTTCTCCATTTTATTGTTTGGGTATGTGTAGAATGTGTAACTATACTTTGCTGTATTTTTTTTTTGGGCTGGTGTATTTGGTTTCATCCAGGACATTCCGATTTGAAGTTACCACCAGTTTTTCAAAGACGTTAAAATTATGCACGCAAATGCTGTCGTTAAAATTTGCGCATAGATTGTAATACCATCCGCGTACCAGCGCACAAACGCATTTGTGCTCACAATGTTAAGTATAGGATGCACAACGTACATTACGTTCGCAAAGGGTTCGTGCAGGTTCACCCGCGGTAGACGGGCATTTTTTGCGTGGACATTATAATACGATGTTCTGCGCAAAGAGTTTTTCCCCTCGCTTTAATGCGTTTTGCGCACGTGTTAACGTTTGCGCGAAGAAGTTAATAGAGCCCACAATATTCTCTATGCGTTATCTGATATGTAAGCAGCCAGAGCCTTACTGCATGGGATTTTACATCTTTTCAATCATTATCATGTCTATACACACAAGGTCCTGTTCCAAGTTTGATGGAAACGTAACCAGAGCTGTTGTAAACTTAACAACCCCTTAGAAGATAATGGCTTTGGTAAGTTTATAGTAGCTCTTGGAATAGGGCCCACAGTATTTTACACATGGTATATAGCATTAACATATTCAGAATGCAGGGATTCCATGGGTATTCCTCTGTTTGTTTTAATGGACTGGTGCCAACATTCTATAACATCTACATTCACCTTGCCAAGTCTTGGCACTTTGGAGTTGGCAGTGGTACCAATTTTTAGTGAACCTGTCTATTTTTCTGTACTTTTGACTTTTTGTGGGTGTTTGCAAACATGTCGGAGACATGAAAAATTCATTACGAAAAGACATGTCCTTTTTTCAGCATACCGTTGTTTCATTATTATTATTATTATTATTATTATTATTATTATCATCATCATTTATATAGCGCCAACAGTTTCCGCAGCGCTTTACATTAACTAAAGGAAACAAGATAGAGATAAACGGACATATGATGGAAACAAGAGGTGTAGAGGGACCTGCTCATAGGAGCTTACAATCGAGAGGGATTGGGGTTGAGGTAGACAAGGGGAGTTTTACTGGATGTCAGGATCATTAGTGCCAGCGGTTCAGGAATGGTGGGGCCATAGAAGCAGCTTCAATCATGTGTGAGTAGGTGAGCAGAGGGTGGAGTTGTATCAGTGATGTGGTACGCTAATCTGAAGAGATGGGTTTTGAGGGATTTCTTGAAGGCCTGAAGATTAGGGCAGAGTTTGATAGCGCAAGGTAAGTCATTCCACAGGACCAGAGCTGCCCTTGAGAAGTCTTGGAGGCGAGAGTTGGCAGCACGGGTGTAGACAGAGAAAAGGCGGAGGTCGTCTGCCAACCGGAGTTGTCTAGATGGGATGTGCTTGCAGAGTTTCTATCCTGAAACATACAGAAAGCCAATGGAGGGACCGGCAAATCCAAATGAACTGTGCATGTCTTTATATAATGTTTGCAATGCCTGTTCAATGATCCAGATCAAAAACACCAAAGAATCCTTTATACTGACTCAGAAAAACATCAAAAGAAAGATGCCTAGGGTGCCTGCTCACCTGCCTGAACGTGCCAAAGGCATGCTACAGGGAGGCATGCAGTTGAGGACAGAGCAATAAACTGCAATGTTCGTAATTTGTGACACCTTAGACAGCACTCCTGGGAAACAGGAAGGACCGCTGCTCATCCTCCCAGTGGCAGACCATGTGTAACATGTGTACAGGATTGGTACATCCAACTATCACAACTTGGGGACAGATACAGGATGGCAACAACAATTGCCAGAGTTACACCAGGAGCACACAATACCTCCATCTTATTCAGTTTATGTTTCTGTTGGTGAATCTTTTTATGCTATTACAATTATTTACTTATAAGTTTGCTGAAAATGAAAGTTGCAGTTGAAATTGAGAGGATGTTTCTCTTTTGAAGATAACTTGGGCTTGATTTGAAGTTAATGTCCAAATGTGAGGTCCACGTAGCACCCGGTGGTGTGAGGTTTATCGCTGAGTTTTCAAAGAATCATATAAAGTTCTAAACTCTATTTTTATAGCACGACTTTCTGTTACATGACATATTACCCAATCACTGGTTTATTTGTTTTGACTGTAACAAGTACCTGACGCGCCAACATGTCTTTTGGGTAATATGACAGAATTTTAGTCTTCAGGGCTTTTTTCTGCTTCTGGCTTGTAACATTGCTGACTGCTCAGAGATGTGATTGATCCTTTTATGGTTTTACAAGAACATTGAGTCAATAACAGAACCTAAATTAATATTTGCTCAGCAATGGTTGTTTATTGTTTTTTCTTGGAGCAATCTTTCTTACAAAATATGGAATCACCAGATGGCAGAATCATAAAACACAATGCTTTATATCCCACGCAAGGAAATAAAGTTAACTGTCAGATCAGGTAGCTACAACTTAATGTGAAACTAGACTGCAGGGGCCCTAAGCTGAACTATGTCCATACATATACATTTCCATTGGGTACCACTTCAATGTGTGTGTTAAATACACGTCCAGCAACCAGGTCCTTCACATGTGATATTGTATTATGTACATTCATCTTCCAACAGCTTTATCAGTGATTTAACTTTTATGTTTCATGGCAGCATTAACCCCTTCACTACCAAGTGATTTTCAAAAAAAGCATGGTGAGAAACCAGTGTATTTTCGTAAAATCCTTTAATTTTACAGTAATAAATTGCTATTACTGTAAATAACCTATTTGGCCAGTAGATGGCGCCATCTACTGCCAAATTGAGTTACAGAGGTTTGAGTGGCAGGTCTATTCCCCCCCCCCCGCATTGGCTGCTGAAAGCCCCATATTTCAGAGCTTTCAGCAGCTGGTTTTACGGTTTTAGGTCTTTGGGCATTATGCCCACAGGGCTAAAACTTTGGAGGCACCTACTGCAGCCCAAAAGCAAACGGAATTCATTCGTTTTTTATGCTGCAGATCAGCATATCGAGATATCTCAAGATCGAGGCACCAGATGGTGCCTTGGAAGCTTGAGATATCTCAATCTCAGTAGTAGAGGGGTTAAGAATAACAGGTAACATGGAGTCTTGAAATAAATAAAAAAATAATGTAATTTTTAAAAAAAATTAAATAGCTAATATGTTCACAAATGTCATGAAAAATTAGATCACAAATCTTATAGGAAAATGTAAGACAGCCCAGGTGCTGCTACTGATACCTCCAACACGGCGGCGCACTCTCTGCTGGATAGCCACTCCAAGTTGATGGCTCCCAATCCTCACTCCTGTGTGATACGAATTTCTGATTGCTACACTGTGTCTTTAGCAGACACCTTCAGTGGTCACTCTTACAACTGGGTACAGGGGGTCATAATGACTGAAAATCCCAGTACAGATACAAGATATGTAATTTCCATATACAGGCATTATGCCACATACAGATATAATTTTTATATCCTATTGGTATTTTTGGAAGCTGTATTGCTAATAATCTCATTATGATCACTACAAACCCCCATAAACAGGAGATCTGTCCATTTGTATTGTCAGGGATAAGTTCCTGTGTGTGCGCAAATAAACATTATCTGCATGTGTGCTATGCCTGAAAAGTGCTGCACTCAGTCCAAACCAGCACTGGAAGGGGTTAAATCACAGTGAAGCACAAACACACACACCACACCCTCCTGTCTGGTAATAAAAGGTCAACTCCCCCAAAGCAAGATGGCTTTGCATTAGAAGTCATACTTTGTAATTGTTCTGACCTACTCTGTGATCCTGCTGATAATCGTGAACCAGGCCCTGTTTACCCACTGACCTTGCCACCAGCCATTGATCTACGGACCATCCTGACCACTCTCTCTCTATACCCTTTTGTACCACGCCATGGAGTCCTTCCTGCATCAGTCAGCCTACTCCAAGGTACCTCCAGCATATCCCTGCACTAAAGGTTCTAACCCCCTGAACTTGGGTCCCACCACGGTGTATGCCAGGGGCCACCCTGACAGAATGCAAAGCCCAACTACTGAGCCCGCAGGGATCCTACCAGCTCTGAACAATGTGGCCTACAGTCTGTCTTATGCTGCAGGAGATATGGGTCTTAATGGACACCCTAAGGAGCGCCCCTCCCAAGTTGAATGTTCCCCCAGAAAAGAGAACCAAAGGCCCTGCTAGCTCCAGAGGAGCGCGCCCGGAGGTCTCTGTATATATTGTCCCGCTGGAGACCTCAGGTACCCAAGCCTGCTCCTAGGAGGCCTCCAGTTCCTAAGGCTAGGGTCAGACGAACGCATTTTTCACGTAGTCCGTGAAAAAGTGCATTCGAACTAATGGACGTATTTTTTCACGGAATACGCGATAGCGGTCATACGATGCGCATTTGCGTCCGTGATTTTGTACGGATCGTCAATAAAACCCTTTTTGCGTCTGGACGTTATGTAGGCCGGACATTAGCAGTGTCTGACGTCTCCTAATCACGCACACACGCCGCTAGCGGACGCAGCACACTCTGTACGTCAGTACTAGCGGTATCACGTTCTAGAAAAAATGCGTTTGTTTGCCACTTGCGTTGCGCCGCCGCACTTTTGTGCAGCCGTACTTCGTATATTGCCCGTCATTGGCCATCATCTGCTGCTACTACGGCCGTTATAAAGTGCGGCTGCACCTGCGTTCACACTGCGTTCGTCTGACCCTAGCCTTAGCCTGCTCCCAGAAAACCTCCTACACTTAAACCTGACCCCAGAAGACTCAAGCCCGCTGTACCCAGGGATGAGGAGCCTCTGGTGGACTATGCAGAAGAGGAGTATGAAGAATCTGTAGTACCTATGGACTATGAGACCACCATACCTGAAGAACCAGATGTTTCCTCTCCAATGGAGATTATGTCTATTCATACCCCGGGTACTGCCCCTATTGCTACCTTGGCACCCCAAGACCAGTATGGCTGGTACACCGAAGCCGGCATAGAGGAAGACCTCCTCACCTATGGAAGAGGGTCCATATTGTGTTCAAGGAACCTTCATGTTACCGGCATCTGCTATTACCTGTACCACCCCAGAACCTGCATATGAACTGCTTCTTCCACCACCTGTTCCCCAGACCCTGTACCATCTGACTGTGTCTATGCATCCATTGGGACAGTGGTGCGTAAGGAGGATCTGGCAAGGTTCGAGGAAGCTCTAAACATCGGAGAAACGGCAAAGCTGCCCAAGACTGCACAGGTGATGCTGGCTGTGACTCTCGTCGTTCCCAGCTGGGAAAATCCACCATCTTCAGAGTGCTGCTCTCCACATGATTCCGGGGCAGAAGAATGGGACACCATGTCCTCTGATGAGGAGCCACCACTGGAAGCAGCCCGGCATTCCAGAGGACCCCCAAGTCTGATTACTGGGTACCTTGGTACCACCTTCCCTACTGCGTCCCACAGGGGGGCTCATCATGCTGCGGTCCCCCATTATGATCCCACAAAAGACTTTATTCCACCCAGCGATTCATCCTCTGATTCAGATTCGGAATGGTTGCCAAGGCGTGCTGCTCGAGACACTTTACCCAACTGGAAACTGATATCTGGAATATGGACATTAAGTTCTGCAAGATCTTGTATTGATGGTGGGAGAGTCTGAGCACTGTGCAAAGTTTCCTCCAGCACGTCCCAAAGATTCTCACAGAGGTTAAGGTCTGGACTCTGTCTAAGTCTTGCACAATCTGAGCCCGATGAATCCTGGCATTGTCACCTTGGAACATGCCCGCGCCATCAGAAAAGAAGAAATCCACTGATGGAAAAACCTGCTCATGCAGTATATTCAGGTCACATGACCTAATTTTATTGCCTGCTGAAACATATTAATCACTGCAGTAATTAGCCAAAGGAAGGCTCGCACCTATATGTGTAAATCCCAATGTTGACTTTTTTTTTATATGTGTATATTCTATTTTATTTCCACACTTTTTTTTCGATATTTCAAATGATCGTTTCTCCTCCACATGGTTCACACACTTTTTCTCTGTCTAATAACTGGATATATTATGTCAAATTGTAATTTTTTTTGTCCTTTTAGGAGTTTTCTTCTTATCAAATTCTCAAACCTGTGTTTCTGTCCTTACTAATGATACTTATTTATTGGGCACTTTTTTTTATTCAAAGTACAGAGAGATCACATAATACAAATACGAACTATTTACAAAATAAAGATTTTTATTAAAATCTTACCCTCTTTAAACATAACTCTCAAAGTGTTTCATGGTGATTGAATAACTTGTGATGTGAAGAATGTGTCTTTAAAAAATAAATATGACAGCAATAATTGGAAGGGATAATGCAAAAGACTCACGCTTGCCATTTTCTATAGGTGCGTAAACAACTTTACCTTTACATTAGCTGTACACACACAAAAGATGGTACAAACAGAAAAACAGCACAATAGCTACTTTTGTATTCAGGCTGAGAATACAAAAAAGAGATATTGCTTTTAATAAGCTGTGCCCTGCGGGAACTCGCTTCCACAACAATAGCCGGCGGTACAGGGCTATACAATGTAAGTCTGCACCAGCTGTGGCAATGCAAGGTTTGATCACACGCTGTCAGTCTCAAAAAGAACTAATAAAACAATCCAAACGAGGTGTTCAACCACTTCTGTACAAATAATAATAATAATCTCTAATTATGCTCCATGAAGCTGAGGTTTAATTCATTTAGAGCTGCTTTGACGGTATTACCATCACTTACAAGCATACATTCAAGTGGAGATCTTTTGATTTGCAGCAAAGAGTATTTACAGGATTGTTCACTAAACAGCTGCTTGTATACAAAAAAAAATAAGTAAATAAAATGAAAAAAAAAACTGCACTGCACTTCTAAAAGCATTAATTTGCATCTAAATCTTGCTGGATACTATTATTTGCTTTTATTAACAAAGGAGAGATTTATTTTACTTTCAGGTCATTCTGTTTAACTAGTAAGAGTTTAAAAAAAAGAGGTAAATCCCAGTGACTGGGAAAACAAATCAGCAAAAATTTAAAAAAATTGGAAATTTTTCCAACTTTTTTATTTTTGTGAAACATCGAAAATTAATAACAACAGTGAGGATATCAGTAAAACATATAGAATGTGCCAATCTTGTGTATCAAAACTACATGAATAAAACACATACAAAAAAGTGCAATAAAGGTGCAACAGTGTCGGTGCGATATAGTAAACCTCTAATATAATGAACGATCTAAGCAATAAGCAGTGTGAACGTACAGTGAATCAATAAATGAATGCGATGCTGCCTAAAATGGATGTGAAAGCACAGATAAAAGCACAAATAAAACAAACAAAATATGTGCCATAAAGAAATTATATAAAAGGAGAATCCATAAAGCGCATCTGACAGTGCAATAGCCAGTGAAAGTAACAAAGGCTGTATAATTGGCCGTGTGCCAATAGTAATCCAATGAGATAAAAAAAAGTAGCAACAGAGACAATAAAAATGATATACCGTGGTGAAAATAAGAATACTTATAAATCAATAGTCCTCCTAAAAGTAATTCATACACAAGAAGAGAACATTAAGCGCACTGTGAAGTGCAATAAATAGTGGCCAACCCTATTGA
Organism: Leptobrachium leishanense; assembly: GCA_009667805.1. Lineage (NCBI taxonomy): Eukaryota > Metazoa > Chordata > Amphibia > Anura > Megophryidae > Leptobrachium > Leptobrachium leishanense. The sequence goes on along the minus strand of CM019071.1, from coordinate 29,246,609 downwards.
ACTTTTATTGGCCACTATTTATTGCACTTCACAGTGCGCTTAATGTTCTCTTCTTGTGTATGAATTACTTTTAGGAGGACTATTGATTTATAAATTTTTATTTTCACTAATGTATATCATTTTTATTGACTCTGTTGCTACTTTTTTATCTCATTGTATTACTATTGGCACATGGCTAATTACACAACCTTTCAGGGTTATTCAGAGAGGTGAAAACCAGGTGAATGACTGGAGAATTGAAAATTCCTGGTCAAAATAGCCGATTTGGAAAGTGAGATAAATGGGAGAATTTTTCTGGTTTGGCTATTTTGACCTAGAATGTTCACTCCTTCAGTCATTCTCCTGGTTTTCACCTCTCTCTGAAAAACCCTGTTAGTTTGTTACTTGCACTGGGTATTGCTCTCAAATGCGCTTTATGGATTCTCCTTTTATATAAAAACGTGCAATACCCTGTGAAGCAAAGAATTTTAAAGTTCCAACCGTGCTGTTGCGTCGCAGTGATGTGTAAATAACAACAATGGTTGCAGATTTAAAAAGTATCTTGAAATGAATGAAAGAGAAACAAATAATAGTGCAATACAGTCCAAAAAGGGTTGTGCAAAGTCCACTGAGCCTGTAAAACACTGACTCCATATCAATAGTGCTGTACCATCTATCGTGGGTGGTATAGCCCAAGCAAAGGTACAAACATATTTGGCCAGTAGATTGTGCCATCTACTTCCAAATTGAGTTACAGTTGCATCCTGTGGTTCACTGCAACAAATGTATCGGCTTGCTGAATGTCAGATGTCAGGATATTCAGTCAGCTGATTTTACATGGTTTTAGCTCTTTGGGCTAAAACTTTGGGGGCACCTTCTGCACCCCAAAAGCAAACAAAATTAGTTTGCACCAACAAACTTCATTTGCTTTTGGGCTGCAGAGCTGCAGATCGAGATATAATGATATCGGGGCACAGGATGGTGCCTCTGAAGCCCGCGATATCTCGATCTTGGCAGTGAAGGGGTTAATATCCACACTTGTACTATGGTTAATGGCTGGCTAGCGACATTCACATTATCTTTTCTGAGGTTTAGACATGAACAGAATGGTTTGCTGGAATGAGTTTCAGGACCACGGAGAGCACGGCTGACAATGTAAAACCCAGAAAGATATGCTGTATGCAATCTGTATGCTGAAATTTTTTTTGTGGTTTATGTGGAAATTTTTTCACATGACATTTGCTGAAGACATGGGTGTGTTACCTTAAGGGGTTATTCAGAGAGAGCCGATCTGGCCCCAAAATGTCACTGAACAGGGAATTTCTCTGTACGGTGCCATTCAGCTATTTAGAGAGCAGGTAGTTTAATTCCCCGCAGTGCAGGGAAGTGCGGAGAATGAGAGAGCACCGAAATGTCGGCGACATTTCGATGCTCTCTGAATAACCCCATTAGTAAATAATATTTTTTTCTCCTGGAAATAGAAACAAATGAACATATTGTCACACTTGTTTCATACCACTTTAAAAGTCAGACGAAGAAGCAACAGAAGCCTGGTAGAAGTGTCAAGTGGCAAAAGCTAAATGTTATTTCTTCCTCCACCCAATACCCCCCAGCCTGTTATTTTCCAAACGCATGAAGGTAGAGTTAAAAAGGAAAGCATTATTCCATGGATCGACATCCATATTTTAGTCTTGAAATGTAAACATTGCAAAGGGAACTGAAGTGAAAATTGTTATGAAAGGAAGCATAGAATTCTGAAAAAGAAAAATGAAACAAAGTTGTGGAAAGTTTTAAAAATTAAACAAAATGATTTTGTCCCAAGGGGGGAGTTGTGATGAGCAACTTGATTCAGATTGTCGTGTCTTTTTATTATCTGCGTTAAAACGTTTTTAATTGATTACTTTGTGGAGTAAATATTATTTTTTTTCTTTTTTGACAAGTGATGTCCTCTAACTGAATTTTGAAGAGAATCATGGTATTTGGAACCTATGTATCCTAGGACAATGTCTCCCAACCTTATCAGGGACCACTAACAGGTCAGGTTTAAAGGATCACTTTGGGGTAATGCAGACTGAATCCTGCAATCACTCAGCAGCAAATCATATCACCTGTACTGTGCTTCACATATCTGGCAAACCTGACCTGTCAGGGGTACATGAGGACCAGTATTCACTGGGAAACACTGCTCTAGGGAGCTGAACCTCCTGTGGGTTTATTCACAGCACCTGATACTACTTTCAGAGTTATTCAAAGAGAGACGATCTGGCCCCGAAGTGTAACCGGACACTGAAATTCAGAGTACAGTGACATTTCCTGGCCATTCGGCTATTCTGAGAGCAGGCAGTTCGCCAAATACCAGCCCCCCCGTTTACAGAGGATTAACAAAAAGGGTCTAGAGGTCTGCTCTTTTATGGGTTTGGATCCTCTAATGCGGCTGCTTTTATGCCTCTTATAGATCTCAAAAGGCAGGAAAATTAACACGGCTCGTTGCTATCGAATTGTTTCAATTCCATTAACCAAAATGATCCTGAAATTGCCTCCATGTTACAATCTTTAACAAGTCTTGAAGATTGGACAAAGCAAAAAAGCTTAGTCACATTATCAAAAGTCGATTGCCACATGTTAACGGGATCGAGTGTTCGACTTTCATGCTTTATAATTCGGTCTGTTGATTTAAAAGACAAAGGAGTATCTTAAAATGTACAGATTTATTTAAACAGCAATTAAAATATTCTCTATATAATTAATTTAAATTATTTCTATGTAATCCAAGGTTAAACCCAGAATGCATTTAATATAGATATAAAAATAAACATAACATGGTTTGGGGGCACGATTTTATTGTACATCACGTATTAATATGTCATTATTAAACTTGCACGTGGTGATTTTTCCAGCAATCACAGATTAATACATACAGTTGCAGACTGCGTTATTTAAAAAATCAATGGGCAGGGGGTAGCTTGATAATATCTTCTTATTTCTGATACACAAAATAGGAAACTTAGGTGGAGCCTGGTCAGACGTATGTTCAGGCGTGTGAGCTGAGAGCTCCACAACGTTGTTGACCAACAAACGAGTTTACTTGTACTACTAAGCGCCGATACTCATTTACTTTGGACCTCTGTAGACATCAAATCCACAAAGAAAAAGAAGGATTCAAGGACCTTTGTCCCCGCAGTTTCTCAGCTGCACAGATCACAGATTCATTTCCATACTGTAAATATTGGAATAAATAGCAACAGACAGAATTGCCTTAACTAGGACATATCCCAAATGACTTCTAGGCCGTATTTGCATATTATGGTCATGATGTGAGAAATATGGCCACTGATGGAAATGTCTCTTACATATAATAACAAAGAACTTGTCTGCAGCTCATACAATAACTACCACGCTCGGCATAATTCCCATGAACCATCTCACGCCTATGGTTTTCTAATTCTCCTTCTGTTGTTCTTCAGACACCTGCCACTCCTAGCTTAGCTGCAAGCTCCAACCACATGACAGCGTCACGCTCACCTTATATTAATGGTTTTAAACAAAAAACATACATGCTATCTCTTTACAATATATGTATATTGTTTATGGTGAACATACAGTGTTGCACTACGTTTTTTCTACGTCTTTTTCTCCTTTTGAGGTATCCACTCTACCAGCTGAATACATATCTTCAGACAGAAGAAAGAACCTCTACATATAGACAATTATTTTCCTTCACAGAACTTTTTGCCACCATTCATCAATGTATGTATCATTGACTGTATATGCCATATGGTTTAGCGGTTAACCTATCTGGTATTCCGTGACCACTTTACCAACGTATATACCTCTCCCACCATTCCTCCCTGTGTTTATTTCCCTTGAGAACGTGAAGACGCGCTGCCTGTTTGTATGGTTTTTGTTTATGGACAATCGGTGATATTGGGAAGATATCTCCATCAGGCTTCTATAGCGATCTTCATAGATCTCCTCCCCTACTTGTAAGCGCACTATCCCCCCTGTCTCTTTCTTATATTAATGGTTTGTAGTTTTAATCTAAATCCACTTTTTCAAGAAAATACATTTGATTGAAGAGGTAATCACAAGGTAAAATGCGCAGCCCAAAACTAAATAGTCATGGATCTGAAGTGACTGATTCAACACGGGACTACTACATCATTATAAACAGTTTCACTACCCAAGGCACTTGGATGGGAAGCTATCAGCCACATAGCATTGGCTCCATATTCAGATAGCTCCATGTCTTGATTAATTTAATGGCGCCAGCTTGAATTACCTTTTAATGCATTTCAGCGAGAACAATAATTGCCTGCTGCCGTCAGTAATATTACATCTACTGGTCAGGCACCCCTTATCTGAAATTCTAATATCTGGAAGACTCTGAAAACTGGAATTTTTTAAGCCATGCAGATCATAGCATTTCTGGATTAAGGGCACTCTGCAGCACTTCAGCAGACCACGGTAAATGCTGGGAGCCTCTGGACAGCCCCAGTGTGTGACATGCTGCTCAGAGTCATGCTGATTCCGAGCATTATGTCTATGGAGTTACCCCGTACCAAACTCCCAGTTTGTGTTGACGCTGAAGGCTGCAACAGAAATGGGATAGAGGCTCTCCCACACGATCTCCTTCCACTAAAACCGCGGTCCTCAAGTCCCCCTAACAGGTCAGGTTTTCCAGATATCTGAAGCACAGCACAGGTGATATGATTTGCTGCTCAGTGATTGCAGGATTCTGTCTGCTTTTCTCTAAGGTGATCCTTAAAACCTGTCCTGTTAGGGGTACTTGAGGACCGTGTTTGGGAACCACTGCTCTAAAACGTCAGATTTTCCCAGATTCTGAAATCCAGAAGAATCCGAAACTTGGAAGGCTTGAGATTCCTAGCATTCTGGATATGGGGTGCACAACCTGTTGTGGCATTCACTTTTTGTTTAAAAGTAGCCAGTGCTTTACTTGTTAATACCAAGAATTGCCAAGCAACTATATACAGTATGTATACAGTAAGTATGATTGCCTGGTTTTATGCAAGCATCTAAACTTACTGTATATCAACAGAATAACGATCATCCATATATTATTCTGATAACATTTTTGGGAATATTTTGGTTTTCGTGTATCAAATGGGAACACTAACCCATGAAGATAAATGATAATCTATGTGTCCCATGACAGCCACATCTCAAAGCATGATGTCCTTACTCAACATTTTTACACAAGGTATTTCATTGGTCTTTAGAGGGTAACACCATAGGTATGTGTAGGCCATATTTTACTGTGAAAGAATTACAGTCCATTTTCATCTTATAAAAGCAAACAAGGTGGTGTATTGGCGCAGATTATATATACAGACAGTCACTTATGCAGCAGCAAGGGCATAAACACACACTCCCAAGTGTGGATAATCGATATTGTAGGTTGAATAGAGTCCTTGCGCTTGCAAACAATGGTCCAGAAGAGGAGTTGTACTTCAGGCGATCTAGAAAATATAATAAGAGACACACATTGCGCAGTATATCCTTATCACACCCTCATTCCACAACGCTCAGTAGTCAGCTCACTTTTTTAAGAGCCACATAAAGCCGTCTCTAAACTGTAAAGGCATATGATTTTGTGAATGATATCTCACCAACACGTCCTAAACACGTCGATCTCCAATGGTGACCCATCCATATGTTGGAATATTAGGACCACGGAACACACCACTGGCAAGACATCAGTTAAATTAAATATAAAATAATTTAATAGTACGGCACTAACGCGTTTCGACCAACGGTCTTTGTCAAAGTGTATATAATACATACAGTGCATAGCATACATTTATACCCCAAAAAGACAGAAATAGTAGGCAGTATCATGTCCCAACCTCATTGTTCCAATTTGCTTCGACACACCCCACTTCCGGTCGCTCCGGATCCTGATACTGACGAGTTTCCGGCATCTAGACGGATGCGCAATACTTCCGTCCAATTGCCCAAACTTCTGCCCGTTCGAACCCGTGGGCTCCATTTTGGAAAGGGTAAAAAGATGTTCAGACGCATCATGTCTCTTTGGGATCTCCATTCAAGTTAAATATGGGTGCGGCATATGCCGACACGATGTTGGTTACTAATAGCAACTCCCATTAATTATAGAGATGTTCCTCATTATCCAAAACAGTATATAGTGCCTCACATCATAACTAAGTGCATTACGTAAAATATCCATAATATCAACTTTATAAAAAACAAAAAAATTGATAATAATAAAAAAATAATATATATAAAAAGTAAAAATGAAGAATAAATACGTACGATCCTCAAAAGATTATTTAAAAAATTACAACAAAGTGTTAATCTCCACATCGATATTCAAACCATCGGGTGTTAAACATCCTACGTCAAATATTCATTTAGATTCCAGTCGATTTAGATTTCTCTCCATATCTCCCCCTCTCCAATGTTTCTTAACTTGATGAATACCAGCAAAGCCAAGATCTTTAGGATTCCCATCATGATACTTGGCGAAGTGTGCTGATACACTATGTTTGTCATATTTTCTATTAATATTATAGATGTGTTCAGCCACTCTAGTTTTTAACATTCTGGTTGTACGTCCGATATACTGTAGTCCACATGGACACCACAGAAGATAAATCATATTTGTGAAATTACATGTTAAGAACGTCTTGATAGAAAACAGTCTATTGTTAGAGTGGGATTTGAAATCTACGGTGCACTTATTGCCACCTCTAGCTGTCCTACAACACTTACATACCCCACATCTATGGAAGCCTCTCTTCCTAAATTTAGAAAGAAAAGTTTCCTTACCTTCTTCTTTATCCAAAACACTCTTAGTTAATACCATTTTTAGATTTTTTATTCCTCTATAGATGACTCTAGGTTTATCTCCAATATATTCGACAATATCTTTGTTCTGTTGTAATATACTCCAATTCTTCTTAATAAGCTTTTGCATAATATTATGATTCGCGGAGTAATTCATAATGAAAGGTACTTGAGTGCCGAATATATTTCTATCACCACTTTTATTCTTATAGGTAAGCAATTTTGCCCTATCCATCTCTCTCACCTTAACATAGTCTTTATCTATCTCATTTTGGTCGTAAACCTTTTGCATAAATTGTCTTCTTAAAAAAATCGGCTTGTTGTTCAAAGTCTCCTAATTCCGAACAGTTACGTCTAACTCGCAATATTTGACCTTTCAGGATGTTTTTCAACCAAGGGGCATGATGGCAACTATCAATGTGGATAAAGCTATTAATATCTACCTGTTTAAAATACATTTTTTGTAACAATGGTATCCCCTTCCCTTGAAATCTCTAGATCTAAAAAATGAACTTTAACATCACTAATATTATGGGTAAGTATTATTCCCCATGAGTTGGCATTTAAATAATTCAAAAAGGTATTTAAAGACAGGAGGTCTCCCCTCCATATTAGAAAAATATCATCTATATAACGGCGATAGAGGACCAGGCTCGCATCCCAGTCACGCTTGGAGAAAATAAATTGATTCCCAGTAGGACATAAATAAGTTAGCATAACTAGGAGCGAACCTGGTCCCCATCGCCATACCTCTGCACTGCAACTAGAAGTCGCCCTCAATTCAAAAGGAGTTGTTATTCAAAAATAAATTATTCCCATCCACCACATGGTCAACTTGAGCTGATGGAAAAAGTTCAGTCGATTCCATATAATGACGGACGGCTTCACATCCCTTATGGTGCTCAATAATAGTATATAGGCTTCCAACATCACACGTAGCCATGTATAATCCCTCCGTCCAAACCATTCCATCTAAAATCTGAAGTAAATTGATTGAATCCTTCAAATAAGCTGGTTGTTTAACCACTAATGGCTGAAGGATATGGTCAATGTACTCAGACAGAGGAGACAAAATAGATCCTATCCCCGAAACTATTGGTCTTCCCGGTGAACAGAGAGGATCCTTATGTAGTTTGGGTAGGATATATATAACTGGAATTCTAGGATTCTTTGGAAAAAGAAAATCATACTCTTTATCATTCAAAATATCCAAGCTTACACCTTTAGTCAAGAAATCTTTGTATTTCTTCAATATTTTAAGGGAAGGGTCTGAGGATAATTTTTCATATGTATCCTCATCCTGTAACTGCCTTTTGATCTCATCTAGATACTTCTGTTTATCGAGGATCACAACCCCCCCCCTTTATCGGCAGGTTTTATGACCAGTTCACTATCTTTTTTTAGATCGTTTAGTGCTTTCATTTCGGTTTTGGTCAAATTATATTGATATTTATTCAAAGGTTTAATCTTTCTAATATCTTCTACACATGCCTTCTCAAAGGTTTTCATGCTATCGCTCTTTAGAAAGGAAGGGTAGAAGCTCGATTTTTTCTTTAAAGAAGTGTGGACAAATTCAGATTCATTTTTCGAAGTATTAACGATGTCTTTATCCAAGAAATATTTTTTCAAACAGAGTTTTCTAATATATCTATTGATATCAAGGTATGTTTCAAATTTGTTTAAGCCCACACTTGGAGCAAGTTTGAGTCCTTTCTTTAAAATATTTTCTTGGGTTATAGTCAAAGGTTTTTTTGAAAGGCTAAAGATAGTTATCTCTTTTCCCTCTTGTCCCTTCTTTCCTTTGGTTCTAATCTGTCCTCCTCTGACTCCTCTTCTACGTCTTCCCTTGTTCTTTTTAAGACTGTGGTTATATCTTTTCTTTTTTGATTTTGGAGCGGTTGCCGATCTAAAAAACTCACTCTGGAAAAAGGGGATTCTACCTGATCCTGTACCTCTAAAGCTTCATATCTGTTAGTATTAGAAATACGTTCATACTGTCTATTATCATGATCCTTTTTATTTGTTTGGTAGTTCCTATTTCCATTTCCATTTCTATTTCTATATTCCACCCTTTGCCAAACATACGGGTTTGGTTGGCGAATCCAACCATTATGTTGGTTGTCCCTTTGATTATATTGGGATATATATTGTTTTTTATTTTTATGGAGTGGATTATATCTAGCACCAACTCGCTGACCGATATTATTCTGCTGTAGTGTTTTAAATGATTGGTTATTTTTCAAACCCTTTTTATAATTCTGTTTTTGGTAATTTGATCTCTTAGGCGTATTCCCAGATCTTTCTTGGCTATCAGGCTCTTTGGGCCTTTTTCTTACATTCCCAGTCATGAAATCCTGAAGATCTCTTAGGAATTTTTTCTTTTTAGCGATATTAATTTCGATCTTAATTAATTTTTCTTTGATTTTTTTGGAGAGGGTTAAAAAGTCTTCAGACTTTATAAAAGGTTCAAGCTTCTCACGAATAATGCAGATAGATTTGTCTAGATCAGACAATGTATCTATCCGCTGTTTAATAACATTATGCATCATCTCTATAGAAAAAGAGTCTAAAGCATTATTCCAAATTTTTTAAAAATAATTCTTTCACTCTATCAAAAGTGGGCCATTTGGTGAACCTCAGACCTCTAGGTGAGATCTTTTTATCGATATATTTCTCTAAGGTAAAAATGTCCCATTTTAAACGAAGTTCTTTGATCAATAATTTTTCCAAATTGTTACAGATAATGTCTAAATTGTCACTGACTAAAATGGAGTCAGCAAAAATATCATCATCCAAAATAACATCAAACAATTGGTTAACATTCTGATGCCAATTATCTCTATAATCAAAGATAGACATAATGACAATAGAAAATCGCTGCCCCACCTATTGAGAGAATACTAACAAACTAAAAAAGCAAATAAGGTGGTGTATTGGCACAGATTATATATACAGACAGTCACTTATGCAGCAGCAAGGGCACAAACACACACTCCCAAGTGTGGATAATCGATATTGTAGGTTGTATAGAGTCCTCGCGCTTGCAAACAACGGTCCAGAAGATGAGTTGTACTTCAGGCGATCTAGAAAATATAATAAGGGACACACATTGCGCAGTATATCCTTATCACACCCTCATTCCACAACGCTCACAACTCAATTTTTTAAGAGCCACATAAAGCCGGCTCTAAACTGTAAAGGCATACGGTTTTGTGAATGAATCTCACCAACACATCCTAAACACGTCGATCTCCAATGGTGACCCGGTCCATATGTTGGAATATTGGGTCCCCGGAACACACCACTAACGCGTTTCGACCAACGGTCTTTGTCAAAATGCATATAATACATACAGTGCATAGCATACATTTATACCCCAAAAAGACAGAAATAGTAGGTGGTACCAACATCGTGTCAGCATATGCCGCACCCATATTTAACTTGAATGGAGATCCCAAAGAGACATTATCAGGGTTATCCAAAGAGATTCGAATTGCTTGAGAAAGGTAACCGAACGCTGAAAATCATTGGTTCGGTTACCTTTCCTGGCCATTCGGCTATCCAGAGAGCAGGCAATTCGCCAAATCCTGTCGAATTGCCTGCACATACGGTGCCTGTCGGTGCCTGTTCGAGGGCAGTGAAATCCCCATCAAAAAGCACTGCTTCGGCTATTCAGAGACACAACCGCCAGCAGTGAAAGGTTCCCCTAATGTCCTGCCATTCGGTGGTTTAATTCGGCAAAATTTATTCAGGAGAATCCCATAGACTTCAATGTTAAAAATATTCCCGTTTTAATTCAATATCTAATAACCGTTCATTATAAAATTCTGCAGCCAAAAAGTCTCTTTATTTATAGATTTTTTAGGATACTTTAAGCATTTTTCTGAATTTTTTAAAAAAAAATTAAAAGTCCGATTTTGTTTTTATTTTTTTTTCAGTTTGCTTAATTTTTTTTGTAACAGCCCTCTTTATTATCATTCCCTGGATCTCCTGTGAAAATTTCAGACATTTTCGCTCAGTAGTTTCTTTGCAAACAGCGTTTCTTTTTCCCAGATTCATACAAATGGTTTTTCTAATTTATTCACTGCCTCCTCTACCTCACAGCTGCTTCGGCTCTGTGTGATTCGGCTCCTTTTCGGCTCCTGTTCGGCTCCTCTTCGAAGGTTAATCCAGATGTTTTTGCTTGTTTTCATAGTGCATTCGGTTAGTTTTCGTCAGGTTTTCGGCAGCTTTTCCCTGCAATTCGGGGACCCTGTGGTGTTTGCTGAATACACCGCAGGGTCACCGAAATGCAATCGGCAAAAGGAACCGAATTGAAGAGAACGAAAAGTCACCGAACGTGCGGTGACTTTTCGAATCTCTTTGGATAACCCTGATAGTGTCTGAATATCTTTTTCCCCTTTCCAAAATGGAGCCCATGGGTTCGAACGGGCGGAAGTTTGGGCAATTGGACGGAAGTATTGCGCATCTGTCTAGACGCCGGAAACTCGTCAGTATCAGGATCCGGAGCGACCGGAAGTGGGGTGTGTCGAAGCAAATTGGAACAATGAGGTTGGGACATGATACTACTATTTCTGTCTTTTTGGGGTATAAATGTATGCTATGAACTGTATGTATTATATGCACTTTGACAAAGACCGTTGGTCGAAACGCGTTAGTGGTGTGTTCCGTGGACCTAATATTCCAACATATGGACCGGGTCACCATTGGAGATCGACGTGTTTAGGACGTGTTGGTGAGATATCATTCACAAAACCATATGCCTTTACAGTTTAGAGACGGCTTTATGTGGCTCTTAAAAAAGTGAGTTGACTACTGAGCGTTGTGGAATGAGGGTGTGATAAGGATATACTGCGCAATATTATATTTTCTAGATCGCCTGAAGTACAACTCACCTTCTGGACCATTTTCATCTTCTTTACAATAAATCAAAAAAGAAACACCCTAAATTTTGTAAATTGGAACTTAAAATGTAGAAAAAACAGGACGAATTAAGTCAGCACGCAACCTCTCTATGAGCGGTAACGGGGTTTTACCACCTCTTCTTTAACAAAGATAACATCAAGTTACTAGAGTATTTACAGGCAGGGAAATTATAACATCAAGAGGCCTTTAGAAAGTATTTGCTGTGACTAAAGATTAAAAGAAAAGTAAATAGCGTAAAATGTATATATATTTTTAATAAAGGTATATACCTCCTAAATAAAAAATAATAAAAATGGTAGATGTAAAATCTATTTCCAATATAAAAATAGCTAAGAACACATGTCTCAGACAAAAAAAATAAAAAATGAGTCAGTTAAATACCCATCGGTCAGACTGGCATTGAACGAACAATAAAAGCCGGCAGATATCAAAGGCAAATCTGAGACAGTAAATCAAAAATTGTCAGCTCAATGCCACTGTTAATCACAAAATTGTGCTCAAATAGACCCAGGACTGGAAAGTGCTAAAAGGGAAAATGGAGAAAAAAAAAAGATTTACTGAGAGCGAGAGGCACAGAGCACAATAACACTGAGAAATCAATTTTAAAGTGTAAAGTCATTACCAATTCAATCAGAGTTTATTCAGAGATATAAAAAATATCGTTATTGAATAATGTATTAATTTACAAAGAGTAACTCAACAGATGCTGGTGGCCCAAGGTATGGCAGCGGTCCTAAAAATGATCAAAAGTGTCAAACATAAATCATGTGTAGATTGTATAGACCAACAATACATGCAGCGAGGTATTTGGAAGATCCAAAATATCAGAACTAAAGGGGTTATTCAGAGTGAACCGAATTGGCTCCGAAATTCCACCGAACAGTGAATTTCCCCGTACGGTGCAATTTCGGGGTCATTTGGCTATTCAAAAAGCAGGCAGTTCAGCAAATATTGGCGAATTGACAGCAAAATATGGTGTCTGTTTCAAGGCAGTGAAATGCCCATAGAGAAGCAATGGTTAATCTAATCAGAGACACCGAACAGCAGTGAAATGTCAGTGAAATTACCAGATTTTCGGTGGATTCGTTAGACAAGTTTATTCAGGCAAATCCCATAAGTTTCGATGTAAAAAATATTTCCGTTTTTCTTAAATATTTATTAAACCGTTTATTCTTTTAATCTGCAGCAAAAAGTATTTTTATTTATTTATTAGGAATTTTTAGGCATTTTTTGGGAGTTTTTCTGCGAAAACAATATTACAAATTTTTTTAAATAGCGTTTTTTTTTTCTTTCTGTAACAACAGACCTCTTGTTCATAGGACCTGATATATTATTTCCAGCCATTTTTGTGTGGTAGTTTATTTGCAAACGCGTTTTAAAAGTTGCAGTGTGTTTTTTTTTATTTTCGCCGTTTGGCGGCTTGTCGGCGTTTCGGGCGGCTGTTTGGTGCTCTGTTCAGCTGATCGGCTGCTTTTTTCGGTTGCGTTCGCCAGTTTTGCGGCAGATCATTGGGTATTTCGGTGTTTTTTCGGTGGCTTATTGGATCAATCCAACAGGGTTATCCAAAGAGATTCGAATTGCTTGAGAAAGGTAACCGAACGCTGAAAATCAGGGTTCGGTTACCTTTCCTGGCCATTCGGCTATCCAGAGAGCAGGCAATTCGCCAAATCCTGTCGAATTGCCTGCACATACGGTGCCTGTTCGGTGCCTGTTCGAGGGCAGTGAAATCCCCATCAAAAAGCACTGCTTCGGCTATTCAGAGAACACAAACCAGCAGTGAAAGGTTCCCCTAATGCCCTGCCATTCGGTGGTTTAATTCGGCAAATTTATTCAGGAGAATCCCATAGGCTTCAATGTTAAAAATATTCCCGTTTTAATTCAATATCTAATAAACCGTTCATTATAAAATTCTGCAGCAAAAAGTCTCTTTATTTATAGATTTTTTAGGATACTTTAAGCATTTTTCTGAATTTTTTAAAAAAAAAATTAAAAGTCCGATTTTTTTTTTTTTTTTTTTCAGTTTGCTTATTTTTTTTGTAACAGCCCTCTTTATTATCATTCCCTGGATCTCCTGTGAAAATTTCAGACATTTTCGCTCAGTAGTTTTCTTTGCAAACAGCGTTTCTTTTTCCCAGATTCATACAAATGGTTTTTCTAATTTATTCACTGCCTCCTCTACGTCACAGCTGCTTCGGCTCTGTGTGATTCGGCTCCTTTTCGGCTCCTGTTCGGCTCCTCTTCGAAGGTTAATCCAGATGTTTTTGCTTGTTTTCATAGTGCATTCGGTTAGTTTTCGTCAGGTTTTCGGCAGCTTTTCCCTGCAATTCGGGGACCCTGTGGTGTTTGCTGAATACACCGCAGGGTCACCGAAATGCAATCGGCAAAAGGAACCGAATTGAAGAGAACGAAAAGTCACCGAACGTGCGGTGACTTTTCGAATCTCTTTGGATAACCCTGCAAGGTTTTTTTGGCGGTTTTGCAACGGTTTTTCTGGTCGATTTAGTGTTTTCTCGGATGCATTTGTTGGCTTTTCCCTGCAATTCACCGTAGGGTCGGCGAATTTAACTCCCCGAAGTGCTAGGAATAAAAGAGCCCTGAAATTCCGGTGTTTTTCAGTTTTTTAAAATGTATATTTTTTTAACCACTTCGATCCTCCGCATGACTGCTGGTGTGCGGAGGACGCGCTGAGCTCCCTTTGGGGTCAGCTTTCGGCCGGGTTCCGGCCGATCGCTGGCCCCCCCGGTGCGGGCTGACATCCTCGATGTCAGCCCAGCATCCGGAACCGCCGCCGCTGAAATTAGGTGTCAGCGCGACAGCGCGATGACACCTAATTCAGGCGCCCCCCCGCATGTGCGGAGGAGGCGCCTGAAAGGGAGGGGGGGAGGTCCTTCGGATCTCTCTCCCTCCCGATCGGCGGCGTTGCAGGGGTTAACCCAGGCACCATTTGGAAGGGCACAGCCTGCCCTTCCAAATGGTGCCTGGCATTAACCCCTGGGGAGCTGGATCGCGAATCGGCGCTGAAAAGTGCCGGTTCGTGATCCTTTCCCGGAGCTGGCCGACATCTTGGATGTCGGCCAAGCCTCCGGGAACTCCCCCTGAGGACTGGCGTCATCGTGCATGGCACGATGACGCCAGTCCTAGAGTTAACCCCTAACTGCCACCAACGGTGGAGATAGGGAGTTCCAATGAACTCCCTATCTCCCGATCCGTGGCAGCTAGGGGTTAAAGTTTGGTATGGTTGGATCGGCCAGAGCATGGCCGTTCCAACGATACCAAACACTACAGTGAAAATTTTTTTTTTAAAAAAATAAAAATTAAAAATAAAAATATATTTAAAAAAAAATTATAAAAAAAAATAAACATTTTTTTTTTCTTTTTTTTGGTTCGTTAATGCAGCAATATTGTTCCCATTTCAATTATAATGTGAACAATGATGCTGCACTAACGATTTTTGTATGCGGTGCGTTTGTTAAAAGTCGTGTAATTTTCCCCAAAAAAAATGTAACGAGACCCCATCTCTAATTTTTTTAACAAGCGCACCCCATACAAAATATAACCGCAATTGCTCGCATGTGAAAATGTGAAAAAAAAACACTTTACACGTAGTAAATTATTGAAAATACATATTTTATTGCATTTTTTGTTATAATATACAGACATGACATAACGTATACATATAATAATGACATATTATGAATCTACCGAGTCTGACGGAAAGAACAATATATAATATGTCTGGGTCATATACTAAAATAAGCTTTCAAAACACGTTTAAACATGATGAGCAAAACCGGTAAATATGACCTCAGCACAGAGGCGTGAAACGCCTCAGCAGCGAAAGGGTTAATTTTTAGTTGCCCCAAAATTTTAAAAGTAATTTTGGTACGGTTTCTTTTGTGTTGGGGGGGGGGCACTCCACATTTCTGTGCTTACAGGCTCCTGAGATGCAAATCCAGCCCTGGGTTAAACCAGATTTTGCTGACATTCCATGACATAATTTTAGTTCATTATCGTATGAGAGCATTGTAGTGAGCATTGTAGTGAGTCCTATCAAAATATATCAAGTTGGATAGTTTTAACATTAATGATAAGGCTTTGGCTTTCAACGCAAAGACTGTCTGCCTGTTAGCGTTGACGTTCTGTCAGCAGCTTATAGGAGGAGCAGTGACTGAGACAGGGAGAGGCAAGGTTGACAAACGTACAGCTGATATTCTGATTATTTCTTTTGCCAAATGTTCATATTTCGGCGTAGTCGTAAAATGAAGGAAGAAAGAAAAATGCTAAATTTGTAGAATATGTGGAAATCAACCAACGCATCCAGTAAATATCTCCATTCCAGTGATTCTAGTTCATGAGAATATTTGTGTCAAATATCATCAAAAGTCTCGTCAATGAGAATAGAAGCTGGTGTTTTCTCTATATATAGACCTCTAGTGATTAAATTCTACTTTAGATATTATAAAATGGTCATCTGTTCTTTGAATCCCATAAATCCACGCTAAACTAAAACAGAGTTTGGTTTTTTTTAAAAAAAAAAGGCCATTAATGTATTAAGCCCATTTATCAGCACCTAAGTAAATTGCTTTAACCCTTTCCCGCTGCAGGGCGTACTATGCCGTCCCTGCCGCGGATAAACCTTGAAGCCGTGGGGCGTACTAGTAGGCCACGTTGACTTCTATGGGTCGCCTTGGCCCCGCCCAGCACTGGAAGGGAGGAAACCCTCCCCTCAGCTAGCCCCAGAGAATTCTCAGAGAGAGCAAGCCACGCCCCTGATGCATTATATGGGATCCCGAGCCTCCGCCGCCATCTTGGCTCCACACTCCCAGCCAAGCAGAGCCACCTCACAACCGGGAAGCCCAGCTGCCAGGGGAAGGACCCCGGCGCTCAGATCCACAACGCAATGCCACCACTGCTGACTGGGAGAAAGGACCCAAGTAATGTTGGCATCCGCAGACCCCCAGGGGACCAGTTTAGCTTTTAGAATGGTTTAGAAACCAATTACTGCGAATACTTTAAAACACTTCCAAAAATTACAGCATTCATGGAGGACTGAGAGTTACATATTAATGAAAAATGTTAAAAAACATAACATTTTAGTGAGGTTTAAACATGCACCACATGATACAGTATATAGATTTTTTTCTCTCATAAAAATTAATGGAAGATCAAAACTCAATTTAATGTCATGTACTTAAGTCTACATTGATTAAAAAAGATATTTCAGACTGTTTCACTTTATTATAGGGACTTTTCACCTCTTCTCTAGGCAGCAGAAAGAAGTGATGAACATTAAGGTTGGGGTCAGACTAACGCATTTTTAACGTGCGTTTAGGCGCACTTAATCACGGCTGCAGTAGAAGCAAATGACGGGCAATGACGGCCAATATATGAAGTACAGCCGCACGAAAGTCCGGCCGCGCAACGCAAGCAGCAAACAAACGCATTTTTTCGAGAACGCAGAACCGCTAGTACTGAGGTACAGAGTGCGCTGCGCCCACATAGCGGCGTGTGTGCGTGATTAGGAGACGTCAGACGCTGCTCATGTCCGGCCAACATAACGTCCAGACACCAAAAGTTTCCTGGTTTGGATCCGTAACAAATCACGCACAAAAATGCGCATCGTATGACCGTTTTCGCGCATTCCGTGAAAAAATACATCAATACGTTCGGACGCACATTTTGACTGTCGCTGCGAAAAATGCGTTCGTTTGACCCTAGCATAAAGAAACATAGTGAATCCAGAGCATAACCTGTGCCGCACTTTGCTGTATAGTATAATGTACAGCACTTTGCTGCAATCTCTGTCTACCAGCGTGGAAACATCCTGACCACACGAGCATTTGCTCTTGTACAGTTAACCACGTGTAGAAATTATAAATAAAAAAATCAAGGTGACCCAGATGTTATTTACATTGGGACATTTTGTATAAGCTGGACTTATTAAATGCCCTTTGGACTCTAGTGACAAAAAGTGCTCTGGGCAATTGTTTTTTTTTGTATAGCGAAAATGTCCTGTGCCAGGTATCAACATTACTGTTGTTTAATTCATTCAGCATCATTTCTACTCGAGCCAAACAGCCGTCACTTTGGAATTAGTTCACAGATATCGCCACAGTTCTTGCAAGAGGACAAAGGTAATTGCATAAAACTCATGGACGTACTTCAACCCTGCATAAATTGGCCACAACCTCCCCAGCGAGCGAATTTCACTCATGATATGTTCTTGAACACTTTAATGCTTTTCGGCTCAGACTCCCATGAAAAAATAACACATTCGATAAATAGACATTCGCGTCTTTCTATCTTTCCATTTTGGGATCACGGCTATAGTTGGCTATTGCTTTTTTAACAGAGATACTGCAACAAAGTCTAATATAAGGGAAAAAATTAAAGTTATTATCCTGTTATTAACTCTGGGGACAAGGTACAATCATTTTGTAACATTCTTTAACAAGGCACCTGCTATATTCATGCAGTGTCGTGTGATAAAATATATAAAACACCATAAGGTTTCCAGGACGGCCAAATCAAATATATAAATTCATATCAGCATCTCTTCTTTAGACCATGGAATGGAAGGTGTAGAATTGCTACACACTGCTCTAATGCAATTTGCCATGCGATTTGGAAAATCCTATGACCAATTGCAACAGGTTGCTATAACTGTGTCACATACATCCTAAATACTGTATATGTCTGATCCCTACACGCAGACGTGCTATCCTACACTGCCGATCCTTAGAATGGTTGGTAATACTGAGGTACAGTATGTGTGAGCAGAACAATAGAGACAAGGAGGTAATGCCAGGGATGCTGGTGACCCAAATACCAAGATTGCTCGTGAGCCAGACACAAAGGGTTAATACCAGTCGGGTAGTCAGAGGGATGCCAGGGGTCATTTTGCAAAAATATAAGGTCAGCCAGATGCCAGGAGTCATGTGCCAAATCAGGTAGTCAGAGGACGGGCAGCGGTCGGTTTTCCAGAATATAACGACAGTCAGATGTCGGGAGTCATGTGCCAGATTGGGAAGTGAGGAGGATGGCAGGGGTTAAGAGATAGGAGAGAAACGTTAGTCAAGCTGGAGTCGATAACAGGTATCCACAGGTGACATTAGCACCAAGCACTGAGAGGAGTGAAAACCACATCAGGGCAAGGAACATGTTTCAGGCATCTGCATTTAAACCCAGCGGGCACTGCGTCATCACACTGCACCTAGCCAGTATCCTCGACCCGTTACACGAGCGGCCAGTATATCACTCGGCAGCCAACCAGCGAGCAGCGAGGAAGGCGTTGCAGGCCGCTGGGACTCCAGGACGGCGCGGGACGTGTCAAACTGAGCATATGTTAAGGGAACTGCTGTATTATAGAAAAAAATATTATAGGCTTTTAATTACTACTAAAAACAGTTCATTATCATAACTGAGATTTATTAATTTTCTCTGCATTCTATTAACCCCATTCACTACTGTGATCATGAATACACATTCAGCAGTAGTTGGCACATTAGTCTGAGATTGTGTTAAAATGATCAGGGCCTTTGCTGTATCATTGAAAATTTAATTTGTTTGTTGCAAATAAATTTCATTTGCATTTGGGCTCCAGGAGGTGCACTCAAATTTTGATTCTCTGGGCATGGTGCCTGAGGAGCTTGCACTTTTTTAAAAGCCAGTTGGAGAATATCTCTAATGGACTTTCCCCTACCTGATTATGCATGGAACTCAGAACTTCAGTAACTCGTTTTGATCAGCAGATGGCAACATCTGTCTGCCGAATAGAGGCCAAATTACATACTTGGTGCTAACGTTAGCACTCACCTGCGTGAGCGTTAACGTCAGCCCAAGTAGTTTACACATATTACAATCCAAACGCTAACGGGTTAAGTAACCCGTTTGCGTTTGGTATCTTGTGCTTTTCAGCGCTAGGTTACTGTACTTTGCACTCCCTATGTTAAGTATAGGGAGCGCAAAGTGTTAATCAGCGTTAGGATTACAAAGTCCTAGCGCTGATTAACGTACTGCCGCAGTTAACAAAAAGTTAACCAGAGCCAGGACTTGGTGCTAACAGATTCCGCTTCTGCAGAATCCGTTAACACCATCCAGAAACCCCCCAAAAAAATCAAAATACTCACCTCCTGTCCCAGGGCGAGGACCGCGGCTCTGTCCACCTCCTCAGTCCGGCGGGAGCAGGGAGAGCCTGGGGAAAAAGACCCCCAAGGCGAGATCCGGCTGGTCATGTGACCGCTGGCGTTCGCTTCAATGAAGTCCTATGGACTCCATTGAGCAGATGCGCGCGGCTGAGCTTAGCGGGTGAAGTTTTTCCTCCCTAGCGTCCCCCATTTTACCGCTAGGATCGTAATTTGGCCCTAGGTTTTTACAGTTTGAGCATATTCCCAAATATTTCTTGCTGTATAACTAACTAAAAATGATTTTACAAAAATCCCTAGTTGCTAACACTGTTTTTTTCGAACATCACTTGGTAGTGAAGGGCTTAATCCTACCTACCTTTCTCTAGTGTTTTCCCTTGATACTTTTGCTAATAGAAATTTGCAAAGTAAAGGTAATTATGTTCCACCAGGTTCAACAAGTTATCATTTAAGAAAGTTCTGTAAATTGTCATTAACATTAAAAAGAAAAAGTAGGAAAACCTAGGGCCACATTACATTCCTAGCGGTAAAACAGGGGCGTTAGGGAGGAAAAACTGCGCTCGCAGTTCTCCCCCTAGCGATCCCGTTTTACCACTAGATTACAATGCAGGCACAAAAAATGCTGCCTGCATTGTTACCGTGCGTAAACCCCCGGGATGAATTTTTTGTTAACTGCAGCCGGACGTTAATAAGCGCTAGGACTTTGTAATCCTAACGCTGATTAACACTTTGCACTCCTCATGTTAAATATAGGGAGCGTAAAGTACAGTAAGCTCGCACAGAGAAGTGCAAGATTCCAAGCGCTAACGGGTTACTTAACCCGTTAGCGTTTGGATTGAAATATGCGTTAACTACTTGGGCTAACGTTAATGCTCACGCAGGTGAGCGCTAACGTTAGCACCAAGAATGTAATGTGGCCCCTAGACGGTTATGAGGTTTTTGAACGTTACCAACACATAAACCCAAAACCTTTAGACAGATTTAAAGCGGCGCTCTATAAAGAGGATATGATGCAAGAACAAACAGAATTCTATATTTTTTTAAACGTGCCTCTAGACTTGTAATCAACCCAGAATCCCTGTTAATCAGAGGATTACACTTCCTGCTCTGAATTTGAGAGAATTCTTTGAGGTCACCTGCAGGCACTTTCAGGAGAATAATTACTCTCAAGTAAGTATTGTAATGTTATTTTTCTATCCTTCCCTGTTTAATGTTCCAATTGTGTGTTTTTTTTATTGAATTAGTAATTTGATTGATCCTACATGTTTTTATAGTCAACATATTACACGCACGCTGTAGGGTAGAATCCATATATTGATAGTATATAAATTCAGGTAGACTATTACAGGAGCATTCTACCTAATTTGTGCACTCAGTATTATCAGAGTGGGCAAACTGCTGTGAGCTCCCTACTCTATCGCCACCCTCTGAGAGGGGGCTTGGAGGGGTAGTTCAGCCATCCAAATGCAGAGGCTTTCTTCAGCCCAGAACCTCAGCTCAGACAGCCCTTAGTTCAGATTGCTGGGCTTGGAGACCTGTTGGAACTAGCCTTATCCAATGGGATTAAAGCCTTCCTGCACTGAGATCCACTGGAGTGGCTGGAGTGCCAGTTCCCCCTGTGGTCACGCGCAGAGCTGGACTGGGACAAAAAAATCAGCCCTGGATCTTATCCAGATCGGTCCACTTTAATTATGCAAACACGCACAAAAATAGTATATAAACAAACCAGATCGCTCAACCAGTCGCTCTACAGATACCGGAGTTGCTGCAGAGCAATTGGGTAAGGAAACACAGTGGCAATGAGGTTGAGCGCTCACCATGTCTTAAGTGCGGCGGAGGCGCAGCGGGTCTCGTCGGCACAGTGGCCCGCATGAGACTGTGGCAGACTGGTCTGTTTTACAGATGGTAATGAAGTTCTCACCTCACCCATTAAGGGCAGAGTGAGCCGTTCGGTGAAACAGCATTTACACTTGCTCACTGAGACATCGGCCCACCGAGAATCAACCTGTAGTCCCTATGGCCAGTACATGCCTGGTCACGCGACATGCTGGAAGCATGTCATATCCTGCAGGACTCAGGATATCGTTCATCGTTTATCATACACCTGGTTGTCAATGATTGCTAGTTGCGATCGCCTCAGGGACGTTTTGTATATACCCCCCAAAAAAGAAAGAGATACTGATGACATGAAGAAGATATCAATAGCGAAATGCGTCTTGATTTATATTTTATAGTTTTTTTTATACTTAATAAATATCTTACCATTTGGAATATGTTGGAGGGATCCTGGTTATTTGCAGCATTTGGGACGCTATCTCAGGCTATCAACATTGGAAGGATAATATTTCCCATATACTAAGCCAGCATGGATATCAGGCTCAGAACTACGTAAGTGTAACCATTTAGTGACAGTACTTATATATATATTATATTTATTGTATTGGGCCGGTATTAATCAATTTTTGCCAAAATACAATTCACTATAAAATATGTTATCAAAACACATATTGCTATTGTTCCTTAACGACCAGTTTACAGGAACATTCTCATCACAGGAAATTAATATTATGTAATTTTCTTGTATGTGTTTTGTTGGCTTAATCATAGGTCTATGACTCTGTGCCCTCGCTTTGTTAAGAGAGGATATTAAAAAAAAATAAACCTTAGAAATCAGTTGCCTCAAGTCATCATATCTAGATCTCACTGTTTCAAGCTTGATTACTAAGCTGAAGGAAGTACAAATTGATTTATTATGCTTATCTTGGGGTTTGGCGGATAGAGATGATTTATCAGCCCATACAAACAATGATATTAAAACAAAATCGACCTAATAAAAAAAAAAATCTTGCTGTCAAACAATCTGCATGGGATTCACTGTTCTGCTGTTGTGTCACATTTCCAAGAAGATTCAGCCAGAGACTCACAGAACCAGAACCACTACTCAGTCTCGCAATCATCTGTCACCCTGTAAATGGATTTGATGCGCTCAAACATATAGATAATATAACAAGATATGGATGCCCACACTTGTATTCTCATGCTTTAAATAAATAGCATTAATTAATGTTGTCACACACAATCATTATTGATACATGAGGTTCACAGGAGAAACATTTCCCAAACCAGGTCACGCATGTTGAAGCTACGGTCGTATGTGGATGTTGTGAAGTGCGCAATCCTGATACTAAACAGAAATCAACCAGAATAAAAAGTTCAAAAAGGTTATTTATTGGCTCAATACAGAAAAAAGAACCCGTGTACACTGAGGAGAATGCAAAATAGATTCTGGGGAGGGGCAGTCCCCTCAACGAGATAGATGAAACCACAAGTAGATATCTCCTTATGCATTATGGGTTTAACATATAGGCTTATAGGTGAAGACAATTGAACAGATCTATAAATGAATACTTCAGCAAAACAATGCTCCTTACAGAAATGACCTGCAATGAACTCCAAGGCCTTTTAGGGAACAGATTGACCTTGAGTCTAATTTGTTCTTGCGTTTCCTCCAAGTGTGCCGAAACCCATACTCTCACCACAACCTAAACCGTATATCATTCTTTCCACTTTCCCTTCCTCCTCAGCATTTTTATCTTGCTTCTCCAGACTTACAGGGTTATTCAAAGAGATCCGAATTGTGGCCGAAAGTTAACGAACAGTGAAATTCAGCGTACGGTTACGTTTCCTGGCGATTCGGCTATTCAGAGAGCAGGCAGTTCGCCAAATGTTGGCGAATTGCCTGCAGATACGGTGCCTGTTCGATGCCTGTTCGAGGACAGTGAAATAGCCATAGAGAAGCAATGCTTCATCTATTCAGAGAAAACAAACTGCAGTGACAAGTTGCCGAATTTCCCTGCTGTTCGGTGGTTTCATTCGACAGGTTTATTCAGGGGAATCCCATAGACTTCAATGTTAAAAATATTCCCGTTTTAATACAATATCTAATAAACCATTGATTATAATATTCTGCAGTAAAAAGTAAATTTATTTATAGATTTTTTAGGATCTTTTAGCCATTTTTCGGGATTTTTTTGCGAAATATTTTTTACGTTTTTTTTTAATCGTTTTTCCTTTTTTCTGTAACAGCCCTTTTTATTATCATTCATTGGACCTCATATGTAAATTTCAGACATTTTCGTTCAGTAGTTTCTTTGCAAACAGCGTTTCACTTTTCAAACATTCAAGCGTACTGTTTTTTTTTTTTTTTCACTCCATTCGTCTGCGGTGTCGGCTTTATCCGGCAGCTGCTCTACGCTGTGATCGGCGGCTGCTCGGGTTTCTCCGGTGTATTCGGCGAAGTTCATCCAGATGTTTTTGCGGGTTTCGGTGAGCGTTCGACAGGTTTTGCGGGGAGTGTTCGTCGGGTTTGCGGAGGCTTTTCCCTGCACTACGACGGCCCTGTGGTGCTTGCTGAATACACCACAGGGTCACCAAAATGGGAATGCCAAATCGCACCGAATTGAAGAGAACGAAAAGTCACCGAACGTGCGGTGACTTTTCGATTCTCTTTGAATAACCTTGAATAACTCATAAAAAATAGTTTCAGTGCCCATTTAGTCTGCTTTACTATAAGCACTAATAAAGCTACTCATTAACGCTAAAATGGGGACGCTACATGGAAAACCTTCACCTGCAGTTTTCCGTGTCGCGGCCCCATTTTAACATGAGATTCCGCGGCAGGGGCTACCTCTGCACCATGCTCCGGAATGCAGCGCTACCCTCAATGATACTCATGGTAGCTCTTCCGAATCTCCGCTATTATCACCCTCCATGGAGGGTTGCGCTGCTGGGCCGCAAGATCGTGCCACGGAGTGATCGAAGAGGGAGACTGGAGACAAATTTTTCCCGGTCTCACTCTGCTCGCGGCCAGGAGAAGCGGCGGGTCAGGCTGCCATTCTTGCTGCAGGATGAGAGATGAGTACCTGATTTATTTGGGTGTTTTAGGGGGTGATAAATGATTTTTCCAGAGCGGAATCTGTTAGCACCAGCTTTTAGGTGTCGATAAAATTTTGTTCAGCTCATCGCTGCGGTAATTATCGCTAGCACTTTGTCATACATTACTTATCCTAACGGAAATTAGAGATTGTGCTCTCCATGTTAAGTATAGGATTTTCAAAGTACAGTAAGCTAGCGCAATCACTGTTGCGCTAACGGATTTTCCACGGATTTAGCATCAGGAGTGTAATATGGCATGCGTTAAAGTCACGTATCCTAGCATTAACACCAACTCATCTAAATGCTAGCGTAGCGTTCACTACCAGGGTTATTCAAAGAGATTTGAAAAGTCACCGCACGTTCGGTGACTTTTTGTTCTCTTCAATTCGGTTCCTTTTGCCGATCCCATTTCGGTGACCCTGCGGTGTATTCAGCAAGCACCACAGGGTCCCCGAATTGCAGGGAAAAGCTGCCGCAAACCTGACGAAAACTAACCGCAAAACCCAGCGAATGCACTCCGAAAACACTCAAAAACATCTGGATTAACCTGCCGAAAACCACAGAAAAACCCGAACAGGAGCCGATCGCAGCCTTCAACACAGCAGAAGAGGCAGTGAATAAATTAGCAAAACAGTTTGTATGAATGTCTGAAAGTGAAACGCTGTTTGCAAAGAAACTACTGAGCGAAAATGTGTGAAATTTATATATGAGGTCCAATGAGATAATAAAGAGGGCTGTTACAGAAAAAAGAAGGAAACTTTAAAAAAAAAAAAATCGGACTTTTGAAAAAAAAAAAATTAAGAAAAATGCTTAAAATATCCTACAAAATCTATAAATAAAGAGACTCTTTACTGCAGAATTTTATAATGAGCGGTTTATTAGATATTGAATTAAAACAGGAATATTTTTAACATTGAAGCCTTTGGGATTCTCCTGAATAAATTTGCCGAATTAAACCACCGAATGGCAGTGCATTTTGGGAACTTTTCACTGCTGGTTTGTGTTCTCTGAATAGCCGAAGCAGTGCTTTTTCATGGGGTTTTCACTGCCCTCGAACAGGCACCGAACAGGCACCGTATGTTCAGGCAATTCGCCAGGATTTGGCGAATTGCCTGCTCTCTGGATAGCCGAATGGCCAAGAAAGGTAACCGAACCCTGATTTTCAGCGTTCGGTTACCTTTTTCAAGCAATTCGGATCTCTTTGGATAACCCTGTACGTAATTTAACCCATTGTTTTTATTGAATTTACATAATAAATTAGAGCTTTTAACTTGCCTTTTCCCATTGTAAAACCATTGCATGCAAAACATGAAATCTCCTGCAATAAAAATTTGCTTTACAAAATATAAGATTCCCACTATCCAAAAACTTTTAAAGATACAGACAATACAGACATGATGAATAAACAATAGATATCGCCCTGTTATTGGCTTGGATGGAATAGCTTTGCATGGAAACAGAATTACATCAAATCAAGTATACTCGAACTTGGTATTGGGCATGACACCCAAAGTGCTAAACCAGTTTGAACAGTTGTGCCTAAAACACAGCTCCCTATCTGGTTCAGCATACAGCTCCAGTGCAGTGGCAATGTCTGCTTGTCAAAGAGGGCTACTACAGTAAAAAATAATTTTTAAAAAAATTCACAAATATTTCTTACTAATTAACTAATGAAAAGTCATTGGAACACCGGTTCCTTATGGTGGATTTATGGAAAATCCCTTGGTGCTGAGGGTTAACAGTTACAACATAGATTAAAAAAAAAAAAAAGGACATGCAATTATTTCTCACCATTTTGGACCCAGTCAATGTCAAATGAAAGCCAGCGGAAGCTGTCATAGTAGCTAAACCCAATTAACGCCAGGATCTATGGTGCATGCTTCCCATTCCCAAATAATTGCGGTTGAAACATGTTTCTTTTAACAGCAATAGGCATTTAACTCAACCCAACAATACATTTCCACTTTGTAGCTGCATGAGTTGTCTCAAAATTACACAATATTTTCCCATTTAGAATACGCTTTGCAACCATTCACCCTAACTGATGTCTAAATATTGACAATTTATTTTGTTTTATTTGCGTTGGGAAATGACAGGTTGGCAAGTTGGCTCCAAGTCATCCGGAAAATGACATGCATCGATATGCAGGAGTGGCAAAAAGCCATTCAGACAACCTGATGGTAGGACATTCCAACGCCAAAGCTTAGCTGGTATCCTTGGCAGTACATTCACTTGTTCCTATCAATTTAATAAATAATAGCAATTTTGAGAGGGGGAAAAAACTGACATACATCCACAAAAAAAGAACTACTTGTATGTTTATTGTACTGGAGGTTTCGGAATTTTTTACGTCTAACATTTTAACAGATTATTGGCCGACATACTGCTCAGATTAATTATAAAGAGAATTTAAAAACATGTTCTTTGCAAAAGACAGTGTCACGTCTCGGCCTTGCCCCCTGGTGGTGAAGGGTCTTCATGTTTGTTTTTCCCCTATGGTGTGTCTGGCTGTGCTGTTTAGGGCTGATCTGGGGTTCTGTTGTGATCTCCTGGTCTGGGGTCACATGGCCCAATCACACAGACCCACTCCCTATATATTCTCAGCAGCACAGAGCCTCATTGACTGTTTGTGGAGTTTGATGGTGGTTCGGTCTGGTTCGTGTTTCCTGAGTTGCTGCAAAGCATAACTGTTCAAGTGTTTTCTGGTTCTGACCTCGGCTTTATTTTTGACTATCCCTTCTACTCCCCCCTGGTACCGTATATTTCTGATCTGTTGCCAACCTCTGCCTGATTGACGATTCTTGTATGTTTCATGTTTTATGTACCTTGTCTGTCTTAGTTTAGTATTATATTCAGAGGCCGCTTATAAGGACCTCTTTTAGTATAGTCTGTCTGTTTTGTTTACTGTCCTGCAGCCTGCTCCCTTCACGGATTGTCAAGTGTATCTTTGTGTTTCTGAGTGTCCTAAGTTGTCTGTCGGTCTTGAAGCCTTCGGAGCTTAGTGGCAATTCTGTTCTGTTTTTTGGTGCTCCTTGGTTTTGGAGAAATCCGTCTGTCCTTGTGTCCAGTCAGTTACTCACCTGCCTTAAGGGTTTCATCTCATGTTCCAAGCCACCACGATGGCCCAAGCAGGGGCTAACCGTTACATTACAAACAGTCCATTAATGCCTGCAGGTGAGCTTACTGTGTTAAATTCTGTGCTTCAGATGGTTTTTGATCTGCTGACAGAGCTGAAGAGGTTAATGCTGTCTCTCAGTGTGCTTAATTATGCGGTTCCTCCCAGCAGAGTCTCTGGGGAACCTCCCATGAGTGAAAGAGAGAGACGTAGAATTCTTAATCTCTGTTATTATTGCAGTTCACCCCAGCATAAAATCTTTTGCTGTCCATTAAAGCCCAAACCCAGAATGTCATGTTCTCAGGGTGAGACCCTGGTATCCACGTCATGTAGCCATAGCGCTGACCCTACTGCTGGGACCTCTGTTTCTGTGCAATGCAGGGGTGTTGCAAATTCCATGTGTGGTAATAAAGCCAAAATTGTTCCACCTCAAGGCACACTACCTGCTTCCATGTTATGCAGTGGATCACTGTTTCTCAGTTCTTGTCATGGGTCTAGGGCCCAGGGTGGCGCTGTTGTCACAAGGGCCCAGGGTGGCGCTGTTGCCGCAAGGGCCCAGGGTGGCGCTGTTGCCACAAGGGCCCAGGGTGGCGCTGTTGCCACAAGGGCCCAGGGTGGCGCTGATGCCACAAGGGCCCAGGGTGGCGCTGATGCCACAAGGGCCCAGGGTGGCGCTGATGCCACAAGGGCCCAGGGTGGCGCTGATGCCACAAGGGTCCAGGGTGGCGCTGTTGTTACAGGTACACAGCATAAAGAAAAACCTATGTCCGTTCCTGGCGGGAGGCCAGTTTTGTTTCTGTCTGACAAGGTGTCAGCGGTGCCAGAACCTGGCACATTGCCGGTAACACTCCCAAGCTGTGTGTCAGCGGTAACACTCCCAAGCTGTGTGTCAGCGGCAACACTCCCAAGCTGTGTGTCAGCGGCAACACTCCCAAGCTGTGTGTCAGCGGCAACACTCCCAAGCTGTGTGTCAGCGGCAACACTCCCAAGCTGTGTGTCAGCGGCAACACTCCCAAGCTGTGTGTCAGCGGCAACACTCCCAAGCTGTGTGTCAGCGGCAACACTCCCAAGCTGTGTGTCAGCGGCAACACTCCCAAGCTGTGTGTCAGCGGCAACACTCCCAAGCTGTGTGTCAGCGGCAACACTCCCAAGCTGTGTGTCAGCGGCAACACTCCCAAGCTGTGTGTCAGCGGCAACACTCTCAAGCTGTGTGTCAGCAGTTTTGTCCCAGGTGGGCCCAGAGCCCTTCACGCCTGTCGTGGGCCCAGAGCCCTTCCTGCCTGCTGACGAGTCAGTTGTGCCGATGTTGAGCTACGAGGTAGCCGTGCCTATGCTTTGTTATGAGGCCGAAGTGCCTGTATCTAAACATGAAACCTTCATGCCTGGTTCTACTAGCGAGCTACTAGTCATGCCGATTCCGATCCACGAGACAGTTGTGCCCGTGTTGTGCGAGGCAGCCGTGCCCATGTTCTGCTGCGAGGCAGCCGTGCCCATGTTCTGCTGCGAGGCAGCCGTGCCCATGTCTTTCTGCAAGACAGCTGAGGCCTCGTTAGGTTATGAGACCAATGTGCTCACATTAACACATGAGACCACTGTGCCCTTGTCCCACAGTGGGTCCAGTGTTGTTCCTACTGTTGTCTTGCCAAGTGTGGGTCCCGAGCCCTTCATGTGTAATTCGGGCAATGTGCCCCTAATGCCTTTTTCTGGCGATATGCCAATTTTGTCCCAGGTGGGTACTAAGTCCTTTGTGTCTGGTTTGGGCCAAGAGCCCCTCATGTCAGCCCCTGATGGCACGCTGCCAGGTATGTCTGTTTCTGGTTATTTGCCAGTCCCGCCAGTTAATGGAGTGACATCCAAACTGACTGGTGCTACAAATTCTAGCCCTGTACCCGAAGGTTATATACGATCCCCATGCGGGATGTTGTTCCGTGAGGCACACTGGGCCATGATCAAGAAAGACCCTAATGCTCTCAGGTGTTTTGAGGAGGATTCCGATGACTCGGAGGGTCCACAGTGCACTCCTCCAGGTGAAATCTGTAACAGTGGTGAGGTGCCAGTTGTATCATATCCTGGCAATGTCCTCTGTTCCAACGGTGTGCCAGTTAAAGGCGAGTTGTCAAGTCTGTCCAAGTCGATCTGCAAGGGAGTCGTATCCAAGTCAAGTCACGTGACCACTGTGCCCACGTCTTGCAGTGGGCCCATTGCTGTCAAACCCACTTGTGGGGTAGAGAGGTTTCAATCGTGTGGTGTTAAACAGATAACCAAGTCTGCCCCTACTATTGCCGTGTCGTGTGGGGTGGTCACCAGTTCTAGATCTCGTTCAAGGAGAAGACGTAAAAAGGTGACTAACCCTAGTCCAACTGATTCTATATCCAGTCTGACTGATGCCGAGATCCCCAACCCCGTCATGTCCCTGAGGGCTATGTGCAGTCGCCCTTTGGACTGGTGTTCAGGAAGGACCACTGGGTTGCCATTCAAAGGAACCCTCATAGACGGGGGCGTCTTGTGGAGGAGGATGACGACTCTGAATGGGACCTCAAAGGACTTTGGTGACTGGTGTTCGTGATCTGGTTTCCTGATTCTGTCTGCCATGTTTTTTGTTTTGGGTGCCCGGGAGGTCACCCGTAAGGGAGGGGTTATGTCACGTCTCGGCCTTGCCCCCTGGTGGTGAAGGGTCTTCATGTTTGTTTTTCCCCTATGGTGTGTCTGGCTGTGCTGTTTAGGGCTGATCTGGGGTTCTGTTGTGATCTCCTGGTCTGGGGTCACATGGCCCAATCACACAGACCCACTCCCTATATATTCCCAGCAGCACAGAGCCTCATTGACTGTTTGTGGAGTTTGATGGTGGTTCTGTCTGGTTCGTGTTTCCTGAGTTGCTGCAAAGCATAACTGTTCAAGTGTTTTCTGGTTCTGACCTCGGCTTTATTTTTGACTATCCCTTCTACTCCCCCCTGGTACCGTATATTTCTGATCTGTTGCCAACCTCTGCCTGATTGACGATTCTTGTATGTTTCATGTTTTTATGTACCTTGTCTGTCTTAGTTTAGTATTATATTCAGAGGCCGCTTATAAGGACCTCTTTTAGTATAGTCTGTCTGTTTTGTTTACTGTCCTGCAGCCTGCTCCCTTCACGGATTGTCAAGTGTATCTTTGTGTTTCTGAGTGTCCTAAGTTGTCTGTCGGTCTTGAAGCCTTTGGAGCTTAGTGGCAATTCTGTTCTGTTTTTTGGTGCTTCTTGGTTTTGGAGAAATCCATCTGTCCTTGTGTCCAGTCAGTTACTCACCTGCCTTAAGGGCTTCATCTCATGTTCCAAGCCACCACGATGGCCCAAGCAGGGGCTAACCGTTACAGACAGTCAACAGCTTGGATGTCAAAGTGACAATCCTATTCTTTCATTTTACCTATTCTAATCATGTCAACTCACTATTCCATATGCTCTGTGTCATTATGTACAGAGCAGCAAGTCTCAAGAGCAGTAAGACCGTACTGGAAAATGTATCTGTTTTTGCATGTGAATACTGTAAAAAAAAAAGAATCTCGATTGTATGTTATATCATGAGTTGAGTGATGTTAATGATAATTTGGCATCGTACATGATCATTATTTTTGTACTTTGGACATAAACACCTCTGGTACTGATTTCCTCACAGTCATCAACTGACATCACATTGCAACCTCCATACAGAAAACTACACATTCCCCATCTTTTACTTATTTATCAATTACTATTCTCTCTTCTACACTAGGGATGAGCTGTTCGGTTCGATCAGTTCGGAGTTCGACTCGAACATTGGCAGTTCTAAAGTTCGCGAACTTTGAACTTTTTGGCGTGTTCGGTTCGAGTTAAAAAAAAAAAACCTTTTAGAAAAAAGTATAAAAAATACTTAAATAATACTAAAAAAATCTAGAAATAAAGAGACTCTTTACTTCAGAATATTATAAGCAACGGTTTATTAGATATTGAATTAAAAAACTACCCAGGGCAAGAAGGCACGCATGTGGGTGATAATTACGGACGCAGTCAACGCGGTGGGAGGCAATGGACGGACTGTGTACATCGTCAAGAAGTGGTATGTATAATAGCATAAACATGTTACATACACATAACACACATTACATACATCTACCAAAATATGTCAACACATGCTGCGGCGTAATGTATTATGTTTGTCAGACAAATGTGACTGTCATAAAATTATTCTGGCTTTATTTAAAATATTTGCACACGTGTACATTTTTCTGAAACTTTCCCACCTCAGTCCTTGAGATTACTGTATAACAGAAAGCGAGAGGAGTAGTCACTGGTTAGCAGGGGTCAGTACACGGTGGAAGAGTCAGAGAGAGTGGACAGCAACAGTACACGGAGAGACAATCAGAGCCTGGGTCATTACATGTGAAGTCAGTCTGAGAAAGGACAACGACATGCCGGGGTCAGTACATGGAGACAAACAGAGTGGGATCAATATCATATTGGGGTCGGTACACATAGAGACAATCCGATAAACAGTAAAGCTCACTATTGGGAGCAAAGCGACCACAACAGCGCAGCGAGCCGAATGAAGGCTCCAGTTTGTATAGGCTTGGGTTTCTCCCCTTCTACTGACATCAACCTCATGCGCCAAAACTTACAAGAGCAATGACACTCGACTGACACTGCTGCATCAGCTTCATACCACTTGCTCTTGTTATAAAATAACGCTGGGCATGAGTGTTCTGCGTCATTATTACTGTCTGAGGGTTGAGGAATGGTGCCCACGCCACACTGGGTGCGCAGAACAGCCTGATCCATAAGGGAACTGGCACTGGTGTTGCCCAAACGTTGACGGCTGGAGCCTCGGGCGAGACAGAGACATTACACATAATGCAATGGAGATTAAATCAGCTTGGCCAATTAAAATATTAAATTTAGGATCAGAAGTGCACTAATTCGAAAAATAAGGTTACACATAGCAAACTGTAAAGGCTGAAGGAACTTTCAGCAAGAACATTAAGAGAGTGTACAGAAATGACAGCGCCAAGTTAATAAATCCAGAAAGTACCAACTGGTCATTGAGATCTGGGACACACTGACCACGTGACAATGCTTTTAGACATATAGACACAATTCTCTTTATTATCTCATGAATTCTCTTCTGCATTTAGTACATCTTTTACATTTATATCCACACCTTGCCAAGGCTTTTCTTACTGCTATTATGTCCTTTTTAATTCAGCACACTGACTCACAACAATTTGCTGTTTGCATTCATCAGCTAACCATGGCATTAACATTTTGGCTTACATACTAAATTTCCGGGCGGAAAGAAAAATCAGTTCATCTGCTTTCTGAACTTTCCATTTTTTTTAAATAGTGCAGCTTTTACATAGAAAATACGGAAAAAAATGGTAAAGTGCTCTGCTTAACATTCCAAATCTAATAATGTATATCAACGGGAATGTGGATCCTTTGATTCTCTGAGATGACAACATAATTATAATTTAAAATAATGGCTTCAAATGCAAAAGTGCACCAAACATCACGGACTTCTATATAAATGGTTTTCGAATGCCTCTAGCTCCTGGAAAGAAAGAAAAAAAACAAATGGGAAGGATTTGAGCAGCAATTCACAGCAGTGCCTAAATAACTTTGTAGAAAAGGACATAAGTCCACTAAAAACAATGGAAGTATCCTTTAACTAGAGATGTGCATTCATTTCGGAAAAATTCGGAATTTGGAACGAAATTTGATAATTAGTATTTCGGAAGTACTTCCGTATAACGAATCGATACGATACGAATTCAAAACGAATCGGGATATAACAAATTTATTTTGTTTTACACTGTGTCATCATCATAAAAGAAAAATTTGAATCATTGATATCCACTATCGAATTGAATTTAACTTACAATACAAGTAATAGTCAGCAAAGGACTTTATGAAACAAATTAATTTTTTTTCACTGTTTAATTTGACTCAAACACTAAATCTGTGACGCAGCTTAAAATTTAACCCTAGCTTTTCTTTTAACAGCAAAATTTGATCAATTGGGGTTTTATTTAGTGATCCAAAATTCAAATTGATATCAACTATCGAATTGATATATGAAATTCGACTCGATTCGAAATTTCAAATCAATTCGAAATTTAAAATCGATCCGAAACGAAATACGAAACAAAATTAATTACAAAATTCCGAAAATGAAATGCTTTAAAAAATGTAACGAGACGAAACTAAACAAATTTTTCAGCCATGCATATCCCTACCTTTAATCAGTAAAAAAAAGGGTTAAAAAAGGAGAATACACAATGGATCAGTTGGTATGGTATGGCTGGTTGAGAGTCTCAAACTTTAAGGAGCAGGTGACCAAAATGTTTGTTATTGAAGTAAGAGGAATCCTGCGTGTTCAGTTCCTCAGCCACTGCAAGTGCTAAGTTAGCAACATGGCTCTGAGTGCTGTGCTGCAGTTCAGCTCTCAACACTACTAGCTTAGCACTTGCAGCTAAGTAGAGAGGTGCCGCAGAGTAGCTGAGTGTGACGTGGGACAGATGGCCGCCCCCACGGAGCAAATAATCCAATAAGGAAATGTTCAGTTTGAAGGTCTGTTGGACCAAAACACCAAATGTTGGAACATGGTAAACATTAACACTAAAGTGGTAATAAAATGGATAACAGTGGATATTGCAGAAACAGCACCTTTCATTAAGCAATCCTCTGGCCTTTTGCTTCATTATTCACAGCCAAAGCATTCAGTGAAACTGCTGCAGCAAACTGAACTGCAATGGAGCAATTCAGCAGCTGCTGAGAAACTGAACGCGCCTCGATGAACATGAAGCTACAATTGAAATTAATTGAAGCAAACAGAATAATTCTAAATTTGAAAAGATAACGAACTCCTGGTATATATGTAAATCATCACCTTCACTTGATACATAGCAATGCCCTCTCTAAGGCCTTTCCACTTATTTTCTATTCCTTCATCCTACTGTAGCGCTGTTTAAAAACTCTGTTGATGTATTGCTCAGGTTTGGCCACCAGAGGGAGACAAGCGCAATGTAGAGTATACTGAACACAACGGGACTACGTTTTCCATCATGCCTTGCGGCAGGGACAGGAACTGGGTGGCAGAGAGAGAAGGACATCCGCAGCCTCGTGCGGAGGAGCGCCAGTGTGAGCCGAGCGACGAAAGGTGGAAGACGCATGTGAGACTGCCAGAGATTAAGACCAGGCCGGAGAGCAGGAGCTGCCTTGCGGGTGCCGAGAATCAGAGACAGTGCTGGCGGAGATCTATCCACACATCGCTGAGAGGTTTTGCGCAGACACAACGTTCCAGTTTGGACCCCCAAATAAGGAGACTGCGATGATCCACTGGGAGTGCAGGCGGTAGGCCGTAGTTCTCGTTACCGAAATCAGACAAGCCGGAGAAGCGGATCCGGTGGCACAGAGTTCCAGTATAACCAAGCGGAGAGGGATCCTTGATCGGACAGCGGAACAGATTGTCTAGCGGATGGGTGAGAGGCCTTCCAGGCCACACTCAAAGTTTAAACAAAGCACGCTGCAGTATGGTATCTACAGGGCCCCAACGTGACTAGTCGAAGATTTGCTAAATCCATTCACTGGCCAGTTGAATATAGTACCTGGGTACCTGAGATAACACACACACACCTTTTTGGGACACTACTTTTGCGGGACTTACACTCCAGAAACAAAGGGGTTAAACTTTCCTTTTTTCCGCAGCGTGTTTTTCCCGCATTACGAAAATCCTGTCGCTCATATACCGTGTTCACATTATATATGCCACTTTATTGGGATCAGTAAAGTATATAATCTATAAAATCCACAACAGTGCTGGTGTATATTTATTCCCTAGTGCGGTGAGACTAACCTGAGGTTAAATTCAGCAGCTACTCCGGGAGTGAGCGCTACACTACATTTTCTACTGTTATTGTTTGGTAGGACCATTTCCTCTTTATATTTGTAGGTGCTATTCAGTGAGGTGCAGTCAGGTGAGGCAGCGGTGAGGCAGAGCCTCAAAAATAGTCCCAAATAGTCCCCGGTCTAACTCCGCAAATCATTCTGCGGCCCTGGACGATCTTGTGAGATTGCGCACTGCACGCGGCCCAGCAGCACAAGTCTCCATGGAGTCTTAAGGACTCCAAGAGGTGATACTTGCGGTGGCGTGTTATTGCTGCCATGAGTATCCACAAGGTTACCCTTGAGTTACGGGACAGGCTGCTGAATTAGCTTCTGCCCCATAATATGCTGCTAAAACGGGGATGCTAAGAGGCAATCTACAGGTGCGGGTTTTCCCTGCTAGCTTCCCTGTTTTAGCACCTACTTTGTAATACAGTACTAGATCTTTTAAGGAACTATCATAATATACAGGTCTATTCAAAGAAAGGTGAAACCAGGAGAATTGGTAGAAGAAGAGAACAATCTAGACCAAACAGCTTATTTGGAAAGTGAGATAAATGGGAGAATTGTTTTGGTTTGGCTATTTTGACCTAGAATTTTCACTTCTCCTGCCAAGTCTCCTGAGTTTCCCCTTTCTTTGAATATACCTGATAGTTTCAGATGCCTGTAGACCAAGATTGTGCTTGTGTTGTTAGACAGAGTGGTTGCATTCCACTATTCATAGTTTAAAGTTGGACTGTTTTCAAATTGTACAGTTCCACAGGATCATTCAACTTTAATTATAAATATCTGCTAGCTCTAAAAGTAAAGGAGGTGAATAATAAAAACTCTTCTTCCCAGTGCCAACCCTACACTGTCAGTGGTAAATATAATAATCTATAATATATTTATATATATAACATCGTATTAAGTGTTTTTGTTGCAGAGGATATATAATATATGTAAAGTCTTGTGTGTGGCAATGTAAGTAAAACATTACGTTATTTTGCCCATCCTAGGCCATATCTACAGTGCATAAGTGAAAAGAATATTCAATATTTTACATATATACAGTGGCAAGAAAAAGTATGTGAACCCTTTGGGATTACGTGGAATTTTGCATGAATTGGTCATAAAATGTGCTCTGATCTTCACCTAAATCACAAAATTTGAAAACCACAGTCTGCTTAAAATAATACAACACAAACATTATATGTTTTCATGTGTTT
This sequence comes from Leptobrachium leishanense, assembly GCA_009667805.1. Lineage (NCBI taxonomy): Eukaryota > Metazoa > Chordata > Amphibia > Anura > Megophryidae > Leptobrachium > Leptobrachium leishanense. The sequence continues at coordinate 29,209,586 of CM019071.1, read as the reverse complement.
ATTGAACATAACATGTAAACATTCACAGTGCAGGGTGGAAAAAGTATGTGAACCCCTAGCCTAATGACTTCTCCAAGAGCTAATTGGAGCCAGGAGTGAGTCAACCTTGAGTCCAATCAGTGTGATATTATTGGATGTGTTGCTGAAAGCTGTCCTGCCCTTTAAAAACACACACCAGTTTTGGGTTTACTGGTTTCAAGAAGCACTGCCTGATGTGAACCATGCCTCGCAGAAAAGAGCTCTCAGAAGACCTACGATCAAGAATTGTTGACTTGTATGAAGCTGGAAAGGGTTACAAGAGTATCTCCAAAAGCCTTGATGTTAATGTGTCCACGGTAAGACAGACTGTCTTCAAATGGAGAAAGTTCAGCACTGTTGCTACTCTCCCTAGGCGTGGTCGTCCTGTAAAGATGACTGCAAGAGCACAGCGCAGAATGCTTAAGGAGGTAAAGAAGAATCCTAGAGTGTCAGCTAAAGACTTACAGAAATCCCTGGCACATGCTAACATTTTTGTTGACACATTTATAATAAGGAAAACATTAAACAAGAATGGAGTACATGGGAGGACACCACGGAGGAAGCCATTGCTGTCCAAAAAGGATATTGCAGCACGTTTGAAGTTTGCAAAAGAGCACCTGGATGTTCCACAGCACTACTGGCAAAATATTCTGTGGACAGATGAAACCGAAATTGAGTTGTTTGGAAAAAACACACAAGGATGTGTGGAGAAAAAAGGCACTGCACACCAACATCAAAACTTCATCCCCACTGTAAAACATGCCAGAGGGAGCATCATGGTTTGGGGCTGCTTTGCTGCCTCAGGGCCTGGACGGATTGTTGTCATTGATGGAAAAATGAATTCCAGAGTTTATCAAGACATTTTGCAGGAAAACATAATACCATCTGTCCGCCAACTGAAGCTCCGCAGAGGATGGGTGATGCAACAGGACAATGACCCAAAGCATGCAAGTAATTCAACAAAAAGAATGGCTTCAATTAGACAAAATACGCCTTCTGGAGTGGCCCAGTCAGAGTCCTGACCTCAACCCGATTGAAATGCTGTGGCATGACCTTAAGAGAGCGATTCACACCAGACATCCCAAGAATATTGCTACACTGAAACAGTTTTGTGAAGAGGAGTGGTCCAAAATTACTCCAGATCATTGGGCAGGTCTGATCTGCAACTACAGGAAACATTTGGTTGAGGTTATTGCTGCCAAAGGAGGGTCAACCAGTTATTAAGTCCAAAGGTTCACATACTTTTTCCACCCTGCACTGTGAATGTTTACATGTTCTGTTCAATAAAAACATGAAGACATATAATGTTTGTGTTGTATTATTTTAAGCAGACTGTGTTTTTCAAATTGTTGTGACTTAGATGAAGATCAGAGCATATTTTATGACCAATTCATGCAAAACTCCACGTAATCCCAAAGGGTTCACATACTTTTTCTTGCCACTGTGTATATATATATATCAACAGCAAGGATGCAAGCACTCCAAGGATTTTCCAAGATTATTTTCTTTTATTGGTCCAAAAATCAACGTTTCGGCTCACCAAGGAGCCTTCATCAGGACAGACATATACACAACAATACTGTGTCTACTTAAATAGACACCCCAATTAACAATGATACAAGCCCCCCCAGCTGCTTACCGACCAATAATTAGGGATTTCCACGTTAAGGTTCCATCAACACGTGTGGGTCAGCGTTTGGCGCTATACGATGACGTCTATCCCACCGTTCCAGCAGCCATGATGTCAAGTTAGGGCTTGATCGGGAAAATGCCGAGTCGATCATACCCCACAGAATGACTCTATCTGTGCATGTAGATCAGCGTCTAGCGCTGTGTGATGACGTCAGTCCAGTAACCCAAGTGTCTCTCTTCGACACTACCAAAACCATGCCGGATCTCTCATGCGTCTACGCGCATGGATCGGCGGCTGGCGCTCTGTGATGTCGTCAGTCTAGTTGCCCGGCAACCCAGGCGTCTCTCTTTGACGATACCAAAACATTGCCGGGTCACTCGCGCCTCTCACATCCCTATGATCGATCGGACACAGCTGAGAGGGAAAGCATAAAAAACACCACCCTCCCTTAAAATAAAACAAACAAACAAGCTAAGCTGTTAATTGTATGCTCACAGCCGAAATCCTTTGCAAAGCTGCTTTAATTAAGTGAAGCCCTCCACTGGTATTACCACTGCAGATCAAAGGAAGGCTGAATAGACATTTTTCTCATTTAGCCCCCGAGGATACACAGTGTCCAATCTATGGATCCACTGCGCTTCCCTCTGGAGAAGGACTGACGCCCTATCACCCCCTCTTCTAAGTGGAGGAATGTGGTCTATGGCTAGAAATTTTAATGAAGACAAGGGGTGGCCCGACTCTAAAAAGTGTCGGGCCACCGGCTTGTCTGACCTGCCATCCCTATAAGCAGTTCTAATGTTTGATCTGTGGTTGCGAATCCTCTCACAGAGCTGAGTTGTAGTCTTGCCCACATAGGCAAGGCCACACGGGCATAGGATTTTATACACTACAAACTCAGTTCTGCACGTGATGAGATGTTTTATAAAATACCGCTTCCCTGTATGAGGATGTCTGAACTCTTTTGAGGGGATCATGTGGCCACAGGTAACACAGCCCAGACACCTCCTACACCCCAAGTTCTGGAATCGTCCCTGACCTTGATCATAACTTTTAATTGGGTCTGCCCGAACCAAAAGATCTTTCAGGTTACGGTTTTTACGATAACAAAACATTGGTTTGTGTCTGAATGTTTCAGGTAGAGCTTGATCTCTCTCCAAAATTGGCCAGTTCTTCCTCACTACAGAGGTGATTTTATCTGTGGCTGTGTCAAAGGTTATAGGAAATTTAAATCTATTCGATTTCATTAATTTTTCCCTGGGGGCTCTTGCCCTCTCCAGGGCTGCCGTCAGCATTGTTTCTGAATATCCTCGACTACTAAATCTCTGACGCATATTACAGATTTGCTCCTCCCTGATGGTCTCATCACTATGGTTTCTTATTACCCTCAAAAACTGAGAATAAGGTAACGACCGTTTGGAGTGTTCTGGGTGTGCACTGCGCTCATGGAGTAGAGTATTGCGATCAGTGGGTTTAGAGAACAGGGAATGATGTAGGCAATTGTCTTTTTTAAACACCCTTACATCCAGAAAATTAATGGAACTTTCGTTTACCTCACTGGTGACTTTAATGGGTGTATCTAAGCTATTGATACAGTGTTCAATCTCCCTTGCCTCATCTATGGTACCTCGCCATATCACAAAAATGTCGTCAATAAAACGTACATATTCGACAATCTTATTTGAAAATTATATATATATATATATATATTAGTAAAACATATGCCCAGTGTCACATGAAAAGATTTAAAAAATTAGCCAATAGCACTCAAATGCAGTTATAACTATTGGACCTGTGAGAATGCCTTATAATGTATAATCAAAGACTTTCTCCTAGTTTCCTTCAAACGCTCCCTTAAGACATTTCTATTTAGGGAAGCCTACCACCCGACTCACTGACGCAACCAGTCCCTCACTCTCACCTTACAGACCATCACTCTCACCTTGCAGTCCATCACTCTCATCTTACAGTCCATCACTCCCACCTTGCAATCCATCACTCCCACCTTACAGTCCATCACTCTCACCTTACAGTCCATCACTCTCACCTTGCAGTCCATCACTCTTACCTTGCAGTCCATCACTCTTACCTTGCAGTCCATCACTCTCACCTTACTCTCCATCACTCTCACCTTACAGTCCATCACTCTCACTTTACAGTCCATCACTCTCACCTTGCAGTCCATCACTCTTACCTTGTCCTCTCCTCCTTTTTCCACCCACAACCCTTCTAGAGATTGTAAATTCCCACAGGAATAGGACCTTAGTTTCCTCCTGTACTGGTTTGTCAAAATATTGTTCAATGTATTGTAACCCAGTCTATATTGTGCCCATTGTTCAGCGCTGCGGAATATGCTGGCACTTTATAAATAAAATAATAATAAAAGATGTGTTATAGCTGTAAGATCGATGCCAGTGGGATTACCTACTGTTACTGACTGACTACAAACCCAGTAACTCCCGGGGGTTGAGGAGTGTATGTTCACCCTATATCTTATAGAGTACGAGTGGGCAGCAGGGCTCAGATTAGCTTCTTAATAGACATAAAAGTATTAGAAGTGTAGGATGGAACATTCAGGAGGTTTAAACAAGTATAACACTTATAGTTAAGGGGCAGTAGGGTGCAGAGGGCATAGATTATGTCTGGTGAACCCTCTGAGTGCTACTCACGTGTTCCACTAATTATATAATCAATGTAAAAGTGCTATATCTCTGTGTCCGTTCTACAATGTTACCATAAGGATTTTTTGTTTAATAATTAATATTCTGAGACTAAGCTTTATGTTTTCTAAAGACTGCTAATGGAAGCAGACTCTATTTGGAAAGCATAAAATTTGCATTATTAATGGAAAAACCAAACAATTTCATATTTTGATCTTTCTGCCCATGCCAATTTGGGACACCTGCTAAAAGCTTTGACGTTGGCACTATACATCAATCGTTCATAATATAATGGCATCAGAGTGTGATAAAATGCAAACACAATGTCACATACATTGTAAAAAAAAAGGATATTATACATTTGGAATAATTTTTAAAATACATAAATGTAAACCTTATTTAATAGGCTTGGTTTGGTCCTTTTATGCAGAGAACAAATTTGATGTGTCAGAAAAAAAAATTCTTGTAGAAAAATAGGTCAGGACCTGGTTTTGGAGCCTGGAAATATCTTTTCAAAAAGTAATGGATTTATATAAATAAAGGGCTGTCTATTGTCCCCTCCTATTCATAAAAGAAACATTTTGGATGTTTAATTGCCCATTCATCCCTTGCTCTTGCCTTCTGGTTCATTGTGTCACTAATGTACTGTAGAAATGTTTGTTTGAATAAAAAGATTTTGTGCTACTCTTCTAATCTTTTTTTTTCCCTTTGTGTTGAAAAGTGATGAGCCGAACACCCCCGTGTTCGGTTCGCATTCGAACTCGAACAATTTCAAGAGTTCGAACTCGAACCGAACTCAATGCAAGTCAATGGGACTCAAAAGTTCGATTTTTAGAGTGCCCTCCAAGAGGGCATATATGCAAGATATTTGCCATAAAAAGGTGTATGGGGGTCTGGGTAGTGCCCTGGGGGACAGGAAACAAGGACAAAAAGTTTTAAAAAAATAAGTTTTTAAAGGAACAGTGAGTTTTCCATAAAATAAGGGTTAAAAATAAAAACGAAAAATTTCTTCAAATATCGTGCCTAGGAGGTCCCCATAACCTGCCCGTGAAGTGGCGGATTTGTAGGATGTATAGAAACATCGCCATCAGAGACCCACACACAACACCTAGCCACCAATAAGGGGTTAAGATGCACAGGGACTGGCTACTATCCTGTTAGATGAGGGAATGTATTATATGTATAAAGCAAGGTATATATGACAATGGATAGTCAGAGACTCTACAGACTCAGCTTGTACGCTTTATGATAGACATTTCTAACACAATAATAATTGTATGCTCATATAGGCACTTCGGGAGAGGTACATGGCATACAAATAATGTAATATTATGTTTAAATCTAAGGAGTGTGATAAAGATTTTATTAAGCCCTTGATGACAAATGACATAACATCTACATCATTAATGATTGGCTTTACAGAGCCCTGGTCCTTAAGGGGTTAAACAGCATATCAGAGGATTATATAGTAGAAATGAACACTTCTTAGAATTCAGAACAAGCACAGTGTTTGTTCATACATGTGCAGGAGCCCCCACCCAGTTTGCAGGCAATGTATCAAATTCATGAGACCAGACTAATTAGAAGCATATGTTATTTCCAAACACTAATTAAACACCTGTTGTTTACGCCGTTTGAGAGCACAGGCCATTTAGAGGTGAGAATCTTTGCACCTAGACATTAGGTAGTTTTTTAATTCAATATCTAATAAACCGTTGCTTATAATATTCTGCAGTAAAGAGTCTCTTTATTTCTAGATTTTTTAGTTTGTTTTTTTTAAGCATTTTTTATACTTTTTTTTAAAAAAAAATCGAATTCGAACCGAACACGCCAAAAAGTTCAAAGTTCGCGAACTTTCGAACTGCCAATGTTCGAGTCGAACTCCGAACTGATCGAACCAAACAGCTCATCCCTAGTGTTGATCCTTCACCTGCATGATTATTCATAAGATCAGAGGCATAACTAGAAACCTCAGGGCCCCGGTGCAAGAATCCAAGAACCCCCCCCCCGCTGGCTGCAGGGAGGGGCAAAGAAGGGCCATTGAAGTCAGCGGGGTGTACCAGTACGCTCTGCGTGGACCCCAGATACATGTATGCCCAGGCATCAGACACTTTCCCCAGGCATCAGACCCACAGATACATGTATACCCAGACATCAGACCTCAGATGTCAGACCCCAGATACTTGTATACCCAGATATCAGTCTCCAGATATCAGACCCCCAGATACATGTAAACCCAGACATCAGACCTCAGATATCAGACCCCAGATACTTGTATACCCAGATATCAGTCCCCCAGATACATGTATACCCAGACATCAGACCTCAGATATCCCACCCCAGATACATGTATACCCAAACATCTGACCTCAGGTATCAGATCCCCAGACACATGTATACCCAGACATCAGACCTCAGATATCAGACTCCAGATACATGAATACCCAGACCTCAGATATCATACCCCAGATACATGTATACCCAGATATCAGTCCCTGGATATCAGTCCCAGATACATGTATACCCAGACCTCAGACACCAGATACATGTATACCCAGACATCAGACCTCAGATATCAGACCCCAGATACATATATACTCAGATATCAGTCCCCAGATATCAGACCTCCAGATACATGTATACCCAGACATCAGAACTCTGATATCAGACCCCAGATACATGTATATCCAGACATCAGACCTCAGATATCAGACCCACGGATACATGTATACCCAGACATCAGACCCCAGATACATGTATATGCAAATATCAGACCCCAGATGTCAGACCCACAAATACATGTATACCCAGATATCAGACCTCAGATACACTATATTGCCAAAAGTATTCGCTCACCCATCCAAATAATCTGAATCAGGTGTTCCAATTACTTCCATGGCCAGAGGTATTTAAAATCAAGCACCTAGGCATGCAGACTGTTTTTACAAACATTTGCGAAAAAAAGGGTCACTCTCAGGAGTTCAGTGAATTCCAGCGTGGAACTGTGATAGGATGCCACCTTTGCAACAAATCCAGTCGTGAAATTTCCTCGCTCCTAAATATTCCACAGTCAACTGTATTATAAGAACGTGGAAGTGTTTGGGAACAACAGCAACTCAGTGTAACGTTGGGGGCTTCCAGCCTCTCCAGTGTGCTTGAAGGAAGCATGTCTGATGCTGCTCGCTGACCAACACCCGGTTTAAATAGAGACAGGCAGGGAGGTGGCTGCATGAGGCGCGGCTTGAGAGGGGGGTGCGGTCTGGTGAAGGTCTTTAAAAACCCACAGTTCCTTCTCAGCAGTGCCAGATCGTGGTTATCCATACCTGAGCTCCCTGTACCTGTATTCTCTCGTGATTTAACCTGTTATTGACCTCTGCTTGTTTTCTGACCATTCTGCCTTCCGTTGCCCTAGACTATTTTCCTTGTACTACGCTACTGCACTGATATCGACCCGGCTATTTCATTTGACTATTCTATTCTCTGTATCCCTGACTCTGGCTCGTCTGATTACCCCCATGTTGCTGACCTGGTTTTGTATTACGACATTGTCTTTGATTAACCCTTTCTGTCTAGCTAGTATACTTATACCTGGCCAATTTTTAAGGACCAGACAGTTAGGGATTGTTCTACGGCTACTCTGTTGGTAGCTTTTTGGCTCTGTGGAGTGTTGGGCTTTAAGGGCTGCGTGGTGGGATCCGGAAACCGTGACATTACGATCTGGCCATAATGGATCCCGCAGACTTAACACAACATTTGAGTAACTTTGTATCCAGACAGGACGAGCAGGACCATAGGATGGATCAGTTTGCTCTCACCTTACAAGCTATCCTGACTCGTACGGCTCCCCTGGAACCAGCTCGGGTTGCACCTCCGCCTGCTATACCGTGTCCCCTGTCGTTCAGACATCCCAGGTAAATATGACCGCTCCTATGAGGTTTGACGTACCCGAATCCCTTGGAGTGCCGGGGATTTTTGGTCCATGTGGATATTCATTTTAAATTAAATCCACAAATGTTTATCACTGACATAGCCAAAGTGGGGTTCATTATTAACCATCTGTCTGGCAGAGCGTTGACATGGGTGAATCCTTTATGGGAGGCAGAGAAGCCTATCGTACGGAAGTATAAAGAATTCATAGCCGAGTTAAAACGTACGTTTAATCCTACCAGAAAGGCCAAGGTAGCTGGCAAGTCCTTGTTCCGCATACGTCAAGGGAACAGGACTGTGTCTGATTATGCCATAGAATTTAAAACGTTGGTTTCTGATGTGAACTGGACTGATGAGGCTCTGGTTCTGGCTTTTATGGAGGGGTTATCAGAGTAATTGATGCATGAATTGGCTCCTCGTAAATTACCTGAGGTATTGAGTGAACTCATTGATAGATCTGGATGATCAGATAAGGGACAGGAGAACTCCAAGAGAGAAACCTAAGAGACCGTTACCAAGGTTGGCTCCTGTCTTTCAGGCACCACCCAGAGAGTTATCTCCTCCATCTGAGCCTATGCAACTAGGCCATACTAGGCTTACAGAGGAGGAGAGAACAAGGCGTCTTCGTGAAGGAATGTGCCTGTATTGTAGTTTGAAAGGACATTTACGACTTCAATGTTCCACTCGCCCTAGAATGCATGATAAGTCGGAAAACTACCGCACCTAAGGCAGCTGAGGAGACAGGCCTTGAGTGTGACGTGCATGTCTCCTGTCAAAGACACTAAACTTTTGTTACCAGTATCCGTGGCTTGGGAGACCAAAACCACGCATACTACCGCTTTTGTTGATTCTGGGGCTGCTGGTAATTTTATTGATGTTGAATACGCTTCTTCCATTTCTCTCCCTCTGGTTGTAAGAGAGACACCCTTAGCCGTCGAAGCCATAGATGGTAGGCCGTTATCCTGCCCTAGGATTACTCACGATACGGTTACAGTGGTTCTTACCACTGGTCTCTTACATAGAGAATAGATCATATTTCAGGTTATCCGTTCACCTTCCAATCCTGTTGTGCTTGGTTTCCCTTGATTGGTGGAACATAATCCTGTTATTGATTGGGCTAAGGGAGAGATACTATCTTGGAGTCCAACTTGTTTTGGGACTTGTTTAATCCCCATTCAACATATTGGTGCGCTGAACACACCTACAGCTCCCCCATTGTCTACAGAGGTTCCTGACCAGTATGCCGACATCAGAGCTGTATTTGATAAAAGAGAGGCAGAGAAACTACCTCCACATAGACCGTATGATTGCGCCATAGATATTCATCTAGGTACCATGCCTCCTCGAGGCAAAGTATATCCTCTATCCATAAAAGAGAACCAAATCATGGAGTACATAAAAGAGAATTTGGAGAGAGGTTTTATCAGACGTTCCTCTTCTCCAGCAGGGCCGTCCTATCTCAAAGAGAGTCTCCAGGGAAGCCTCTACATTCTTGTGGGTTCTTTTCAAGAAAATTATCACCAGCAGAACGCAATTATGATATCGGTAACAGAGAATTGCTTGCTATTGTGTCTGCCCTGTCAGAGTGGAGACATTTGTTGGAGGGTACTCTTGACCCTTTGTTGATAATCACTGATCATAAGAACCTTACGAACATCGGGGATGCTAAACGTTTGAACTTGAGACAGGCCAGGTGGTCATTACTACTGTCTCGGTTTAATTTTGTGTTGACTTACAGACCAGGTGACTGCAATGTAAAGGCTGATGCCTTATCTCGTCAATATGACCCGTATGAATAAAATACACAAGACCACAATCCTATAGTTCCTCCTGAACATATTGTGGCTTCCACGGTCTTGTCAGTTTCCTCGCCTTTTCTGGAACGCCTCCAAGCAGCTCAAATCCCCAGGCTCCACCTAACAAGCCTCCAGATATGTTGTTTGTGCCTGAAAAGGAAAGACAAGAATTACTCAATGTTTCATGATTCTAAACCAGCAGGTCATCCTGGTATTATTAAGACTCTTATCTGTATCTCCAGACAGTTCTGGTGGCCCACCATGCGACAGGACGTATGTCTGTTTGTTTATGCTTGTCAAGTCTGTGCAAGAAGCAAAACCAGTAAAACCTTGCCTGTCGGTCTATTGCAACCTTTACCTACGCCTAAGAGGCCTTGGTCTCATCTATCTATGGATTTTATTGTGGACTTGCCGAAGTCCAAGGGTCATACTGTGGTTCTGACTGTTGTAGACCGCTTCTCCAAAATGGCTCATTTTGTTCCTTTACCTAAGCTTCCTACAGCCGAAGAACTGGCGGTTGTCTTTGCTAGAGAGATTGCACGAATACATGGGGTTCCGTCTGAAATAGTCTCTGACAGAGGAGCTCAGTTCGTCTCTCATTTCTGGAGGGATTTCTGTGCGGAGATGGGGGTGCGATTGGCCTTCTCTTCAGCATACCATCCACAAGTGTGGGCTTTAAGGGCTGCATGGTGGGATCCGGGAACCGGGAACCGTGACACTCAGCCACGAAGTGGTAGGCCACGTAAACTGAGGGAGCGGGGTCAGCGGATGCTGAGGCACTTAGTGCGAAGAGGTCGCCAACTTTCTGCAGAGTCAATCGCTACAGACCTCCAAACTTCATGTGGCCTTCAGATTAGCTCAAGAACAGTGCGCAGAGAGCTTTGTGGAATGGGTTTCCATGGCCGAGCAGCTGCATCCAAGCCATACATCACCAAGTGCAATGCAAAGCGTCGGATGCAGTAGTGTAAAGCACGCCGCCACTGGACTCTAGAGCAGTGGAGGCGCGTTCTCTGGAGTGACGAATCGTGCTTTTCCATCTGGCAATCTGATGGACGAGTCTGGGTTTGGTGGATGCAAGGAGAACGGTACTTGTCTGACTGCATTGTGCCAAGTGTAGGGGGGATTATGGTGTGGGGTTGTTTTTCAGGAGCTGGGCTTGGCCCCTTAGTTCCAGTGAAAGGAACTCTGAATGCTTCAGCATACCAAGACAATTTGGACAAGTCCATGCTCCCAACTTTGGGGGAACAGTTTGGAGCTGGCCCCTTTATCTTCCAACATGACTGTGCACCGGTGCATAAAGCAAGGTCCATAAAGACATGGATGACAGAGTCTGCTGTGGATGAACTTGACTGGCCTGCACAGAGTCCTGACCTCAACCCGATAGAGCAACTTTGGGATGAATTAGAGAGGAGACTGAGAGCCAGGCCTTCTCGTCCAACATCAGTGTGTGACCTCACAAATGCGCTTCCGGAAGAATGGTCAAAATTTCCCATAGACACACTCCTAAACCTTGTGGACAGCCTTCCCAGAAGAGTTGAAGCTGTTATAACTGCAAAGGGTGGACCGATGTCATATTAAACCCTATGGATTAGGAATGGGATGTCACTAAAATTCATATGCGAGTCAAGGCAGGTGAGCAAATACTTTTGGCAATATAGTGTACCAGACCCCCAGATACATGTATACCCAGATATCAGACCCCAGATACATGTATACCCAGACATCAGACCTCAGATATCAGACCCCAGATACATGTATGCCCAGATATCAGACCCCAGATATCAGAACCCCAGATACATGTATACTCAGATATCAGACCCCAAGATGCATGTATACCCAGATATCAGACCCCCAGATACATGTATATCCAGATATCAGACAGACCTCAGTGGCAGCAGATAGAGGGATCCTCGTGGTAGGAGGCAGGCAGGGTGCGGCCAGATACTGGGGCAGGCATGGGTGACACAATTCCGGCACGCCCTCTCTGGCATCATCTTCAATTCTCTGCTTAAAATAAGATGATAAATCATTCTGAAATAACGCATATAATAAATAACGTGATGCGAAGTCAAAGAATAATAAGATTATTTTGCCGTACCAAATGGTGCAAACCCGCAATATAACAACACACGCAAAACACATGAAGAAAAATCCTAAAAAGGATTGAAGTGCTTGGTATTTATGGGGACCGGTAAGAGAGAAGAGGCACCCATTAAATTTGCCCTCCTACCTCATCCAATCAGGAAGTGGGGCCTCCAGGTGTCTGTGCAATTACTTTTGTGCTTTGGCACCTATATGTCGTAGGTGTGTAAAAAACTTACACCGTCAGTGTTGTTAAGGCTGAAAATGTGGGAGTGTCATCTCTATTTGTCAATTTGGGAGACCAGATTCTAAGTCAATAAAGTAAGTGCATCAGTAACGAGCATTGTCGGCGCTGGTGGTGCTCATTGTGAGTCAAGATGGTGGTCACTTTGACACGTGGTTTTCCACAATGATGCTGGGGTGCTGGATCTGCTGGTCTGCAATGGTAGTTGGCGGATGACCTCAAAGCAGTCTGGACGCTAAGAGGTGAGCTTCTGGGGGTGAGGGGCATAACACACCTGCATGTGCTTCAAGAGCATAAGTCAGCTTGATCAGGGTAGTGAAGGGGTTAATTCAGGAAAGAGTCAACCAATCTACTATAACACTCTACTTGTTTTCATTCTGTAATGCTCTATTCTAAATTTCCAAAGTTGATAAAATGGAATTTATTCAATATTAAGCCCTTCCTAATTATGCTAGACGTGTAAAAGGTTTACTGAATAAACTCACTAAACTAACAACAGAATTGTCTTAACAAGCACATCACAGCCACTAAAGAAGTGGTAACGTAATGTAGCGCTGTTTAAGACTCTGTTGCTACATTGCTCAGTTTTGGCCACCAGAGGGAGACAAGCGCAATGTAAACATACTGGACACAATGGGACTACGTTTTCCAGCATGCTTTGGGGCAGAGACAGGAAGTGGGTGGGGATTGAGAGGAGAACATCCGCAGCCTCGTGGAAGGAGAGCCAGTGTGAGCCGAGGAGCCTTTATCCTTAGGATAAAACCTTTCAGCTGGAATCGCTTTATTCACTCCCCCTCCTAAATCGGTAGGGGAGAGAGGCGTAGCGGACGCTACTTGCCCGATGGGCATTCGTACTTTCAGGATCACTGGAGAATCAGACACATTACATGCACTAACTGAGACTCTTCCTCGTGTTCGTTTCAAAGCTCTTGTGGAAGACCTCACAACTTTCTCTACCAAACCTGCCTGCTCCACGCTCGGCTCCCGTTACTCGGTCTCAGCAGACACGGGTTGTTGAAGAAAGTGAAGAGGATAGTGAGGAAGGAAGTTTTTGCCTGGACTGGGTGCGCTTGCCAGAACCTGAGGAGGTCATTCCAGTTCCCGAACGGTGGGAAAGTAACCTGAGGCCTGAAGCTCCTGAATTTCAAATGGAAGTTCCCGAAACTTTAGAAGTTCCTGTAGTTCCTGAAGACGCGTCCTATGATTACAGTTCTAAGCCTTCCCTGGAAGGATCATACTCTGAAGAGATATCTGTTCCAGTTGTGGACGAAAGAATTGAACCCATACCTGTAGTACTTCCACCTGAAGAGGAGCTGAGTGAGCCTGAATCCAAACGTTCTATCCGACCCCCCCAGAGACTTACCTACGACTAACCAGGACATAGCACTGAAGAGGCTGTCACCACCAGGACGTATATCTGACCCATTGTATGTTTGCTGATGAACCTGTATACATTGCCATGTTATGTAATTGTTATACCTCCTTGGAGAGACCCAAGAGTTCTAGGAGGGGGAGAGTGTAGCGCTGTTTAAGACTCTGTTGCTGCATTGATCAGTTTTGGCCACCAGAGGGAGACAAGCGCAATGTAAACATACTGGACACAATGGGACTATGTTTTCCAGCATGCTTTGGGGCAGAGACAGGAAGTGGGTGGGGATTGAGAGGAGGACATCCGTAGCCTTGTGGAAGGAGAGACAGTGTGAGCCGAGGAGTGAACCAAGTGAGACGCACATGAGACTGTGAGCGATTATTATTACCAGGCCAGAGAGCAGGCACTGCCTTGCTGACGCTGGGATCAATACATTGACTTTCCAGAGACCTAGTAATCCACCGCGGAGAGGTTTGCACAGACGCAGAGTAGCAGATTGGACCCCGAGTAAGGAGACCGCGATGATCCACAGGAAGTGCAGGCGGTAGGCCGTGACCTTGCTGTAAAGACTGACAAGCAGGAGAAGCACAGAGTCCCAAGGAAATCCAGCGGAGAGACGTCCTTGATCGGGCAGCGGAACAGAGTGTCTGGCGGATGGGTGAGAGGCCTTCCAGGCCACAGTCAAACTATAACAAAGCACGCTGCAGCATTGCTTAAATCTACAGGGCCCCAACGTGCCTAGTCGAAGATTTACCAAATCCTTTCACTGGCCAGTTGAAATATAGTACCCGGGTACCTGAGCTCACACACACACACCTTTTTGTGACATAACCTGCACGGGACTTACACTCCAGAAACAAAGGTGTTAAACTTTTATTTTACTGCTGCACATTTCTCGCATTACGAAATCCTGTTTTCTATGCACTGTGTTTACATTATATATGCTGCTTTATTGAGACCAGTAAAGTATATAATTTATAAAATCCACAACAGTGCTGGTGTATATTTATTCCCTAGTGCGGAGAGACTACCCGAGTTTAAATTCAGCAGCTCCTCCGGGAGTGAGCGCTACAGTAATATAAATTGAATTACGTATCAACATGCCACAAGTCCATTTTACAATAAAACACTCCAATACGTTAATAGCTGAAATAACATTTCAATGTTTTCTCAAGCCATCACACAGGACGTGATGATCCTCTTGATTAATTACCAGCCATGCAGATACTTGCTGCTGTCATCTCGCGTCAAAGCTGCAGTATAGATAAAGTATCTTGATGTCTTGTTTAGTAGCTTCTTTTTTTTAAACTCCAAAGATGATGCATAAATACTTAATAAGAGATCTCCTGGACTCTACATGGTAAATCTGTTGTTAATGTATCTAAAGTTACTGGAAGATTGTTACATATGTGCTACAAATATAATTTTAATCTAATGCCTAACATTTTCAGACAGATTTCAAATGCTGATACTAATATCCAACCCACAGAAATGATGCACAACACCTCACAGCACATAATGTAAGGTAATACAGATAGAGGTGCCATCCATTGGCCTGCCTTCCATTCTATCTGCTTTAATTTGGATGGTAATTAAGTATAGACGGGTTGAGTATCTGGCAGTTCCTAATGCTCTCTGCTCCTTGTCAGGTCAGGACCTGGTTTTAGAGCCTGGAAATATCCTATTAAAAAAGTAATGGATTTATAAAAATGAAGGATTGTCTATTGTCCTCTTCAAATCCACCGGTCTGGAAATGTTTCATTTAGGAACCCACGAACATGCAGTACCCAATGTGGTGGTGCACCATCTTGCTGGAAAATGATGGTTGATTGAAGGTCATGTAGTAGTGGTGCCATGTAAGTGGTGGCCCAATTCCCTGGCCACCTCGTTCACCAGATAACCCCATAGAAAGAAGTCGAGGGGAGTGATATGTTAAAGATATTGTGTATGGAACAAAGGTACGGGACATCACTAATCTAAAGCAGAGGATCACTGAAGCCATTGCCACCATTGATGAGGGTATGCTACAGCGAACATGGCAAGAAATCGAGTACCATCTTGATGTGCTTCATGCAACTAACGGTGCCCATATAGAGGTGTATTAAATGAAGCAAAAAAAAAAACTTTAAATATACACATCTCATTTTGCAATAATTTTCACTTATCTGTCTTTTCAAATTGTAAAGAGACTTTATGGACACCCTGTGTATAAAATGTATAATGGCCACGTGTGGAAGGTAAAATTCCAAAACGCCAGAAGGCACTGTAATATATTTTAAAAATATTCTCATTTCCCGATTTAAAATAATGTTATATTAAGAAGACATTCCTAAACATGACTCCCCATCACTGCTGATTACTAATCTCATTACTATCTTTAAAAAGTTTCAATAAAAAATACAATTGTAACTACTCTAGCCTGTCTGCTGCTGATTCGAAGAGCGCCCAGAAGCAAACATTTAGATGAAAATATTCTTTTTTCATAACATTAATGTATACTATCCATTCTTTTTATCTTCTGCAAACTTTTATTGATCATCCTGCTGAGCATTTGCAAATGTTTGGGCAGATTAAATACAATTATTAAAAATAACAATAATAATATTCATAAATAAAAAAAGAGCTATTTTCTTTTCGCTTTAATAAGAGAAACTTTCTAAAAGTAGTGCACATTGAAGTATAAATACAGCTCTTATCAGGAGTTTCAGGGGCCGAATCATTCAGCTAGTTTTGAAAATTGCATCGGACGACGTTGAATGTTCTTGATAAAAAGCTACAGGAACCTAAACAGTGAACAGATAGTCCGTGTTATCTGTCTGATGTATATGGGGGAAGAGCATTCTCTGCAGGAAACATTTAGATAAACTGGTGCGTAATTATACATCAAAAATATAATATTTTCTTTCCGCTACGGAGACTGTGCAGGAGAGAGGAAAATGATTCATCAGAAAGGAAAGACTGTAACCGTAAATGTGTTTGGGATTCTAATGACTTATCGTTATCTTCTGCAAGTAAATTGCGCCCCCCCCCACAATATTTTTAGAGAAATTTATATATATATATATATATATATTATATATATATATATATATATATATATTATATATATATATATATATATATATATATATATATATAATATACATATACATATACATATACATATACATATACACACACACACATTCGTGATATTTGGTTTGCTGAGAATGCTAATCACAGATTGGATATATTTAGCACTTTGTTTTGAATTTTACAGATCTTCATTTCCAGTTCAAACTTACCGTCAGCAGGGCTGCAAAGCAAAGTAATTGCACACTGTCAGAAGGACGAACTGAAAAAGAAGATCTGTAAAATTCATAACAAAGTGTCAAGTTATTATCGAATCTGTGATTAGCATTCTCAGCCAATCAGATATCACGGATGACATGGGGCGCATGCCCAGGTAACCCCGTTTCCACATTATATGGAGGGTACGCATATCAGCAGATTGCCAAATTTGACAGAGCTATGGATGCCCTTTCCCCCCTGTTCCCTGCACCTTCTTTCCCTCTTTTCCATTGTCTTCCTCTACTCTCTACCTCTCTTTCTAAAACAAGGATTAGTTAGATTAAAAACAAAGGAAGGAAGGTATGTAGAAGAGGATAAAAGTCTCGCTGACTGCCCTCAATGAATATTTTTGTTCAGTCTTTGCAGAAGAAAAGGAAGGAAAGGGACCTCAGTTAGGAGGAAACACTAACGAGACATTTACATATCGGTTTACAGAGGAGGAGGTTCTACAGCAGCTGTCTAAAGTAAAGACAAATAAGTCAATGGGGCCTGATGGGATCCACCCTAAATTATTAAAAGAGCTCAGTGGTGTAATAGCAAAACCGTTAACGGGAGTCGTCCCAGAAGACTGGAAATTAGCAAATGTTGTGCCCATTTACAAGAAGGGTAGTAGGGAGGAATCTGGGAACTATAGGCCAGTTAGTCTTACCTCAGTAGTGGGGAAATTAATGGAAACCATGTTAAAGGAAAGGATTGTTGAGCATCTAAAAACACATAGATTACAGGACCAGAAACAACATGGGTTTACCTCAGGGAGATCATGCCAAACTAATCTTATTGATTTTTTTGATTGGGTAACAAAAATAATAGACATAGGTGGTGCAACTAACCTCAACATCTGAGGAAAGGGATTTAGGGGTTATTATTTCAGAGGATCTAAGGGTAAGTAGTCAATTTAATAGAGCAGCAGGAAATGCTAGCAGAATGCTTGGTTGTGTAGGGAGAGGTATTAGTAGTAGGAAAAGGGAAGTGCTCATGCCACTGTACAGAGCACTGGTGAGGCCTCACTTGGAGTACTGTGTGCAGTACTGGAGACCGTATCTCCAGAAGGATATAGACATCTTAGAGAGAGTTCAGAGAAGGGCTACTAAAATGGTGTACGGCTTGAAGGAGAAAAGTTACCAGGAAAGGCTTAATGATCTAAACATTTACAGCTTGGAAAAAAGACGAGACAGAGGAGATATGATAGAAACATTTAAATACGTAAAGGGAATCCACAAGGTAGAGAAAGGGAGTATATTTAAAAGGAAACAAAGTAGCAAAACAAGAGGACATAGTCTTAGATTAGAGGGGCAAAGGTTTAAAAGTAACATCAGGAAGCATTATTTTACTGAGAGGGTGGTGGATACATGGAGCAGCCTTCCAGTTGAAGTGGTAGAGGCCAAAACAGTAATTGAATTTAAGCAGACATGGGATAGGCATAAGGCTATCCTAAACAAAAGATAAATCCAGGTAAAGTATCCATGTAATTGGGCAGACTAGATGGGCCGAAAGGTTCTTATCTGCCGACATTTTTCTATGTTTCTATGATTCTCCCCTTCTCATGCCCCTTTTCTCCCCCTCCCTTCTTTCCATGTAAATTCTCCGCCTCCAAGTCCATTCTCCCCTCGTTTATGCCCACCCCTCTTTCAGCCCAGTCCCCCCTCCTTTTCATATTCATTTCATGTTTCACCACCCTTTTTAAATCCATTTCCCCTCCTGTCATGTTCATTTCAGCCATTTCCCCATCCTCCTTTTCATTACACCCCCTCCTTTTTCAGTCCATCCCCTCTCCTGTCATGTTGATTTCACCCCATTTCCCCCTCCTTTTTCTGTCCATTCCCCCTCCTCATTCATTTCACCCATTTCTCCCTCCTCCTATTCATTACACCCCTCCTTTTTCTGTCCATTCCCCCTTCTCATATTCATTTCACCCCATTTCCCCCTTCTTCTCATTTTCATGACAACGCCCTCCATTTCCAGTCCATTCCCCCACCTTCTCATATTTACTTCATCTTCTTTGAAGCTAGGAGCCTGCAGCAGGTCTTTGCTTATGGCAGCAGCTAAGTGTGCTGAGGTGACTGGCGCTGCTCAGTCTGTCCCCTTGCCTCGTGGCTCTGCCCCTACAGTCTCAATGATGAGATCAGCAGGCTGTGACACGTGCAGGTGGCGCTCCCCACGTGGTTGCAGTCATTAGGGATGAGCTGTTCGGGTTCGGACGGTTGGGAGTTCGACCCGAACTTTGGCAGTTTGAAAGTTCGCGAATTTCAAACTTTTTAGGCGTGTTCGGTTTCGGGTTCGAAAAAAAAAAAAGAAATTTTGAAAAAGTATAGAAAATGCTTAAAAAAATACAAAAAAAATCTAGAAATAAAGCGACTCTTTACTGCAGAATATTATAAACAACGGTTTATTAGATATTGAATTAAAAACTAATGTGTACGTGGAAAGATTATCAACTCTAAATGACCTCTGTTCACAAACGGGCATAACACCAGGTGTTTTTCGTCTGGTAATCAATTTGATACATTGTATCATATAGTGAGGGGGTGGGGGGGTGGCTGTTTCTGATTGAGATTTGAGAATTAATTTCCCTCCTAAAACATCCTAATATGCTGCATTTAACCCTTTCGCTGCTGAGGCTTTTCACACCTCTGTGCTGAGGTCATTTTTACCGCTTTCACTCATCATGTTTAACCGCGTTTTGTAGCCATATTTTGATATATGACCCAGACATATTATATATCGTTCTTTCCGGCAGACTGGGCAGATAACGTATCATAATATGTCATTATTATATGTAAGGTCATGTCTGTATATTATAACAAAAAATGCAATAAAATTAGAATTTTTAATAATTTATTATGTGTAAAGTGTTTTTTTCACATTTTAACATGCGATCGTTTGCGGTTATATTTTGTATGGGGTGCGATTGTTAAAAAAATTAGAAATGGGGGCTCGTTACATTTTGTTTTTGGGGAAAATTTCGCTTTTTTTAACAAACGCACCGCATACAAAAATCGTTAGTGCAACATTATTGTTCACATTATAATTGAAATGGGAACAATATTGCTGCATTAACAAAAAACAAAAACAAACAAAAAAACTTATTTAAAAAAAAATTCTAAAATAAACATTTTTATTTTTTATTTTTTTTAAATAA
The DNA here is from genome assembly GCA_009667805.1 of Leptobrachium leishanense. Lineage (NCBI taxonomy): Eukaryota > Metazoa > Chordata > Amphibia > Anura > Megophryidae > Leptobrachium > Leptobrachium leishanense. The sequence continues at coordinate 29,189,391 of CM019071.1, read as the reverse complement.
TAATAAGTATCCCTGGAAAGGCCATGCTCTGGCCGATCCAACGATATCAATCATTAATCCCTAGCTGCCACAGATCGGGAAATAGGGGGTTCATTGGAACCCCCTATCTCCACCATTGGTGGCAGCTAGGGGTAAACTCCAGGATTGGCTTCATCGTGCTATGCATGATGACGCCAATCCTCAGGGGGAGTTCCTGGAGGCTTGGCCAACATCCAAGATGTCGGCCAGCTCCAGGAGAGGATCACGATCCGGCGCTTTTCAGCGCCGATTCGTGATCCGGCTCCCCAGGGGTTAATCACAGCCACCGTTTGGAAGGGCAGGCTGTGCCCTTCCAAATGGTGCCTGGATTAACCCTCTGCCCCCTGGCGATCGGGAGGGAGAGAGGTCTGAAGGACCTCACCCCTCCCTTTCAGGTGCTTCCTCCGCACATATGGGGGGGGCACCTGAATTAGATGTCATCGCGCCGCCGCGATGACATCTAATTGCTCCGCCGGGGTCCCGGAGTGCTGGACTGACATCCAAGATGTCAGCCCGCACCGGGGGCGCAGCAATCCGCCGGAATCCGACGGATTGCTGCCTCCTGTGCATGGACGCGCTCAGCGCGTCCATAGCACAGGAGAACCACTTGGCTGGACACGCGGAGCGCGTCCATAGCAGCCAAGTGGTTAACTGGTGTTTGAAAAAAATCTAAAGCAATGTTATTTTTCACCTCGGGATTAAACATTCACAGGGTTATTCAGAGAGCGGTGAAAAGCAGGAGAATAACTGGAGAAGTGAAAATTCTAGGTCAAAATAGCCAAACCAGAAAAATTCTCCTATTTATCTCACTTTCCAAATTGGCTATTTGGTCTAGATTGTTCTCTTCTCCTGCCAGTTCTCATGGCTTTCACCTCTCTCTCAGGCTGGGGTTAGACGAGCGTAGTGTTCACGTCCGTGATTGCGCCTAAAAGTACGTCCGTGATAGCATGACAGAAAGTCCATTGGAGCCTGACACATGAAGTACGTCCGCACTGAACTGCGGACGCACAACGACCGCGGCCCACGGACGCAAGGCAGCAAGAACGTACATCCCCTAGAACAGCCGCACAAAGTGCGCTGCGTCCGCAACGTCTGCATAGCTTTGTGTGTGAGTGATGGAACGTGGTCAGACGGACTGCATTTATATGTCCAGCATTTTTCACGGACAAAATGGTTTCGCTTTTTAATTTATTTTCCCTCCTACATCCGTCAAAATATACGTCAGTGAATAAACGGACTGTGTGGCCACTACTGTGTCTTCCATACTGACGTACGTCCGTGTGCACGGACGTACAGTCCGTAGAAATCACGCTCGTCTGACCCTAGCCTCAGGGTTGTTCAGAGAAAGGTGAAAACCAGGAGAATGGCAGGAAAAGAGAACAATCTGGACCAAATAGCCGATTTGGAAAGTGAGATAAGGCTAGGGTCAGACTAACGCATTTTTCGTAGCGACCGTCAAAAAGTGCGTCCGAACGCATTGTCGTATTTTTTCACGGATTGCGCGAAAACGGTCATACGATGCGCATTTTTGCGCGTAATTTTTTACGGATCCAAACCAGGAAACTTTGGGTGTCTGGACGTTATTTTGGCCGGACATGAGCAGGGTCTGACGTCTCCAAATTACGCACACACGCCGCTAGTGGACGCAGCGCACTCTGTACGTCCGTACTAGCGGTTCTGCGTTCTCGAAAAAAATGCGTTCATTTTCCACTTGCGTTGCGCAGCCAGACTTTCGTGCGACCGTACTTCGTATATTGGCCGTCATTTGCTGCTAGTGCGGCCGTGATTAAGTGCACCTAAACGAACGTTAAAAAATTCGCTAGTCTGACCCTAGCCTAAATGGGAGAATTTTTCTGGTTTGGCTATTTTGACCTAGAATTTTCCATTCTCCAGTCATTCTCCTGCTCTTCACCGCTCTCTGAATAACCCTGACAGGGTTATTCAGAGAAAGGTGAAACTCAGGAGAATGACTGGAGAATGGAAAATTCTAGGTCAAAATAGCCAAACCAGAAAAATTCTCCCATTTATCTCACTTTCCAAATCGGCTATTTGGTCTAGAATTTTCCATTCTCCAGTCATTCTCCTGCTTTTCACCGCCAAAAAATCTGTAAACTTTTTCTGCGTGTCCGAAAATGTCTCCTCTTTTCATACAGACTGCCGCCCCAAGCAGTTGTTTATGGATAGATTAAAAGGAAAAGCATTTGCCGTCATTTGAAATGTCATTTTTTGGTTTTTACATATTTCTATACATCCTAGAAATCCGCCACTTCACGGGCAGGTTATGGGGACTCCTAGGCACGATATTTGAAGGAATTTTTGGATTTTATTTTTAACCCTTATTTCATGGAAAACTCACTGTCCCTTTAAAAACGTTTTTTTTTACTTTTTGTCCTTGTTTCCTGTCCCCCAGGGCACTACCCGGACCCCCATACACCTTTTATGGCAAATATGTAGCATATATGCCCTCTTGGAGGGCACTCTAAAAAACCGAATTTTCAGCCCCATTGACTTGAATGGGAGTTCGGGTTCGGACCCGAACAAATGGGAAGTTCGGGTTCGGGCCCGAACCGAACTCGGGGGGTGTTCGGCTCATCCCTAGCAGTCATGTGACCAGTGACTCGGCGATGTCACGTGTGCCGGCACCTACGCACTCTGAGCTGCACTGAGCAGCTCAGACGGGGACCTCCGCTCCGCAGCCAGTCTCAGAGAGGTCATGTGATTACTTTTCTCACCCCAGGAGCCCAGGCATGCACCGGACCGGATGATCCCTTGCAAATCGCAATATCCGTCATCGCGATTTGCGTTATTCCGAATCCACCATTTCACCCCTGGCTGCACCCGAGGCACGTGCCTCACTCGCCTCGCCCTCCCTACGGCCCTGGTGGTGAAACCTACCTGCAAGAAGGGAGTGCTACTTCACACTGTGAAATTGTATGCCATTCTTTATTTTAGGCATTAGAGATGTGCATGGCTGAAAAATTTGTTTCATTTAGTTTCGTTTCGTTACTAAATCATTTTGTTTTCAGGATTTCAAAACTAATTTTGTTTCGTATTTTGTTTCGTTTCGTATTGATTTGAAATTTCGAATTGATTCGATAGTTGTTGATATCCATTTGATAGTTCATTTCAAATTCGATAGTTGTTGATATCCATTTGATAGTTGATATCAATTATTTAAATTCATATTTTATGATGATGACACAGTGTAAAACAAAATAAATTTGTTATATAACGTTTTGTTTCGAATTCGTATCGTATCGATTCGTTATTCGGAAGTACTTCCGAAATACGAATTATCAAATTTCGTTCCAAATTCCAAATTTTTCCAAAAACGAATGCACATCTCTAGTAGGCATGGGATCGCTGCACTCATTGAGCAGTCAATAGGCAGAATACATATGTTCTAGGAGCATTTGTCAGATTTCATCCAGTGCAAATCAGCCAGTTCTGATATTCAATGGCATTTGCCTTGGGAAGGGCCTGGCCTCGCAGTCAAGGCCAGCACTTTAGAGTTGGCAATGTGACCAATGTTTAGTAGGCTGGCTAGTTTTTCTTCACTTTTCAACATCTGTGTGTGTTAGCAAATCTGTTGGGGATGTATGGTTATTTCTGAAGCTTTATTGCTATTTTGCGATTGAGGTTTTAATCGAGTCTTCATTTTGGTTGGTGCGCATGTCAATTTGTACCCGCTGGCAACTATGATCAACTATACTTATAATCATAGGAAGATCACAGTTCATAGCAATTTTTGAGTTTTTTTGACCAGGTACTCGCACCAGTACAATTTTAAGTTTCAGTGTTTCCCAGCCATTGTGTCAAAAATATGCACCACGCATATTATTTTTATCCTTTATTTATATAGCACCACAAATTCTGCGGCGCTTTATAAGATCAATGTACAAGGGGTTGATACATTAGAATACCACACATGGATGATGACATGATTCAAAGCGGACCCTGTTCCCAAGGGAACTTACAATCTATGAGATGTACAAGTATTTTGTGAGGTAGTCGCATACATATTGTTAGGTGTCTTGCCCAAGGACACTCGCTGGTGGTGTCTTCTGAGTGGGATTGGGTCATCTTTCCATGATTGTAGTTCAATGACCTGGTGACTAGGTTGAACCCGCTTCTCGTAAAGTCGAGACTTCTCCACAGTTGTATTGGAGGGATATGCTGAATGGGACCTTGACTTGCCTCTCCACGGTCGAAGGATAGAGATATTACCACTAGACTCCACAGCAAGTATGTACCGTTAGGATACTTACTGGAGAGGTGCTCTGGCTGGGATTCTAACCTGGTTCTAGAGCAGTGAGGTTACCTCTACTCCATCCAGCCAGTACAAGATTGCCTCTTGGGTTCAGTAGGATGGTGCTCATAGGTGGTTTTGAGTGGTGAGTCATTGTGAAAGGCTGTTTGCACCTCCTCTCCATGCCATTGGCCTACATCTCCTACATGTCTTTAATCACTCTGCCCACCACGCCACTTAATACTCACTTACCGTTTGACGTCTACCAGACGTGTCCTGTTATATGTCACCTGCACTCTCCACACTCCATGCCACTTTCACCTTCTGTTTCCTTTGTACCCATATTAATGACTGCATGTTGCATTTACAAACAACCTTGCATGTTTGTTTTTCACTTCCAGTCTCTAAACAGCTTCCTTGTACCAATAGATTTAGATCTTATTTAGGGAAAGGTTCAGTATTTTTTTGTTTCTATTTTAAAAAAACAATTCTCTTTTATTCTTACCATTTAAGCAATGTGATTTGTATAGAGTTAGAAAGAATATTAAGAACGTATTTGGTTAAAAATAGATTTTTGGACCTATACCTGTACAGTTTCTATGGACAAACTATGGCTATGACTAAGCACCTGTAGGTGTGAGCGTCATTGTAGATAATAACGGTATTATAAAGTAAAGGCCACAATTAATAGATTTTATTAAACAGCTAGCAGGATTTCGGGCTGCTTAATATAATGTAATGTGACCGTGTGACATGATTAACGATTAAGTCATTTAGGGATATTAAAACGGGATCCAAACCTCAATCTCAAACAGAATGAACTTTTATACAGAGATTGCTTCTAATTGCAGCAGCTATGCTCTATGAATGGGAGCATAAAATGAGCGTTTCTCTTGCAAAATAGATAAATAACTCTCAGAATTGTATCATGTAACATAAAAGGAAGCCCATTAAACGACTAAATGAGCGTTTAACTGCGGCTCTCCAAGGAATAAAATAGGGAACTCGGCAAGATATGTTAACACAACTATGAAGTTTAATACTTTGAGGGAATAAGGGACACGTTAATATAATTACACTGTCTGCGCTAAAAGATCTGGAGAAAATCTATTTATCACATTTTTACCTTTTAAACACTAGAACGGAAATAAAATCTGTTCAATGCGTCACGTTCATCTGGTGGGAGTCTGGAGCCTAAGGTACAGGGGGCCACAGAGGAGTTCCAATACGCAATAGTTAGGGATATCCGAAATTAAGGTCAATGGTCTGCCAAGGGGTCGAGGCTGGTAGCAAAGGTTCAAATGCGAGATGGGAAGCAAAGGGTCAATAACAGGTAATTCAGCGAGGAAATCTGGGAGTACTTGGCTACAACACTGTGAAACAATACTGAAACAATGTCGGAGAGGAGATCAGGCATTACATAGGGACTGGAGGTGGACATGCCTGTGACTCAGCATCCGCCTCTCCCTCTCCTTTTGGAGAGTGACCCAGTTGCTCCTCCCCAGACCGGGCAGAATCCTGGCCTGCTCAGTTCCTCCCACCAGACCTGTCAAAAGCCGGGCCAATCGCCGGGCGCTATCTTGGCTGAATTCCCCCCATCCAACACCCTGAGCGGACGCGGGCCGCAGCATCGGTCCCAGTCCACCGCATCATGCTGGAGATGACGCGCCGCAGAGAGAGGCAACCACGGGTAGAGGGCTGGAGGCCTGACGCCACAGGACGGGTGCACCGCGCAGGTTCGTGGACCCCTGGAGAGAGGCTGGGTTGGATGAGGATGGTGGCGGCTGCCAGTGAGGCACGACATTAGGCGCTATGTCGAATGGCATGGTGTTCCGAGATAACTAAATGCAAAGCAGGACTAGGGGTCTCATGAGCCTGGAACTGAATATTTTGGTGTGTTTCCCTCTTGTGATCTTCTACTCAATCCTTACAGACTCTTGTTGTGGCTCTTTTGGAAGCCCTTAATGCCGAAATAGTTATCACTGAGCCTCTACTATTACATGGGCCCTGACCTGTATTTGTATTAGTCGCTATGTTAATCCAGCATATAAACATAGGGAGCGCGAAGTACAGTAAACTCGCGCTAAAAAAAGTGCTACTACCAATTCAATAATGTTTTTTTTTAACCCTTTAGCGATTGGGAGGTGATGCGGGCGTAACGCTATCACCTCAAGTAACCTAACGCTAATTTATGTGAGAGCTAGCTTTAAGGAGGTGATAGAGCCCCCAAAAGTATCAATGTCACTGATGTGCAGGACATCAAAAGGAGTGAACTGGGTAGAGTACATCTTTCCAAAAAGATTAGTATATGTAGAGTTATTGAACTCTCTGCAGCAGATTATAGAAAAATAGAATTATGTATGACAAAAAAACAGCAAATATACAAAAGTTGACTTTAGTGTTAGCGTCCAGATGTCCTGTTAGCGTTCAGATGTCTAGAGAAGTGGATTATACCTAACAGTACAAACCCTTTAATGGTCCCCCAGTATTTTAAATATGCAATGCATCTGGATTCTTTACGTGTACTTCTGCAAGCTCTATTCTTTGGGCATTTAGTGAACTCAGTGTTTGATCCTCGCACAGATGGAAAATCATGAATTACCAAAACAAATTCTCCCTACAGGCAGCCTGCTTCAATCTTGTTAAATCTCATTATAGTAGGAATTTGTTTCTGCAATCTAGTAAATCTATTTAAAGCCCGCTTGGCACACATAAATTTTTCATTCAATATATAAGCAAAATGTAAGTAAAATTATCCAGCATGCAAGCATTGAAATGAATAACAAAAATGAAAATAACATTTGAGAAATTTTGCATTACAAAAATTTTGGCTTGTCTAAACATATCTGGTTTAAAACCTTAACAAAGGCTGACATTTCAGTCGAAACGTTGTCTGGGGTAACCTCCACTTAAATTGCCAGTTTGTGACCTGAGTGATGGTCTGCCTTCTGTGCTGGATCTTGTTGTCCAGGGCCACACTGAAATTCATGAGCACTGTTATTATTATTTATTATTTATTAAGTGCTAACACATTCCGCAGCACTGTACAAGGTGTCATGGGTAAAGACAGGACAATTCTACAATACATACAGGAGACAGGTCAGTATTCCTGTCAGCAGATACATGAGGATATGAGGACCCTATTCCCTTGGGAATTTACAATCTAGATGGTGAGGGGATTAGAAACTGCAGTGATGAGCTAATGCAGGGAGAGCTGAAGCTGAGGACTGTTTTTGGGTTGGTCGGATATCTTGTTATGGAGTCAGGTGGTAGGCTTCCCTAAACAGAAGGGTCTTTAGGGAGCGTTTAAATGAAGCCAGATTTGGGGACAGTCTGATAGTGTGAGGAAGCGCGTTCCATAGGGTCGGCGCCGCACGAGAAAAGTCCTGCAATCTGGCATGTGAAGAGGTAATGATGGAGGATGCCAGGCGCAGGTGTTAACACAAACTCACCCTAATTCTAACGGTAGTGCCAACTATGTAATTTAGCCCCTGGCCTGTTACCCCTCATCCTTATATACGCCTCATACCTTAATAACTCCACCAATAGTATTCATATACCAGAAAACAGCGTGCCGAGTGTTCGATTCCTCACTCCAATCACAGCTTCATTTCCGTATCATGTGACTCAGCGATGCCTAGCAATGTGAGGCTTAAAGCATAACCACAAACACACTTCCTGCATATCTGGAGCATGTGCTCTTGACACAGTCTCCATCCTGCTATGGGGCACGATAACGTCATCCGGCATGTACTCAGTGTTTGCATTCTGCGGGCCAACTTCTTCATCCAAACACATAACTACACCCATAACATAAATTACTCTTGTGGGCCAGCAGAGATTAAAATGTAATTGTTTGATGCAGTTAAATATTAATTGTTAATCATTAAAAATAAAAACAAAATGGTGAGAAACAAAAGAGAGAACCTTGCCGTCTGATTTTAAAGTTGTTTATAGGTCGTTCCTTATTAATTGCAACTTAAAAGGTATTTTAAATTTTCTTTTAATTCGCTTGCATGAGTGAAATTACTAAATCGGACAGTCAGAATTTTTTACATGGGAAGAAGTTAATAATTAATGCACAGCACAAACCGTGGTGGGATTCAAATCCCATTAAATTAGATCTCTTGAGAAGAACCAGGAGGGGAGTAGAAAAATTGAGCAAAGCAGCTTTTAAAATGTGTAAAGTCTCTGTTGTCCGAGAGACGAGCATTTCTGTTCAGGTTTTACAATACAAGCCCCAAAATCTGGCAAATGGAATTAAATTGCGAATTATAATGAATTGTATTACAATCATCTATCCAAAAACGATGAAAAACGTGCTCCAGTACACCTCTGCAGAACCCGAGCTACAAAGTGACTAATACATAATTCACAAAGCAGAGCACTGAGTTTATAACTGTTGAAAAGTACATGTTTTCTAAGCTTTGCATTTAGATAATTGAAAACATTTGAACTTTTGAATTTCAGATCGTCGACTTAAAATACTCAAAGTTCTGATATTGTTTTAAGTATGTTGTTTTTCCTATAAATAAATCTTCACTTTGTGTTCTCTCTGGGCTTTCTTTCTGTATTTGTAAAACTAATTGGCTCATATACATGTCAATGATAACACTTTATACAGTCAGGTCCAGAAATAGTGTGACAGCGACACAATTCTAACATCTTTGGCTCTATACACCACCACAATGGGGTTGGAATGAAACAAAACACAATGTGCTTTAACTGCAGACAGTCAGCTTTAATTTGAGGGTATGTACATCCAACTCAGGTGAACGGTGTAGGACTTACAGCAGTTTGCAGATGTGCCTCCCACTTGTTAAGGGACCAAAGGTAATGGGACAGTTGGCTTCTCAGCTGTTCCATGGCCATGTGTTTGATATTCCCTCATTACCCCAATTACAATGTGCAGATAAAAGGCCCAGAGTTATTTTCAAGTGTGCAATTTGCATTTGGAATCTGGATCTCATCTTGAGAATTGACAGCAACAAAGAGCTGTCACTATCAATGAAGCAAGCCATCATTAGGCTGAAGAAACAAAACAAACCTATCAGAGAGATAGCAAGAACATTAGGCGTGGCCAAAACAACTGTTTGGAACATTATCAAAAAGAAGGAACGCACCGGTGAGCTCAGCAACACCAAAAGACCCGGGAGACCACGAAAACAACTGTGGTGGATAACTGAAGAATTCTTTCCCTGGTGACGAAAACACCCTTCACAACAGATGGCCAGATCAACAACACTCTCCAGGAGGTAGGTGTATGTGTGTCAAAGTCAACAATCAAGAGAAGACTTCACCAGAGTGAATACAGAGGGTTCACCACAAGATGTAAACCATTGGTGAGCCTCAAAAACAGGAAGGCCAGATTAGAGTTTGCCAAACAACACCTAACAAAGCCTTCACAGTTCTAGAACAAGATCCTATGGACAGATGAGACCAAGATCAACTTGTACCAGAGTTATGGGAAGAGAAGAGTATGGAGAAGGAAAGGAACTGCTCATGATCCTAAGCATACCACCTCATCAGTGAAGCATGGTGGTGGTAGTGTCATGGCGTGGGCATGTATGGCTGCCAATGGAACTGGTTCTCTTGTATTTATTGATGATGTGACTGCTGACAAAAGCAGCAGGATGAATTCTGAAGTGTTTCAGGCAATATTATCTGCTCACATTCAGCCAAATGCTGCAGAACTCATTGGACGGCGCTTCACAGTGCAGATGGACAATGACCCAAAGCATACTGCAAAAGCAACCAAAGAGTTTTTGAAGGGACAGAAGTGGAATGTTATGCAATGGCCAAGTCCATCATCTGACCTGAATCCCATTGAGCATGCATTTCACTTGCTGAAGACAAAACTGAAGGAAAAATGCCCCAAGAACAAGCAGGAACTGAAGACCGTTGCAGTAGAGGCCTGGCAGAGCATCACCAGGGATGAAACCCAGCGTCTGGTGATGTCTATGGGTTCCAGACTTCAGGCTGTGATTGACTGCAAAGGATTTGTAACCAAGTATTAAGGGCCATATTACATACTTGGTGCTAACTTAACCAGAGCTGTTGTAAACTTACCAGAGCCATTATAGCCTATGGAGTTGTTAAGTTTACAACTGCTCTGGTTAAGTTAGCACCAACTATGTAATATGGCCCTATGAAGGGAAAGTTTGATTTATGATTATTATTCTGTCCCATTACCTTTGGTCCCTTAACAAGTGGGAGGCACATCTGCAAACTGCTGTAAGTCCTACACCGTTCACCTGAGATGGATGTACATACCCTCAAATTAAAGCTGACAGCCTGCAGTTAAAGAACATTGTATTTGTTTCATTTCAACTCCATTGTGGTGGTGTATAGAGCCAAAGATGTTAGAATTGTGTCGATGTCCCAATATTTCTGGACCTGACTGTATATATTGTAGAAGGTACATACATACTGTACTGTTAGATGTCTCTCACCCAAGGACACTTGCTGGAGAAGTGTTCTACCCAGAATTCAAACCTGTGTCTCCATGGTTGTAGAGCATTGATGTCACATCTACTCTATCCAGCCATTATACAGTATATATATGTATAGATATATAAAAAAAGGCAAACACCTAGTGGCTTTGAGGAATATCAGTGTCTGCTTTGGCCACATTGAGCTCCAATGTGACCACTTTGTGCCTAAAGTCCTCAGTGTTTCATTCTGCCCAGTGACTGCCTTTAGGGTTCAATCTGGTAGACGTATAGGGCACAGTGCATGGTGAAGTGTATCTCTCTAAAGATATGTGGCCGCTAGGCTCCAGGATGCTTGGCAGCACTAACATGCCATCTCAAGCATCCCCTTGATGGAGTCCATAGTACTCCATGGTGGCTAGTGCTGCCTGGTCACCAGACTGGCAGGATCTCGCCTCTCGTGAGATCTTGCAGGTCGACGGAGTGATCGCAGAGGGAGATTGGGGACTTTTATCCCCAATCTCACTCTGCTCCTAGCAGCCAGAAGCGGTGGATCAGGCCACCAATCCTGCCATGGGATGAGAGTTGAGTATTTGATTTTCGGACGGGGGATTCCAGCTGCTGCTAACTGATTCCGCAGAAGCTCTGAGCTGTAGCAAACCTTTTCAGTTAGTGGCAGCGGTTTGTAATTAGGGTTAGGACATTGTTAAGCATAGGAATAGGAAGCACAAAGTACAGTAGGCTCGCACTAAAAAGTGCTAATACCAATGCGCTAACGGGTTTTTAACCTGTTAGTGATCGGGAGGTGATCTGTGCGGCACGCTATCACATGCTCGTTTATGTGAGCGCTAGCATTAAGGAGGTGACAGGGTCGTAGTGATTTTCTCTTCAATTCCTCACCTCTAGCATACGAAAATTATTGATTTATTGCATTCATTTTATATTCACTAAATAAAGGAAATAACAGCATAGCATACTTATTGGTATATTGCGAAACAATGTAATAAAATAAAAATCTAACACACAAAAAAACCACACAGTGCATTGGCTTTCAGGTTGATGTTTACCAAGTTGAACTCCCACCTCAAACAGTTGTAACATCGCTTTCAGGAATAATTTGTGGCACACACGGGTATTGTATTTAACAAGAAATATTATACACAAGCCTACTTAACCTCTGGCAACCGACAGCACACACAGCGCTCGCAATCAACGATAAAATCAGAATTTTGGTCTATTCAAAGGCGCTGCAGTGAAACCGTACTAAAGGCAAAACGACAAGGGCATGCCGCGGCGATGTATTTGTGGAAACATGCTAGGAAAAGAAAAAGGAAATGTAGCAGTTTCAAACTGTAAATTTCCTGCAAAGTGGCACATTAGCTCAGTGACATGTATAATTAATGGCCACAGTGCCATTCCTGGCTTTCAGCAGCAAACCATCACATTAAATGGCTGCTCCATTTTTCAATACAGGGTGCGCATACTTGATATTAAAATTTGAACAGCTCATTTACTGTAGCCACTCCAAAGACTATGCCTCGCTATGAGTGCAATCAGAGCCTCGGTGTTCCTGGATATTTTTTGGATGCTGTTATCAAGCTTCATTTATTAACATCCTACAGAGAATCAGCAAGTTTAGACCATCAGCGCGTTTGTGATTGAAGCACACGCCTCTATTTTTGCCAGCCCCAGATCTCAAGGTTGATTCAAGGGATATACTTGTGTATATGAATTATATATATACTTCCAGACATGAAGAGGAGAGGTATACTCTCGTAAGCTTGTCTTTTAAATGTAACGACAGTTCAATAAAAACGACATCACTACATACTGCTATACTTTGGTGATTTTGGCATCTGGACTAACATGGCTTATCCAATCTACGATGTATAAATGTATATGTATCATATATATATATATGTATCATATATATATATATATATTATACACAGTGGTACCACGGTTCACGAACTTAATTGGTTCCACGACTCTGGTCGCAAACCGAATTGGTTGTGAACTGAATCACATTTTCCCATAGGGTTCAATGTAAATCAGGTCAATCCGTTCTGACCCCTACGAATATGGTCGCGGACCGATTTTTGGTTGCGAACCGAATCACATTTTTCCATATGTTTCAATGTAAATCAGGTTAATCCATTCTGAACCATATGGGGGAAAAAAATGTAACCACAAAAATATGCTTTGAAACCTTCTTGTTACCATTCTTGCTCTGCACTTTCTTCTTACCCTCTTTATTGCGCTGCACTTTCTTTTCACCACCATTCTTGCTCTGCACGTTCTTGTCACCTTCAATAACGCTCTGCACATCCTCGTCACCTTCAATAATGCTCTGCACATCCTCGTCACCTTCATTAACGCTCTGCACGTTCTTGTCACCTCTCTGCGCTTTCTTTTTCCCACCACGCTTGTTCTGCACTTTCTTGGGAGCCATGCTGGATTTAATACAGTAAAACTGAACAGTACTGTGCTAAAAAGCACACAAAAAAGCTTCACAGTAGCCCTGTCTGCGACTGCGATGGAGTTCGTGAACGGAGGTAAAATGTTGACGAACTTCCTGGTCGTGAACCGAAATGTTCGTGAACAGGGGCGTTCGTGAAATATATATATATAGTAGAAGATCTGAACGCACTCAGGGTCTTCATAAAATATATAACCTTTATTTAAGCCATAAAAACCGTAGACGTTTTGGCACATGCCAGAGCCGTTTTCAAGGACCAACATTGCATAAAATCATCAAGTTCTATATACAAAAATAAAAAGACATTCACCACGCCTGTAGCACTCCACACCCCCTAGGGCATCCACCCAAACCTGGAAATGACGTCTCACTTGGGAGGCATGTTACTCTAGTGTGTATCTCAAATCACCTAACGCTGTGATGTATGCTCTGCTGTTATGGTGTATTGGGTGCTTGGATCATCTTCAATCATGGCCTGTAAAAGTCTCGGGATGTAAAATTTACAATGTGTTCTCTTCAGAATACGTTGTATTCTTGATCTGCTAATTCCTGTCTCACGTGCACATTGTTTGGCAGACTTTTACAGTGAGCGTGTAAGCTGTTGATTGTATTGTAACACCATACACGAGGAAGCAGGACTTATTTCTGTGCGACGCCTCCCAGATCATTGCTTGTGCACATCACACATAGTGCCAGCAGTTTCAAACTTATCACGAATCTGTGCGATTGTTAGTCGTGTAGCTGGTTCCGTTCCAAACTCAAGTCGCCATTGTCGTTAAACTTCACACACAAATTCAAATTTACAATACCACTTCAAAATGGTCTTATGTTGCTCTAACGTCAAGCGTGCCGCCGCCAATTTATTTGATTCTCTGACGGTCACATGATGAAAATATCAACAATGGTGCGAGTACTGATATGTTTAAGGAAACATAATACTACACATTGCTGCCATAATTCAATACAGGTATTAAAAAAAAAGGATATAGAGGACCTTTGATGAATTGTGTATACATTTTTTGGGCCCCTCTGTATGTTTATATGCTCAGGACTTCATTATTGAAACAAATAAATCCTAAATATACACACTCGCAGACACACACACACACACACACACACGCATAATCCCAAATTACCACACTGGCAGACACATACACATACATAATCCCAAACTAACAGGGTATTTCAAAAAGATTTGAAAAGTCACTGCACGTTCGGTGACTTTTCGTTCTCTTCAATTCGGTTCGTTTTGGCGATCCCATTTCGGTGACCCTGCGGTGTATTCAGCAAGCACCACAGGGTTGCCGAATTGCAGGGAAAAGCTGCCACAAACCTGACGAAAACTCACTGCAAAACCCGGCGCACGCCGAAAACCCGCTAAAACATCTGGATTAACCTGCCGAAAACCACGGAAAAACCCGAGCAGGAGCCGATCGCAGTCTCCGGAAAAACCCGACACCGCAGACGAATGCAGTGAATAAATTAGTAAAACAGTTTGCATGAATGTTTGAAAAGTGAAACGCTGTTTGCAAAGAAACTACTGAGCGAAAATGTCTGAAATTCCCATATGAGATCCAATGAATGATAATAAAAAGGGCTGTTACAGAAAAAAGAAGTAAAGCTAAAAAGAAAAAAAAAAAAATCGGACTTTTTAAAAAAAAAATAATAATCCAGAAAAATACTTAAAATATACTAAAAAATCTATAAATAAAGAGACTCTTTACTGCAGAATTTTATAATGAACGGTTTATTAGATATTGAATTAAAACGGGAATATTTTTAACATTGAAGCCTATGGGATTCTCCTGAATAAACTTGCCGAATTAAACCACCGAATGGCAGGGCATTTCGGGACCCTTTCACTGCTGGTTTGTGTTCTCTGAATAGCCGAAGCAGTGGTTTTTTATGGGGATTTCACTGCCCTCGAACAGGCACCGTATGTGCAGGCACCGTATGTGCAGGCAATTCGCCAGGATTTGGCGTATTTCCTGCTCTCTGAATACCCGAATGGCCAAGAAGGTTAACCGAACACTGATTTTCAGCGTTCGGTTACCTTTCTCCAGCCATTCGGATCTCTTTGAATAACCCTGTAAGTAATGGGGAGAAGGAGGTAGAAATGGGGAGATTGAGAGAGGAAAGTAGAAAAGGGGAGAGTGAGAGGAAAGTAGAAAAGGGGAGAGTGAGAGAGGAAAGTAGAAAAGGGGAGAGAGAGAGAAAGAAAATAGGATAGGGGAGGAAAGTGGAGGAAGAAGGATGGAGAAAAGGGAACAGGAAGGGAGAAACGGAGGTAGAAAAGGGAGGGAGAAAATGGAAACTGAAAGAGAGAAAAGGGGGACGGATGAAAGTGAGAGAGAAAAGGGGGAAGAAAAGGGGGAGAGAGCGAGAGAGAGAGGGAAGAGAGAGAGATAGAGAGGGGGAAGGAAGAGAGAAGAGATTGAGAGAAAAAGTCTGGCGTGGGTGAAAAACGGACGGCTGAGAACCCTAGGTGTACCCCCTGCTTGTTGTATGCGTACCCCTCGGATACGCGTACCACGGGTTGCGAACCACTGTACTAGAGTGCTTTCATGGAGGAAGTTGCCAAAGGGTCAGTATATACCAGATCCAAGAACAAATGTCCAATTTTTTTTTAAATAACATGTCATACCTGCACACTAGTGACATATCGGGTGGAGTGCAATGTGTTAATGTAACAAAAAGGACCTAAATCTATATGTGGTGAAACCTCGCCAACGACATAGGATTTTGGACTTTTTTGCATGTATCTTTACATAAACACAGAATTGGTAGAATGACATCACGTAGTTTGTGCTGTCAGAAACTGATCCAGATATCGTCACATAGATAGTGGTAATAAGATTAAATCTTGTTAAAATATTTATGTACAGATATATATCTGGATGGAGCTTCACAGTGATGAATAGTCCAGTAAGCATTTGGAGCAGTGACTGCTAAATAGCACTAATTATCATATCAGCATCATCTGTAGCTCCATAATACTCAGCATGTTGTATCCAGATGAATGGCGTGATAGCAGCTACAATGTAACATAATTGCAAATAAATTGTGCGCTGTTAAATAGTATTCTCTATGGGAAAAATCTTTAGGATGTTCTTTATTTCTATTGCTTTCCTTTCTATCCTGTTGCTCTCAAACAAATGGCTTTTTCTTTAATAAGCCTTCATATCGATATCATGGTTATATCTCTGTATCTCGTCCTCCTACTATGGGCACTATCATGTGCCTGTAGCTAAAACAGGGATGCTAAGGGGAAAAATTAGCGATAGCTAATTTCCACTTTGCGTCGTGGTTTTACCAGCAGATCACGGGGTAGTCCAGCAGCCTGCGTCATAGCGGCCACTAGGTTCGTGAATGCTGGGGGCAGCACTAACGCACAGTCCCAAGCATCCACAGGACTCCATGGAGGCTTCTCCTGCTGGGTCACATGACTGGCAGGATCTCACCTCTTGCGAGATCCTGCTGGTCGGTGGAGTGATCGCGGAGAGAGACTGGGGACTTTTTTTCCCCCGTCTCACTCTGCTCCTGGCGGCCAGAAGCAGCGGATCGGGCCGTGGGAACAGGGGTGAATATTTTTGAGGTGTTTTTGAGCTGCAGCTGACTGATTCTGCAGCAGCGGAATCCGATACAGCTCTGAGCTGATGGTAACTTTTTCAGTTAGGAGCAAGTGATCGTAACGCTGGTTAATCTGTGCTTTCACTTTGCACTCCCCATGTTAGGTATAGGGAGCGCAAAGTACAGTAAGATTGCTCTACAAATCACCAATTAACGAGCGCTAACATTTTTTTTAACCCGTTAGCGAATCAGAGGTGATTTGTACGACATGCTACTATGACCTCCTTTAACCCCTTAAGGACAGCTGACGTACCATGTACATCCTGCCCACGGGTCTCCCTTAGACCCGCGGACATACAAGGTACGTCAGCGGCTCCTAACCCCCCTCCAGCCCGATACTTACCTCCCTCGCTGGATCCCTCGCAGATCTGGAAGGGGGGAGGAAGCCTTCCCTCCTGATTTGCATGAGCCGGCGAGCTCGATGACGTCACCACGCTGCGTGGTGATGTCATCAGCAGGCGCCCCCATTGAAATCAATGGAGGGGAGGGCGGGCTCCTTCGGAGCCCTCTATCTCCCCAACCATTGAAGCTAGGGAGATGCTTTTGCACCACTTTTCAGCGGTGTATAGCATTAACCATTTCGCTGCTGGATCGCATTTCGGCGCTAATTGGCGCCAAAACGAAATTTGAACCTGAAGGGGGCTGACATCTTGGATGTCAGCCAAGTCTCCAGGTCCCCGCCACCCACTGACAACCTCACCATATGTGTGAGGATGTCAGTGGGCCAGTTAACCCTCTAGCTGCCATGTAGAGATAAGGGGATCCTAAGGATCCCCCTATCTCCCGATCCGTGGCAGCTAGATGGTCATCATGGCCTTTCCAATGATACCAAACATGACCAGGTTTGGTTTAAAAATAAAATTTAAAAAAATAAAAAATAATAGATAAAAAAAAAAAAACATTTTTTTATTTTAAGTTTTTTTTGTCTGGGAGGGGTTTAGTTAAATAGGTCCTAGGCTGTCATTTCAAAATAATTAGCACAAAATGGTCAGAATGAGCGCAGCCCACATAGGTGAACTGGCTCAGCAGTGAAAGGGTTAAAAAGCAAAAACATGTAAAAATTGGGTATTTCTAGTCTCGGGACAAAATTTTGAAACTATTTAGCCGGGGTCTTTTTTGGTGGTTGTAGATTTTGGGGATTAAATTACGAAAAAGTGTGTTTTTACCATTTTTTCATCATATTTCATTTTTTTTTATAGTAAATTATTCGATATGATGGAAATAATGGTATTTCTAGAAAGTCCATTTAATGGCGGGAAAAAACAGTGCATAATATGTGTGGGTTGAATAAACAAGTAAGAGGAAAATTTGACCTAAACACTAACAGCGCAGAAACGTAAAAACAGCAGCGGTCACTAAAGGTCGGATTTGTGTAAAACCGCCCGGTCACTAAGGGGTTAAACTAACGCTAACGTGAGAGCTAGCGTTAGCTTGACGGAAGTGATAGGGCTCTATGTGTCCTGACTCCAAGACATTACTCATTTTGCTGACCACAGACCACATTTGCCAATATAACAAACCAAAAGACATACAGTACGTACGCAAATAACCAGTAAATAATGTCATTAAATAAACCCCCATAATGTTGATAAGGTCTTATTGAATTTGACAGCACAAAATGTACAGAAATAAGCCCAATGCTTTATTACCTTTATCAGCACAGACATACAAACTGAACCCCTATAGTATTCAACCACCATGTGCTAGGACATGAGTAGACCATCTCTTGATTCCTGGTCTCCTACTCTTGCTTGGACCTTTCAATATTTGATTTTTTTTTTTTTACACTAAAACTCATGTGTTTCCTATTTTTACTCTTTTGCACAATCAAGACCAGCTGTGCTAATTAATGGTTAAATTCTCGATTATGTAAGTAATCCACAATGGCCATGCAATTTTCCCCTTATCCATGTAGCTTCATTCAGCTTTCCTTCACTCTATCCACATGCTTTCTGCTACAGTTTAAGTCAACAGAGAGGACCATATTCAATTATCTCAGCATGCTGACCTTGGTCCCGGTCCCACGCTAAACACTTGACGCTCGCAGTGGAAATTGCTGAATGACTTGTCCGCCAGTGCGTTTTATTGTGAAGAATTTAATTTAATTTTCAACTGATGGTTTGATAGCCTTGAAATGTGCTCTTAATATCTTAATGTGCATGTACCACGAGTTTATCATTTAAAGATAATGCATTCAGACTGTGTCACAGCACGGAAAAGGATCTTAAAAACCTCTACTGCTGATTTTATGCAAACTAAAACCTTCATTGTTTAAGAAACCCCCCACACACACACACATACACAACAAAAAAACACGTGCAGTTTAACTAGATTTAATAATACATTACATTTATATAGGCAAAGCAAAAAATAGGCCTCAACATTTATACTTAAAGGGACACTAATAAAATATAACAGTCTTTTTGACCTTAATTAATTGGGCAGATGCTGACATCCCCTGCATAATTATTATTTTTTATTTTAGTACAGGAGAAAATACTCACTTTTTCTCCCTCTGTGCACACTGCTCAGCACCGTCAGCTCAGAGCTTCCGAAATTCGGAGGTCCCTTCAGCTTTTCTATGCAAATATGTCCAGTTACAAAAAATTGTGTTGCGTAGGATACACAAATTGCACACCGCTCCGCACTCACATCATTTTGTACACATGTTCCGGAGAGCATGCGCAGAACGATGGATTGGAGCTGCACACGCATAATCGCTCCGTCAGCTGCCTCTCTCAAAACGCATGTTATTGCAGATGGTCTGAGAGAGGGTGATGTCAGTATCTGATCTGGTAAACGGAAGCAGGGAAATTCAAAATCCCGGTTGTCTGGTGACGTGCATGTGGTTGTAGGAAATTAAAATGCGAAAGTTGTTTGGCTATATAGACTGTTCCTTTAATTAACTATTTGATTGATGTCTTTAATAGGTTGATAGCTATACACACACACATGCCAAATGTCCCGCTTTTGACCCACTGTCCCAAGCGGAAGGGTTTTGTTTTCACGATCCTAAATCTGCCCAGCTCAGTCAGTCAGCAAACAGCAGGTGGGGCACCATTTCGTCTGGTTTTTGGTGCGTGCCGCTGCTTTTTTTTGTAGGC
Source organism: Leptobrachium leishanense (assembly GCA_009667805.1). Classification (NCBI taxonomy): domain Eukaryota; kingdom Metazoa; phylum Chordata; class Amphibia; order Anura; family Megophryidae; genus Leptobrachium; species Leptobrachium leishanense. Next base: position 29,169,480 of record CM019071.1, on the reverse strand, counting down.
CGACTAGTCTTTTGCATTGCTGCCTGAAGACTGACACCCCTTTTTTTGAGTTTCACCAGTGTTGCAAGTCACTGGCACACACCCCTGTCCTGAGCTCATTCGTCCCATAGTTGATAGGTATGTGTATACATTATGCTGGCCAGATTGCGAGAACATTTATAAATGCATATATTGTGTTACAATGTATTTACATGATTTTTTAAGGTTAAGTCTTTGGTGAAATTAAAGCTATGGAGTATAAAGTGTTGTACACATATCCATGTGATCCACTCACACTGATGAGTTTGGGAATATATCAGGTTTTTCTTGTGGTTCTTTCACCTTCATTATTTGATTATATCTATATTTGAACACTTTCTGGTTTTAGAAGGGTATTTTTTCAGTCGGATATGTCCATACCTCCCTACTATCCCAATACCAAAATAGAGGGCAATGTCCTGCTGGTCCACCGAGAAAAGCATTCTGTGCCACATTCCCTGTGAGTCAATGGGACATGGCCCTATTCCATTTGGCTCCGCCCTTTTCCACCCATTAACTGAATGCCCCTTTTCTAGACAGGCCTTCCTTATTGGGTGACACAAGTTGCATGACAGGTATGTCATCTCTTCCTACGCAGAACTAGGAAGCCCTTAGCCCAGGTCCTATACCAGTCCTTTAGATGGCTGGGTTTGGCAATATTTAAAGTAGACCTATAAGGCAGGGATAGCGGAAAGGTAAGAAATACCAGTCCTTAACTTGGCCTTTAAAGAAATAGGACAGTAAGGAAAAATGGAATAGGAGGGTAAAGGAGGGTATCAAGCGGCAAGCCGAAAGGTTCCTAGAGCAAAGAATAGTCAAAAATCAAGGGAACACAGAAAAACACAAAATCGATATCCAAATCTGGATCAAAACACGTATAATCTGTCAGAGAAGTATTTGAGAAAAACACAAGGGGCACATAAGGCTAGGATCAGACAAACACATTCTGTGCGGACTGTGCGTCCGTTCACAATGGACGAACTTTCTGACTGACGACTAGTGATGAGCCGAACACCCTCATGTTCGGTTCGTATACGAACTCGAATAATTTAAAAATGTCGAGTTCGAACTCAAACACGAACCGAACTCAATGCAAGTCAAAGGGACTCAAAGCTCGATTTTTAGAGTGCCCTCCAAGAGGGCATATATGCAAGATATTTGCCATTAAAGGTGTATGGGGGTTCGGGTAGTGCCCTGGGGGACAGGAAACAAGGACAAAAAGTAAAAAAAAGGTTTTTAACCCTTTCACTGCTGAAGATGTGTGGGGCTCGTCCTCATTGATGCACGTTACATGCTGAGGACGTGCCCCACACGTCATCAGCTGTGCGGGACCCCCGGCGGAGATACTCACCTCTGTCCAGGGTCCCACGGCGTTCTGACTTCAGCGTCCACAGATGCTGAAGTCAAGCTCCTCCCGGCGTAAATGATGTCATCGCGCCATGCGCGATGACGTCATTTCCAGGCGACCCCCCGGCAATGCCGGGAGATAGCCTGGAAGGGAGGGGGGGGATCCGTTCGGATCCCTCTCCCTCCCGATCGGGAAGGAGCAGCGCTAAAAGCCAGGCACCGCTTAAAAGGGGAGAGTCTCCCCTTTTAAGTGGTGCCTGGCTTTAACCCCTCAAGTGCCGGGTTGCACTTCAGCGCCTTGCGGCGCCGAAGTGCAGCCTATCTCCGGTGGGGGCCGCCATCTTGGATGGCGGCTCCACCCCCGGGTCTCCCCTCGCTGCCTGACATCACGCATAGCGTGATGACGTCAGATAGCCGGGAAACCCCTAGCTGCCAGGGATTTCCCAAGGAAATCCCCTGGTGGAGATAGGGGGTTCTTGTGAACCCCGATATCTCCAGAACCGTGGCAGCTAGGGGGTCATGGAGGGTGTCATTTGAAAGGCCTGAGCATGGCCTTTCGAATGATACCCAACATGACTAGAAAAAGTTAAAACAATAAGAAAAAAAATAATGTAAATAATAAATAAATTTAAAAAAAATAAATAAAAAAAACATGTTTTTTTTTGTGTGTTGTTTTTATTAATGCAGCAATATTGTTCACATTTCAATTATAATGTGAACAATGATGCTGCACTAATGATTTTTTTCTATGGGGTGCGTTTGCTAAAAATCACGTAATTCCCCCCACAAAATGTAACAAGTCCCCATTTAAAATTTTTGTACAAGCGTACCCCATAGAAAACATAACCGCAAATGCTCATGTGCTAAAATGTGAAAAAAAACACTTTACACACTGCAGATGATTAAAAATTCAATTTTTATTGTATTTTTTGATATAATATACAGGCAGGACATGACGTATACATATAAAAATGATATATTATGAATCTGCGGAGTCTGCCGGAAAGAACGATATATAATATGTCTGGGTCATTTATTAAAATGTGGCTTGAAATCGCGTTTAAACATGATGAGCGAAAGCGGTAAAAATGAGCTCAGCACACAGTGGTGAAATGCCTCAGCAGTGAAGGGGTTAAAGGAACAGTGAGTTTTCCATGAAATAAAGATTAAGAATAAAAACGAAAAATTCCTTCAAATATCGTGCCTAGGAGGTCCCCATAACCTGCCTGTGAAGTGGCGGATTTGTAGGATGTATAGAAACATTTAAAAACAAAACAATGACATTTCAAATGACGGTAAATGGTTTTCCTTTAATCTATTTATAAACAACTGCTTGGGGCGGCAGCCTGTATGAAAAGAGACATTTTAGGAAACGCAGAACAAGTTTAGTGATTTTTTTGGCTAAATTATGGTGAAAATTATGCAGGCTTTGGATGAAAGTAACAATAGGTGCTTTAAAATTGGGCCTTTAGTGTCGGCAACAGTGCCGTCACACCGTAACCCCTCTGTGGTATTGTGGAAGAGTGCAGGGTTGGATCCTGTGGTCAAATATTAAAATTATATGAATCTGGTACAGGTGTTAGTGCACCCAAATATTTTGCCTTTGGTGGCAGCAAGTGCCTTCACACCGTAACCCCTTTTTGGTATTGTGGACGAGTGCAGTGGTGGAGGTTTTGGGAATGCAGAAGAGATCCCCGATCTAATTAGTTACATCAGCATCAGGACAGATTCATTTTTTTTAAATGTCAGCCGGTCTACAGAGTCGGTGGATAGACACACTCTTTTGTCTGTGACAAAACCTCCAGCGGCACTGAATGTCCTTTCAGAAAGCACGCTGGATGAAGGGCAACCTAGTAGCTGCATAGCATATTGACTAAGTTCTGGATAGTGATCCAATCTCAACACCCAGTAAGCCAGTGGATCATCTGCTGTAAAGGTATCCAGGTCTGCCCTTGCCCCTAGGTAGTCCTGCACCATATGGTGAAGACGCTGGCAAAGGGTGCCTACATTTGACGTCCCTGGGCGTCGTGGACTAAAAAAAATTAAAAAGGCATCAGTCAAGCGGCGCCGGCCTTCACCGCTCTTCCTCTGATCATCCGCAGCCTCAGAAGCACCTGTGTCATCACTTGGTAACCTACCAGTGCCTGGAAAGGTCATGTTACACAAGTATCGCTTTAGAGCATACTCAAGTTGTTTCATCTGGTCCTCCCTCTGTGCGGGCAGGATGAGCTCTGCAACTGTACCTTTGTATCGTGGATCAAGAAGTCTTGTCAACCAGTAATGGTCCCTCTCCTTGATACCACGAATCCTGGGGTCCTTTAGCAGGCTTTGCAGGATAAGGGAGCCCATGCAGCGTAGGTTGGAGGTGACATTAGCTTCCGAGTCTTCCTGGTCAATGAGGATTTGAGAAAGGAGAAAGGATTTTTTACCAGGAAGGATACATTAAGATTTCTCTTGTTTTCAAGTATGTCCTGGGTGGCGAGTATGTACTGTTAGGTGTCTTGCCAAAGACACTTACTGGAGAGGTTGCTCGCTGGGATCGAACCCATGACTCCACAGGCTCTCTCCATGCAGAGCAGTGACATTACCTCTACTCCACCCAGCCAGTACTCCCCCATTGTGCACTTCCTCCTCCCAGGCACGTACTAGTCCTTGGGTTTCTGGGCACACAAAACCATCCCTTGAGGAATCCCCACCTTCAATGACCCCACTACTTAAATATTTCTCCTCATCCTCCTCCTTCTGATCTGAGGACCCACAGGAATGCTGTCTGCGGAAAGACTGGGGCCTTGAGAGCTAGGGAAGGCCTCCTCTTCCTCCCGCTGCTCTGCCTCTAGTGCCACATCTATGATTCCCCACAGAGTGCGCTCCAGCAGGAACACTAAAGGAATTGTGTCACTGATGCATGCACTGTCCCTGCTCACCATCCTCGTTGCCTCCTCAAATGGTGACAGTACAGTGCATGCATCCTTGATCATCAGCCACTGCGGGGGCGGGGGAAACCAAGTTGACCTGAACCTGTCCTTGTGCCATACTCACACAGGTACTCATTGATGGCCCTCTGCTGCTTGTGCAGACGCTGCAGCATTGCTAATGTCGAGTTCCACCTGGTGGGCATGTCACAGATCAGACGGTTTGTGGGAAGGTGGAATTCTCTTTGAATTTCTGCCAGGCGAACACTTGCTGGGAATGACCTTCTGAAGTGGCAGCAGACTTTTCTGGCCTGGCTGAGAAGCTCTGCCAGCCTTGGGTACCTGGTTAGGAAATGCTGTACCACCAGATTTAGGATGTGTGCGAGGCATGGTACATCCGTCACCTTACCCTGGTGTAGGGCGGAGAGAAGGTTGCTGCCATTATCACAGATGACCATTCCCAGCTGAAGCTGGCGTGGTGTTAACTATCTCTGCACCTGCTCCTGCCTGGTGTGACTCCTGTCTCCTAAACAAACCAGCTCAAGCACAGTATGGCATCTTTTTCCTTGAGCCATTGCGTGGCCCCTGCCACGCGTCGGTTTAACTGCCACTTCGCCAGAGACAGAGAAGGAGGAGGAGGAAGAGGTGGTGGAGCAGACAGACCTCATACAAGCAGCTTTCTGGAGGAGTGGTGGATGAATAAGCTCCAGCACAGAGACCATTCCTGGATCCCTCCCAGCTGCAATCAGAGTTACCCAGTGTGCCGTGCAAGAAATGTAATGGCCCTGTCCATGCTTGCTGGACCACGTGTCTAAAGTCATGTGCACCTTGTGTAATGCAGGGTTTGAGGCCCCTGTGTAGTGGCATGAGTATGGAACCCAATGGCAAGCCGAGGGAGTAAGGAAAGCAGGAGACCACGTAGCAATAAACAAGTTTAGTGAAGCAAAAAGGAAAGTAACTTAAGTCCAGAACAACGGTATAACTGAGGTGTCTTCTTGAGTTGTAGGGGTTCTAATGAATAGGCAAGGAATGCAAATGAAGCAACAAAAGTTCCAGAAATAAGGCAATAGTAACTAAGGTGGCAGAAGAAGGCAGCGTGGTTGATGTGGCAATCCAGGTCGATGGTCAGAAGAAGGCAGCGTGGAAGATATGGCAATCCAGGTCGATGGGCAGAAGAAGGCAGCGTGGAAGATATGGCAATCCAGGTCGATGGGCAGAAGAAGGCAGCGTGGTTGATATGGCAATCCGGGTCGGTGGGCAGAAGAAGGCAGTGTGGTCGATATGGCAGTCTGGGTCGATGGGCAGAAGAAGGCAGCGTGGAAGATATGGCAATCCAGGTCGATGGGCAGAAGGCAGCGTGGTCGATATGGCAATCCGGGTCGATGGGCAGATGGACAGAAGAAGACAGCGTGGTCAGGAACACGAGGAGCACTAGGAAACTGAAGTGTAAGGGCAACAGTATAACCTGGTTAATGAGTTGAGAAGGGCGGCAGGTTTAAATAGGGTTCAGAGGATCATAGGAACACCTTTCACCTGGGTATTGTAGGTGGAGTTGAGATACCTGAGATCTTGGTAGGTCAATGGGAGGAATACGAGGATCTCCAGGACAGGTGTCAAGCAGTACCCATAATCGGCCAGGCGAGGGCACCAGAGTACCAGGCGTTTTGCTTAGAGAGGCATGCAATCGCGCATGCGCGTTTCCACTCTCGGCATTCGGATCTGGTCGGCGGCGTGGGGCATACCCTGAGCTTCCTTCTCCATCCTGTGGACTTCGGGTGAGTATGGCGTGTGTCCCAGCATGGCGGTCCAGACCGGGAGCAGGCCGCGGAGCGGGGCATTACACCTTCCTGCTGACTGCCTTTCCCAATGACTCCATAACATTGTCTTCCACGTGCTGGTATAGTGCTGGAATGGCCTTCCATGAAAAGAAATGGCATTTTGGAACCTGCCACTGTGGTACAGCACATTCAACAAATTCACGGAAGAAAGCAGAGTCCACCAGCTGGAAAGGCAGCAGCTGTAATGCGAGTAATTTGCTAAACTGGCATTTAGACGCTGTGCTTGGGGATGGTTGGAACTATATTTTTTCATACGCTGCAGCAACTGGGACAACGTAATCTGACTCCATAAATCTTCAGCTAATGGGATACTGTCACATTCTGAGGAAGGACCTGGTACACCCATTTTTGTAGCATTATCCCTGTCAGTGGAGGTTGTAGGCAATGACATGGCAGGACATATAGTGGGGGTAAAGACAGATGAGGAGGACCTATGCAAAGTGTTGTGCCAACGGGATGCGTGGCAGGTGGTCATATGTCGCCTCAAGCACATGGTACCCAAGTGTGGGATGTCTTTCCCACGCATGATCCTCATCTGGCATACATTACAAATAGCAACGGTGCGGTCTGCTGCACATTTCTTAAAGAACTCCCAGACAGCAGACTTCCTGTACATGTGCTTTGAGATAACAATGCTCTGCACCTGAGCAGCTGTGACTTCTGATGCCTTGGACTGGCTACGGTTGGTCAGAGGACGCTCTGCCTCGTTTTTGTTGTGCCTCCTCCTCCCTTGATTCCTCTGTTCGATCAGGCACCCAGGTGGAGTCAGTGACCTCATTATCATCATCATCCCCATCTCCTCGTCACTGGAGCCAACCTTGCAATATGCTGTAGCTGCTGGGGGAAGATGAGTGACAGTTCTTTGTGTGTCACTGGCACCCCCTCCCTCTAGGCTGATTTTACTCCTTCCTTAACCTCAGAGTTTGAATCAGAGCACTGGAGTTGCTGCGCATCCTCAAGCAGCATGTCACTGACACTGTCACTGTAGTCAAACAATTCAGCTGACTCCTCCGTGTATGATAGTGAGGCTACAGCAGGAGTAGCTGTGGACACGGAGGCTGAATTAGATGTTTTGGCAGCTGAGGTGGACTGTAAACCACTACAAGCCTGGATGGCAGAGGACTCGGAGGACTCGGATGGCCTGGTTAGCCAATCCTGCAAATCCTCTGTATATTGCTGCTGCTTAAGATGGCCAGCACCAGTTAGAAGCAAGGACAAGCATGCCCCTGCAGAGGATGCACCACGTCCACGACGACCAGGGGCACAGCCTTCCGACACAGAGGCGGCTTCCCCTCTTATCTGTGCCTGGGAGCGGCTGTGTGACGTTCTGGGTCTCTGCCCCTCTGGCAGTAATGGACATTGCTGCTTTTGGATTATTTTTATTTCGTTCATTTCTTGGATTCCAGGCCTAATCAGTTCCTGGACTCCATTGGTTCACCTGGACCATTTTGTATAAATGGAGACCACTCCCTTATAGGGTGCGTCTCATTCATCCTGGATCAGTCATTCAGCTCATGTCTGGTTTGCCTTGCTCTAGATTTATCCTGCTCAGGTTGTCTGCTGTCACTGCTCAGTCTGTCTGTTTAGTTCTGCTTCCCATGTTTAGTTGCCTATTTGTTTATATCTGTTTTCTTTATATTTCTTCTGAGGGTATAGGTCTGTTTATTGTATTGTGTTCTGGATCCCTGTTTTGAGTTTGTTTATCCTTGTCTATGGTCCATACATTAAATATATGTTTTCTAGTCCTGGATGTCTGCCTAATTTTCACTGCTCATTAGGCTCACACTCTGTCAGGTCAGGTCCCCGACCCCCACCGTGACAGGCTGCCTGTCCTTTTTGGTCTTTCTGACATTGTGAGTGATATGTAGATTAAAGATATACAGAACTCTGATTCAACTCTGTTATAAAAATTGGAGATATGCAGAACTCTGATTCAACTGTGTTATCTAGATTAAAGATTTCCAGAACTCTGGTATAACTCAGTGAGACACCCTGATAGCTGGCAGTCAGTGACAAGACACAGATTAAAATTCCCAGAAGCCACCTATAAATCAGTGAGACCCCCTGATGGGTGGCAGTGACAAGACACAGATTACAATTCCCAGGAACCTCCTATAAATCAGTGAGACCCCCTGATGGGTGCAGTGACAAGACACAGATTACAATTCCCAGAACCTCCTATGATCAGTGAGACCCCCTGATGGGTGGCAGTGACAAGACACAGATTACATTCCCAGGAACCTCCTATAAATCAGTGAGACCCCCTGATGGGTGGCAGTGACAAGACACAGATTACAATTCCCAGATATCTGCTAGAAGTGAGACCCCCCCAATAGCTGCTGGCAGTGAGAACACACAGATTACAACAATTCCCAGATATCTTGTAGAAGTGAGACCAACAATAGCTGCTGGCAGTGAGAAGACACAGATTAGAACAATTCCCAGATATCTTGTAGAAGTGAGACCCCCCCAATAGCTGCTGGCAGTGAGAAGTCACACTAACAGAACAATCTCCTCTCAAAAAACACATGCTGGGGCTGCGAGGGACGCCTTATACAGTGTGCTGCGGGATTTAGCTCTGTGAGCCCATGATTGGGCAAAATTTGCCCAATCAGGATTCTTAGCCGTGATTGGCATAGTCTTGCACCTGACGTGTGGTCAGGTGCAAGGCTGTAGCCAATTACAAGCTTCAGGCCAGTGGAAAATGTGCATTGTGGTCCGTTGTGGTGCATTGTGGGCAAACTCGAACCGAATATGCGGAAATGTTCGGAGTTCGGCGAACGGCCGATGTTCGATGCGAACTCCGAACCGAACAGCTCATCCGTACTGACAAGGTAGTGGCCACACAGTCCGTTTTTGTTACTGATTTTTTTTTGACTGATGTAGATGGGAAATAAAATTAATACGAAAAACATTTTGTCCGTCAAAAATGCTGGACATATAAATGCAGTCCGTCTGACTACGTTCCATCACTCAGATGCAAAGCTTTGCGGACGTTGCGGACGTGGTGCACTCCGCATGTCCATTCTAGCGGTTTTACGTTCTTGCCTAACTTGCATCCGTTTGCCGCGTCCGTTGTTCGTCTGCACGTCTGTGCAGACGTACTTCGTATGTGGGTCTCTATTGATCATAATTGTATGCTACCACAGACCTTAAAATGTGCGGCAACATGGACGTGAACACTGCGCTCGTCTAACCCAAGGGTCAGTATAACTGGAGCCACGAAAAAAGGCACTGAATCCAAGGCCCAGCAAGTTTAAATTCAACGCCCTTGATCGTGATTGGTCCACTGGATCAGGTGGTACTGGGAACAGCTGCTGCGGGTGCGATGACAGCATCCATGCAACGGGCCGCCGGTGGGTAATAGACGCTGGGCCAGTGGCTTGAGCACATAGGACGCAGGGGGAGCCTGGAGACGAGCAGCTGCGAGGGGGCCAGCGAGGAGCAGTGCCAGGACCTGCCGGGGCCAGGTCTGACAAAATGCTGGTGAATAATCACTGATATTGCAGTGCAAACAAACACTGTGTTTCTCAATAATATTAAGCTTTAGTGTAGCTTCTCCTGTAGCTTTTTGGATTTTTTTATTGGGAAATGCCAGTGTTTGTTGGCTGTGTAATACTAGTAATTTTTGTTAGTATCCGCATCGGCAAACACCGGCCATAACGGACAGCCCCTTATGACATTTGCAGCTGAGTCGTGATCCTTTGTAAGGATTAGGGATGAGCTGAACCCCCGAGTTCAGTTCGCATTCGAACTCAAACTTTTCAAAAGTTCGAATTCGAACACGAACTCAATACAAGTCAATGGGACTCAATGTTAGATTTTTAGAGTGCCCTCCAAGAGGGCATATATGCTAGATATTTGCCATAAAAGGAGTATGGGGTCCGGGTAGTGCCCTGGGAGACAGGAAACAAGGACAAAAAGTTAAAAAAAACGTTTTTAAAGGGACTGAGTTTTCCATGAAATAAAGGGTTAAGTATAAAAACGGAAAATTCCTTCAAATATCGTGCCTAGGAGGTCCCCATAGCCTGCCCGTGAAGTGGCAGATTTGTAGGATGTATAGAAACATTTAAAAACAATGTCCGGGTCCAGGTAGTGCCCTGGGGGACAGGAAACAACGACAAAACGTTTAAAAAAAATACGTTTTTAACCCCTTCACTGCTGACAACGTGTGGGACACATCGGCTTTGCGGGACCCCTGGCGGAGATACTCACCTCTCTGTCCGGGGTCTCGCGGCGTTCTGACTTCAGAGTCCTCAGACGCCGAAGTGTGGCCTAGCTCCGGTGGGGGCCACAATCTTGGATAGCGGCTCCACCCCCGGGACCCCCTCACTGCCTGACATCCACACGCATAGCGTGATGACATCAGATAGACGGGGAACCCCTAGCTGCCCGGAATCCCCTGGTGGAGATATCAGGGTTCAAATGAACCCCCTATCTCCAGAACCATGGCAGCTAGGGGGTCATGGAGGGTGTCAAGCGAAAGGCCGAAGCATGGCCTTTCGAATGATACCCAACATGCCCAGGTATAAAGTAGAAAAAAAAAAATATGTTTTGGGTATTATTTTTTTTAATGCAGCAGTATTGTTCACATTTCAATTATAACGAGAACAATGATGCTACACTAATGATTTTTTTCTATGGTGTGCGTTTGCTAAAAATCATTAAATTTTTTGGGGGGAATTATGTAAGTCCCCATTTCTAATTTTTGTACAAGCACACCCCATAAAAGATATAACCGCAAATGTTCAGGTGATAAGAGGTGAAAAAAAAAACACTTTACACGCTGCAGATGATTAAAAATTCAAGTTTTATTGCATTTTTTGTTATAATATACAGGCAGAACATGACGTATACATATAAAAATGATATATTATGAATCTGCCGAGTCTGCTGGAAAGAACGATATATAATATGTCTGGGTCGTATAATAAAATGTGGCTTCAAATCGCGTTTAAACATGATGAGTGAAAGCAGTAAAAATTAGCTCAGCACACAGCGGTGAAATGCCTCAGCAGTTAAAGGGTTAAAGGAACAGGGAGTTTTCCATAAAATAAGGGTTAAAAATAAAAACGAATATCGTGCCTAGGAGGTCCTCATAACCTGCCCGTGAAGTGGCGGATTTGTAGGATGTATGGAAACATCGCCATCACAGACCCACACGACACCTAGCACTACCAGTCTGCATACAATGTATCAAATTCCTGAGACTGGACTAATTACAAGCACATGTTATTTCCAAACACTAATTAAACACCTGTTGTTTACGCCGTTTGAGAGCACAGGTCATTTAGAGGTGAGAATCTTTGCACCTAGACATTAGTTTTTAATTCAATATCTAATAAACCGTTGCTTATAATATTCTGCAGTAAAGAGTCTCTTTATTTCTAGATTTTTTTGTATTTTTTATACTTTTCAAAATTTCTTTTTTTCCGAACTCGAGCCGAACACGCGAAAAAGTTTGAAGTTCGCAAACTTTCGAACTGCCGATGTTCGAATCGAACTCCGAACTGCTCATCCCTAGTAAGGATGCTACAATTTCAGACATAAAAAAGAACACAACCAATCAAAATCTTTTATGAAGTGAAAATTAGGTTCTCTTTTTTTTTATTACATTTTTCTTCTAGGCTGAAGACATTTATTTTTACTTTCGTGTGGTATTAGGATTCACAAAGGCATAAGTGCTTCCTAGACTATTTTCTTTTCAGGGCAAAAAATGAAGCCATTTTTCTTTCCATTTTTGATGTGTGTTTCATTTGACCTTTCCCGAAAATGTATTCTTTTGTTAAGAGTAAAGGTGCGAACTACCATGCCTGCTTCCTGTAACTCCTTAATATATGAAAGATTGCAGAAATGAGTTATGGATCAACATTATTAGTCCCTTTTAAAGTGTTACGTTTCGTGCAGTTAACCATTGTTGTTAGGTTTTCTATCTGGATACTTACGATATAGATTAACCCCTTCACTGCTGAGCCATTTCGGGTCTAATTTTTCTTCTTTACTTTAAACATGGTCATGTTTGGTATCATTGGAAAGGCCATGCTCTGGCCTTTCCACTGATCACAAACATGACCCTCTAGCTGCCAACAGTGGGGAGATATCGTGGTTCAAAGGAACCCCCTATCTCCACCCCTATCTTTCCTTAGGAGTCAATGAGGACTTTCCCCACACGTCCTCAGCAGTGAAAGGGTTAAGATTGTACCTGCAATGATGTCATCGTGAGCTTTGCACATTTCTGTTATGTACATCACAAGTGTTTTGTTGTGTATATCACATTTTGATCAATATGTTACATTTACAGGGTTATTCAAAGAGATCCGAATTGCTGGCGAAAGGTAACGGAACACTGAAATTCAGCGTATGGTTACCTTTCCTGGCCATTCGGCTATCCAGAGAGCAGGCAATTCGCCAAAGCTTGGCGAATTGCCTGCACATACGGTGCCTGTTCTTTGCCTGTTCGAGGGCAGTGAATCCCCATAGAGAAGCAATGCTTCGACTATTCAGAGAACAAAACCCAGCAGTGAAAAGTTGCCGAATTGCCCTGCCATTCGGTGGTTTCATGCGGCAGGTTTATTCAGGTGAATCCCATAGGCTTCAATGTTAAAAATATTCCTGTTTTAATTCAATATCTGATAAACCATTAATTATAATATTTAGCAGTAAAAAGTTTGTTTATTTTTAGATTTTTTAGGATCTTTTAGGCATTTTTTGGGGATTTTTTTTGCAAACATTTTTTTTTCGGTTATTTTTTTTAAATCTTCTTTTTTCTGTAACATCCCTTTTTAGAATGTGCAGTGACTTTTCGATTCTCTTTGAATAACCCTGTTAATCTTTCATTCCTGATCAAACCATAGGTAAATAATATTCATTATGGCTCCACAAGGTGGTGCCAATTCCACTGCAGACTGACTTAAATCAGTGTCTGTCGGACGAGCGAAAAGTGGTTTAACAGTATTGATTCTAATCTAAGAAAAAGGGTTAATTTTATCTTAAAAAAATATCAGATTCAGGGGGTTATTCAGAGAGCACTGAAAGGTCGCCGACATTTCGGTGCTCTCTCGTTCCCCGCACTTCGGGGAATTAAAGCTCCCCACATTCAATGCAGGGTACCTGGAGTGCAGGGAAATCCTGCCACAAACCCACTGCAAACTCACTGCACACCCGGCGAACACACGCTGAAAGCCCACCAAAAGCCCACCCGAACCGCCGCAAAAAACACGCCGAACATGTTGGAAAAAGCCGACGAGGTGCTGATCACAGCGCAGACCAACAGCCGATAAAAGCCGACAAACGAGGTAAAAAAAAAAAAAAAAAAAAAAAGCCGAAAAAACAATACGATTTAAAGTGCCAAGATTGAAACGCTGTTTGCAAAAAAAACTAAGGAACGGAAATGTCTGGAAATTTACATATAAGATCCAATGAATGATAATAAAAAGGTCTGTTACAGAAAAATGAAAAAACGATTTAAAAAAGAAAAAAAGGAAAAAAATCCTGAAAAATTCCTTAAAGATCTTAAAAAAAAATCAGTAAAGATACTTTTTACTGCAGAATAAAATAATAAATTAGATATTGAATAAAGACAGGAATATTTTTAACATTGAAGCCTATGGGGTTCGTCTGAATAAACCTACCGAATGAAACCACCGAACAGCAGGGCAATTCGGCAACTTTTCACTGCTGTTCGATGTTCTGTGAATAGATTAACCATTGCTCCTCTATAGGGGATTTCACTGCCTTCGAACAGGCACCGTACTGGCTGTAAATGTCAAAGGCAACCTTCAACATGGCTGACCCTTGTGGAAGGCCCCTGGAGTCCAAGAGTTAATTGGTGACAACGAGACCAAATAGCAACACCTGATGAGCGAGACATGTTGATGGCTGCCCTGGACATTTAAACCAGTGTCCCTGCTTTGAAAGGAAAAGTGGAACACCAACTCTGAAGGGGTAATTAAAATAAGCCACCGAATTGCCCAAACAGTGAATTTCACCGTATGGTGCAATTTCACAGGAGTTCGGCTATTCAGAAAGCTGGCATTTCGCCAAATGTTGGAAAATTGCCTGAGCAGTTTGCCTTAGATCGCTGTAATTCGACGACCTTTGGCGGCAGTGAAATTGGTCCATAGAGAAGTAAGGGTTAATCCAGTCAGAGAACTGCACCGTAGAGTTGGCGAAATGCCCAGATTTTCAATGCTTCAGTTTGACAGGTTTAAACAGGCGAATACCATAGAATTTAATGTAAAAAAAAATTAACGTTTCTATTATATTTTTATTCATCCGTTTAAACTTTTCATTTGCAGAAAAGAAGCCTTTTTATTGATTTACTTCTTTGAATTTTTTAGGCATTTTTCTGGGATTTCTCAGGTGTAATGTTTGATTCACTTTTTTTAAATTGCGTTTTTATTAATTCTATAACAGACCTTTTTTATTATTTCCATTAATTTTCATACATTTTTATTGTTTTTATTATGCCTTTTTAAAAATTGGCATTTTTTTTTTACCCCCAGTACAGTGGTGTTCGGCGGCTGCTCGGCTTTTTTCGGTGGTCAGTTCGGCAGGGTTTGGTGGATCGTCAGCTGCGTTAAGTGAACTGTTTGGCGGTCGGTGGTCTGTTTGGCGGTTGGTGGGTGCATTTGGCGGGCTGATCGGCGGATCCCGTTCTGCTGCATTCACTGCAGGGTTGGAGAACTGAACTCACCGAAGTGCGCCGAATGAGACAGCACCGAAATAGCTCTCTGAATAACCCCTTACTAATAAAATTGAGGGTTTCAGGTCGATTTTTACCTGTGTCTTTGCCCAAAGAGCCATTTATTGACACCTTTCAGCACTTGGCATATTTTTTCCGAAGTTGGATTACCAATAAATTCAATCTGAATCGCTAAAGCCGATACTTCCGTGTGAAGGAACCGTTCCCTTCCGTCTGTCCTGGCTCTCCAGACACCACTTCGTTGCGGTCAGCCCGGCTACTGAGAGCGCTGTCCTCAGCGCCTCGAGCGACTTGACCTGCCTGCTGTCAGGTGGCGTGTGCAGTTCGGGTGTGAGCCCAGCAGGCGGCGACACAGGGGAGGCCAGACAGGATAGCAAGCAAATAATATAGGTTTAATGAACACAAATGGAACTTGGCAGCAGGCACTGGAATAAACAGATGATGCCCCTTCTGGACAGCACAGGTAAAAGTCTAATAGCATAGGATGGGGAGCTATGTAGTCCCAGACTGCAGACAGGGTCCACAAAGAATGAATCTGGACGGCTGGCAATGGTACCTTGATTGAAGGTCAGTGAAGGTGGTGAAAGCAGTATGAGCCACCGGTAGATATCCAGACACAGGATAATGAGCTACGTAGTAGAGAGAACCCACTTGTGCAGCAACCAGGAAGTTTTGGCCAAGGTCTGAACGGAGATAGAAGCAGGATACACTTGTAGGCACAGGGTACACTTGTGCAGCAACCGAAGGTCTTGACCAAGGATCTTGGATACAGAGCAGGTGGAGATTGCAGGAAATTCCAGGCAATGAAGGAGGTGTACGGTGATGTATCCAGGAACAGCAGGGCAGAGTAATGGCAGGAATCAGGATAAAGACTAGAACTGAGATGATGGATACTGGAAACACTTGAAACACTGGAAGGCACTGGAGACACTGGATGGACTTGGAGACACTGTACAGCAACAGGAAACACTGGTTCAGCTTGCAGGTATGCACACGGCCAAGTGACTTCAGTCAGGAACCTTAATGCAGAACCAACCTTGCTGGGTCTCTCTGCTATTTATGGAGGCTTAATAGCAGATGGGTTTCAGCTGTAACTCCCAAGCTGGACAGGAAAACCCAGGCTGGATCTCCAGGAACCTGGACAAGGTGCTGATCCTGGGCAAAACCTGGAAATGAAATCCGAGAAAGAGATCCAGGGCAAAGTTCTTAGAGCCAGACTGTGCATTACAGGTACATAAGCAGTCTATCAAAGGTGGGGCATGACAGTACCCCCCTCCTTAAAGGTGCACTCCGGGCACCTAGGGTACTGAGGCTGGACCAGATGGATTGCAAGACCTCACCACCCTCCATCAGACTCCGAGTCAGGATCGCTATAAATGTCACCATGAGCAAGCAGGGCCTTCTCAAACATGTCGAGGTCCTCTCTGCGGACCAACGTTCCGTTGGATGCCCAGACGCAGCCCTCAGGAGTAGGACTTGTAATGGGGGGCATTGGCTCGAGAGGTCTGCAGGTGACAACTCCCGCGATGATGGGCGATGGAACCTTCTTCCTGGCTGCCAACTGTTGTTCATATGCAGCAAGGTCGGAGTCCGGTATAATAAAGCCATCAGAGGCCAGAGAAAAAGTCCTGACATTCGTAGGTGGGCACGAAACGGTTTCATCAGGCAGAGTGTCACAACCATACAATATGTCAGAGTCTGAGAATCGCCCTCCTGGAACACCTAGAGGGTGCTTGGCAGTCTGGACTGGAGCAGAGTGGGTTACATCAACTTCCATGGGTACACAAGGTTCTGGATCCGTGGGCAATGCAGTCTCCATGCCCATAGGTTCCGCGTCAGCAGGCTCGGTTGGCGGGGTCTCCATGTAATCAGAAAGGGAGTCATCCTCTGTACTCTCCACATCAGAGAAGGCTTCCCTAAATTCAGGTCTCTTAAATCTGGGTACCGGAGTACGGCAAGGCTTGCCAACTTTGGGGCATGACAGGAAAACCCAGGCTGGATCTCCAGGAACCTGGACAAGGTGCTGAGCCTGGGCAAAATCTGGAAATGAAATCCGAGAAAGAGATCCAGGGCAAAGTTCTTCGAGCCAGGCTGTGCATTACAGGTACATAAGCAGTCTATCAAAGGTGGAGCATGACACCTGCTTCTGTTCCTCTGCCCTGGAGCCGTTCGGAATCTCCAGAAGGCCGCTCTCTGCCTTCTGAGGGTGAGTGTGGAGTTTAGCGTAGTTTGTAATAAAGACACCAGGCGCGGCTGTATGCTTTAAAACAGGATCCTCTCTCTGAGCTCTGAGAGTGTTTCTGACTTTTTAATGAACAACCACCATTTATGCTGAAGTCCAACAGTCATAATTTGCATACCCATACTAATTACATTAGGTCAGTTATTCACAATAAACATTCTTTACATTCTCTAGCCTTTCAGCTCACACAACATTTGTATATCCATTGTTCTAACACATCAGATTAAACACACACTATCAGAGATCCCTTGAATTAAACATGCAGCTAGATAATGGAAAAAGCCCTGGTGCATAAATTACACAGCAGTAAAGCTTGTTTATGTATACACAAAAACACATTTACCTACAGGAATATAAGTATTTTTAAAACCAAAGCTATTCATTTTACACTAAACTAAATTAAAGTAAAACCAAACGATGTAAAATATATTTAAAAACACACGATATAAATGAACATAAAGTCTCTTGGGGTTTGAAGCATGGAGCGTTACATCAGCTCCATGACATATGTCCCCCCTTCCAGAACGGCAGGGCAAGCTTAGATCCCAAACGGATCTCTTACCACTGACGAGACTTCTCACCTTGTCCTTTTTTCTGCGCCATCCTCAAAGTTCCAGGGTGCTGGCGCACAAGCATCACCAGTGGGGTCCGACGGTCGCCACAGGGTATGCCTGGGTGTGGGTCCATAGTCTGTAGGGAGGAGGCGAGCCACCAGGCTTCTCCACTTGTCTTCGTAAACTAGCCCGCTGTCCGAGGGGTGCTCCAGGCCCCAGCGCCGGGCGCCCCGTTGGTGCAGTTAGTGGCAGGTGTCTCCTCCTGGGGAAGGGTTCTGTCGTCGGGGAGGGGTACCGCCTGTACCACCTCCGGGGGTATCACGCACCCGGGAAAAACGCGGGCCACTTGCACGCGTCCCGAGCGCTCTGGTCAGCTGCTGGAAAAAGTAGTGGCTGTAGGGGGCCTCCGGGCCAAAGGGTTGGAAAAGTGGGCAGAGTTGACAATGGCTCTGCCCCGTAGCCAGCGCTTCTGCTGGAGAAGGGTCTCTGGGCGGGAGGATGGCTTCCTCCCTCTCCGGGGAAACCAAGTGCTGCGGGCAAGTCAACCCGGGGGTATCAGCCATCGGATCCTCGGGGTAGGCGGTGGAGAGTGGGCAGAGGCCAGCGGCGCTCTGCCCCGTGGCCAGCTCTTCTGCTGGGTAGGGGTCTCCTTGTGGGCGGAGGGCATCTTCCATAATGAAGGGGGTCAGGGGGGTGTGGAAACAAGCCCAGGGGGATCCTCGGGGGGATCAGGGGAAACAAGCAAGGGCTGCGGGCAAAGCAGCCCGGGTAGATCATCCATCTGCGCCTCGGGGCAGGCTGTAGAGGGTGGGCAGAGGCCAGCGGCGCCCTGCCCTGGAGCCAGCTCTTCTGCTGGGAAAGCAGGTGCGAGATCAAAATCCAGCGGGGTGGAAGGGGCCAGCGGCTGCGGGATAAGCAGCCCGGGGAAATCATCTTTCTGCTCCTCGGGGCAGGATGGGGTGGGTGGGCAGAGGCCAGCGGCGCTCTGCCCCGTTGCCAGTGCTTCTGCTGGGTAGGGGTCTCCTTGTGGGAGGAGGGCATCCTCCATAATGAAGGAGGTCAGGGGCTGTGTGGAAACAAGCCCCGGGGGATCCTCGGGGGGATCCAGGGAAACAAGCAAGGACTGCGGGCAAAGCAGCCCAGGTAGATCATCCATCTGCACCTCGGGGCAGGATGGGGTGGGTGGGCAGAGGCCAGCGGCGCTCTGCCACGTTGCCAGTGCTTCTGCTGGGTAAGGGACGCTTTGCGGGAGGATGGCTTCTTCCATCTCCAGGGGGATCAAAGGTTGTGGGCAAACCAGCCCAGGGGGAACATCTGTCTGCTCCTCGTGGCAGACTGTGGGGGGGTGTAGCTTCCTTGACGGAAATTCCAGGCAAGCTGTAAATCTCCTCCCAAGTATCGCTGGGGAGTGCGGGTTCCTCCCATGAAGCTCCAGACAAGCTGTAAGTCCCCATAAAAGGATCGCTGGGGGGGTGTAGATTCCCTGGACGAAGCTCCAGGCGGGCTGTCAACCTCCACCCAGGGCTCTACGGGGTAGGTTTCAGGGGTGGGGTATTCTGTCCATGTCGCTTGGAGCTCGGCCAACCGCAGCTGGTGTTGGCGCTCCTTATCTCGCTCCTCATCTTCTTGGAGGTCCATTATCAGTTGTACAACTGCGACTTCGGAGGGGGTGATGCCGCATATCTCTAATATTGCTCGAGCTTTCTTTCGGAGGTGATCTTCAGTGGCCGGAGTCGGGGTTGGGGTTCTTACCATTCGCTGGTCCATCCTTGTAAGCTCCTTGACCAGGGCTTTCTTGTTTTTGGTGCCGGCGATTCCTCCACGGCACTCTAATATGTATCTCAGCATGTCCCTCTTGTAGTTGGCATAGCTGGCCATTCTGCGTTTCTTCTGGGGTTGGAGAGCTTATCCTCACCGCTTGCCACCAGTGTGAAGGAACTGTTCCCTTCTGTCTGTCCTGGCTCTCCAGACACCCCTTCGTTGCGGTCAGCCCGGCTACTGGCAGCGCTGTCCTCAGCGCCTCGAGCGACTTGACCTGCCTGCTTCTGTTCCTCTGCCCTGGAGCCGTTAGGAATCTCCAGAAGGCCGCTCTCTGCCTTCTGAGGGGGAGTGTGGAGTGTAGCATAGTTTGTAATAAAGACACCAGGCGCGGCTGTATGCTTTAAAACAGGATCCTCTCTCTCTGAGCTGAGAGTTTTTCTGACGTTTTAATGAACAACCACCATTTATGCTGAAGTCCAACAGTCATAATTTGCATACCCATACTAATTACATTAGGTCAGTTATTCACAATAAACATTCTTTACATTCTCTAGCCTTTCAGCTCACACAACATTTGTATATCCATTGTTCTAACACATCAGATTAAACACACACTATCAGAGATCCCTTGAATTAAACATGCAGCTAGATAATGGGAAAAGCCCTGGTGCATAAATTACACAGCAGTAAAGCTTGTTTATGTATACACAAAAACACATTTACCTACAGGAATAGAAGTATTTTTAAAACCAAAGCTATGCCATTTTACACTAAACTAAATTAAACTAAAACCAAACGATGTAAAATATATTTAAAAACACACGATATAAATGAACATAAAGTCTCTTGGGGTTTGAAGCATGGAGTGTTACATCAGCTCCATGACATTCCGTTAGAGAATATTTGCAATAGATGATTGAGACAATTTTTTTTTCACAATGACTGAAATACCAGTATGTCCTTAGCCCCTTAGTGACCGCAGACGTACCATGTACGTCACGGCCGCGGGTCTCTTTTAGACCCGCTGACGTACATGGTACGTCCTGCGGTCTTTTGAGCGCTGGAAGCGATCAGATCGCTTCCAGCAGCTCCAGGGCCATTGCACGCTGCCTGGGAGTCCAGGCATCCGTGCAATGGCGGACAGAAGTGCCGGGGCCCCTTGTGATCGCTCAACATCCGATTTGACCGGAAAGGTGCCCCGCACTTCTACAGAGCGCTGGAAGCGATTGGTATCGCTTCCAGCTGCTCTGAGTATATTGCAGGGATGCCTCGACATCGAGGCATCCTTGCAATATGGTTACCTGCCGCCGGTCCGTCTGTGATCGCTCCCCCCAAGCGATCACTTCCGGTAGCGGCAGGAAGTACTGAGTGCCACGAGGTATCGTGGCACTCAGTACAAAAACGATCACATGGGTGATCAGGTGCTCTGCTGGGTGCCTCGAGGGATCAAGGCACCCAGCAGACTAAAGTGTAAAAAAAAGTGTAAAAAAAGAAAAATAAATAAATAAATATGAATAAAATAAAAGTGACAGCCAAGATGGCGCTGCCGTGGTATCAATTTACTCAGAAGATGTTGAACATATTTTGGGGTGCTTTTTGGCAGTAAACCTTAAAGTTCACAGTACATGTATTCTTAAATTGCATTAAAAAAAAAAAAAAAAAATCACCAAAACATTTTTTTTTCTCAAACTTTGGCATAGATTTGTGGTAAAATGGTTTGCATGGAAAGAGTCAAAATACCCCAAGTTTAATACCTTGATTTGTGTACTTTAAAAAAATATGTATATGTGGAGGGTTATTCAGGAATTAGTGACAGATAGTGTTACAATGTCACTGACTACTTTTAAAAGTAAACCCTTTGTAAATGGCAAAGTGCTACTTTCACTTATTGTTGCATAAGATAAGGAGCAAAGCGAGGAATATGTAAACATTGGGTATTGCTAAACTCAGAACTAAATTTAGAAACTACTAAGGAATTAATTTTTTTTGACGGTTGTTGATACATAAGAAATTTTGGGGGTCAAAGTTCAAAAAAGTGGTGTTTTTGCAATTTTTTTGTCATATTTCACAATGTTTTTTATAGTAAATTATATGAAATGATGAAAAAAAAAATGGTATCTTTATAAAGTCCATTTAATGACGAGAAAAACAGTGTAAAATATGTGTGGGTTGCATAAACGAGTAAGAGGAAAATATGACGTAAACACAAACAGCGCAGAAACGTAAAAACAGCAGCGGTCACTAAAAGACGGATTTGTGTAAAACTGCCCGGTCACTAAGGGGTTAATTAAATCTCCCAACCCGAAAAATATCCTCATTTAGTAAAAAAGGCAGTCATTTTGACGAGTAACGCAAATTAAATAGTGCCCTAACGTCGACTCTGTGCCTTTGAATATGTGCGAAGACACTTCAGAATACAGACAGAACTATTGACCATAACTAATGGGTTTCTGTTTAATCAGACAGTGTTACTGTTATTAGTTTTTCTTTTAGGAGTTTACAAAGAATCCTTTGTTCAGAAACAGTTTGTACAGATAGAAGTGGCACAGACTATCGGGTTGTTCAGACAGAGGTGAAAAGCAGGAGAATGACTGGAGAATGGAAAATTCTAGGTCAAAATAACCGATTTGGAAAGTGAGAGGAGTAGGAGAATTTTTCTGGTTTGGCTATTTTGACCTAGAATTTTCACTTCTCCAGTCATTCTCCTGCTTTTCACCGCCCTCTGAATAACCCTGTATATATATGAGGGAGGGAGCAGAGAGTGACACACGGGAAGCACACTGTGAATCTGAACATTTGGTAGTGATTTAATACCAGAGCGAGGTTATGGCAGAGGCATATTTAGGAGTTGTTCTGCCATAGGCGCTCCAATTTCTGCTGCACCTCTTAGATACTTTTATAAATACGTGAAATAAGAACTTTCTGAGGTAGACACACATAATCACTCCAAGGTATGCAGGAGATACCATAATACAACATTATAGCTTGTAAAATTGTTCTATGAGGCTCGAGATTTCACTCACCCACCTGAGAGAATATAAAGTCATTGAGTGACATTCAAACACCCCCATGAGTGCTATTGTATCAAATATATGTAACCACATATGAATGTGACTGTCAGGTAGGCAGGATGGTGCAGAGGTAGAAGCCTCTGTTCATGTTATACAGATACAACCTGCTGCTCTGATAGTACATCTCCTACCTATGAACAGGGAACGTCATGGGGATCCCTCATTCCCCTCACATCTTCCTTGAAGTCAGACCACGCTTTCATACCTCCTCCCAGCGCACTGATGCCATTGCAACCGGTGCAACGATGTCAGTTTCCAGCGCAAAGCTGGAAGAGCACTTGAAAGGAGAGGACTCACAGTCTGACCTTTCCAGCACTGCCTCTCTTTAAGCACTTAGATGTCAGTTGGGGGAATTAACCCCTAGCTGGCAAAAGATTTCCTATGGAAATCCCTATGGTGGAGATAGAGAGGGTTCCTTGGACCCCGTATCTTCCAATCGGTGGCAGCTAGAGGGTCATGTTTGATATCACTGGAAAGGCCAGAGCATGGTCTTTCCAATGATACCAAACATTCCCACGTTAAGAGAAAAAAAATAATAATAAAAAATATAAATAAAAACATTCAGGGTTATTCAGAGAGAGGTGAAAAGTAGGAGAATGGCTGGAGAATGGAAAATTCTAGGTCAAAATAGCTGATTTGGAAAGTGAGATAAATGGGAGAATGTTTCTGGTTTGGCTATTTTGACATACAGGGTTATTCAAAGAGAAGTGAAAAGCTGGAGAATGACTGGAGAATGGAAAATTCTAGCAGGGTAATTCAAAGAGATCCGAATTGCTTGAGAAAGGTAACCGAACTGCTGATTTTCAGCGTTCGGTTACCTTTCTTGGCCATTCAGTTATCCAGAGAGCAGGCAATTCGCCAAATCCTGGCGAATTGCCTGCACATACGGTGCCTGTTCGGTGCCTGTTCGAGGACAGTGAAATCCCCATAAAAAAGCACTTCTTCGGCTATTCAGAGAACAAAAACCAGCAGTGAAAGGTTCCCCTAATGCCCTGCCATTCGGTGGTTTCATGCGGCAGGTTTATTCAGGCGAATCCCATAAGCTTCAATGTTAACTGATTGCTGGCCGGCTTTGGGAAGTTGGTTGTTGCACAGGTGGGGGCGCCTACCACTTCGGTTTTTGTTTTCCTAATTTATTCACTTCACTCGTCTGCGGTGTCGGCTTTTTCCGGCGGCTGCAATGCGTGCGATCGGCTCCTGCTCGGGTGTTTTCGGCGGCTTAATCCAGATGTTTTTGCAGGTTTTCGGCGTGCATTCGCTGGATTTTGCAGTGAGTTTTCGTCAGATTTGCAGCAGCCTTTCCCTGCAATTCGGGGACCCTGTGGTGCTTGCTGAATACACCGCAGGGTCACCGAAATGGAATCGGCAAAACAAACCGAATTGAAGAGAACGAAAAGTCACCGAACGTGCGGTGACTTTTCGAATCTCTTTGAATAACCCTGTAGGTCAAAATATCCAAACCAGATTAATTCTCCCATTCATCTCACTTTCCAAATCGGCTATTTTGACCTAGAATTTTCCATTCTCCAGTCATTCTCCTGCTTTGCACTGCTCTCTGAATAACCCTGCTAGAATTTTCCATTCTCCAGCCATTCTCCAAATTTTCACCTCTCTCTGAATAGCTCTGATTGTTTTTTTTCTTTATTAATGCAGCACTATTATTCATGTTTCAATTATAATGAACAATGATTTTTTTTCAGTTTTAGCTAAAATCATCTAAATTTCTCAGAAAAATAAAGTAACTGGTTCTCATTTCTAATTTTCAAATTTTTTTAACAAGCATACCCCATAGAATATATAATCGCAAAGGCTCGGATGATAAAATGTGGGAAAAATTTTTTTTACACGCTGTAGATTATTGGAAATTCACATTTTATTAAATATTTTGTTATAGCATTCTGGCAGGGCATGACACATGTACATGTAATAATGATATATTATGAATCTGCCGAAAAAAGGATATATGATTTGTCTGGGTGGTATAATAAACCGTGACTTCAAATCTCGTTTAAACATGATGAGCAAAAATGGTAAAAATTGGCTCAGCACACAGGGTGAAATGGCTCAGCAGTGAAGGGGTTAAATGTGTAGGGACAGTCATAGGGGCAGGAACAGGATCGGATGGGCACCTTCATAGTGTAGAGTTAATGCTAGGGACAAGAAGACATTTATGAGAACACATTCAGTGGAGTGGGGAATTGACAGGTTTAGGCTAGGGTCAGACGATCGTATTTTTCGCGTTGTCCGTGAAAAAGTGCTTTCGAATGAATGGACGTATTTTTTCACGGGATACGCGATAGCGGTCATACGATGCGCATTCTCGTCCGTGATTTTGTGCGGATCATCAATAAAACCCTTTTTGCGTCTGGACGGTATGTTGGCCGGACATTAGCAGCGTCTGATGTCTCCTAATCACGCACACACGCCGCTAGCGGACGCAGCGCACTCTGTACGTCAGTACTAGCGGTTCCACGTTCTCGAAAAAATGCGTTTGTTTGCCGCTTGCGTTGCGCAGCCGCACTTTCATGCAGCCGTACTTCATATATTGCCTGTCATTGGACGTCATTTGCTGCTACTACGGCCGTGATAAAGTGCGGCTGCACGCGCGTTCGCACTGCGTTCGTCTGATCCTAGCCTTAGAGGGATAGGAAAGGGTTTCGGTGCTCTGCAAATTGTTAATGGGAATGCATATAGGAAAATATTATAGGGATGGTGGAACTGTAACAGGTAAGGCTAGGGTCAGACTAACGCATTTTTCACGTTGTCCGTGAAAAAGTGCGTTCGAACGAATGGACGTATTTTTTCACGGAATACGCAATAGCGGTCATACGATGCGCAGTTTCATCCGTGATTTTGTACGGATCATCAATAAAACACTTTTTGGGTCTGGACGTTATGTTGGCCGGACATTAGCAGCGTCTGACGTCTCCTAATCACGCACACACGCCGCTAGCGGGCGCAGCGCACTCTGTACGTCAGTACTAGTGGTTTCACGTTCTTGAAAAAATGCGTTTGTTTGCCGCTTGCGTTGCGCGGCCGCACTTTTGTGCGACCGTACTTCGTATATTGGCCGTCATTGCCCGGCATCTGCTGCTAGCACGGCCGTGATTATGTGCGGCTGCACGTGCGTTCGCACTGCCTCAGTCTGACCTTAGCCTAAAGGTGACAGCCATGAATGACGAGTATTCAATAGACGAAAAGTGTATCACCTACGAACAGAATACTATACACCTACATTTTTGCAAGTAAATTTTACAGGATTCTAAGTACAGATGATACATTTTTTTTGTCTGCTGTATACTTTGTGACTGTCTCCTACAGGGTTATTCAGAGAAAGGTGAAAACTGGAGAACTTTTGGAGAAGTGAAAATTCTAGGTCAGAATAGCCAAACCAGAAAAATTCTCCCATTTATCTCACTTTCCAAATCGGATATTTTGACCTAGAATTTTCACTTCTCCTAAAGTTCTCCGGAGTTTCACCTTTCTCTGAATAACCCTGTGTTACAGTGCTGCCAGAAGTAATGGGATTGTACGTGAAACAAATTGTTCTATGGATGATGAGTATGACTTCTGGAGTAAGGAGTGGGGTAGGTGATGGCAAATATCTTTGTCTTGGATAAAAGCTTTTGACACTAATTTGAATCCTGTTCTACAGGCTTTCCCAAAACATAATTCTGTATTGTACCTATACCTATAGACACAGAGTGCAGTGTTAAGTGAAGAGAAACATGTGTGACAAGAAGAAATATGCAGGTGCACTTTAAAATTTGTGATGCCAAAATTATAATCCAAAAAGTAGATTGGGAACCAAGCACCTGTATATCATGAAGACTAATGGGAATGTCAACTTAACTACAAGGTTTGGATTCACAGTTGATACAGAAGAGATGCCCTCACTGTTTCAGATAACAAATTACATATCACAGTACAATTCTGGCTTTTTTCCTCTGATGATGACCTCCATAAGATCGCTGCCTGAGTCTTTGTAGTTATTTCTGTGTGCAATCATATTTCCTCCTGTGTTGTATGAGATAAGTGGTACTCTACATCTTCTAAAATCGTGTCCATTGCAAATTGCCATTTCTCAAGTGTCTGCATTCTCTCACTTATTTCAATCAATTTTTTTTTGTAAAGAAACCTTTTCTCTAATCAAGATTTCTGAATGTTTGCTCTAACCCTATTATTGCAAAGCGAGTTCTTTTCTAAAGGCTTTTGGAATTCTTTGCCTTTGAGGCTGGGGTCAGACGAGCGTAGTGTTCACGTCCGTGATTGCGCCTAAAAGTACGTCCGTGATAGCATGAAAGAAAGTCCATTGGAGCCTGACACACGAAGTACGTCCGCACTGAACTGCGGGGGCTGACGGATGCTGCAAACGGACGCAGGTTAGGCAAGAACGTAATACTGCTAGAACGGACGTGCGGAGTGCGCCACGTCCACAACGTCCGCATAGCTTTGTGTGTGAGTGATGGAGCATGGTCAGACGGACTGCATTTATACGTCCAGCATTTTTGACGGACAGAATGTTTTTTCATTGTAATTTATTTTTCCCTCCTACATCCGTCAAAATTACTTCAGTGAAAAAACGGACTGTGTGACCACTACTGCGTCATCCGTACTGACGATGTCCGTACTGCATGGACGTACAGTCCGTAGAAATCACGCTCGTCTGACCCTAGCCTTAAAGTGCAACTGTTTAAAAAAGGTTTTGATGTAAATTTTCAAACGACCGTCCAACTACCGTTACGTTAGTCCCTACATCATTATAACAGTAATGTAAGCTGAAAAATGCACAATACTTAAAGGGCACCCACCGTCTGGTACAGAGATTTTTGATAATTGTTTTGTTTTAACTTAATTAAAGTGGTAAACCTTTTTATTTTGCAACTTCCGGTGGAGTTTTGCAGCTCCCATCTGCCTGCTCTTACCATGGAGGGGGCCACATTTTTTGCTTCCTTTCCTTCATGGGAGGGATTAAACATCTAAGCTGTGTGACTGCAGCTCAGTCCAGAACAGCTCATAGGGAAGGGGTGTTGTTCACCCTTGTAATCTTAACCCTTTAAGGCTAGGGTCAGACGAACGCATTTTTCACGTTGTCCGTGAAAAAGTGCGTTCGAACGAATGGACGTATTTTTTCACGGAATACGCGATAGCGGTCATACGATGCGCATTTTCATCCGTGATTTTGTACGGATCATCAATAAAACCCTTTTGCGTCTGGACGTTATGTTGGCCGGACATTAGCAGCGTCTGACGTCTCCCAATCACGCAAAAACGCCGCTATGCGGCCGCAGCGCACTCTGTACGTCAGTAGTAGCGGTTTGACGTTCTCGAAAAAATGCGTTCGTTTGCCACTTGCGTTGCACGGATGAACTTTCGTGCGGCCGTTCGTCGTATGTTCCCCGGCATTGGACGTCATTTGCTGCTAGCACGGCCGTGATTTCGTGTGGCTAAATGCACGTTAAAACTGCTTTCGTCTGACCTTAGCCTAAGGACACGTGGGTGGCACCCTTACAGGGTGGCTTTCCTCGGTGAGGCGTATGTGTACGCCTTGCCGACAGGTGCCATTGTGCAGCACTCATTGCGGCCCGCCCCACAGTCTACGTGCGGCCCACCTCATTGACTTCAGGGGACGGCTTGAGATCAGGCCTTACCCCGTGCAGCCAATGATGCGTGTCGTGAGTCAGCGTGCACAGGCTGCGGGGAGGGGCCAAGGCAGCCTCATTGAATACAGCAGGGTGTACATGTATGCCCTGCGCCTTCAAAGCCCTCCTACTGCCAGGACGGCATAGAACGTCCTGCGGCAGGAAGGAGTTAAGGCTGGCCGTCGTCTGGCTCCGCATTTGTGTGATCGCAGGATTGTCCGTTGTCGTCTGATCAATCCCACAACATGGAGGAGATTCAGCCTTCTTCCACTGCCTCCGACTTCCATTGGACAACTTCAGGCAACTTTGTGTGACTTCAACAGACTAGTGATCTTTCCCATTTGAATGGGATTTGTCACACGAAGTCGGAACGGTCTGTTGCAATTTACATGAAAAAAAGATGAATTGTATACTTAAACTGCTGATCGGCAGCAGGGAAATTGTCCCATAGAGAAGTGTTTCAGTTCGACAGGTGAATACCATAGGATTCAATGTAAAATAATATTTTCGTTCTTTTTTTTTTTTTTTTTTTTTTTAAATTTAAAGTTTTTTATTTTGAAATAAGTCAGCATTACATCATACTGTAAAATAATGGATGACCTCGCAGGGCCAAACAAGAAGACATAACAAGCAACGGAAACCACACATGGCCAAAAAAGTGTCATCGTAAAAACAGCGAATCGAAAAAATCTAAGGATAGCAATATGTTAGCAGAAAACATCCCCTAGACGGGGGGTCTCATCAAGGTGGGAAATCAAACATATATAAATGCAGCCACTTAAGGCCGGCCAAGGTAACTACGGTCAGCTGGTCAAAAAACATGCGTCGCAAAGAAGGACAGGGCGGTAAAAATAAGTAAAAAGGCAGAAAGTACCATGTGCAGGCAAAAAAGCAAAAGCCCTATGCAATGCAGGCTGGGACTGATCAAAACAAATTACGAACCGTCCTGAAAGTCCAGGCACTAGGCCAAGCTAGAGACCAGGGACACGTAAGCATATAAGAGAAATGCAGGGGAGGGGGTGTAATTCAGTAAAGCTCAGACCTGGAGAGGTAGAGGGCATAGAAACCAGCCTTCAATCCGGTCGAGGGTCCGGAGGATCTGGTGAGAGGCCCGCAGCCGCAAGGTCAATCCAAGCCACCGCGGGATCCGTGATGGTATAGGGGACATTTGCGTGGGTCACCACCAAAGCTCCTGCCAGACCCCAGCGATATCGGACACCCTGTCGGCGAAGAACTGATGTCACTTCACGAAAACGCCTGCGAGCCATCAGGGTCTGGAATGGGAGATCATGATACAGGGCCAGAGTGGAGCCCTCAAAGCGTACGGGATCCCTCGCGCCCGGAGCAGACATAACCTTGACCTTGAAAGCCACTTCACGGAAGGCCACTACGACGTCTCGAGGAGCCCCAGGTGGGTTCGTCGCAGGTCTCCTGATCCGAAACACCGACCCAAGCATGTCAGGTGTGTCAGGGGGAAGCCCCGTGACCTGAAGCACAAGACGAGTCACGTAGGACGGCAGAGCGTCGGAGGTAATAGAGTCCGGGACACCCCTGACCCTGATGTTTCGGCGTCTGTGTCTCGTTTCAAGCATCTCCACAGAGCGTGTCAGAAGTTCGACTTGGTATCGCAAACCAGCAACCTGACCAGACAGGTGAGTTTGTTCCGTTGTCACAGCAGAAGTCGTCTCCTGTACCACCTTCACCTGAGCACGCATCCCAGCTATCTCCGTGCGGACCGCCGCCACCTCAGGCTGCCACACCTCACGTATCACCCGAAGCTCCTCCAAGATCCTGCGGAGATCCCCCTTCGTGGAGGGGAGATGGTCGTCCTCCTCCTGCACCTGTTGCTGTCGAAGTCCCGTCCCCACTGCAGACCGATGATCCGAGGTCACACTATTACTGGCGGAGGTAAGGGGAATCTCAGTCGGGTCCCCATCAAAAATATCCTCTGTGTCCGGCGTTGCCCCGGACGATGTCCGCATTGCTGATTTTCTCTTCTTCTGTGCCCGTTTCCTAGCAGCCGCCGAGAGGGGTCGGGAGTCAGACGCCGGTGACTGCGGGGCAAGCCAGGGCATCCCAGTAATACCCCCCTGAGGTTCATAGTCGCTGT
Source organism: Leptobrachium leishanense (assembly GCA_009667805.1). NCBI lineage: Eukaryota > Metazoa > Chordata > Amphibia > Anura > Megophryidae > Leptobrachium > Leptobrachium leishanense. Next base: position 29,139,281 of record CM019071.1, on the reverse strand, counting down.
CAGCCTCCGAGGAGCCATAGCCCGGGGGGAGGGAGGAAGAAGCAGTCAGTCCCGTAAAAGCGGACCCACCTCGCAAAACATCCCGAATGTCCCTCTGTCGGGGGGCCCGTCGCTGGGAACGACCGGTAGGCATGGTTCCGGAGATGCTGGGCTGGCACGAGGTCGCAGGGCGGTGAGGGAATCTCAATACGCCTCGAGTAGGCTTCCAAGATGGCCGCTGTGACTAGGCCCAAATCGCGCTGCCGGCAGCAATCTGTCCCCGGGCACGAAACTCAGGGCTAAATCAGGTACCTCAACTCTCCAGGATCCCTCTAGCCAACCGGGAAGCTCACAGGGCAGTGCAAACGGCGAAAAAAGCAATAAAATCCGTGGTAGACACAGAGCTCCTCCAAAATGCTGCTGCTCGCTTCCACAGCTAGCTCCGCCTCCGTTCTTCTTTTTTTATTCAACCATTTATTCTTTTCATTTGCAGCAAAAAGCCTTTCTATCAATACATTTTTTTGAATTTGAGTTTTTTCTTGTATTTTTGTAGGAAAATTTTTTGATTCCTGACTCTTTTAAAAAAAAAAAAGTTTTTGTTTCCTTCACTGCCAAACTGGAAAAAAAAACACTGCCAAACGCTGTTGAAGATTCTGGCTACTATCCCTGGTGTTGAAAAGCCCTTTCAGTACCAGGGACAGCAGCCACAGTCTTCGACAACGTTCAGTCGTGGGGGGTTTCACTTCAGCGACGTTCAGCGGTCTTCCCGTCGGTCGAACTGGGTTGTATATAGTCTCTTGCATGGACAACCCAGATCGTCCAAAAAAGTTCTACGTAGTGAGATGGCCATGTCAGTCATCCGACTAAGGATGATGGCCAGCCTAACTAAGTGGATGGCCAGCCTAACTCTCAATGGCTCAATGACCCCCATTCCACTGCTTAGGCTAGGGTCAGATGAGCGCATTTTGTACGGACTGTGCGTCCGTGCAGTACGGACGTACTTTCTGACTGACGACAAGGTAGTGGCCACACAGTCCGTTTTTTTCACTGACGGATTTTTTGACTGATGTAGCAGGGAAAATAAATTAAAATGAAAAAACATTCTGTCCGTCAAAAATGCTGGACGTATAAATGCAGTCCATCTGACCACGCTCCATCACTCACACAGAAAGCTATGCGGATGTTGTGGACGTGGCGCACTCCGCACGTCCGTTCTAGCAGTATTACGTTCTTGCCTAACCTGCGTCCGTTTGCAGCGTCCGTCAGCTCCCGCACTTCTGTGCGAACGTACTTCGTGTGTGGGGCTTCATTTAACACAATTGTATGCTATCACGGACGTACTTATGTGCGGCAACACGGACGTTAACACTGCGCTCGTCTGACCCTAGCCTTAGCTGTAGTGCAAACACACACACACACGCACATCTAAAACATACACAGTATATTTAATTATTTATACACCCCTATTTCCCCCAAAAACATAAATTTGTTTAGCTTACACTTGCAGGGGGGGGGTCACAGCACTGCAGGGAATGATTCATAGTTGAACCTTACCTAGTATCTGTATCTGAAGGTCTGTATCTGTTCACAGACAGATGGATGAACAGCAACCCAGACATATCGGCTTTAAATATCCCCCCATGCGCCCTTTTGTCTCATGTCCCTTTCATTCCTCTAGATTTGCAGCGCACCTGTCATCTGGCAGAGCCCATGTACAAAGTACTGTAAATTCTAGATTCTGTCCCAAGTGCAGGTCTTCTTCCCAAGTTAAAAGCGCTGTGGAATATGTTGGCACTATATAAGGTGATGCAATGTCATCTGTGAGTATTTTTAAGATCTGTATTCCTGCAAACACCAACACGTCTTTTAGAAAAACCTGTAGGGTGTTTGATTTTTCCATTTATATATGTAAATTAATGCTTCGATTTCTTTCAAACACTGAAACATTTTATCCACCGCGAGGTTCCTAAAATTAACAATCATTTTAAAAAGCTGCACACATTCATATTTATTGTATAGTTTTATGTCTCCTTGTTTTGTAATAAATTGCTCCTCTACAAAGTTTTCGTAAAAAAAAAAAGTGGAAAAAGAAGGAAACTAGAAGTGATAGGGTAGAACGTGTTACTTTGACGACATTTTGTAATGTACAAAACATCATAATTAAGAGCTTGAATCCAAAGCTTCTATACAGAAACAAACGTGTTATTTACTCTTGGAACATTTCAGAATTAATTAGAAACATTGATTGTAATTACTGGAAAAGAGGGGAAAAAAAACTAAACAAAATGTTTGTAATTGCTTTAGCCTTTAAGGGAAATTCTCCAGCATATGAAAAATAAAAGTAATTTATTGCAATTATCCGTCTCGTGGCTCCCAGCGCACAATTGCCGTGCCGCGACAGTGAAATTGGAATTATCCGCTTTGTTGTTATTAAGTATAAATAAATCCATTGCACTTTTGACTGATGCATCTTATTATTATCCTTATTTCTGATAAAGTGACTGGCACGTCTCGAAGGACTCATGTGTACTGGTGGGACCTTTGTTTTGAGTGAGTCTTTCAGCTTGTGTCAGTCTCAAGACAAGACTTCAGTTTTAATAGGTATGAAAATGCTGTCAGTGTCATATATTCCTTTTACACAACACAGAGGCGGATAGCGAGCCTGATTATCATTCTCTGCATGTCATATGTCTTAGAGAGGCACCTGATGATTGTGAGTTATCATGGACAGTAAAGCTGTCACGTTTTATTGCACTCATTAGGCTAATTATCTGACATTGAGGAATAGAAGGTTTCTTGGGAGTGCAGACAAAACAAGGCCTGGGACAATAACATTTATATAATAGTTTAATGAATTATTGTAATTATTTATTCAAATGCAGGAAATGTCAGTGTAAAGGCATCTGTGTACGTACGAGTGAGATGCAAACATATTTGTGCATTTCTGTGTTGAAAGCCTCAACGAGAACACCTGTGTGCACTTGCTTTGGGCACTATTACATACTTAACGAAAATGTCATTTCGACATAGCAATGCTAAGAATCCGGGCCTTACAGAAATATGTGAATTTTGATGTCGGAAATGTGCAAAAACAAAAATGTAGCATTTCTGTTTAAAACCAGTGCTAATTGCTTATATTTGTATACAAAGTATCTGGGCCATATTACCTCCTTAATACTATCGCTAGCACTCAGCTATGAGCGTTAATGCTAGGTTATGTGGGCGCTAGTGCAGGCCGCCGTATTACATTCCGGACTCTGACATGCTAAAGAACTCCTTGGTGTATTGGGGATTGCGTTCGCTTCCGCGAGCTTACTATACTTTGCCCTCCCTATACTTAATACGGGGAGCACATAGAGTAATTAGCGTTAGGATTACAGAGTCCTAACGCTAATTACACCCTGCTGCGGTAACTAAAAAGATAATCACAGCTAGAAGCTGGTGCTAACTGATTCCGCCTCTGCAGAATCATTAAGCACCAGCTGAAAGCCCCCTTAGTGACCGGGCGGTTTTACACAAATCCGTCTTTTAGTGACCGCTGCTGTTTTTACGTTTCTGCGCTGTTAGTGTTTAGGTCAAATTTTCCTCTTACTCGTTTATTCGACCCACACATATTATACACCCTTTTTCCTGCCATTAAATGGACTTTCTAGAAATACCATTATTTCCATCATATCGAATAATTTACTATAAAAAAAAAATATGAAATATGAGGAAAAAAATGGTAAAAACACACTTTTCGTAATTTAATCCCCAAAATCTACAACCACCCAAAAAGACCCCAGCTAAATAGGTTCAAAATTTTGTCCCGAGACTAGAAATACCCAATTTTTACATGCGTTTGCTTTTTAACCCCTTCACTGCTGAGACAGTTCACCTATGTGCGCTGCGCTCATTCTGACCATTTTGTGCTAATTATTTTTAGATGACAGCCTAGGTCCTATTTAATTAAACTCCCCCCAGACAAAAAACTTTTTTAAAAAAAACATTTTTTTATTATTTTGTTTTATTTAATTTTAATTTTTTTAATTTTTTGTAAAACCAAACCTGGTCATGTTTGGTATCATTTGAAAGGCCATAATCAGGCCTTTCAAATGATGGCAAATATGACCATCCAGCTGCCATGGATCGGGAGATAAAGGGATCCTTAGGATCCCCTTATCTCTACATGGCAGCTAGAGGGTTAACTGGCCCACTGACATCCTCACACATATGGTGAGGTTGTCAGTGGGTGGCCCCCCCACCCAAGATGTCAGCCCCCCTCCAGGTTTGAATCGCGTTTTGGTGCCAATTGGCGCCGCAACGTGATTCGGTGGCGAAACTGTTAATGCCATACACCACTGGAAAGGGGAGGCTCTCCCCTCTCCAGCGGTGCAAACAGCATCTTCCTAGCTTCAATGGTTGGGGAGATAGAGGGCTCCGAAGGAGCCCCCCCTCCCCTCCATTGAAACACATGGGGGCACCTTCTGATGACGTCACCACGCAGCGTGGCGACGTCAGCCTCGCCTGCCCATGTAAATCACATGGGCAGGCTTCCTCCCTGCCAGATCGCCGTGGGATCCGACGAGGGAGGGGAGTATCGGGCGGGAGGGGGATTTGGCGCCGCTGACGTACCCTGTACGTCCGCAGGTCTAAGGGAGACCCGAGGACAGGACGTACAGGGTACGTCAGGGGTCATTAAGGGGTTAAAAAATCAGATACGCACCTCTCATCACGCGGCACGAACGGTGGGTCGATCCACCGCTTGGAGCAGAGTGAGACTAGTTAGAAAAGTCCCCAGTCTCCCTCCGCGGCCCTGCACGATCTTGTCTCGCAAGATTGTGCAGGTCACGTGGCCCGGCAGAAGAATATGGAGTCACCAAAGTCTCATGAAAAAGTAGGAGAATGTCACCAAAGAGCGCTGAAGATGCCTTGGTGAAATCCACTGAACTGGAAAAAAAAAAAACGAACTGTCCCATTCTCCTACTAAGCCAATAAAAATGCATTAAAATGTTTAAATAAATATAAAGGTCCTTTAAAAAATAATAAAAAGGTCTGTTATAGCATAAAAAACACCTCTCAAAAAAAATTGGCAAACAAAAATATCGTCAAGGAAAAACCCCAAAAATACAAAACAGTGTTCTAAAATAATAAAATAAAAATGGCTGTTTGCTGAAAATGAAAAGAATAAATATTTTTTTTAAATGAAAAATGATACTACGTTTTTACATTGAATCCTACGGGATTCACCTGTTTAAACCTGATGAACCGAATCACCGAAAATCAGGGCATTTTGCCAACACTTCGGTGCGGTTCACTTGAATTGAAAGCTTTGTGAATAGAGGAACTGCCCCGAAATTGCACCTTACGGTGATATTCAAAGGTCGGTACCTTTTAGAGGCAAGTTCGGTGCGTTGTGAATAACCCCTTTATGGTATGTTCTACTGATACTTCATTGAAACCAGACTACTTGTGGATAGCACACAAGGACACAACCCATTACCCATTCATCTGCTCTAAAAGTAAAATATGAACAGAGGAATAATTGCTGATTTTACAAGATTAATAAAGATCTTCCATATCTCACAAAATGTATCGTCTGTCAAGAAAGTAGAATTTGTACAAACACCATACTTGAAGAGAACATTCTAGACCAAATAGCCGATTTGGAAAGTGAGATGAATGGGAGAATTTATGACTGGAGAATGAAAAAGAGGCAGTGAATGACAATTTCTTAGACGGCAGCTGCTTAGTCATCGATACTCGAATAATTTCCCCAGACGTGAGTGGGCTGGGAGTATATGAAGTTAAAGCTTCACCCTTTCATTCAATGTAACAAATATTCATAATTATGCATAGTTATAAAAGTAATTTAATTCTGTAAATAAATCATGGTTCAGATTTAAAGAAGGAAAACCTTTTCTCTATGTATGCTTAGTACCGGGCAGTCGCCACACTAGTTCAGTGAAATTTTGGTGCTTCATCGTTCTGCGCACTTTGCAACAATTTCGCTGCTGCCAAAGATCACCGAATTGTGGTGAACTGCACTGTATTTTGCTGTCATTTCGCCAGTATTTAGCGAATTGATGGTTCGCTAAAACTTAGCGCCTGATGACCTACTAACAGATCACCTTGTCCGTGGGAGTCTGTGTACAAGGTCGTTTAGCACACACTAGGGAAAAGCAAAGACCTGGGCTGGGATCCATCGCTACTGCGGTTGTGTACAGGATAGAACCTTGTATAAGTATGAACACATCCAGCGAAGAGCCCTCATCACACCCCTGCATTATTAAATCCTCCAAGGTGGCCGTATCATCCATGTACATATGCACACATATATTAATTAAGGCTAATGGGCATTGCATGATAAATGCCACCCAACAGCATGTAGAATCAGTACAATACATATAATAGATCCAAAAGCAAGGCCAGGTGAGCGACAATAATTTCTCTGCTGCAGCATATAAATAATACATGTTTCAGGGCAAGACTTATCCATGTGTCCCTTTAAACATTTTCCAAACGCTTACATACAATGAATAACCCCCGGCATAAAATGTTTAAAATTAGGCAATATATTAGAATTAGGATATATGTAGATAAAGGATTCATCTATATCATAATAGAGCCTACTGCAACAGCAGCGACATTGCTGACCAGATCCATTACTATGGTGTGGCCAAGAGAACACCTGTGCTGCATTCCTTTCATTTGCCTGTTAATTGCCTGTTAATTTTTGGCGAAGACCTGTTTGTTGTGTTGTTTTGGAGTTACCACCAGGGTTGAGCAGTAGGTAAATTTTCGTGATTATCGTCCCTCCAAAAATTAGCGTAGTCACCAAGTGATCTGTTAGTTGCAAGAGCGATAGAGGTCTCTAGCGCTCCCCATGTTAAGTATAGGATGCGGAAAGTACAGTAAGCTAGTACTATGAATTGCTAATAGTGACGTGCTGATATTGATATGTCCCGTTTATAGTGGGAAGCAAACAATCTGTTGGTCAGGCGCGTGACTCATTTTACCTGGCGCTAACACAAAAACATTCTGATGCTAGGGTTAGCTCACACCAGGTGATAGGGCCCCTTATATTAGAATACAATAAGATATAACCCCTTATTACGAGAAGTGAATTTGTCATTATTTCTATCAGGGTAATTCAAAGAGATTCGAAAAGTCACCGCACGTTCGGTGACTTTTCGCTCTCTTCAATTCGGTGCAAATCGGCTTTCCCATTTCTGCGACCCTGCAGTGTATTCAGCAAGCACCACAGAGCTGTCGAAGTGCAGGGAAAAGCTGCCGAAAACCCACTGAAAACCTTGCGAAAACCCGGCGAATAACCGCCGAAAACCCGCAAAAACATCTGGATTAACCCGTCGAAGACGCCGGAAAAATGCGAGCAGGAGCCGATCACACGCAGTGAAGCCTCCGGAAAAAGCCGACACTGCAGACGAGTGAAGTGAATAAATTAGGAAAACAATTTGCTTGAATGATTTAAAAGTGAAACGCTGTTTGCAAAGAAACTACTCAGCGAAAATGTCTGAAATTTACATACGAGGTCCAGGGAATGATAATAAAAAGGGCTGATACAGAAAAAATAAGTAAAGTTAAAAAAAGTCTGACTTTTTAAAAAAAAAAAATCCAGAAAAATGCTTAAAATATCATAAAAAATCTATAAAGAGACTCTTTACTGCAGAATTTTATAATGAACGGTTTATTAGATATTTAATTAAAACGGGAATATTTTTAACATTGAAGCCTATGGGATTCTCCTGAATAAACCTGCTGAATTAAACCACCGAATGGCAGGGCATTTCGGGAACCTTTCACTGCTGGTTTGTGTTCTCTGAATAGCCGAAGCAGTGCTTTTTCATGAGGATTTCACTGCCCTCGAATAGGCACCGTATGTGCAGGCAATTCGCCAGGATTTGGCGAATTGCCTGCTCTCTGGATAGCCAAATGGCCAAGAAAGGTAACCGAACGCTGATTACCTTTCTCCAGCCATTCGGATCTCTTTGAATAACCCTGTATCTGTCTCTTTTTGAGAGAGGGTGTTCTTTAGCAATATATTTTAAAACGTTTTAACTCCTTTGTGAAGAGTATAAGGAATCTATCGTGCCCATGGTGGGAAACTGAGAATCAGGTTCTCCGAAACTGAGGAGATAAAGAGGAAGAGACGCTACCCTGAAAAGTGTCACAGGCGTGTGAACCTGAGCCTGCATTATAAGGCAGCTCCAGCATAGGTGAGTGTTCCTATTCCCACGGCCTATAAATAATAATAATAAGGATCGTCTTACTTGAATTTAAGTATCATATATTATTTGTCATTTTTTGGATATCACATAGATCTATTGTTTTTGCACCTTTTGCTTTCCTATTGGTAAATTCACTTTTTATTGCATTGTTAGCGCTGGTGGGAGTGAAATATTTTTTTAAGACTACAATACATATTGCCTAGGCTGTCTGAGATTCGTGAGAGTAAAGCTCATGGGTTGCAGCTCTCAGCTAGCCACAATTCCAACCTTCTGGCTATTTTGCTGAATTTCCTCCATTAATGATTGTCTGGGACAGGTGCTGACAAATATCTCACTCTCCCCAAAACCTTCCCTGAAGCATCATTAATAAGTGAGGGACACAGTAATAACAGTAACCAGATAAAAACTGAGCACAGCAGTCAGGAGAGAGCCACAGCTGCATCATCAAAATCAGCCTGAGATACTGAAGTGTCTGTAGAAACGACTAGGAGATTTCGGGGGGGGGGGTTTGGGGGGGGTTTCCGTGTATATTTGTAGTTCAACTGTGTTATCTTAGTTCCTGGGTGTCCTAATGATCAGTTCGACTTTTGAAATGCTAAACTTTGATTAGTGCTGTCTACACTGTCAGGGTTATTCAAAGAGAGGTGAAAACCAGGAGAATTGGCAGGAGACTGAACAATCTAGACCAAATAGCCGATTTGGAAAGTGAGCTAAATGGGAGAATTTTCTCCAGTCATTCTGCTGGTTTTCAGCTCTCTCTGAATAACCCTGTGTATATCTGATCGATTTTATGTTATTTCAATGGACAGAATATCTGTAAGGGATCACGTCTGGACCATGAACGGTTTCCCAGTTTTCTCCAGTGTTTCTTCCCAGTGTTCTGCTTCATACAGCCAGAAGAAGCGGCGGATTGCATGGCCCTCTGTATTTTCTATGTTTCTATACAGTCCTAACCTCAACATCTGAGGGTTGGGATTTAGGGGTTATTATTTCAGAGGATCTAAGGGTAAGTAGTCAATGTAATAGAGCAGCAGGAAATGCTAGCAGAATGCTTGGTTGTGTAGGGAGAGGTATTAGCAGTAGGAAAAGGGAAGTGCTCATACAACTGTACAGAGCACTGGTGAGACCTCACTTGGAGTACTGTGTGCAGTACTGGAGACCGTATCTCCAGAAGGATATAGACATCTTAGAGAGAGTTCAGAGAAGGGCTACTAAAATGGTGTACGGCTTGAAGGAGAAAAGTTACCAGGAAAGGCTTAATGATCTTAACATGTACAGCTTGGAAAAAAGACGAGACAGAGGAGATATGATAGAAACATTTAAATACGTAAAGGGAATCCACAAGGTAGAGGAAGGGAGTATATTTAAACGGAAACAAAGTAGCAAAACAAGAGGACATAGTCTTAGATTGGAGGGGCAAAGGTTTAAAAGTAACATCAGGAAGCATTATTTTACTGAGAGGGTGGTGGATACATGGAACAGTCTTCCAGTAGAAGTGGTAGAGGCCAAAACAGTAATTGAATTTAAGCAGGCATGGGATAGGCATAAGGCTATCCTAAACAAAAGATAAATCCAGGTAAAGTATCCATGTAATTGGGCAGACTAGATGGGCCGAAAGGTTCTTATCTGCCGACATTTTTATATGTTTCTATTGCTCGATCACAGGTAAGTTTGAGATTTTTTGATCTACTTAAAAGAGGTGTTAAGTGATTTTCCTAAGCAAAAATCACGTTAACACCAGCCACAGAGAGCTGGTATTCTTTGCAGAACAGCATGGAATAGTTTGTTGATCTTGCCCTGAACAATTATTAACAGCTCCCATACAAAAGAAAGTAAAAGTATTTCTACTAAACCCCACATTTTTGAATACTAGTGTATATATTTATGCAGCTTCTTAAGGTGGATTCGACTTTGTTTTTGAAGGATTGAGTGCTTGCTTTTTGGATTATTGCTCACTCTCTATATGTATTGTCAATATATAAATATACATATGTAAAGCAACAAGGATCTCAGGGAGCCAAAACATTGGTTTTGTTTACAGGATTTTTAGCATGTTTATTTAATAAAGCATTGTTGTTTTAACTTTATCTGAAGACCTTGAGTGCATCCTTCACTCTTGTTGCTCTGGATATCCCTGGGATTATTGCACCCTGGCATTTACTACTTTTTGTGGGCAGCAGCAGGCTCTATGTGGTTGCTAGCTATATATATGTATGTACACACACATCGGGCCTTCTTCCAGCATTGGTGCTAACTTAACCAGAGCTGTTGTAAACTTACCAGAGTCATTATAGTCTATGGAGTTGTTAAGTTTACAATAGCTCTGGTTAAGTTAGCACCAACTTTAGAATATTGCCCGTTGTGTGTAGTTTCTTATCCATGTATGCACATATAAACGACACACAAACTAGCAGACAGACATTAACAGACTGATACTTTGTATGCAATTGTAAGCAATTAGCACTGTTTTCAAACAGAAATGCTACATTTTTGTTTTTACGCATTTCCGACATCAAAATGCACAGATTTCTGTAAGGTCCGGATTCTTAGCATTGCTATGTCAAAAATGACATTTGTGTCAATATGCGTGATAAATGATTATCTGTTACTCTTCAAACCACATTTTGCACATTTGGAGAAATGGAAACCTTTAAATCAGAGGACAGAATTACTAAAGATTGCCATCTTCAGGTAGACTGTCAGCATTGAAACTTAAAAACCTCACAGTAATGCAAGACAAGACCCATGCATTGTTTTTTGGGGGGTTTTTTTGGGGGGGTGGACAAATTCAGACATGCACTGCTCTCATCCAAGTTGCTATAAAATCAGAACACTTGATACCCATAACTCATCTTCCACCGTCTGTATACAGTAGATATACAGACTTCAATCTGAAAATGACATGTCACCTTTTTAGTGAAATACCATGGAGATGGTCCTGACTTTCTGCTGCAGTCTTTCTATAGAAGCTGAGAAGAAGATGAAATGATAAAAAAAGATCGTGGAGTTTCAACCCTTATTTATTTTTCCAAAATTCGGCTGATTCAAACGAACGGAAACGGCCACAGCTGGATTACAATAAAAAAAACGCAAATCGATAAAAGTCAGGCTGCTATTTAACCCGTTAATTAAAAATAACTATAACCCAAAAAGTAACTCCCGCAGTCCAGGAATTTTAGATTTTGAGTTGTTCTTAGGGCTACGGTTATTGTTAGCGTTAGGTTTTTAGCACTAAAACAACACTTATTATTATTAAAATTGAGGGTATCCAGTATTATGTCAACATGATTTCCTCTGTTTCTCTGACCCAAGAGCCATTTGAGCACTTGATATTTTTTTTAAAGCGGCTTAAATAATTTGACTAAAGCCGAAATTTCTATTAGCGAGTATTAGGGATGCACCAATACCACTTTTTTAAGACGGAGTACCGATACTATTTACAGGTACTCACCGATACCAAGTACCGATGCTTCTATTTAATGTCATGTGACCTCTTTGCAATAAGAACAGACCTCATATATATGGCTTTGACCAGTTGCATAAACCTGAGCTCTGCTAAAAAAAAAGCCATACAGGGTTATTCAAAGAGAATCGAAAAGTCACTGCATGTTCGGTTACTTTTCGTTCTCTTCAATTCGGTAATCCCATTTCGGCGACCCAGCGGTGTATTCAGCAAGCACCACAGGCCTGTCGAAGCGCAGGGAAAAGCTGCAGCAAACCCGACGAAAATTCACCGCAAAAACCCGGCGAATGCACGCCGAAACCCACAAAAACATCTGGATTAACCCGCCGAAGACACTGGAAAAACCCGAGCAGGAGCCAATCACACACAGTGAAGCCGCCGGAAAAAGCCGACACCGCAGATGAAGGCAGTGAATAAATTTGAAAAACAGTTTGCATGAATGTTTGAAAAGTGAAACGCTGTTTGCAAAGGAACTACTGAGCAAAAATGTCTGAAATTTACATATGAGGTCCAGGGAATGATAATAAAAAGGACTGTTACAGAAAAAATAAGTAAAGTTAAAAAAATATATATATATATCGGACTTTTTTAAAAAAAAAATACAGAAAAATGATTAAAATATCCCAAAAAATCTATAAATAAAGAGACTCTTTACTGCAGAATTCCATAATGAATGGTTTATTACAGCCCTCAAAATTTCCACTCGCCTGCTCGCATTCGGCGAGTGGAAATTAGCTGAGGGCGAGTGGGCGGACAGACCCATCGGTTGCTGGGGCCCGGTTCAGTAGGCCGCCGTCTTAATTGACAGCTCCGGTATCCGAATCCGGAGCTGTCTGTTCAGCGCTGCCCCCTCCCGCGAGATTTACTGCCCACCCACGTGAAGCGTCGCACACTCGCAGCGTAAGTGCTACGAGTCTGCGATGCATCATGTGGGTGGGTCAGGTGACGAGCAGGAGGGGGCGGCACCAATGGAGTGTGCAGAAGAGGAGGAGAACAGAGCTGCACAATCTGCTCAATTTGTAAGTGTTTCGGGGGTGTAAAAAGAATAAGAGAGGGGTGAAAACCAGAATGAGGGGATGGAAAAAAGCAGGAGAGGGGATGAAAAAAAACAGGAGAGGGGATGAAAAAAAGCAGGAGGGATGAAATAAAGCAGAGGGGATGAAATAAAGCAGATGAAAAAAAGCAGGAGATGAAAAAAAGCATGAGAGGGGATGAAAAAAAGCAGGAGATGAAAAAAAGCAGAGGGGATGAAATAAAGCAGAGGGGATGAAATAAAGCAGAGGGGATGAAAAAAAGCAGAGGGGATGAAATAAAGCAGAGGGGATGAAAAAAGCAGAGGGGATGAAATAAAGCAGAGGGGATGAAATAAAGCAGAGGGGATGAAATAAAGCAGAGGGGATGAAAAAAAGCAGAGGGGATGAAAAAAAGCAGATGAAAAAAGCATGAGAGGGGATGAAAAAAAGCATGAGAGGGGATGAAAAAAAGCAGAGGGGATGAAAAAAAGCAGAGGGGATGAAAAAAAGCAGATGAAAAAAAGCATGAGAGGGGATGAAAAAAAGCAGAGGGGATGAAATAAAGCAGAGGGGATGAAAAAAAGCAGAGGGGATGAAAAAAAGCAGAGGGGATGAAAAAAAGCAGAGGGGATGAAAAAAAGCAGATGAAAAAAAGCATGAGAGGGGATGAAAAAAAGCAGGAGATGAAAAAAAGCAGGAGATAAAAAAAAGCAGAGGGGATGAAAAAAAGCAGAGGGGATGAAAAAAATGCAGAGGGGATGAAAAAAAGCAGAGGGGATGAAAACAAGCAGAGGGGATGAAATAAAGCAGAGGGGATGAAATAAAGCAGAGGGGATGAAAAAAAGCAGAGGGGATGTAAAAAAAGCACGAGAGGGGATGAAAAAAAGCAGGGGATGAAAAAAAGCAGGAGATGAAAAAAAGCAGAGTGGATGAAAAAAAGCAGGGGATGAAAATAGCAGAGGGGATAAAAAAATGAATGAGGGGTGAAAAAAAGAAAGGGTGAAAAAAATGAATAAGGGGTGAAAAAAACTGAATAGGAGAGGGAGGGGAAAGAAAGAGGGCAGGGGTAAAAAGAATGAGAGAGCAGGAGGGGGTAAAAAGAATGAGAGGGGTATAAAAAAGGCATTGAAGCTCTGATACGCACTGCACATTATTGTGAGTTTTATTGCTGTGGTGCTCTGATACACTCATACACACTACGCATTACTGTATCAGAGAACTACAGCAATAAAACTCAGTAATGTACGGTGTGTATGAGCGTGAGTTTTATTACCGTGGAGCTCCCTGACACATGTGCGGTGTGTATGAGTGTATTAGGGAGTTCCACAGTAATAAAACTCACGCTCATACACACTGCACAATTGCACATTACTATGAGGTTTATTGCTGTGTAGCTCTGTGATACACACCACACATTTTCCTTTGTTTACACTGCTTTGTTATATTATTAATAATTAAACAATAATTTTAGAGGGTGTGTTTAGGGGCGGAGTTAACGGTAAGGGTTGGGTGGAGAGTAACTTTTAAGGCCTGGCTAGTAGCTTGGGACCTGAAATTTTGAGCTCTGGTTTATTAGATATTGAATTAAAACGGGAATATTTTTAACATTGAAGCCTATGGCAATAAACCTGTCGAATTAAACCACCGAATGGCAGGGCATTAGGGGAACCTTTTCACTGCTGGTTTGTGTTCTCTGAATAGCCGAAGCAGTGCTTTTCATGGGGATTTCACTGCCCTCGAACAGGCACCGTATGTGCAGGCAATTCGCCAGGATTTGGCGAATTCCCTGCTCTCTGGATAGCCGAATGGCCAAGAAAGATAACCGAACGCTGATTTTCAGCGTTCGGTTACCTTTCTCCAGCCATTCGATTCTCTTTGAATAACCCTGATAGTGTGGCATGGCATTGATTTAAGGGTTCTGTGTAATAACAGACACAGGATGCAATAAAAGTGAGACAGCGGTCATTTGCATATCCTACCCAGAGTTCCTTGCTGTATATGGGGAATGCGGCACAGGGGCTCTGGGATGCAGTTTTTTGAATTGCTGTGATGTGCGGGTGGCTTCTGCAATAATAAACATAACCATTATAGCGTGGAGGCTTTTTATCTCACTTTTTGTCCTCCACCACAACTGTTGTAAGTACTATATATATATATATATATATATTACACCCACAGACCTCTAATATATACCCACAGACCTCATATATACTGTATATATCCACAGACCTCATATATATATATATATATAAATCTTTTATTTCTCTTTTATTTTGTTAAGCCGAGAAGCCATCTTGTGTCATGGCAAATAACAAATTCTGGTTAGAGAAACCTCAATATCTCGGCTTAAGATGGTCCGGGCTACAAAATGTTATCTCTAGAGCAAATTACAAGTACATTTGCACATTTGTGTCCCTTAGAACTTAAGTCCAACCATAGTGATCAAGCTCGCGGATAGTTATACTTTTAGGATCAATTTATAGTGAGAAAGCTCTCAGACCAAATCTGGTTTTAGGGGCACCTAGGGAAGTATAATGTTCATGTGGAACATTTACGCTTTAAAGATTTTATTATTAGGGAAAAAAGTGTAATTTCATAACCCCCCCCCCAATTTCAGATTGATTATCTCTGATGAGGGACCAGACGGGTACTTGGATTTTTTCCAGTTACAGTCCTTGCACCCTTTATCTGGAATTCTATAATTCCATAACTCTGAAAAACAGAATTTTCAGAGCCGTCCGGATCTTAGTATTTCTGGATTAAGGGCCCGCTGGATGGGTGCTGCATGTCAGGAACCAGGCTTCCGAGTGCTGTAGCAGACCCCAGCATGTGACATGCTGCTGGGGTGTCAGATGAATCCGAACACCAAACATCATGTCCGAAGAGTAACTCTGTACAGCGCTCTCAGTGCATGTACAATCAGCAGGAAGGGGAGCGTGGTTGTCCCGCCATGATCTCCTTCCTATAAAACATCGGGTTCTCCTGGCTCATGAAATCCAGAAGAATCTGAAATCTCCTGCGCATTCTGGGTAAGGGGTGCGTCACCTGTATACGTCTGCTTTGGTAGCATCCTGACTCACTAGTTCATAGCTTGAGAATAGTGATGAGCCGAACACCCCCGTGTTCGGTTCGCATTCGAACTCGAACAATTTCAAAAGTTCGAGTTTGAACTCAAACACGAACCGAACTCAATGCAAGTCAATGGGACTCAAAAGTTCGAATTTTAGAGTGCCCTCCAAGAGGGCATATATGCAAGATATTTGCCATAAAAGGTGTATGGGGGGTCTGGGTAGTGCCCTGGGGGACAGGAAACAAGGACAAAAAGTAAAAAAAAAAAAGTTTTTAAAGGAACAGTGAGTTTTCCATGAAATAAAGGTTAAGAATAAAAATGAAAAATTCCTTCAAATATCGTGCCTAGGAGGTCCCCATAACCTGCCCGTGAAGTGGCGGATTTGTAGGATGTATAGAGACATTTAAAAACAAAAAAATGACATTTCAAATGACAGTAAATGGTTTTCCTTTATTCTATTCATAAACAACTGCTTGGGGCGGCAGCCTGTATGAAAAGAAGAGACATATTAGGACACGCAGAACAAGTTTAGATATATTTTGGCTAAATTATGGTGAAACTGATGAAGGCTTTGGATGAAAGTAACAATAGGTGCTTTAAAATTGAGCCTTTAGTGTCGGCAACAGTGCCGTCACACCGTAACCCCTCTGTGGTATTGTGGAAGACTGCAGGGTTGGACCTTGCGGTCCAATATTAAAATGTTATGAATCTGGTAATATAGGCGTCAGTGGCAGTGCACTCAAATATTGTGCCTTTGGTGGCAGCAAGTGCCTTCACACCATAAGTAACCCCTCTGTGGTATTGTGGAAGAGTGCAGTGGTGGAGGTTTTGGGAATGCAGAAGAGATCCCGATCTATTCAGTTACGCCAACATGAGGGGATTGATAGCTGCTGATCCAGGACTGATTCATTTTTATAAATGTCAGCCGGTCTACAGAGTCGGTGACAAAACCTCAGCTGAACGTCCTTTCAGAAAGCACGCTGGATGAAGGGCAACCTAGTAACTGCATAGCATATTGACTAAATTCTGGCCAGTGATCCAATTTCAACACCCAGAAAGCCAGTGGATCCTCTGCTGTAAAGGTATCCAGGTCTGCCCTTGCCCCTAGGTAGTCCTGCACCATATGGTGAAGATGCTGGCAATGGGTGCATACATTTGACGTCCCTGGGCGTCGTGGACTAAACAAAATTTAAAAAGGCATCAGTCAAGCGGCCCCGGCCTTCACTGCTCTTCCTCTGATCAGCATCAGAAGCACCTGTGTCATCACTTGGTAACCTACCAGTGCCTGGAAAGGTGTTACACAAGTGTCGCTTTAGAGCGTCCTCAAGTTGTTTCATCCTGTGCTCCCTCGGTGCGTGCAGGATGAGCTCTGCAACTTTACCCTTGTATCGTGGATCAAGAAGGCTTGCCAACCAGTAATGATCCCTCTCCTTGATAGCACGAATCCTAGGGTCTTTTAGCAGGCTTTGCAGGATAAGGGAGCCCATGCAGCATAGGTTGGAGGGGGCATTAGCTTCCGAGTCTTCCTGGTCAATGAGGATGACCCCATTGTGCACTTTCTCCTCCCAGCCACGTACTAGTCCTTGGGTTTCTGGGCACACAAAACCCTCCCTTGAGGAATCCCCACCTTCAATGCCTCCACTACTTAAATATTCCTCCTCCTCCTCATCCTCCTCGTGTCTGATCTGAGGACCCGCAGGAATGCTGTCTTCGTAAAGACTGGGGCCTTGAGAGTTAGGGAAGGCCTCCTCTTCCTCCAGCTGCTCTGCCTCTAGTGCCACATCTATGATTCCCCACAGAGTGCGCTCCAGCAGGAACACTAAAGGAATTGTGTCACTGATGCATGCACTGTCCCTGCTCACCATCCTCGTTGCCTCCTCAAATGGTGACAGTACAGTGCATGCATCCTTGATCATCAGCCACTGCGGGGGGGGGGGAAACAAGTTGACCTGAACCTGTCCTTGTTCCATACTCACACTGGTACTCATTGATGGCCCTCTGCTGTTTGTGCAGACGCTGCAGCATTGCTAATGTCGAGTTCCAGCTGGTGGGCACGTCACAGATCAGACGGTGTGTGGGAAGGTGGAATTCTCTTTGAATTTCTGCCAGGCGAACACTTGCTGGGAATGACCGTCTGAAGTGGCTGCAGACTTTTCTGGCCTGGCTGAGAAGCTCTGCCAGCCCTGGGTACCTGGTTAGGAAACGCTGTACCACCAGATTTAGGACGTGTGCTAGGCATGGTACATGCGTCACCTTACCCTGGCGTAGGGCGGAGAGAAGGTCGCTGCCATTATCACAGACGACCATTCCCAGCTGAAGCTGGCATGGTGTTAACCATCTCTGCACCTGCCCCTGCAGAGCTGACAGAATTTCTGGCCCGGTGTGGCTCCTGTCCCCTAAACAAACCAGCTCAAGCACAGTATGGCATCTTTTTGCTTGAGCCATTGCGTAGCCCCTGCCACGCGTTGGTTTAACTGCCACTTCACCAGAGACAGAGAAGGAGGAGGAGGAAGAGGTGGTGAAGCAGACAGACCTCATACAAGCAGCTTTCTGGAGGCGTGGTGGATGAACAAGCTCCAGCACAGAGCCCCGTCTTGGATCCCTCCCAGCTGCAATCAGAGTTACCCATTGTGCCGCAAAGGAAATGTAACGGCCCTGTCCATGCTTGCTGGACCATGTGTCTAAAGTCATGTGCACCTTGCTGCTGACTGCCTTTCCCAATGACTCCATAACATTGTGTTCCACATGCTGGTTGTCACGGGAACCATGCAAGGATTGTAGGTGTGAGCCTAATGTGCAGTGAGCCATGAAGTATGCAGGTTAAGGGGTTTAAACAAGGTCTTTTTTATACTAAACAAAAAACAAAAATATAAACGGAACTGATAGTAGATAAAGTCCAGAGCAAGGTATCCAGGTAAAGGGTGAGCCAGTCTCGTAGTCAGGTATCAAGCAGTAATCGTGGGATACAGAAAACAGAATATGCCAAAGTCCATAGCCAGGGGTCATACACAAGAAATCAATATAGGAACTGGGTAGCAGTTACCAGTAGAGCAGAGGTAGTCCAGAAGGGTCAAAAATCGGGTATGATGAAGGTCCAGAGGGAAACAGATAGGGGGTACAGCGGATCCAGGAACCAGGAGCTTTTCCAAAAACAGGTCAGCGTGGTGCAAGGTTCAGACTTCAGGTTCAGACTTCAATGAGGAAGACCAGCACATGGGGTGTGACCTCCTTATATACAGGGGAACTGAGCAGGATGATCTGCAGGTGAAGGTCTGATTTGCATACAAGAAATCAAAGTCCAGAACTGAGCGTGGGAAAAAAAAGAAAAACCAAAACAAAGTCCCAGCATCTGCATAAGTAATGCAGGACATAGCAAAAAGAGCAACAGATGGAGGCGTCAGAGGATCAGGGGGTCCAGACCATGACAGCGCCCAGGTGGGCCATGACATCACCCCCCTCCTGACGGGTGCACTCCGGGCACCGAAGCTGGAACGGGGGACACAGAGTCCAGATCGTACTTAGAAGCACGTAGGGCCCGCTCAAAATGTTCAGGTCGGTTTAGCGGACCAACGTGCCAGTAGCGGCCCAGAAAAAGTTCCAAGAAGCCATCAACTGGAGTCAGACGAGACATCGAGGTTTCTCCAGAGTTCTGGGTAGCGCCTGACCACTTCTAAGTACTCCTCTCGGACCAATACGCCAGAGGGCGTCCTGGAGTAGCCCGTAGGGACAGGTCCCGAGGTAGGGTATTTCGTGCCAGTTTTACTACTCGGATTCTGGAAGTCCTCGTAGAGAGCCGCGAGTACAGCCCTTTCAGATCCAGTATCGAGAACAGAGTCATGGGCACAACTCGGCAGTGAGTCTATAGTTGCAGGGCTCGGAGGAGTAGTGCCCTCAGTATGGCTTTGCTGGTTACTGAGAGTCTTAGCTCGACAGCGGCGACTACGACCCTTCGGCGGAGACAGCTTGGGGACGACTGCTGGGCTCTGCGGCGACACCACCGCTGGGCTCTGCGGCGACACCACCGCTGGGCTCTGCGGCGACACCACCGCTGGGCTCTGCGGCGACACCACCGCTGGGCTCTGCGGCGACACCACCGCTGGGCTCTGCGGCGACACCACCGCTGGGCTCTGCGGCGACACCACCGCTGGGCTCTGCGGCGACACCACCGCTGGGCTCTGCGGCGACACCACCGCTGGGCTCTGCGGCGACACCACTGCTGGGCTCTGCGGTGACAGCAAGGAACCGGCAGCTGGGCTCTGCGATGACACCACTGCTGGGCTCTGCGGTGACTTGGTTACTGGAGCCTGAGAAGGCTCACGGACAGAGGCATGAGAAGGCTCAGAAACATAGGCCTGAGAAGGCTCAGAAACATAGGCCTGAGAAGGCTCAGAAACATAGGCCTGAGAAGGCTCAGAAACATAGGCCTGAGAAGGCTCAGAAACATAGGCCTGAGAAGGCTCAGAAACATAGGCCTGAGAAGGCTCGGGGACAGGGGCCTGAGAAGGCTCGGGGACAGGGGCCTGAGAAGGCTCGGGGACAGGGGCCTGAGAAGGCTCGGGGACAGGGGCCTGAGAAGGCTTAGGGACAGAGGCCTGAGAAGGCTTAGGGACAGAGGCCTGAGAAGGCTTAGGGACAGAGGCCTGAGATGGCTTAGGGACAGAGGCCTGAGATGGCTCAGATACAGAGGCCTGAGATGGCTCAGATACAGAGGCCTGAGAAGGCTTAGTGGCAGCAGCCTGAGATTGCTTGGTGACAGAAGCCTGACTTGGCTTAGAGACAGAAGCCTGACTTGGCTTAGAGACGGAGGCCTGAGATGGCTCAGAGACGGAGGCCTGAGAAGGCTCAGAGACGGAGGCCTGAGAAGGTTCAGAGACGGAGGCCTGAGAAGGCTCAGAGACGGAGGCCTGAGAAGGCTCAGAGACAGGGACCTGAGAAGGTTTAGATACAGAGGCCTGAGAAGGCTTAGTGGCAGCAGCCTGAGATGGCTTGGTGACAGAAGCCTGACTTGGCTTAGAGACAGAGGCCTGAGAAGGCTCAGAGACGGAGGCCTGAGAAGGCTCAGAGACGGAGGCCTGAGAAGGCTCAGAGACGGAGGCCTGAGAAGGCTCAGAGACGGAGGCCTGAGAAGGCTCAGAGACGGAGGCCTGAGAAGGCTCAGAGACAGGGACCTGAGAAGGTTTAGATACAGAGGCCTGAGAAGGCTTAGATACAAAAGCCTGAGAAGGCTTAGATACAGAAGCCTGAGATACAGAAGCCTGAGAAGGCTTAGATACAGAAGCCTGAGTTGGCTTGGTGACAGAAGCCTGAGTTGGCTTGGTTACAGAAGCCTGAGTTGGCTTGGTTACAGAAGCCTGAGTTGGCTTGGTGACAGAAGCCTGAGTTGGCTTGGTGACAGAAGCCTGGGACGGCTTAGAGACATAAGCCTGAGAAGTGAACGTGGTTCCTATATAGGTGGTTCTCATGCACCCAATGAACCGGCCAGGTAGTCCGTGAGGGTGACGTGCAGTCTCTTTAGGGAATTCTTCATCTGAGTCTACAGAACTCCATTCATCTGAAGAGCAATACTCAGAAGCCGATGGGTAACATGAGATACGCCGACTGGAAGGCACTGCAGCGGTAACACAGTTAGCCGTGAGGTGCTGGTTTGGAGTGGTGGGTGTCATACCGGAGGGTAGGACAGACGCTATCTCCATTGGCACAACGGGGTCAGGCTCTGTAGGTACGCTGGGCTCTTCCTCCATCGGTACGGCTGGAACATATTCTGTGGGCCGGGTGGTTTGGAAATCCATACGTTCAACTTGGTGGGAATCTTGCTGCACGGTTTCAGGATTCACTTCCATAGACACCTCTGTCTTGGGTCTGGATTCGGTGATGGATCTCTCGGGCAAGGACTTGGCAGACAAATATTCTTTCTTGAAGGATGGCGTATCTCTGAGAGTCAATGTCTTCCTCGGCTTGATGGGCAGTACTTTAGGAGGAATCAAGGGCACTGCCTTGACGGATGCTGACCTTTTAGGCTTCGAAGCAAACTTGGCAACCAAAGGCTTTATGGTTGACGCGGATTCAGGTGGGGTGCTAGAAGGTTTGGGGGGGGGCAGAGGACAGGCTGATAGAAGCACAAATTGTTTGATCTTCTTCTTTCACGTTCCACCAGGGTTAGGGGTTCGCTAGGCCCCTTTTCAGTAATTGGAACGCGCATCTTAGCTGAGATGCCCCTGAAGCCTTTAAGCAGGTCAACAAATAACGTGTCCACTTGCTGCAGGATCTCCTCCATAAACCCCTTCACATACTCCTTTATAGCTTGGCTCACTGCGGGTTCGCTGTTTAAAGACTTCCTCATTCTGTCACGGGAACCATGCAAGGATTGTAGGTGTGAGCCTAATGTGCAGTGAGCCATGAAGTATGCAGGTTAAGGGGTTTAAACAAGGTCTTTTTTATACTAAACAAAAAACAAAAATATAAACGGAACTGATAGTAGATAAAGTCCAGAGCAAGGTATCCAGGTAAAGGGTGAGCCAGTCTCGTAGTCAGGTATCAAGCAGTAATCGTGGGATACAGAAAACAGAATATGCCAAAGTCCATAGCCAGGGGTCATACACAAGAAATCAATATAGGAACTGGGTAGCAGTTACCAGTAGAGCAGAGGTAGTCCAGAAGGGTCAAAAATCGGGTATGATGAAGGTCCAGAGGGAAACAGATAGGGGGTACAGCGGATCCAGGAACCAGGAGCTTTTCCAAAAACAGGTCAGCGTGGTGCAAGGTTCAGACTTCAGGTTCAGACTTCAATGAGGAAGTCCAGCAAATGGGGTGTGACCTTCTTATATACAGGGGAACTGAGCAGGATGATCTGCAGGTGAAGGTCTGATTTGCATACAAGAAATCAAAGTCCAGAACTGAGGGTGGGAAAAAAAAGAAAAACCAAAACAAAGTCCCAGCATCTGCATAAGTAATGCAGGACATAGCAAAAAGAGCAACAGATGGAGGCGTCAGAGGATCAGGGGGTCCACAACATGACAGCGCCCAGGTGGGCCATGACACTGGTATAGTGCTGGAATGGCCTTCCGTGAAAAGAAATGGCATTTTGGAACCTGCCACTGTGGTACTGCACATTCAGCAAATTCACAGAAGGAAGTAGAGTCCACCAGCTGGAAAGGCAGCAGCTGTAATGCGAGTAATTTTGCTAAGCTGGCATTTAGACGCTGTGCTTGGGGATGGTTGGGACTATATTTTTTCTTATGCCACAGCAGCTGGGGCAATGTAATCTGACTGCACAAATCTTCAGCTGATGGGATGCTGTCACATTCTGAGGAAGGACCTGGTGCACCCATTACTGTAGCATCATCCCTGTCAGTGGAGGTTGTAGGCAATGACATGGCAGGACATATAGTGGGGGTAGAGACAGATGAGGAGGAGGAGGACCTATGCAAAGTGTTGTGCCAACGGGATGCGTGGCAGGTGGTCATATGTCACCTCAAGCACGTGGTACCCAAGCATGGGATGTCTTTCCCACGCTTGATCCTCATCTGACATAGATTACAAATAGCAACGGTGCGGTCTGCTGCACATTTCTTAAAGAAATCCCAGACAGCAGACTTCCTGTACATGTGCTTTGAGACAACAGCAATCTGCACCTGAGCAGCTGTGATGTCTGATGCCTTGGACTGGCTACGGTTGGTCATAGAGGACGTTGTGCCTCGTGTTTGTTGTGCCTCCTCCTCACTTGACTCCTCTGTTTGATCAGGCACCCAGGTGGAGTCATTGACCTCATCATCGTCATCACCCCCTATCTCCTCATCACTGGAGCCAACTTGGCAGTATGCTGCAGCTGCTGGGGCAACATGAGTGGCAGTTATTTGTGTGTCACTGGCACCCCCTTCCTCTAGGTTGATTATACTCCCTTCCTCAACCTCAGAGTTTGAATCAGAGCACTGTAGTTGCTGCGCATCCTCAAGCAGCATGTCACTGTCATTGTAGTCAAATAATTCAGCTGACTCCTCCGTGTGTGATAGTGAGGCTACGGCAGGAGTAGCTGTGGACATGGAGGCTGAATTATATGTTTTGGCAGCTGAGGTGGACTGTAAACCACTACAAGCTGGCAGAGGACTCGGAGGATGAGGATGGCCTGGTTAGCTAATCCTGCAAATCCTCTGTATGTTGCTGCTGCTTAAAACGGCCAGCACCAATTAGAAAGGACAAGCGTGCCCCTGCAGAGGATGCACCACGTCCACGACGACCATAGGCACAGCCTCCCGACACAGAGGCTGCATGCCCTCTTATCTGTATCTGGGAGCGTCTGCCTGTCCTTTTTGGTCTTTCTGACATGGTGAGTGATATATAGATTAAAGATATACAGAACACTAATTCAACTCTGTTATAAAAATTGGAGATATGCAGAACTCTGATTCAACTGTGTTATCTAGATTAAAGATTTCCAGAACTCTGGTATAACTCAGTGAGACACCCTGATAGCTGGCAGCCAGTGACAAGACACAGATTAAAATTCCCAGAAGCCACCTATAAATCAGTGAGACCCCCTGATGGGTGGCAGTGACAAGACACAGGTTATAATTCCCAGGAACCTTCTATAAATCATTGAGACACCCTGATGGGTGGCAGTGACAAGACACAAATTACAATTCCCAGGAACCTCCTATAAATCAGTGAGACCCCCTGATGGGTGGCAGTGAAAAGACACAGATTACAATTCCCAGGAACCTCCTATAAATCAGTGAGACCCCCTGATGGGAGGCAGTGACAAGACACAGATTACAATTCCCAGGAACCTCCTATAAATCAGTGAGACCCCCTGAAGGGTGGCAGTGACAAGACACAAATTACAATTCCCAGGAACCTCCTATAAATCAGTGAGACCCCCTGATGGGTGGCAGTGACAAGACACAGATTACAATTCCCAGGAACCTCCTATAAATCAGTGAGACCCCCTGATGGGTGGCAGTGACGAGACACAGATTACAATTCCCAGGAACCTCCTATAAATCAGTGAGACCCCCTGATGGGTGGCAGTGACAAGACACAGATTACAATTCCCAGGAACCTCCTATAAATCAGTGAGACCCCCTGATGGGTGGCAGTGACAAGACACAGATTACAATGCCCAGGAACATCCTATAAATCAGTGAGACCCCCTGATGGGTGGCAGTGACAAGACACAGATTACAATTCCCAAATATCTGATAGAAGTGAGACCCCCCAATAGCTGCTGGCAGTGGGAACACACAGATTACAACAATTCCCAGATATTTTGTAGAAGTGAGACCGCCACAATAGCTGCTGACAGTGAGAACACACAGATTACAACAATTCCCAGATATTTATAGAAGTGAGACCCCCACAATGGCTGCTGGCAGTGAGAACACACACTAACAGAACAATCTCCTCTCAAGAAACACGTGCTGGGGGCTGTGTGAAGCCTTATATAGTGTGCTGCGGGATTTAGCTCTGTGAGCCCATGATTGGGCAAAATTTGCCGAAACAGGACTCTGAGCCGTGATTTGCATTGTCTTGCACCTGACCTGTGGTCAGGTGCAAGGCTGTAGCCAATTACAAGCTTCAGGCCAGTGGAAAAGTGCATTGTGGTCCATTGTGGTGCATTGTGGGAAAACACGCGGAAATGTTCGGAGTTCGCGAACAGCCAAACGGCCAATGTTCGATGCGAACTCCGAACAGATCGAACCGAAAAGCTCATCCCTACTTGAGAACACAACCCTATATTTTTATCAGATAGCACAAACTTTAGACATTCTTGCCTTTAAAAAAAATTCTTTATAGCAGTGGTTAGTTACAAGTATTTAGAAAGCGCTAACAAGTTCTGTAGTGATGTACAATGGGTAAGACAGAATAAAAAATAATACATACAAGATAAACACACAGAATAGTAGGAGAGAGGACCCTGCTTGAGAGCTTACAATCTAAGAGGAGAGGGATGTCACACTGGGTAAGGATAAATAGCGTACAAGAAGCAGCGGGACACATGTGGGCTGAATGGGAAGATGGCGCGAGATATATACAGGGTGGAATCATGGAGTGAACAGATAGGCTTCTCTAAAGTAATGTTTTCAGAGACTTCTTGGAGGACTGGAGAGACGGGGAGAGTCTAATGTTACGGGGGGAGGGAGTTCCATAGAGAAGGGGCAGTTCGGGAGAAGTCCTGAAGGAGGAAGGCTTCATTTGACAGTGTGTCAAAAGTTCATACGCTTACATTGTAGATATTTATTGGGAACATAATTTCATCAATGTGATCTACATATTCATTAGACATGTGCACAGCACAAAATTTCATTTTGAACTAATGGATTAGTCCTAAAATGCAATTTATTTAGTTGCTAAAGAAATTCGTTTTCAGTTCTTTAGTATGAAAACTAATTTCATTCATCCGAAAACCAGTGGATACAATTACTATTGTAGTGGCTCCTCAGAGGGCTGAGATCACTGCTTGTTACAGTATCTCTCACTCTCAGCACAATGTGTCAGGCAAAGCTGTTACAGTAACTGACTGCTAGTCATCACAGCGCTCAGAGTTTCAGTAAAACTAGTAAATAATATTTTTATATATAAGAGGTTAGAACAATATTATTTCCTTGTTTTACTGAAACTCTGAGCGCTGTTACAGTCAGTTACTGTAACAGCTGTACCTGATACATTGTACTGAGAGATAATATAACAAGCAGCCGATCTCAGCGCTCACAGCCACTGGATTTAAAGGGCTAAAAAAATTACAGAGCTGCGACTGTGTGGTCTGGCTGGCCGTGTGCATGTGGCAGAGAGGTGTCGCAGGGAGGGAGCCACTGCACCTGCGGCCACAGCAAACACCCCCACAACCAGGATCCAGGGAGCCCCCACTGACCACCAGGCTATGGTACATAACATCCTCCTGCATTAATTAATACCCCTCTCTGTATAATGTATACAACATCCACCTGCATTAATTAATACCTCTCTCTGTATAATGTATAGAACATCCTCCTGAGTTAATGTCCCTCTCTGTATAGAACTTCCTCCTCAATTTATACCTTTCTCTGTATAATGTATATAACATCCTCCTGCATTAATACCCCTCTCTGTATAATGTATAGAACATCCTCCTGCATTAATTAATGCCCCTCTCTGTATAGAACACCCTACTGCATTGGCATGTGGAGGGTGTAGAACTTCGGAATGCAATGCTTATCCAGCACAGGAGAGGGAACTTTTACTTAAACTTTGTATCTCTGTGGAGGAGACAGACAGGATTATAAAAGCAGGGGAGAGGGAAAATATTAACGTAAATCGGTCTGAAAGCTCTGAGAAGAGATGACTGGTGCAAATTTATTTTTATAATAAAATAAAGCACTTTAAATCCAGGGAAAACATTCAAATAAATCATACTGAAGGCTCATAATGACAGAGTAACTGTGAGAACTGGATACTAAATGTATCACACGTAAAAAAACCTTTATAACAAGCAGCACTGGGAGAGGAGAGTGTCTTTATATAAAACGTGTATTATAGATGAGGAAAGGGGGATAGAGCTCCTGGATAATATAAAATGTATTAGACTTAAGCCCCTATTATGCAGAGAGGGAGGGGAGATAACACACGTTTTATAATGTCCCTCACTTCTCCCAGCGCTGCTTGTTATAAAGGGTTTTTTACTATCCAGTCCTCCACTGTCATTAGCTTTCAGTGTGATTTATTTGAATGTTCTCCTCCTCCAGCTGTTTTTATCATCTTGTCTGCCTCATAGACATGCAAGGGTTAAAAGTTTCCTCTCCTGTGCTGGCTGTCTGTGCTGCGAGTAAGTATTCTGGAGCTCTATCACTGTCAGATTTTCGGGTAGGGGTCAGGAAGGATTACGCATACAAACCTTTTCTGTAGTTTTACGATGTTGCGCTCTTCATTGCTGGTCTCCTTCACTCATCAATGTAATATCACAAAAAGGACTGAAACTAAAATGTAGTGCATTTTATTTTAGTTTCTTTCGTTTTTTGTACTGAGCAGTTTCGTATCTCTTGAGTCATACGAAAACGAAATTATCCCAAAATTCGGACTAAATCGTTTTAGTACTAAAACGAATGCACATGTCTAATATTCATAACATGTATTAATTAACCACTTGGCTGCTAAGGACGCGCTCAGCGCATCCTGCCAAGTGTTCCTCCTGTGCTACGGACGCGCTGAGCGCGTCCTAGCACAGGAGGCAGCAATCAGCCGGGATTCCGGCTGATTGCTGGCCCCCCCGGTGCGGGCTGACATCTGCGGCAGCGCGATGACATCTATTTCAGGCGCCCCTCCCGCGAATGCGGAGGAGGTGCCTGAAAGGGAGGGGGGAGGTCTCTCCCTCCTGATCGCCGGGGTCCTGCGGCTAAAGGCAGGTACGGTTTGGAAGGGCACAGCCTGCCTTTCAAAACTGTGCCTGTCTTTAACCCCTTGGGTGCCGGACCCTGAGAGACACCACTTACCACTGGTGTCCATCTTGAACATTTACCACTTATGACCACTCTCTGTACTCTATCTTTTATCCAGTGTTCTATCAAGACCAAGAATTTTCATCTAGACCAATTTTTCTTAACCACTTGGCTGCTATGGACGCGCTGAGCGCGTCTAGCCAAGTGGTTCTCCTGTGCTATGGACGCGCTGAGCGCGTCCATGCACAGGAGGCAGCAATCGGACGGATTCCGGCCAATTGCTGTGCCCCCCCAGTGCGGGCTGACATCTTGGATGTCAGCCCAGCACTCCGGAACCCCGGCAGGGCCATTAGATGTCATTGCGGCGGCGCGATGACATCTAATTCAGGCTCCCCCCGCGAGGTGCCTGAAAGGGAGGGGAGAGGTCCTTCGGACCTCTCTCCCTCCCGATCGCCGGGGGCCACACGGTTAAGGCAGGCACTGTTTGGAAGGGCACAGCCTGCCCTTCCAAACGGTGGCTGACATTAACCCCTGGGGAGCCGGATCACGATTCGGCGCTGAAAAGCGCCGGCTCGTGATCCTCTCCCGGAGCTGGCCGACATCTTGGATGTGGGCCAAGCTTCCGGGAATGCACCCTGATGACTGGCGTCATCGTGCGTAGCATGATGACACCAGTCCTGGAGTTAACCCCTAACTGCCACCAATGGTGGAGATAGGGGGTTCATTGGAACCCCCTATCTCCCGATCTGTGGCAGCTAGGGGT
The DNA here is from genome assembly GCA_009667805.1 of Leptobrachium leishanense. Lineage (NCBI taxonomy): Eukaryota > Metazoa > Chordata > Amphibia > Anura > Megophryidae > Leptobrachium > Leptobrachium leishanense. The sequence continues at coordinate 29,110,361 of CM019071.1, read as the reverse complement.
TAATGTTTGGTATTGCTGGATCGGCTAGAGCATGGCCTTTCCAACAATACCAAACATGACCATGTAAAAATAAAAAAACAAAAAAATAAAAAAATATTTAAAAAAATAATAAAAAAAAAATGAACATTTTTTTTTTGTTAATGCAGCAATATTGTTCCCATTTCATTTATAATGTGAACAATGATGCTGCACTAACGATTTTTGTATGCGGTGCGTTTGTTAAAAATAGCGAATAGCGAAATTTTCCCCCAAAAAAATGTAACGAATCCCACATTTCTAATTTTTTTAATAAGCGCACCCCATAGAAAATATAACCGCAAATGCTCGCATGTTAAAATGTGAAGAAAAAACACTTTACACATTGTAAATTATTGAAAATTTAAATTTTATTGCATTTTTTGTTATAATATACAGAGAGGGCATGACGTATACATATAATAATGACATATTATGAATCTGCCGAGTCTGACGGAAAGAACGATATATAATATGTCTGGGTCATATATTAAAGTATGGCTTCAAAACACGGTTAAACATGATGAGCAAAACCAGTAAAAATGACCTCAGCACAGAGGTGTGAAAAGCCTCAGCAGCGAAAGGGTTAAAGACATTTCCGATCCTAATAAATATTTAATAAAGATATTTTTATTGATCACCGATGCACTTGGAGCACGACTGTTGTCTGCTTTTTGATACTTGGTTGGTTCTGTGGGTTCTCCAGCACTCTGATGCATTATGCACACTGATGGTGGATGATGGGCTATACAGTTCCTAATAAATTTTTGCTTCATAAATAATAACCTAGCTGCACGGTTCCCTGCATGATTTACACATACTGCCCAGCTGCTCTTTCAGGGTTTGATAGTCCGACATGTACAGACATGCGCAGGTTGCAGGCAGAAACCTGGCAGACCCTCCCTGTATATTAGCACCAAAAGCATTATCCAGCCCTCCATTAATCCCCTGGAAGGGGTGACTCCTCTGAGCATTTCTGCACCACACACAGCGTATTATTTGCAAATTGCCAAGTACCCATGTGACTAGTAGACGCCCCGCCCATACAGGAAATAGAGGGAGAACCTGCTTCCTTATCCTTAGTCACATGACCGCACTTGCAAGTTGCGGAATGGTCCGTCAGACTCCGCCCAACCAGCACCCGATTCGGTGCCTGGGTCATGTGATTGTGATCACGTGTCCTAACGCAGTACCAGGAAGTGCAACAGGTATCCGGGCCCGGGAAGCATGGACACGTACGGCAAAGTGGTTTTCAACACGGCAGACGTGCCGGCACCGGACTTCAACCAGTAAGCAACGTGTGTGTAATGCCTGCTGAGGGCCTGACACCTAGCCGGGGCTGCAGCAGGGTGCACGTTATTTGGGGGGTAATGCTGGGAGACCGCGACATCTCAAAACATGCAGTTTGTATGACCTGCCTGGGGTTAATCAGCCAATGTCCCTTTCCTGCTATAGGTTGCTTCCCCTATTACCCTCAGCCAGGGGCTGGAAACCACTGCTCTTACTCCGTATTCATTCACCGAGGTGTGCAGCGTGACCTTGCATGTGTGTGCCATTAAAGTTCAAGTCAGGACACCCCAAAATTATCCTTGTAGCTGGTAGTGAAAAAACTGAAGAGCCTGGTGCTAAGGGACTTTGGTTTAGCAAATCACTTGCCACCAAAGCAAAAATAAATATTTTGATCTTTTTAATCTGCGAAAAGAAGAGCTTGGCATCTTCCGCTAAACAATATTTCCCCTCCAGTAGGAACTGAGATCTTCCCTCCGTCCCGTCTACATTAAGAATAAATGGTTCTCTGCTAATCCTCAAACATTACGAGTCGCTGCTGACACAGCACCCCACTTGTAATGAGGAGCCCCTATTGCGTAACTACTTGCTCTTGACGTTTAGGCTTTGCTGTTCCCTATGATGGTCTGAGACAGACTTTCTGGTGTATTCACTAAAGGTGACACTCCGACTCGGGAGAATCGGCAGAAGTGACAATTCTAGGTCAAAATAGCCAAACCAGAAAATTGTTCCTGGTTTTATCTCGCTTTCCAAATCGGCAATTTGGTCTAGATTGTTCTCTTCTCCTGAATTTCACCTTTTAGTGAATAGACCTGATAGGGGATGAGTATCCTTCTCATACTGTCATCCTGGATACTCGTACTGTGGCCAGAGTACTGTATATTATACATACACATTACTTTAGACTAGGTTCACACCTCAGCGGTTTTCAAACATGCGTAATACGCAAACTTGAAAAACCACGCGAATGTGCATTGCAGTGCGTTCGCGCCTATGTCTATGCCCGCGAACGCGCTGCTGTACGCACCAAAGATGCTCCTGTACTACTTTGGGCGTCAGACATTTTACAGTGCTTTCCTTCGCGCTGTAAAACGTCCAGGTGTGAACCAGCCCCGTAGGAAATCATGGGATTTCCGGGGTTGAGTGTTTTACAGCACGCAGGAAAGCGCTGTAAAACGCTGAGGTGTGAACGGGGCCTTATGGTGAGGTTTTTTTTTTTTTTAAAGGATTTTACCAGGAAGGATACATATGTCCTGGGTGGCAAGTATGTACCGTTAGGTGTCTTGCCCAAGGACACTTACTCGAGAGGTGCTCTTGCTGGGATTGAACCATGTCTCCACAGGCTCTTTCCGCGCAGAGCAGTGATGCTACCGATTTCAAATTTAGTGGGTTCACTTCTGTCACATCCTTGCACCCTTTTTACTTCTCTAAAGTAAGTTGGAGAGTTGGGCAGAGTTAGAGATCCCTGATCTAATGTTGACTTGAAGGAACGCTGCATCTACAGATATAGAAAGATCCGAGCCACTGTTCTTAAAGTTGGTCGTAAATGGGGTCAGGAACATTGGCTCCCTGATGTTTTGGGAACTACATCTCCCACAATGCTCAGTCACCCATAAGGCTGACTGAGCCATATCGGAAATGTAGTTACCAAAAAATCAGGGAGCCAAGGTTGCTGACCCCAGGTCTAGTAGGTTTGAAGTTTGCCCCAATCATTTGAACTTAAAATAAGTGTTTCATCATTTACATCCGTTATTTCCTCCTGGTTTTTTAGTTTTACTTCCCTATTTAAACAGAAGTTTGCATGTGCTTTACTTGCCAGCTGATGAAGCATTTAGCTCTGGACGGAGAAGTCTGCAGACTCCTTCTTTATTTGTTAATAACTCACTAAATTTAGGGAATCATGTTTGCAAACTATGAAGATGCTTGTGTTTAACACTATTGACTGATTTAGGCAAAGTTCAAAAATGATAACAATGTTCTAATCCATGATGGTTAATAATATGTGCGTTACTTGACGCGTGCACGTGCATTGCAGCACGTTCACGCTGCAGTCTATGGCTGCAATACGCCCCAAAGAAGCTCCTATACTTCTTTGGGTGTAGGACGTTTTACAGCGCGTTCCTAAGCGCTGTAAAATGCCCAGGTGTGAACGGACCCCTTAGGAAATCATGGGATTTGCGTGTTTAGGCATTTTACAGCACACAGGAACGCGCTGTAAAACACCCAGGTGTGAACGGGGCCTAAGGGAGGACATTTGGATTCCTACTGAAATGTCTTGCAACCTGGTCATGATTTGATGTGGATGAATCTCCATAGATGTTTTTTTTTTTTTTTTTAAGTATCTGCAGTCGGTACATAAGTGCTCGAGCAGGGTCCTCTCTCCTACTATTCTGTGTGTGATGCATATTTGTTATTCGGAGGAACTTCAGTTACACTGATGAAAACATCAGGGTACTAGTGTCTCCCAGAGACCAAATTAATATTTAACTTTTATTGAACATAATTAAAAAAGAGATCAAACATATAAACATAAATTGACAGTGCTCACAAAACAACAATAAAACCAATTCTGCTGAAGGTAGTATAATTAATTGGCAATAAAGACAGTGATCAACAGTGGATGGTCGGCGAATAAGTCAATGTAATAAGTAACCTTCAAGGGTCACCACAGAGCATTTTTAAGGAGGTACAGACGCCAAATCTGTTGGTAGGTATGTTACAAACGAAAGTAATAACCAGCAGTTTGTGTAAACAATTTTATGACCTTCAAGGGTCATCTAAAGTATAGTAACTTATTGACAATATAAGATTACAACATGTTGCCAAACCAAAAAATTGTCACAATGAGAGGTATGAATGCTTGTTTAACAATATAGAGTCATATAGTGCTACAGTTGGAAAGGCACAGGTACCAAATCTGCTGATAAAACTCAATATATTACAGCAAAGAGCAATGACTAGCAGTTTATGCAAAGGGTGCAAAAAAATGACCTTCAGGGGTCATCTAGAGTGTAACAACCTATTAACAATGTAAAATCACAAAGTATTGCAATAATAAAGAAAGCAGAAAAACCTTCTGCTGAAGGTAGTATAATTGACTGGCAATAAAGACAGTGATCAACAGGAGGTGGTCAATATGATAAGTGACCAGCATGGGTTGCCACAAATGGTGATAACATTTAAGAAGTATAAAGCACTTGTTGGCAGTGTAGAATCATAAGGTGCTAGGAAGTACTTGTTAATAATGATGGAGAAAATAAAGGTCGGCGAATAAGTAATCAATGTAATAAGTAACCTTCAGGGGTCACCACAGAGCATTGTTAGAGAGATACAAACGCCAAATCTGTTGGTAGGTATGTTACAAACGAGAGTAATAAACAGCAGGTTATGTAAACAATTTTTTGACCTTCAAGGGTCATCTAAAGTATGGTAACTTATTGACAATATAAGATCACAACATACTGCAAAACAAAAAATTGTCAGTGAGAAGTATAAATGCTTGTTTAACAATATAGTGTCATATAGTGCTACAGTTAGGAAGGCACTGGTACCAAATCTGCTGATAAAACTCAATATATTCCAGCAGAGAGCATTAACTAGCAATTTATGCAAAGGATGCAAAAAAAATGACCTTCAAGGGTCATCTAAAGTGTAACAACCTATTAACAATGTAAGATCACAGAATATTGCAATAATAAAGAAAGCAGAAAAACCAGATCTGCCAAAAAGAAGTATGTATATGACAACAGAGGCAGTGATCAAATGTCAATGCTAAAAATTGACCTTCAAGGGTCATATGCAAGATATAATTGTCAACCTACACTTTATATAATTATTATATTTTATCAGAAAAACTGCATGTTGAGAAGCAGAATGAACAAAGGCTAGGAACTCAATTGAAAGAAGTATTAGACTAGAAATAGCCCAATGCAAACGTGCCCGGGAACTAACCCAAATATATATTGTCAAAAGGCACAAGATAGGACAAAAAAATGCATGTATCGGGGTCTCAAGGCGCGTATATTCAGGAGTGGATACGAAGAGTTCCTGCCTGCGATGTGCACCCGACGCGCGTTTCGCCAGGAATGGCTCGTCAGGAGTGCTTACGGACTAGGGGGAAAAAAAGGCTATTTGATTGATTTTAGGTCCCACCCCAGTTGGAGATTCAGCCTATGAAATGAGGAGTGACCGATGGTCCAATCGGGTTGCTTGCCCTAAGAATTGACAGGCAAGACAACCAATAGGAATCAATGTTTGAGAGCGACTGCCTGTGTAGCTAATGGAGCGAACAGATGTTCGCTTCATCTTGAAATGCATTAAAAAATGCGGTGCTTAAAACTACTTACGGCACATTGGGCCCCCAAACAAAAAATCTGGTATTAAAGAATTGTGGACAATGCAAGGATCAAGGGAATAATTAATCACTAAATTGGATATGGAAAAATGGTAATAAAGATCAATAATAATGCCAATTTAACGGAGTTGAAAGCAGCATAGAGCAGCAATAATCCTGATAATGAGAAAGTTAGCCTCCTACTTGCACATATTGCCGGTTTTGATAATGCTGCAAAGATGAGTGCTATATAAACATAAAGATATTACAAATGAGTGTAAACTCACTCATACTTTTGTAAGGCACCTAAGACAAATGTGTGTGTGTATATATATATATATATATAGATAGATAGATGTCTCCTAAGGAGATTTGACAACATTAGGGTATATGTGGAGGAGAGATATACGGATTAGGCAACCACTGGGAGTTTTCATATGAGTCCAAAAATATAACGAAGTTAAGATCCAAAATAAGAATATATATATAAATGTATAAATATAAGTGATGATGGTGACAATAAATGGCGATATCATTATATTTACTAATGTAACATATCATGTTAATTACATGATGAGATCCTGTAGGGAGTATAAGTCATATGTAATGTTCGCCAAATGACACACACCAGTAATTCGCTATTAATAAAAAATAATAAAAAAGGAATGCCGCACAACTGAAAACCATTATCAAGAGAAACAAAAGACTGGCCATCAATGATGCAAAGATATATGATGAGCAGTGAAATAACTGGTATGAAGGTAGTCAAATAGGCAATTAATTAAGTAAGAGAAAGGGGGGGGGGACAAAAAATTGGTAAGAGAGCGTCTATGTAGATATAAATAATGTGTTTAATATTAAAGACCTCATAGTAGTCAAAGTAAAACAGATGTATATAAATCCAAATATATGATAAAAAATTCCTGGTAATAAATATATAAGGAACAATAGGCTAGAAAACAAAACAGAACAAAAGTGTCTGAAAATGATTCAAAATAAACAATGAAATAAAGGGTATGTACATATGAGAAATGGATAAGGACATGATGATAATAAAATAGTCAAATAAATGGCGTGTAGTTAAAGTCTTCATTTAGACCGTGTGGATACAAAGTTTTAAGTGTGTATATCCAATAGGACTCTCGCTGGCATAGATTTTTATCCAAGTTGCCTTTTCGTGGTCCACAGACCATTCCTTCAATGGCTTGAAAAGATAGGCATGAGGGGTCAGAGTTATGTTGGTATCGGACATGTCGAGAGACAGAGGTTTCAAGATTATTGTAAACTGAGTTAATGTGTTGAAGAATACGCCGTTTGAATTGTTGGATGGTTTTGCCAACGTACTGTATTCCACATTCGCATGTAATGAGGTAAACAAGTATCTTACTGGAACAGTTCATAAATTGTCTGATGTCATAATGACGTCCTGTGATGTTACTGGAAAATTGTTTTGATTTATGAACAAATTTGCAAGCCTTACAATGAGTGCATTGAAAAACACCCTTAGGTTGTTGTAACCAAGTACGTGTGGTTGTCTCTGGTTGTAAGAAACTGAACCAGTTTGTCACTCAAGTTTTTTGTCCTTCTAGCTGTAAATGAGGGAAAAGGAGTGAGGACTTTTTTGAGGGATTTTTCCATATGTAAGATGGGCCAATATTTGGCACAAATAGATTTTACTTGGGACCAACCATTGTCGTAATCAGCAATGAACCTTATAGATGTCTTGTCATCTCGTTTTTTCGAAGTCAGAAGTTCATCTCTAGGAGTTTGAAGTGCTCTTTTATATGCTTTTTTTAGGCATTTCCTAGGATAACCCTTAGATAGAAACATGTCTTTTAAAAGGTTAGCTTCTAATTGGAAATCTTTCAGAGATGTGCAGTTACGTCTGGCCCTCAAATATTGGCCTATTGGTATCCCTCTCTTGAGATTTGATGGATGATAGGAGGACCAATTTAAAAAATTATTAGTTGCAGTTGTTTTACGGTGAAGAATAGTGATCAATTCCAAATTCAAATTAATGGAAATGTTGAGGTCAAGGAATTCAATACTATTGCCTCCAATTACCAGAGTGAGGCTAAGTCCAATCTCATTGTGGTTCAGGAGGGTCAACCATTCATTTAGCATCTCAATGGGGCCCTGCCAAAGGAACAAGATGTCATCTATATAGCGCATCCAATGTGAGACGTGCGTTGTAAATCTCATCATTTCCGTAGAGAAGACAAGTAATTTTTCCCACCAGGCAAGATACAAATTTGTTATTCGGTCTCTCCCATTGTACAGCGCTACGGAACTTGTTGGTGCTTTATGAATGCTTGTAATTGTACATACCTCACCACCATAAGTGTACTTACCGATACTGTCACGTGTGAGGAGTGCCCTTTATACACTTGGCAATATTTCTCAAAGAAAATATAAAAAAACATCCTGTACATCCCCCCACCCATTTAAGACCCCACATAATTGCATTCAAGCAATGCATCATTTTGAGGAGGAGCCCTACACAAAGACAGATTGTCCTGAATTTATATATTTGAGCTTAAATGTTTAGGAAATACCCACCACTGTTGAAACCGTTGAATCCACATGATCTGCAATGTGATTTGTTTTGACATAAACAATGTATTCAGGGCAGAGGGTGAAACCAGGCCATGCTGATGATCGTCCTGCTGGTTCTTGTTCTTCCTGGATTACACCATAACCGTTAAGCCAACATCACTGCCCGTGAATATCGTACAGCCCCATCCCCCATATTTACGAGATGTTTTGTGCAATAACAAGCAGGAGCAATGTCAATGTTTTTAGAAATCACTTATTTTTGTTGCTGAAGCAAGGAATCCCTTTACAAAATGTTTTTTATTACTGCTGTTTATAATTATGAAACTTAATATTATGATAATGCTCGGGGAGGGGGAGATAGGTCAACAAAAGGCACCTTTCACAAGTATAAAGATGTATAACGAATTGAGTTTTGGGATGTGCTGCTTGCAGTGAGAGCCGTATGTGATTTATCCTTCAATGAGTGGGGATGGTTGTCTAAAGTGCACAAATTTATGTAATATAACACTAATGTTCATGCAAACATGGACTGGTCAGCCAAACAAACTCCTGTGAGGCTGAACGGTTGTCTGACTGCCTCATGGTATAATCCACGATGCTCAGACTCCAGCAGTGCTGGATTCAGATTTGTTTCACTGGATGTAGTTTGGAGTTCGTTTGTCGCTCCAGTTCTTTTATTTGCACAGTGAGGCTTTTCCGCTATAATTCACGACTGGCTGCTTACATTTTTATTTTAATTTGCTGACCTGTTGTCTTTTTCAGAAATGATGGTTCCTTGGTTTCCACGCTCAAGACTCTCCTGTTCTTCACAATGTTAATGATAATGCTGCCGATCGGACTCTACTTTACCTCCAAGGTTTATGTATTTGAAGGTCAGTATGTGCTACATCCTTTTGTATGATGGAAATATGGGTTGTATGTGGTCTTAAACTATCTTTTTACTTAAGTCTAGTATGTTTTTTTATATAGAAATAATTTCTGATACCAATTAGGGATGCACCGATACCACTTTTTTAAGACCGAGTACCGATACTTTTTTTTTTTTTTATGTCATGTGACGCTTTTCTATAAGAACAGACCTTATATAAAAATGCCCCCAGCTCACATGTATATACCCCTCCTAGATAGATAGATACATACATACTGCCCCCAGCTCTGTGTGTGTGTATATATTGGAGAGAAGAGTGTCCACACAAGTTCTTGGGATCTCGCTTTAAAGGTCTTTATGATCGAAGGACACTGGAGACATATTTGTTCTGTGTCCACACATCTGTGTGTGTGCATATATTACACACACACCACACCACACCCCCCCCCCCCAGACCAGACTTGGGGCGGCTGTCCGAATTCTCTATCGGCATTTGGACAGGCTCCGGCAGCTCTCCGCGGTCATACTTAACTTTCCGAGCCTCGCAGGCAAAGTTTCTGCGCGTCCGCACGTTGGAAGGACCCCAGCCTCGATCACGCGAACTTCCACGTGATCGTGGCTGAGGGGGGCCTTCCAACGAGCGCACGTGCGAAGTCTTTGCTGGCGTCGCTCGGGAAGGTAAGTATGACCGCAGAGAGCTGCAGGAGCCTGTCCGAATTCATGGCTTTACAGCTCCCAAATACTGTCCGAGCTTGAATCGGACCAGGGTAAGGAGACACCAGTATTGCTTGTTATACTCAAAATCTTGGCTTTTCCGTACGCCCTGTGACCAGAAGAGTCATAGACACTTCTTGTAAGAAGTCCCTTTACAAGGTTCCTCTATCCATTTTCAAAAAGCTTTGTGGTCACCCCCTACTTCTACTATCCCGGCATATCTTGACTGAAACTAGGGGGGGGGTGTTGGTTATCTATTTTCTATGTCCTTGTACGCACTGTTTTCATTCCACGGAAATGGGCACAATTACAATCTAGGCATTTGCCACAAGTATTGGATAAACCTGAAATAAATGCACAACCACAAAAAAAATCAAGTAACTGTGTCCCTGTAATGCCTGGATTTTAAACCCCCTCCCCCTGATTAATAAAGTGCCTTACAGATATCTGGAATGTAGGTCAGTAGCTGATGTATAGTTTCCAGTTGGTCATAGTTTCCAATTCTCTATTATGTGATTCTTATTGTCTTTTTTTTCTCTCTCTTTCTTCTAGGTGCCTATGGCATGACCAACAGGGACAGTTACTTCTACGCTGCAATAGTGGCAGTAGTTGCCGTGCATGTGGTTTTGGCGATGTTTGTGTATGTGGCCTGGAACGAGGGCTCTCGGCAGTGGCGTGAAGGAAAGCAAGACTAAGCATCACATGTTCCCATGCAGTTTAGGAAATGTACTGTCTGAGGACTGTGTTGCTGCTGACCGAAGTGTCTTCACAGAAGCCCATCCGACATGGACTCTTTGTAGTGTGCTTTTTGCTACAAAATCTTGTTCCTAATTTCTAAATTTGAGAATTTGTTTTGATTTTCAGTTGTGAATTTTGTTTGTTTATAAATAATGTCATGCGCCACACTACTGGTCTAAAGCTCCTATAGTGACAAACTGGAGTCAGTACTTGGTCACCTCCAATGTAGCACGTCCCGCTGTCCTTTAAGTGTATCTGCATCACAAGTTGTATGGATAATCCTCCATGCTGGGTGTGAAATCATAAACTTGATGCTTGGTTGGGGACCAAATTTAATGGGAGAGTCTTCATGCTAGTGCTTTGTATTAGATTTATATGCTTCTCTTGGGGGGGGGGCATTGGTCTATTGGTTTTAAAGCCTGATCTATATTTCTCCCCCCCCCCCCCCCGTTAGCCAGTGTCACTGCGAATGACCCCTCCTTCTTGTGAGTTTATGTTCTGAATTTAATGATATATATTTATTTTGGCTTTTTGTTCCTCTTGTTTGAGGATGCTTTCTCTTTATCCTTTCCCTCATGTATTGTCATTACTGTTGCATCCTGGTCACCCTTCCAGCATTATTTTTGCATTTATCCATCCTCTAAAGCAGTGTTTCCCAAACCTGTCCTCAGGACCCTCTGCCTGTCCAGGTTTTCCAGATGTCTGAAGCACAGCACAGGTGATATGATTTGCTGCTCAGTGATTGCAGGATTCAGTCTGCATTTCACCAAGGTGGTCTGCAAAATCTGGCCTAGTTGAGGGTCCTGAGGACAGGTTTGGGAAACACTGCTCTAAAGCAACAATAAGCCTATTTTCTATGTGCATTTTACAGCAGGGAATGTTGAAAGGTAGATTCCATCAGGTGTTAAAGCTGCAACTTGTATCGATGCCCTGCTAGATGAAAGCATTGACGAGGCATTGTGTGAGTCGCAACTCTCTATCGACCATCCCTGAGTTTATGGGTTAATGCTCTTTTTATTGCTTAGTGAAGCCAGTCATGGGTTGATAACTTTTTCCATTATTTCCAAGCTCTGTTACTTGTTCTACATTTTCTTCATATACTGTCATATGTTCAGCGAATGAGCCTTGTGACTCGGGAAACATGACTTATGTTCTAGTACTCAGAGGTTTCCTTTCACTGTCCCAGTTATTTCCCCTTTTCAGGATTTGAATCTTGATGAGCCTAGGTTCGATGTCAACATCGAATAAAAATTTTGGACCGGTCCCTGCCACATTAAAAAAAAAACCAAAAAAACAAACATTGAAGGAATATTTTCACATGTTGGCTTCAATGCATCAAGACACCTTTTTGTCCTTAAATTCTCTCTTCATTATGATAGCCTAAGGGAAATATAAGCACCCACCTGTAACTCCGTTCTTTGCTGTAGAACTCTACGCTGACAGCAGATCTTCATGCTGTGGTTAAAGTTACATGAGGGAGCAGAGCTGTCCCACAGATTTCCTCCTGCTCCTATTGGCAAATCTGAGCATGCGGGGTTGGGTTCCCTAAACGGCAGGAGAGCAGGGTCATGGCAGTATGGAGACACCCCTAATTGCTGAAGTTGTCATCACATGAGATTGCAATTGTACCATCTCCCTATTTATTTACAGCTTAAGAGGATATCGTAATCCATCAGTGTCAATAAGAAAATAATTTTTACAATAAATAATGTTGAGTCTTCTGTTGTCGTTGTTTCAAATGAATGAAAAATCTAATTTTATTTTTTTAATAAAATAAAAAAAAGTGTGAATGACAGATGGAAGTTTGCAATTGCAAACCAGTGTGGTGTTTAAAGATGAGTTTGTTTACGTCCGGGGCCAAGTGTGACGGATCCCGCTACTCGGGATGAGTAGAAACGCCGTCAGCGCCGAGTACACCTGGAGGTTGGTAGCGAGGTGCCGCTGGTCCTCGTAGGATACCCCGAGGTTGCAGCGGTGTAGAGAGGTCCTTGAAGCGTCCCGGTTCCCAAAGCCCTGTTATCCCCAATTACTAGCCGAGGCAGGAGTAAAGGTTCAAACAAGAGTGATTTATTTTGCATGGGGAACACAGGCATTGTTCTCCCCTGGCCCGCCCTCAGCCCTTGCGGGATGATTTCTGCCACTGCCTTGAGCCATTGCGGAATTTCCCTTTGTTAACCTGGGGCCCCCCCTGCTGGGCGCAGCCCTTATCCTGGGGCTCGGTGCCAGCTCATCCGGCCTCCTCCTGGAGCTGCTCCTGTGGTGTGAGCGCTTCCCTTGTCTCGTGGCCCCCCCTGCGGCTTTCAGCCCGACTTTGGGGTTACGTTGGTTTTGGGGGTGATCCCCTTGGAGCAGCGGCACGCTTTGGGTAAAGCCATGTAGTTCGGGCCCCTGGGCTGTTTCACTCCAAAAAACGCCCTGATCGGACCATGGGGACCCAAGTGGTGGAGGGTGGAAGCTCAGCGGCTGTACCCGAGCAAGAGTCACCATTTTCAGCCGCGCTCCAGGCCGAGGGTCGGTTCTCGGGGTTCCCGTGGGCGCTCCGACCCCCAATTCACACCCTGATAGAACCTATTTTAGGGGGCACACTGGCCAAGAAGCGCTCTTCTACGTGGTACTCGCTCCGCGGGGCCAGGTGGACAAGGTTGGGCGGCTGGGCAGGCATAATTAGCAGCGGCTTGGTTCACTCATAGACTGAACTGTCCGGGCCTCTGAACGAGCTGGGAACAGGAGAACAACAGGGAAAATCACATTGGGGTACTTATTAAAAGTTCGTTAGCCCTTAGTGTTTATTTCTTTGTTTATAAAAATAACTGTTGTACTGCGCTATGGCGTAGTGGCAGCCGTCCTGTCACACCAAGCAGGCACTCTAAAGGGCTTTTTCAAAGAGATGAACTTGCCACCGAATGGTGGATTTCACTGCACGGTGCAATTTCGTGGCTATTCAGAAAGCTGTCAAGTCGCCAATTATTGGCAAATTGCCAGTGAAATACATTGCAATTCGGTGGCAGTGAAATTCCCATAGAGAAGTAATGTTTAATTCATTCAGAGAACACCGAACAGCACCGGTGTCTCGTTCGACAGGTATAAAAAGGCGAATCAAGGCAATAGTGTGAGTGTGGTGCTCGTCTCAAAATGTGGGCGGACGTGCTCAATATAGGCAGGTGCTGCAGGCCAGATAATGTGTGTTTACAGCCTCAAAATCACTTAAAAGGGAAAAATAAACAATCTGGGCGCACCTTAACAATTCAGACACTGTCAAAGTCTTACCAGCATTATATACACACACAAAAACCAACTAAGCTTTGTTGATTTAAGAATTTTTCAACATGTGGTAAAAGCTGGTATTATGCACCCATGCATGAAGCTGTTGCAGGTTCTTTGAATGTGTTTGACTGGAGTGCTCTCTTCCTGGTTTTGTTTGTAGTTTATTTTTGAGATGCACCCGCACTGAATACTTAGTTTAGGTTGAGTGCTACCCCCCCCCCAACCGTGTGTGTATGAGGGATGCACCGATACCACTTTGTTAAGACCGAGTACTGATACTTTTTTCAAGTACTCAGAGTACCGAGTGTCACGACAACAACGCGCGCTGCTGCGAAAGATGCCGGGTTAAGCCACTCACTATCTGTCTCTCCTAGACGCAGATAATCACGCGCGCTTATCTATCCGTCCCGGCCACACTTTCTCTCGTAACAGGCACATAGAGCGCGATATAATGATCCCAGGATTGCAACACAGTACAAATCTTCTGAAGCGGGTAATGACTACGTCTCCCATAATCCCTGGCATCACTTTCCTAATCTATTAGTTACGCTGCCACCAGTCCTCCTGGACACTACGCGTGTCGCAGCGGGAGATGCAGGGCTAAGCAACCACACTATCTGCCTACCCTAGACTCGGACAGCGACTACCTACCCCACAATCCCTGCCGTCTCCGATGACCGCAACTCGCACTTTCTTATATAACTGAGCTTAAAGCAAATAGCAATACTCCCAATCTCTTGGCGTGGATCTCATCAGCCAGAAGCAGAAACTTAAATTCGTTTTCTATATTTATGATATAGAAAAATCACAGTGCATTTGTTACAGGAAAAATTATAACTAGAATATATCAATTAATTACACACTACACAGCAAATAAAAGAAAAGGGGTTAAGCACAGAGCGTTACTTACAATAAGCTAATCAGCGACTCCCGGGGCCTGGAGATAGGAACATGGACCGATCAGTCATCTTTCGAATGTACCCCAAGTGATCAGCCCAAGCACATGGCCAGTTTTCAGAATTTCTACACTTCCTGGTCCTTCCAACCCACCCACAAATGGTCCAGCCTCCGGCACTACATATCCCAGAGTTCCCTTCTACAGAGTATGCTGAGTTCGCTTGTCATTAATCTTTAATTGCCCAAAGGTGTCCCTCTTCCCCCCAGACCCCCCCCCTTAGAGATCAAGGATATGCTTCCTGTCTTTGAAGATAGGGTCTAAATCTTGGTGCCTGGCTGGCTCCCAAAGTGTGATTACCAGGATACACTATGTCAGGGCACGTACAGTTACGTATTATATACTCCCCCCAAGGGAGAAAGCTAACGATTTTAATTACATTTTAGCACTCCCTCTTAACAGCTGTGGACTGGGAATACACTTACCAAATGGTCAGACACAAATATAAATCTGACAATATGGAGAAGATATAGATATATATATATATATATATATATATATAAATATATATAAACCGGCACATATACACAGGCAGACCCTGATATAGATAGAAATACAGATCTAATCTGCCACACCGAGTACCGATGCTTTTATCAAGTACTCACCGATACCGAGTACTGATACTTTTCAAATACTCACCGAGTACCGATACTTTTTCAAGTACTCACCGATACCGAGTACCGATACTTTTTCATGTACTCGCCGCGTACCGATACTTTTCAAATACTCACCGATACCGAGTACCGTGCTTTTTCAAGTACTCACCGAGTACCGATACTTTTCACCATGTACTCACCGAGTACCGATACTTTTGCAAGTTCTCTAGTACCGATACTTTTTCAAGTACTCACCGATACCGAGTACTGATACTTTTTCAAGTACTCGCCGAGTACTGATACTTTTTCAAGTACTCGCCGAGTACCGATACTTTTTCAAGTACTCGCCGAGTACCGATACTTTTCAAATACTCACCGATACCGAGTACCGGTGCTTTTTCAAGTACGCACCGAGTACCGATACTTTTCACCATGTACTCACCGAGTACCGATACTTTTCACCATGTACTCACCGAGTACCGATACTTTTTCCCGTACTCATCGAGTACCGATACTTTTGCAAGTTCTCTAGTACCGATACTTTTTCAAGTACTCGCCGATACCGAGTACCGATACTTTTCAAGTACTCGCCGAGTACCGATACTTTTTCAAGTACTCACCGAGTACCGATACTTTTCAAATACTCACCGATACCGAGTACCGATACTTTTTCAAGTACTCACCGAGTACCGATACTTTTCAAATACTCACCGATACGAGTACCGATACTTTTTCGAGTACTCGCCGAGTACCGATACTTTTCCAAGTACTCACCGAGTACCGATACTTTTCAAATACTCACCGATACCGAGTACCGGTGCTTTTTCAAGTACTCACCGAGTACCGATACTTTTCAAATACTCACCGGTACGAGTACCGATACTTTTTCCCGTACTCATCGAGTACTGATACTTTTGCAAGTTCTCTCGTACCGATACTTTTTCAAGTACTCACCGATACCGTGTACCGATACTTTTTCAAGTACTCACCGAGTACCGATACTTTTTCAAGTACTCACCGAGTACCGATACTTTTTCAAGTACTCACCGAGTACCGATACTTTTCAAATACTCACCGATACCGAGTACCGGTGCTTTTTCAAGTACTCACCGAGTACCAATACTTTTCAAGTACTCACCGAGTACCGATACTTTTCAAATACTCACCGATACCGAGTACCGATACTTTTGCAAGTTCTTTAGTACCGATACTTTCTCAAGTACTCACCGATACCGAGTACTGATACTTTTTCAAGTACTCACCGAGTACCGATACTTTTCAAATACTCACCGAGTACCGATACTTTTCAAATACTCACCGATACCGAGTACCGATACTTTTTCAAGTACTCACCGAGTACCGATACTTTTCAAATACTCACCGATACGTATACCGATACTTTTTCGAGTACTCGCCGAGTACCGATACTTTTCCAAGTACTCACCGAGTACCGATACTTTTCAAATACTCACCGATACCGAGTACCGGTGCTTTTTCAAGTACTCACCGAGTACCGATACTTTTCAAATACTCACCGATACGAGTACCGATACTTTTTCAAGTACTCACCGAGTACCGATACTTTTCAAATACTCACCGGTACGAGTACCGATACTTTTTCCCGTACTCATCGAGTACTGATACTTTTGCAAGTTCTCTCGTACCGATACTTTTTCAAGTACTCACCGATACCGAGTACCGATACTTTTTCAAGTACTCACCGAGTACCGATACTTTTTCAAGTACTCACCGAGTACCGATACTTTTCAAGTACTCACCGAGTACCGATACTTTTCAAATACTCACCGATACCGAGTACCGATACTTTTGCAAGTTCTCTAGTACCGATACTTTTTCAAGTACTCACCGATACCGAGTACCGATACTTTTTCAAGTACTCGCCGAGTACCGATACTTTTTCAAGTACTCGCCGAGTACCGATACTTTTTCAAGTACTCGCCGAGTACCGATACTTTTCAAATACTCACCGATACCGAGTACCGGTGCTTTTTCAAGTACGCACCGAGTACCGATACTTTTCACCATGTACTCACCGAGTACCGATACTTTTCACCATGTACTCACCGAGTACCGATACTTTTCAAATACTCACCGATACCGAGTACCGGTGCTTTTTCAAGTACTCACCGAGTACCGATACTTTTCAAATACTCACCGGTACGAGTACCGATACTTTTTCCCGTACTCATCGAGTACTGATACTTTTGCAAGTTCTCTAGTACCGATACTTTTTCAAGTACTCACCGATACCGAGTACCGATACTTTTTCAAGTACTCACCGAGTACCGATACTTTTTCAAATACTCACCGAGTACCGATACTTTTCAAATACTCACCGATACCGAGTACCGATACTTTTTCAAGTACTCACCGAGTACCGATACTTTTTCCCATGTACTCACTGAGTACCGATACTTTTTCCCGTACTCATCGAGTACCGATACTTTTGCAAGTTCTCTAGTACCGATACTTTTCGAATACTCACCGATACCGAGTACCGATACTTTTTCAAGTACTCACCGAGTACCGATACTTTTTCCCATGTACTCAATGAGTACCGATACTTTTTCCCGTACTCATCGAGTACCGATACTTTTGCAAGTTCTCTAGTACCGATACTTTTCGAATACTCACCGATACCGAGTACCGATACTTTTTCAAGTACTCGCCGAGAATCTATACTTTTTCAATTACTCACCGATACCGAGTACCGATACTTTTTCAAGTACTCGCCGAGTACTCATCGAGTACCGATACTTTTGCAAGTTCTCTTGTACCGATACTTTTCAAATACTCACCGATACCGAGCACCGATACTTTTTCGAGTACTCGCCGAGTACCGATACTTTTTCAAGTACTCACCGATACCGAGTACCAATACTTTTTCAAGTACTCGCCGAGTCCCGATACTTTTTCAAGTACTCACCGATACCGAGTACCGATACTTTTTCAAGTACTCGCCAAGTACCGATACTTTTTCAAGTACTCACCGAGTACCGATACTTTTTCCCATGTACTCACTGAGTACCGATACTTTTTCCCGTACTCATCGAGTACCGATACTTTTGCAAGTTCTCTTGTACCAATACTTTTCAAATACTCACCGATACCGAGTACCGGTGCTTTTTCGAGTACTCGCCGGGTACCGATACTTTTTCAAGTACTCACCGAGTACTGATACTTTTTCAAGTACTCACCGAGTACCGATACTTTTTCAAGTACTCACCGAGTACCGATACTTTTCAAATACTCATCGGTACGAGTACCGATACTTTTTCCCGTACTCATCGAGTACTGATACTTTTGCAAGTTCTCTAGTACCGATACTTTTTCAAGTACTCACCGATACCGAGTACCGATACTTTTTCAAGTACTCACCGAGTACCGATACTTTTTCAAATACTCACCGAGTACCGATACTTTTCAAATACTCACCGTACCGAGATACTTTTCGTACTCACCGAGTACCGATACTTTTTCCCATGTACTCACTGAGTACCGATACTTTTTCCCGTACTCATCGAGTACCGATACTTTTGCAAGTTCTCTAGTACCGATGATTTTTTCGAATACTCACCGATACCGAGTACCGATACTTTTTCAAGTACTCACCGAGTATCGATACTTTTCCAAGTACTCACCGCCGAGAGTACCGATACTTTTTCAGTACTCACCGAGTACCGATACTTTTTCCCATGTACTCACTGAGTACCGATACTTTTTCCCGTACTCATCGAGTACCGATACTTTTGCAAGTTCTCTAGTACCGATACTTTTCGAATACTCACCGATACCGAGTACGATACTTTTTCAAGTACTCGCCGAGTATCTATACTTTTTCAACTCACCCGATACCGAGTACCGATACTTTTTCAAGTACTCGCCGAGTACTCATCGAGTACCGATATTTTGCTTTCTCTTGTCCGTATACTTTTCAAATACTCACCGATACCGAGCACCGATACTTTTTCGAGTACTCGCCGAGTACCGATACTTTTTCAAGTACTCACCGATACCGAGTACCAATACTTTTTCAAGTACTCAAGCGATCGCCGAGTCCCGATACTTTTTTCAAGTACTCCACCGATACCTGAGTACCGATACTTTTCAAGTACTCGCCAGAGTACCGATACTTTTTCAAGTACTCACCGAGTACCGATACTTTTTCCCATGTACTCACTGAGTACCGATACTTTTTCCCGTACTCATCGAGTACCGATACTTTTGCAAGTTCTCTTGTACCAATACTTTTCAAATACTCACCGATACCGAGTACCGATACTTTTTCGAGTACTCGCCGAGTCACGATACTTTTTCAAGTACTCACCGATACCGAGTACCAATACTTTTTCAAGTACTCGCCAAGTACCGATACTTTTTCAAGTACTCACCGAGTACCGATACTTTTCCAAAGTACTCACCGAGTACCGATACTTTTTCCCGTACTCATCGAGTACCGATGCTTTTGCAAGTTCTCTAGTACCGATACTATTTCAAATACTCACCGATACCGAGTACCGGTGCTTTTTCGAGTACTCGCCGGGTACCGATACTTTTTCAAGTACTCACCGAGTACTGATACTTTTTCAAGTACTCACCGAGTACCGATACTTTTTCAAGTACTCACCGAGTACCGATACTTTTCAAATACTCACCGATACCGAGTACCGATACTTTTTCAAGTACTCACCGAGTACCGATACTTTTCAAATACTCACCGATACGAGTACCGATACTTTTTCGAGTACTCGCCGAGTACCGATACTTTTCCAAGTACTCACCGAGTACCGATACTTTTCAAATACTCACCGATACCGAGTACCGATACTTTTTCAAGTACTCACCGAGTACCGATACTTTTTCAAATACTCACCGAGTACTGATACTTTTCAAATACTCACCGATACCGAGTACCGATACTTTTTCAAGTACTCACCGAGTACCGATACTTTTCAAATACTCACCGATACGAGTACCAATACTTTTTCGAGTACTCGTCGAGTACCGATACTTTTCCAAGTACTCACCGAGTACCAATACTTTTCAAATACTCACCGATACCGAGTACCGGTGCTTTTTCAAGTACTCACCCAGTACCGATACTTTTCAAATACTCACCGATACCGAGTACCGATACTTTTCAAGTAACTCGCCGAGTACGATACTTTTTCAAGTACTCACGAGTACCGATACTTTTCAAATACTCACCGATACGAGTACCGGTGCTTTTTCAAGTACTCACCGAGTACCGATACTTTTCAAATACTCACCGATACGAGTACCGATACTTTTTCGCCCGTACTCATACGAGTACCGATACTTTTTAAAATACTCCGCGGTACGAGTACCGATACTTTTTCCCGTACTCATCGAGTACTGATACTTTTGCAAGTTCTCTCGTACCGATACTTTTTCAAGTACTCACCGATACCGAGTACGATACTTTTTTCAAGTACTCACCGAGTACCGATACTTTTCAAGTACTCACCGAGTACCGATACTTTTCAAATATACTCACCGATAACCGAGTACCGATACTTTTGCAAGTTTCTCTAAGTACCGATACTTTTTCCCGTACTCATCGAGTACCGATACTTTTGCAAGTTCTCTAGTACCGATACTTTTCGAATACTCACCGATACCGAGTACCGATACTTTTTCAAGTACTCGCCGAGTATCTATACTTTTTCAATTACTCACCGATACCGAGTACCGATACTTTTTCAAGTACTCGCCGAGTACTCGAGTACCGATACTTTTGCAAGTTCTCTTGTACCGATACTTTTCAAATACTCACCGATACCGAGTACCGATACTTTTTCGAGTACTCGCCGAGTACCGATACTTTTCAAGTACTCACCGATACCGAGTACCAATACTTTTTCAAGTACTCGCCGAGTCCCGATACTTTTTCAAGTACTCACCGATACCGAGTACCGATACTTTTTCAAGTACTCACCGAGTACCGATACTTTTTCCCATGTACTCACTGAGTACCGATACTTTTTCCCGTACTCATCGAGTACCGATACTTTTGCAAGTTCTCTAGTACCGATACTTTTCGAATACTCACCGATACCGAGTACCGATACTTTTTCAAGTACTAGCCGAGTACCGATACTTTTTCAAGTACTCACTGATACCGAGTACCGATACTTTTTCAAGTACTCGCCGAGTACTCATCGAGTACCGATACTTTTGCAAGTTCTCTTGTACCGATACTTTTCAAATACTCACCGATACCGAGTACCGATACTTTTTCGAGTACTCGCCGAGTACCGATACTTTTTCAAGTACTCACCGATACCGCGTACCAATACTTTTTCAAGTACTCGCCGAGTCCCGATACTTTTCCAAATACTCACCGATACCGAGTACAGATACTTTTTCAAGTACTCGCCAAGTACCGATACTTTTTCAAGTACTCACGAGTACCGATACTTTTCCAAAGTACTCACCGAGTACCGATACTTTTTCCCGTACTCATCGAGTACCGATGCTTTTGCAAGTTCTCTAGTACCGATGCTTTATCAAGTACTCGCCGAGTACCGATACTTTTCAAATACTCACCGAGTACTGATACTTTTTCAAGTACTCACCGAGTACCGATACTTTTTCCCATGTACTAACCGAGTACCGATACTTTTTCCCATGTACTCACCGAGTACCGATACTTTTTCATGTACTCACCGATACCGAGTACCGGTGCTTTTTCAAGTACTCACTGAGTACCGATACTTTTTCCCATGTACTCACAGAGTACCGATACTTTTTCTCATGTACTCACCGAGTACCGATACTTTTTCAAGTACTCACCGATACTGAGTACCGGTGCTTCTTCAAGTACTCACCGAGTACCGATACTTTTCCCATGTACTCACCGAGTACCGATACTTTTTCCCATACTCATCGAGTACCGATGCTTTTGCAAGTTCTCTAGTACCGATACTTTTTCAAATACTCACCGATACCGAGTATAATACTTTTTCAAGTTCCTGCCGAGTACCGATACTTTTTCAAGTACTCATCGAGTACCGTTACTTTTCAAGTACTCACCGAGTACTGATACTTTTTTCAAGTACTCCCTGATACCGAGTACGATACTTTTTCAAGTACTCGAGTACCAATACTTTTTCAAGTACTCATCGAGTAATGATACTTTTCAAGTACTCGCCAAGTACCGATATATATATATATATATATATATATATGATGCCCCCAGCTCTCATGGATATTGCCCAAGCTCTCATGGATATACCCCAAGCTCTCATTGATATTTGCCCCCAGCTTATGGATAATGCCCCCAAACTATCATGATTAATGCCCCCAAGCTCTCATGGATATTGCCCCCCAGCTCAGACCCCAGACCAGACATGGGGCAGCTGTTCGAATGCTCTATCAGCATTCGGACAGCCGCCCCTGGAGCTCTCCGCGGCATACTTACCTTCCCGAGCGACGCCAACAAAGTCTTTGCGCGTGCGCTCATTGAAGGACCCCAGCCACGATCATGTGGGACTCCCACGTGTTCGCGGCTGGGGTCCTTCAACGTTCAGAAGCGCAGAAACTTTACCGGCGTCGCTCAGGAAGGTAAGTATGCTGCGGAGAGCTCCGGGGCGGCTGTCCGAATGCCGATAGAGCATTCGAACAGCCGTCCCAGCCCATCGGATGCCGGCAAGCCGGCTCAAAGCCGGCTTCAGGTATTGGGGGCACTGCACGAGTACCGAGTACTCCTGCAGTACCCGGTATCGGCACCGATATCGATACTAGTATCGGTATCGGTGCAACCCTAGTATGTATGTATGTATATATATATAATATTAATATAATATATATATTGAATTATTGACAAAACTGTGTGACATGTTATGATGTAATAATAGTTTTAAAAATGCACTGAGAATACTTATATTTGACTGATGTTCCGTTCAGAGTCCTGCGGTATGGTCGACGTGCGTGATGTCCCAGGGAAGGGGGGCTTACAGCCCAGCGTGGTGGAGAATAAAAAGTAAAGCAGCAAGCAATTTTAAAATATTAATAATTAAGAAGAACCAGACTTGAGTTGGTTAAAACAATATAAAGGGATACATTATTGAGTAAAAAGGATCACAAAAATGCGTTTTCGTCATATGCTTCATCAGTTGGAATCCTTTAAAAAAAATGACAGTCCATGCAAAGTGCAAAAAAGTCCAAGCTTTAAACAGACGAATCCCATATGATTCAATGCAAAATAAAATCCCTGTTTTTTATACAAATTTTATTCAGTCTTTAATTTTAGGCATTTTTCTGGATTTCTTTCGGTGACATTTGAGAGCTATCTATATATGTTTTATGGTGTAACAGACCTTTTTCTTGTTATTCATAGGACCATTTCCATGCATTAGTTTTGTTTTAAACGCCGTTTAAAAATTGCAGTTATTTATTTTATCCCTGTTCGGCAGATCGTCGGCGGATGCGTTCATTGTTTTTCCGGATGTGTTCAGTGTTTTTTTGGATGTGTTCTGCTGATCGATTCACCGCACTTCCATGACGCTGCAGTGAATACTGGATTCACCGCAGGGTCAGCGAATTGAACGCGCCAAATGAAAGCACTGAAATTTCAGCGCTCTTTGAAAAACCCTTTTACTGTGTCTGTTGTGACAACCCCCTTGATTGAGCCTGTATGACACAAGCACGAGATGTTCCAAAGACGCAGTGGGTTAATGAGCAAGATGAGAACAAAGTTTGCCTGTGCCATTGTTTGCAATGGTTTGTCCTAAGTTGTTTAACAGCTGTTGTTCCTTTCGTTCAGTGTAATTACTACATTCCAACGTGATACGAGATCGTGATTCTGAGTCAGCAAAAGATCCACTATTCTCAGTCGTCAAAATGACGCCCCCCTCCCCCTCTATTAATTATTTGAGCCACAGTCTTCCAAGTCTCAAGATCTGGCAAGACTGCGGGCTCTATTATATTCCTTGTGCAAAAACGCTCGTGCAGCGCAATTTTTTTTGGTGTTAACCGTTAACGTGCGTAAATTAACGCTGGTATTACAATCCGAACACATTTTTTTCATCCGTCCGAAAATATCGCGCGAAAACTCGCACGCATTAACGTTGCGCACAGAAATCGGTGGGCAATCAGAATTAAGAACCACAATTGTCTCCCATTCAGTTTTTGCGCCTGTCAAAATCAATCTTTGCTGCAGCAATAATAAAAACACGCAAAACTTCTCCATTTTATTGTTTGGGTATGTGTAGAATGTGTAACTATACATTGCTGTATTTTTTTTTCGGGCTGGTGTATTTGGGTTCGGCCAGGACGTTCAGATTTGCCATTAACACCAGCTTTTAAAAGACATTAAAATTATGCGCGTAAACGTTGTCTGTTAAAATTTGCGCTACAATTATAATACGATGCGCGTACCAGCGCATGAACGCGTTTGCGCTCACAATGTTAAGTATGGGATGCATTTTGTGCGCGAATGTCGTAATACGACGTTCAGCACAAAGGGTTTTTCCCCTCGCGTTAATGCATTTTTGCACACATGCAAAATTGTGCGCAAAGAATGTAATAGGGCCCTGCATATTTTATAGTAAACCTATTGCCATTAAAATGATTGTATACAGTTGTGTTCAAAATTATTCAACCCCCACTGAAATTGAGTGTTTTGGCCAGTTTGACATTGATTTTGATCATTCAGTCATCTTGCTTACAATTAAATCAAAGAGGCACGTGTAGGTCAGACAAATATAACATAACATTTATAATGAAATAACCACAAATGTCTTTTCTGTGCTCACATCATTATCAGTTTTATTCAACCCCCAAGTGACATTCAATCTTAGTACTTAGTACAACATCCTTTTACAGTTATAACAGCTTTTAAACGTGAAGCATAGCTTGACACAAGTGTCTTGCAGCGATCTACGGGTATCTTCGCCCATTCGTCATGGGCAAAAGCCTCCAGTTCAGTCACATTCTTAGGCTTGCGCACTGCAACTGCTTTCTTTAAGTCCCACCAGAGGTTCTCAATCGGATTTAAGTCAGGTGACTGCGATGGCCACTCCAAAATGTTCCAGCCTTTAATCTGCAACCATGCTCTAGTGGACTTGGAGGTATGCTTGGGATCATTGTCCTGTTGAAAGGTCCAACGTCTCCCAAGCCTCAGGTTTGTGACGGACTGCATCACATTGTCATCCAATATCTCCTGGTACTGAAGAGAATTCATGGTACCTTGCACACGCTGAAGCTTCCCTGCACCTGCAGAAGCAAAACAGCCCCAAAGCATGATTGACCCCCCGCCATGCTTCACAGTAGGCAAGGTGTTCTTTTCTTCATAGGCCTTGTTCTTTCTCCTCCAAACATAGCATTGATCCATGGGCCCAAACAGTTCTAATTTTGTTTCATCAGTCCACAGAACACTATCCCAAAACTTCTGTGGTTTGTCCACATGACTTTTGGCATACTGCAGTCGACTCTTATTCTTTGGAGACAGCAAGGGGGTGTGCCTGGGAGTTCTGGCATGGAGGCCTTCATTACGCAGTGTGCGCCGTATTGTCTGAGCTGAAACTTCAGTACCCACATCTGACAAATCTTTTCGCAGTTCCTCAGCAGTCACACGGGGACTTTTCTCCACTCTACGCTTCAGGTAGCGCACAGCAGTCGAAGTCAGCATCTTCTTTCTGCCACGACCAGGTAGTGTTTCAACAGTGCCCTTTGCCTTGAATTTGCGAATGATGCTTCCTATGGTCTCTCTTGGTATGTTTAACATCTTTGCAATCTTCTTATAGCCATTGCCCTTCCTGTGAAGAGTAATCACCTCTTCTCTTGTCTTCCTGGACCATTCTCTTGACTTCGCCTTGTTTGTAACCACACCAGTAAATGTCTAGAAGGAGCTGAGTATCACAGTCATTTCATAGCTGCCTAATTGGTGCTTATTGTGCTTTATTGCTGCTCCGTGACATCCACAGGTGTTTTCAATACCTGATTGAAAACACTTGAATGAACCTCTGTTCTTCAGAGTGGTAGTCTTTAAGGGGTTGAATAATTGTGTCAATGAAGAATTCACAAAAGAAACATTTACTACTGTATTACAAAACCAATTGATGTCATTTTAGTTGCATATGGTTCTTTAAAAAGTCCTTGTAGGATTTCATTCTGAATACAATTACAAATGTACACTAAATTCCCTAAAACCCTTTACAGCATTGGGGGTTGAATAATTTTGAACACAACTGTATAAGGTGTGTGTATATAGATATATAATCTCACATTTCTCAAGAGGAAGTGATCGAGATGTGGACCAAAGCAGGGTTTGGCTCCTTTGCAAGGCATTGACCTACAGCATGATTATATCTATCTGACAATGTTTTGCGAGGAGCCGTGATACTACACGTAGAAAATTCCACATCCGACATCAGGTGGAAAAAAATGCTACACGATAATTTTAATATTCAGGCTGCAGTCTGAACAAGACATGGATTTCTTGTTCAGATTTGGGCACTATTCCCAGGATTTATCATATTCTAGTCAAATATTCCAAAATCTGGGGCGTGGCAAGGTGCCTGAAGAGAGCAGTCGCATGTCCGAGCAGCTCCTGCAGAATCTCCTTGATTTTTAATACTTTTTACGCTGCCCTCGGACTATTTCTGCCTCCCCTCACACAACGACGCACCAGGGACTGAGTGGTGTTGAAAATTTTGGAAAGGGAGACTTTTCCTGGCTTGTCCGGACTCAGCCGCTGGTTTTCGGGCCTAGTGCGGAGAGACGCCGACCGCCATCTTAGCTGCCTCGTGCCGCCTCGTGCCCCTACTTCCTCTGCGATTCCAGCAATGGGCAAGAAGAAGACTGGAGCGGCAGAGTGTCCCAACCTTCCGGACATTCGAGTCGCACTGGCGGGCCTGAAAGATGTGAGTACCCAGCCCCGACCGCCGACAGAGACGTCACCCAGTGGCGGGGGACCTGCTGACTCCCCACACGCCCCACAACTAACTTTGCAGGACTCGGAGGACCTCCCGGCAACAAGATGCGACATCCGAGCCCTTTTAGCGGACGCCCGCTCCTTGTGGACATCGGAGATAGCAGAGGTGCGTTCCGACCTCTCGTCCCTCCGCACGGAGGTGACGGACCTTGACTCCCGGACCTGCATCTTAGAGGGTAAGCAAGCTGAGGCCTCTTCCCAGGTGCGGGCACTCCAGGCCCAGGTCACTGGATTGCAAACTGCCTTGCTGGCCATGGAGGCCCGACATCGGAGATGAAATTTAAAACTAAGGGGTGTTCCGGACGCTATCCCAACTTCTGACCTGCTGCTCCTGGCCAACCGGATGGTGAAGACCGTCCTTGCTCTCCCTGTCGGCTCCCCGGACCCAGTGATATCAGCGCTCAGTGTCCGCGCGGCGGCGGCGGCTCCTCAGACTGCCACGAGGGACGTCATCATGGTGATGGGAGATGTCCTGGTACGCTTTCTGGGGGCAACGATTCAAGCTCCCCCGCTTCGATTTGAGGGACTGGATATCACAGTATTCCGCGATCTCCCGTTTTTGGCCCTGGCAGCCCAGAGACAATTTAAGCCGATTACGATCACGCTTCGAGCACATGAGATTTGTTACCGTTGGGGAGTGTCGGGCTCCCTGCTTATCCATCATGGCACTGGGGTTTTGGTAGCCTCGACGCTGGAGGAGGCACGGTCTCACCTGTCAGCTTTGGGCCTTCCACGTTGTCTGGACACTGCCAATGGGGAACAGCCGCGGTCCCCCTCGGACGAGCAACCATATGATCCGGACTAATCTCTGGGACTAGTCTGCTCTCCACTCCCCTGAGACCGAAATTGATCCCGTCGCTTTCTGATCCCGGTTCGCCTTTGATAGGCTGTATGATGACTTCATACCCCCCATCCCCCCTTTTTATCTTGCCCAACATCCCCCTTCTCCCTTACCTCTCGCATTTCCTTATCTCTCACCCCCACTTTTTTTTTTGGGGTATGGAGTCATGGTTTCGCTGTGGGCAAGCCATGGGACAGTCACCTAGGTTCTCACTGTTCCCTTGGCCCCTCAGTGACCTTTGCCCTGTGGTTCCCTCCGTGGCCCTCTGTTTCCCTGTGGGGTCTCAGGGGAGTGCTGCTGAGCACCACCTTTCTTGGGCTGCCTTTCCCATCCTCTCTGTTATATCAGAGAATCCCCCCTTTTTTTTTCTTTTTCTTTGCTTTCTTATCTCTTTCCCTCTTACTCTCCACCTTGCTTCTCTCCTTCTCCCACTCTACCCCTTTCCCCTCTATTTTTATGTTCTGTGACCATTTGGAATTTTGGATGTCTGACTTATGTCGACTGAACTTGCATATCTCTCGCTGTATTTTATCATATATTTGTCAATGGTTTGACTTCCTTGCTAATTTTTGTTTCTGGCATGGCCCTACGCGGCCTTTGTTTCTTTGGCCTTAATTCATTTATTTGTGATGGGCATAACCTTAAATAAATAATAAAAGAAAAATATTCCAAAATCTGGGGGGGGGGGATACGTCCCAAGTGTGGCAGATTAGATCTGTATTTCTATCTATATAAGGGTCTGCCTGTGTATATGTGTCTATGTGCCGGTTTATACCTATCTCTTCCATATAGAGTCATATTCATATTTGTGTCTGACCATTTGGGAAGCGTGTCCCTGTGTTCACAGCTGTTGAGGGTGAGTGCTAAAATGTAATTAATTTGGTTAGCTTTCTCCCCTGGGGGGAGGATATAACACGTAGCTGTAAAAGGGAATGTCTTTTGTGATTAGGAGCCAACCCAGCACCACGATTTAGGCCCTATCTTCAAAGACAGGAAGCACATCCTTGATCCCTGGGGGGGGGGGAGATGGACACCTTTGGGCAATTAAGAGTAATGACAAGCCTACTGAGCATGCTCCAGAGAAGGGAACTCTGGGATATGTAGTGCGGGAGGCTGGACCATTTGTGGGTGGGATTTGGAAGGACCAAGAAGTGTATAAATTCTGAAAACTGGCCATGTGCTGTGGCTGATCACTTGGGGTACATTCGAAAGAAGACTGATCTGTCCATGCGTATATCTCCAGGCTCCAGGAGGCCATAGATGCTAGCTAAGGCTAGGGTCAGACGAACGCATTTTTAATGTGCGTTTAGCCGCACAAAATCATGGCCGTGCTAGCAGCAAATGACGTCCAATGTCGGGGAACATACGACGAACGGCCGCACGAAAGTTCGTCCGTGCAACGCAAGTGGCAAACGAACGCATATTTTCGATAACGTCAAACCGCTACTACTGACGTACAGAGTGCGCTGCGGCCGCATAGCGGCGTGTTTGCGTGATTGGGAGATGTCAGACGCTACACACGTCCGGCCAACATAACGTCCAGACGCAAAAAGTGTTTTATTGATGATCCGTACAAAATCACGGACGAAAATGCGCATCGTATGACCGCTATCGCGTATTCTGTGAAAAAATACGTCCATTCGTTCGACCGCACTTTTTCACGGACGACGCGAAAAATGCGTTCGTCTGACCCTAGCCTTTCTGGTTAGTTCGTCGTAAGTAAGGCTCTGTGGTTAACCCTTTTCTTTTGTTTGCTGTGTACTGTGTAATTAATTGATTTATTCTAGCTATAATTTTCCTGTAACAAATGCACTGTGATATATATATATATCTTTGTTCTATATCATAAATAAACCTAACCTATTTAAGTTCTGTTTCTGGCTGATGAGATCCACGCTAACTAAGAGATTGGGAGTATTGCTATTTGCTTTAAGCTTGGTTATATAAGAAATTGCGAGTTGCGGTCGTCGGAGACGGCAGGGATTGTGGGGTCTGCAGTCACTGTCCGAGTCTAGGGTAGGCAGATAGTGCGGCTGCTTAGCCCTGCGTCTCCCATTGCGACGCGCGTAGTGTCCATGAGGACTGGTGGCAGCGTAACTAATAGAATAGGAAAGTGAGCTCAGGGATTGTGGGAGACGTAGTCATTACCCGCTTCAGGAGAAGACTTGTACTGCGTTGCAATCCTGGGATCATTATATCGCGCTCTGCGGCCCTGTTGCGAGAGAGAATTGCGTAGAGACAGATAGTAGGGTGGCGCAACCTGGTGTCTTTCGCAGCAGCGTGCGTAGTGGTCATGACACCAAGCATTTCAGATAAGGGATGCTCAATCTGCATTTACACATGCAGCGTGTGCCAAAACAAATACAGGAGACCCCCCCGCCGCCAAAAGTGCCTTTTTATTTAAAAGGAACACTAATCATCCTGACCACTTTAGGCCCGGGTCAGACAAGCGCACTGATCACGTCCGTGTTGGCGCACATTTTAGGCTAGGGTCAGAAGAACGCATTTTTCACATCTACCGTCAAAAAGTGTGTCGATGCATTTTTTCACGGAAGACGAGATAGCGGTCATACGGTGCGCAATTTCGGCCGTGATTTTTGACGGAGCTATTAAAAACAAATGGACGTGATGTTGGCCGGACATGTGCAGCGTCTGACGTCTCCTAATCACGCACACATGCCGCAATCCTGACGCAGCGCACTCTGTGCATCAGTACTAGCGGTTCTACGTTCCTTTGCCGATTGTGTTGCACGGCCAAACTTTTGTGCGCCCGTACTTTGTATATTGGCCGTCATTTGCTGCTACTGCGGCCGTAATAAAGTGTGGCTGCACGCGCGTTCGCACTGCGTTCCTCTGACCCCAGCCTTAAAGTCCATGGTAGCATACAATTATGATCAATAGAGACCCACACACGAAGTACGTCCACACAGAAGTGCGGAAGCACAACGGACGCAGGTTAGGCAAGAATGTAAAACCGCTAGAATGGACGTGCGGAGTGCGCCACGTCCGCATAGCTTTGTGTGTGAGTGATGAACGAGGTCAGACGGACTGCATTTATATGGCCAGCATTTTTGACTGACAAAATGGTTTTGCATTTTAATTTATTTTCCCTGCTACAGCCGTCAAAAATAACGTCCGTGAAAAAAGACTGTGGGCCACTACCTTGTCGTCAGTCAGAAAGTACTGCACGGACGCAGAGTCCGTACAAAATGCGCTCGTCTGACACCAGCCTTAGTGTTTTAAAGTGCTTAGGATGCGAGGAGTACCCCCCTCCTGCTTCTTCAATCTGTAGAAAATGCTGGGTGAAGTGGAGGAGTTTCCTCCTCCCTACCCAGCGTCACCAGCTGCCGGGATTTTAAATTTCCCATCTGTTGGTCACTAGTGATGTCAGCAGGTAGGGAGCATGCAGACGTCACCCTCTGAGACCGCCTGCGATGGCAGCTGAGTCAATGGAACTGCACACGTGTGCGCAGCTCTTAGCAATCGTTCTGTGGAGCTTACGTCCCTAAAGTGCGCAAGTCCCATAGCGGTCCGCAAATTGTCTAGTTAGGCTATTGTCAGATGAACGCAGTCAGAGCGCACTCTGTGTGCGTGCACAATGGACGGACGGACATACTGATGGAAGATACTGTAGACACCACCCGGTCCGTGTTTTTGTTGACGGACGTAGGGAAAAAAAAGGGAATTATGGGAAATAAAATTAATATGAAAAATGATAAAAATGTGAAAAGAATATGAAAAAGCCATTCTGTGCGTCAAGGTGCTGGACGTCGCAAATGCGCTGCGTCTGACATCTCACACAATGCTACGCTACACAGACATGGCGCACTCTGCTCATCCATCCTAGCGGTTTTACGTTCTTGCCTAACTTGTTTCCGTTTGCCACGTGCGTTGTGTGTGCGCAGTTCGGTGCGGACGTACTTCGTGTGTTGGTCTTTTGATCAGGATTCTATGCTATGACGGACGTTAAACTGCGCGGCAACACGGACGTGATCACTGCGTTCGTCTGACATTAGCCTAAAGTTTTTGTGAATTCTGCAGAGGAGCTGGCATGTCGAGGGTCAAAAGGGGAGTAAAATCACCCAAATTTTAAAAGAAAATAAATTGGGCTTAGGCCGTCAGCAGCATCTACCCAATCATTTAAGGGCATAAAAGGGGAACTCTAATAGAGTACCCCTTTAAGCAAGGAAACTGGGGAAAACCCTCCTGTTGAAAAGCGTTACAAAATGAGCAAAAATGTGACCCCCCAACTGCCCAATTTTACTTTTACACAGATACACATTTCCTTTTCACCTTTAATCTCCAGATCGTTTTTCTACAATATAGGTTAACGTGCTGTTCTATAAAAAAGAAAAAATACCTTTCAATTATGTTTAAAGACCTTTTCACAATGTAGCGCTGTGTTAAAATCTTGCTGTGGCATTACCTATTTTTGGCCACAAGATGGAGACAGTCGCGATTAGAGACACTGGACATTGGGACTACATTTCCCGGCATGCTTTGCAAGGAGACAGGAAGTGGGTGGGGACTGGACACTTACATCCTCCACCTCGTGGAGAACGCACCAGAGCGCGCCAGGGAACGAGAGAAAGCAGACGCACTGAAGAGATCGCGAGAGGGCCTAGGCCAGAGCCTGAGTGAGACCTGTCAGTCCTTATTGGGTCACTCAACCTGAGGAGAAGGAGACTTGCCAGAATCCAGGAATTGCTGCAGACCGGAGGAACCGAAGACCTCGAGTGAGGAGTCACCGCGAGTTGATCGGGTACGGAGAGCAGGCGGTGAGCTGGACAAGCTGCATAAAGTCAGACAACGGATCCGGCCGCTAGTATCCCCAGTCAAAATCGAGCGGAGAGACGTCCTGGGTCAGCGGAGCCTAAAGCAATCATCGGATGGGTGAGAGGCCTCCAAGGCTGTTTTGTGATTAAAGGACACGCTGCTGTTTTCTCTTTAAAGTCCACAGGGCCCCAACTTGACTAGTCGAAGACATTCCTTGAGTAAATTCACTGGCCAGTTGAACAGTACCCGGGTACCACACACACATACACACCTTTTACATTCCGGGACTTAACCTGTGCAGGACTCATTCTGTTACGAATCGGAACGGGGGTTAAAGATACGTTCCGAATACATATTTTCCTCTTTTCCGCTGCGCGTTTATCGTAATACGAAGAGATTGTATTTTGGGGTTCGCTACGTGTCTCTGTTTTTCCGAACTATTGAGTAATTGCATATATTTTTCTGTTCGGTTGCGAATATTTTATTCTTCCGAAATACGAAGCCTCGTGTTTCGGTTCTTTTCCGCTACGCGTTTTACCGCAATACGAAAGTACTGTAATAATATCTGTGAATACCGTGTCTCAACATCTGCCTATTATTTTAGTAAACTATTTAAATGATAAAAACTCACAGCGGTGTTGGAGTATATTTATTCCCTAGTGCGGGGAGACTGACCCGTGGTTCAATTTCAGCGGCTCCTCCGGGAGTGAGCGCTACAACAAACTTTGAACTTGGAATCTATAAACCTGCTGTCAGATGACATACAAAACGTCTCGCGTCCTGCCCCACACCGATTCTGCTTTCATGCCGGCTCTTAATATCTGTGTGAATGGAGGTGGAGTAGCTTTTAGAATTGATCTTTCAGAGTCCCATATTTTCTATCCTCATTTCCCTAAGATGTGTGCCAGTTATGTAACTGACTAATAGGACAGATATCCGCTTTCGCAGCTGTCAGCGTCTGTCTCCTGAAGGCAAAGAGAGGTCTGCAGGGTTTAACTCTTTTAGAGCTACTGTGGTCACACACGGGCAATCTGACTCTACATGCTTTAAAAGAACCTGGCGTTACTTTACTTTAGATATATTGTAAATACTAACAACAGGGTAATTCAAAGAGAATCGAAAAGCCACCGCACTTTTCATTCTCTTCGATTCCGTGCGATTTGGCGATCCCATTTCGGCGACCTTGCGGTGTATTCAGCAAGCACCACAGGGCCATCGTAGTGCAGGGAAAAGCTGCCGCAAAACCGACGAACACTCCAGAGAAACCCGAGCAGGAGCCGATCACAGCGCAGAGCGGCTGTTGGAAAAAACGGACACCGCAGACGAATGGAGTGAAAAAAACGTACGCTTGAATGTTTGAAAAGTGAAACACTGTTTGCAAAGAAACTACTGAGCGAAAATCTTAGAAATTTACATATAAGATCCAACGAATGATAATAAAAAGGGCTGTTACAGAAAAAAGAAAAAAAAACGGAAAAAAATGTTTGCAAAAAATACCTAAAAGATCCTAAAAAATCTATACATAAAGAGACTTTTTACTGCAGAATATTATAATCAACGGTTTATTAGATATTGGATTAAAACGGGAATTTTTTTAACATTGAAGCCTGAATAAACCTGTCGAATGAAGCCACCGAACAGTAGGGCATTTCGGCAACTTTTCACTGCTGTTTTTTGCTCTCTGAATAGACGAAGCAGTGCTTCTCTAATGGGAATTCACTGCCCCCAAACAGGCCCGTATGTGCAGGCAATTCGCCAACATTTGACGAACTGCCTTCTCCCTGAATAGCCGAATGGCCAGGAAAGGTAACCGTACACTGAATTTCAGCGTTTGGTTACCTTTCGCCAGCAATTCGGAGCTCTCTGAATAACCCTGTCCGTGATTGTTACAGTTTAATAAATACAGAGATGGAAAATACCTTAAAATCTTATTTACTACAGTGGGAATAGCATTTTTGGGCAAATCATGTTCCAGTTATTTTTTTCCAACATTTCTTCAACTAAAAAATTCTGACATTAAATATGCAATTCTCTGTCAATGTGTCACTTAATGAATTACCCTATAAGAATAAGAAAACAAATGAGTTTTAAATGGGACACATCATGCCGATATGTCAACAATGCATTTACGATAGACATGCAAAGAAGTACCGTATAAACCATTATTCTTTAAAAAAAAAAAACATTGTGCAATAATGTCATCTCTTATGACGTTCACATCCAACAGGAAATCTTGAGACTACTACGAGGAAACATAAATTAATATTTCCAAGATAATGACTGGCACATATACACCAAATAAATCACCATAAGGCTGGCGTCAGATGAGAGCGCTATGTGCGCCTGTACTGACATGCTTACTGGCGTCCGTCACAGCGTTGTGACGCTGCAATGGGGCAATTTATTGACGATCCATAAAAAAAAAACACGCACGAAAATGCGCATCGTTTGACCGCTTTCGTGTCCACCGTAAAAAAATACATCAATGCATTCGGACGCACTTTTTGACGGTCGATACCAAAAATACGTTCATTTGACCCTAGCTTTAGACGGCATTTTTTGGGGGGTCTAAAGCTTTTTTAACTTTGTAAAATACCTTTTTATCATTTTCTAAAGGACTTTAGGCCAGGGTCAGACGAACGCATTTCTGACGTCCAGCATCAAAACGTACGTTGGTGCGTGCGAACGCATTTTTTCACGGAATACGCGAAAGCGGTCAGACAATGCGCAATTCTGGACGTATTTCATGACGGAGCTGTAAAAAAATTGAAAAATCCGATGAATCTAATTAATTGATGAATGAAAAACATAAGGGGTAGGGTTATAAAAAGCCATTTTGGGTATGGTGGCGTTTTTCAAAGATGGATCCAGTACAAGTCTTTGTGTTTGCTGCAATGGGGTACCTGTACCTTAAGAGGAAGAGAAAGCGGCGAACCTGGGTTCATCAAATTAACGCTGCCAGACCCACGCATGGACACTTTGTGACGCTGTACAGGCCACTGCGAGAGAGGGACCCCGTGAAGTTTTTCAACTACATGCGGATGTGCATCCCCTCCTTTGATGAACTGTTGTCGCGGGTACGCGAGCCACTGACCAAGAGGGACACCAACTTGAGGGCCGCCATACCACCGGAGGAGATGCTGGTCATCACTTTGCGGTACGTACTGTCAAACACCTGCATACATGACATCGCTGCCAGTCACCTGACACGAGTGCATCATGTCTGTAGTCACATGCCCACTGTCACATGCATACACACACACACACAGGCATCACATCACACGTACATAATCATAAATGACTCCGACAACAATGTAGACCAAAATAATAATATAATATGAAACATGAAATAAAATAACAGTAATATATTCTCGACATATATTATAACTTGTTAACTGAAGGTCATGATATATTAAACATGAAACCAAATAACACATGACAAACAAAACTAAAACATATTCATGACATGTATCACAGATCATGATACCGCCGAGCATCTGGGTCATGAGGGCCGGTGGTGTGGCTAGAGCAGGACTCCGACTCTGTGTGTGGCCTGGCTCCAGGGGGCATGGCTGGGTGGGTGGACAGCACCTCACTGGGGAGGGATGAGCCACTGGCATTGGTGGATTGTGGCACAGCATTGTAACCGGCTGCAGGGCCGGTGCATGCATTTTTGTCTACTCAGGCGAAGGTGCGTTTTGGTGCCCCCCCCCCATCCCTACCATGCCATGTCAATCAGCATTGAGATGCATAATAATCTCTAAAGCATACCAAGAAAATAAGTTGTCATTTGCGCTCACCCCCAGGCATGTACTGGCCATAGGGACTACAGGGAGATTCCCGGTGGGCCGATGGCTCTGTGGGCCAGTGTGAATGCTGGTTCACCGCGTGGCTCGCGCTGCCCTTAATGGGTGAGGTGAGAACTTCCACACTGCAAAACAGACGCAGTCTCATATTGCGGCCACCGTGCCGGTGAGACCCTCTGCGCATCCGCCTCACCTTAAGGCATGGTGCACACTTGACCTCAGTGCCACTGCGGTGCTTTACCCAATCGCTCTGCAGCAACTCCAGTATCTGTAGAGCGATTGGTGAGCGATCCAGTTGGATTATATACTATTTTTGTGCGTATTTGCATAATTAAATTGGGCCGGTCTGGATGACATCCAGGGCTGATTTTCTGTCCCAGTCCAGCCCTGCTCACCCCTGTAGCTCCATGTTAAACAAAACACAGAGGTTTTGGTTTATTTGAATGGTCATTAAAGTGTAAGCTCTTCTGCCACATCACTACACATCTGGGTCAGGCTAGTCCTTCCTAATGAAACCAAAAGCTGCTTTCTAAGCAACCACATGTCCTCATGCGGCTTCTCAGCCATGAGAGAAACTGGTGGGTTTTATTTATACCCTCACCAGGAGCAATTCAGGTTTATAAGATACGTCTACCTTATTGATGTACTTATACACACTGCAAATTACAGAGCTCACTTCAATAAACCTTCCAGTAATGTGCAGTGTGTAAAAGCGTATCACAGAGCTCCACAGCAATTAAACTCACAGTAATGTGCGGTGTGTATGAGCGTATCACAGAGCTCCACAGCAATAAAACTCATAGTAATGTGCAGTGTGTAAAAGCGTATCACAGAATCCGCAGCAATAAAACTCACAGTAATGTGCAGTGTGAATGAGTGTATAACAGAGCTCCACAGCAATAAAAAAAGGTAATGTACCAATATCAGTTTATTCAAACCCCCTGCATATCATTTTACACCCCCAGTACATGATTTTACACCCACCAGCATAGCAATTTACACCCCCAGTAAATCAGTTTACAGCCCCCGACCCCAGTATATCAATTTACAGCCCCCCAGTATATCTATTTACGGCCCCCAGACCCAGTATATCAATTTACAGCCCCAGACCCAGTAATATCAATTTACAGCCCCCCAGTATATCTATTTACGGCACCCAGACCCAGAATATCTATTTACAGCCCCCAGACCCAGTATATCAATTTACAGCCCCCCAGTATATCTATTTACAGCCCCCCCAGTAAATCTATTTACAGCCCCCAGACCCAGTATATCCATTTACAGCCCCCAGACCCAGTATATCCATTTACAGCCCCCAGACCCAGTATAGCAATTTACAGCCCCCCCAGTATATCTATTTACAGCCCCCAGACCCAGTATATCCATTTACAGCCCCCAGACCCAGTATATCAATTTACAGCCCCCAGACCCAGTATAGCAATTTACAGGCCCCCCAGTAATATCTATTTACAGCCCCCAGACCCCAGTATATCCATTTACAGCCCCCCCAGTATATCTATTTACAGCCCCCAGACCCAGTATATCCATTTACAGCCCCCCCAGTATATCCATTTACAGCCCCCAGACCCAGTATATCAATTTACAGCCCCCCCAGTATATCTATTTACAGCCCCCAGACCCAGTATATCCATTTACAGCCCCCCCAGTATATCTATTTACAGCCCCCAGACCCAGTATTCCATTTACAGCCCCCCCAGTATATCCATTTACAGCCCCCAGAGCCCAGTATATCATTTACAGCCCCCAGACCCAGTATATCAATTTACAGCCCCCCCAGTATATCTATTTACAGCCCCAGACCCAGTATATCCATTTACAGCCCCCAGACCCAGTATATCAATTTACAGCCCCCCCAGTATATCCATTTACAGCCCCCAGACCCAGAGTATAGCAATTTACAGCCCCCCAGTATATCTATTTACAGCCCCCAGACCCAGTATATCCATTTACAGCCCCCCCAGTATATCTATTTACAGCCCCCAGACCCAGTATATCCATTTACAGCCCCCCCAGTATATCTATTTACAGCCCCCAGACCCAGTATATCCATTTACAGCCCCCACCCCAGTATATCTATTTACAGCCCCCAGACCCAGTATTTCAATTTACAACCCCCCAGTATATCTATTTAGAGCTCCCAGACCCAGTATATCCATTTACAGCCCCCAGACCCAGTATATCCATTTACAGCCCCCAGACCCAGTATAGCAATTTACAGCCCCCCAGTATATCTATTTACAGCCCCCAGACCCAGTATTTCATTTTACAGCCCCCCAGTATCTATTTACAGCCCCCAGACCCAGTATATCCATTTACAGCCCCCAGACCCAGTATATCCATTTACACCCCCAGACCCAGTATAGCAATTTACAGCCCCCCCCAGTATATCTATTTACAGCCCCAGACCCAGTATATCCATTTACAGCCCCCAGACCCAGTATATCAATTTACAGCCCCCGACCCAGTATAGCAATTTACAGCCCCCCAGTATATCTATTTACAGCCCCCAGACCCAGTATATCCATTTACAGCCCCCCCGTATATCTATTTAAAGCCCCCAGACCCAGTATATCCATTTACAGCCCCAGACCCAGTATATCAATTTACAGCCCCCCCCAGTATATCTATTTACAGCCCCCAGACCCAGTATATCCATTTACAGCCCCCAGACCCAGTATATCCATTTACAGCCCCCAGACCCAGTATAGCAATTTACAGCCCCCCCAGTATATCTATTTACAGCCCCCAGACCCAGTATATTCCATTTACAGCCCCCCAGTATATCTATTTACAGCCCCCAGACCCAGTATATCCATTTACAGCCCCCCAGTATATCCATTTACAGCCCCCAGACCCAGTATATCCATTTACAGCCCCCAGACCCAGTATAGCAATTTACAGCCCCCCATATATATCTATTTACAGCCCCCAGACCCAGTATTTCAATTTACAGCCCCCCAGTATATCTATTTACAGCCCCCAGACCAGTATATCCATTTACAGCCCCCAGACCCAGTATATCCATTTACACCCCCAGACCCAGTATAGCAATTTACAGCCCCCCCCCCCAGTATATCTATTTACAGCCCCCAGACCCAGTATATCCATTTACAGCCCCCAGACCCAGTATATCAATTTACAGCCCCAGACCCAGTATAGCAATTTACAGCCCCCCCAGTATATCTATTTACAGCCCCCAGACCCAGTTATATCCATTTACAGCCCCCCCAGTATATCTATTTAAAGCCCCCAGACCCAGTATATCCATTTACAGCCCCCAGACCCAGTATATCAATTTACAGCCCCCCCCAGTATATCTATTTACAGCCCCCAGACCCAGTATATCCATTTACAGCCCCCAGACCCAGTATATCCATTTACAGCCCCCAGACCCAGTATAGCAATTTACAGCCCCCCAGTATATCTATTTACAGCCCCCAGACCCAGTATAATCCATTTACAGCCCCCCCAGTATATCTATTTACAGCCCCCAGACCCAGTATATCCATTTACAGCCCCCCCAGTATATCTATTTACAGCCCCCAGACCCAGTATATCCATTTACAGCCCCCCCAGTATATCTATTTACAGCCCCCAGACCCAGTATTTCAATTTACAACCCCCCAGTATATCTATTTAGAGCTCCCAGACCCAGTATATCCATTTACAGCCCCCAGACCCAGTATATCCATTTACAGCCCCCAGACCCAGTATAGCAATTTACAGCCCCCAGACCCAGTATAGCAATTTACAGCCCCCCAGTATATATCTATTTACAGCCCCCAGACCCAGTATATCCATTTACAGCCCCCAGACCCAGTATAGCCATTTACATCCCCCCCAGTATATCTATTTACAGCCCCCAGACCCAGTATATCCATTTACAGCCCCCCCCAGTATATCTATTTACAGCCCCCAGACCCAGTATATCCATTTACAGCCCCCCCCAGTATATCTATTTACAGCCCCCAGACCCAGTATATCCATTTACAGCCCCCCCAGTATATCTATTTACAGCCCCCAGACCCAGTATATCCATTTACAGCCCCCCAATATCCATTTACGGCCCCCAGACCCAGTATATCCATTTACAGCCCCCAGACCCAGTGCAGCAATTTAAAGCCCCCCCAGTATATTAATCTACACCCCCTCCCATTAGTTTATTCACAGCTGGTAATAAATCTCC
Source organism: Leptobrachium leishanense (assembly GCA_009667805.1). Taxonomy (NCBI): domain Eukaryota; kingdom Metazoa; phylum Chordata; class Amphibia; order Anura; family Megophryidae; genus Leptobrachium; species Leptobrachium leishanense. Next base: position 29,069,425 of record CM019071.1, on the reverse strand, counting down.
TCTCTGCCTCGCTCCTCCATCGCAGCAGAGTGAAAGCACGCGGGCTGGTGGCTCCTCCTGCAGTTGTTTTCCTGGGCTATGTGGATCACGTGTGGGGGCGGCGCCAAATTACACAGTGTGCCTGCTCGTGTTAAGAACGTGGGATGGGACTGAGACAGGCACACACACTGCAGCGCCGCCGCAAATCTGATTTTTCCGCCCCTCAAACTGGCAGCAGGCCAGGACAGTAAGGCGGCCGCCTGTGCCGCCTTACATTAGCGCCGGCCCTGACCGGCTGCGTGATGGGGACGGGAAAGGATGTCGTCCAATATAGCCAGAGATCTGCACCGGTACTCCACCTTCTCAACCTCGCTCATCTTGTTGAGGAGGATCATACAGGAATTGAAGAATGACATGTCCATGGAGTCCGCAAGCATGCAGCGTTGGTGTGGATGGTTGGTTTGAGCCTCCATGAAGGTAACCATGGCCTGCTCCAGGTCTGTAGCTGGTGCCCTTCTCTTCTGTGCAGGTCTGGTGCTGACCGTTGTTGTGGTACCTGCCACCTGTCCCAGGGCCGGTGCAAGCATTTTTGTCTAGTGAGGCGAAGGTGCGTTTTGGTGCCCCCCCATCCGTGTCATGTCAAGCCAATCAGGATAGAGGTGCCATAATAATCTCTATATATGCACACATACATATATACACACTCTAGTGTTGCACCGATACCACTTTAAGACCGAGTACAAGTACCAATACTTTTTTTCAGGTATTCACCGATATCATGCCCACTCAGATACATATATACAGACCAGAACATGTCCAGATACATATATATATATATATATATATACACACAGAGACCTCAGACCAAAACATGTCCATATATATATATATATATATATATATTGCCCCCAGCTCACATGGATATATTTGCCCCAGCTCACATGGATATATATATATAGACCCAGCTCACAAGGGTATATTTTCCCCCAGCTCACATATGGGTATATTTGCCCCCATCTCACATATGGGTATATTTACCACAGCTCACACATGGGTATATTTGCCCCCTGCTCACATATGGGTATATTTGCCCCAACTCACATATGGGTATATTTGCCCCAACTCACATATGGGTATATTTGTCCCAGCTCACACATGGGTATATTTGCCCCCTGCTCACATATGGGTATATTTGCCCCCAGCTCACACATTGGTATATTTGCCCCCTGCTCACATATGGGTATATTTGCCCCCAGCTCACACATGGGTATATTTGCCCCCAGAGCTCACACATGGATATATTTGCCCCCAGAGCTCACACATGGGTAAATTTGCCCCCAGCTCACATCATTCTTTCCCTCAATTAATTTCACCCCCTCAATTCCTCCACCCCCTCAATTCATTCTCCCCCTCAATTCTTCCACCCCTTCAATTCATTCTCCCTTCAATTCAATCTCCCCTTTAATTCATTTCATACCCCTGCTCACACGCGCACATCACCCCTGATCACACATCACCCCTGCTCACACGCGCACATCACCCCTGATCACACATCACCCCTGCTCACACGCGCACATCACCCCTGATCACACACACACACACATCGCCCCTGATCACACACACACACACATCACCCCTGCTCACACACACACACACATCACCCCTGCTCACACGCGCACATCACCCCTGCTCACACATATCACCCCTGCTCACACACATCACCCCTGCTCACACACATCACCCCTGCTCACACACACATCACCCCTGCTCACACATCACCCCTGCTCACACATCACCCCTGCTCACACGCACACATCACCCCTGCTCACACGCACACATCACCCCTGCTCACACGCACACATCACCCCTGCTCACACACAAACACATCACCCTGCTCACACACACACACATCACCCCTGCTCACACAAACACACATCACCCTACTCCCACACACACATCACCCCTGCTCACACACATCACCCCTGCTCACACACACATCACCCCTGCTCACACATCACCCCTGCTCACACACATATCACCCCTGCTCACACATCACCCCTGTTCACACACACATACATCACCCCTGCACACACACACACCCACCCCCCCATGCTCACACCCACCTCCCCATGCTCACACCCACCTCCCCATGATCACACACACCCAATGCTCTCATTCACCCATGCTCACACACAGAGACACACACTCCATGCTTACACACCCACCTCCCCCATTCTCACCCCCATACTCACACCCCCTGCTTGCTACTTACCCTAGGATTCAAATCCCTGGCTGCCTCCATGGTTACAGCTCAGCTGGTCTCTCTCCACTCCCCCCACCCTGCACGTGCTGGACACTTCCCGCACAGGAGCAGGGGAGGGAGGCTCTGCTAGCTGCTGTGAAGAGGAAGGGGGAGGATGGGCGGGGCCAGCATGTTCCCATGTAAGCTGTGGTCTGGCAGCCTCGTCTTCCTCCTCCTCTGGCCCCCCCCCCAGGGCCTTTACTTCCGGTGCAGCATGTGGGAGTGGGATCCCACACGCTGCCGAGTAAATGGGAAACCTTGTGCCCGATCCTTGCAAGGCCTCCGCTCGCTGGGTGGTCCAGATTTTTCCGCCCCTCAACTGGCAGAAAGCCAGAATAGTAAGGCAGCCGCCTGTGCTGCCTTACACTAGCGCCGGCCCTGACCTGTCCTGTCTCCACATCCTCCTCCAGTTGCGACTCTGCACCACCCCGGTTCACCTCCTCCTGGCAGCTGGCAGAACCTCCTGGCACCGTGTGTTGGACCTGTGAGCCGGAGGTCGATGGCTGGTCGATGCTGCTGACGCTACTGCGCGGCTCCTCGGTCCTTCGGAGGAATGACAGTTGCTCCGTGTAGATGTATCCACGGACCTTCTTGGAGCCAGCTCCAGAGCGCGCAGCCATGGCTTGCTTCTTCTGCACCCGCATATAATTGTCGCGTACTGTGCTCCATTTGTTCATCGCCTCTTGTGCTGCAAAACATGATGAGTGTGACATTAGCTTGTGTTTATGGTATGTGATCATATTCAAACATTTTTATTTTATCTTCTAAGTATCTTGCTAGTGGATGCAGTTTGAAGGATCTGCATTATAACTTCTGCGTTGGCAGATCAACAGCTGGTGAGATCGTCCGCAAGGTGTGCCAAACCATATGGGAAACCATGAAGGACCAATGTTTGCCAAAACCGACACACAAGGCATGTCTAGAAATTGCAGCAGGATTCTGGGAGAGAGCCAACTTTCCAAACTGCCTGGGAGCCGTGGATGGCAAACATGTCCGCATAGTGAAGCCACCGCACAGTGGCTCACTGTATCAGAATTATAAACATTTCTTTTCCATTGGCCTACTGGCGGTGGCAGATGCCAACTATAGTTTTGTGTATGTGGATGTCGGTTCATACGGCAAGGACTCTGACTCCACACTGTTCAGGAACTCCACACTGTGGAATGAAATTGAGAGTGGGTCCCTGAACATCCCCAGACCCGCACCATTGCCTGGCAGTGACGTGGCAGTCCCCTATGCCTTCGTGGGTGATGAAGCATTCGGACTATCCACACACCTCCTAAGGCCCTACTCAGGGACACACCTGAATGTGAAGAAGCAGGTTTTTAATTATAGGCTGTCGCGGGCGAGACGGTATGTGGAGTGTACCTTTGGCATACTAACCAACAAGTGGAGGATTTTACATAGACCGCTGGATGTACAGGTTGATTTCTGTGTGGATATAGTCAAATGCTGTTGCATCCTACATAATTATGTGCGTGCCAGGGATGGTTTTAATTTTGATGATACCCTCACAGTTGTCGGTCTTGAAGATGATGTGAACGATGACATCATAGCTGTGAATAGATACAGCAACAGGTTTCGCGCTGCTCTGTCTAATTATTTTACGAGTGATGCAGGTCAGGTGCCCTGGCAGCTGGGGAGCATTTGAGATTTCACCCCAATGATTACATATTTGTTTTTATTATTATTATTGAGATTTACATGTATGGGATTATGATTAAAATAATCAAATACTCACTCTGTATATGCTGCTCTTTCTCGGACCACGTATCATAATCAGGGTACACGACACGGGACACCACGACCCATGCGTTGGCCTTCTTCCCCTTGTCTTTGTACCTGTCGCAGGCCGTGTCCCATATCTCAGGATGCTCCCCCACAGCGCTGATCAGCCTCTCCACGTCGATCTCTGGTCCAGCAGACATTTTTGACAGTCGCAGGTACACTCCAACAAAACCTGGAAACTTTGGCTGTTTGGACGTTATGTAGGCCGCACAATAGCAGCGTCTGACGTCTCCTAATCACGCACACATGCTGCTATGCGGCCGCAGCGCACTCTGTACGTCTGTACTAGCGGTACACGTTGTACGAAAAATGCGTTCAGTTGGCCGGTTGCGTGGCGTGGACGCACTTTTGTACGCCCGTACTGCGTATATTGGCCGTCATTGGCCGTCATGTGCTGCTACTACGGCCGTGATTTAGTGCGCCTGCACGCGCGTTCGCACTGCCCCAGTCTGACCCTAGCCTAATTTAGACACATTTTTATTGACTGAAGCTCCTATTAGGAGAACAGCAGACTTTGTTTTTTTTTTAAAAAATTTAGAGTTCGCCGATGCCGATTCGGTAGTTAACGGCGTGATTCAGTCGTTTTCATAGACATCCTATAACTGCTTCAGTCAAATCCAATCTCGGCAAAATACGGTGACCATTTGCCAAAATAGTGAATTTACTGTATTTTCGGTGAAATGGAATCATTGAAATGCAGCGAAACCCAAAGCACCGAAATTGCATGCCTGGTGAATAAACCCCTTTATCTACTTTATCTTTCTTATCCATCCTGCTTGCTTTTCCAGGAAACATGGTGTGAAGCGGAGTACTTTCCTCCACCCACACTCTCTGTGCCAGGCAGCCTGGATTTTAAATATCTCGATAACGTTCACCAGATTGCATGCTGACGTTATCCTCAGGCCACCAGCGATAGCGAGCATCCAGATAGAGGCAGCCGATGGATCAGTTCTGAACATGCACATGCATCTCCGTTCCATCGTTCTGCAAAGGCGCTACAAAATTTGTCTACAGAAAGTGCATGTGTTCCGGTTGATGCTTAATTTGCGTACATATATATGAATTGCGTAAAAAGAATGAACTGCACAGATTTCGGAAGCCCTGAGCTGACGGGGATGAGCAGCGTGCGCCAAGGGAGAAATGGTGAGAGAGAAAAAAATAATCAATTGGGCAGATGCTGTCAGCCGCATCTGCCATATTATTTACGGGCAAAACATGGGGGTAGTATTTATTGTTATAGTGTTCTTTTAGGCTGGCGTCAGACAAGCACTATGTGCGCCAGTCCTGACATGCTTACCGGCGTCCATCGCAGTGTTGTGACGCTGCAATGGGGCCGGTCACACACTTGTGCGCGCGCACAAAATGCACACGCAACAAGTGTCCGTTATCCAAGTCTCTCCGGCAGAGCGCTAGGATGCGCGTTGACGGAGCTGCAAAGCAGAAAAGCAGTCATGCAACATTTGACTTAAAACTTGTCAGTAGTTATACTGGCGACATCATGTTGCCTGGCTTAGAATCATGAGAGTTGCAGTTCATATAACTTTGGGCACATACTGCTTCCTTGCTCTAAGACAGTGGTTCCCAGCCCTGGTCCTCATGTCCCCCTAAGGCTAGGGTCAGACGAACGCATTTTCACGTTGTCTGTGAAAAAGTGCGTTCGAACGAATGGACGTATTTTTTCACGGAGTACGCGATAGCGGTCATACGATGCGCATTTTTTCGTCCGTGATTTTGTACGGATCATCAATAAAACACTTTGTGCATCTGGACGTTATGTTGGCTGGACATTAGCAGCGTCTGACATCTCCAATTCACGCACACACGCCGCTAGCGGACGCAGCGCACTCTGTACGTCTGTACTAGCGGTTTTACGTTCTTGAAAAAATGCGTTCATTTTCCACTTGCGTTGCGCAGCCGGACTTTCGTGCGACCGTACTTCGTATATTGGCCGTCATTGCCCGTCATTTGCTGCTAGTGCGGCCGTGATTAAGTGCGCCTGCACGCGCGTTCGCACTGCCTCAGTCTGACCCAAGCCTAAAAGGCCAGATTTTAAGGACTCCCTTGGGGAAATGCAGACTGAATCCTGCAATCACTGAGCAGTAAATCATATCACCTGTGCTGTGCTTCACATATCTGCAAACCTGGCCTGTTAGGGGGACCTGAGGACCAGGTTGGGATCCACTGCTATATAAGGATTCTAAACTATCCAATGCATGGTCAGCAACTTTGGTCCAGATGGTTTGGAAGTACATCTCCCATGAGGCGTAGCCATTTATTAAAAAAACAGAGCATCATGGGAAATGTGGTTCCAAAAATACTTGTGGAGCCAAGATTGCTGATCTCAGTTTTTTCCCCTTTTGCTTCAGTTCACATTTTTCAGCATTATACCCGCTGAAATGTGGTGGTGATCTTAAATGGGACAGATTAGTTCACCTCTAGCGTTGCCATGTTTTCATGGACACCGAATTAATTAATGCTGCTGATTAAAAGCCATCCCTGCAACATGTACTATCCAAATGCAGTAGGTAAGAAATCAAAAAAGGAACGGCAGGTAACCTGTCTGGATTTCCTTCCCACTGCATATGAACATATACATGTTGCAGGGCAGCACTTTTCCCTGTGCCCCCCCCCCTCTGCATGAAATACTAATATGTGTCCAGGAAAACTAAGCTGATCTAGCAACCCTTTTCGCCTCCAAATTAAAAGGAATAAACTGTACAAGGGTTACTATCCAACATTTAAAGCGGTCTGTGTTGGAGGTGCTAGCTGCTGCACATCATGTGCAGTGTGACAGACATTGTTAACCAGGAGGAATAGTATCAATCATTAATAGTATCAATCACCATGCTGCTTGATCCACATACATAGATGGGACTGGAAGCCCCACAGCAAGAGAGAGAGGAGTACACCGTCACATCTACGAGTACTGGGTTGGGCAGCTGGACCATCAGCGCTGGGTAGAAGTGGAAGACACTGTGGCACCTCACACCATGGACATGAGTTGGAAGGTACTGGCTACCAATACATTCTGGGTGGCTTCCATTGACTTGGTACTTTTATGAATTATGAAGCATGGTGTTCTATCAAAATGCATTTATGGTGCATGGTTCGTAGACGAAGTGTCACACAATATGGCGTGAAACTCCTGTTTGATCAATGTTTTAATAGTGAATCACTGACACCCTTCACACTTGCAGGGTACTGGGCAAAATGTGGTCGTCCCTTGTTATATTTGGAGATTGTGGGTTAATTTATATATTCACACTAACGAAATTGTCAGTAACCTGGTTCTGAAGATGTTTTGGAACTACAACTCCCATGATGCTCAGCCACTCATTAGGCTGATGGAGACTCCTGGGAAGTGTAGTTCCAAAACCTTTGGAGGACCAAGGTTTCTAACCCCTGCCCTAAAGCGTATCACGCTAAACCATGCACCTCTGTGATCCTATGCCTGGAACCATGTTCTGTTTAACCCTTTCGCTGCTGAGGCTTTTCCCGCCCCTGTGCTGAGGTCATTTTTACCGGTTTTGCTCATCATATTTAAACGTGTTTTGAAGGCTTATTTTAGTATATGACCCAGACATATTATATATCGTTATTTCCGTCAGACTCGGCAGATTCATAATATGTCATTATTATATGTATACGTCATGACCTGTCTGTATATTATAACAAAAAATGCAATAAAATATGATTTTTCAATAATTTACAATGTGTAAAGTGTTTTTTTTTCACATTTTAACATGCGAGCAATTGCGGTTGTATTTTGTATGGGGTGCGCTTATTAAAAAAATTAGAGATGGGGTCTCGTTACATTTTTTTTTGGGGAAAATTACACGATTTTTAACAAACGCACCGCATACAAAAATCGTTAGTGCAGCATCATTGTTCACATTATAATTGAAATGGGAACAATATTGCTGCATTAACAAACCAAAAGAAAGAAAAAAAACTTGTTTATTTATTTTTTATAATTTTTTTTTAAATATATATATTTTTTTATTTTATATTTTTAATTTTTTTTACAAATTTGTTTCACATTTGTGTTTGGTATCGTTGGAACGGCCATGCTCTGGCCGATCCAACGATACCAAACTTTAACCCCTAGCTGCCACGGATCGGGAGATAAGGGGGTTTATTGAAACCCCCTATCTCCACCATTGGTGGCAGCTAGGGGTTAACTCCAGGACTGGCGTCATCGTGCTATGCACGATGACGCCAGTCCTCAGGTGGAGTTCCCGGAAGCTTGGCCGACATCCAAGATGTCGGCCAGCTCCAGGAAAGGATCACGAACCGGCGCTTTTCAGCGCTGATTCGTGATCCGGCTCCCCAGGGGTTAATGCCAGGTACCATTTGGAAGGGCAGGCTGTGCCCTTCCAAATGGTGCCTGGGTTAACCCCCGCAACGCCACCGATCGGGAGGGAGAGAGGTCCGAAGGACCTCCCCCCTCCCTTTCAGGCGCCTCCTCCGCACATGCGGGGGGGGCGCCTGAATTAGGTGTCATCGCGCCGCCGCGATGACACCTAATTTCACCGGCGGCGGTTCCGGATGCTGGGCTGACATCGAGGATGTCAGCCCGCCCCGGGGGGGCCAGCGATCGGCCGGAACTCGGCCGAACGCTGACCCCAAAGTGTGGACGCGCTCAGCGCGTCCGCCGCATGGAAGGTGACATGCGGTTGGACGCGCTGAGCGCGTCCATAGCATCGAAGTGGTTAACGGACTGATTCTAGTTTCGTTCAAAGTTCACCAAATTGAAATTCCCTGTTTGGCTACTTTTATTTGGACAAAGATAAACGTTTAAGTTCCTAGGAACTAGGAACTCCTAGGAACTCCTTTAACCTGGGTTTCTTGCTGCAGGGAGCACATTTGTGGATTGTGTTATAAAAGGTATTTGTTTTGTTTCTCGGAATATTGATTCTATTTTTGGTTGTTGCAGAAAAATTAAAAATCCGGTGAGTACTAACCAGTCTATTCAAAGAAAGGTGAAACTCAGACGTGAACAATCTAGACCAAATTGCTGATTTGGAAAGTGAGATAAATGGGAGACTTTTTTTGGTTTGGCTATGTTGATCTAGAATTTTCACTTCTCCAGTCATTCTCCTGAGTTTCACCTTTCTTTGAATAGACCTGTTAGCTTTCATTTTGTTAGCACAGGAAAAGTAGTTGCTCTTCTCCATTCAACTGTCAGACATTCTGCCATTAGGATTGCCAGATCGGCCATGTTTTCCTGGACACATCTAACGCATTCATGCCGATGAGTAGGGATGAGCCGAACACCCCCGTGTACGGTTCGCATTCGAACTCGAACAATTTCAAAAGTTTGCGTTCGGACATGAACAGGGCCGGTGCTAGACTATTTTGCGCCCTAGGCAAGACCAACTACTTGCACTCTCCCCAAAAAAAGAAAGCTCACATGGGTATATATGCCCCCAGCTCTCACATGGGTATATTTGCCCCCAGCTCACATGGGTATATTTGCCTCCAGCTCACATGGGTATATTTGCCCCCAGCTCACATGGGTATATTTGCCCCCAGCTCTTACATGGGTATATTTGCCCCCAGCTCTTACATGGGTATATCTGCCCCCAGCTCTTACAGGGAGATATTGCCCCAGCTCACACATGGAGATATTGCCCCCAGCTCACACATGGAGATATTGCCCCAGCTCACACATGGAGATATTGCCCCAGCTAACACATGGGATGGATATATTGCCCCAGCTAACACATGGATATTTGCCCCCAGGCTCACACATGGATATTTGCCCCCAGCTCTTACATGGGTATATTTGCCCCCCGCTCTTACATGGAGATATTGCCCCAAGCTCACACATGGAGATATTGCCCCCAGCTCACACATGGAGAAATTGCCCCAGCTCACACATGGCATGGAGATATTGCCCCCAGCTCACACATGGCATGGAGATATTGCCCCAGCTCACACATGGAGATATTGCCCCAGCTAACACATGGCATGGATATATTGCCCCAGCTAACACATGGATATTTGCCCCCAGGCTCACACATGGATATATTTGCCCCCAGCTCACACATGGAGATATTGCCCCAGCTAACACATGGCATGGATATATTGCCCCAGCTAACACATGGATATTTTCCCCCAGGGTCACACATGGATATTTGCCCCCAGCTGTTACATGGGTATATTTGCCCCCAGCTCTTACATGGAGATATTGCCCCAGCTCACACATGGAGATATTGCCCCCAGCTCACACGTGGCATGGAGATATTGCCCCCAGCTCACACATGGCATGGAGATATTGCCCCAGCTCACACATGGAGATATTGCCCCAGCTCACACATGGAGATATTGCCCCAGCTAACACATGGCATGGATATATTGCCCCAGCTAACACATGGATATTTGCCCCCAGGCTCACACATGGATATATTTGCCCCCAGCTCTTACATGGAGATATTTCCCCATCTCACACCTGGAGATATTGCCCCCAACTCACACATGGAGATATTGCCCCAGCTAACACATGGCATGGAGATATTGTCCCAGCTCACACATGGAGATATTGCCCCAGCTAACACATGGCATGGATATATTGCCCCAGGCTCACACATGGATATTTGCCCCCAGGCTCACACATGGATATTTGCCCCCAGGCTCACACATGGATATTTGCCCCTAGCTCACACATGGATATTTGCCCCTAGCTCACACATGGATATTTGCCCCTAGCTCACACATGGATATTTGCCCCCAGCTCTTACATGGGTATATTTGTCCCCAGCTCTTACATGGAGATATTTCCCCAGCTCACACATGGAGATATTGCCCCCAGCTCACACATGGGTATCTGCCCCAGCTCACACATGGATATTTGCACCCAGGCTCACACATGGATATTTGTCCCTAGCTCACACATGGATATTTGCCCCCAGCTCTTACATGGGTATATTTGTCCCCAGCTCTTACATGGGTATATTTGTCCCCAGCTCTTACATGGAGATATTTCCCCAGCTCACACATGGAGATATTGCCCCCAACTCACACATGGAGATATTGCCCCAGCTAACACATGGCATGGAGATATTGTCCCAGCTCACACATGGAGATATTGCCCCAGCTAACACATGGCATGGATATATTGCCCCAGGCTCACACATGGATATTTGCCCCCAGGCTCACACATGGATATTTGCCCCTAGCTCACACATGGAGATATTTCCCCAGCTCACACATGGAGATATTGCCCCCAGCTCACACATGGGTATCTGCCCCAGCTCACACATGGATATTTGCCCCCAGGCTCACACATGGATATCTGCCCCCAGGCTCACACATGGATATTTGCCCCCAGGCTCACACATGGATATTTGCCCCCAGGTTCACACATGGATATTTGCCCCCAGGCTCACACATGGATATCTGCTGCTCCAGCGCTGGCTCTGCCTTTTTTTTTTTTTAATTGGTCGGGCCGGCTGTGCCCTAGGCGGGCACTGCGCTCTAGGCACCAGCCTAGCTGGCCTAGCGGCAGTGCCGGCCCTAGACGCGAACACGATCCAAACTCAATGCAAGTCAATGGGACTCGAAAGTTCGATTTTTAGAGTGCCCTGCAAGGATGCATATATGCAAGATATTTGCCATAAAAGGTGTATGGGGGTCCGGGTAGTGCCCTGGGGGACAGGAAACAAGAAAAAAAGACGTTTTTAAAGGAACAGTGAGTTTTCCATGAAATAAAGGTTAAGAATAAAAACGAAAAATTCCTTCAAATATAATGCCTAGGAGGTCCCCATAACCTGCCCGTGAAGTGGCGGATTTGTCGGATGTATAGAAACATTTAAAAAGAAAAAAATGACATTTCAAATGACGGTAAATGTTTTTCCTTTAATCTATTCAAAAACAACTGCTTGGAGCAGCAGCCTGTATGAAAAAAGGAGACGTTTTAGGACACACAGAACAAGTTTAGTGATTTTTTGGCTAAATTATGGGGAAACTTATGCTGCAGGCTTTGGATGAAAGTAACAACAGGTGCATTAAAATTAGGCCTTTGGTGCCAGCTAGTGCCTTCACACCGTAACTCCTCTGAGGTATTGTGGAAGAGTGCAGTGGTGGAGGTTTTGGTAATGCAGAAGAGATCCCCCATTTATTCAGTTACATCAGCATCAGGGGAGTGATAGCTGCTGATCCAGGACTGATTCATTTTTATAAATGTCAGCCGGTCTACAGAGTCGGTGGACAGACGCACTCTTTTGTCTGTGACAAAACCTCCAGCAGCACTGAACGTCCTTTCAGAAAGCACGGTGGATGAAGGGCAACCTAGTAGCTCCATAGCATATTGGCTAAATTCTGGCCAGTGATCCAATCTCAACACACAGTAAGCCAGTGGATCATCTGCTGTAAAGGTATTCAGGTCTGCCCTTACCCCTAGGTAGTCCTGCACCATATGGTGAAGACTAGGGATGAGCCGAACACCCCCGTGTTCGGTTCGCATTCGAACTCGAACAATTTCAAAAGTTCGAGTTCGAACGCAAACACAAACCGAACTCAATGCAAGTCAATGGGACTCGAGTTCGAATTTTAGAGTGCCCTCCAAGAGGGCATATATGCAAGATATTTGCCATAAAAGGTGTATGGGGGTCCGGGTAGTGCCCTGGGGGACAGGAAACAAGGAAATAAAGTTTTAAAAAAACGTTTTTAAAAGGAACAGTGAGTTTTCCATGAAATAATGGTTAAAACGAAAAACGAAAAATTCCTTAAAATATCGTGCCTAGGAGGTCCCCATAACCTGCCCGTGAAGTGGCGGATTTGTAGGATTTATAGAAACATTTAAAAACAAAAAAGTTACATTTCAAATGACAATAAACGCTTTTTCTTCAATCTATTCATAAACAACTGCTTGGGACGGCAGCCTGTATGAAAAGACATTTTAGGACGCGCAGATCAAGTTTAGTGATTTTTTTTTGCCTAAATTATGGTGAAACTTATGCAGGCTTTGGATAAAAGTAACAATAGGTGCTTTAAAATTGGGCCTTAAATGTCGGCAACAGTGCCGTCACACTGTAACCCCTCTGTGGTATTGTTGAAGAGTGCAGGGTTGGACCCTGCGTTCCAAAAAATTAAAATGATATAAATCTGGTACAGGCGTCAGTGCACCCAAATATTGTGCCTTTCATGGCAGCAAGTGCCTTCACACCGTAACCCCTTCGTGGTATTGTGGAAGAGTTCAGTGGTGGAGGTTTTGTGAATGCAGAAGACATCCCTGATCTATTCTGTTACGTCAGCATCAGGGGATTGATAGCTGCTGATCCAGGACTGATCCATTTTTATAAATGTCAGCCGGTCTACAGAGTCGGTGGACAGACGCACTCTTTTGTCTGTGACAAAACCTCCAGCGGCACTGAACGTCCTTTCAGAAAGCACGCTGGATGAAGGGCAACCTAGTAGCTGCATAGCATATTGGCTAAGTTCTGGCCAGTGATCCAATCTCAACACCCAGTAAGCAAGTGGATCATCTGCTGTAAAGGAATCCAGGTCTGCCCTTGCCCCTAGGTAGTCCTGCACCATACGGTGAAGACGCTGGCAATGGGTGCCTACATTTGACGTTCCTGGGCGTCGTGGACTAAAAAAATTTAAAAAGGCATCAGTCAACCGGCCCCGGCCTTCACCACTATTCCTCTGATCATCCGCAGCCTCAGAAGCACTTGTGTCATCACTTGGTAACCTACCAGTGCCTGGAAAGGTGTTACACAAGTGTCGCTTTAGAGCTTCCTCAAGTTTTTTCATCCTGTGCTCCCTCTGTGCGGGCAGGATCAGCTCTGCAACTTGACCCTTGTATCGTGGATCAAGAATGCTTGCCAATCAGTAATGATCCCTCTCCTTGATAACACGAATCCTAGGGTCCTTTACCAGGCTTTGCAGGATAAGGGAGTCCATGCATCGTAGGTTGCAGGTGGCATTAGCTTCCAAGTCTTCCTGGTCAATGAGGAGGATGACCCCATCGTGCACTTCCTCCTCCCAGCCACATACTAGTCCTTGTGTTTCTGGGCACACAAAACCCTCCCTTGAGGAATCCCCACCTTCAATGCCCCCACTACTTAAATATTCCTCCTCATCCTCCGCCTGTCTGATCTAAGGAGGACCCGCTGGAATGCTGTCTGTGGAAAGACTGGGGCCTTGAGAGCTAGGGAAGGCCTCCACTTCCTCCTGCTGCTCTTCCTCTAGAGCCACATTTATAATTCCCCGCAGAGTGTGCTCCAGCAGGAACACTAAAGGAATTGTGTCACTGATGCATGCAATGGGTGGCAGTGAGAACACAAAGATTAGAACAATTCCCAGATATTTTGTATAAATGACTGACCCCCAAAATTGCTGGTGGCAATGAGAACACAAAGATTACAACAATTCCTAGATATTTTGTATAAATGACTGACCCCCAAAATAGTTGGTGGCAGTGAGAACACAGATTAGAACAATTCCCAGATATTTTGTAGAAATGAGACCCCCAAAATACTTGGTGGCAGTGAGAACACAGATTAGAACAATTCCCAGATATTTTGTAGAAATGAGACTCCCCCCAATAGCTGGTGGCAGACTGGCAGTGAGAACACACACTAACAGAACAATCTCCTCTCAAAAAACACGTGCTGAAGCGAACATGAGAACAGGCGATGTTCGAATCGAACTCCGAACCGAACAGCTCATCCCTAAGGATGACCCCATTGTGCACTTCCTCCTCCCAGGCATGTACTAGTCCTTGGGTTTCTGGACACACAAAACCCTCCCTTGAGGAATCCCCACCTTCAATGCCCCCCCTACTTAAATATTCCTCCTCCCCCTCATCCTCCTCCTGTCTGATCTGAGGAGGACCCGCAGGAATGCTGTCTGTGGAAAGACTGGGGCCTTGAGAGCTAGGGAAGGCCTCCTCTTCCTCCTGCTGCTCTGCCTCTAGAGCCACATCTATAATTCCCAGCAGAGTGTGCTCCAGCAGGAACACTAAAGGAATTGTGTCACTGATGCATGCACTGTCCCTGCTCCCCATCCTCATTGCTTCCTCAAATGGTGACAGTACAGTGCATGCATCCTTGATCATCAGCCACTGCGGGGGGGGAAACCAAGTTGACCTGAACCTGTCCTTGTGCCATACTCACACAGGTACTCGTTGATGGCCCTCTGCTGCTTGTGCAGACGCTGCAGCATTGCTAATGTCGAGTTCCACCTGGTGGGCATGTCACAGATCAGACGGTTTGTGGGAAGGTGGAATACTCTTTGAATTTCTGCCAGGCGAACACTTGCTGGGAATGACCGTCTGAAGTGGCTGCAGACTTTCTGGCCTGGCTGACAAACTCTGCCAGCCCTGGGTACCTGGTTAGGAAACGCTGTACCACCAGATTTAGGACGTGTGTTAGGCGTGGTACATGGTACATGCGTCAACTTACCCTGGCGTAGGGTGGAGAGAAGGTTGCTGCCATTATCACAGTCGACCATTCCCAGCTGAAGCTGGCATGGTGTTAACCATCTCTGCACCTGCCCCTGCAGAGCTGACAGAATTTCTGGCCCAGTGTGGCTCCTGTCCCCTAAACAAACCAGCTCAACCACAGCAGGGCAGCCATCAGAAATGATGGGGCCCCTTACTAAACCTCACGATGGGGCCCCCCAGGGCCCCCCCTCAACCTCTAAGAGCTTTTCTCCCCCTTCAAAAAAAAAAGACATAACATAGCACCACAGCAATAAAACTCCCAGTAATGTGCAGTGTGTATTAGCTTATCACAGTATCCACAGCAATAAAACTCACAGTAATGAGCGGTGTGTCTGAACATATCACAGAATCCACAGCAATAAATCTCACAGAAATGGGCTGTGTATGATGGCCTTTGGGTCTGGGCCTGGGCCCTGGGTCTGGTCCCTGGGACTGGGCCTTGGGGTCTGGTCCCTGGGGTCTAACCTGGGCCCTGGTCTCTGGGTCTGGTCCCTGGGCCTTGGGGTCTGGGTCCTAGGGTCTGGGCCTTGGGGTCTGGGCCTTGGGGTCTGGGCCCTAGGGTCTGGGCCTTGGGGTCTGGGCCCTAGGGTCTGGGCCCTGAGGTCTGGTCCCTGGGGTCTGGTCCCTGGGGTCTAGCCTGGGCCCTGGTCTCTGGGGTCTGGGTCCTAGGGTCTGGGCCCTGGGGTCTAGGCCCTGGGTCTGGGCCCTGGGTCTGGGCCTTGGGGTCTGGGCCCTGGGTATGGGCCTTGGGTCCTGGGTTTGGGCCTAGGGGTCTGGGCCCTGGGTTTGGGCCTAGGGGGTCTGGGCCCAGGGTCTGGGCCCTAGTGTCTGGGCCCTAGTGTCTGGGCCTTGGGTCTGGGTCCTGGGCCTTGGGGTCTGGGCCCTGGGTTTGGGCCTTGGGGTCTGGGTCCTGGGCCTTGGGGTCTGGGCTTAGGGGTCTGGGCCCTGGGTCTGGGCCTTGGGGTCTGGGCCCTGGGTTTGGGTCTAGGGGGTCTGGGCCCTGGGTCTGGGTCCTGGGCCTTGGGGTCTGGGCCATGGGTTTGGGCCTAGGGGTCTGGACCCTGGGTCTGGGCCCTGGGCCTTTGCCCTGGGTCTGGGCCATAGGGTCTGGGCCCTGGGTTTGGGCCCTGGGCATTTGCCCTGGGTCTGGGCCTTGGCCCTGGGCCTAGGGGTCTGGACCCTGGGCCCTAGGGTCTGGGCCCTGGGTCTGGGCCCTAGGGTCTGGGCCCTGGGTCTGGGCCCTGGGTCTGGGCCTTGGCCTAGGGGTCTGGACCCTGGGCCCTGGGTCTGGGCCTTGGGGTCTGGGCTTTGGGGTCTGGGCCTAGGGGTCTGGGCCTTGGGCCTTGGGGTCTGGGCCCTGGGTTTGGGCTTAGGGGTCTGGGCCCTGGGTCTGGGCCCTGGGTCTGGGCCCTAGGGTCTGGGTCCTGGGCCTTGGGGTCTGGGCCATGGGTTTGGGCCTAGGGGTCTGGACCCTGGGTCTGGGCCCTGGGCCTTTGCCCTGGGTCTGGGCCATAGGGTCTGGGCCCTGGGTTTGGGTCTTGGGGTCTGGGCCCTGGGCATTTGCCCTGGGTCTGGGCCTTGGCCCTGGGCCTAGGGGTCTGGACCCTGGGCCCTAGGGTCTGGGCCTTGGGTCTGGGCCTTGGGTCTGGGCCTAGGGGTCTGGACCCTGGGCCCTAGGGTCTGGGCCTTGGGGTCTGGGCCTAGGGGTCTGGGCCTAAGGGTCTGGGCCCTGGGCCCTAGGGTCTGGGCCATGGGTTTGGGCCTAGGGGTCTGGGCCTAGGGGTCTGGACCCTGGGCCCTAGGGTCTGGGCCTAAGGGTCTGGGCCCTGGGCCCTAGGGTCTGGGCCATGGGTTTGGGCCTAGGGGTCTGGGCCTAGGGGTCTGGACCCTGGGCCCTAGGGTCTGGGCCTTGGGGTCTGGGCCTAAGGGTCTGGGCCTGGCCCTAGGGTCTGGGCCATGGGTTTGGGCCTAGGGGTCTGGGCCATAGGGTCTGGGGTCTGGGCCCTGGGCCTAGAGGTCTGGGCCCTGGGTCTGAGCCTAGAGGTCTGGGCCTAGGGGTCTGGGCCTAGAGGTCTGGGCCTAGGGGTCTGGGCCCAGGGTCTGGGCCCTGGGTCTGAGCCTAGAGGTTTGGGCCTAGGGGTCTGGGCCTTGGGGTCTGGGTCCTGGGCCTTGGGGTCTGGGCTCTGGGTCTTAGGGTCTGGGCCCTGGCTCACCACTCGCTGTCTTCTATCTTCTTTTCTTCTGCTCTTCTTTTCTTCACCTTTTCTTCAATCTTCTTCTCTTCTTTTCTTCTGATCTTCTTCCTGGTCCCTCCAGCTCCGGCGCGCAGCTTCACTGAGTGGAGGGGCGGGGCCAAAGCAACGTGCTTGGAGGCCCCTCACACGCTGCTTGGCCCCGCCCAGCCAGGAAGTGAAGCTGCCAGGAGCCGGAGGAGACACAGTGTCTCAGTCTCCTCCGGCTCCTGCAGCAGCAGCAGGGACACAGCTCCGGATTCGGACTCATCGAGTCCGATACCGGAGCTGTTAAAGGGCGACGCCGCTGCCGTCGGGGGCCCGGGATCCTCCCCCCGGGACCCGGCGGCCCGGGCCCCCACCGGGCCCGGGCCCCTTACGGCAGTAATGGGCGTAATGCCCTGATGGCGGCCCTGAACCACAGTATGGCATCTTTTTGCTTGAGCCATTGCGTAGCCCCTATCACGCATCGGTTTAACTGCCACTTCGCCAGAGACAGAGAAGGAAGAGGTGGTGGAGCAGACAGACCTCATACAAGCAGCTTTCTGGAGGCGTGGTGGATGAACAAGCCCCGGGACTCTGAGCCCTGATTGGCATAGTCTTGCACCTGTCTTGCACCTGACCTGTGGTCAGGTGCAAGGCTGTAGCCAATTACAAGCTACAGGCCAGTGGAAAAGTGCATTGTGGTCCATTGTGGGCGAACACGCGGAAATGTTTGATGTTCGCCGAATGGCTGAACGGGCAATGTTCAAATCGAACTCATGTTCGGATCGAACCGCCAGCCCATCCCTACCAATGAGCAGCGCATGTAAAAATGCCTCCCCGCAGCATGTAGAATCCATATGCTGCAGGTAAGGAATCCCAGGTGACCTGCCTTTTTTCATCCTGCAACATATGAATTATACATGTTGCAAGGCAGCACTTTACCCTGCGCTCCCCTCTTCATGAATTAGTAATGTGTCCAGGATAGCATGGAGGGTCTGGCAACTCTGTCCGCTATATCAACCAGCGGTCAAGTCCTAAAAGAATAATTGTGGGAACTCACCAGGATTTCTGTCCATTTTGGTCTTAAAAAGATTACCTGATGCAGCGTTTGTTTATGGATGAGAGTGCTGTTCCTCCGGCAAATAGGGATGTGCGTTTCGGGTTTCGGAATTTCGGAATTTTCACGAAATTTCCCGATTCGTGTTTTCAGATGCGGCCGATTTTCCGAAAATTTTTAGATCCGAAAATGGCAGATCCGAAAAGTTTTCCGAGCCGAAACTAAATATTTTCGGAATTTTCGAATGGACTTCAAATGTGTCAAATCGAAATTTATTGCTTTGAAACGAGGAGAACAGATGTTCCAAAAAAACGAAAATTTCCGAAATCACGAAAAGTCAATACAAAAAACGAGCAAAGTGACACGAAAATACGAAAAATGGTCGCTATTCCGAAAACATGTACAATTCCGAAAAACGAAAATTTCCGAAATCACAAAAAGTCGATACAAAAAACGAGCTAAGTGACACGAAAATACGAAAAATGGTCGATATTCCGAAAAAAAAATGTACACAAAAACGAGTCGAGCCGAACCGAATCGAAACAGTAATCGGTCGAAATGAGCCGAATCGAAAAGTTTAAACATCCGAAAAATCTAATCGAACCGAAAAAAAAAATCGGTGCACAAGCCTACCGACAAATAGTGAGAACGTGTCATTCCCAATGTAGTTAAGTCCTGGAAAAACCCTTAAAAAAATTATATAATGTTTAGAGAATTGTTTCTAAATAGAAAAGGTATAGGTTCAGAGCTTTCCAGTATATCGGTCAAATGAGAATTACGTTTCTCTTGTTAAAATAGTGTGGGAACTGCATTCCCAGGTGTTTATGCTGGACCTGAATCTTGATATAAACTACTGCTGAATTATTTCAATGCTACGAGAGATGGGGAAGTCCAAACTGCAGTGTGCATGCTTCTCACAAGCAAGAAGTGTGCATTTAGGCTAGGGTCAGACGAGCGCATTCTGTGTAGACTGTGCGACCGTGCACAACGGACATACTTTCTAACTGACGACAAGGTAGTGGCCACACAGTCCGTTTTTGTGACTGACGGTTTTTTTGACTGATGTAGAAGGGAAAATAAATTTAATATGAAAAACATTTTGTCTGTCAAAATACTGGACGTCAAAAATGCAGTCCGTCTGACTACGTTCCATCACTCACAAAGCTATGCTGACGTTGTGGACGCACTCTGTGTGTCTGTTGTAGCGGATTTACGCTCTTGCCTAACTTGCGTCCGTTTGCCGCGTCCATTGTGTGTCCGCACTTCTGTGCGGACGTACTTCGTGTGTGGTCTCTATTGATCATAATTGTATGCTACCACGGATGGTAAAATGTGCGGCAACACGGTCGTGAACACTGCGCTCGTCTGACCCGAGCCTTGCTGTCCAGTCTCCTGTTAC
The DNA here is from genome assembly GCA_009667805.1 of Leptobrachium leishanense. NCBI lineage: Eukaryota > Metazoa > Chordata > Amphibia > Anura > Megophryidae > Leptobrachium > Leptobrachium leishanense. The sequence goes on along the minus strand of CM019071.1, from coordinate 29,049,232 downwards.
TGTTTGGATTTTAGTCCATCGTTTGTCAGCACTGCAATATCAGTGATTTCCATCAATATCTGCAAAACCGACATTTAGTGGATAACCACTCTTTTATATCAGCTGACTGAGCATAATGATCAATATAGTTTGCACCAATCATCAGTCTTTACTGTTCTAATACAACTTGATACAAGTGACTGAGTGAACATGCCTTGTGAAGCACAATGCAATGACTGGATGATCTCTTCACCATGATGTTATCAGTATGACAGCGGTGTGTCTGTGTATAGCCTCTGCAAGCTTAAAAATAAATCTAGAAGAAAGGTTTTATTGGATGTAGACTAGCAATATGAACAAGCCAAGCATCAAGTGGGTCAAGGTCACTATTACAATGTTAATTTATCTTGACTATTCCGTGTACTGTGTGGGTAATGGAGAGCGATAGAATGTAATCCAGTCAGTGACTTTATGGAAAATCACTTGAGCGGTTAATCACCTAACCTCCAAATTCCGCCAGATGCTAAATTTCTCTGCTCTATGCAATTTCTGGCAAAATCGTCTATTCACTAATCTGTTAATTTCCCAAATACGGCCGAATTGACAGCAAACTATAGTGCAATTCAGCGGAAACGAAATTGCCCCATAGAAGAATATTGTTTCTTCTATTCACAGAATGCCGAACTGCACTGGAATTGCTCTGTTACAAATGTAAGCGAAAGGCTTATAGGCCGAAACCTCGGGATACCTGCAGGGTTATTCAAAGAGATCCGAATTGCTGGAGAAAGGTAACTGAACATTGAAATTCAGTGTATGGTTACCTTTCCTGGCCATTCGGCTATTCAGAGAGCAGACAATTAGCCAAATGATAGTGAATTGCCTTCACATATACGGTGCCTGTTCGGTGCCTGTTCGAGGGCAGTGAAATCCCCATAGAGAAGCAATGCTTTGGCTATTCAGAGAGCAAAACCCAGCAGTGAAAAGTTGCCGAAATGGCCTGCTGTTTGGTGGATTCATTCGACAGGTTTATTCAGGGGAATCCCATAGGCTTCAATGTTAAAAATATTCCAATTTTAATTCAATTTCTAATAAACCGTTGATCATAATATTCTGCAGTAAAAAGTTTCTTTATTTTTATATTTTTTTTTAGGATCTTTTAGGCATTTTTTGGGATTTTTTTTTCCGAACATTCTTTTTCCTTTTTTTTTAATCGTTTTTTCTTTTTTCTGTAACAGCCCTTTTTATTATCATTCATTGGATCTTATATGTAAATTTCAGACATTTTCGTTCTGTAGTTTCTTTGCAAACAGCGTTTCACTTTTCAAACATTCAAGCATACTGTTTATTTTTTTCACTCCATTCGTCTGCGGTGTCGGGTTTTTCCGGCGGCTGTTCTGTGCTGTGATCGGCGGCTGCCCGGGATTCCTCCGGCGTGTTCGGCGGGGTTAATCCAGATGTTTTGCGGGTTTCAGTGTGCCTTCGCCGGGTTTCACGGTGAGTGTTTGTTAGGTTTTCGCCGGTTTTTCCCTGCACTACGACGGACCTGTGGTGCTTGCTGAATACACCGCAGGGTCGCCGAAATGGGATCGCCAAATCGCACCGAATTGAAGAGAACGAAAAGTCACTGAAAGTGCAGTGACTTTTCGATTCTCTTTGAATAACCCTGCCGGTCTCTGCTGGCTCAGTTTGCTTGGAGGCCCCTCATTCTTTGTTATATTATTATTACATGTATTGTTTTCTTGTGTGTGGATCATTGTTTGGCGCTTGCACACTTACTTGGGCAGTGTTAGGATTTTTGGATGAGGCTGAGGTTACTTCTCATATAAATTTGGATATTTCTGTGATGATGAGGGTGTGGTTGTTCCCTTATGGGGGTTATGTTGATGCCACTGTTTGTAAATAATAGTGCTTGAATGTTTCTTTATATATGAGTATATAGTGGTGTTGTTGTTGTTCAAGCACTAGCGTCACTGGGGGGGGGCGGGGGCGGCCCGCACCAGGTGGCACCACCCTCTAGGGTGACACTCTAAAAAAAAAAAAAAATTATTTTTTTTTACACAAAACTATTTTACCTGGAAGGATACATTGAGAATTCTCTCATTTTCAAGTATGTCCTGGGTAGGCAAGGCCTAGGCTGGCACTTTCAGGGGACAGCAAAAAAATCGCCACTAAAGGGGATATTCACAGAGCACCGAAAAGACACAGGCATTTTGGGGAATCAAATTTCCCTGGTGAATTCACCGCAGGGTCCCTAAAGTGCAGGGAATCAGCCACCGAATGCCACCGCGAACCCATCACCAGCTGTTTTCAAAAAAACTACTGAACGAAAATGTCTGGAATTAACATATAAGATCCTATAAGAATGATAATAAAAAGGGCTGTTACAGAAAAAAAACACTATTAGAAAGAAAAAAAATTGAATTCTTTTAAAAAATGCCTTTTAGATACTAAGAAAAATAAATCAACAAATAAAGAGACTTTTTACTACAGATTAATGGAATAAATGTTTTATTAGATATTGGGTAAAAACGGGAATATTTTTAACATTGAAACCTATGCACGGTTATACAGAGAGAGGTGAAAACCTTGAGAGTGACTGTAGAATTGAAAATTCTAGGGCAAAATAGTCAAACCAGAAAAGTTCTCCCATTTATCTCACTTTCCAAATTGGCTATTTGGTCTAGATTGTTCATTCTCCTGGCAATTCTCAAGGTTTTCACCTCTCTCTGAATAGCCCTGATGGTGTTCGCCTGAATAAACCTGTCTAATGAAACCACTGAACATCAGGGCATTTCTCTGCTGTTCGATGTCTCTGAACAGATTTACCATTACTTCTCTATGGGGACTTTCACTGCCGTCGAACAGGCACCGTACTTGCTGGCAGTTAACCAAAATTTGTGTGTGAGTATATGAGAGAGCTGCACAGCAATAAACCTAACAGTAATGTGCGCCGTGTATTATGAGCATTCAGTGTTATATGGAAGTACTGATTTATGAGTAAGAGTAGTAAAAAAAAAACGTAAAACTCGGGGGGGGGGTGACACCATGAGTTACCGCACCGGGTGACACCAACCCTAGTGACGCCACAGGCTTCAAGGTATATACAACTGCTTACTTTTATTATTTAGTTGCAGTGAAAGTTCTATTTTACATTGGTGTGCATCTAGTTATTCATTGTTGGTTATTGCTTGAAGGGTGTTTAGGGTAAGCCCATATTGATGGTAGCACCCTGTGTAACTTGTTGACGACCGGTTTGCAGCACAACTACTAGTATTTATTTTTTCTCCTATTCACATTTAAACATGCCGAGTTTGAAATGGCCCAGCAGCGAAAGGGTTAAACTATTCATATAATATCTATTTATAGTCTTGCACACGCACACATAAAATGGACAGTTTCTTTGTGTTCTTCCCACTGGGGCTAACGTTTACAGAATGTTTTGAGTTCAATATTTTCTTTTCTGCAAAACCTTTTTAGAATCCGTAAAATTGTTACATTTTTTTTGAAAATCAAACGCTGTACCGTTTAGCGAAAGAAAGAATTTTGGTCTCTGCTCTAATCAATTCTAAACGTTTTTGTTCCAGTGTTCTGTAAATATAATAGAAGGATTGGGGACTCGTGGCGTTGTGAGACCTGCTCGCCACGATCGATATAAATTGCTCGGGAAAGGGAGAGCTGGAAGCCTAGTGCCGGGGTTTTATTCCTGCAGACAGCCTGCTGTTTTCTAAATAGAAGTTAAGTAAGACGTGACGTGGCCGTCTGAACAGAGGGCAGCCTTTAACGTTACGTGATATTTAGAAAGTAGGTTACTAGGTCAGGTACAGTCAGTTCTGAAAGCTTGCCAGCTAGTGCTTTTCTACGCACCGTTAATAATGTAGTGACCTTCCATGCTGAAAGGAGCTGAGAAGCACAGAATATAATGAAATTTAAATATCGTGGAGTCGTGACTTCTACCCTATAATCCCACACAGGAGTATGTGTCGATACTACACTGACCCTCACCTCTGTGTTACCCCTGTTTTAGATTGTAAGCTCTTGATCAAGATCCTCTTTTTTTCCTATTGTTCTCGGTGTGTCAGACTTATTTTTTTAATTTCATAGGTTTTTTTTTTCTTTCTTTTTTACACCCATTGTACAGCATTGTGGAATATGTTGGCGCTTTTTAAATGATTTGTAAGGCTAATGTCAGACGAACGCAGTCAGAGCGCACTCTGCGTTCGTCCATAACGGACAGACGTACTGACAGAAGATAATGTAGACACCACACGGTCCGTGCTTTTTTTGACGGATGTAGGAAAAAAAAGGGACTATGGGAAATAAAATTATTATGAAAAATGCTAAAAACTTAAAGTATATGAAAGCCATTTTGTGCGTCAAGGTGCTGGACGTCGCAAATGCGCTGAGACTGACATCTCCACATCACTCACACAGAACGCTACGCGGATGTGGCGCACCCTGCGCATCCGTGGTAGCGGTTTTACGTTCTTGCCTAAGTTGCGTTCATGTGCGTGCACAGTTCGGTGCGCACGTACTTCGTGTGTGTGTCTCTATTGATCATGATTTTATGCTGCAACGGACTAGGGTGAGACGAGCGCATTCTGTGCGGACTGTGCGTCCATGCATAACGGACGTAGTTTCTGACTGACGACAAGGTAGTGGCCACACGGTCCGTTTTTGTGACTTTTTTTGACTGATGTAGATGGGAAATAAAATGAATATGAAAAACCATTTTGTCTGTCGAAAATGCTTGACGTATAAATGCAGTCCGTCTGACAACGCTCCATCACTCACACACAAAGCTATGCGGATGTTGCGGACGCAGCGCACTCCGCACGTCCGCTCTAGCGGTTTTACGTTCTTGCCTAACTTGCGTCCGTTTGCCGCGTCCATTGTGTGTCCGCACTTCTATGCGGACGTACTTCGTGTGTGGGTCTCTATTGATCATAATTGTATGCTACCACAGACGTTAAAATGTGCGGCAACACGGATGTGATCACTGCGTTCGTCTGACGCCGGCCTTGTTGTTGTTTGGCATCCGTAACAGATTTCAGTAGACATCATAAGGGAAATAGATCAAAAATTTATGTTTTAATGGTGTCATAGAGAGTGTGGAATAATCACCTAATGGTTATTCAATAAGCACCGAATTGCACCGAATGTGGAATTTCACGATGCGGTGCAATATTGTGGCAGTTCGTCATTTCAGAAAGCTGTCAATTCATCAAATACTGGCCATTTGACAGCAAAATACAGTGCAGTTCGCCACACTTCGGCAGCAGTGAAATTGTCCAATAGAGTAGTAATGGTAATCTATTCAGTACGCTGAACTGCACCAAAATATTGGTGAAATGCCAAGATTTTCGGTGATTCAGTTCGACGGGTTTAAGGCTGGGGTCAGACGAACAGAGTTTTTACGTCCGTGAAGCCGAACTTTAGTACGTCTCTGGTAGCAGATAATAACGTCCAATGAAGGACTACACACGAAGTACGGCCGGACGGAAGTGTGGTCGCACAACGCAGGTTAGCAAGAACGTTGAACCGCTAGTACCGACGTACAGAGTGCGCTGCGTCCGCATAGTGGCCTGTGTGCGTGATTAGGAGACGTCAGACGCTGCACATGTCCAGCCAACATAACGTCCAGACACCCAAAGTTGCGATTCCATAAAAAATCACGGACGTTATTGCGTACCGTGTGACCACTACCGCGTATTCCGTCAAAAAGAGCGCATGGACGCACAGTCCGTGGAAAAATGCGTTCGTCTGACCCTAGCCTAAACAGGCAAATCCCGCAGATTCAATCTGGGGGAAAAAAATGCGTTTTTTTTTACTATATATTATTTATTTTTCTTTTATTCAACCATTTATTCTTTTCGGAAAAATGGGTACAGCGCACTCCAATCTCTGTCTTATTGGGACTGTATGGTCTGAATATCTGGTTTCATTGGGGAAACCACCAAGAGGGGACATAGCGACGTCATAAGGGGATTGTTGTTTTGGTGTGACGTTCCACTTTTCCTCTTCCGTTTATTCTTTTCATTTGCAGAAAAAAGTCTTTTTATTTTTCTGGATTTTTTTAGGCGACATTTTGGAACCCCCCCCCCCCGTAACAGACCGTCATAATACTTCTTTATGTTTTATTTTTTTAATAGGACCTTTTTAATTACGTGCATTTTTATTGTCCTAAACACCTACTTTTAAAATGGGTATGTTTTTTTTATTTATTTTTTTATTACCACTTTGGCAAACTGTTCGGTGGACCTTGGCGGATGCAGTTCAGGGCACTCTGGGGACCCTGCAGTGAATAGTGAATTTACCGCAGGGTTGGTGAACTGAAATCACCAAAGCGTGCCGAAAGAGAGATCACTGAAATTTTGGTGCTCTCTGAATAACCCCTCCTAGTTGTTTTAAATAAATAGCATTTTCATCACAGCGTGTTGGAGCACAAGAGGTTAAATAGTTGCATTAGCAGGGAAATACCTGAAACAGGTCACTCTTTAACACCAGTGGAAAATATTTGATCTCGTGGTTGAGGATATTCACTAAACAGCGAGTTTGAAAATGGAAAGTCAAAATTTGTTTACAAAATAGAGGAACTGGTAAATAAATATAATTTCTCATTCGCTGGTTCTGTATCTGGAATGTCTAATATACTATAAATATGAAATTAATTGTGCAGTGTAAGCAAATAGCAATAAGCAATGAAGGATAAATAATGCTCTGCTAATTGCCTGCTAATTGTGCTTATTCCATTGTACAAGCAGAGTGTATCTCCAGGAAACTTCTCCAATTTGTGTCAAATAGTCACTAGTGGCGCTTATCACCTGAAAATCATTTATGCTATTCAAAGAAATTGCCTTCTTGACAGGGTACAGATGTTTTAACAATGTTAATAATCTCATTTAGAGCTATAGGAAAAGGTTCTGAATGTAAAAAAAAATTGAATCCCCCAGAAATGGCAATTTTAATAAAAGTTATTTACGGGTTTTAGAATTGGAGGTGGAAAGGGCAGGATTAAGGCTAGGGTCAGACTGGGGCAGTGCGAACGCGCGTGCAGGCGCACTAAATCACGGCCGTAGTAGCAGCACATGACGGGCAATGACGGCCAATATACGCAGTACGGGCGTACAAAAGTGCGTCCACGCCACGCAACCGGCAAATGAACGCATTTTTCGTACAACGTGATACCGCTAGTACAGACGTACAGAGTGCGCTGCGGCCGCATAGCAGCGTGTGTGCGTGATTAGGAGACGTCAGACGCTGCTATTGTGCGGCCTACAAAACGTCCAAACAGCCAAAGTTTCCAGGTTTTGTTGGAGTGTACCTGCGACTGTCGAAAATGTCTGCTGGACCAGAGATCGACGTGGAGAGGCTGATCAGCGCTGTGGGGGAGCATTCTGAGATATGGGACACGGCCTGCGACAGGTATAAAGACAAGGGGAAGAAGGCCAGCGCATCGGTCGTGGTGTCCCGTGTCGTGTACCCTGATTATGATACGTGGTCCGAGAAAGAGCAGCATATACAGAGTGAGTATTTGATTATTTTATTCATAATCCCATACATGTAAATCACAATAATAATAACAAAAACAAATATGTAATCATTGAGGTGAAATCTCAAATGCTCCCCAGCTGCCAGGGCACCTGACCTGCATCACTCGTAAAATAATTAGACAGAGCATCGCGAAACCTGTTGCTGTATCTATTCACATCTATGATGTCATCGTTCACATCATCTTCAAGACCGACAACTGTGAGGGTATCATCAAAATTAAAACATCCCTGGCCCGCACATAATTATGTAGGATGCAACAGCATTTGACTATATCCACACAGAAATCAACCTGTACATCCAGCGGTCTATGTAAAATCCTCCACTTGTTGGTCAGTATGCCAAAGGTACACTCCACATACCGTCTCGCCCGCGACAGCCTATAATATCAAAACCCGCTTCTTCACATTCAGGTGTGTCCCTGAGTAGGGCCTTAGGAGGTGTGTGGATAGTCCGAATGCTTCATCACCCACGAAGGCATAGGGGACTGCCACGTCACTGCCAGGCAATGGTGCGGGTCTGGGGATGTTCAGGGTCCCACTCTCAATTTCATTCCACAGTGTGGAGTTCCTGAACAGTGTGGAGTCAGAGTCCTTGCCGTATGAACCGACATCCACATACACAAAACTATAGTTGGCATCTGCCACCGCCAGTAGGCCAATGGAAAAGTAATGTTTATAATTATGATACAGTGAGCCACTGTGCGGTGGCTTCACTATGCGGACATGTTTGCCATCCACGGCTCCCAGGCAGTTTGGAAAGTTGGCTCTCTCCCAGAATCCTGCTGCAATTTCTAGACATGCCTTGTGTGTCGGTTTTGGCAAACATTGGTCCTTCATGGTTTCCCATATGGTTTGGCACACCTTGCGGACGATCTCACCAGCTGTTGATCTGCCAACGCGGAAGTTATAATGCAGATCCTTCAAACTGCATCCACTAGCGAGATACCTAGAAGACAAAACAAAACTGTTTGAATATGATCATATACCATGAACACAAGCTAATGTCACACTCATCATGTTTTGCAGCACAAGAGGCGATGAACAAATGGCGCACAGTACGCGACAATTATACGCGGGTGCAGAAGAAGCAAGCCATGGCTGCGCGCTCTGGAGCTGGCTCCAAGAAGGTCCGTGGATATATCTACACGGAGCAACTGTCATTCCTCCGAAGGACCCAGGAGCCGCGCAGTAGCGTCAGCAGCATCGACCAGCCATCGACCTCCGGCTCACAGGTCCAACACACGGTGCCAGGAGGTTCTGCCAGCTGCCAGGAGGAGGTGAACCGGGGTGGTGCAGAGTCGCACCTGGAGGAGGATGTGGAGACAGGACAGGTGGCAGGTACCGCAACAACGGTCAGCACCAGACCTGCACAGAGGAGAAGGGCACCAGCTACAGACCTGGAGCAGGCCATGGTTACCTTCATGGAGGCTCAAACCAACCATCCACACCAACGCTGCATGCTTGCGGACTCCATGGACATGTCATTTTTCAATTCCTGTATGATCCTCCTCAACAAGATGAGCGAGGCTGAGAAGGTGGAGTACCGGCGCAGATCTCTGGCTATATTTGACGACATCCTTTCGCGTCCCCATCACGCAGCCGGTTACAATGCTGTGCCACAATCCACCAATGCCAGTGGATCTTCCCTCCCCAGTGAGGTGCTGTCCACCCACCCAGCCATGGCCCCTGGAGCCAGGCCACACACAGAGTCGGAGTACTGCTCTAGCCACACCACCGGCCCTCATGACCCAGATGCTCGGCGGTATCATGATCTGTGATACATGTCAGGAATATGTTTAAGTTTTGTTTGTCATGTGTTATTTGGTTTCATGTTTAATATATCATGACCTACAGTTAACAAGGTATAATATATGTCGAGAATATATTACTGTTATTTTATTTAATGTTTCATATTATATTATTATTTTGGTCTACATTGTTGTCGGAGTCATTTATGATTATGTACGTGTGATGTGATGCCTGTGTGTGTGTGTGTGTATGCATGTGACAGTGGGCATGTGACTACAGACATGATGCACTCATGTCAGGTGACTGGCAGCGATGTCATGTATGCAGGTGTTTGACAGTACGTACCGCAAAGTGATGACCAGCATCTCCTCCGGTGGTATGGCGGCCCTCATGTTGCTGTCCCTCTTGGTCAGTGGCTCGCGTACCTGCGACAACAGTTCATCAAAGGAGGGGATGCACATCCGCATGTAGTTGAAAAACTTCACGGGGTCCCTCTCTAGCAGTGGCCTGTACAGCGTCACAAAGTGTCCATGCGTGGGTCTGGCAGCGTTAATTTGATGAACCCAGGTTCTCCGCTTTCTCTTCCTCTTAAGGTACAGGTACCCCATTGCAGCAAACACAAAGACTTGTACTGGATCCATCTTTGAAAAACACCACCATACCCAAAATGGATTTTTATAACCCTACCCCTTATTTTTTCATTCATCAATTAATTGGATTCATCGGTTTTTTCTCTTTTTTTACAGCTCCGTCATGAAATACGTCCAGAATTGCGCATCGTCTGACCGCTTTCGCGTATTCCGTGAAAAAATGCGTTCGCACGCACCAACGTACGTTTTGACGCTGGACGTCAGAAATGCGTTCGTCTGACCCTAGCCTAAAAATCTCATCACAGGCATTGACAAGGCGATGGAATATAATGTGCTATTTAGGCTAGGGTCAGACGAGCGTGATTTCTACGGACTCTACGTCCGTGCACACGGACGTACGTCAGTACGGAAGACACAGTAGTGGCCACACAGTCCGTTTTTTTCACTGACAAATATTTTGACGGATGTAGGAGGGAAAATAAATTAAAAAGCAAAACCATTTTGTCCGTGAAAAAAATGCTGGACGTATAAATGCATTCCGTCTGACCACGTTCCATCACTCACACACAAAGCTATGCAGACGTTGCGGATGCAGCGCACTTTGTGCGGCCGTTCTAGGGGTTGTATGTTCTTGCCTGCCTTGCGTCCGTTTGCCGCGGCCGTGGTGTGTCCGCAGTTCAGTGCGGACGTACTTCATGTTTCAGGCTCCAATGGACTTTCTTTCATGCTATCACGGACGTACTTTTAGGCGCAATCACGGACGTGAACACTACGCTCGTCTGACCCCAGCCTTACATTGGTTGCTCTTGGCCTTTAAATTGTCGTGGGCGTACACCAGTCTCGTCTACTTGGTGTCCGAGACTGTGTACCAGTATGGGTGGGATGGGTAGACCAGTAAGGGGAAATATGTGAATGGGGCATGTCTGTTATATGTGAGTCTTGTTGATCCTGCTTCTTTATTTACCCTTTTCTATTTCCCACAGAATCCTGTTTTTTTTTTCTTTTTTTCCGTTATTTAACATATTTTTATCCTTCTTGAGGAGGAAATCTATGGTTGCCCTCAAGGCCGGGCTCAGACGAGCGCACTGACGTGCCTCTGGTGTCCGTCACAGCGTTGTGACACTTCGACGGGACCGGCCACAAGTTGTAGTGCGCGTGGGCCGTACTGTAATTGCGCGTGGGCCGTACTGAAAGCATCCCCGTCGACACGCATTTGGGGTTGTAAAGCGCGATCCTCCATAGGAGGATCAAGCCTTGCAGGCGCTCAGCGAGGTGGCCAGACGGCCGTCAGAGTGGAGGGAATGTCCACTCTCACCGACGTTCCTTCCACTCTTAAAAATGCTCGTCTGACCCCGGCCTATCATAACGTCAGGAGTTGTTTTACATAACATCACCAGAAATTATCTTAATGGTGGGAATCGCTATTCCACGCTTGCGGCTCGACTATAGGGCTTCCCTATTGTAAATTAACGTTTTCTGTACTCTATATAAAAGGAATTAATTTGCGCCTGGAACTAGAAGAAGGAGCTATTCCAAGATAATTTGTTCTTCCCGTCTGGAGCTATTATTTCTCTAAGAAATACTGACTCCCAAAAGCTGGTGTTAAGTGATTTTGCAAATGTAGAAATCCCTTAACACACTCTAAAAAAAAAATAGAACTAAAAACACCTTTACTTATATCTTTTCCCATGGTGGAGATGTTGGTGCAATCCATTGGTTCTCTAACCGGGAGAAAAGTGAGGCTGGGAACAAATAGTTCTGCAATTCATCTGCGGGTGCAAGTTCGGATAGAGCTCACACCTGGGCTCCAAGGAGTCCTATGGGTTACCGGAAGCTGTGCCGCTGCAAATATCGGCTGTGCCTACCCTGGAAAATATCTGTGGTAAATGGCAGACTATATAGGTAAAATCTGTTGGCGCAATTTTTCTTACTCTCTTTTTTTTTGTGGCAGAGATGGAATGGGTCTCCACGAAGCAAAGGATGAAAGATGGCTAAAGGAATTCATGCGTGCAGTTGGTTTGCTTCATTTATTTGTCCTTGATTTCCGCCCTACACTCGGTCCTGCTGATTGGAACCAAAATGCACTTGTCAGATTTGCTCTCATAGTGTATGCGCCTGCAAATATTCAGCTGATTACATTATCACGTTTAACTCAAGGATTCCGTTGCACGTGAAGGTCAGGAGGCAATAAAATGTGCCCATAGTGGAATCCGATTTTCATCAGAATCAAATCAATGTAAAATATGGAGCCACTTGGGCACAAAGTGTAGTGAAACCAGTTAACAAGAAATACAAGACTGAAGGAGATGAATAGTTTAGTAAACCTATATATTACTGCACAGTTGAAGGACACAAGGGGCATATACTCATTTAATAATGCTCTTATTGCTACATCATTTCAGCCAACCAGTAAGCGTATCACTTCTTAAACATTGAAGAGTTTCCCATAATTGAGATGTGAAGCTTTTGAAGGAGATTCAGGCCAGGAGATGGTCGCCATTATGAGCCAGGCGGCCATCTGGTTCAGAATATTGGTTCACTTGAATATAACTAGGTAGATTTTAGTTGGAATTAGAATGAAGCTTACATAGAGTTTCAGGAATGTGTTAGATTAGCAGAGAAGTAATTAAAAGTAAGGAAGATCCGGGCCGTTCCTGGCACACAGAGACAGGATGAGGGATGGATACACCAAGGTCACAGAGGCCTATAGCTGAGACAAAGAAGAGCGTGAAAAGCAGACTAGACCTTATCTCCAGAAAACAATAAACAAGCCCAAGGGAGGTGGGCACAGCCAGGATCCAGAGAAGTAGCAAATCATGTTCTGTCAAACTAACATGAAGCATGTAACATGTAACATGTATGGAATGTCTTTATAATTAACCAAGGGAGGTACTAACCCACGTGGGGTGGGATAGTGTCACCGGGAGGTGGGTTAATTGGGATGTACCTAATTATGTATTCGGGGTATAAAACCTCATGTCACTGGGGGTTCGGGGCTCAGTCTTTGCGATTCAATCCTGTCTGAGCATCTGTGATGCTTTCCTGAAGAGACTCGTGTTCAGACAATCCTTGTTCGTGTCGGCCCGGCCTCGTCCCGAGTGAACCAAGTGGATTCCGGTTACACTTTTATTTCAGTTATTAACCACTTCGCTGCGAAGGACGCGCTCAGCGCATCCTGCCGCAGGAAGGGTTGGCTGCGGAAGACACGCTGAGCGCGTCCTCCCGAAGCAGCCTGCGATCGGCCGGATTCCGGCCGATCGCTGTGCCCCCCGGTGCAGGCTGACATCTTGGATGTCAGCCCGTCAATCCGGGACCGCCGCGGCACAAAAGATGTCATCGCGGCGGCGCGATGACATCTATTTCAGGCGCCCCCCCGCGTGTGCGGAGGAGGCGCCTGAAAGGGAGGGGGGGAGGTCCTTCGGACCTCTCTCCCTCCCAATTGCCGGGGAGCAGGGAGTTAATACAGGCACCGCTTGGAAGGGCACAGCCTGCCCTTCCAAACGGTGGCTGTCATTAACCCCTGGGGAGCCGGATCACGAATGACTATGAAAAAAGTTTTAAAAATTTTTTTTTTTAAAAAAAAATATTTAAAAAAAAATTATAAAAAAAAAATAAACAATTTTTTTTTCTTTTTTTTGGTTTGTTAATGCAGCAATATTGTTCCCATTTCAATTATAATGTGAACAATGATGCTGCACTAACGATTTTTGTATGCGGTGCGTTTGTTAAAAATCGCGTAATTTTCCCCAAAAAAAATGTAACGAGACCCCATTTCAAATTTTTTTAACAAGCGCACCCCATACAAAATATAACTGCAATTGCTCGCATATTAAAATGTGAAAAAAAAACACTTTACATGTTGTAAATTATTGAAAATTCATATTTTCTTGCATTTTTTGTTATAATATACAGACAGGACATGACGTATACATATAATAATGACATATTATGAATCTGCCGAGTCTGACGGAAAGAACGATATATAATATGTCTTGGTCATGTACTAAAATAAGCCTTCAAAACGCGTTTAAACATGATGAGCAAAACCGGTAAAAATGACCTCAGCACAGAGGCGGGAAATGCCTCAGCAGCGAAAGGGTTAAACTAAAGAAAAAAAATCATTTGGCTACTATATTTTTTTGTTTCACTATTTGGAATTTGCACCAACAAATGTCTCAGAATATTAAAGGGGTTATCCACTAATCTCCGAATTTTCCACTGAATTGCCCCGAGCCATGAATTTCGCCATTAGGGTCACTTTAGGGGCAATTGGCCTATTCACAAAGCTGTCAATTTGCAAAATACAGTGCAATTTGGCAGCACAGATCTTGTCCTATTGGAAACTATCGATTCGTCTATTCACCGACTGACGAATTGCACAGAATTTTTGGCACAATGACCTGATTTTCGGTGTTTCAATTCGAACAGGTTTAAACAGGCAAATGCCATAGGTTTCATGTAATAAATGGAATATTTTTTTTAATTATTATTATTTAATTTTATTAAGACCATTTATTATTTTTAATTCCTACAAACTTTTTTTGCAGTTTTAAAAAGACTTTTTAATTTTTAAAAGGACCTTTTTTTATTCTCTAGATACATTTTAATACATTTTTATTGGTGATTGGCGAAATGGAATTGCTCAAATGCAAAGCCCTGAAATTTTGGTGCTTTGTGAAATTACCCCTAAATTTATATTAGTGGCTTCATTTTTAGAGTTTTAATTTAGGCAAACCTGTGTCTAACCTTTTAATTTGTTTTTGTTTTGTTCCATACAGTATATCGTGCTTCACTATGGAATTTTTGTTGGCGATTATAAATATTAGAAGTATGAATTACATTTACATGTACTATATACCTATAACATCATTGTTGGATACTTGTCAAGATCTTCGCTTTTTGATAATGGACAAAAAGACGTCACTTTTATAACTGAAAAGCAACTTTTTAACCTCCGTTTCCACTTATACATTCTCGTTCACAGCACTTGTGCTTATATTCCTCTTCCTCACTAGGGATGAGCTGTTCGGTTCGATCAGTTCGGAGTTCGATTCGAACTTTGGCCGTTCGCAAGTTCGCGAACTTCGAACTTTTTGGCGTGTTCGGTTCGAGTTCGCAAAAAAAAAAAAATTAGAAAAAGTATAAAAAATGCTTAAAAAATACTAAAAAATCTAGAAATAAAGAGACTCTTTACTGCAGAATATTATAAGCAACGGTTTATTAGATATTGAATTAAAAACTAATGTGTACGTGCAAAGATTCTCACCTCTAAATGACCTGTGTTCTCAAACGGTAAACAACATGTGTTTTTAGTCTGGTCTAATGAATTTGATACATTGTATTTATGTAGACTATACTGAGGGTGTGGTGTCTGCTTCTGAGAAGTGTTAATTTCTCTACTAATCTTCCTCTAATATGCTGCATTTCACTGCTGTGTGCTCAGCTCATTTTTACCGCTTTCGCTCCTCATGTTTAAACGCGATTTGAAGCCACATTTTATTAAATAACCCAGACATATTAGATATCGTTCTTTCCGGCAGAGTCCGCAGATTCATATTTTTATATGTATACGTCATGTCCTGCCCATATATTATGACAAAAAATGCAATAAAAATAGAATTTTTAATTATCTGCAGTGTGTAAAGTGTTTTTTTTCACATTTTAGCACATCAGCGTTTGCGGTTATGTTTTCTATAGGGTGCACTTGTACAAAAAGTAGAAATGGGGACTTGTTACATTTTGTGGGGGAATTACGTGATTTATAGCAAACGCACCCCATAGAAAAAAATCATTAGTGCATCATCATTCACATTATAATTGAAATGTGAACAATATTGCTACATTAATAAAAATAACACACAAAAAAATACATGTTTTTATTTCCTTTTTTATTTTTTTTTACTTTATACCTGGTCATGTTGGGTATCATTCTAAAGGCCATGCTCGGGCCTTTCGATTGACACCCTCCATGACCCCCTAGATGCCTGGAGATATCGGGGTTCAAATGAACCCCCTATCTCCACCAGGGGATTGGCCTGGGCAATATATATACGCATGATGTGAGCTGGCCTGGGAAATATATATATGCATGATGGCGCATCTGTGACTGTCTGTGAGCATGATGTGAGCTGGCCTGGGCAATATATATATACGCATGATGTGAGCTGGCATGGGCCTGGGCAATATATATACGCATGATGTGAGCTGGTCTGGGCAATATATATACACATGATGGCGCATCTGTGACTGTCTGTGAGCATGATGTGAGCTGGCCTGGGCAATATATATATACGCATGATGTGAGCTGGCCTGGGCAATATATATACGCATGATGGCGCATCTGTGTCTGTGAGCATGATGTGAGCTGGCCTGGGCAATATAGATATATATATACACATGATGTGACCTGGCCTGGGCAATATATATATATACGCATGATGTGAGCTGGCCTGGGCCTGGGCAATATATATACGCATGATGTGAGCTGGCCTGGGCAATATATATACTCATGATGGCGCATCTGTGACTGTCTGTGACCATGATGTGAGCTGGCCTGGGCAATATATATACGCATGATGGCGCATCTGTGACTGTCTGTGAGCATGATGTGAGCTGGCCTGGGCAATATATATATATATATATATATATATACACATGATGTGAGCTGGCCTGGGCAATATATATATATGCATGATGTGAGCTGGCCTGGGCCTGGGCAATATATATACGCATGATGTGAGCTGGCCTGGGCAATATATATACTCATGATGGCGCATCTGTGACTGTCTGTGACCATGATGTGAGCTGGCCTGGGCAATATATATATGCATGATGGCGCATCTGTGACTGTCTGTGAGCATAATGTGAGCTGGCCTGGGCATATATATATACGCATGATGTGAGCTGGCCTGGGCAATATATATACTCATGATGGCGCATCTGTGACTGTCTGTGACCATGATGTGAGCTGGCCTGGGCAATATATATACGCATGATGGCGCATCTGTGACTGTCTGTGAGCATGATGTGAGCTGGCCTGGGCAATATATATATATATATATATATATATACACATGATGTGAGCTGGCCTGGGCAATATATATATATGCATGATGTGAGCTGGCCTGGGCCTGGGCAATATATATACGCATGATGTGAGCTGGCCTGGGCAATATATATACTCATGATGGCGCATCTGTGACTGTCTGTGACCATGATGTGAGCTGGCCTGGGCAATATATATATGCATGATGGCGCATCTGTGACTGTCTGTGAGCATAATGTGAGCTGGCCTGGGCAATATATATACGCATGATGTGAGCTGGCCTGGGCAATATATATACGCATGATGGCGCATATGTGACTGTCTGTGACCATGATGTGAGCTGGCCTGGGCAATATACAATGGCAAGAAAAAGTATGTGAACCCTTTGGGATTACGTGGAGTTTTGCATGAATTGGTCATAAAATGTGCTCTGATCTTCATCTAAATCACAACAATTTGAAAAACACAGTCTGCTTAAAATAATACAACACAAACATTATATGTTTTCATGTGTTTATTGAACAGAACATGTAAACATTCACAGTGCAGGGTGGGAAAAGTATGTGAACCCCTAGCCTAATGACTTCTCCAAGAGCTAATTGGAGCCAGGAGTGAGCCAACCTTGAGTCCAATCATTGTGATATTATTGGATGTGTTGCTGAAAGCTGTCATGCCCTTTAAAAACACACATCAGTTTTGGGTTTACTTGTTTCAAGAAGCACTGCCTGATGTGAACCATGCCTCACAGAAAAGAGCTCTCAGAAGACCTACGATCAAGAATTGTTGACTTGCATGAAGCTGGAAAGGGTTACAAAAGTATCTCCAATAGCCTTGATGTTCATGTGTCCACGGTAAGACAGACTGTTTACAAATGGAGAAAGTTCAGCACTGTTGCTACTCTCCCTAGGCGTGGTTGTCCTGTAAAGATGACTGCAAGAGCACAGTGCAGAATGCTTAATGAGGTAAAGAAGAATTCTAGAGTGTCAGCTAAAGACTTACAGAAATCTCTGGCACATGCTAACATTTTTGTTGACACATCTACAATAAGGAAAACATTAAACAAGAATGGAGTACATGGGAGGACACCACGGAGGAAGCCATTGCGGTCCAAAAAGAATATTGCAGCACGTTTGAAGTTTGCAAAAGAGCACCTGGATGTTCCACAGCGCTACTGGCAAAATATTCTGTGGACAGATGAAACCAAAATTGAGTTTTTTGGAAAAAACACACAACACTATGTGTGGAGAAAAAAAGGCACAGCACACCAACACCAAAACCTCATCCCCACTGTAAAACATGGCTGAGGGAGCATCATGGTTTGGGGCTGCTTTGCTGCCTCAGGGCCTGGACGGATTGTTGTCATTGATGGAAAAATGAATTCCAGAGTTTATCAAGACATTTTGCAGGAAAACGTAAGACCATCTGTCCGCCAACTGAAGCTCTGCAGAGGATGGGTGATGCAACAGGACAATAACCCAAAGCATACAAGTAATTCAACAAAAGAATGGCTTCAACAAAACAAAATACGCCTTCTGGAGTGGCCCAGTCAGAGTCCTGACCTCAACCGGATTGAAATGCTGTGGCTTGACCTTAAGAGAGCGATTCACATCAGACATCCCAAGAATATTGCTACACTGAAACATTTTTGTGAAGAGGAGTGGTCCAAAATTACTCCAGATTGTTGTGCAGGTCTGATCTGCAACTACAGGAAACGTTTGGTTGAGGTTATTGCTGCCAAAGGAGGGTCAATCAGTTATTAAGTCCAAAGGTTCACATACTTTTTCCACCCTGCACTGTGAATGTTTACATGTTCTGTTCAATAAACACATGAAAACATATAAGGTTTGTGTTGTATTATTTTAAGCAGACTGTGTTTTTCAAATTGTTGTGACTTAGATGAAGATCAGAGCACATTTTATGACCAATTCATGCAAAACTCCACGTAATCCCAAAGGGTTCACATACTTTTTCTTGCCACTGTATATATACGCATGATGTGAGCTGGCCTGGGCAATATATATACGCATGATGGCGCATCTGTGACTGTCTGTGAGCATGATGTGAGCTGGCCTGGGCAATATATATATACGCATGATGTGAGCTGGCCTGGGCCTGGGCAATATATATACGCATGATGTGAGCTGGCCTGGGCAATATATATATATATATACGCATGATGTGAGCTGGCCTGGGCAATATATACATACGCATGATGAAAATTTGCAAAGGATAAGGCACGCAAAGTGAAATTTTGATGTGTCTGAAATTGAAACTTACGTGACAACTCTTATTTTTTTTTCCGTTAATTTATATTTGTTCAATACAGTTAATTTTAATTTGTTTAATAGAGTTAATTTAAAATGGTTTAATACAGTTTATTTATATTTCTTTTACCTGTTACTATTGGTGCTTTTCAAGCTTTATTCTTAAATAAAAAGAAATTTAGCAGTTTCATGTTGTGTCGTTTTTTTTTTTTGGGGGGGGTGCAAGTAGCTAGTCTTGCCTAGGGCGCAAAATAGTCTAGCACTGGCCCTGACCGCATGGTCCACCCCTGCACTCTTCCACAATACCACAGAGGGGTTACTGTATGATGGCACTTGCTGGCCTGGCACCAAAGGCACAATATTTGGGTGCACTGCCACTGATGCCTGTACCAGATTCATATCCTCAGAGGGGTTACTGTGTGACGGCACTGTTGCCGACGCTAAAAGCCCAATTTTAAAGCACCTATTGTTACTTTCATCCAAAGCCTGCATAAGTTTCACCATAATTTAGCCAAAAAATCACTAAACTTTTTCTGCGCGTCCTAAAATGTCTTTTCATACAGGCTGCCGCCCCAAGCAGTTGTTTATGAATAGATTAAAGGAAAAGCATTTACCGTCATTTGAAACGTCATTTTTTTGTTTTTAACTGTTTCTATACATCCTAGAAATCCGCCACTTCACAGGCAGGTTATGGGGACCTCCTAGGCACGATATTTGAAGGAATTTTTCGTTTTTATTTTTAACCCTTATTTCATGGAAAACTCACTGTCCCTTTAAAAATGTATTTTTTTTTAAACTTTTTGTCCTTGTTTCATGTCCCCCAGGGCACTACCCGGACCCCCATACACCTTTTATGGCAAATATGTAGCATATATGCCCTCTTGGAGGGCACTCTAAAAATCGAATTTTGAGTCCCATTGACTTGTATTGAGTTCGTGTTCGAGTTCGAATTCGAACATTTGGAAAGTTCGAGTTCGAATGCGAACCGAACTCGGGGGTGTTCGGCTCATCACTATTCCTCACTACTAGTTTATAAATGTCCCTGCTTTACACTTAAAATGGTTAAACTCCTGATCTAGAAATATACATCCATATTCTATGGAAACGTCAGCTTTAAAGAACCAATATAATGCCAAGAGTCGCTGCTCTCCATGGTGCTGAATGGATTTTTGCCTACTGGGACAAGTATAACAACATTCAACTAGAGCCAATCCATCCATTTAAATATGTTGTTATTCTGTGTGTATTGTACACTGATTATTCTCAAGCCTTTTCTGGCTTTTGGCCACTTTAGAGAGGGATGTTTTAGTCCTATATTTATTTATAAAGTATTTTAGCAGGAAGGATACATTGAGATTTCTCTCGTTTTCAAGTATGTCCTGGGTGCCTTGTCGCTTTCTATTGCAGCAGTCCTCAATCAAAAGGAACACAGTGTAGCGTAAAATTCACAAAGCATTAGTCATCCACCACTTACAAAAATGCCACTCTGAGGGCCTTATTACAATCTTCGCGCAAACGTCAGCGCGTGCGCAAAAACGCATTAACGCGAGGGGCAAAAACCTTTGTGCTGAACGTCGTATTACAATGTCAGCGCAACAAACGCGCGTATACGTCTACTGCGGGTGAACCTGCATGAACGCTGTGCGAGCTTACTGTACGTTACTTAACATTGTGAGCGCAAATGCGTTTGTGCGCTGGTACGCGGATGGTATTACAATCTATGCGCAGTTTGTAACGCACAGCCTTTGCACGCATAATTTTAGCAACTCCTAAAAGCTGGTGTTAATGGCAAATTCTATCAACCTGGCCGAAACCAAATACACCAGCCAAAAAAAATACGCAGCAAAGTATAGTTACACATTCTACTCATACCAAACCAATAAAATTGAGAAGTTGTGTGTGCATTTTTTTATTGATGCAACATATATGCGTACTAGATTGACTTTGACAGGCGCAAAAACTTAACATGAGACAATTGTGGTTCTTAGTTCTGATTGGCTGAATCGCGTATAAAAAAGTCTGCACACGGATTTCTGCACGCAACGTTGCTGCGCGCATGTTTGTGCGCGTCCGTTTTACGCACGGTATTTTTTGACGGATGAAATAATGTGCGAGGATTGTAATAACAGCGTTGGTTTACGCACGTTAACGTTTAACGCTTCACGCAAAAATTCACGCGTGCGGTTTTTCGTGAAGAGTGTAATAGGGCCCTGAATATTCTCATCTCCTCTGCTTTATGTCCCTAAATGTGGGGGGGGGGGATGATCCATGCTACTACTTCTTTACTTCACCATTTTTTTCAAAACCTTTGGAATGGTATGGTTTATTATACACGCAACAAATTGGAAATTCTTTTAAACAGCTTTTATTGGGAGGGTCAGTGTTGGCTGTTTTAGTATCAGCATGGCTAATGGAAAGCTGTCAAGGTGACACCCCTTACCTGTACATTTTTTTTCCATTTCTTCTGGACTTGAGGTTTTTTTTTCTGTTCAACATTAAGAAACTCTGTACAAAGTATTTGCCCTGTGACAAATGTTTGACCCCTTAAAAGAGAATTCTAAGCATCGCATCCTCTAATTACTGGTGTCTTTACCACCAAAGGGTCGGGAACCCATACTTGCACTTGAGCTGGATGAGCAAACTAGGCAGAGGTCAAAAGAACCTATAATTATTTATTTTTTAAAAAAAAATTTGGAGAGAAAGATGGGCTCGGTCTAAGGAAATCACAATAATTATAGGAAGTATTCTGTTTCTAGTGAAACATGTTGGAAACCTTAAAGAAAAGCTTTTCATTGTGTGGGACAAAAGAATCCCGTTTCCACTGCACAAATAGGGAGAGAACTGCATTCCTGCTTGCCTTGACTCCTGTGTG
This sequence comes from Leptobrachium leishanense, assembly GCA_009667805.1. NCBI lineage: Eukaryota > Metazoa > Chordata > Amphibia > Anura > Megophryidae > Leptobrachium > Leptobrachium leishanense. Next base: position 29,027,183 of record CM019071.1, on the reverse strand, counting down.
GGACAGTAGAGAAATGTAAATATACTGCTCCCTCTATAGGAATCTTTGGTACCCCGGGGTGAGGGGTTTACATTTCTTCATTCTCTTCTCCACAATTGTTTGGAATATATATCTTTTTGTTTATTCTAGGAGTAACAAAGGCAGTACTGCGTAACTAGAACTTTTTCCTCTGTACTTTGTTCCCAATAAAATGCTATACATTTCAAAAATGCCTATTTTATTTTTAAAGAAAATCACTCCGTGATCACAAAAGATCATTTGGCTTGTACTCCTACACGATCAGTCTTCCCAATAATACATATCCTCCTGACAGGGGATGGCTGCCTCAGCCCTCCGAGTGAGGTGAGGTGGGTTAGTCCTGCTCAGAACCTGGAATCCCACCGCCATTCACCAGATAACTAGTCATCCATTCTTTTATGTCTCTCACTGCTTGGCGTGTTTCCACCTGTGAGTCTCCGTTTACTCATAGCTCATGCTCACGAGTTTGTCCATCCATATGTGTGCCGTGGAAAGTTCCAATTTTTTACCCCTTCACTATCAAGTGATTTTCCAAAAATCCCGTTTTTTTTGGGTTATAATTTTTAATTATACAGTAAGAAATATTTGGGAATATTTCCAATGTGTTTCTTACTGTAATAACCTGTTTGGCAGGCAGATGTCACCATCTACTGGCCAAATGGAATTACTGCAGGTAGAACTGCAGCCCGTAGCTCCGTTTCAGGGCATCCCCAGCCAATTTCTAACCAGTTTTAGCACTTTGGGCATTATGCCCACATGGCTAAAACTTTGGGTGCAACTTCTGGAGCCCAAAAGCAAATGATATTCGTTTGAAACAAACAAACTTAATCTGCAAATATACAGCACAGACACAGATCGTGTTAACACTATCTTGGACTGCCGTGCCTGCTATCCCTGATCATGTATACGATGATCACAGTAGCGAAGGGGTTAATATTCAATATGTAATAATTAACAAGTGAATTATCCTGAAATAGCATAAATAATTACATCCAACAAACATATTAGATAACCAAATATTATCAAACTTTCTTAATTCTTGTATTATTTATTTATTTATTTTGCAAAGTATTTTACCAGGAGGGATACATTGAGATTTCTCTCTTGTATAAGCCTCAGAAGCATGAGGGACTTTGGTAGTTTTGGAAAATGAACCAGAGGTTTAAACCTATTCCAACATTTAGCAGCTGGCTTCCATATGGTAAATACAGCTCCCCTTCAACACTGCTTAACTTCATTTACATTTTCAATATTTAATTTAGCCATAATGACATTTTTTTTTTAAATTCAATTAAGGAAGTCATTTTTAAGTAAATACACAAAATTATAATACAGTAGATCGGAATCATGGATATAATATTCTTTTGTGTGCATTCAGTTTCATCTATGATGCTTTTGTTCTAGTTTTCTTCATAACTAGGAGTGACAGTCAATACTCCACACAGGCCAGTCAAACTCTCCGCACCCCAGATGTTGATGCCTACAATTCCCCGAATTCTTTTAATGCAATAGTTCGCCAGGGAATTATGGGAGTTGTAGTTCAGAAATGTTTGACGGGCATGACCTGGAATCTGATTTATACAAATATATAAGGCATATATTGTAATGTTTTTAGAATCGTTTACTAAAGTCTCTCACCTGTATAAGATTACTTTGAAAATGTGTAGCTTTTCTAAATTTTTTTCTTCTTCAGACTGTTGTATATATTATGTATTTATTTATATACTTCAATAACCTACATCTGAGTAATGGAGAACACAAGACCATGTACCGTGTGTGTTCTAATCTATGTGAGTCATCAGCAGAGGATGCTACTGTAACATGTATATGAGTAACCTTTTCAAAATTGTATATATGTTACAGTATCAGATCTGTAGCACAGGGACCTTCACCTGCAGCTGAGACTACTGTGACTTTTTCAACCCAGAAGACAGATGGGCCTGGCGTTTCATAATTGACATCCTTGTGTTTATATCTTGTGACATCAGACCTAAGCCCTAGCTCAAGGTAAGCTTCTAAATGAGGCAGATAAGCCATGTCGTGTCTCTCGCACACTGTCAAACGGAAACGACAAGACTGAGACAGGACAGTGCAACTCCTATTAATCGTGATCAGAATGCATACTTTGTTCCAGCAGTGAAATAAACCCAGCATTCCCAAACCATGCAGGACTCTCGATGTCACTACCATCCAAAATGCATTGTGGAAGTCACAGGCAACCAAGTGTAATCGCTTTGTACAATGGCTGAGGGTAAGCAAGGTGTTACCCATGTAGTTAATTTGCATCCCTGACTAACAGGTCCAATCACTAAAGATGAAGCTCAGGAGAAGTGAAAATTCTTGGTCAAAATAGGCAAACCAGAAAAATTCTCCCATTTATCTCACTTTTCCAAATGGGCTATGTTGGTCTACATTGTTCTCTTCTCCTCCCAATTCTCCTGATTTTCACCTTTTAGTGAATAGACCTGTGTGTTATTCAGAATCCATACACACAATGTACATGTATGTAAATACTGACTCCCTTCTATTAACATCAACATATATTTAAACACAGTGAGACCTACTACATTCTTAACGCTAGTGTTAGCACTAGGTTACATGCCTTTAACCAATGCCCCCCCCTTTTAAATCCTGAACGCTAACGGGTTAAAAAATCCATTACTGCATTGGTAATAGCAATCATTTTCTGTACTTTGCATTCCCTATGCTTAACATGGGGAGCACAAAGTCCTAATGCTAATTGCACAGCTGTGATAACTAAAAAATTAACACAAGGTTCACATTGCTTTTAATTGATACCGCTTCCCCTGCTTTGATTCCCCTGACTTGGAACCACACAGGGTATGTTGCTTGTGTGTTTTTCATTCCAAAGTACATAATCTTGCATTTGTCTACATTACGTTTCCATTTAAGAGCCCAGTCCCCCAATCTAAATCCCTCTGCAGCAAAGTATATCCTGCTCAAATTGTATTACTTTTCCTAGTTTTGTGTCATCTTCACACACTGACACATGACTGTCTGCCTATTTCAAAGTCATTTATAAATGGACTGAATAGAAGTGGTCCTATAACAGACCCCTGAGGGACACCACTTACCACTGGTGTCCATCTTGAACATTTACCACTTATGACCACTCTCTGTACTCTATCTTTTATCCAGTTTTCTATCAAGACCAAGAATTTTCATCTAGACAAATTTTTCTTAACCACTTGGCTGCTATGGACGCGCTCAGCGCGTCTAGCCAAGTGGTTCTCCTGTGCTATGGACGCGCTGAGCGCGTCCATGCACAGGAGGCAGCAATCGGACGGATTCCGGCCAATTGCTGAGCCCCCCCAGTGCGGGCTGACATCTTGGATGTCAGCCCAGCACTCCAGAACCCCGGCGGGGCCATTAGATGTCATTGCGGTGGCGCGATGACATCTAATTCAGGCCCCCCCCGCGTGTGCGGAGGAGGTGCCTGAAAGGGAGGGCGAGGTCCTTCGGACCCCTCTCCCTCCCGATCGCCGGGGGCCACACGGTTAAGGCAGGCACTGTTTGGAAGGGCACAGCCTGCCCTTCCAAACAGTGGCTGACATTAACCCCTGGGGAGCCGGATCACGATTCGGCGCTGAAAAGCGCCGGCTCGTGATCCTCTCCCGGAGCTGGCCGACATCTTGGATGTCGGCCAAGCCTCCGGGAACTCCCCCTGAGGACTGGCGTCATCGTGCATAGCATGATGACGCCAGTCCTGGAGTTAACCGCTAGCTGCCAGCAATGGTGGAGATAGGGGGTCCAATGGACCCCCTGTCTCCCGATCCGTGGCAGCTAGGGGTTAATGTTTGTTATCGTTGGATCGGCCAGTGCATGGCCTTTATGGCCTTCAACGATACCAAACATGACCATGTAAAAAGTTTTTTTTAAAAATAAAAAAATATTTTAAAAAAAATCTAAAAAAAAATAAGTTTTTTTGTTTATATTTGTTAATGCAGCAATATTGTTCCCATTTCAATTATGTGAACAATGATGCTGCACTAACGATTTTTGAATGCGGTGCGTTTGTTAAAAATAGCAAAGCTTTCCCCCAAAAAAATGTAACGAGTCCCCATTTCAAATTTTTTTTAACAAGCGCACCCCATAGAAAATATAACCGCAAATGCTCGCATGTTAAAATGTGAAAAAAAAACTTTACACATTGTAAATTATTGAAAATTCGAATTTTATTGCATTTTTTGTTATAACATACAGACAGGACATGACATATTCATATAATAATGACATATTATGAATCTGCCGAGTCTGCCGGAAAGAACGATATATAATATGTCTGGGTCATATATCAAAATATGGCTTCAAAACGCGGTTAAACATGATGAGCGAAAGCGATACAAATTACCTCAGCACAGAGGTGTGAAAAGCCTCAGAAGCGAAAGGGTTAATTTGAATAACAGAACTGTCGAAAGCTTTGGAAAAATCCAAGTAAATCACATCCATTGCGACCCCTTGATCTATACTGACACTTCTTCATAGTTGCAGTATTTTTCAACTCGTGTCTCTTAACAACACAGTTGGAATACAACCCCATGGTTTTTTCGCATTCCCATAAATTATTTTCATATAACTGATGGTATAAAGATTACAACTAATGTCAACTTTGAAATATGTTATTTTACATATGTCTAGAATGGTGTTTTTCTTTTTTTAGTTGAATTGTATGATCTTAAAAAAGAAAAAGAAGATTGTTTTTTAACCTTCAAATTTGATGTTGCTTGTTTTTGTTCCTTTAACAGTGTCCGATGAATCCAAAAAACATGGACAAATACACCATAGTCCTTCCCAAAGAGAACATTCTGAGTCTTTGCTAGGTCAGTGTCTCTGTTGTGGAGACCTCATACAATGTATTCTTGATGAAGGCTCTGCCATGCCAAAACGTTGACACTGTGTGATTGTGTTTTTTTTTCTCTTTCTCTCTCTTTCATATAAAGGTGAACAAAAAAGATTTTAAAGACCTACAGTATGAGAACCTGCTATTTATGTATTGGAAAAAAATCTATATATTTGTGCATGTTGCAGACTGGACAGTAGGTGGAGCTGTAAGTAGTTGTTATATAAACTAGATTTCGAAGTACAGTTCATCTGTCTCGGGCTCTCTATAATGTGTCTTTATCTGACTCTTATATTGACCTGTCCTTATGTAATACTTGTCTGACCCAGATAACTCAACAAATCCTATATTTCTTGTAATTGGGATATGAAGAATTGGATAATCTTCCATATATTGTCACTGCAACTTTCAATAAAGCAGATTAGATTTGATTTAAAATGGGTAAAAATATAGATTTAAAATAGATCCAAGTGTGAATATTTTAAAGCGGACCTGGATATCCATAATCTGTGACTTCTTCTTAAAACATCTCCCTGCCTTAACAATGACTTGATTTTTCTTTTTTACCAGTGAATTAATGACATATAGCACTTGGACTTTTTTTTTTTTTTACTACTGCTTAATCTATATAAACTAAATTAGCAATAATAGTCTTTCTCTGCCATATAATGAAGGAGGTTAATTTGGTGTGAGATAGAATTATGATTTGACATTTCAATCCATATCCAATTAGATAAGCAAATGATCCTTAGTAAGCCACTGTCGGTGCAAGGGATGGATAACAATGTGTTTCAGATTGCTGATACATGCGGTGTCAGACTCAGAACACCATTGTTAGATGTCATGGGTCACATTTAAAGTGTTGACATTTCTTATGTTGACCTGTACATTACTGGGAGCCACTGCTAACGCGGAATTCCAGAACGCCTTCACTTAATGTGCTGAAATGGTTTAATTGTCGTTAATTTAGCCGATGCAAGGATAGTTTAATTACAATAGTGAGTTTAAAGGCATAAAATATCTGAGAACTTATTAAAGCAGCAATTTCTGATCAAACATCTTTACATTTGTTACTTTAAAAGATTGGCTGTTATTGCTGGATTAAATGGCGTTAAGGTAAATTTACAAACCTATTAAAACATGACTGCATTATTTGACCAGATGGAACAGGATAGTATTTCATTTGAGATGCCTTTTTATTCATTTATGTATAGGCTAGGGTCAGACGAACGCAGTATTAACGTGCGTTTAGCCGCACTTAATCACGGCCGTGCTAGCAGCAAATGACGTCCAATGCCGGGCAACATATGAAGAACGGCAGCACGAAAGTGGCAAACGAATGCATTTTTTCGAGAACGTCAAACCGCTAGTACTGACGTACATTGTGCGCTGCGTCCGCATAGAGGCATGTGTGCTAGGAGACATCAGACGCTGCTCATGTCAGGCCAACATAACGTCCAGACACCCAAAGTTTGGATCCGTAAAAAATCATGGCCGTAATTGCGCATCATATGGCCGCTATCGCGTATTCCGTGAAAAAATACGTCCATTCGTTCGGACGCACGTTTTGACGGTTGACGTGAAAAATGCGTTCGTCTGACCCTACCCTAATCCAGTCCAAGGGGCAAAAAAATGGAAGGTTTATAATATCGTTGTAAACAGCAACTGGGGATGACTGGTCTCCGGCTTGAGGACCAGACCCGAACCTGTTACAGCGTCCATCCCTTCTCTCCAGCCAAGCTGATCCGCAGCAGCTTTCCTTCTCACATCAATCAGCCAGAACTTGGAGTGCTGTATATTTGTATGTATCTCTCCCCTAACATCAGACACAGCTTAATGCAGGGGAATGAATATACTTTATTGGAAATGAGAGCAGTTATATGGAAAACAATCAACAGAACACATTGTCTACGTGAGGGGGTTGTGAATTCCTTCATGAGATGCAGAAACCTTATTAGTACACCTTAACCCTTTCGCTGCTGAGGCGTTTCACACCTCTGTGCTGAGGTCATTTTTACCGGTTTTGCTCATCATGTTTAAATGCGTTTTGAAGGCTTATTTTAGTATATGACCCAGACATATTATATATCGTTCTTTCCGTCAGACTCGGCAGATTCATAATATGTCATTATTATATGTATACGTCGTGTCCTGTCTGTATATTATAACAAAAAATAACAATAAAATATGAATTTTCAATAATTTACAACGTGTAAAGTGTTTTTTTTCACATTTTAACATGCGAGCAATTGTGGTTATATTTTGTATGGGGTGCGCTTGTTAAAAAAATTAGAGATGGGGTCTCGTTACATTTTGTTTGGGGAAAATTACGCGATTTTTAACAAACGCACTGCATACAAAAATCGTTAGTGCAGCATCATTGTTCACATTATAATTGAAATGGGAACAATATTGCTGCATTAACAAAAAAAAAAAAAAAACTTGTTTGTTTTTTTTTTTAGAATTTATTTTTAATATTTTTTTATTTTTATTTTTAATTTTAATTTTTTTTTAAAAAAACTTTTTTCACAGTGGTGTTTGGTATCGTTGGAACGGCCATGCTCTGGCCGATCCAACAGTACCAAACATTAACCCCTAGCTGCCACGGATCGGGAGATAGGGGATTCATTGGAACCCCCTATCTCCACCGTTGGTGGCAGCTAGGGGTTAACTCCAGGACTGGCGTCATCGTGCATAGAACGATGACGCCAGTCCTCAGGGGGAGTTCCCGGAGGCTTGGCCGACATCCAAGATGTCGGCCAGCTCCGGGAAAGGATCACGAACCGGCGCTTTTCAGCGCCGATTCGTGATCCGGCTCCCCAGGGGTTAATGACAGCCACTGTTTGGAAGGGCAGGCTGTGCCCTTCCAAGCGGTGTCTGTTTTAACTCGCTACTCCCCGGCGATCGGGAGGGAGAGAGGTCCGAAGGACCTCCCCCGCCTCCCTTTCAGGCGCCTCCTCCGCACATGCGGGGGGGTGACTGCATTAGATGTCATCGCGTCGCCGCAATGACATCTAATGTCCCCGCCGGGCTCCCAGATTGACGGGCTGACATCCAAGATGTCAGCCCGCACCGGGGGGGCGCAGCAATCCACCGGAATCCGGCGGATTGCTGCCTCCTGTGCTCGGACGCGCTGAGCGCGTCCGTAGCACAGGAGAACCACTTGGCTGGACGCGCTGAGCGCGTCAATAGCAGCCAAGTGGTTAAACAAGATTAGCAAACACACGGCATCAGATCAATCATAGGACAAACAATGGATAGCAAGAACAATAAAACTATATTGCATCTCTAACACAAACTAACTCCTAAAATACAAATCGTTTCAAGATAGGAATGAATACATTTTACTCATTAACCCTTAGGTGCCCCTTATGCCCATTGTCCTTGAGACCTGGTTTTGCCAAATTAGTCCTCTTAGTCTCTTGGCAGGAGGCTAGCATCCACACTTCTCCAACAGGCACATGCATATTGTGGGCAAGGGTGCCATGGAGGGTGAGGGCGCAAAGGTAGAGGGAGCTATGGTTACAATCGTCTATAGAAATTATAAAACTGTTGTACTGGATGGAGTAAGGACAGGGAAAATAAAAGGATTAGAGTGGAAACGTCTACAATGTATTGTTGCATCCAAAGTGTGATATGATAAAATGGGAAATTCGTTGTTAAAGCTGCATCTATTTTAAAGACTTAAATGGGAAGATACAAATAATGTTACATAAAAAATGCAGCGTTTCCTAGTAAAGACATTGTCATGTGAGTGAGTCACTTTGTTTTGCAAAGTGTAAGTTAAAACGTATCTACAAGCACCCATTGTACTGTGACTGGTGTATATCTTTAAAATGGTTATACCAATATGGTTCAGTCTTTTAAAATTATCATGGAATATACCGACTCTCTTAGAGCATTTAAAAAATGGATATATATCCAACTATTTGTGTAGTAGCACAACATGTTTTAAAGTGCTGTCTTTCATGGATACACCCAAAGATACCTTTAATTTACCCCTAAACAAAGTTTCGCCACTACCTCTCTCCTATAGGCCAACTTTCCTGACTTCACTTGACGGGTAACGATCGACAGCTCTGATTGGACCTCAGATTGTTGTGCCAAAGATATCACCAACAGAAAGCAGACCAGTCACACACACACTTACATGATGCCATCCAGTTCTACAGGAGTGGCTCTAGAGTTTGTGAGGCCTTGGCGAAAGCTCAAATATGATGCCTGGGTTATTTTGCACTAATTCAGAAAGTAATCCAATATTTTTTTAATTAATGAAAAGCCATGCAGATCTCTCAGTTGACAGGACGTCTATATACAAGTGTATTTATTTGGAATGATAGAATGTTCACAAATGCCATATCCATGTAAACATTGCACTAAAGTTTATCAAATACGCAAGGCCCTTATTTGTGTGAGGCCTTAGGCGTCTGCCTCTTTTGCCTAATTTTAACTGTCTCTGCATTTCAAACAGGTCCGTTTGAAAATACCCTGCTTTACAACAATGTTTCCATATTTTATATAGGTTAGCATTTTATTTGTTTTATACAAAAGGATTTTTTTTTAGTATGTCTCTTCCTTTCCCAAATGGAGGACTATGGAGAAATCAAATACCTGTAACACATGTTATAGAATATTCCTTGCTGAGCATCCTCACTTCTGCAGATGGATTATCTGCCATTTTGCTAATACAACAATACATTATTAAACGGGATATGCTTCATCCACTTTATCCTTTTGTTTTCCACTGCTAATTTTGTTACGATCCTTTCAATGGCATAAAATTACAAGCAATTATTTTCTTTTATATTAAACAATGCTCATACAGTCCATATATATGTATTTACATGTGCATTTTGTGTTGGAATCATTCCCGCTCTCCACACACTACCTATTGTTAGCGTAATTTAGGTTATTAGAGGACATGGGGACAACTACAGATGTGACATCTTGCTGTCATTACAAGATACGAGAGCAGCCCCAGCTGACATATTGAAACCCACTGAGATTTCTTTTCATTGCGTGTTTGCTGAAGTCATTGAGCTCAGGGTACTCAGGATACCTTATGACGGCAGTATTATAGCTATACGCTTTTATTTTCAGAATAATTAACATGTTCATTTCACAGCATCTTTGAAGCAGATAGATTACGTTTGAATGAGCAGTATAGTTTCAATGCAATTCACCTTCTTCTAGCAGAATGAAGAGTATAATTGCTTTAATCTCCTGGATAGACACTCAGTAATACATCCCGACTATTCATTATCATCCTATATTCCTTCATTTGGATGTGGAATAGATATATTAGACACCTTATAGCTCATAAGAACATCAATTGCTCTCCATTATGGTCGAATGTGGATGAAATAAATGGCTTTCATTAGATCTTCTCCCGCCAGCTGTATATCGAAAGAGGCATTTGTAAGGGTAATCAGTGGCGTAGCGTGGGGGGAGCAGGGGGGGCCGTGGCCCCGGGCGCAGTTTTCTTAGGGGCGCATAATTTCAAAAGAAATTTGCGCCCCTAAAACTTGTGGCCCGGACTGACCCGCCGGGCCCTCGGGCGCCGCCCAAGGGCCCGCGGGTTGAGGGGACTCAGATGCCGGGCAGCGGGAGTGCCTGCCAGCTGCCCGGTCCTGAACAGTGAGTCCGTCCTGTTGAAGGGGAGGCGGCTGCGTGCAGGCGCAGGTCACGTGGTCCGTCTAATCAGGTGGTACTGAGTCTCTGTACCACCTGACTGGCCGGACCGCGTGACCTGCGCACGCACACAGCTGCCTCCCCTTCAACAGGACGGACTCGCACGCTGTTCAGGACCGGGCAGCCGGCAGGCACTCCCGCTGCCCGGCATCTGGGTCCCCTCAACCGCTGCTGGATCCGGAGCTGGGGCAATATCCAGGTGAGAGCTGGGGCAAATCCATGAGCTGGGACAAATCCATGAGCTGGGGCAAATCCATGTGCTGGGGCAAATCCATGAGCTGGGGCAAATCCATGAGCTGGGACAAATCCATGTGCTGGGGCATATCCATGAGCTGGGGCAAATCCATGTGCTGGGGCAAATCCATGAGCTGGAACAAATCCATGTGCTGGGGCAAATCCATGTGTGAGCTGGGGCATTTCCATGAGCTGGGGCAAATCCATGTGCTGGGGCAGTATCCATGAGCTGGGGAAACTCCATGAGCTGGGGCAAATCCATGTGTGAGCTGGGGCAATATCCATGTGTGAGCTGGGGCAATATCGATAACGTGTCCACAGGTTGGGGGGGGGCGCACAATTCTTGGCTGGACCCGGGCGCTGACAACCCACGCTACGCCACTGAGGGTAATAACAGCTCATTGAATAAAGGGAATCTGCTTTACTATTATTTCTAACCCATACCCTACACAGCACATGGCACACAATGGAATATTTCAACTTCAAAACTGGACAGTATTTTCCATATTTGCAACTCATAAACTTACTGTCACGTACCTGCTAGATATATGTCTGAGCCCTACACGCAGACGGGCTATCCTACACTGCCGATCCTTAGAATGCTCGGTAATACAACCTATTTCCAGAAACAGACAGAACCAGAGGTATACGTGAACAGAACAATAGACGCCCGGGGTTAATGCCAGGGATGCTAGTGAGCTAGACACCAAGGTTAATACCAGTCGCGCAGTCAGAGGGATGCCAGAGGTCGGCTTTCCAGGCTATAATGTCAGCCAGATGCCAGGAGTCGTGTGTCAGCTAAAGTAGTCAGAGGGATGCCAGGGGTTAAGAGCCAGGAGAGAAACACCAGACAAGCCAGAGTCGGTAACGGGCATACACAGGTGAAATTAGCAATTGGAGTGAAAACAACATCAGGGCATGGAGCATGTCTCAGGAGTCTCCATTTAAACCCGGCGAGTGCCTCATCATCACGCAGCGAGCAGCGAGGAAGGCCCTGCTGGCCACCGGGACTCCTGGACAGCGTGGGACATGACACTTCTCAGGATTGCTAAGAAGGCAAAAAAAAACAGTCCGACGCGCTCACCGAATATACTGAGAAAAAATTCCTTCTTGACCCCAGAATGGCGTCAGATTTCTCCTTCGAACAAGCAGCTTTTACCCACATATTAAATATTATAACATTTAATATTATGTTTTTGCAGGAAGTCACCGGTCGTTGTTTAAAAGTCTGTACAGACTCTGACCCAACCACCTCAACAGGCGGAGAATTCCACAGCTTTATTGTTCTTCCTGTACAATAACCTTTCCTATGCTTTAGGCTGAATATCCTTGTTTTTTCATCCCTGGTGCATCTCAATTACAAGTGTTTCTAAAGTGTCAATAAATTTTGTAGCGCTGTACAATGGGTGGAACAAAACGAACCAAATTAATAAACATGTTAGACACACTGGCAAAAGAAGGGAAAACAGGACCTTGCTCCAGTGAGCTTACAATCTAAAAGGAGTAAGATGACGCACACATGTGAAGGGAAAATAGCAGAGTATGAGAAGTAATGGGATGTGTGGCTTGTGTGGGAGATAGATCAGGAAAGGTACAATGGAGGGATTATGGAGTGAGCTGATAGGCTCACATTAAAGTAATGTGTTTTTGGCCACATCTTGGAAGACTGGAAGCATGAGTCGAATGTAGGGAGGGTGTGCCATAAGAAGGGGGCTGCTCTGGTAAAGTCCTGAAGGTGAGGGTTGGGAGTGTGGGCACAAGGAGAGGATGAGGCTAGGGTCAGACTAACGCATTTTTCGCGTCGTCCGTGAAAAAGTGCGTTCGAACGAATGGACGTATTTTTTCACGGAATACGCGATAGCGGTCATACGATGCGCATTTTCGTCGGTGATTTTGTACGGATCATCAATAAAACACTTTTTGCGTCTGGACGTGATGCTGGCCGGACATTAGCAGCGTCTGACATCTCCTATTCACGCACACACGCCGCTAGCGGATGCAGCGCACTCTGTACGTCAGTACTAGCGGTTTGACGTTCTCGAAAAAATGCGTTCGTTTGCCACTTGCGTTGCGCAGCCGCACTTTTGTGCAGCGGTTCTTCGTATGCTGCCCGGCATTGGACGTCATTTGCTGCTAGCACGGCCGTGATTTAGTGCTGCTAAACGCACGTTAACACTGCGTTAGTCTGACCCTAGCCTAAGAACAGATCCTTATCCATTTCAAGTTAGAGGATTTTTGTAATGAACTATTTAAATATGGAAGTGGATAAATTATGATTGCTCATCATGGAGTGATGGCATGTATGCAGGTGGAGGCCCTCTCCTTTCTATGAGCGAAGGACTGGGGTGACACATTCTAAGTGTGTTCTCTTTGAGGTTTTTATAGGGTGCCATGTATTGAGCATGGGAATTGTGGTCTCGGAATGTGTAAAATGGCCCACAAAAAGCAAACTAGTGTAGATTTGGGAAGGCGATGGGGAAAAAAAGGTTTACCTGAGGAAGGAAGTGCAGAAACTTCTAAAAGCAGAAATGTTGACATCTAATAAACATCTGCGTGTCATACTGTAGTATATTTTCATTATTTCTAACAGATAAAAGAGCAATGGTTCCCAACCGCGGTCCTCAAGTACCCCCAACAGGTCAGGTTTTCCAGATTACTCAAGCAGAGCACAGGTGATATTATTTTCTGCTCACTGTTTGCAGGATTCAGTCTGCATTTCCCCAAGGCAATCCTCAAAACCTGGCCTGTTAGGGGGACTTGAGGACCACGGTTGGGAACCACTGCAATAGAGGATACAATATTCAAAGCACTCCACTAAGGTGGGTATAACTCATAAGGCAGTCATTGGGTTAGGAAGGATAGGATCTGCTGTGAGGGGGTACATTGACGTTGTGGCAGACTTATACAATGTATGATACTAATTTTGTAACCAAATCTCCATTGTTCCTAAGTTTAGGTAGGTGGAGCGCTCTGAATGACCCCTTTGGTCTCAGAAGTACCCATTATAAAAATAAATGAATGTTCAGACTGCATCCAATTATCCTAGTTTTGAAGTAGACAGTATAGGAGCCTATTGCAACCGAGCTGTTATGATTAGCAAGCGACCCTTTTAAATAGAACATTTTCACTCGTTAATAGCGGCTCTCAACCTATTCCGAACAAGCAGAAAGCTCCTCTTCTTATACTTTGTATAGGAGTGCTAATAAGGAAAAAGCCACAGAATGAGCTATTCCAAGGTTGCTCATTTTTTCTCACTTGCAACCTATAAAGACAAAAAAAATAATAATTATTGGATGCATGAAACTGGTGTTAAGCGTTTTTGCTCCAGCAGTCTTGCCTGATAGGTTGCAGTATAAGGCACAGGTCAGACGAGCGCAGTGTTCACGTCCGTGTTGCCGCACATTTTAATGTCCGTGCTAGCATACAATTATGATCAATAGAGACCCACACATGAAGTACATCCGCACAGAAGTGCAGACGCACAATGGACACGGCAAACGGACGCAAGTTAGGCTGGGGTCAGATGAACGCAGTGCGAACGTGCGTTTACCCGCACTTTATGACGGCCGTGGTAGCAGTAAATGACGTCCAACGCAGGCCCACACACGAAGTACGGCCGCGCAAAAGTTCAGCCGCGCAACACAATCGGCAAACGAACGCAAGAACGTCGAACCGCTAGTATTGACGTACAGATTGCGCTGCGTCCGCATAGCGGCCTTTGTGCGTGATTAGGAGACGCCAGACTCTGCTCATGTCCGGCCAACTTAATGTCCAGACACCCAAAGTTTCCATGTTTGGATCCGTATGAAATCACTGCCGACATTGCGCATTGTATGACCGCTATCGCGTATTCCGGGAAAAAGTACGTCCATTCATTCGGACGCATTTTTTTAAGGACTATGCAAAAAATGCGTTCGTCTGACCCTAGCCTTAGGCAACAACGTAAAATCGCTAGAACGGATGTGCGGAGTGCGCCACATCCTCAACCACCGCATAGCTTTGTGTGTGAGTGATGGAACGTGGTCAGACGGACTGCATTTTTGACGTCCAGCAGTTTTGACGGACAAAATGGTTTTTCATATTAATTTTATTTCCCATCTACATCAGTCAAAAAAACGTCAGTCACAAAAATGGACTGTGTGGCCTTGTTGTCAGTCAGAAAGTACGTCCGTTGTGCACGGACGCACAGTCCGCACAGAATGTGTTCGTCTGACCCTAGCCTAAGGCCGGGGTCAGACAAGCGTTTTTAAAAGCGGAAGGAACGTCCATGAGAATGGATGTTCCTTCCACTCTGATGCCCGTCTGTTCACCTCGTTGAGTGCAGTTAGTGCGCTCAGCTCTGCAAGGCTTGATCCTCCTATAGAGGATTGCGCTTTGCAGCCCCATAGAACGCGCATCGTAGCACCTCGACGGGGAGGCTTTCAGCACAGTTGCAGCAAATCCACTGTAGTGCGCGAGCTAAAGCGTGTGGTCGGCCCCGTCACAACGCTGTGACGGACACCAGAAGGCACGTCAATACGGGCGCACACAGTGCACTCGTCTGACCCCGGCCTTAACTGATGTGATCAAAAGGCTTACTCTGATGCCGCTATTTAAATTTTTGTTTTTGTTTTCCAGATTTAAAACCGATTGTGCAAGATGTCCCTGTCTGTATTTGCAGGAAAGCACCCTGTGCAATTTAGAGATGGGCAGCTTGTCCTATGTGGCTGTAGAGCATCAGCAAAATACATCATCAAACACACGGCTTGAGATCCTTGAACATAATTGAACATTGCATTTAAAACAGACATAATAGGAAGGTGTTTGGGGTCGTGGCTGTGTACATGATTGCCACCCTGACCTAGATATTTTATGAATGTTGTTGTCAAGTTCATTAGTCATAAGTATCCAATGCAAGTGCCCGGCTGCATTTCCACTGATTAGCAGTGGGCGGAAAGTATATTCTTGTATGTTATTAGACTATCCACTGTTCAGAATGATTCATCAGGCATAACAACAAGACGATCCATTATCCATCAGAGCCTACATCAGGGATGACTAAATAAAAATAAGAACTACAGTATAAAACAAACAACTTTAATATTGTTTTCACCCAAATCCTATCGTGTTTAAATAGAATGGTTTTGTATTTGAAGAACTTCATAAATGCAGATCTGAGAAATAAAGCATGCGCCCTTTATTATTATTATTATTATTATTATTTATTTATAAAGCGCCAGCATATTATAATAAACATTACAGTTTTATAAAACAAATTCTCCCAGATAAATGAACACAGACTGGAAACACAACTGCATTACTGTTACTCGTATTTATTGAAATCCTTTATATATATTTTTTTTTTAGTAGGCAAGTCCTTTTACCATTTTAATAATAATTTTGAGTAAACCTGACCTGCACGGCATCGCTTTGGCTTATTTCATAAATCTTGTAACTCAGCCTGTACTTTGTTCTAGCAAGTGCATAACATTTACTTAAAAAATAAATAAATAAAAGTAATATGCAGCCCCCCCCCCATGTCAAAGTGTTAACTCGGTGCTAAGAATTGATCGACTGGAGAGAGCCAGGGGACCCCCCCTCCCCTTAGCCACTGGCCATTCTCCAACCAGAGCAAATAGTGAGTCGGTGAGGGAGGATTGAGATGCAGGAGTGCTTGGCGAATGTGGGGCGCTGCAGGTTGGGATCACTCTGTTTGCACAAAGTGCGTGTAATCTCTCCCAAAGCGATGACCTATATTGTATGTAAGACCTATTCATGACATGACTAGATATCACAGGAAAATTAGTTGTTTTTTTCCGTCAGGAAAGGATTTTTTAAAGGGCCCTAGGATGCTATGCGTTTTTTTTATTTTTGTACGCTGGGGCCTCTAGCAGCCTATTCTATAAAGCCAGTGCCCAGGCTGTGTCCTATAGCCATAACGATTTTCTGGGCATGTAACCCATGCCATCTGCACTGCAGTTAAAGCTCAGGCATGACTAGATATGTGTGTGCACAGCAAACAAATTTCTTTTGGATCTTTTCGTTCCGTGTTTTTTTGTTGTTGTTTTTTCGTTCTGGGTCGTTCATTATGTTACCGCAATTCATATTTCGGACGGATTCGTTAATTCAGACGGCCGGTATTTGTTATTTCGAAATTCCCCATAGAGAAGTAATGATTAATCTATCCAGAGAACACCGACCAATAGTGGAATGCCCTGATTTTCAGTGGTTCCGTTTCAGATGGAGCCAATTTGTTTTTCGGAAGCACTTACGAAAAATGAAATGGTAAATTTCGTCCGAATTTTGATTCGGAATGAAACGCAACGCACATGTCTAGGCATGACAATTCATCCCATCCCTTGTATGTATTCTGTGTGTTTTCACAACTACAGATACAGCTAATATATATATATAAAAAAAAATTTCAGTTGTCTGATTTATGTACACAAAATCTGAGCTGCACACCAAAAGCCTAGTACATTTAAACTTTGAAGACAAACCCTTGGCTGCCCACATTTGTGGTGACTGAACACCTATTGTGCTAAACACTTATTTTACCTGTCACCCAACAATTGTCATTTTATCCTAAACTGTTTAACTTTTGTTTTTTATCAGGGATTCTGCAAAATATTTTTTGTTCTTTGGTTTCTGACACATTGTATAGATGGCAAATCGGTAGAGATACTGTAGCTATCTATCCCCCCTTACATAGGTTCTAGGGCCCAACAGGTTACACAAATACATACTTACCAGCTGTTGCCAGTTATCAATTAAGTGCACCTGACAATGTGCCAGGACTCTGTATATTTGTATAAATGTGTGTTTTATATATATGTGACTTTATAGGTTGCACTGATGGGACGTAACTACCTTGTGTGGACATTTGCTCCTGTGTTTGTTGTTTTTTTTGCTTTTCTGCTTTGCCTTGTCTTGTGGGTTGTTTTCCTTTTTTTTTTTTTTTGGAGGAGGAGATCGTCCGCCCACAAGCGGGTGCAACCCATCCAATTCACTCCCAGCATGGAAACGGTTGAATTTTAACCATTGCATTAAAAGTTACATTTTATTCTATAGTTCTACTGGAACTTTCAGTTTGTTAATTTCATAACCAAATTTATTGTTCTAAATCTGGAACATATAATTCCGTTTAGAATTGCATACTGGATTTTCATACCGGGCAGACAGCATGACTCCTTCTAGCGGGGCTACACTAGACTAATATTGGAAAAATAATAAAAAATGTTTATGAGCTGCCCCTGATAATAATGGGACTGTCATTCATGTCTTAAATCGATAATAATGGGCATTATTACGTTATAAATTACAAATCGAGAAAAAGAACGTCCTGGATGCCTCCTTACAGCCTATAGGGAAGGGTTGTCTGCATAGCCTCTGCACTGCAAGCCCCATAAAACTATGCAAAGCCTATTACTTGTTGATATTTATGTGGGGGCGGGGTGGTTTGTGAGGGTACGGCTTACCACTCTTGCTAGAATAAAGAAAAGGAGAGGGTAGTCGCTAAACAGGGAGGGATTCACAACACGGCTCTGATATGGAGAGTCATTCTTTACTACACGAGAACAAGGGCCTTAATAGGGACCGAGACCTCACTGTGACCACTTTTGTCAATTTGCTTCCCTTTCCCCTCCCCATGTTGTAAATACCTCTCGTACACAGCCCATCTCCTTAACTTTGTCTTTATACATCTCACCATCCCAAGCATCACCCTTTTCAGCTCCTGCGTTTTTCACCCTGCAGTGCCACCCTCCCACTCTGTCCCGGGCCTAAACTTATAACTCTCCCTTCCAGCTGCTTACACTTTTCTTTCTACTTAACTTTTTTAAGCCCATGCTTCTGGTCCTTCCCATGCGTAGGGGGGGAGGAGAATGCAGATTTTCCTTAACCTCCATGGTGGTATTCCCAAGTGTGACTCGGGGTTAAATTTCACTACCGCGAACGGTAACCCCGAGCCACACTCGGGCTGGATGCATACTCACCTCCTCCTGCGCTCCCTCATTGTCCTCTGCAGTGTGATCGCAATGAGTTGCTTCCTGGTAAGGCTCCCTGTGAGTCACACGATGCAGGGGGGCGGGACCAGCAGCAAAGTTAGAAAAAAATTATAATACACTGTATAATCCAATGTGCAATGTTTACGAACGGCCACTACACTACAGGATAATAAACAGACCATACATCGTCTCACCCTTGTTTTCAGACAGATTTCAGTGTTTTTTGTTGTATTTTATTGAATATCATTTAATTGCATTATTTTGGATAATTATTTTTGGGATAATAAATTATCATGTCGTGTTTCAAACTTTATCGGACTCAGTGTATTTACTATTTTTGTTTATTTATTTATAAAGGATTTTACCAGTAAGGACTCTTGATTGCACGGATTTCAGTGCGTGATTCCTAATTATTACAGGCTAACTACGAACAAAAACCCGTTTCCTTTAAAAAAAAATTGAGACGCTTTTAGACACGAAATTTTGAAAACATTAGACCTCCAGGGAGGTTAATGAATTTTTGCTTGCCTTTTCCGAGGTACGAGCTTTATTACCGCCTAGCATCAGAACAAAGTGCTGTGCAAGCTACTGGCGGTCGTACTAGTACTACAGAGTTGTGTGTCCCTGCCGCGAGCTCACTCTTGAAAGATCTTACATTGCCACGTGGGAAACACTGGAAGCTATTTGTTCCCAGTCTCTCTCTGCTCTCTGTGAGAGGAAGCCGCATAGTGCGCGGTCTCCTCCACCGCAGGACGAGAGGTGAATATAGTAGGGGGTGCGTAGAGCATCAAGTGATATATATATATTTTTATTATTATTTTTTTCTTCCCAAAGCAAACTCCCTTAACACCAGCATTTATAAGATGGTATTTCTGTGAATGTAAGCACGAGTTTCTTGGAATAGCGTGCGCTTACATTCTAAGGCGCAAAGTAACGCCTCCTATGCAAGGTATACAAGACATTAATTTAATTTACAATAAGGAAGCGATACATTTTGAGGTGCAAGCTTTATATGCGATTCATAGTAATGCGAGTGCAGTCACACCCAATTTTTTGTGTTTATGTGATATATATTTTAACACAGAGTACTCAACCCAAGCATGCGTCTAAAGATGCCAAAGACACTTTGGTTGCAAAAAATGGGGGTTCTATATAAATGATACAGATTTTTTTTTTTCTAATTATTAATGTTAAGGATTTCAATATTAAATAACCCGGTGGGGAAAAAAGAGAAATCTGTTGCATCTAAAAATTGAATCTTGGTGATTTAATATCAGATTAAAACAGATAAACCTACACACACCGTCCTCCCCCCCACCCCAAAAAAAATTATTCATACATGTTTCTTTATTTACATGACCCTGTAGTGAGACGCCTGCGTCAGGTAGAGGTGCTAGAACTGGAATATAGGTCAAACGTAATATGCATAACAGAAACTAAGCACCCGCCAAATGATGCAACATGCAATCACACATCTCCCTGCTTTAGGTGCTTCATTAGAGTGGCCAGGGATCTCAGAAGAACCAGCATTAGGTTTGAACCAGACACACTTATGGGATATCTGTTATTTTCTGTTGAAGTGTTATAAACCTTAAAATCTTAGATCAGATTTTTTTTGGAGTGCAATTCATCTATTTTTTTTATTGCTTTTTGCATTAATTGCTCTCAGCATCAGCCTCGTATTGTTTTTTTATATGAAATATTTGTACATCTTACATAGATATTGTCTCGCCCATTTTAGAGACCTACATTTTTTTCAGCAAGGAAGAATTAAAGTGTCTAATAGTAGTAATAAAGCAAAGCGATGGACCTGTAGTCTGCTGCTATACAATGAGCATTCTGTGTGTGTCCCTTGCTCACAGTGTTCTCTAAACAACTGTTTTTATTTACATACTGCGCTATTACTCATGCAGCCCCGTAGCAGGACTCGCCAGACAATGCGTTACCTTATGTGAACTTTTCAGACTGTGATCTGGCATACTAACATGAATGACGCTGCAGGTATGCCCAACCCTCGTGCAACATGGGCAGAACGCTCGGGCCCTGAAATTCCAGTTCACGACATAATCCTAACTGCAAACAATACACGGCCGTTTACACAGAGCCTCAGTATTACTTTATTACTTTGTGATCAGGAATTGCTGACTTTTATCAAAGAAAACCAAACGGAAAACAAAACACCACACTAAAATTTGAAGAGACAAGCAGCGAGTACCTCCTAAGTGCACTATAGAAATTGGTTAAATTGTAGAAAATCGAAACGGTTGGGCAGCAGAAGTTGTAGTGAATACACTAGTAGCAGAAAGGAAACATTGTAATTATAAACAATATACAAAATGCAATTAATGTCTGGAGATCTATATAGTTACAGAGCATTCAGAAAGTATTCAGATCACTCACATTTTTGGATTTTGCAGCCTTGGCTAATTTTTTTTAAAGAGACACTCTAAGCACTGTGACCACTTACTTTGAGTGGTCACAGTGCCCTGAATGCCTTTCGTCTCCCTCCTGAAGATTTAAAAATTTATGGTACAGAGACACTCTACTCACCCTGACCACTTGATGAGTTTTAAAGTGGTCAGGATGTGAGGAATGCCCCCCTCCAGCTCCAGTGAAATAATGGGGTGAAGTGGAAGAGTTTCCTCCACTCCACCCAACTTCACCAGCAGCCGAGATTTTTTAATTTCTAGATCGATCACTATTGACATCAGCATGAAAAGAGCATGCCGTCTTCACCCTCTCTGAAACTAATCGCTGTAGCAAACGGTCTCAGAGAGCCAGCTGATGGATCGGATCTGCGCATGGACGCAGCTTCGATCCATCACTCTGCACAGGTGCTACTGAATTTGCGTACGTAAAGTGAGCAAGTTACGGTTCCTGCGCTATGTAAGTTGCGCAGGAGTGCAGACAGCATAGAAAAGCATCAGGAACTTCCAGGTTCGGGAGTCCCTGAGCAGGAGAGGATAATCAGAGCACAGCGAGAGACATAAAGTGAGTAAGATTTCCGCAAAATGAGAAAACAAATATTGGGCAAAGGCTGTTGGCAGCCTCTGCTCAATTATTTAAGGGCAAAAAACTTAACTCTATTTTTTTTAAAAGAAAAAAAAAATATTTCTTTTTAGACACAATTTAAAAGATCCTTTTTTATTTTATTTTTGCTTTGTTATTATGGGGTATTTCTTGTGTTTTCATGTCAGGAAAATAATATATAAACATTAAAGCAAGTGGTTGCAACAGAAAAATTGTAGGTCTGAATTCCTTATGACCTGTATTTACACTTTTTTGTTTTATTTCCTTTTTTATTTGATAACATTTGTCAGGCTGATAGAAACATTTATTGCTAAAACATGTATTGGGATCCCAAACAGCCCCATTCCAAAATATCTCCTTATATCCACTTTATATCAATGAAGGTGGTTACTGGTTGTGGTAACGTGAACAATTTACCAGCGCTTTATTTTTAACTTCCTATACATGAGAAAACTATTTTTCATGTTTGTATCTTTCTTCATTTTATTGGGTGTGGTGTGTAATTTAAACTGAATTGTTTATGAATGACGCAATATACGTCCTCTTGTAATCTGCACTCACAAGGCGTTTACAGGAATATTCTGTGGCTGGTTTGTGTTCCCTCTAAAATATATATATATTGTTTGAAGAGGCAACACTGATTACATTTTTAATTTAAACCATTTGAGCGCATTCATTGTATCAGTGATCAGCTCTGGTGTTTTTCTTTTCATACAATGTATTTCCGTCAAATCTGTTAGTCATTTTAAACAAAGTATTATTCATTTGCATATGCTGATCTTTAAAGTAAGGATGTCAAACACCGGTCCCCCAGATGTTGATGGCGTACAATTCCCAGAATTCTTTTGAATGTAATAGATGGCCAGGGAATCCTGGGAGATGTAGTTCAGAATCCTCTAGGGGCCAGAATTTGGTAGCCCTGCTTTAGAGTGATCTGGTTGTGTGAAAGATTCACACACCATATGGTGTCCCATAGGTGTGTATGCTGAAAGATGTGCCTGCTCAGTGAACTGCTCCCACTTTTGACATTTTCCCGATTCTCATCTATCACACAGGCTGTTTGTAGGAGTTCTATTGATATCCTGGACACTCTAACGTCCTATGTTAATGCAGATTGTAGAAATTATATCTGTATATGTGATTATTAGTGTCAGACAAACGCAGTCAGAGCGCACTCCACGTGCGTACACAATGGACGGATGGACTGACGGAAGATACTGTAGACACCACACGGTTCGTTTTGTTGACGGACGTAGAAAAAAAAGGGATTTATGGGAAATAAAATTAATATGAAAAATGATAAAAATTTAAAGGATATGAAAAGCCATTGTGTGCGTCAAGGTGCTGGATGCAACAAATGCGCTGCGTCTGACATCTCATCACTCACACAGAACGCTACGCGGACGTTGCGCACTCTGCTGAATACAGAATACAGGGAGAGCTCTGGGATCACTCACTGCTGTACAGAAATAAGATTCAAGGGGTTATAATGAATGAAAATCTATGTACAGCACAGATACAAGGTATTCCTGTACTTTCTATATACAGGCATTATGCCACATATTTTTTATATTGGGCTGGTGTTTTTGGAAGCTGAATTGCTAATAATTTCATTGTGATCAATAAAAAAATCCCAGGAGATCAACATTTTTATTATTTCTTTATCATAGTTACAGTATTTGACACAAAGGCCATTTTTGTCTGTATGCTGATAATGCAGACCCTGTGTGACATTCTGCGAGATAAGGGACACTGTTTTGCGTTCGGAACCTTTTCATTCCAACATTCTGTAAAGGATAAACGAATACATTAAAATTTAAAAAAAATAGCGAATTTGCGTTTTTATTTTTTTTACCAATCTCTGTGCGAAACTTCTATTTTACCCTATATTCACTTCTTGACTTTGCATTCCGTGCTTCAAATAAATGTTATAATAGTTTTTTTCAACAAAAATCGCTCGGTAGTGAATGGGGTTAAACAGATTTTTAGAAATTGTAATTTTTTTTAGGTCTGTAAAGCCAAGTGATATAAAATCTTCTGCTTTGATATATTGGTTTACGCACTCAAGTCATGTGTCAACTTCCAGTGGGCTATTATTTTTTAATAAACTAGACATGTTTTTCATCCAATCTTCTTTTCAGAGGAGAAAAAATTGCATTTCTGGAGCCTCTTATATTCCAAATCAACAGAAAACGATATAATGTTTTTGAATTGATGTTAAAATTTTCAGATCACTTCAAAATATATATATATTTTTTTTTTTACCTGGAAACATTTTTTCAGAAAAATGTGCACACTCGTCTTCAAAAGTCTTCCTACCGGTGCTCCCCCTTTGCAGGAAATAGTAGTATGTGACCAGGGCAACATAGCATATCTGTATAAACTCTAATAATCCCTTGTGATTGTACTTGATTTTTTTGTTTTTCTCTTCATTACTTTTACTCTATTCTACTAGAATTTGATTGGAAAGGCAGTTCTTTACCACAAGTTCTTCAATACATGTGAGCATCTATAGAATAAAAATCTATTTAGGAGACACTCCAGAAGTACGACCTGGAACCTTTTGTCAATCCCTAGCCTGTTTGTGAGCCTTAAAAATGTAGAATGTATATATTTATTTATTTTGCAGACAATTGTTGCATTTGTGTTCTACAGGTGTTCATATACATTAATGTTGTACAACACTAGAGGGCGTTTAATTTTCTAACATTCATAAAAGTCTAAAAAATATGACTGCATCAATCAGGAAGAGAGATCAGCAACTTCCACGTTCCTTGAATTTTGGAACTTCTCTACCTGTGTTTCTTAACCAGCCTAAGGAGATGCTGTGTATCATGGGAAACGTAGTTCAGAGTAATTTGAAGCGCCAAAGTTGCAGTCCCCTGGTTTAGGATATTGGGAGTCATAGGCGTGTGCAGGGGGTGAGCTTTGTGCCCAGGCACAGCCTAATGTTGGCTGAAGAGGTCCTCTTTCACCTCACAGTGATATTTTCGATGTCCCTAATCTCAGTGGTCCCCAACCCTGGTCCTCAGGGCCCACTAATAGGCCAGGTTTTAAGGTTTACCTTGGGGAAATGCAGACTAAGGCTAGGGTCAGACGAACGCATTTTTCACGTCTACTGTCAAAAACTGCGTTGATGCGTCCGAACACATTTTTTCACGGAAGACGCGATTGTGGTCATATGATGCGCAATTTCGGCCGTGATTTCACACGGATCCAAACCAGGAAACTTTGGGTGTCTGGACGTTATGTTGGCAGAACATGAGCAGCGTCTGACGTCTCCTAATCACGCACACACGCCGCTATGTGGACACAGCGCACTCTGTATGTCAGCACTAGCAGTTCGATGTTCTTGCAAAAATGCGTTCGTTTGCCGCTTGCGTTGCGCGGACAAACTTTCGTGTGGCCGTACTTCGTGTGTGGGCCTGCGTTGGACGTCATTTGCTGCTACCACGGGCGTAATAAAGTGCGGCTAAACGCACGTTCGCACTGCGTTCGTCTGACCCCAGCCTAAGGCTAATGTCAGACGAACGCTGTCTGAGCGCACTCTGCGTGTGTATGCATAACGGACATACGTACTGACGGAAGATACTGTAGACACCACACGATCCTTTTTTCTTGACGGACGTAGAAAATAAAGGGAACTATGGGAAAAATAAAATTAATACGAAAAATGATAAAAATTTGACAAGGATAAAAAAAGCCATTTTGTGCGTCAAGGTGCTAGACGTCGCAAATGCGCTGCGTCTGACATCTCCTCACTCACACAGAACGCTACGCAGACGTGGCGCACTCTGTGCGGCCATCTAGCGGTTTTGCGTTCTTGCCTAACTTGCATCCGTTTGCCACTTGCGTTGTGAGTGCGCAGTTCGGTGCACACGTACTTTGTGTGTGGGTCTCTATTGATCATGATTCTATGCTACGATGGACGTTAAACTGTGCGGCAACACGGACGTGGTCACTGCGTTCGTCTGACACAGGCCTTAATCCTGCAATCACTGAGCTGCGGATCATATCACCTGTGCTGTGCTTCAGATATCTGGAAAACCTGGCCTGTTAGTGGGCCCTGAGGACCAGGGTTGGGGACCCCTGCCTTATCTGGTTCATGATGAAAAGCATAAAAACTGATTACAGACTTGTTATTTCTATTGAAAAATTAGAATTGTGAAAAATCTTCTAAACCCCGGGTTTCAATTCATAAACATTACATAGTTACATAGTTACATAGTTATATAGGCTGAAAAAAGACATGCGTCCATCGGGTTCAGCCTCTCCCACATAACCTACTGCTGTTGATCCAAAAGAAGGCAAAAAACCCAGTCTGAAATGCTCGCCAATATACAACATACTGGGAAAAAATTCCTTCTTGACCCCAGAATGGCAGTCAGATTTCTCCTTACATATGCGCACACCTTAATATAACGGGCTGCCCAGGCCAGTGTTGGGAGTTTATGGTTGTTGTCCATTGGGGACACCCAATAAATCAGGGCTAGAGAAGTCCATTGAAGACTTTTGTTATGAATCCCTGATTAGAGCAATCCTACTATAGTCTAGAATAATAATCCTAATACATTGAAATACCAGGTTCTTTTAGATTGCTATCAAATGGTTAATCGTCAAACTGGAATCTTGACACTAGCAATCAAAGACTTTATTTTTGGATTGTGTGTTTACAGCCATGACTTAATTGATGAATAATCACAATTTATTTACAAAAAGGAATGAAAAAGCTCCTTTGTTGTAACTTTAAGTTGCAAAGGCTGAATTCTCGCATTTATGCCACAGTCATCCTAAGGAAACTAGATTGCAGTAATGTTGCCAGATCACCCTGTATTTTCCCACTTCAAACGATTTCTATGTGAGGCTGGTTCAGGATATCTCTTGGGTGAGTTACGGGTTAACTCTAGACGCAGCACCAGGTAGCGCTTCACCCAGGTTCTGTGCCAGTCCTTGAGATGGCTGGGTTTCGCAATGGTAGAAGGTAAACCTATCAGGCAGGGACAGCAATAAGGAAGGGAAGCACCAGGTCGTGTGTGGCTGGCAGTATATGACAGGAGAGATATGGAAAAGGGTAGAGGAGAACAGAACCAGGCAAAGCCTGGAAGCCAGAAACCCTGCCAAGCAGGTAGAAAGGTCGATAGGCAAATCTGAGTCAAGGGGTTAAAGAGATAAACATGTTGATAGCCAAATCCAAGTCAAGGGGTTAAAGAGATAAACATGTTGATAGCCAAATCCAAGTCAAGGGGTTAAAGAAGTACATGGGTCGATAGCCAAATCCGAGTCAAACACAGAAAATCAATATGTATTAGAGTTTGAAATAGCACAAACAGGCACTTCAGGGTCAGAATAACTGGAAACACGAAAGGGCACAGTGAAATAGGCAAAGGATGTTTAAATAAGACACCCTGTTCAGTCATTGGTGTACCCGATCACATGATGCCTGGAGGAGCCATCGCGGACGTGATGACCGCACACGTTTGACGTGCCGCCGCCGGCGGCATGCACGCTTCGGAGGAGAGCGCGCAGGACGGGGGAGCCGCCCCGAGCACGAGACAGGCAGGGAGCCAGCGTGGAACAGTGCCTGAGTCTGCCAACGCCGGCATGAGGTCTGACATTCTATCACTGATCTATATGGTGATTTTTGGCACGGTTTACAACTACAGTGAAACAGTGATTTGTGAATAACCCTTTAAGTGTACAATAAAAAAAAATGACATAACATTTTTTTTAAATCTGGGGATGATGTTTAAACAATTAAAATGATTATACAAGAAATATAGACCTCACCTACTCACACATGATAGAAGCCGCTTCTATTGCCCCACCACTCCCTAACCACTGGCACTAATGATCCTGACATCCAGTAAAACTCCCCTTGTCTTCCTCAACCCCAATCCTTCTAGACCACGGTTGTCCAAACTCAAGCCCCCCAGATGTCCATGAACTTCAACTCCCATGCTTCTCCATCCATCTAATGCAGTCAGAGATTTCTGGGAGTTGTAGTTCAGGAACATCTGGGGGGTTTGGACATCCTTGCTCTAGTCTAGACTGTATGTTCCTATTGTCAGGACCCATCTAGTGTTTTCATCCTATTTCCATTTATTTGTACCTTGTTCCCTTTTGGTTATTGTAAAGCGCTGCGGAAACTGTTGGCGCTATATAAATGATGATAATAATAGATGTACCTCGGATGCCATCTTGGTATTATTAGATGATCACTAAATTACGTAAATCACTCAATTATACTCAGACATCATCTTCGGCTCAATGTTCATTCTCGCTGATGATTTCAAGAATTTCTAGGATTATTTTACTCATTACTTCACAGGTATGAAGTTACAGAGAAATCTGTCGTCTCATTTAAATATCCCGCCCAGCTCCAAGATGGCTTCAGATGACAAAGCCCCAAGTCATCGATGGCTTTGAACAAAATTCTAGAATGATCATCCATTTGTCAACCTTTTCACAAACAGATTGATGTTCAGGTGTACCTATTGTAGAGGTCGGCAGGGCTGGGTCCTGGATGGACAATATGTTTCACCCCTATTTGGGTTGTGGACCCTTTAAGGGCAACCACAGGGTTAATCTTCCTGTCCAGGAAGAGTTTTAAAGCCAGCAACTCCCAGATAGGATTGTGGGAGTTCAGGAAAAGGAAAGTAATCAGTGGAAGCTGTGTGTTTGTGTTCCAAAAGCAGGAGACGTGCTGTGCCTTGCTGGAGAGGCTTCTACATACTGGGGAAAGGATTCCCTAGGTTTGGGACTGTTTAAAGCGTTGGTGAGCCACTTATTTCTCTGTTTATTTGTGCTGAAGATCAGGACTTTGCTTTAATTTCGCTGAACCAAAGCGTGTACTTATTATGTTGCCTTTTTGACTGCCCTGAAAGGGTGAATAAAACTGTTTTGTTTGTGAAAGACATTGTGCACGTGCTCTGTGGGCCCCAAACGTCACAACTGGTATTTCGAATGCGCGGCAATTTGCTACCCCTCACACGCCAAGCAAGAGGAATTTTTGTGAAAAGAAAAAAAAAAAAAACTGACATTTTTAAAGGACAGTGTTCTGATTGCATGTCCTGGGCTAAGGCTGCACTGAAGTCCACAGCTATGGAGGAGCTCGTTAAGCAGATGGTCTTTGTCAGTGTGCAGGCCCAGACTCGCCATGAAGAGGCGATGGCTCAGCAGCAACAAGCCCTGGCACAGGCTGTTGCTGCCCAACAAGAAAGCACCCATTTGCTGGCTGCACAACTTGCAGCACAGCAGGTAGCCACACAGACACAGATCAATGCCCTGCGGGAGGCCATGCAGCAACTTGCACCTGGACGTGATCAAGCAGTGGTCACTACTGGTAACCATGTCTCCATAAGGGCCAGTCATTTCCTCCAAAAACTGTCTGCCAGTGATGATGTGTGGAAGCATTTCTTACCACGTTTGAAAGGACTGCTGAGAGAGAGAGGGGTGGCCCAAGACCAATGGGCGGTCTCATTGCCCCGTTTCTGACAGGAGACCCTCAAAAGGCATATTTTGACCTGCCCCTAGAAGATGCAAAGAATTATGACCGGCTGAAAGCTGAGGTTCTGGCCCGCCTTGGGGTAACTGTTGCTGTCCGGGCTCAACGTGTTCACTGCTGGAGTACTGCCCTGACCAGCCACCCCGGTCCCAGATGCATGACTTAGGACAGCTGGTTAAAAAGTGGTTGCAGCCAGAGACCCTGACTAGAGAGCAAATGGTCGAAAGGGTTGTGATGGACAACTACCTGAGGTCTCTACCAAAGGATCTACAGCGCTGGGTCAGCCATGGGGACCCCAAGACTGCAGCACTGGTAGTCGAGATGGTGGAGAGATACACCGTGGTGGAGGACCTGCTCAGACCAACCAGTCGTCGAGGACCAGTCTTGCCACCGCCTGTGAGGCCTGCTTCAGTTCCTCGGAGGGAAGCGTCACTGGACCCGGGAACCAGCACCCCAAAATCATCTTCCTCGGTTCTGCAGAGGCCTGTCGCTACCCGAACTGCTGGCGATATACAGTGTTGGAGGTGTCGCGCCTGGGGCCATACCCGGGCGCAGTGTCCGCTACAGGAGGAGCCCATGGAGTGTGGATCCGCTCGGAGAGTGTCTTTCTACACCCTCACAACGTGCACTACCCACCTTGACCTAGAGGGGGGTCAGTTTGAATGTACTGTGTGGGTGAATCACCGCCCAGCCAAAGCTCTCCTGGACTCTGGGAGTATGGTCACCCTGGTGCATGCCCGGGTAGTCGGAAGGCTCGGTCCAGTACAAAGAACCCTCCGGGTTGTCTGTATCCATGGGGATACTCGGGAATATCCGCTGATCCCTGTCACCATTTCCGCCAGGAACACTTCGGTCACCCAAGAGGTCGGGGTGGTGAGTACTCTGATACATGATGTGATTGTGGGACAGGACTGCCCCTTGTTTGCTGAACTGTGGTGCTTGGCACAAACTGAACTGCCCATCGAACTGGGGAACGATTCAGGGTCACCCCCACCAAACATGACTGTGGACACTGTTGATGAGGAGTTGCTCAAATGTGTTCAAAATAAGAATGTTGTAACTGATGTGAGTGTCCTAGCTCCTCAACCTGAGTTGACACCCAAGGAGGGGGAATCCTCTCCCGTGCCGGTTATGGTAGGAGAGGATGAAGAGGAATTATCCCCTGTAGATATTACACTTGGGGTGTATGAGGGGGAGGGTTCTTCTTATCCAGTACACCCTGACTTGGATGTGTCCAGAGGTGCATTTGGCAGGGCTCAAATGGGTGACCCGATGTTGATAAATGCTCGCAAACAGGTAACTGTTGTCAGTGGGGTACCTCAAGCACCAGATGCAGAGAAAAGATTTCCTCACTTTGCGGTCAATAATGATCTGTTCTACCGGGTATCAGAAATTCGGGGAGAAATTGTGGAACAATTACAGTTGTGTTCAAAATTATTCAACCCCCAATGCTGTAAAGGGTTTTAGGGAATTTAGTGTACATTTGTAATTGTATTCAGAATGAAATCCTACAAGGACTTTTTAAAGAACCATATGCAACTAAAATGACATCAATTGGTTTTGTAATACAGTAGTAAATGTTTCTTTTGTGAATTCTTCATTGACACAATTATTCAACCCCTTAAAGACTACCACTCTGAAGAACAGAGGTTCATTCAAGTGTTTTCAATCAGGTATTGAAAACACCTGTGGATGTCACGGAGCAGCAATAAAGCATAATAAGCACCAATTAGGCAGCTTTAAAATGACTGTGATACTCAGCTCCTTCTAGACATTTACCGGTGTGGTTACAAACATGTTGAAGTCAAGAGAATGGTCCAGGAAGACAAGAGAAGAGGTGATTACTCTTCACAGGAAGGGCAATGGCTATAAGAAGATTGCCAAGATGTTAAACATACCAAGAGAGACCATAGGAAGCATCATTCGCAAATTCAAGACAAAGGGCACTGTTGAAACGCTACCTGGTCGTGGCAGAAAGAAGATGCTGACTTCAACTGCTGTGCGCTACCTGAAGCGTAGAGTGGAGAAAAGTCCCCGTGTGACTGCTGAGGAACTGAGAAAAGATTTGTCAGATGTGGGTACTGAAGTTTCAGCTCAGACAATACGGCGCACACTGCGTAATGAAGGCCTCCATGCCAGAAATCCCAGGCGCACCCCCTTGCTGTCTCCAAAGAATAAGAAGAGTCGACTGCAGTATGCCAAAAGTCATGTGGACAAACCACAGAAGTTTGGGATAGTGTTCTGTGGACTGATGAAACAAAATTAGAACTGTTTGGGCCCATGGATCAACGCTATGTTTGGAGGAGGAAGAACAAGGCCTATGAAGAAAAGAACACCTTGCCTACTGTGAAGCATGGCGGGGGTCAATCATGCTTTGGGGCTGTTTTGCTTCTGCAGGTACAGGGAAGCTTCAGCGTGTGCAAGGTACCATGAATTCTATTCAGTACCAGGAGATATTGGATGACAATGTGATGCAGTCCGTCACAAACCTGAGGCTTGGGAGACGTTGGACCTTTCAACAGGACAATGATCCCAAGCATACCTCCAAGTCAACTAGAGCATGGTTGCAGATTAAAAGGCTGGAACATTTTGGAGTGGCCATCACAGGCACCTGACTTAAATCCGATTGAGAACCTTTGTTGGGACTTAAAGAAAGCAGTTGCAGTGCGCAAGCCTAAGAATGTGATTGAACTGGAGGCTTTTGCCCATGACGAATGGCGAAGATACCCGTAGATCGCTGCAAGACACTTGTGTCAAGCTATGCTTCACGTTTAAAAGCTCTTATAACTGTAAAAGGATGTTGTACTGAGTACTAAGATTGAATGTCACTTGGGGGTTGAATAAAACTGATAATGATGTGAGCACAGAAAAGACATTTGTGGTTATTTCATTATAAATGTTATGTTATATTTGTTTGACCTACACGTGCCTCTTTGATTTAATTGTAAGCAAGATGACTGAATGATCGAAATCAATGTCAAACTGGCCAAAACACTCAATTTCAGTGGGGGTTGAATAATTTTGAACACAACTGTACTAGTACCCCAGCCCTACCAGAGAATGGTGCTGGATCTGGCTCACAATGATGCTCTAGGTGGTCACCTGGGAGCTGAGAAAACCGAGGCCCGGATAACAGACCGGTTTTACTGGCCAGGGATCGGTGCCGCAGTTAAGAGGTACTGTTCCTCCTGCCCTGTTTGCCAGTTAACTGCCCCAGCACCCCATTATAGGAACCCCTTGGTGCCTCTGCCAATAATTGAGGTGCCCTTTGAGCGCATCGCTATGGATATAGTGGGTCCCTTAGAGAAGTCTGCTCGGGGACACCGATATATCCTGGTGGTTCTTGATTATGCCACAAGGTATCCAGAGGCGGTCCTTTAAGAAACCCTACATCAAAGGCCATTGCGCAGGAGTTGTTTATGTTTTCGAGAACTGGCCTGCCAAGGGAAATTTTGACAGACCAGGGGACCCCATTTATGTCCCGGGTGATGGCAGATGTGTGCAAGTTGTTCCAAATCAAGCAGTTGTGAACATCTGTTTATCACCCTCAGACAGATGGTCTGGTAGAAAGATTCAACAAAACTCTGAAAATGATGCTTAAAAGGGTTGTGCAGAGAGATGGAAGAGACTGGGATCATTTGCTTCCCACACTGCTGTTTGCTATTCGAGAGGTTCCTCAGGCCTCCACGGGGTTTTCACCGTTTGAGCTGGTGTATGGTCGCAGACCCCGGGATTGCTAGATTTGGTGAAGGAGACATGGGAAAGTGAGTCCTCTCCACACAAATCGCTCATTGAACATATCTCTCAGATGAGAGAGAGAATTTCTAAAGTGATGCCTTTGGTACAGGAACATTTGCAGAAAGCTCAGGAGGCCCAGAAAAAGGTGTACAACCGGTCAGCCAAGCTGCGGCAATTTCAGGTGGGGACCGGGTAGCAGTACTTATACCCACGGTGGAAAGTCGGTTCCTAGCCAAGTGGCAGGACCATATGAGGTGGTTGAAAAAGTAGGGGAAGTAAACTACCGAGTGCATCAGCCTGGGAAAAGAAAACCCTACCAGATCTACCACATAAATTTGTTAAAACCCTGGAGAGACCGAGAGGTGTCCGCCATGGTTGGGGGGGTATAGAGTCTGATGGTGTTGACGCAGTACACATTGCTGCCACCCTGTCCAAACCCCAAACCCAAGAAGTTAAGGAGTTTCTGCAAAGAAACAAAGGCATGTTTTCAGGACTACCGGGACACACGTCCGGGATTAAACATGATATTGTGACGGAACCCCATGTAAAGGTTCGGGTAAAGCCGTACCGCATCCCAGAAGCCCATAGAAAGGCTGTTTCTGAGGAGGTTAAAAAAATGCTTCAGCTTGATGTCATTGAGGAGTCACAGAGTGAATGGTCGAGCCCCATCGTGTTGGTACCGAAGCCCAACGGCACTCTGCGATTCTGCAATGACTTCAGGAAACTTAACGAGGTGTCAAAATTTGACGCGTATCCCATGCCAAGGGTGCATGAATTAATAGAGAAATTGGGTCCGGCCCGTTATATCACCACCCTGGACCTTACTAAGGGATACTGGCAGATACCCCTGACTAAGGAAGCCAGGGAAAAGACTGCTTTTTCCACTCCAGAGAGTCATTTTCATTATAAGCGGATGCCTTTTGGGTTACACTCAGCCCCGGCCACCTTCCAACGAGCGATGGATAGGGTGCTCCGCCCCTACCTGAGATATACCTCGGTCTACCTGGATGACATTGTCATCTTCAGTCCAGATTGGGAGTCCCATCTTCCCCGGGTTCAGACGGTTTTGGACGGTTTGAGGAAAGCGGGCTTTACTGTTAACCCTGAGAAAAGTGCGGTAGGGATGGAGGAAGCTAAGTACGGGATATGTCATAGGCAGGGGTCTGGTAAAGCCACAATTTAACAAAGTAGAGGCTATCCAGAACTGGCCACGCCCCCTCACGAAAAAGCAGGTTCGTGCTTTTCTGGCTATAGTGGGGTATTACCGGCGGTTTGTCCCCAATTTTGCCTCTATTGCTGCACCACTGACTGACCTGACGAAAGGTAGGAAGTCAGTGATGATTCAATGGAATGCCAATGCTGAAGATGCCTTCGAGAAGCTTAAAAATGCGTTGTGTCAGCACCCAGTGCTGGTAGTCCCTGATTTCATGAGGGAGTTCATTGTACAGATGGATGCCTCAAGTGAGGGTTTGGGGGCTGTGCTATCCCAAGAAGTCAATGGGGAAGAGCACCCCGTGGTTTTTCTTAGTAGGAAACTGACGGCAGCGGAGAAAAACTATGCTGTGGTGGAAAGAGAGGGCTTGGCCATAAAGTGGGCCTTGGATTCTTTGAGATACTTCCTGTTGGGCAGGAAGTTCCGTTTAGTGTCTGACCATGCCCCATTGACCTGGATGAGGCAGCACCGCCACGCTAATGCCAGGGTTACCGGGTGGTTCCTGTCTCTCCAGGAGTTTAACTTTGTGGTGGAACACAGGCCTGGGAAACAGCACCAAAATGCTGATGCCCTGTCCCGGATGCATTGTGGGCTGTCTACTGCTGCCTCAAACACCTCCGCGTTGAGACAGAGGGGGGGATATGTAGAGGTCGGCAGGGCTGGGTCCTGGATGGACAATATGTTTCACCCCTATTTGGGTTGTGGACCCTTTAAGGGCAACCACAGGGTTAATCTTCCTGTCCAGGAAGAGTTTTAAAGCCAGCAACTCCCAGATAGGATTGTGGGAGTTCAGGAAAAGGAAAGTAATCAGTGGAAGCTGTGTGTTTGTGTTCCAAAAGCAGGAGACGTGCTGTGCCTTGCTGGAGAGGCTTCTACATACTGGGGAAAGGATTCCCTAGGTTTGGGACTGTTTAAAGCGTTGGTGAGCCACTATTATTTCTCTGTTTATTTGTGCTGAAGATCAGGACTTTGCTTTAATTTCGCTGAACCAAAGCGTGTACTTATTATGTTGCCTTTTTGACTGCCCTGAAAGGGTGAATAAAACTGTTTTGTTTGTGAAAGACATTGTGTACGTGCTCTGTGGGCCCCCAAACGTCACACTACATACACAGATTCTACGTACACCATTTCAGGTTTCAACTTTAGATATACAGGGTTATTCAGAGAGCGTGAAAAGCAGGAGAATGACTGGAGAATGAAAAATTCTAGGTCAAAATAGCCAAACCAGAAAAATTCTGACTTTCATCTCACTTTCCAAATCGTCTATTTTGACCTAGACTTTTTCATTCTCCAGTCATTCTCCTGCTTTTCACGCTCTCTGAATAACCCTGATAATATGGGTTATGTGTGTTTCAACCTTATACAGAAGGGTCAGGATGTCACTCTCTCCAGATGATGACCTACAATTCCCAGAGCACTTTGAATGTAATAGGAGTCTAGGGAATCATGGGAGTTGTAGTTCAGAAACAACTGGCAGGGCCGGAGTTTGACAGAGCTGTTATATGATGTCACGTGGAATATCAGAGGGGGTCTGGAACATTGGCGTTAAACTAAGTACCTGTGACGAAAAGCAGCTCCAGTTTTGACATTGTCAAGAGTGAGATGAACATGGCATGCCGAACCTAAACCTTAAGAACTATATAACATGACATGAGTCCTTTATAATGGCCGGGTTTTATGCAGCTTAAGCTAGGATGAGACTGACAGGGTTATCCAAAGAGATCCGAATTGCTTGAGAAAGGTAACCGAACGCTGAAAATCAGCGTTCGGTTACCTTTCCTGGCCATTCGGCTATCCAGAGAGCAGGCAATTCGCCAAATCCTGTCGAATTGCCTGCACATACGGTGCCTGTTCGGTGCCTGTTCGAGGGCAGTGAAATCCCCATGAAGAAGCACTGCTTCGGCTATTCAGAGAATACAAACCAGCAGTGAAAGGTTCCCCTAATGCCCTGCCATTCGGTGGTTTAATTCGGCAAATTTATTCAGGAGAATCCCATAGGCTTCAATGTTAAAATATTCCTGTTTTAATTCAATATCTAATAAACCGTTCATTATAAAATTCTGCAGCAAAAAGTCTCTTTATTTATAGATTTTTTAGGATACTTTAAGCATTTTTCTGAATTTTTAAAAAAAAATTAAAAGTCCGATTTTTTTTTTTTTTTTTTCAGTTTGCTTATTTTTTTGTAAGAGCCCTCTTT
Organism: Leptobrachium leishanense; assembly: GCA_009667805.1. NCBI lineage: Eukaryota > Metazoa > Chordata > Amphibia > Anura > Megophryidae > Leptobrachium > Leptobrachium leishanense. The sequence continues at coordinate 28,990,712 of CM019071.1, read as the reverse complement.
ATTATCATTCCCTGGACCTCCTGTGAAAATTTCAGACATTTTCGCTCAGTAGTTTCTTTGCAAACAGCGTTTCATTTTCCCAGATTCATACAAATGGTTTTTCTAATTTATTCACTGCCTCCTCTACGTCACAGCTGCTTCGGCTCTGTGTGATTCAGCTCCTTTTCGGCTCCTGTTCGGCTCCTGTTCGGCTTCTTCAAAGGTTAATCCAGATGTTTTTGCTTGTTTTCAGTGTGCATTCGGTTAGTTTTCGTCAGGTGTTCGGCAGCTTTTCCCTGCAATTCGGGGACCCTGTGGTGTTTGCTGAATACACCGCAGGTTCACCGAAATGCAATCGGCAAAAGGAACCGAATTGAAGAGAACGAAAAGTCACCGAACGTGCGGTGACTTTTCGAATCTCTTTGGATAACCCTGTGAAGAATGGTCCGAAAAGTAGCCATAGGTCAATTGAAATAACACGCTATTGGTCTAACACACGGCAACAACCACAACAGGCCACCGAAACATAGCACTACTGGCTTCTTCTAGGGCTTGGCATCTCACATCAATATCGCGCACCACAACGGAGAGGCTTATTATGGTGACACAGGTGGGACTTTACATACATAACAGTAAGGAAACGGTGTCCCACATCAAAATGTATGTGTGAGGAGACTCACTCTGATGCAGGGCAGGGTCAGGACTCCACCACAATTCCATGATCTTGTGACAGAATGAGGAAATGTTTGGTGACATGTTTTTTTTAATATAATTTTGCCATTCAAATCATGTTTAATTGGAACATACTCTGTAGGAGTGGAGTCTTCAGCCTTCATGCCAGTGAGGGTTAATTCGGTGAATATTTAAGGTTGTTATGGAAGCTGTTCTGTCTGTGCATAATCGCTATTTTGAGGGCACCGTGTGACCAGGCTCCTTCTCAAATGACCAGAAACTTTCAGGAGAGCATGGGTAGGCCTAAACTTGAAAAGGTGTAGATAAACTACAGGCACACCGACAAACCCAAATCATTAATGGTTTGACCTCACTTGACATTATCATCGTGACATCAGCACAAGTTTCATAATCGCACCAGGTGCACATCTTAGAGTTTCCTGCTTTTTATGTGATGCAGTATGTCAGCCTCGCTATAATATCTTTTCTCGATCTCCGCAACGTGGTAAGATGTTACATACACAGGGGGCAGTATTACAAAGCTGGTGCTAACTTAACCAGAGCTGTTGCAAACTCCACAACTCCTTAGACTGTAATCATGGCTCTGGTAAGTTTACAGCAGCTCTGGTTAAGTTAGCACCAACTTTGTAATACTGCCCAGGGTCTTTGTGTGTATTTTAGACTTTTCAAATCCAGCATGGGTTCTCTCTTTGGATACTATGGGTATCTTTACATGATATTACTCAACACCCTCCACAGCTCCTTTATTCACTCTTCTTCTTCATTGAAGCCCTCCTATTTTGAAAATTTGTAAATGCATTTTTTTATTTTACATTTTCTACTAGCTATACAGTCAGGTCCAGAAATATTGGGACATCGACACAATTCTAACATCTTTGGCTCTGTACACCACCTCAATGGAGTTGGAATGAAACAAACACAATGTGCTTTAATTGCAGACTGTCAGCTTTAATTTGAGGGTGTGTACATCCAACTCAGGTGCACGGTGTAGGACTTACAGCAGTTTGCAGATGTGCCTCCCACTTGTTAAGGGACCAAAAGTAATGGGCAGAATAATAATCCTAAATCAAACTTTCCCTTCTTAATACTTGGTTGCAAATCCTTTGCAGTCAATCACAGCCTGAAGTCTGGAACGCATAGACATCACCAGACGCTGGGTTTCATCCCTGGTGATGCTCTGCCAGGCCTCTACTGCAACTGTCTTCAGTTCCTGCTTGTTCTTGGGGCATTTTCCCTTCAGTTTTGTCTTCAGCAAGTGAAATGCATGCTCAATGGGATTCAGGTCAGGTGATTGACTTGGCCATTGCATAACATTCCACTTCTGTCCCTTCAAAAACTCTTTGGTTGCTTTTGCAGTATGCTTTGGGTCATTGTCCATCTGCAATGAAGCACCGTCCAATGAGTTCTGCAGCATTTGGCTGAATGTGAGCAGATAATATTGCCCGAAATACTTCAGAAATCATCCTGCTGCTTTTGTCAGCAGTCACATCATCAATAAATACAAGAGAACCAGTTCCATTGGCAGCCATACATGCCCACGCCATGACACTACCACCACCATGCTTCACTTCACTGATGAGGTGGTATGCTTAGTATCATGAGCAGTTCCTTTCATTCTCCATACTCTTCTCTTCCCATCACACTGGTACAAGTTGATCTTGGTCTCATCTGTCCAAAACACCCTTCACAACAGTTGGCCAGATCAAGAACACTCTCCAGGAGGAAGTTCTTGTTCTAGATCTTGTTCCAGAACTGTGAAGGCTTTGTTAGGTGTTGTTTGGCAAACTCTAATCTGGCCTTCCTATTTTTGAGGCTCACCAATGGTTTACATCTTGTGGTGAACCCTTTGTATTCACTCTGGTGAAGTTTTCTCTTGATTGTTAACTGTGACACACATACACCTACCTCCTGGAGAGTGTTGTTGATCTGGCCAACTGTTGTGAAGGGTGTTTTCTTCACCAGGGAAAGAATTCTTCAGTCATCCACCACAGTTGTTTTCCGTGGTCTCCCGGGTCTTTTGGTGTTGCTGAGCTCACCGGTGCGTTCCTTCTTTTTGAGAATGTTCCAAACAGTTGTTTTGGCCACGCCTAATGTTCTTGCTATCTCTATGATGGGTTTGTTTTGTTTCTTCAGCCTAATGATGGCTTGCTTCATTGATAGTGACAGCTCTTTGGATCTCATCTTGAGAGTTGACAGCAACAGATTCCAAATGCAAATAGCACACTTGAAATGAACTCTGGGCCTTTTATCTGCACATTGTAATTGGGGTAATGAGGGAATATCACACACCTGGCCATGGAACAGCTGAGAAGCCCATTACCTTTGGTCCCTTAACAAGTGGGAGGCACATCTGCAAACTGCTGTAAGTCCTATACCATTCACCTGAGTTGGATGTACATACCCTCAAATTAAAGCTGACAGTCTGTAGTTAAAGCACATTGTGTTTGTTTCATTCCAACTCCATTGTGGTGGTGTATAGAGCTAAAGATGTTAGAATTTTGTCTATGTCCCAATATTTCTGGACCGGGTTGTATATATGTGTGTAAATAAAATGTAGAAAAATCGGTTTCTCAAAGTTGAAAAAGGCTCCTATTGGGCCGAAATGTTGGGAATGCTTACAGGAATTTTTTTAATGTTTATGCAATAAAGCACGCTTTTTTTTATTGTTATTCTAAGCTCTGGAGCGCATTCTATTTTTCGACATTTTGGATATTTATACAGTATTTTTTTTATCACCGAGGCATGATTACATTTGTTGGTTATAATAGGCTGCTTATGGGATATATATATCTTTTATTATCATATTCATTTATTAAGTGTTGACACCCATTGGAAAATTAAGTTTGTAGTGGACACCTTCCAAAAATCATTTGCTTCTGCAGCATATGTCAACCCCATAAAAAAACATGTAATGCTCTTCATTTATAAGACAGAAATTGCAGTTCACACAATAGTTAAGAAGCCGACAGCTCTAGCACTATACACCATTAATTTATTATTTTTTTATTTTATAGGCTGAACATTTAAAGCTGGAGGGAAAAGTGCAAGAAGCCTTTTGTCCGTTGCCTCTTTTAAAAGAAGGAAAAAACACACGGTTCGTAAAAAAACAACAACTGCGTTTTGTGATTGCGGTGGTACTGCAATTACACAACATTTTCCAATTCCCCCCGCCTTTTATTTTTGTGTCGAATTGTGTCGATGTCCCAATATTTATGGACCTGACTGTATCTCACTTTCCAAATCGACTATTTGGTCTAGATTGTTTTCTTCTCCTGCCAGTTCTATTGAGTTTCACCTTTCTCTGAATAACCCTAATTGTTATTTCTGTCTTACAAGAGAGCTAGACTGGAGAGACTTGAGTTCTATGTAATCAATACAGGACAGCAGAAGATTGTCTGTTTTCAAGCTGTGGCAAAGAAAGCAACATGCTGTGTGTCTACGTTAAATGGACTCATTGTTGTTTTTGGTTTTAATTCCAGTTGGATAGCTTCTTGGACTAGGGATGCCAGATCCACCATATCTACTTGGGCACAAACAGTGGGCTGGTATCATTTCCACATCCAAAAACGTGAATCGTCCACACCGTGTATATGTGTTGATTTATGTGGTATAGAATATCTGGACTTTTGAAAAAGCATTTCATTCTTTAATCTCCATAGCTTGGCAGGATATAGTTTCACATGTGATGAGAGGGTGTTCTATCATTGTGGACCTCTCAAATCCTGCATTCTTTCTCCCTTGCGATGCCCTGGGTATCTTTACTACTGTTGGAGTTTCCTTCACACCTGCACGGCTCTTCTTTCTTGCAACTAATTATTTCTTTCCAGCTGCGCTTGCTGTGAAAAAGCTGCATTGTAAAGCGCTAGAGAGAGATGAATCATTTATCTGTCATGCACTACAGAGTCTGATCTGGTCCGCCCTGTCCCTAATAATAAGGTCGTAAACTACTTAGCTTGGAGAGCACTGACCTAGATTGGAAAAGAGGTTTGCAAGTTACTCCGTGGTATAGTACATTACGTCGCGTGGGTTACATGACCATTGCAGAATTCTGGTCACTGAAACCTCGTAATTTATTTCATGGATCCAAGTATGATCGATGACTGCAGTCTCTATTTACAGTAAACCCATGTTAAAATTAAGTTTTCATTAATTCCTAAAATCGCTTCTCTGTTGTAAATTCTTTGGAAATCCCAGGCCAGGGAATGGAATCCGATTTACAAAAGAATCCAGAATATTAGATTCTTATTTAAACTGAACCTGACATTTAGGCTCGGGTCAGACGAGCGCAGTGTTCATGTCCGTGTGGCCACACATTCTAACGTCCGTGGTAGCATACAATTATGATCAATAGAGAGAGACCCACACACGAAGTACGTCGGCACAGAAGTGCGGACGCACAACAGACGTGGCAAACGGACGCAAGTTAGGCAAGAACGTAAAACCACTAGAACAGACGTGCGGAGTGCGCCATGTCTGCAACGTCCACATAACTTTGTGTGTGAGTGATGGCACGTAGTCAGACGGACTGCAATTTTGACGTCCAGCATTTTTGAAAGACAAAATGTTTTTTCATATTAATTTTATTTCCCATCTACATCAGTCAAAAAAACATAATTCACGAAAATGGACCGTGTGCCACTACCTTGTCGTCAGTCAGAAAGTCCGTCCGTTGTGCACGAACGCACAGTCCGTATAGAATGCGTTCGTCTGACCCTAGCCTTAAACGTATGATTGATGTTGGAGATAGATTAATTGGGAGATGGGGATATGTTATCTTTCCTTTTGAGTTAAGGGGAATGCGGGCCTGTGAAGTCTGAGCTAGGATTTACAATCTTCAGCAGGGGTCAGCAGCCTCGTCCCTCCGAATGTTTTGGAACTACATCTCCTTGATGCTCAGGCCCTCATTAGATTGGCTGAGCGTCATGGGAAATGGAGTTCTAAAACATCTGGAGGGCTATGGTTGCTGATCCTTAAAACTACAGCTGTGTACACCATATTGCAATGATACCCAGCATTTGGGGGGGGGGGGTTAAAGACTCAGTCCAACAAAAAAAATTATACTGAGTTCTATTGCAATATGGGGTACAAGACTGTAGATCAGGGGTCCACAACCATAGCCCTCCAGATGTTTTGAAACTACATTTCCCATGAGGCTCAGACAATCTAATGAGTGCCTGAGGATCATGGGAGATGTAGCTTCAAAACATCTTGAGGGCCAAGGTTGTTAACCCCTGATCTACAGCCTTGTACCCCATATTGCAATGGAACTCAGTGCAATGAGCATTTTTTATTTTAAATTGCTATGCTCCAGAGAATTTTATGATTTTTTTTTATTAATGTCTGCATTTTTAACCTGAATTATCTGGAAGTGGTAGTAACCTGGCAGCAGTATCTTTGACAGTTTCTGTTTTGCATTCATCACTCACTAAAAGTATGTACAAATATGTTTAATTTCCTTTTTTAAATAATTTATACTGCAATTAAGATAATTGTCCAGGACAGAGAATTATTTCTCTGACAGGGCTCCATTCTATCCCTCTGTGTGGGAGGGACTAGAAAAGGTGGGACACTCCCTTCTCTTACACTGTATGGACAGCTTCAACAAATAAAACTTTATTGCTGCATTCTATCAACCGGAGCCAAGCAAGGGGTAGCAGAGCCGTTATTCTGTAAGATGATGGCAGCTATAACAAATTCATGTATAGTACAGATATTTGGTGTCTCTGTACTTGTTGCTATGAGCAAACATTATACTGTCCTACCAAATACTGTTTATTTGTTATTGGAAGCTGCATTTCTAATTGTTAACTTGCCTTATTAATATCCATCAGCGTGCGAACAAATTTATCTTTCATATCTAAATACTGCAGCCAACAAAAATGCCATTTTTTTTTCATCTTTGCTAACATTTTAGGCCATGTTTACTATTTTCAGGATTATTATTATTATTATTATTCTTTATTTATAATTTTATTTATTATTCTTTATTTATAAAGCGCCAGCATATTCCGCAGCGCTGTACAATAGGCACAGTATAGACAGGGTTACAATACATTGAACAACATTTGACAAACAGTACAGGAGGAGATGAGGGCCCTATTCCCGTAGGAACTCACAATCTGCCTTTTGACTTCTAAAATCATTTGTCCCAAAATAATCCTCTTCAGAGAGAAAAATGGATTAAAACTTTAGATTGTACGTATATATATATTTGCATATCCTACCCAGAATTCCTTGCTGCATATGCGGAATGTGGCACAGGAGCTCTGGGATACAATTCTTTAAATTGCTATGATGTGCAGGTGGCTTCTGCAATAATAAACACACTTATTATAGTGTGGAGGCTTTTTATCTCACTTTTAGTCCTTCACCACAACCGATATAGACACTTACCTATGGTCCAAGCATCCACTGCAACTGGTCATGCCTGCCTCCTAGCTGATGAAGGTTCAACAAACCTGAAACAGCGCTGTCCTGGGAGTGGCTTTGACCAGTTGCATAACCTAATCTTTGCTACAAAGTCACAGTGTGGCATAGCATTGATTTTAGGCTTCTGTGTAATAACAGATCCAGGATGCATAAAAGTGAAACAGAGGTTATTTGCATATCCTACCCAGAATTCCTTGCTGCATATGGGGAATGTGGCACAGGAGCGCTAGGAGGCAATTCCTATGTATTGCTATGATGTGCAGGTGGCTTCTGCACTAATAAACACACTTATTATAGTGTGGAGGCTTTTTATCTCATAGAAACATAGAAAAATAGGAACCTTTCGGCCCATCTAGTCTGCCCAATTACATGGATACTTTACCTGGATTTATCTTTTGTTTAGGATAGCCTTATGCCTATCCCATGCTTGCTTAAAGGGACACTCTAACAAAAAATCACCCCCCCCCCGTTTTTTAATTCTAACCTATCCCTATTCCCTTAATAAATTGTTATTTTTTGTTTTTGTCTTTGTAACTGTAATACTGTAATACTAATCCTCTTGTTTCCAGCGCTGTTTTTTTTTTTTTTTATATACTCACCTCCGTCCTCTTCCGCTCCCGTCCTTCTTCTATCCGACTTGCCTTCTGGTTTACGTGAGAAGCGCGCATGCGCGCCTCTCACGTAAGCCAGCCAATCGGCAGGTTTCCTCCCGACTCCCTCTGAGGATTAGTGTTGCGCGCAAGAGGATGCGCGCAACACTAACCCTCAGAGGGAGCCGCCAGCTTCTGCGGTGAGTTGGAGACGTCATCGTGCTGAAAGCGCGATGATGTCTCCTACTCGGCAAAAGTCGGCAAAAGCAGGAAATATGATTCCCGCTCTGCTGACTGACAGCTGGGAGGGCGGAGTAAAGTTCTCCGCCTCTCTCAGCTGTTTTCAGCATTTACAGCTGAACCGCTGAGCGGAGGGAGGGGGGACAGAGGGCAGGATACTCCGGGCATCATGACCACCTAAAATAGCTTAGGTGGTCATGTTGCTTAGAGTGTCCCTTTAAATTCAATTACTGTGTTGGCCTCTACCACTTCAACTGGAAGGCTGGTCCATGTATCCACCACCCTCTCAGTAAAATAATGCTTCCTGATATTACTTTTAAACCTTTGCCCCTCTAATCTAAGACTATGTCCTCTTGTTTTGCTACTTTGTTTCCGTTTAAATATACTCCCTTCCTCTACCTTGTGGATTCCCTTTACGTATTTAAATGTTTCTATCATATCACCTCTGTCTCGTCTTTTTTCCAAGCTGTACATGTTAAGATCATTAAGCCTTTCCTGGTAACTTTTCTCCTTCAAGCCGTACACCATTTTAGTAGCCCTTCTCTGAACTCTCTAAGATGTCTATATCCTTCTGGAGATATGGTCTCCAGTACTGCACACAGTACTCCAAGTGAGGTCTCACCAGTGCTCTGTACAGTGGCATGAGCACTTCCCTTTTCCTACTGCTAATACCTCTCCCTACACAACCAAGCATTCTGCCAGCATTTCCTGCTGCTCTATTACATTGACTACTTACCCTTAGATCCTCTGAAATAATGACCCCTAAATCCCTTTCCTCAGATGTTGAGGTTAGGACTGTATCAAATATTCTATATTCAGCCCTTGGGTTTTTACGTCCCAGGTGCATTATCTTGCACTTATCCACATTAAAACTCAATTGCCACAGCTCCGACCATTTTTTTAGTTTACCTAAATCATTTGTCATTTGGCTGATCCCTCCAGGAACGTCAACCCTGTTGCAAATCTTTGTGTCATCAGCAAAAAGACATACTTTTCCATTAATCCTTCTGCAATATCACTAATAAAAATATTAAAGCGAATGGGTCCAAGTACTGACCCCTGAGGTACCCCACTGGTAACAAGACCTTGCGCCGAATAAACTCCATTTACCAGAACCCTCTGTTGCCTGTCACTCAGCCACTGCCTAATCCAGTCAACAATATTGGAATCCAAGCTCAAAGATTGCAATTTGTTGATAAGCCTTCTATGCGGAACAGTATCAAAAGCCTTACTGAAATCTAAATAAGCAATGTCTACTGCACCACCTGTGTCTATTATTTTTGTTACCAATCAAAAAAAATCAATAAGATTAGTTTGGCATGATCTCCCTGAGGTAAACCCATGTTGTTTCTGATCCTGTAATCTTATGTGTTTTTAGATGTTCAACAATCCTTTCCTTTAACATGGTTTCTTTATTTCCCCACTACTGACGTAAGACTAACTGGTCTATAGTTCCCCGATTCCTCCCTACTACCCTTCTTGAAAATGGGCACAACATTTGCTAATTTCCAGTTTTCTGGGACGACTCCCGTTAGCAAGGATTGGTTAAATAAATCTGTTAATGGTTTTGCTATTACATCACTGAGCTCTTTTAATAATTTAGGGTGGATCCCATCAGGCCCCATTGACTTATTTGTCTTTACTTTAGACAACTGCTGTAGAACCTCCTCCACTGTAAACTGATATGTAAATGTCTCGTTAGTGTTTCCTCCTAACTGAGGTCCCTTTCCTTCCTTTTCTTCTGCAAAGACTGAACAAAAATATTCATTGAGGCAGTCAGTGAGACTTTTATCCTCTTCTACATACCTTCCTTCCTTTGTTTTTAATTTAATTAATCCTTGTTTTACTTTTCTTTTCTCGTTTATGTGTCTAAAAAATGTTTTGTCCCCCTTTTTTACTGACTGAGCTATTTTCTCTTCTGCGTGTGCTTTGGAAGCTCTTCTAAATTGCTTTGCCTCTTTCTGCCTAATCTTATAGTTTGCCTATCTTCTTCACTCTGAGTTTTTTTAATAATTATTGAACGCTGTCTTTTTGTTCTTCACTATTTTGGCCACTTCTGCAGAGTACCACAGTGGTTTCTTCCCTTTTTTGTTTTTGCTAACAAGCCGAATGCAATTGCCTGTGGCCTTCAATAATGCTTCCTTTAAATAATCCCATTTCTCCTGGATTCCCTTTAAACTCCTCCAGTCTGATAATGACTCCTTCACGCACAAAATCTCATTTTAGAAAAAATCTGTTTTTTAAAGGTCTAAAACTTTTGTTTTTTGTGGTGCGGCTCCATCCCTGTTCTTATATTAAACCATACTGACTGGTGATCACTAGATCCCAAATTTTCACCTACAACAACGTCCGATACCAAACCTCCATTTGTGAGTATTAAATCCAATATGGCCTCTTTACGGGTCGGCTCCTCAACTACTTGTGTTAGAGATAATCCCAGTAGGGAGTTTAGAATATTTGTACTCCTGGTGCAACCCAGCTGTTTTGGTTTTCCAGTTCACATCAGGAAGATTAAAGTCCCCCATGATAATAACTTCCCCCTTCATTGCCATTTTGGCTATTTCCTCAAACAGCAGATTATCTAGCTCTTCTACTTGTCCAGGGGGTCTATAGATCACACCTACATGAGCTACTGTATGATTGCCAAATGTTAGCGTAACCCAAACTGTCTCTATGTTCACCTCGCTCACTTTTATTTGGTTTGTTTTTATGTTGTTTTTCACATACAGGGCACTCCTCCTCCTTTCCTACCTTCTCTGTCTTTTCTATATAAAGAGTACCCCGGTATTGTTATGTCCCAGTTATAAACCAGGTCTCAGTAACCGCCACTAAATCTACTTTTTCAGCTGCCATCATTGCCTCCAGTTCATTGATTTTATTGACTAAACTGCGAGCATTTATAGACACGACTCTGAGCTTGTCATTTTTTTCCCCGCATGTTGCTTGCACCCTCCGATTTAGTTTTGGGGGACAATCGGGCAGATTGTTTTTTACCCTTTTGTCCCCGCTCCTAGTTTAGTCCTTCACCACAACCCATATAGACACTTATATATATATATATTTTTTTCCATATTTGAGAAGAACAATTTGTACACAAATTTGCTGCATTTAGGTGCTAGCTTTGTATCCATTATTCCAGCAGAGGTTATGATTATTTATTCTATATAATTCACAAAGCAGTGCTTTGAAGTGAATGGCTGAACTAACTTACTGAGTGCTGAACAACATATTTCGTAAAAGGCTGGCTTTGACACATACGTCTCTCATTGTAAACAACTGGAAACTGGGACTAGCTCACAACTTTACCGCTTTTAGCCACTTCCTAGTCTGGGGAAAGTCTCCTAGCCAAATCTCCTATTTTAGTGAGAGAGTGTGTGTGATTTTTAGATATATATATATATATATATATATAATCATGCAATTTATTGTTTGATTGATGATAATGCATCCAAATGTGAGTTCGCCCTATTTTTCAATATCCTTTTAATCATAACAGAAAGAAGGTACAAGTCATGCTGACTTTCACCCTCATTTCTGCAATATTGTGCTACAATAGTAAAATTGTTGTGTATAAACAAATATGACCTACTTTTCAGTAACAATCTGTCATAAATGACTTTTATGTTTTGCTTTGCTTACCCATTATACAATGCCGGGAATTAAGATGGCACTTTTAAATATGTATGCTGGCATAGTTTGAGAAGTTGGAGCTAGCCTGTGAAGCCATATTTTGATAGCAAAGCAAAAAGGTAGACTGGGCATTCAGGTTCCATAGTGGCAAATTATTGGATATGACCCGGGCAAGGTTTTGGCTGAAACATCAGTTTATCGGCGGCTGAAATTTCAGCCAAAATGCTGTTTGGCTAATATCCAATTAATTGCCATTATGGAACCTGGGTGCCTGGTCTCCCTTTTCTTTTGGATATCTGCAGATGTGGGCCACACTGTAGAACTGGGTCTCCTTTATGGGTTGTTGTTTTTTTGGGCTTTGACCACCTTTCTCCTATTTTGAAAGATTTTAAGCGCAAGACAGATTTTTCGATCTCCCACCAGCCATCGCTAACTCAAGGCTTATACAGACTGTCTGGGACACTGAGTCTCTCAGCCCATGGCCACAAGAACAAAAGTCCAACTATGGCATTGGCTTTCAAGGCAGCCTTCTTGACTAAACCTACAAAACGGGTATGGGTCTTAATCAGCCTAAGCACTGGAGTAGCCTAGGAGGAGGATCCATTCCCATTTGTTGCATTCATAATGATACAACTGATTGCTGCTGTTTGTCTACTGGAAGCAATACTGTAAGTGGGTACTGTGAGTTCCTCTGAGATTGTTTGCTCACCTTTACATCCACTTGGCATGAGTGGCCTTTTTGGGGCCGACATATCAGTAGCCTGGGCTCTTCTAAGGTGATCAGTTGTCCCTCAACCTGTGACCATCACAGCCCACAAGACTTTTGCTCAGTTTGCTCGATGGTCACTGTGGATCTTTTCTCATAACTGAGATATTACGATAGCATTTCTTGAACAGCCTAGGCCAAATCGGTCATAGGTGAAACCTGAGCAATTTACAATGTGATAGAACTCATTTGGGGGCCACTGAACTAGTCTGCAGCATTAGAGGCTACGTACACTAGCCATACGGGCAAACAAGATGCCTAAAATTTGTCTGCAGATGGAATAATACTTATCATAACGCTTTACTGATGTATTAGAAAGTCTTGACTTTTCCCATGTAATATAACAGGATTTAAATCTGGGAAATTTCCAAACCGCAGGTTAAATCCAGATAATTGCACGAACTCTGATTATTGTTGAGGGGCCACTTTGAAATGTAAACACAAATGAGCCATTCGAATAAAAAAAACTTCACAAGTAATATAAAATGTTACTGTTCTCTGTGTTTCGCTTGTGTTTCTTTACAAATGACATGCATTTAGAATAATTTATTTCATTGTGCTAAGTCCTATTCAGTGTTTTCTGAACGTATAAAATGAGTCATTTCTAAACTCATTACAATGTTAAAGCTTGGGATAATCATAAGACTTATTTTACATGGCAAAACACTCTACATCAGGGATCATCAACCATGGTCCTCCAGATGTTTTTGAACTACATTTTATTATTTATTTATATAGCACCAACATATTCTGCAGCGCTGAGCAACAGGTACAATATAGACAGCATTACAATACTTTGAGACAGAACAACATTTGACAAACCAAAACAGGAAGAAACGAGGGCCCTATTCTCGTGGAAATTTACAATCTAGAAAGGTTGGAGGGTGAGAAACTGGAAAAGAGGACTGCAAGCTGAGATTGATAAACTGGTTGGGGCAGTGAGGTGTATTAGTGAGTCAGGTGGTAGGCTTGTCTGAATAGGAATGCCTTAAGGGAGCGTTTGAAGGAAGGGAGACTAGGGGAAAGTCTGACAGTATGAGGGGAGAGCGTTCCAGAGGATGGGGGCTGCGCAAGAGAAATCCTGCAGTCTATCATGGGAAGAGGTGATGCGGGGAGAAGCAGGTCACTGATTGATTTTAGGGAGCGGGCTGGGGTGTATTTGGTGATTAGTGAGGACAAGTAAGAGGGAGCTGAGTTAGTGAGAGCTTGTAGGTCAGGGTAAGGATTTTGAATTTAATTCTGCAGTGAATGGGGAGCCAGTGAAGGGGCAGAGACAGAGCAGGGGGTGAGCTGAATAAGCCTGGCAGAGGCAGTTAGGATGGACTATAGGGGGGAGAAGCAGGAGAGGGAGACCAGTTATAAGATTGTTACAGTAGTCAAGTAAGGAAATTACAAAGGCATGGATGAATTGTTTGGTGTTAGAAGTAAGAAGTGGTCGAATTTTGTAAATATTATGTAATTGGTATCGGCAGAGGTAGAGAGAGACTGGATGTGGGGGATGAAGGACAGAGCGGGGTCAAGTGTAACTCCGAGACAGTGAACCTGTCTTGATGGGGAGAAAGTGATGCTGTTGACCGTGATAGAGAAGTATGGATGTGGAGAAGCATTAGAGGGAGGAATTAGTAGGAGCTCAGTCTTTAAAATGTTAATCTTTAGGTGATTATTATTATTATTCTTTGTTTATAAAGCGCCAGCATATTTCGCAGCGCTGTACAATAGGCAAAGTATAGACAGGGTTACAATACATTGAACAACATTTGACAAACAGTACAGGAGGAGATGAGGGCCCTATTGCCGTAGGAACTCACAATCTAGAAGGGTTGAGGTTGAGATGGTGAGGGGCCATCCAGGAGGAGATGCCAGATAAACAGTCCCTGACTTTGGAAAGGACAGGAGGAGAGGGATCAGAGGTGGAGAGGTAGGTCTGAGTATCGTCAGCATAGAGGTGGTAATTAAAGCCAAAGCTGTTAATGATTTTGCCCAGGGTGGAGGTGTAGATGGAGAAAAGAAGAGGACCTAGGACAGAGCCTTGAGGTAAACAAACTGATAAATGCATTGAAGAGGAGTCATCACCAGCAAATGACACAGAGAAAGACCTGTTGGAGAGATAGGAGTCAATCCAAGAGAGCGCAGTGTCTCAGAGAACTAGAGCTGAGAGTCTGTAGAAGGAGGGGGTGGTCGACAGTGTCAAAAGCAGCTGAGAGGTCAATCAGGATGAGAATAAAATAGTGGCCCTGGTTTCTAGTGGTTAAGAGGTCATTGGTGACTTTGAGGGCAGTTTCTGTTGAGTGTAGAGAACAAAACCCTGATTGCAGGGGGGTCGAGCAGGGAATTGGAGGACAGGAAGAGGGAGAGGCAGTTCAAACCTAATTTTCCCATGGTGCTCAGTCACTCATTAGGTTTGTGGAACCTCATGGTGTGATGGATCTTTTGACATGAGACAGGGCTGGGTAAAACAGGTACTTTAATTAAACCTATGAAGCAAATCTATACAGTGAAAGGAGGGAGCCAATGGAAGATGATACCCTGGTGCACCCACCTCCTCTTCCTCTGATCCCTAGCCTCCAGCCATAACCTAATCCAAATTCCATACATGAAATAATAGGGCAAATTGCAATCACAGGGTGGACATGAACAAAGTAGATAACAGCAAATGCACACAGCAGCCTGATAGAAAGGCAATAATTGCCACAACTGTAAACAACACTTTCTTTCACGTGGGGGGAAAGGAGGTTTGAATGATAAATACAATAACAATATATTAGCACTTACATAATAATGATATCAACAATAATAACACATACACCCTGCCTGTACCTAGAAGTACAGTGTGACTTGGACATCGGAGAGGGTTGGGGGAAAACGTCACATCAGACACACCAGAACCTGCAGTTCCACATTTCCCAAAAGTGATTTCAGGTCCAGGTACCCCCAGTTCAAAAAGACTACCGTCACACATGGGAAATGTCATTTTGAAACCTCTAGCGGGCCAATGCTGCTGACCCCTGATCTACACTGTGCCAATTTCCATACCCAGGTTAACTACCATCTTCTAAAATAATCACATTTAGTAACAATCAGATTTGCTTCTAGTTGTCTACATCTATTTCTTCTGTGGACTCCCACTCTAGAGTGTATCAAAAAATCCTGGAAGCAATTTAAATTGGGAATATTAGCCTTGAAACCCACGTGATGATGAAGAGATAAATACATGGACACAGAGACCTAAACAGGCACACACACACGGACATGCACAGGGACATGCACAGGGACAAAGACAAACACGGAGACCTTAACAGGAGCCGGATAAGCGCACTTGACATACGTGCAGAGAGGACATGCATGTAGAGACAGAGTGTCATAGACACAAACACAAGGACTCAAAGACACAGATAAAGACACACAGAAGCATAGACACAAGGATGCAGAGCAACAAAACAAACCTACACACATTCACCAAGATTAGAACCGTTGCCTCAAATGTGGATGCCACAAAGGGAAGGTGAAGAAACCGGTTCCTATAGTTTCCCAATGTGGACTTGGAAGTTACAGCATTTTGTGCTGCTGGAATCTCGTTGTGTTTTTTTTTGTGGGTCTGTCAGTGGGTAAGACATGCACAGACACAACGAAAGGAGACACACAAACAATAAAAGCTACACTAGTGCAAGCAAAGACACACATGAGGGTCTATTCACAAAGCACTGAAATTACGTGCAATTTCGGCAGTTTGCTGTGTTCACCGCATTTCGGCTCACTTTGGCATCTCCATTTTGACGAAAATACAATCAGGGTTATTCAAAGAGCTCTGAATTGTGGCCGAAAGGTAACATAACAGTGAAATTCAGCGTTCAGTTACCTTTCCTGGCCATTCGGCTATCCAGAGAGCAGGCAGTTCACCAAATGTTGGCAAATTGCCTGCACATACGGTGCCTGTTCAGTGCCTGTTCGAGGGCAGTGTAATCCCCCATAGAGAAGCAATGCTTCGTCTATTCCGAGAACACAAAACAGCTGAGAAAAGTTGCCGAAATGCCCTGCCATTTGGTGGTTTCATTCGAAAGGTTTATTCAGGAGAATCCCGCAGGCTTCAATGATGAAAATATTCCCGTTTTAATCCAATATCTAATAAACCGTTTATTTTATTCTATGCAGTAAAAAGTCTCTTTATTTTTAGATTTTTTAGGATCTTTAAGGCTGGGTCAGACAAACGCAGTGAGAACGTGCTTTCAGCCGCACTTTATTACGGCCGTAGTAGCAGCAAATGACGTCCAATGACGGCCAATATACAAAGTACGGCCGCACGAAAGTTCGGCCGCACAACGCAAGCAGCAAACGAACGCATTTTTTCGAGAACGTCGAACCGCTAGTACTGACGCACAGAGTGCACTGCGTCGGCATAGCGGCGTGTGTGCCTGATTAGGAGACGCCAGACGCTGCACCATGTCTGGCCAACATAACGTCCAGAGACGCAAACTTCGGTTACTCAGATTTCTCTTTTTTTTTTCTAGCTCCGTCAAAAATCACATCCGTAATTGCGCACCGTATGACCGCTATCGCGTCTTCCGTGAAAAGTGCGTCCGGACGCATGGACGCACTTTTTGACGGTATACGTGAAAAATGCATCTGTCTGACCCTAGCCTTAGGCATTTTTCGGGATTTTTTTGCGAAATATTTTCCTTTTTTTTTTTTTCTTAAATCGTTTTTTCTTTTTTCTGTAACAGCCCTTTTTATTATCATTCATTGGATCTTATATGTAAATTTCAGACATTTTTTTTGTTCTGTAGTTTCTTTGCAAACAGCGTTTCACTTTTCAAACATTCTGGCAACATCTTCAGGCACTCCTCCAAGTCTGCAAACACAGCCTCCAGGTCTCCAACACGAGGAGGGAGCGTCGGCCGCCTCAATGCCGCGCTCCCTCGTTCCTCCAGTAGCCTAGGCGCAGCGATCGCCACCGCGTTCAGAAGACGGGGGCCCTCCATCCTCCGAGCCGCTACAGCCGACCACCCGTCCAGGTAGACTCACCAGGGGAGGTCTGGATAGCCCAAGACGGGCCGAGGCTGACCCTGGTGTTAGACCTCAAGATGGACGCCGCTTGGACGTTTCTGCCGCTGAACAAGACCGCAATCTCCGCTATGCTCTGGAGGGGGGACCGAACCGGCTCCAGAGCGCTCCTCACGGTGGCCAACCAAGCAGGGACTCCATTTAGGGCAAATAAATCAAAAAAGTCCAGTCAAAAACCGCCACCTCCAGCGATTCCAGACGGAGCTCTGCTGAGGCACGTCTGGCTCCCCGCATGGCCAGCCACACGCCCCCCGCTTTTCAAACATTCAAGCGTACTGGGTTTTTTTTTCCACTCCATTTGTCTGCAGTGTCGGGTTTTTCCAGCGGCTGCTCTGCGCTGTGATCGGCGGCTGCTTGGGTTTCTCCGGCGTGTTCGGCGGGGTTAATCCAGATGTTTTTGCGGGGTTTCGGTGTGCGTTCGCCGGGTTTTGTGGTGAGTGTTCGGTAGGTTTGCGGTGGCTTTTCCCTGCACTACGACGGCCCTGTGGTGCTTGCTCAACACACCACAGTGTCACCAAAATGGGATCACCAAATTGGCCCAAATTGAAGAGAACGAAAAGTCACCGAACGTGCGGTGACATTTCGATTCTCTTTGAATAACCCTGAATGTATTCACTATTTAGCGAATGGTCACTGTATTTTGCCACAATTGGAGTTATTGAAGCAATTATCATATGTCGGTGACAACCACCGTATTGTACTAATAACACTGAATTGGCATTGGCGAAGTCCACTGAACCGGGGGGAAAAAGGAAGCCTCCTATTCTTCTAATAGGAGTTTAAATCCGTAAAAATGTGTCAAAACAATAAAAAAGATCCTTTAAAAATAATGCAAAGGTTTGTTACAAAATAAAGTCTTTCAAAAAATAAAAAGCAAAAATTTATTTTTAAAAAATTAAAACAGTAGATGGTCTTTAATCCAATAACACTGCGGGGAGTACTATGCCGTTTCCATGGCTGGTAGGTCTGAATGCCACGGGAAGGCATAACACGCCCCACGGAGGTGATGCACCACGTGCGTCATTTGCTGCTGCTGCTGGACGGCCTGAACTCAAGCCAACTGCCTGCACCCAATGACACACACAACACGACGGTGGGCCAGAAGACGGGCCTCGGCAGCAGACGGAGAGCCGGGGCAGACTAGTACACCCCGCCGGCTTTAAAAGACATCTGCCGGGCACGACCCGCCCGACAAAAAGGGTTAAAAAAATATTAAAAGTATTATATTTACTATATTGAAACCTATGGGATTCGCCTGTTTAAACCTGTCGAATTGAAACTCCGAGACTCAGGGTATTTCACCACAATTTCAATGCAATTTGGCATTTTCTGAATAGAAGATGCAATAATCTTCTATGGTGCTATTTCAGTGCTGCCAAATTTCGGCTGTCAATATGCCTGTATTTGGCGAATTGACAGCTTTTGTGAATATACTAATTGCACTGAAATGGCACCATATGGTGAAATTTACCGTTTCGTACAATTCGGGCCAGTTTGGAAGTTAGTGAATAATCCCTATGGTGTTTCTGTTATTCTCTTTTTGTGTGTGTGTGTGTGTGTGTGTCTTTTTATTTTACAGTGTCTTTGCCAGTATTTGCATTCTCTGAATATGTCCATTGGACTGAAAACTGCTTGGGTAATTTAGGACATTCCTTGAAAAGCCAGGGCCTTCGTTATGATCAGGTTTAGAGTGAGAAGCTAAATTTGATTGGATAGCATTGGTCCTGCTTTTTGGATGACAGCAGGTTATAACCAGGCTACAAGGGTCCAGATGATTAAACCGCTTCCTTTATATGCAAAAAGTCCAAGTCAGGGAGACCTTTCTACAGAATTGTCTACACAAACTCTTATATGTGCCACTTTAGGAGATGGCTTTATCTACCCAGCTTCTCCATGACCATAGTAAATCACCTGGAACTTGTCCTGTTTATGACTCCTTAAAGAATGTTGTGTGTCCTATCAAACTGCCATGTAACAGTGTCCTGCGCCTAGCTTCTCCCCGCATCACCTCTTCCCATGATAGACTGCAGGATTTCTCACAGGCAGCCCCCATCCTCTGGAACACTCTCCCTCGTACTGTCAGACTTTCCCCTAGTTTCTCTTCCTTCAAACGCTCCCTTAAGACATTCCTATTCAGGTGAGCCTACCACCCGACTCACTGATACACCTCGCAGCCCCAACCAGTCCTTCACTCTCACCTTGCAGTCCATCACTCTCACCTTGCAGTCCATTATTCTCACCTTGCAGTCCATTATTCTCACCTTGCAGTCCATTACTCTCACCTTGCATCTCACCTTGCAGTCCATCACTCTCACCTTGCAGTCCATCTCCCACCTTGCAGTCCATCACTCTCACCTTGCAGTCCATCACTCTCACCTTGCAGTCCATCTCCCACCTTGCAGTCCATCACTCTCACCTTGCAGTCCATCATTCTCACCTTGCAGTCCATTATTCTCACCTTGCAGTCCATTACTCTCACCTTGCAGTTCATTACTCTCACCTTGCAGTCCATCACTCTCACCTTGCAGTCCATCTCCCACCTTACAGTCCATCACTCTCACCTTGCTGTCCACTCCTCCTGTTTCCTTCCTCAAGCCTTCTAGATTGTAAGTTCCCATGGGAATAGGGCCCTCGTTTCCTCCTGTACTGGTTTATCAAATGTTGTTCAGTCTCAATGTATTGTAACCCTGTCTATACTGTGCCCATTGTTCAGCGCTGCGGAATATGCTGGCGCTTTATAAATAAAGAAGAATAATAATAATAATGTAATGTGATCCGGAAATCCAGAAGGTTTTTCAATTTTCACTAGCCGCCGGGTGAATATCAAAATCCACGAGAACACCAAGCGCAGAAAAACCGCGCAACAGAAATTATTATTATTATTATCCTTTATTTATATAGTGCCACATATTCCGCAGAGCTTTACAAGTTCAGTGTACAAGGTATTGATACATTAGAATACCACACATGGATGATACGGCCTGATTCAGGGGTACCCTGTTCCCAAGGGAATTTACAATCAATGAGATGTACAAGTATTTTGTGAGGTTGGTGCATTCATATTGTTTGGTGTCTTGCCCATCGACACTCGCTGGTGGCGTCTTCTGAGTGGAATCGAGTCGTCTTTCCATGATTGTAGCGATGACCAGTGACCTGGTGGTTAGGTTGAACCTGCTTCTCGTAAAGTCGAGACTTCTCCACAGTTGTACTGGAGGGATGTGCTGAACGGGAATTGACTTGCTTCTCCACAATCGAAGGGTAGAGATGTTACCACTGGACTCCACAGCCGATATTGTGTGGTAGGCAAGTGTGCACTGTTAGGTGTCTTGCCCAAGGCGACTTACTGGAGAGGTGCTCTGGCTGGGATTCAAACCAGTGACTCCATAGAGCAGTGATGTTACCTCAACTCCATCCAGCCGGTAGAAATGAGAGCACCCGATCCATTATCCCTAAAGTTTATATGTCTGGATTGGTTGATACAATCACATTGGACTAACAGAATAAAAAAACTAATGCAAAAAATGGTTGCCCTTATTCAAGGTAACATATACCCTGTATGGTCTGGGGCAGGAGTTCTAACACAAGATGGAAATGTGGGGATGAGGAACTCCAGCCTAAGCGTTGGTAATACGATCAAGGAAGTATAACTGCATTTTTGTCATAAAGAGGTGCCAAAAATAGCTTTATATCTACTTATAGATATTTGTAGCACACTTAGAAGCATGTTTGGAATGAATTCTCAGAATCTCATTTACAATAAAGAAAAATAGAGTATGAGGAGGAATTTCCAGTCACTCTCAACTTAATTGAGAAACCCCTTTTCCTGCCAGGTGCAAACTGCCATTGGCTCATACAGATGGGAAGCCATGGGTTAAATTTTTATCTTGCAAAACCTTATATTATATATATATTATCTGTAGCCAAGCGGGAGAGAGAGAGATTAAACATTAAATTTGTCATTTTGTCAGGGAATTTTATTAATTTACAATTACTGATTTTTTTTAATTAATGGGAAGAAGTTAAATAGGGTAAATTTAGATACAACTTCTGCTATTTTAGAATGTTATCTTATATTTCAATTCCATTACTTTGAGATCTATATATACAATATTCCTAGCTCCTTGTGAAAAGAGAATTTGATGATCTGACATTCCCCATGTGACCCTGGTGAACAATATTTTGTAATATTCTCTTCCATACCCTCATTACACTGTGTTTTAATGACAGAGCTGTTGTGAAAAAATATATATGTACATATATACAGGTGAAACTCGAAAAATTAGAATATCGTGCAAAAGTTCATTTATTTCAGTAATGCAACTTAAAAGGTGAAACTAATATATGAGATCGACTCATTACATGCAAAGCAAGAAGTGATTTGTCATAATTGTGATGATTGTGGTTACAGCTCATGAAAAACCCAAAATCCACAACCTCAGAAAATTAGAATATTCCATGCAATCAATAAAACAAGGATTGTACATAGAACAATATGGGACCTCAGAAAAGTATTAGCTGCAGATGTACTCAGTACTTGGTTTGGGCCCCTTTTGCAGCAATTACTGCCTCAATGCAGCAATGTGGCATTGAAGCTATCAGCCTGTGGCACTGCTGAGGTGTTATGGAAGACCAGGATACTTCAATCGCGGCCTTCAGCTCTTCTGCATTGTTCGGTCTCATGTCTCTCATCTTTCTCTTGGCAATGCCCCATAGATTCTCTATGAGGTTCAGGTCAGGTGAGTTTGCTGGCCAATCAAGCACAGTAATCCCATGGTCATTGAACCAGGTTTTGGTGCTTTTGGCAGTGTGGGCAGGTGCCAAGTCCTGCTGGAAAATGAAGTCAGCATCCCCATAAAGCTTGTCTGCGGAAGGAAGCATGAAGTGCTCCAAAATCTCCTGGTAGACGGCTGCGTTGACCCTGGACTTAATGAAGCACAGTGGACCAACACCAGCAGATGACATGGCTCCCCAAATCAACACAGACTGCGGCAACTTCACACTGGACTTCAAGCATCTTGCAGTGTGTGCCTCTCCATTCTTCCTCTATACTCTGGGTCCTTGGTTTCCAAATGAGATGCAAATGTTGCTTTCATCAGATAAGAGGACTTTGGACCACTGAGCTACAGACCAGGTCTGTTTTTCTTTAGCCCAGGTAAGACACTCCTGACGTTGTTTGTTGTTCAGGAGCGGCTTGACAAGAGGAATATGACATTTGAAGCCCATGTCCAGGATCCGTCTGTGTGTGGTGGATCTTGATGCACTGACTCCAGCCTCAGTCCACTCCTTGTGAAAGTCCCCAACACTTTTGAATGGCCTTTTCCTGACAATCCTCTCCAGGCTGCGGTCATCCCTGCTGCTTGTGCACCTTTTCTTCCACACTTTTCCCTTCCACATAACTTTCTATTAATCTGCTTTGATACAGAACTTTGGGAACATCCAACTTATTTTGCAATTACCTTTTGAGGCTTTCCCTCCTTACGGAGGGTGTCAATGATGGTTTTCTGCACAACTGTCAGGTCAGCAGTCTTTCCCATGATTGTGATTCCTACTGAACCAGACTGTGAGACCATTTAAAGGCTCAGGAACCCTTTGCAGGTGTTATGGCTTAATTAGCGGATTATAGTGGGACACTTTGAGCCTAGAATATTGCACCTTTTCACAATATTCTAATCTTCTGAGATATACAGGGTTATTCAGAGAGCGTGAAAAGCAGGAGAAGAACTGGAGAATGAAAAATTCTAGGGCAAAATAGCCAAACCAGAAAAATTCTCCCTTTCATCTCACTTTCCAAATCGGCTATTTTGACCTAGAATTTTTCATTCTCCAGTCATTCTCCTGCTTTTCACGCTCTCTGAATAACCCTGTGTGGATTTGGGGTTTTCATGAGCTGTAACCATAATCATCACAATTATGACAAATCACGGCTTGAACTATCTACTGAAATAAATTAACTTTTGCATGATATTCTAATTTTTTCAGTTTCACCTGTACTGTACTATCCAGAAAGCCAGCACACAGACTTCAAAAAAAAAAAGACTTCCAATTGGATGTACTTGAGGACTTATGCATGCTATTTCAGCATTCACCGCAGGGTCCCAGAAGTGCACCGAATGAATCCGCTGTACGCCACCGATAAACCGCCAAACGCATCTGATAAATTCTGATACAGGATTAAAAAAAAACACCATTTAAAAAAACGAAATCAAAAATTTTGCTGAAAATATCCAGAATAATGGCTAAAAAATAAATGACTAAAAAATACTTTTTGCTGGAAAATGAAAAGAATAAGGCCCTTGTCAGACGAATGCAGTTATCACGACCGTGTTGCCGCACAGTTTAACGTCCGTCGTAGCATAGAATCATGAGCAATAGAGACCCACACACGAAGTACGTGCGCACCGAACTGCGCACACACAACGGACATGGCAAACAGACACAAGTTAGGCAAGAACGTAAAACCACTAACACGGACGCGTAGAGTGCGCCATGTCCACCACGTCCGCGTAGCGTTCTGTGTGAGTGATGAGGAGACGTCAGACGCAGCGCATTTGCGACGTCCAGCACCTTGACGCACAAAATGCCTTTTCATATCCTTTTTCATATTAATTTTGTTTCACATATTTCCCTTTTTTTCTACGTCCGTCATAAAAATCGGACTGTGTGGTGTCTACAGCATCTTCCGTCAGAACGTCCATCCGTTGTGCACGTGCACAGAGTGCGCTCAGACTGCGTTCGTCTGACATTAGCCTTTCTGTTGAATAAATAATTAATGAAAACTGGGAATTTTTTTATTTACGTTGAATCCTACGGGATTCGCCTGTTTAAACCTGTCGAATGAAACCTGGCTTTTCGGTGCTGTTCGGCGTTCTCTGAATAGATTAACCATTACTCCTGTGAAATTCACTGTTTGGTGCAATTTGGTGACAAATTCGTCTGTTTGAATAACCCCTTAATTCTTTTAGGACTTGAACCCTGTTTTTAGTGAGATATTCCTATTTAAATGAAGAGTCCGCAGACTTTCATCAACTTGACCTGGTGTCAACATTCCATTTACATAACCTTTCAATCCCTACTCCGGTTCATATTCCTGGGGTGCAATGCTGTGCGACTCCCACATGCAGACGCAGGGGACTCGGCCGGCGTGTAAAGAGCATGCGTTTTTAGATCAGGAGGAAGAAATAAAGGGTTTAAATTTCAGAAATGTTTGAACTTTTAAAAACTATTGTTAAAAGTGACAGCACTGGAATGTCTCTTTAAATTCTGTAATCCCGGAACCTCTGCATGCAAAGCACCTGTCCTACAGCCAGGTCTGGTGGCCAATGGCATTTGCAGGAAAGTGTGGGTAAAATTCTGAATAAAGCTGGGCACAGTGCACCCACCAAATCTTATCTGAAGATCATCTCAAAAGGGGAGAGTGAGGACATATGCGAGAAAGAGGAAGAAAGTCAATGTGTATCTAGTTTATACCATCTTACAGAGTGCCCATTCCCTCTCATCCTACAGTATCCGCTGTGTTAAGATGTGTTTATAAACATATTTATTTATGAGACCCTTGTCCACTTCTCTTGTACAGCACTGCAGCCTCTGCTGGCGCTTTGAAGCATAATAATGTGTATCTGTGTGTCTGTAAGAGAGAAAGGGATACAGTGTGAGAAGATAAAGAGCAGCATACGGGTTATTCAGAGAGAGGTGAAAACCAGGAGAATGACTGGAGAAGTGAAAAATCTAGGTCAAAATAGCCAAACCAGAAAAATTCTCCCATTTATCTCACTTTCCAGATCGGCTATTTAGTCTAGATTGTTCTCTTCTCCTGCCAATTCTCCTGGTTTTCACCTCTCTCTGAATAACCCCCATAGACTCTGACATGATCATAGAGAAAGCGAGAGGATGAAAGGGAAAAAAAAATAGAAAATAAAGACAAGGGGATGAGTGGAAAAAGAACATAAGCCACAGAGAGAGAGCGAGAGAGAAAGAGAGAGCACAGGGGAGGAGAAAAAACAGGAGAAAAGAAGAGAGGAGAGAAACAGGAAGAGGAGAGATTTGGGAGGAAAAAAAGGTTAAAACTAGAAGATGAAAGGGAAATAGAGAAAGATAAGGAGGAAGAGACAGACAGGAGGGTAACAGAAATAAGAACTGGGGAAAGAAGAAGAAACTGGGGAAAACCAGAGAGATGGGAGACAGAAAAGAGTAAAATGCAACAGCTAGAAAAAGAGTGAAAATGGGAAGAGAGGGATAGAAGAGTGGCAGGGGGGGGGCAGCAGGATACCTGGCTGCTGTGTGCAGTGCTGGGGGAGTGCAGGGGGGCAGCAGGATTCCTGGCTGCTGTGTGCAGTGCTGGGGGGGCAGCAGGATCCCTGGCTGTGCAGTGCTGGGTGAGGGCAGAGGGGCAGCAGGATCCCTGGCTGCTGTGAGCAGTGCTGGGGAGGGCAGGGGGCAGCAGGATCCCTGGCTGTGCAGTGCTGGGGAGGGCAGGGGGCAGCAGGATCCCTGGCTGTGCAGTGCTGGGGGAGGGCAGGGGGGCAGCAGGATCCCTGGCTGTGCAGTGCTGGGGGAGGGCAGGGGGCAGCAGGATCCCTGGCTGTGCAGTGCTGGGGGAGGGCAGGGGGCAGCAGGATCCCTGGCTGTGCAGTGCTGGGGGAGGGCAGGGGGCAGCAGGATCCCTGGCTGTGCAGTGCTGGGGGAGGGCAGGGGGGCAGCAGGATCCCTGGCTGTGCAGTGCTGGCAATGCTGCTCTCCAGGCGCTAGTTCTCCTGTATTTGCACACATTGCAGCCCTGGCAGCTTTAATAAGGCTGTGAGAGGGGAAGCCAGAGCCGCAGAGAGAGAGGGGGGGGGGGGGGGTATGAGCCGGCTCCTCCATCCCTCCTTCCCAGCTCGGCTGCCGGTTGCTAATGCTGATGTTGTCAGGCGCTGCTCCTGGGTGACCTAGTTTCTGCAGGAGCTGCAGTGCGCGCCGGCGTCTGCCTCTCCCCAGCGCTGCTCGGTGCCCTCACTCCCTCTCTGCCAGCACGGGCCGGCCAGGAGGAGGAGCAGCGGGCACACACGGCTGACACAAGCTGCCGGCAGCCACACACACCGCGCGACTCCGCACCGCGTAACTTCGGCGCGCGTAACTCCCCTCCGCGTAACTACTCTCCAGCCCCTTCCTCAACTACCCCCGCTCTCAGCCCCCCCCCATCCCCACCTGGATAAGACTTACCCCAGGGCATCCTGGGACTCCTCACTTGGCTATACTCTGGATAGGAGATTTTAGGGGACCCCCCGTGGATTTTGCAGTAGGACATCAGGGGTCTCCTCCACCACCCTCTGGATTACTGACCCTCTCCTCTGTTCTTGGATCAGGATCCACGATGACATGTTAAGATCTGGCTTTTTGGCTTTCTGGCTTTTGGGTTTGATTATTTTACTGAAGCCTGGATCTGTCCGGCCGCGGGGTCCTGGCATGGCACCACGGTCTGCCAGCCCATCCTACTGACAGCAGGTATGTATGCCACCCTGGCAGGGCGGTGTGCCACATGCCAGGCCCTCCTGGCTGCCAGCGCAGCATTTGGCGTGTCATTTCTTGATACATTGTTATGGATGTTTTACCCTTGTAGATTCCTAATGCTCTTTATGCTTTATAAGATAATCAGGAATCGAAAAGGGGCAAATTCTAAGATCAAAGCCTTTATAATGGAGCTGTGACATGTTCTGCTCCAGTAAGTAAACACCGGGATTGATTTGGCAACATTGTAACCATGTCTTAGTTTGTTTCTGTGTTTGGCAGTATTGACACTATGATTTAAGTTATACATAGGCTTTTGTAAGTGATGGAAATCAGGAGTTTTATGACTCGGTTTGGTGTATTCCACTCAGATACTCTGATCCTGGAGGGTTAATATGTATCAGTTCGGAATTTGGCAAAACATTCTTTTTTTTTCACAGTGGTTTGTTTGTAGAGCAGTCTGAGATCTCCTCAAAAAATGTGAAATTGGTTCAAAACCTCTTATCTGTCAGAAACCAAATGAATTTAGGGTATAGTTAGTTTATGTGTAGTTTAGACTAGGGTCAGACGAATGCATTTTTCGCGTTGTCCGTGAAAAAGTGCATTGAACGAATGGACGTATTTTTTCACGGAATACGCGATAGCGGTCATACGATGCGCATTTTCGTCCATGATTTTGTACGGATCATCAATAAAACCCTTTTTGCGTCTGGACGTGATGTTGGCCGGACATTAGCAGCGTCTGACGTCTCCCAATCACGCACACATGCCACTAGCGGACGCAGCGCACTCTGTACGTCAGTACTAGCGGTTTGACGTTCTCTAAAAAATGCGTTCGTTTGCCACTTGCGTTGCGCAGCCGGACTTTCGTGCGGCCGTTCTTTGTATGCTGCCCAGCATTGGACATCATTTGCTGCTAGCACGGCCGTGATTTAGTGCGGATAAACGCACGTTAATACTGCGTTAGTCTGACCTTAGCATAACTGTCCCGGTGTGGCAAATCACTATAGCAAATCCTGGTGCCAACTCTCTGCCCTCATCCTGCCACTGGTAGGTTACACCACAAATATATAATTTTGTGTGTTTGTATGACACACACATCCCAGGACTATGCCCTGTCTTATTTCATATATATAGATATATAGGTTGTGTAGTCAGGGCTCAAACTTTCCACTCACCCTCTCACCTAGGAGGGTGATCATTTAAGCTGTGCTAGTGGAGATTTGATCCTTTGCAACTTTGGAATCTGTCCTTGACCACTTGGGATCAGAAGTGGCAAGTAACTTTTCAGCCTGGCTAGCACCTTAAAATGTTGAACCCTGTGTGTAAATCTATATATATGATCCAAATATCCACAAGTGCCAGGACAGAGGGTTGGCACCAGTTATTGCACTTTACAAACCCATGCATATGTTCTTGTAGGTTATGCTGCTCATTATTGCCGTGATATCCCATGGCAGGAAGACTTATAGCTGGGAATTTTCCACTCAAAATCACACAGCCACTTGCCATCGGATAAACTATTAATGTTTGGTAATGCCATAGCTTGTTTTTTCCTTAGGCTTTATGAACGCATTGTCGTGGCAAGCAGAATTGTTATAATCTATTGTCTGATAAGATTTTTTTTTTCCAGCACTAAAATCACCTTGGGAAAGAATACAAACTTTATATGGAAGTTTAGTTTCGACCATAACAGGTGTTGTGTAATAATCCTGTTCCACTTGGCTGAATACCCAAATTTATTTACTGTGCCAAGGAGACAGATCATATAATCCGAAAACACAGGACAGAGGGCAGAATTCAAATGCTTTATTTCTTGTTGACTTTAGGACTATGACATTTTATTGAGTCAATTTCCATGTTGTATAATAGAAAATATGAGTCCAATAGCCAGGTTACCTGTATACAAATTTTCTTTGTATGTAATATGTATTGGGTTTTTCTAACTACAGTTAGTGTGAGTGTATTTACAAATATAAGTATCAGGTTATTGGACTTTTTCTATTTTGTGTATGTTTTGAATATGTATATACTGTATGTGTAATCATGCACTTAAATGCTTAAACTGGTTATCAATATGTAATTGAAGCTACGGTTTGCTACATTCCAAATACCATTTATTTATAATCTGAGTGATTTTGTGTCACTGTAGTTTTCAAAACATTTATCTCATTAGCTATATGTGGAATAATATAAGTATCTAGGTCTCAGAAGCCTATAATACAAATGTATCATGTAGAATTGGATGCGCCATTTGTAGGCATCATGCAGGGTTATTCAGAGAGAGGTGAAAACCAGGAGAATGACTGGAGAAGTGAAAATTCTAGATCAAAATAGCCTATTTGGAAAGTGAGATAAATGGGAGAATTTTTCTGGATTGGCTATTTTGACCTAGAATTTTCACTTCTCCAGTCATTCTCCTGGTTTTCACCTCTCTCTGAATAACCCTGATGGTCTCCTGCAATGTGTGGCCATTACATGAGCCCCTTACCCAGGATGGCTAAAAACAATTGGATATTATAATTATGCTTGCTTATTAGAAAAAAAAATTCCCAATTAGATATATTATTATTATTTATTAAGCGCCAACACATTCCCCAGCGCTGTACAAAGATGCAGTGGGTAAAGATAGGACAATTCTACAATACATACAGGAGGCTGGTTAGTATTCCTGCCAGCAGATACAGGAGGACATGAGGGCCTAATCCTGTGGGAACGTACAATCTCGATTGTATGTTTATAAACTTTCTTATATGTTTCTCAGTATTGGTATCATCTGTCTTTAACGTCTGTTTTATGGAAGAAAATGCTTATTTGGTAAATTGTCTTTTTTTTTTTCTTGATTTTGTTACTGTTTTGGTTTTCTCTAATGTGAAAGCACTGGATGCGAGCTTTAGTCATGTGAAATCTCTGCCCATATTGCCCATAGCTTGGCATGACGCAGCAGGGTGTAACAGGCCTTTCCTAAGGTGTGCTCACCTTACCGCAATCATGCCTAATAACAACCTGTGCCTTGCGTAAAGTTAAAAATACTTCTTTAATTGACTGGCACTTTTTTCTAATGTGGTCTCCGAACCACCTACAGATATTGAATTCACACATATAAAATTGCTGGCTGTGCAGTATTATTTTTTTTTATTATTTCTCTGTATTATATATATATATATCCAAAAAAAAAGAGAGAAAAACACTCCTCTACCTGTTTACAACAAGTACAGTACCCACAAAACATTTCTACAGCCTGGGAGGTTCCTCATTTACCCAGTTCAAAGCCATGGAAGTGGGGATTAAAGAATTAGGAGGGTTGAAATGGTCAAACAGAGCAATAAAAATGCCTGAATCAGGGACGGATACAGGGGGGGCAATGGGGCAATTGCCGCTGACATGCGGCTTGGCCACTCGCCAGGGATGAGATTGAACCACCTGACCAGCGCGTGTGCGGCTGCGTGGCTAGTCAGGTGGTTCCTGGCGAGCGGCCAAGCTGCATGTCAGCGTCCACTCCCCTCCTCAGGAGAAGACGCCGGCGGAGCCTGGGGCCTGCAGCAGAGGAGCGGAGGTGAGAGCTGGGGGCAATATATCCATGTGAGCTGGGGGCAATATATCCATGTGAGCTGGGGGCAAATATACCCATGTGAGCTGGGGGAAATATACCCATGTGAGCTGGGGGCAAATATATATCCCCATGATATATCCCCATGTGAGCTGGGGCAAATATATCCATGCGAGCTGGGGGCAAATATACCCATGTGAGCTGGGGGCGAATATACCCATGTGAGCTGGGGGCAATATATATATATCCATGTGAGCTGGGGGAAAATATATCCATGTGAGCTGGGGGTAAATATATCCATGTGAGCTGGGGGCAATATATATATCCATGTGAGCTAGGGGCAATATATCTGCCTGTCACTGCGAACACAACACCAGCCCTTAGCCACAACTCATAGAATTCCCCTCCCCCCCTGAAACCTGTGTCTGGATCCTCCTCTGGGCTGAATTGGACAATTGTTCAACATTCTATATTGTCACATAGCTCCATTTATCAATGTCATACTGACATTTAAAGACATCAAACTGAATTGTGTCTAAAACCTTAACGCTTCCTTTTTCATTGAAAATCTGAAATAGCAGTGTTCTAAAATTATCATTGGCCATTGTCCATCTTTTTCATCAAATTAATCAGAAAATGGAACTTATAAGGTATTGCACAATTATGGGTTTCAACAGGGTTCAAGTCCTAAAAAAATAAGTGTTGGAACTCGCCAACATTTCTGTACATTCTGGTTTCAAAGATTACTTGGAGCCGCAGCAGCTGCAGCGCTTCTTCATGCATGAGAATGACATTCTTTTGGCATACAATGAGAAATTGTCATTCCCGTGCCTTCCCAATGTACTTACATTCAGGAAAAAAACTTAAATATATACAGTTTTATAAAAGTGTGTCTATAAACAAAGGTAACGCCCAGTATATCAGCCAAAAGGGAACAACTCCTACTCAAAGAGGGAGCTGCGTTCCCATGGGTCCCTGCAGGACTTCACCCTGGTTTTAGAACTAGAAAACAATTCTTGGACCTGACGGTTTCTACATAGGGTTTAAAATTGTCCTGTAATCGTCAAGCGAAGGGACGTGTTCCATCCCAACTTATAATATAACGACTGAGGCTGTTACATTAATCACTGAGATTCGGTATCGTCTCGACTCGTTATTCCAGCCTTGGCTTTAGTGGCCCTTTGCTGTAGGTTAACGGCCCCTATGTTTTGTATAAGAAGCATCAACTATGAGCAGCCTGAGAAAAAAGGTCATTTTCCTGGTAGTTTGAAATCTATGGGATTCGCCTGTTTAAACCTGTTGTACGATATCTACGCATATCTACGCATATTGTACGATATCTACGAATCTGGGCATTTCGCCAACTTTTCACGTCTGTTTGTCATTCTCTGAATAGAGTAACCATTACTCGGGAAAAACGGCAGGGAGGTTAAATGGTGTTTTTTTTTTATTCTGTAACAGACATTTTTATTGTTATTCATAGGACCTTCTATATTATTTTCATGCATTAGTTTTGTTTAAACGCCTTTTAAAAATTGTGGGGGGGTTTTTGTTACTCCTTTTCGGCAGCTGGTTGGCTTTTTTCAGTGACGATAGGCAGCTAATCAGAGGTAGGCTTGTGCACCGATTTTTTTTTTCGGTTCGATTCGGTTCGATTTTTCGGATTTTTAAACTTTTCGATTCGGCTCGTTTCGACCGATTTCTGTTTCGATTCGGTTCGGCTCGACTCGTTTTTCGTGTACATTTTTTTTTCGGAATATCGACCATTTTTAGTATTTTCGTGTCACTTTGCTCGTTTTTGTATCGACTTTTCGTAATTTCGGAAATTTTTGTTTTTTCGGAACGTCTGTTCTCCTCGTTTTAAAGCAATAAATTTCGATTTGACACATTTCAAGTACATTCGGAAATTCCGAAAATATTTCGTTTCGGCTCAGAAAACTTTTCGGATCTGCCATTTTCGGATCTAAAAATTTTCGGAAATTCGGCCGCATCCGAAAACACGAATCGGGAAATTTCGTGAAAATTCCGAAATTCCGAAACCCGAAACACACATCCCTAATCAGAGGCGTTCAGCGGTCTGTACGGCAGATCGTCGGCTGTGTTCGTCGGTTTGCGTCTGGGTTCCACGGGTTTATCGGATGCATTTGGTGGTTTATCATCAGCGATCGGCAGGTATATTGGCAGCATTTGGCAGATCTAATGCTGAATTCACCACAGGTTAGGGGAATGGACCTCTTTGAATAGGTTGCCAATATCTTTTAGTTGCCAATATCCTTTCACCGCTCCGTTTATCTGCTTCTGCAAATTTATGTTGGGTTCTGATTTGTCTTCCTGGACTACAGGAGCTGATTTCGGCAGCGATGTGCAGTGGTATAGCTTAGCAGCTCCCTACTATTACGACTTATGCCATAAATACAGTTGCTTGGTCCTAATAGAGCCAGTAACTGGAAGCCGCTAAGTGTTATCGGCTCCCTCTGATCTTTCCCCTTGGCTGCTCCCTGTTATCAGCTACATTGGTGTGTGGATTGGTATTGTTGACTTTATATGTTTAGAAGATATCTGTGTTCCATTGACACTGAATAGTGGTTAGTGGTGAAGTGACTGTGAAACGTAGAACACAAAAATGCTACTTTTCCAACACTTTTATTGCAACCACATAACGCAGTTCCCTTGTGTCGCCGTTAACTGAGAAACTCCATTGTGGAGCCTTTTTCATAACAGTGTGAAGCGGATATAATGTAACTCATGTGCAAGTCATGTGCATAACTTGGTTGGCCAGGATAATTAGAGATATTACGATGGTCTTAGTGTCTTTTCCAGAATGTAAAGGGGTTTCAAATACATGTGAAGAAGGCAACTACCATGGCCAATCTACTGGTTGTTTGGTTGTACAGTATTATCCTCCAAATCTGTCAATGTAATTAGTTATGGCTTGAATTTTATATTTTATACTTTTCCTGGAAGAACTAAATAAGTTTATCAATTTCTATTTGTGTTATTTTATAATAGGTTTTCTCTGTATCTAACATATATATATATATATATATACATATATATATACAGTAAAACCTTGGATTGAGAGTAACTTGGTTTGAGAGCGTTTTGCATGAAGAGCGACAATTTTTTAAAATTTTTGACTTGATTTACAAGCGATGTCTTGGTATTCAAGCGATTTCAAAGTACATATGTGGTGTCTGCCGAGCGTCACGTTACAACTGTGGCCATGGTCACCTTTCCTCCCTGTGTCCGTTGCAGCATTCTGGCAGCTTGACGGGGAGGGCCACACGGTGCAACATGCGTAATAGTATCGTACGTTACAACGTACGTGCTGAAACCCTCCCAATAGAGAGCAGTGATCCCATTAGTGCTAAACGTCCTGCACAATAACCCTCCTCCTCCTCTCTCTCCTCCCACCAGCCACGATTCTTCTTAAAGGTAATGCGCAGCTTAATTGGTTTTATTTTTACTTTATACTGTGCAGTGTTTTGTGTTACTGTAATCATTTTCACATTAATAAATGGTTGTGGAACCAATCGTCAGAGTTTCCGTTATTTCTTATGGGGAAACTCGCTTTGATATAAGAGCGCTTTGAATTACAAGCACGTTTCTGGAACCAATTATGCTCGTAATCCAAGATATTACTGTATATATATTTGTTATATACACATATATTGTTTATTATTGCAGAATCCATTTGCACATCACAGCAATTCAAAGAACTGCATCCCAGAGCTCCTGTGCTACATTCCCCATATGCAGCAAGGAATTCTGGGTAGGGCATGCAAATTACATCTGGATCACTTTTTTGCATCCTGGGTCTGTTATTACACAGAACCCTTAAATCAATGTCATGCTATATATATATATATAGAAATAGATCCCAGTTTAAAATACTTCTGTCTTCAAGGAGGGACTTATTTAACTACTGATTGTTTTTATTATTATGCATTTTTTTTTATTATTCATGTACAAAAAAGTGTTTTTTTGAACCAGATTTGTAGCAATCACTCTCACTCCTTTGATTTTATTTAAAATTAAAAGATGATGATTTGGCAGGAAATGTCTTTCAATGCATAAACAGCCTGTCATGGTTTTTGACGTGCCACACAACAGCGCTCTGTACTGTAGCCATGTATTGATTTCTGAGTTCTATGTGTTGTTGTTTGTGTGTGTTTTATATATAACCTATTTAAGTCACAAGCAAAACAATGAATTAGGATCTGACCTGGTTTTCCACCAGACTAATTTAACACCTTATCATTATCGCACTCCTAGTTGCATAACTCTGTAAACTTAAAATACACTGGTAAGTAAACCTAGTGCTGACCTTTAGCTGGATTGGGCATGTTGGGTTTCCTTTTTCATCCAACCGAATGTTTCTAACGGAAGCTACCAAATATATACAATGTTACAAGTAGACGTAATTATTACCAGGTCCAATACACCCTTCTTTTTTCACAATCAAAGGAACTATCTATTGGATTTACCATCTGTAGGGGTTATTCACAAAGCACTGAAGTTTCAGCGCTTTGCACTTCGGTGCACTCCGGCGATTCCGTTTCTCCAAACTCTCCTACTCATTAATAAAAAATGTCTTAAAATGTGTCTGAATAATGAAAAAGGTCAGTTAAAAGAAAATAATAAAAATTCCCTTTAAAAAAATTGAGAATTAAAAATCTTGTCAGAAAAACACAAAAAGGTGTTCTAAAAACTAAATATTATTTTAATTTTCACCAAAAAGTCTTAAACTCTTTTTTTTATTAAAATTATATAATTTTTACATTGAATTCTATGGGATTCGCCCGTTTAAACCTGTCGAACTGAATCACTAAAAATCTGAGCATGTCACTGACAACTGGCGTTCTCTGGATAGATTAACCATTATTTCTCTATGGGACAATTTCACCGTCACCTGATTTATTTATTTATTTATTTATAAAGTATTTTACCAGGAAGGATACATGGAGATTTCTCTCGTTTTCAAGTATGTCTTGCGAACTGCACCGTATTTTGCTGTCAATTCGCCAGTATTTGACAAATTGACAGCTTAGTGAATAGACAAACTGCCCAGAAATTGCATCGTACGATGGCAAGTTCGCCGCTTAGTGAATAACCCCTTGTGCGTTTAAAAAATAATATATACAAAACAAAATTCCATAGAATCACTCTCTTAATGAAATTGGTTACCAGTCTGTTATAACAACTTCCAACATTTTTGAGTTTTCTTTTGTCAAAGTCCTATCATTTACTATCCCTATTCAGCTTTCTGGAGTGTTGTCTTTCTTCCTGGTCGCATACGTTTGTTGTCTGGTGCAGTGTCTCTTCATTGCAAAAATATGAGGTCCGATTGCAACCAAGCCGCGAACAGGGAGATGCATGAGCAGATTTCCCTTTCTGTTTCCATTACAGCAGCTATTCTCACCCAGACGCGCTATGCGTAGATGGACTCCGAATAACTGGGAGTCGCGGGCAGCAACATGCAGCATCACTGCGAGTATCAGCTCCCGGGGAACATAGGACTGCCCGTGCCTGTATGAGTTTGAATATGCAGGGGTCGCAGAAGAAGAGACAGAGGGACATGGGAAATATTTGTTTCCGATTCTCACACCGTTCACAGCCAGTGGAAGCAGCAGATCATGCTGCCCTCTGCACCGCGGGATCTCAGGTGAGTATGGGATATTTTGGGGAGCGTTTTAAATGAAGGTATTAAGTGATTTTGCAAAATCACTTAACACTAAGGTTTCAGAAATTGTACTCAGTCTCTGAATGCAGTCTCGTTTAGAGAAGGATGGGCTAGGTTGAAATAGCTCATTCTCTAGGCAGGTGCAAATTCATGTCTTTAATACAAAGTATAGGAGGTTTGAATTTACAGTGGACTTGCGCAACAACCGAGGTACATGCAAGTCTTGTGTCTCAGTTGTGATAGCATGGGCTGATTTTAAGCTAACATCTGGCGCTGTTTTTAATAACTCTTCAAAACATTAATTTAACATCCTGGTTGGAATCAAGCATTTGCTTTCTGATTCTTGCATATATATATCGTATCACCTTTACAATAGGGGATCACAAACAGGAGACGTATATGATGAAAAAGATGACCCTGCCCATAGGATGACTGTCCAGGTAGTACAGCACTTAACCAAGTCTTCAGCCAGACATCCCATGAGCTTGCAATCTAAGGTGGAGGTCAGATGAGCGTACTGACTGCACACAGCAACAGACATACTTTTTAACTGATGAGATTGTGGTTACATTGTATCAGTTAATTTTGACTGATGTTGAGAAAAAGAAAAAAAAAACTGTATGCAGTGGTTTCTCTACGTCCGTCTAGCTTTTTCAAGTTGATGCCATTTTGGCGTCCGTTGCAACATGCGTTGCGCGCACGTGAAAAAGTTTGCACGTGCTTCGTGTGTTGTTCTCTATTGACAGCTTTGAAAAGCTACAATGGACAGCAAACCATGCGGTCAGACGGACACAAAAAGTGCGCTCGTCTGACGCGGGCCTAAGGGTCGGGGTATGTGAAACAAATGGGAGCAGAGGGAATGTGAAGATGGTTAGCAGGGCTTGCACGGGAAGAACCAGCAGCTTGGGCTTAGTGAGAATAATTTGAGGGAGAAGTGGAGACAGCTGGAAAGGAGACCTGTTCAGGCATGACTTAATCTGTGGGGGATTCTGGGGGAACAGGATCCGGCACCACTTGGTTGTTGACTGTCTGTGTTCCGGGTCCTATTTATGCAGATCCGGTGCCGCACTGAGTACTGTCTTGTACCGGCAGGCAAAAGCCCTGGTCATACTTGCCTTCAGTTTCACACCTTACAACCTACCTTCTTCCAGGTGCTTCATTTTATTCCCTTTTAATATAACATAACTATTCTCCTTATAATTACAAAATAATTGTAATTTCTCATTGTACCCCCCTCCCATGACATAACCGTAGGTGTAAGAGCAAACTGAGCGGCGCTTCTCTTGCATGTTGAGCTGTCATTTGCACTAAGTTACTGTTGATGGAAGGATGACCGGTGTCACATATTCCCCAGATCTCCGTCAATTTGACCTGGCAAGTGGCTAAAATTGCAGAATAGTGGTGGCACACGGCTACAGCCAAGAGAGTCCAAGCACAATCCTGCTCCAATTCAATAACAGTAACATTGACAGATTTCCCAAAGACTCCAACGAAACTACAGAAATAATGTAGTGTCAGCACTCCCTGCCAAATAAAGCACATTTAAATGTCTGGTTTTATTAAGGACCTATTTTGGACATCTGGCTAAAATACCAAACTGTCTAAGTCAAATAGAGGAACAGGAACCATGATGACTCTTTAGTGATTTAATATGGTACATTTATTTATTTATTTGCAAAGTATTTTACCAGGATCTTTTGCTCACAGAGGTGCCCGAAGACCCAATATTCAAAATATGACTCTGGCTTACCTCTGCTAGAGAAACAAAACACATTTTTTTCCTCAATACAGTACCTGACATTATTCATATTTTTTTAAAAAAAATCAATCTCCCCATCACATAAGGGTCTGTTCACAAAGCACCGAACTTTCAGTGACATTTTGGTGCTTTTCATATCGTTATGTGGCGATTCCATTTTGCCGAAAATACAGGGCATTCACTACTTAGTAAATAGTCACCGTATTTTGCTGAAATTGAAGTCACAGAAGCTGTTATTGGACTTTTTTTTTTTTTGGAGAAAGTATTTTACCAGGAAGGATACATTGCCGTTAAGTGTCTTGCCCAAGGACACTTATGGAAAGGTGCTCTTGCTGGGATCAAACCCATGTCTCCACAGGCTCTCTCCACGCAGAGCAGTGATGTTACCTCTACTCCACCCATTGGCGAAAACCGCCCAACTGCATCGATAACCGTCAAATTCGCATCAGTGAATTCCATCGAACTGCAAACCCCCCTAAAAAAACGAACTATCCTATTATCCTAATAAGTGTTTAAACAATAATAATGTATTAAAATGTGTCTAAATATTTTAAAAAAGGTCCTTTAAAAAATATTAAAAATATCTGTCACGAAATAAAAAACACAGCTTTTTTTAACCCTTTCGCTGCTGAGGCTTTTCCCGCCCCTGTGCTGAGGTCATTTTTTACCTGTTTTGCGCATCATGTTTAAACGTGTTTTTAAGGCTTATTTTAGTATATGACACCGACATATTATATATCGTTCTTTCCGTCAGACTCGGTAGATTCATAATATGTCATTATTATATGTATACGTTATGTCATGTTTGTATATTATAACAAAAAATGCAATAAAATATGTATTTTCAATAATTTACAATGTGTAAAGCTTTTTTTTCCACATTTTAACATGCGAGCAATTGCGGTTATATTTTGTATGGGGTGCGCTTGTTAAAAAAATTAGAGATGGGGTCTCGTTACATTTTTTTTTGGGGAAAATGACACCATTTTTAACAAACGCACCGCATACAAAAATCGTTAATGCAGCATCATTGTTCACATTATAATTGAAATGGGAACAATATTGCTGCATTAACAAACCAAAAAAAATAAAAAAAAAGTGTTTATTTTTTTTTTTTTTATTTTTTTTTTTTAATTTTTTTTTATTTTATTTTTTTTTTTTTTTTTTTTTTTTTACAAATTTTTTTACTTTCATGTTTGGTATCGTTGGAACGGCCATGCTCTGGCCGATCCAACCATATCAAAATTTAACCCCTAACTGCCACGGATCGGGAGATAGGGAGTTCATTGGAACTCCCTATCTCCACAGTTCGTGGCAGTTAGGGGTTAACTGTAGGACTGGCGTCATCGTGCTACGCACGATGACGCCAGTCCTCTGGGGGAGTTCCCAGAAGCTTGGCCGACATCCAAGATGTCGGCCAGCTCCCGGGAAGGATCGCGAATCGGCGCTTTTCAGCGCCGATTTGCGATCCAGCTCCCCAGGGATTAATGCCAGGCATCATTTGGAAGGGCAGGCTGTGCCCTTCCAAATGATGCCTGGGTTAAGCCCCTGTGTGCCGCCGATCGGGAGGGAGAGAGGTCCGAAGGACCTCCCCCCTCCCTTTCAGGCGCCTCCTCCGCACATGCGGGGGGGCGCCTGAATTAGGTGTCATCGCGGGGGCGCGATGACACCTAATAATGGCGGCCACTGCTCCGGATGCCGGGCTGACATCCAGGATGTCAGCCCGCACCGGAGGGGCCAGCGATCGGCCGGAACCCGGCCGAACGCTGACCCCAATGCGAGGACGCGCTCAGCGCGTCCTCCGCATACCAGCGGGAATGCTGAGGACGCGCTGAGCGCGTCCTTAGCATTCAAGTGGTTAAAAATTGGGAAACAAAAAATTCATCAAAAATACAAAAAGGTGTTCTAAAAAATAAAAGGATTTTTTTCTGAAATGAAAAAATAAACTTTCTTTTTTAAAAAAATAAAAACAAATAAGAAATGGTATTATGTTTTTACATTGAATCCTGTGGAACTGAAATACCGAAAATCAGGGCAAGGAATAACCCCTATAGGGTTGTTCACTATGGTCCCAAGTTTTAACCTCATAGAAAATTATTTAAGACACTTAGAGCAATTAGTTTCCAAACAAATTCTATCACCTCCTTAAAGCTAGCGTTCACATAAGTGATCGTTAGCGCTAGGTTAATTGAGGTGATAGTGTGAATTTCGGTGCAGTTCGGTGTTCTGTGAATAGAAGACACGATAGTCTTCTGTGGGACAATTTTAGTGCTGCAGAATTGCAGCAAATTGCACCGTATTTCACTGTCAATTTGCCTGTATTTGTCCAATTGACAGCTTAGTGAATAGACAAATTGACCTGAAATTGCACCAATTTGATGCAATTCGGGGCCAATTCGGAGGTCAGAGGTCAGTGAATAACCCCATTTGTGTTTATCCTACCCCACTGGTGCTTCTTGTTGCTTATTATGTCTGATGTTTTAGTGTCAAAAGAAAGGAGTAGAATCCATTGCCAAAAAAATGAAGTAAAAAGTGGAGCAGAATCTCGGTAAGGGGTAACCGTAACTGTAAAAGTAACTCTAACCCTAGAACAAGCACAAATAATAAGGTAACCTTAACTACAAACCTTAATATGATTCCTAATTCCAGAAATAACTAAATTTCATTTCAATCGCATCCTAAAATTTTTGACTGTTCACAAATAATAAACAATGCGAGGTCGATGTTTATTCCATTCGGCGACTTAATCATTGTGTCGTTTTTATCTGTGTCGGCAATGTGGCGACTTTACCAAAAGGTAACATAGCTACTACATCTCATTTCAGTCGAATGTCGGGTAAACTCTTCTGTTTTCTCTCGAATAACGGTAAAGATAAAAAGCTCTGGAAGATGTGGGCATTTACGTAGCTCATGAGCAGTCAGTAACGCTTGACAGGGTTTAAGAAGCAGGCTGTAATGATGTATTGTATTTGTATCCGTCCATAGGAGGTGAAAATTGATGTCCCTTCTTAGTGTGTCTAATTAATTTACTATGTTCATAATTTTGGTGGAGACTTTTCTCAGAAGGCTTAACAAAGGCTGACCTAACCAGCTAAACCTGTCTTAGCGTGACCCTTACAACTTATCATACAGCAAACTACCAGGTAGTTTTCCTGGTCTCCTATAGGAGTACCCAGTATAATTGGAGACCCGATATAGGAGTACCCAGTATAATGGGAGACCCGGTATAGAAGTACCCAGTATAATGGGAGACCCAGTATAGGAGTACCCAGTATAATGAGAGACCCGGTATTGGAGTACCCAGTTTAATGAGAGACCCAGTATAGGAGTAGCCAGTATAATGGGAGACCCTGGTATAGGAGTACCCAGTATATTGGGAGACCCAGTATAGGAGTACCCAGTATAATGGGAGACCCGGTATAGGAGTACCCAGTATAATGGGAGACCCGGTATAGGAGTACCCAGTATAATAGGAGACCAGGTATAGGAGTACCCAGTATAATGGGAGACCCGGTATAGGAGTACCCAGTATAATGGGAGACCCGGTATAGGAGTACCCAGTATAATGAGAGACCCGGTATAAGAGTACCCAGTATAATGGGAGACCAGGTATAGGAGTACCCAGTATAATGGGAGACCCGGTATAGGAGTACCCTGTATAATGGGAGACCCGGTATAGGAGTACCCTGTATAATGGGAGACCCGGTATAGGAGTACCCAGTATATTGGGAGACCCAGTATAGGAGTACCCAGTATAATGAGAGACCCGGTATAGGAGTACGCAGTATAATGGGAGACCCAGTATAGCAGTACCCAGTATAATGGGAGACCCGGTATAGGAGTACCCAGTATAATGGGAGACCCGGTATAGGAGTACCCTGTATAATGGGAGACCCGGTATAGGAGTACCCAGTATATTGGGAGACCCAGTATAGGAGTACCCAGTATAATGAGAGACCCGGTATAGGAGTACGCAGTATAATGGGAGACCCAGTATAGCAGTACCCAGTATAATGGGTGACCCGGTATAGGAGTACCCAGTATAATGAGAGACCCGGTATAGGAGTACGCAGTATAATGAGTACTGGGTCTCCTATTTTTTTTTATGTTATTATTGTAGTGGAGACTTATCTCGGTAGGTTGCCAAAAATTATCCAAATGTAGTTTTTGTTGTTGGCTTTAAAGAGGTATGAAATTGCCAGCTGTGCGTCTTTGAGAGCTATATTTATCCCTGAATGCCACTGCCTGGTATAGGAAAATCTATTAGTCATTTAACAGTAATGTATTTCATAATAATTTGTGTAACAATGTATAGTATCGTAGGTGTGTGCCGCCCATTTATTAGGGTGTGCACACCTGAATATTTTATTGCTGGATAGAGTTGAGGTAACATCACTGCTCTATAACCGTGGAGACACAGGTTTGAATACCAGCAAGAGCACCTCTCCAGTAAGTGTCCTTGGGCAAGACACCTAACGGTACATACTCGCCACCCCAGACATACTTGAAAACGAAAGAAATCTCAATGTATCCTCCCTGGTAAAATCCTTTCTCAAAAAAATAAAATGTTAAATGATTGGAAACAACTAATTATTTTACTCTTTATTATCAACCAAATATCAAACAACCAAATTAGATACAACCAAAAAGTAAAGGTGGAAAGGAAGCACGGATTCACCCATCCAGCAGCCCCTCTGCCCCGAATCTGTGTATATTATGTTTACACAGCAATACACAGAAGAATTTTATTTGGATTTTTACTTCAGTGCTGCTTGAGAGTTTCTCTTTAATCCCCTGCCCAGTATTTGTAGATCTGACCTTCGATTCCGTTTCTGTAATCAAACTGATGGCAGCGCATGTACACAACCGTCACCCATACCTTCCTCTGTATTTGTCCCTTGCCAGTGGCTCACGCTCATTCTCGGTGGCGTGCGCAGCCTTTACATTAGGGGGTGCACATATGGAAAA
The DNA here is from genome assembly GCA_009667805.1 of Leptobrachium leishanense. Taxonomy (NCBI): domain Eukaryota; kingdom Metazoa; phylum Chordata; class Amphibia; order Anura; family Megophryidae; genus Leptobrachium; species Leptobrachium leishanense. The sequence goes on along the minus strand of CM019071.1, from coordinate 28,947,884 downwards.
TGTATTAATTGAAAGCTTATGTTTAGAAGATTTTGCACAAAATGCACATTTTTCATTAGAAATAACAAGCCTTTAATCAGAGATACAGACATTTTTTATGTTATTTATCATAAACCAGATAAGGGGCATTTAAAATGTCAATGGAAGAGGTGAAATAGGACTTCTTCACCCAACATTAGGGTGTGCTTGGACACACCAGGTACACCCCCTGCGCATGCCTCTGCTCATTCTACAGTTTTTCATACTTATGTGAGAGTTAACTAGTCTTTTGTATTTTAAAGGAACATCATAGATAATTCTTTGAGGTGGACAAGAAAAGAAACAAAGATCAGTCACTACCTAAATCTATTCGCTCAAACTTCTTGTATAGTTATTTCACTCATAATGTTCTTGATAGAGTTTCTTAAAATAAAATAAAGCAAGTTAACAACACATGGATTGACCAAGACTTTCCAGGGCAACTATGCAACATCTGGAAACACTGAGTTTGTGAAATTCATGCAAAGACTTTGTGAAAATGACCTTTCCAAACTCCTAATATTAAGGACTTCCCTCTGCAATTAACATTGCTGGATGAGAGAGGACTTTATTATTTTTTTATGTTTTATTATTCATTATAAAACCCTGAAACATTTGTAACTAATAATATCTGCTGAATTATTTGTGTGGGGTTTTTTTTCCCCCAAATGCCTCGAACCTGCCTCTTTTTAAAGAAATGGTGTAAAAGATGTTTTCAAAAAAATCAAAACAAATACAAAGCTGGCCTGCGCTCTATTTCTTTAGTTTAATGTTTATATATATTTGTTCTGTGTGTGTATATATACAGTATATGTATGTATATGACTAGTAAAGTCGTTTTTGCATGGCTTCAAGCTTACAATGCTGCGAGCATAGAGTAGTCAAGCTCTTTGCAGGGGATGTTACTCATCTTGTAGTGATCTCATGCCAGAACCTTCATAAGAACGCTTGTCATCAAAGCCCATAGATTCTGATATAGAGTTACCTTGACAAAACTCCGATCCGCTCACTCCTAGCTTGATTCACTTTGATAAACAAAATTGCATGAATTCCCAATTTACAGAGCTGTGTAAACACTGTGGCATGGAGAGTTCAATTCATACACACATCTGTGACTCTAGGATTCCATGGACTTCGCTTGGAGCCTGACGTGCTCAGCTGACAGTCATTTCTCTATATACAATTCACACACGAGGTGTAGACTGCATGCTATATCTATATCCTATATGGATTGCGGAACCTATTCAAAGTGAGCTGTCAGTGTTTGGGACTTGCAGCTTCAGTCGTAAATTGTATTGTTTGTGCTACTTTTCAAAGTCCAATGGTAACTTCTTTTTGGCCAGCAGGTTGCTGTACTCTTACTTTGTATACATTGTATAGGATGCACAAAAGTACAGGAGCCAGAGAATGAGCGAGTTGCATTCATAGCTGATGTTTTTAGCAGTTGGTACTAGTTTCTTCAGGTTTACTATCACAAGTTGCTACTTCATGACCACTGGTAGTAAAAATGCTGTGATAAAAATACAAGTTTTAGAAAAGTATTGTTCTTTTAGATGCCGCAAAAAAATTATATTTTTTTTCGTGTGTGTGTGTGTGTTTTTGTGTGTGTGTGTGCAGCTAAGCACGATACTCACATAAATTATCAGTTGCAGGTACCTGGCAAAAATTATCCTCGTTTCAGTTTTGCGTTAGGGATAATTCTACGGTTATGGTTACTTGAAGGTTTAGGGTTAGTACCTAACAAACCGATTCTGCTAAATTTATCTACGTAATCTTCACTACAATTCTGTCATTTTAGCTTCATTTTTTAGGCAACAGATTCTGCTCCTTCTTCACTTGGCATTCTCACTTCAAAGAAGGAGCAGAATCTGTTGCCTTTAAAATTAAATGAGGGTAATAGAATTGTAGTGAAGATTGCGTAGAAAAATGGTGAAAGATCTGTTTGTCAGTTTTGTGGGTTAAGGTCAAGCCTAACCCTAAAACAAGTACAAAAACTAACTAAAAGTAAAATGACCATTGTTTTTGGATCATGCTTATGTCAGAAGACATGTTTTTTTTGGGTGTCCAAATAACTGTTTTTTGTGTTGACTAGTTCTACTCTATGGTATTTTTATCACTGCATTCCTGTCGGCAGTTACAAGGTGGATACTTTACAGGACATCATTTCTTCAAACTATGTAATTTTCACCTGAGCCACATACGTTGGTGGCCGCATTACGGTTGATAGCTGTCTATGCCCACAGAACTGGACGATACAGACTTCGATGGGGTTAATTTGTTCACTTATTGGGGAGTTATAAGGACTGACGGTCCAGGAAATACTATCACTATAAATCAGAATATTATTGTGTCCGGCTTGTTTCCTTGGCATTCCCAACTATTTTATATTAAGATAATAAAAGGGGTTTAAGATATGTCTGTGTTTTTTTTTTGTTTTTTTTAAAATTTGGTTTATTTGGAAAGAAACATTTTCTTTCTGCTTTACTTCCGGCCACAATATGGCAGACCTCTCCGACTGATCAGAAAGCGGGGAATTCTTGAGGTTTTAGATCTTTTTTGATCGGTGACAATGTATGCCGTCAATGTAACATGGGATGATGTTATTTTACAAAATCCCAGACTCCATGTTATCCGATGTATAGGACATTTACGATCAAACTAAGAGAAACCATTCAAAATCAAAGGGTCATGTTTAGTGATGTTTAAAGTAAGCCTAAGGATATCAGGATTGTGAAGTAGTTTCAGTGGTCTGAATGACTACTTTATTTTCTTTCTACAAGAAGGCAATACTATGTGCTCAGTGGCCCATGGAGCTTAATTGTGATCCTTATGTTCCTTGTTTCCAATTGGGGATGCTGTGTTCATTACTGAAACAGGAGAGTGACGGTAAAAGAAGCTGCTGCTGTGTTATGTCAAATAAAAAATGCTAATAAATATCCAAAAGTGTCCAATTAGAATCAACCAATTTCTTTTCTAAGGCTTGATGGCAAATCCATTGCCCCTTGATGTGCCATAAGTTTAATGTGCCATACATATAGTATATATTTTTTATTTTTTACCCCTGCTGCCTATATTTTAGGCTAGGGTCAGACGAACGCATTTTTATGTTGTCTGTGAAAAAGTGCGTTCGAACGAATGGACGCATTTTTTCACAGAATACGTGATAGTGGTCATACTATGCGCATTTTCGTCCGTGATTTTGTACGGATCATCAATAAAACACTTTTTGTGTCTGGACGTTATGTTGGCCGGACATTAGCAGCGTCTGACGTCTCCTAATCACGCACAGACGCTGCTAGCGGACGCAGCGCACTCTGTACGTCAGTACCTGCGGTTTCACGTTCTCGAAAAAATGCGTTCATTTTCCACTTGCGTTGCGCAGCCGGACTTTTGTGCGACCGTACTTCGTATATTGGCCGTCATTGCCCGGCATCTGCTGCTAGTGCGGCCGTGATTAAGTGCGGCTGCACGCGCGTTCGCACTGCCTCAGTCTGACCCTAGCCTAAATGGCATTGTGATGTGAGCTGTATTTGGGAGGTGCAGGCATCCTTATGTTCTATCTTCTTTCCCTGTTCTCTCTTATGTTGAAGTCACCCTGTGCCTGTTGAGTGTTTGTGTAATCTGTGTTATATAAAATTAATGTTATGGTCTATGTGTATCAGTTGCTATCTGCTGATGGGATTGCTGGGTGAGTTATCTTTTCCAGCATCCCATCTCAGGAAAGTGTTAATATCTGTTGTATGTTTGAGTGGTCTTTTGTTGATTTGTTTTGTCAGGCAAACACTGCCCCATTATCTGATGTCTTCGACTGTAATCCTGTTTACCATCTACTATTGTCATTGTCCTATCCTGTCTAGAATGTTGCCGGAATGTTTATCTTTCTGTCCGCACCAGGTTTGATTATGTCTCACACTCCGAGAAGCATACGGAAGAAACTTCACAAAATCATAACCTCACAACATCATGATACGGGAGGGATTATGATGAGGGGCAGTGGGAGGCCAGGATGTTATTTTCTTTTGGATACCACACTCCACCTGGGACTGTATATATTTAACCAAATAAAGGTGTTCAGTGTTGATGCTGTTCAAAGTCCCAGATCTAGCTGCATCCTCTTATTTCTGGGGGATGCTAGCAAGGCTCTTTACGTGTACCTGTCCTTAAGCTTTGTCTAAAGACTGGAGAAAGGCACAGAAGCCCGCTGGGGAGAGAACAGGGGATCTGGCAAGGAAGCGGCTTTAACAGATATATCCCTTTTGGGGTACTGAGATTTGTTACAGGCATGTTGAATGCAATGTTTGGTGTGCACGACTTCTTTGCACTTAAATTTTCATTTGTGGATACAATAAAGTTTAAACTTTATATATAGGCATTGAGGAGTCTGTGACCTTTTATGCGTTGCTCTGTCTTTATAAACACATCTACCACCAGTTACTGTGGCCAGGCTGGCCCACACTTGGAAAGCAAATAACCATTCTTATTAAAGTCTAGCCTTGCATATGAGTCACAGTCCTCAAATGACTGATGTTATGACATTTTAACTCCTCTTGTATAGATTCTGTAAATACAGTCGATTTCAACTTTTGATATGACCACTATCCTTTTTTAATATAGCGTTTTCTCTTTTTAAAACGATTTTAGCTCATAGCAAGATTTCTGATCTGTATTCCAGGAAAAAAAATATCCTAATGCCATAACCAGCTGTTACATTCACCGCACCATGTGTTTATTTAATAAAGGTGGCAAACATGTTATTTAATATGACACTGGAAATAGTCTAGTATAGTATCATCCACAGATGTGTGAATATATGTACAAACCAGCAATTTTTTTTACAACTTTGAAGTTTTTTTTTTTTTTACAACTTCGATGTTTTTTTTTTTTACAATTTTGATGTTTTTGTTTTTCTTTCACTTATTGTAATTTTAGGAATAAAATGGCCTGCGGTATTATATGCAAAGAACATTCTTCTTGCAACCGAGATGTTTTGTTGTCAAGTGCCTTCCTTTATAAATGTGTATATCACTGAAGTGTATGTGTGTGTGTCAGAGACTTAAGAAATGTATAAAAATTCTTTATTGAAAAATCATAATCGATCAAAATTATTTTTATACATTTAAGTCCCTGAGTGCATCCGTTTAGGTTTGGGTTTCCATATTTCATCTTGGAATGTTGCACCTGGGCAACTTATCTTGTTGGTGGCATTTGCAGGTTTGAGCTGGTTTTGATTATTGTATGTATTGATTATATGTATGCATGTAATATATATATTTGAGGTTAAGGCTCTCTTGAGACTTGTTCACTAAATGAAAGTGATTTTATTCTAATGTTTCTGCCTTCTATCCACTGACTTTCATCAGGGTCGTACACTTCAACTATATCAGGGCTATTCAGAGAGAGGTGAAAAGCAGGAGAATGGCTGGAGAATGGAAAATTCTAGGTCAAAATAGCCAAACCAGAAAAATTCTCCCATTTATTTCACTATCCAAATCGGCTATTTTGACCTAGAACTTTCCACTCTCCGGCCATTCTCCTGCTTTTCACCTCTCTCTGAATAACCCTGTGTGTATGGGTGTAATAAAAAAATATATATACAGTATTTATAGTAGATTGGATAAGCAATGTTGGTCCAGATGCCAAAATCACCAGAGTATAGCCGTATGTAGTGATACCTTTTTTATTGGACTAACGATACATTTTAAAGACCAGCTTCCAGACCTGAAGAAGAGACGTACACTCTCAAAAGATTGTCTTTTAAATGTAATGTTGGTCCAATAAAAAAAGGTATCACTACACACTGCTATACTCTGGTGATTTTTATATATAATCATGGATATACTGGGGGTAATAAATAATGAAATGAGCCGAAACTAGAAAATACCCTACTTAAAGATAACTGAAAAGAAGTCTAAAGACATTTTTCAGCAATTAAGCTAGAATGTAATTATGATTATAGGGGCACCCACAAGTCATAAATACGATTACCGGGATAAAGTACATTAAATAGGGCAGGTTGTTATTACAGAAGATATAAGGTATTTTTGGGCCTTGATGAATTAAAGAGACTGGTTGTTCCCATTCAGGAGAGGGGGAGGTGATTTCTCTACTAGTGCTTTTAGGCTGGGGTCAGACGAGCGTAGTGTTCACGTCCGTGATTGCGCCTAAAAGTACGTCCGTGATAGCATGAAAGAAAGTCCATTGGAGCCTGACACATGAAGTACCTCCGCACTGAACTGCGGACGCACAACGGCCGCGGCCCACGGACGCAAGGCAGGCAAGAACGTACAACCACTAGAACGGCCGCACAAAGTGCGCTGCGTCTGCAACGTCTGCATAGCTTTGTGTGTGAGTGATGGAACGTGGTCAGACGGACTGCATTTATACGTCCAGCATTTTTCACGGACAAAATGGTTTTGCTTTTTAATTTATTTTCCCTCCTACATCCGTCAAAATATACGTCAGTGAAAAAAACGGACTGTGTGGCCACTACTGTGTCTTCCGTACTGACGTACGTCCGTGTGCACGGACGTACAGTCCGTAGAAATCACGCTCGTCTGACCCTAGCCTTATTGTCTCACATTGACAGGTTTTTGTTTTGCATTTACAATAAGAGGTGATACATTAGACAACTTATTGTAAAACTATTACTGTGTTTACATTTGGTCAAATTAATGTTTTGATTAAAAGAAACAGAAACACAATGTAGCTATTATCGCCTGTTAAGGATTTAACTAATTTTTTGGTTGATCAATAAAAAATAGATATGAAAGGCGTATCCTTTCTGGAGAAGACTCTTACAGTGAAGCTGTTGCTCTTTGACGGCATTTTACAATATGATAATCCAATTTATTATTAGTATTTTTTGTTTTTGGAAAGGCAAAACTGGATGCTTTTTTGAATAGCACCTTTTGATTTTTCTATATGTAACACAGTGGAGAGTGTTTATCTCTTCAACATGGTCTGCACAACAGGTTCATTGTTTATTATTAAATGTATAAACAAGACAATATGACAATACTATTACTTTGCTCTACTTCTTCGTTTGTTTTTTTTCTAAATTCAGGTGCAAGTGAGAATAATGAGTGATCTTGGAATTGCTTGTTATTATCTGGCTCCCAATACATTAACACTTCCTATGCAAAGTATAGGAAGCATTGTTGTACAGTAGCCTGCCACAACTAAAGTTTGCGGCTTGACTGGAATAGCTAGGGAAATCTTAGTATTAAAGTGAAGGGCTGTTATACTTTATGGCTTACTCACTACTAATGCTAACCGCGCAAGAGGAATAGGGCCCCAATTGTTTCCTTACACATTACTATTACTTTGACCAACAACAGCATTCCTGCTTAGAGAAATTGTAGCAGCTCTGATGGCATGGTGTAAAATAATAATTTTTGTTATTTCACTTTACAGAGCTATACTCTATATAAAGCTAATTATAGCATGGGAAATTTGCTGTGTAGATATTTATTCATTATAGGTTTATGTTGTATCTCTGTATTACGTCTCTGTTTTTAAGCTGCTGGAGAGCAAAGAGGTTCACTCACCATGGAAACTATTCTTTAAGGCACAGACTGATGTCAACTCTTGGCGATCGCAAAAGCTGATGTTTTGGGATTGATGATGGGAGAAAAAAAATTACCTTGGTCGGTCATTACTGTAGATATAAGGGAGTTCCATCCATAATCTCTTGGTACCCCAGGGCAATCCCATGTAAATAGCCAGAGATATACTATGGAAATAATTTGACCCATTCACAAATAATCCCTTTTTATTGAAAATAATTATTTACTTGGAACATGTGCTTAACAATTAAATAAAGGGAGAAATGGCAATTTTTCATAAAATTGTTATTCTGAGATAAAACAATAATGTAAAATTGCATATTTTAAATTTTCCATGTGATTGTATAATTTAATTATCTAACCTCTAAATGGTGTCCTTTTATCTTACACAATTTGACATGGGGTCTGCGTTATCAGTATACAGGCAAAAATGTTTTTGGGTCAAATACAGGAAATGTGATAAACATAGGTAATGCTCATATATCCTGCTTATGGGGATTTGTAGTGATCATCATAATGAGATTATTAGCAATGCAGCTTCCAAAAATACCAATAGAATATGAAAATAATATCTGTATGGGACATCATTTATAATTTTGACTTCCAGCCCCCTGAATCTTACCCCTGTACAGTAGTGAGTGATCACAGAGCTCTTCTTGCATTCTGCCATCTCCCTTGCTGTTGTAGTACAACAATAAATGTTGTTAAACTTTTTATTTCAGTGAGAGTGGGACTGCTCTCTACAACTTCTTTACAGTAATATAAGAGTGAAACCTCATAACTTTATTTCTAGCCAGGGTCACACTAATCTTGCTTTAAAAGTTTATGTAAATGGAGTATTATGCTTGTTTTTGTATATAAGCGTATTATAAGGGTGTTTACATTTTTGGTAGTGAAAGGGTTAATGGCTTAAAAATCGGATCCATTTTATGATATTCTAGATTTGAAATCCTTTTATTAATTTCAGTTAATATAGGATAAATATGCCATACATAAAGCAATATAGCCCTATTCACATTTAGTCCCTGTCAACAATATCCTTCCTTGTGTTTTAAATGACTGCGGCACACCCAGTTAATTAGTATATCGAGCTGTAAATAATTGTGTTACATGAGCACATGTTCCTCTCGCCAGGGATTGCGGGAAGAAAAAATTCTTATTTTAATTCTGCCTTTGTGGAAATGTGCTTTAGAATTCTGAGGAAATTCTAAAATCAAAACAGTCTCAACACAAACAAACATGGACCTGGTTTCCATGATTTTAAAACGTTATGGTTTCCATGATTTTAAACAAGAGTTTATACATTTGTTTTACTCGTTACACGTTACTTATCTCATATACAACAGATGATAGAGGAAAACCTTGAGGTATCCCTGAATAAAGAATTTCCTGCACTTGTAAAGGTAGAAAAATGCTGATTATTTTGAGTCTAAATTGAAGCCTTGCTTGCCAGTGCATACACATTTGAAATTTCAATGTTCTTGAACCCGGGACATACTTGAAAAAGAGAGACATCTCAATGCATCCTTCCTGGTAAAATACTTTGTAAATAAATATTTATTTGGCTGTATTTACTACGAGGTTACTGTACATATGCTCATTCTATCTGTTGTGTAGAACTTGCAAAGTGCTGCGATCAAGAGCAGAATTGGCCGCCGAATTGCACCGAACAGTGAATTTCACCATTCGGTGCAATTTTGTGGCCATTCAGCTATTCAAAAAGCTAAAGCATCGAAATATGGTGCCCATAGAATTCCCCATAGAGAAATAATGGTTAATTTGTTCAGAGAAAGCCTCACAAAATTGGTGAGATGCCCAGATGTCCTATAGGTTTCAATTTAAAAAAAATCCCCATTTTCTTTAAAAATTGTTATTCAACCGTTTGATTTCATTTGCAACAAAAATTCTTTTTAACTAATTAATTTTTTAGAAAAAGATTGCTTCTGTTTTTTTTGTAACTTTTTCTAAAATGTTTTTTTTTTTTATTGTGCAACAGACCTTTTTATTGTTATTCATAGGACCTTATTTATAATTTTCCTGCATTATTTTTGTTTAAAAACACTTTTTAAAAATTGTGGCCTTTTTTTTTAACAACTGTTCGGCGGCTGGGTCGGAGGCATTTGGTCTGTTTGTCGGATCTTCGGCTGCGTTCGTTGGTTTGCGGATGTGTTCAGCAGTTTATTGGGTGCGTTCAGTGATTTTTTTTATGATTCAAAATTTTTATTTAGAAGAGAGTCAGCAGTGAATCATACAGGTAAATAATAAATGGTCTCGTAGGGTCAAACAATAAACATCACTGAATAGTAAGTTGGGGGGGGGTGGACAGACACACCAAAAAGTGCTCCAGGACCCCAAAAAAAGAAAGAAAATTAAAATATATATATATATTTAAAAAAAAAGGGGGGGGAATGAAAAAGGTGGCAAAGGCCAAATGTGTGACTGTCCTGGCACACTCCCGAAGGTCCAAGGTACCGCAGGAGGCCATGGACATGTGCAGGTCACAAAGGCCAGGGTACGTGAAGGCCAAGTGCGGCAGACAGAGCCATGGTGGCCGCCACAGTGGCACGCCCCAAGTTGCCCCAACGCCCCAAAAAAAAAGGGGGGGGGAAGAGGGTCTGCAGCACGAGGTGGTGTGGTGAAAAATAAAAACATGGGAAAGGGAGGAGAAAAGGGTGTGAAATAGGATCATCAAAATAGCATCATGTCAGAAAAAGTTTCCAAGACAGCCACATATCAGAGTCTCTATAAAAATTAAAACAAAAACATCCCCAGCTGGGGAGTGTCAGCAGAATAGACCAAAACGTCAGCAAAAGGTCAGCAAAAGGGGGGGCCATTTCGGGAGGGTACAGGTCGGCATCAAAGAAATATCAAAGGGGGCAGAATAGTCCGCTTCAACAAAAAGGCCGGGTATACATCCCTGCCAGGCCACGGTACCTCCTGAAGGACACGACGAACAAGCATCCCCTGGTTCTTCCCATCCACGACAGGGGCCACGCCACAAGGCAGGAATCGGGGTCCCAACTTGGCAACAGACAACCCTCCAAAGCGCTGCAGCACCTCCATCATGGACTGCACGGGAGGATTCACCGCTTGCCCTGCAGCAGCAGCTAACTCCGCCGTTCCTCCATACTCAGCAGGCAGCGGTACATCCCCCTACATACCCCTGGAGTCGCACCCGGAGACAAAGGGTCATACTGCGTCGCGGCAATCGGGTCCACAGCTTCTCCGCAGTACTCAGCTCTCAATTTCAGGGGCCTGGATCCCATCCCCTCAGCCGTGTCACTTCTCCTGATGCTTACTCGTGGCCCAGGGGTCCCCTCTGCACACGGAGAACTCCGGCGCGGCATGGGATCCCCTAAGTTTTCTGACTCCTCTACCGCTGCACAGCCAGGCATCTCAGCCACCTTCAGGACCCCCTCGGGCGCAGGCGAACCCAAGGCAGCCGCCTCTCTGCAGCTCCGCAGAACCACTGTGAAGCGCCTCATGTCACCCCTCGTCAGTGGGTGATCAGCTTCTCCCTCCTCCAATAGCAGGGTGTCCAGGCGCAGGAACAGTGCCTCCATACCAGTCAGCGCGGGAAGCGTCAGGGCCTCTTCCCGACGCCGCGTATGCACTCCACTCACCCCCTCCACCAGGTCAGACGTATATGCTGGGAGATGGGGGTCATCCGTCATCCCGTTTATCATCCAGGCAGGAGTTGGAGGGGGCAGCAGAGGTGCCGCGGAGCGGGGCAAGGCTCCGAGATAGTCGCCGGAGGCACACCCCATCCGGGGAGTTCTCAAGACTCTCGGTCCAGGGATCTGCCTGATGGTAGGCCGCAAGATGGCCGCCGGCATCTTCCTCAAATTTTTAACTTTCAGGTCCGGAGGCGGGAACCAAACGGCCCCCGACAGTGGTAAACTGACAGCCAACCGTTCAGGGACCCTTCAAGAAAAAAAACGCTGTAGGGAAAGTCTGCTAATTGTCCCTATACCGAGCAGACGTGCGGAGCTCCTGGATAACACGTCCGCTCCTGTGAACAGCTGGCCACGCCCCCCGCGTTCAGTGATTTTTTGGCAGTTTATCGGTTGTGAACGGAGGGTTATCGGCAGCGTTCGGTGGATCCATTTGGTGCATTTCGGGGACCCTGCAGTGAATGCTGAATTCTTCACAGGGTCTGGGAATTCAGCTCGCCGAAGTGCACCAAATGAAAGAGCACCAAAATTTTGGTGCTCTTTGAATAACCCCTTTAGTTGTTTTTAATGAGATCTCTATGACAGGATTTTAAGAGTCACCGAACTTTCCCTCCTGACCTAAACACATGAGCTGTTCCAGCTAAATTCCTGCACCTTCTTTTCCTTCTGTAGTGCACTTGTGTGTGACTCATATAAAATGAGTGCACTTGGAGGGATAATAATTGAATCAATCCTCTTGGAAATCAATCCTTTAATGTGTGATCACACTCTACAGTGATTCATTGACTCACCAGACTCAAAGCTAACACAAGAGCTCTTGAGATCTTAGGGCAGTGATGTCAAACCTTGGTACCCCAGATGTTTCGGAACCACGTGTCCCATAATGCTCAATCTCTCATAAGGCTGGCAGAGCACCATGGGACATAGTTCAGAAAGATTTGTGGTATCAAAGTTCACCATCACTGCCGTAGGATCGCAAGACCTCTTGAGTTGGCTTTGATTACTTCTTTACCATAAACAATTCTGGGAAGACGCTGAATAGACCATATACATTTCATCCTTGAAATTTGCTCCTGTTTTCATTCTTCATGGGTTTTTCCAGTTTATTGGTGGAGAAGAGTTTGTTTTTGGCACCAGGACTGGCAAAACAGGAATTGAGCCGTCGCAATAAGGAAATAAGATTGGCAAGAGAAGATCTATCGTCCACAGTGATAAAGTAGCACTGTCTGAGACAGTGTTTCCCTTTGCTGTGGGAGTGGTGTGGGAAGGGTGACAATAGAATTATGTATCTGTGCAGGAATGTTCACTGAGCATTCTGCCAGCGAGCTGTTGAAATAAAAAAAGTAATGTTATAACCTGCACTCAAAGCACAGTCTCTGGATATATTTTCTTCTAGATCTGCAAGCTGTTGTGATCTGTTCATTTCAGTAGGAGCCCCCCCATTGAGGTCTGAGAAATCTCACATTATTTTCTTAATTAACTTAGGAATCATTGAATTTGCTGCAGTGTCACAGCAGGCTCATTGAGCTACTAGCTTCCTTTCAATATTCTCCAGCTGCTTAGCCTGATATCTAATTTAGATGAATTACATATTTTATATGATTTATTCTATAGAAAGCAGAATTGTGTGGAATTTGAGAAGGATACCTTAACTACCGTTCAAGATTTTTTTTTCTCCCAGCTATGGATACGATTTATTTATTTTGGCTATTTGTTTTGGGGGGGGGTCATGTAGTCGCATTTCGATCAAAATCTCAGTATCTTTTTATTTTTTTTCATTTTTTTATTTCTCTAAATATTGGCTGATTCAATTAGAATTTTTTTCCCCAAAGTTGAAAAATTATGCTAGTCAGAAAAACAGATGCCCAAAAAAGCATTTTATCGGCCAGCATCATATTGAGTATTTCTAATAAGCATACCTATTTGGAAAAATCCAATATTTTAATGAAGGTTTCAGTCTGATTTCCTCTTAACTTGACTGATCCATTTATCAACACCTTTCATAATTTTTCTGAAAATCAACTTAAACTCCTATTGGATTGCTGAACTTTCCATTAGAAAACATGAGCTGATAATTAAACATAATTTTTATTTATTTATTTTTTACAGGAATTGAAATGCCTGTAGGACTATGCCCTTAAATCTCTTGAAGCAAAAACTACCCAAATTGTTTCCTTAAATGATATTGAGCACTAAATTTGCAAGTTAGGTACTATGAGTTATGTCGAGCCTAATTTGCAATTCCTATGTAAATCCTCCAAACCATTGTTACGCCGATTATCAGGTCAATGATTGAGGAACTGTCTACCGGACTCACACAGGATTATTCAAAGAGAATCGAAAAGTCACCGAAAAAAATGTTTGCAAAAAAATCCCAAAAATGCCTTAAAGATCCGAAAAAATCTATAAATAAAGAAACCTTTTACTGCAGAATATTCTAATCGACGGTTTATTAGATATTGAATTAAACGGCAATATTTTTAACATTGAAGCCTATGGGATTCGCCTGAATAAACCTGTCGAATTAAATCACCGAACAGCAGGACAATTCAGCAACTTTTCACTGCTGGTTTTTGTTCTCTGAATAGATGAAGCATTGCTTCTCTATGGGGAATTCGCTGCCCTCGAAAAGGCTCCGAACAGGCACCGTATGTGCAGGCAATTCGCCAGGATTTGGCGAACTGCCTGCTCTCTGAATAACCGAATGGCCAGGAAAGGTAACCGTACGCTGAATTACACTGTTCGGTTACCTTTTCGGCCACAATTCGGATCTCATTGCACAACCCTGTAGCCTTACCGTATGCTGATGTAAAAATTAGGATAATATCAAGCTACATCTTAGTTCACTACTAATCACTACAGTAAATAAAATTGCATTACAGCCTTTAATTAATACAAGCACCTGTATTTTTCACAAAAATGTGACGTTGAGGGGAGGATGTGATTCAAAACAGTAGTCTGCATAAAGGCTACAAACGGAAATTCTTTCCTCTACCAAATCAGTACCATCAGATATAGACAGAATTAACAAAACTGGAAATTCCTATAGAACTTCAATGGAAACCAGAAAGAAGCACAAAATCCTTTATTATTTTTTCAATCATAATCTTCTTTAACACTGTATAAATGGAAACATACATCTCGGAGTTAGGTTTCAGTAGGGTGGGATAATGTGCACCTCCTGTCTTTAATAAAATTTCTATTTTTTATCTTCAAAGACTAGGTAAATATTGAATTTTATGTCAAGCAGAAGGTACATATTATTCTCATTTGTGGTTTAAATGCATCTCAAGGCCAATATAGGGCTACAGTAATTGATCCAAGTGCAGTAATAGAAGCACGTTTGTCGTTTTAGTAATGAAAGGTCTTAGACGTTGAATGCAATGAGTGTCTTTTCTTCTAATTCTTCTAATAGAAACATAGAAACATAGAAAAATGTCGGCAGATAAGAACCTTTCGGCCCATCTAGTCTGCCCAATTACATGGATACTTTACCTGGATTTATCTTTTGTTTAGGATAGCCTTATGCCTATCCCATGCCTGCTTAAATTCAATTACTGTTTTGGCCTCTACCACTTCAACTGGAAGACTGTTCCATGTATCCACCACCCTCTCAGTAAAATAATGCTTCCTGATGTTACTTTTAAACCTTTGCCCCTCTAATCTAAGACTATGTCCTCTTGTTTTGCTATTTTGTTTCCTTTTAAATATACTCCCTTCCTCTACCTTGTGGATTCCCTTTACGTATTTAAATGTTTCTATCATATCTCCTCTGTCTCGTCTTTTTTCCAAGCTGTACATGTTAAGATCATTAAGCCTTTCCTGGTAACTTTTCTCCTTCAAGCCGTACACCATTTTAGTAGCCCTTCTCTGAACTCTCTCTAAGATGTCTATATCCTTCTGGAGATACGGTCTCCAGTTCTGCACACAGTACTCCAAGTGAGGTCTCACCAGTGCTCTGTACAGTGGCATGAGCACTTCCCTTTTCCTACTGCTAATACCTCTCCCTACACAACCAAGCATTCTGCTAGCATTTCCTGCTGCTCTATTACATTGACTACTTACCCTTAGATCCTCTGAAATAATAACCCCTAAATCCTTTTCCTCAGATGTTGAGGTTAGGACTGTATCAAATATTCTATATTCAGCCCTTGGGTTTTTACGTCCCAGGTGCATTATCTTGCACTTATCCACATTAAAACTCAATTGCCACAGCTCCGACCATTTTTTTAGCTTACCTAAATCATTTGTCATTTGGCTGATCCCGCCAGGAACGTCAACCCTGTTGCAAAGCTTTGTGTCATCAGCAAAAAGACATACTTTTCCATTAATACCTTCTGCAATATCACTAATAAAAATATTAAAGAGAATGGGTCCAAGTACTGACCCCTGAGGTACCCCACTGGTACTGGTAATGTCGCAACTATTTGTAAAACCTTGTTTATCATTTATTACTTTGTAAAGGAAACTCAAGCTTGACATGGTTGAATTAACACAGGAACTAAAGGAGGTGTAGCTCCAGGTTTGCGATCCAGATTAGGCTGGGGCCTCACAACGCACTAAATGCGTCTATTGTAACACGAATCGTGACGTCCGTCGTAAAGTTTTGACTAATCAAATAGAGAATGATACATGAAGTTCACACACTTTTTCATGCACGTGCGAGCGGATGCAGATTTTTGGTCTGAGCCAAAATGCTAAGACACGCATAGAAACATGCCTATGGACATAATGTTTTCTGCAGGTGAGATTAAAGAACATCAGAGAATTCTCAAGTGTAGAAAACTACAAACTGCAAAGTATTCTTTAGCTTCCATATCTCTCTCTAGTTTTATTTTATCATCATGATGTCAAAATTCATGCACATTGTGTGATGTCCACAAGTACATCCATGGAAAGGTATGTCCACTACAATGGACATGCTGTCTGCATTCTAATGCATCCATACAGAGTTACTATATAAGACAGAGTACATCCAACCCAAAAGAAACTAGATGGTTCTTAATGAATTAGCAGTTAACATTTCACTGACCTAGAGTATGTGAGCTATCAAAACGATGGGCTATGATACAGTATCCTGGTTCCGTCTCTTTATGTTTGTGGAACCATTTAGATAAGGCGACAAGAAGACCATGCCGAAGAGAAGCAGAGATGAATGGGGCATAAGGCAAAATGGATTTAAGAGGACTAAGGCAAAGACTTCTCAAAAACTGCAGGCTCACATAGTCCTTAATCCAGCATAGTCCCATCTAACTGGAGCAACCTCAGGAATTGGATTTAAACAATGTATTAAGAAATTGGCTACTGGGAAGGGACGGTCTTTTTTCTGTTCTTTATTCTAAGTAAACATTTACATATATTTGAATTTGGGGAAACAGAGAAATATGCTTTAAAAATGGTAAAAAGCAACACCATAGCACAATAACAAAGAGTGGGAACAACAAGAGTAGACAAATTAATAGTGGTTTTCAAATGTAAGCGATTGTAGATTAGTCCGAATTAGAGTTTGGGTGCAAGAAATGGAAGGTTTGCTCATATCCTTCTGGAAAAAAGAAACCAGAAGAGATTAAATGTATGAGCGAGTAGGGGGAGGAAGCTTCAAAATACCATGGTGAGCAGCGGGAAGTGACCAGTTACTAGTATCTAATAGATATGATGGCCAAAACTGTCACATTCAGTAGTACATTGTATCCACCTCGGAATTTAAGGTGTTTATAATCTGTTAGGAATGATACATGAATTAACAATCTATTTTATTTATTGTTTTATTTTATATTAAGTCAGCATGTCAAAGGCTTAGCCCAACAAGGGCTGGGTGGAGTAGAGGTAATGTAACTGCTCTGCATGGAGAGAGCCTGTGGAGTCATGGGTTCGATCCCAGCGAGCAACCCCTCCAGTAAGTGTCTTTGGCAAGACACCTAACGGTACATACTCGCCACCCAGGACATACCTGAAAACAAGAGAAATCTTAATGCATCCTTCCTGGTAAAATCCTTTCTCAAAAAAAAAAACTAGTCCCATATGAGAGTGACTGCCTACGTCTTGTGAGAGATGGACTTGATCTAGGATCTAGAGGTGTGCATTCGTTTCATAATGAATCTCAATTGAAAATTTGTTAATTCGTATTTTGGAAGTACTTCCAAAATAACAAATCGATTTCATCCGAAGTGAAACAAAACGGTATATAACGAAATTGATTTGTGATACTGTTTCTCAAGAAAACCATTGATTCGAGTGTTTTTGTTTAGTGATCCAAAATTAGACTAAATATCAAATATCGACTCGATCCCAAATTACAAATACTACAAAATCAGTTTCATTTGACCATTTCACAAAGCACCCCATCCCTGTAAATTGGCCTGTGGTGCTGAATCTGTTGTCAGCACCACAGGCCAAAAGAAAGATCAATATTTAACCCTAGCTTGCCTTTTAACAGCAGGATATACAGTAGATTTATTATTTTTTATTTAGTGACCCAAATTCCACTCAACATCAAATATGAAATTAATCCCAAATTACAATGGGTTTATTTAGTGATCTGAGATCCCAAACTAAACAAAATTATGAAACAAAATAACGAAAACAAAATTATTTTGAAACGAAACAAATTTTTCAGCCGTGCACACCTCTACTAGGAACTTGAAGCAAGTATGTTTTCTATTATGCTGAACCTGAAAATTAAGTTAATCTGGAAGTCAATGTAACAAATTTGTAAATGTAGTAATTGGCTCCTGAGCGTTCTCCTATGAATGCCTGGTGCTTCTTTATGGAGACAGAGTAACAAGTTCTGGTGAGTTGAAAAGTGGCTTTCTAAATTTTAAATTCTATGCCGAATTTTCAAATTTTGCAACTTGTTATCGGATGACTAGCCCTTTAAATCTTTGAAATTATGGGAATTACAGATCGGGAAGTAGCCCTTTTATATAGGCAGAAATTAAGAAAAAAATTATGTAAATTTATCATATAAAGCATGATCCTGCCCATCCAATATTCTATGACACCTCTACGTGGTAGGCTTTATGTTTTCTCCGTTGTTTTGAATCGATCAGAAAGAAATTTCAAATTAAACATCTGGTTTCTACGATACCAGCTTCCTCGAAATATCCTGTCTGCAGACAAAATCCAGGAAATTCTGGTTGTTGCTCCGTTTTCAATGAACAGATGGAGTCACAGAAAATAAACAAAAGTAACATTACAGGGATTTGCAAAATCAACTAGAAAAAACATACTTTTAACAGGGCACACACCTTTCCTCCACGTTACATAAAAAATAGAACTAATGGTTTATATTTACAACTTTGATTGTTTTGCAAACTTTTATTTTGTTAATTAAAATATTGCCTTTTGCTTGCTATGCAGAAATACAATAACCAGGTCTGTTTCAACCAAGAGGTTTTTATTGGCATATTACCTTTAATCACAAGCTTTTTATTGTCTCCATAGGAATTATGTCAAGGTTACACAGACGTTCTAATCTATTTATCCATGGGTGACAAAAAAACCTGATCTGTCCACATAAAAGCCCAATTAAGACTTGCAAGTTCAACTTAATTGACCATATACAATTACACAATTTACACAATCGTCTACAACCCAATTTTCTACATTTCTGACATGCCAGGATGATTTTATGTATATTATTAAACATCCAGATTCTTACAGCCCTGTCAAGTCTCTTTATTTCCTAGCAGGACACACTATATTCAGTGAATCTCCTGATCACATTTATGGGAATGAGCTTGAGTATTTTGTAATACTTACCCATGACCCCCTCCTAGGCAGGTATCAGGAGCACTGGGTCAGAGCTTTGGGGGCTGTTCTCTGGTGTCATCAAATAAGGGAAAAGAGACAAAGAAAAATACTCTGCTTTAATGTCAAAGCCAACCTGATACGATTAATCAATTTTCTAGCCAAACTTTCTACATCAATGGATTACATTCTGGAATTGGCTAAAGCATGGGAGATGTCTCCTCGCTCACACAACCCCCACACAAAAAAACATACTGTATATCTCCAACATACTCAAAAACACAGACACAAACACACATACAGTTAGGTCCATATATATTTGGACACATGCACAATTTTCTTACTTTCGGCTCTGTATACCACCAGAATAAAATTAAAGCAAACAATTCAAATGAATTTGAAGTGCAGACTTTCAGCTTTAATTCAAGGGGTCGAATATAAATATCAAGTACAAATTTTTGGAAATGCAACC
Source organism: Leptobrachium leishanense (assembly GCA_009667805.1). Taxonomy (NCBI): domain Eukaryota; kingdom Metazoa; phylum Chordata; class Amphibia; order Anura; family Megophryidae; genus Leptobrachium; species Leptobrachium leishanense. The sequence continues at coordinate 28,928,406 of CM019071.1, read as the reverse complement.
ATTTTTTACACAGTCCCCCCCCCCCCATTTTCAGGGGCTCAAATGTAATTGGACAAATGAATATAATTATAAATAAAATGTTCATTTTTAATATTTTGATGAAAATCCTTTACCGGCAATGACTGCCTGAAGTCTGGAACCCATGGAGTGTTTGGTGAGTGTTTGGCGAGTATTCTACAGGTTTGCGGCGAGTATTCCCTGCACTACGGGTGCCCTGCGGTGCTTGCTGAATACACCGCAAGGTCTGCAAACTAGGAATCACCGAATCCCCCAAATTGTAGGGTACGAAAAGTCACCGAATGTGCGGTGACGTTTCGGATCTCTTTGAATAACCCTGTTAGAGTCTTGCCTTATGCAGCTCCCAATTCAACTTCCTATTTCAGCCACTAGTCTGTCTCAACTCCCTTACTTCACTGTCGAGGTGCATCTCTGCCGAAGTGGAATTTGATAAACCTGGGCTGTCCAGTGTCCACTCATTCTTGGTCTGGCTGCAGAAAGGAGTGGTGATAATGTGTCAGCCTTTTGTCTGGGTCTGCTTTGCTGACTCCTAACCGATCTGTCTCATATTTAAATAAAACAAATGGCATATTATATTTAAAAAAAAATGACACAGGATACATAGTATATATTATAATTTAATCTACCCTTTTATTAAAATATGTTGGAAGCTGACGGTAGTTAACAAATTGACTCATCTAACACGCCTTAACATAATCTCATACTCTTTAATTCCATGTGGGTGCATGGTTGGCGCCAGCTAATCCATTGACCTACACATGCAATCTTGCATGTTTTTCCAGATCAAGATTATAGCATTTTTATTGCACTGCTCAGAAGCTATTCTTCTCTCTGTAAAATAACCCCTTGAGGACCAATGACATACATGGTACGTTCGGGGAAAAACTCCTGTTAAGGACCAAGGACGTACCATGTACGTAATGGTCCTCTAACACCCCTCCCTCCCTATACTCACCTCTCAGGCTGAGGTCCCACATCGGTCTGACTTCCCATCGCACTGATGTCATCGCCAGGCGCAATGACATTAGTTTAGGGTGCCCAATGGCGCCTGCTGGGGGAGAGTCTGAAGGGGGGGGTCCTTAGGAAAAAAAAGGCACCGCTGTAAAGGGTACAATCTGCCCTTTCCAGCGGTGCCTCTCTTTAACCCCTTAGATGTCAGAACACGATTCAGAACCAATCGGCACCAGATCTCAGTCCTCTCCCGGAGATGGCTGACTTCTTGGATGTCAGCCAAGCATCTGAGTATCCAAGTCCATTTAATGGTGAAAAAAACAGTATATAATATGTGTGGGTTCCATAAATGAGTAAGAGGAAAATTAGCGCTAAACACAAACAGCGCAGAAACGTAAATACAGCAGCAGAGGTTACTTTAGGACTGACAATGGTAAATCAGCCTGGTCACTATGGGGATAAATATTTTTATACAATTAAAATCAGATTGAATTAAAGCTTTCTTTGTAGATTATAAATACACTATTTTGTTTACAGTCAAACTTTTTTGTTTTACTCAACCTTAAAAAATCCTGATTGTTGGTACAGATTAAAGTATGTATGAAAAAAACTGTCCATTTTATTGTAATCTACACACTTAAAACTAATGGCCCCTTAATGTAAACTCAAACTAGTCTTATTCTGGAGCAAAGGAAAGAAATTTTGCTTATTAGAATTGAAATTCATTTGCAGATGGGCTCCTGAACGTGCACCTAAAATTTGAAATGAAAGTCTGCCTGAAATTGCTTGAGAAGCTTCAAGTTCTGCTCTTCCTTGAAGGAAACATGGAGCCCAAGCTATAATAGCTATGTAGTAGTGCATTTTGACCAGCAGAGGAAGCCCTCCACCTGTCAAATAGGGTTTACCTACAGTGAACATATACAGTAGAGACACTTCTGTGCATGTGTGGGTAATTGAAAATGATTTTGCCAAAAACTACTGGTTCCTGCAAGTGCTTTTATGGAAAACTGCACGGCACTGAAGAGGTTAAGGGATTGATAGGAGACCAAGAGCTTAGACAAGTACCCCAGACGTCCTGGAAGTTATCAAATCTTTGTTTATGTTTATATATAAAATCTTTATGATGTGTTCTCATACATTTCATTCCCCAAAGTCTATGTAGCACTGACTGTCCTATGGATGTGTTTTTGTTCAGATACGCATCTCAGAGAGTCTTAGTGATGTTGCTTATATCAGATAATAATGCTGCTCATCAATAAATCATAAACATGTCTCACATTCTAAAACGGAACTTTAGGATTCTGCAAAGTGTACTAATCATTAGCAATTTCAAAACCCAATAAAATCTGTCAAAATACATTTTAACAAGTTATTTGCGCCTAGACCAGGGGTGGACAAACTACGGCCCGCGGGCCACATGCGGCCCGTCACCGAGTTTTTTGCGGCCCGCCAACCAGCGGCGTTCTTCTGCTCCCAAGGCAAGCGGCCGCTGGCATGCAGCTTGGCCGCTCGCCTGGGATGGGAACCACCTGACCAGAGTGCGATCTCGCGAGAGCACGGCTGGTCAGGTGCTTCCCATCCCCGGCGAGCGGCAAAGCTGCATGTCAGCAGCCGCTTGCCTCGGGAGTAGAAGAACGCCGGTGGACGCAGAGAGTGGGGCCACAGAGGAGGTGAGAGCTGGGGGCAATATATACCCATATGAGCTGGTGGCAGTATATATCCATATGAGCTGGGGGCAATATATATATACCCATATGAGCGAGGGGGCAATATATACCCATATGAGCTGGGGAGGAATATATACCCATATGAGCTGGGGGCAATATATACCCATATGAGCTGGGGGGCAATATATACCCATATGAGCTGGGGAGCAATATATACCCATATGAGCTGGGGGCAATATATACCCATATGAGCTGGGGGCAATATATATCCATATGAACTGGGGCAATATATACCCATATGAGCTGGGGGAATATATACCCATATGAGTTGGGGGCAATATATACCCATATGAGCTGGGGCAATATATACCCATATGAGCTGGGGGGCAATATATCCATATGAGCTGGGGGCAATAGATATCCATATGAGCAGGGGGCAATATATACCCATATGAGCTGGGCCAAATATACCCATATTAAATGACCAGGAAAAAGTCCAAAAAGGACCAGGACAATTTGCTTTATTGTCATTAATATTCTTAAGAAAAAATTCTAATTTTTGACCATAGTTAAGCAAAGAATTAAATAAAATGGCCTTGTTTGGTGAGGTGTTTTCCCTTGAAATTTGAGCCCTAGCAACTGATTCTCTGCACACTCTTTCTCATTGGGGGGGGGGTGTTATTGATAATGGCTTTAACGGCCAGGAATCATAAGAATGCAATATTGTTTATATGAGGCCCCCGATAACAATAACGTTTTCAATGTGGCCCTCCGTAGAAAATGTTTGCCCACCCCTGGCCTAGACAGTCTGATAAGGGGTTAATTAGTAGCGGCTGCCCCTCTGTATGGGTCCCTACTTACACTCGATCTGACTCGGGATAAAAAATTAACCTGGTTATCCACTGCATCTCTAAATTCACTAGGTTATTGCTGAACGAAAAGTTAATTTTGTGCCTCATCTCCTGTATTTATATCTCAAGCTTTTTATTTAAAAAATCTATTTAATCTTGTCTTGTAATTAATGTTCCAAGAGTGCTCATGCTAATTATGTGCGCTGCATTCACTTGGGGCTTTGTTTCAAGAGTATTTAAATCACCAGTTAGACCAGCACTTCCTTCAATGTCTTTCTGGCAGCGTGAGAGTTATTTTGAATCTATATCTAAGCTTATTCAATATATTAATATTTTAATAAAGTTTTTTGTGTGCCCCCATTTACTTTTATTGATCGTTTGGATAAATGGGCGTTGGACCTGTCCTTAATACACCCCATTGAGCGAGTCTATACAGGATATAGGAAATGCAAACAGCTCGGCATACAAAGAACTTTATTCCAAGAATACAAATCAGAAACACGAGAGTTTTATGCAAATTGGCATTGACTGGAACCAGACGGTCACAAAGCATTGCATAAACCTATCGTTAACGTGGCACCGGGTATTTTAACATTTTAAAAGGCAAAATCCTGTAGCACCTTCAATCCTTCTTATAATAGAAACATTTCAGCTTTGTTCACCTTTTATAATAATAAATAAACTATTTATAGCTAGAGCTTCCTGGTGACACCACTGAAGAGGTGACTGAAGTGCTTTTTTGCACTCCTGTGTTAATGGTTGGTTGGTTATTTATCAAATCCTAGATTATGATTGGACGTTGACAATAAATGCCCTCTGATTATTTTTTTCAGTAACTATTTCTAAGGGTATGACAATCCGAATTAATTCAAAATGGCCACCACCACATTAAAATGTGTAAATGTGTTATTTACAACTAGCCATATTTTGGGATATATATATATATATTTATTGGATGAAGTATTTATTTATTTGCAAAGTATTTTACCAGGAAAGATACATTGATATTTCTCTCGTTTGCAAGTATGTCCTAGTAATATGATTCACAGAGAGCATTACCTTTTAAATGAAATTGGAATAAAAAGAAAAACAATTGACTAATGTGATTAGGGGAAGGGTAATAGACCACAGGTTTATTGGCTGGCAGATGGAAAAAGCCCTTTTCCCCCTATAGGGTTAATTACCAGCTGATGCTTGATTAAGTCTGCCCTGCCTCTTATAGGTGAGGTGGTTCCGTCTGAGAGGACAGTCTTGGTGTTGGGTGCAGCAGGGAAGGAAGCTAATTCCTGAAGCCAAAGGAAAGTACATTTTTATTTTTGTTTTTCTTATTGGTAAGCTCCTTAGCCGCCCAACATTATAGTTAGGAATACTGACAGGGTTATTCAGAGAGTGGTGAAAAGCAGGAGAATGACTGGAGAATGAAAAATTCTAGGTCAAAATAGCCGATTTGGAAAGTGCGATGAAAGGGAGAATTTTTCTGGTTTGGCTATTTTGACCTAGAATTTTTCATTCTCCAATCATTCTCCTGCTTTTCACCACTCTCTGAATAACCCTGTATATGTTTTATATTTGTTTCATTTTCTTGTTTATGGTTTACACTTCATGTACCGTGGCTGCCTAATAAAGAAAAGCGTGAAGCTCCGATCTGTGTGTCCAATGGCTATATCACACCACATTGAGGGCCCTACTACAATCTTTGCGCAAACGTCAGCGCGTGTGCAAAAACGCATTAACGCGAGGGGCAAAACCCTTTGTGCTGAACATCGTATTACAATGTCAGCACAAAAAACGCACGTATACGTCTACCGCAGGTGAACCTGCGCGAACGTACTGTACTGTGCGCATCCTATACTTAACCTCCCTGGCGGTCTAATTTTTTAAAAATTTCATGTCTAAAAGCGTCTCAATTTTTTTTTAAAGGAAATGTGTTTTTGTACATAGTTAGCCTGTAATAATTAGGAATCAGGCACTGAAATCCGTGAAATCAAGAGTTCTTACTGGTAAAATCCTTTATAAATAAATAAATAAAATAGTAAATACACTGAGTCTGATAAAGTTTGAAACACGAAATAATAATTTATTATCCCAAAAATAATTATCCAAAATAATGCAAATAAATGATATTCAATAAAATAAAAAACAAAAAACACTGAAATCGGTCTGAAAACCAGGGTAAGAGGATGTATGGTCTATTTCTTATCCTGTAGTGCCACCTAGTGGCCGTTCATAAACATTGCACTTTGGATTACAGTATTTTATGAATTGTTTATAGGTTTGCTGATGGTACCCGCCCACCCTGCACCATGTGACTCGCAGGGAGCCTTCCAGGAAGCAGCTCGCTGCGATCACACTGCGGGGGACAGCGAGGGAGCCAGGAGGAGGCGAGTATGCATCCAGCCCGAGTGTGGCTCGGGGTTTCCGTTCACGGTACAGGGCAGGGAGGTTAACATTGTGAGCGCGAATGCGTTTGTGCGCTGGTACGCGGATGGTATTACAATCTATGCGCAGTTTGTAACGCACAGCCTTTGCGCGCATAATTTTAGCAACTCCCAAAAGTTGGTATTAATGGCAAATTCTATCAACCTGGCCGAAACCAAATACACCGGCCCAAAAAAAATACGCAGCAAAGTATAGTTACACATTCTACTCATACCAAACCAATAAATTTGAGAAGTTGCGTGTGCATTTTTTATTGATGCAGCATATATGCGCAGAGTGACTTTGACAGGCGCAAAAACTTAACGTGAGACAATTGCGGTTCTTAATTCTTATTGGCTGAATCGCGTGAAAAAAACGGTCCGCACACTGATTTCTGCGCGCAACGTTACTGTGCGCGCGTTTGTGTGCGTCCGTTTTATGCACGTTATTTTTTGGCGGATGAAAAAATGCGCTAGGATTGTAATACCAGCATTGATTTATGCACGTTAACGTTTAACGCTTTGCGCAAAAATTCACGCGTTGCGAGTGCGTTTTTGCGTGAAGAATGTAATAGGGCCCTGAGACTTTAAACATGTGTAAGAGGTCATTCAGTAACCAGTCCTTCAATGAAAGTATGATGATTTGACTTCAGCAAAGTACAGTAGAGCACGTACAATGGGACTATGGTAAATACACTCATTAGGAAACTGCCACTGTATTTCACAAAACTTTTTACCATTCCTTCTTCCATAGTTTCTGCCGATGTTGTCTAGCGTACGTCTCAGCATAGTTGTCAATGGGATTTTCACCGTAGATTCTGACTTAATAGCTTGATGTAGACTTCTATGTGCTTTCTACTTTTGTTTCAAAAAGCATTGTTTTCACCGTAGTTGCATGAGAGGTCTATGCAAAATGTGATCGCCACTTTATTTTTTTTGAGAAAGGATTATTACCAGGAAGGATACATTGAGATTTCTCTCGTTTTCAAGTATGTCCTGGGTGGCAAGTATGTACCGTTAGGTGTCTTGCCCAAGGACACTTACTGGAGAGGTGCTCTTTGGGATTGAACCCAAGTCTCCACAGGCTCTCTCCACGCAGAGCAGTGATGGTACCTCTACTCCACCCAGCCGGCACTTTAAACTTGTTTTAGTAAATGTATCCTTGTTGGAAATAAGGAATAGAGAATAAGTGCACTTTACGCTTTTTTTTATGGGAGAATAATAGTGGTATCAACATTCACTGTAATTCAGTATTCTTTGCAGGAAATGAGCCCGTTGGTGTTGGATTTTCGTTTTCTGGATAGCCTATGTTCACCATCGTTACTTCAATGGTGGACAACCGTACTGATTACACTAACCATAAAGATTCTAATTATACTATTTTAAATCATAAACAATCTTTGAGAAAAAGTGTGTTGTAAGTGGATTTAAGTAATTAAGTCCTTTTTTAACCTACAAGATACTATCAGGGTTAATCAAAGAGATCCGAATTGCTTGAGAAAGGTAACCGAATGCTGAAAATCAGCGTTCGGTTACCTTTTCTGGCCATTCGGCTATCCAGAGAGCAGGCAATTCGCCAAATCCTGGCGAATTGCCTGCACATACGGTGCCTGTTCGGTGCCTGTTCGAGGGCAGTGAAATCCCCATGAAAATGCACTGCTTCGGCTATTCAGAGAACACAAACCAGCAGTGAAAGGTTCCCGAAATGCTCTGCCATTCGGTGGTTTAATTCGGCAAGTTAATTCAGGAGAATCCCATAGGCTTCAATGTTAAAAATATTCCCGTTTTAATTCAATATCTAATAAACCGTTCATTGTAAAATTCTGCAGTAAAGAGTCTCTTTATTTATAGATTTTGTAGGATACTTTAAGCATTTTTCAGAATTATTTATTTTTTTTAACCCTTTCGCTGCTGAGGCTTTTCCCGCCCCTGTGCTGAGGTCATTTTTACCTGTTTTGCGCATCATGTTTAAACGTGTTTTGAAGGCTTATTTTAGTATATTACCCAGACATATTATATATCGTTCTTTCCGTCAGACTCGGTAGATTCATAATATGTCATTATTATATGTATACGTTATGTCATGTCTGTATATTATAACAAAAAATGCAATAAAATATGTATTTTCAATAATTTACAATGTGTAAAGTGTTTTTTTTCACATTTTAACATGCGAGCAATTGCGGTTATATTTTGTATGGGGTGCGCTTGTTAAAAAAATTAGAGATGGGGTCTCGTTACATTTTTTTTTGGGGAAAATTACACTATTTTTAACAAACGCACCGCATACAAAAATCGTTAGTGCAGCATCATTGTTCACATTATAATTGAAATGGGAACAATATTGCTGCATTAACAAACCAAAAAAAATAAAAAAAAAGTGTTTATTTTTTTTTATAATTTTTTTTTTTTTTTTTTACAACTTTTTTCACTTTCATGTTTGGTATCGTTGGAACGGCCATGCTCTGGCCGATCCAACCATACCAAAATTTAACCCCTAACTGCCACGGATCGGGAGATAGGGAGTTCATTGGAACTCCCTATCTCCACCGTTGGTGGCAGTTAAGGGTTAACTCTAGGACTGGCGTCATCGTGCTACGCACGATGACGCCAGTCCTCAGGGGGAGTTCCCGGAGGCTTGGCCGACATCCAAGATGTCGGCCAGCTCCGGGAAAGGATCGCGAACCGGTGCTTTTCAGCGCCGATTCGCGATCCAGCTCCCCAGGGGTTAATGCCAGGCATCATTTGGAAGGGCAGGCTGTGCCCTTCCAAATGATGCCTGGGTTAACCCCCGCAGAGCCGCCGATCGGGAGGGAGAGAGGTCCGAAGGACCTCCCCCCCTCCCTTTCAGGCGACTCTTCCGCACATGCGGGGGGGGCGCCTGAATTCATCGCGCTGCCGCGATGACACCTAATTCCGGCGGCTGTGGTCCCGGATGCGCGGCTGACATCCAGGATGTCAGCCCGCACCGGGGGGCCAGCGATCGGCCGGAACCCGGCCGAACGCTGACCCCAATGGGAGGACGCGCTCAGCGCGTCCTCCGCATACCAGCGGGAATGCTGAGGACGCGCTGAGCGCGTCCTCAGCATCCAAGTGGTTAAAAGTCCGATTTTTTTTTTTTTTAATTTTCTTCTTTTTCTGTAACAGCCCTTTTTATTATCATTCCCTGGACCTCATATGCAAATTTCAGGCATTTTCGCTCAGTAGTTTCTTTGCAAACAGCTTTTCACTTTCACATTCATACAAACTGTTTTGCTAATTTATTCACCTCCCTCTGTCTGCGGTGTCGGCTTTTTCTCGGCTTTTTCCGGCGGCTTCGCTGCGTGTGATCGGCTCCTGCTTGGGTTTTTCCGGCGTCTTCGACAGGTTAATCCAGATGTTTTTCAGGGTTTTCTGCGTGCATTCGGTGGGTTTTGCGGTGAGTTTTCGTCAGGTTTGCGGCAGCCTTTCCCTGCAATTCGGGGACCCTGTGGTGCTTGCTGAATACACCGCAGGGTCACCGAAATGGGATCGGCAAAACGAACCGAATTGAAGAGAACGAAAAGTCACCGAACGTGCGGTGACTTTTCGAATCTCTTTGGATTACCCTGTATGTTTCCATCTGGGGTCTGGCCTGACCATTTGGTTTTGTATGAAAAATCACCTATAAGGAATTTGCTCTAGAAATACATTCTATAACCTCTTCCTATAATTTATTCATTTTTTTTATCTATATTATACTACAAATTTGTTTTGAATCTAGGAGCCAGCTACAAAAGTTAGGAGCCAACGTTTCAGCGAGGATTCGCATTTATCAAGGTATACCTTGATAAAGGGGAATCCTCGCCAAAATGTTGGGAACCTGCCTCTACATCTGGGAGTTGGTTTGTGCTGACCCAAATTATGATTTTAGCTGCTTCTTATTTATCACTTTGTTACCTGGTGCTTTTTGCTCTTAGGTATTTTTTGTGCACGTGGTCTTGTGGCTACTTTTTTGAGCCTAGAAGTGTAGACCGTTGCTTCTAATATCAGTTTGGCCGCTCTGAGACATATTTTTATAAATATACATATACACTTATTATATTATTTGTGTTAACACCTGTACATTGTGATGTTGTGATATTGTTTTATTTGTTTACTTATTTTCTTCACTCTGTTGTCATTGGACGCCCGATTTACCCACTGCAGACACACACACACACACACACACACACACAACAACCTCATATATAAATACATACACCAGGGCTGGATATATTTACATTAAATGTTGGAGACAGGAAGAAAACATTGAAGCCAACTAGATGTTTTTAGATGCCAAAGACTGCTATTAGATTGGTGTAAAATAAACTGGAAATTTAGGAGCCAGGAGTAAAATTCTAGGAGCCAGTGGCTACCAGGCTCCTGGCTTTGTCAAGCCCTGTACTAATACTTCTATTATGTTATATACATGCTATTTATTGTTATTGTATGTGGCATTTAATAATATTGTGTATTCAATTCGGATGCTGCATGTGAATGGTGTTATTCAGTGTGTTGTAAATATTTCTCTATATATGACTAACTCTCCGTGAATGTGTTTACCTGTATACGGTTTCCTGATTGGATTTCTGCTTGTATTATAACTCACATAACATTTCATATGCTGTGTTCCCAAAGTGGTTGAGGACGGCTCCATGAAAAATGTCTGTGAATCACAAACAACCTCAGATAATAAGAGCATTGTTTCAATGTAGAGAAACATATGACGCAACATTCAACAACAATGACTATTTGGGACACAATAATAGAAGCAGAAGGACTTTTTTTTCCTTCACTTTGACTAAGATAATAATGTAGAGTGTATCTTTTGTAAGGATGTCATTCAGTCTAAAATAAGGCAAAATCACAGCCTGCAACCTTATTGTTCATTTTTATGATTCACACACCTTTGCGCATTCGGTGGAGTGTTACACTGAAATGTTTACAAATGAAAGTACTTTTTTTAAAAAAGATTTTTTCTAGGTACAGAAAAGATGGAACAGGTGTTCAGCTTTTACGGAAAAAAAATCTTGAATTGAATTGTCTTAATTGAAAATGGTTCCCTTTGTGCTAGCTAGGATTCGGCAAATGTAAAATAACACTTAGGAGCCAGTAAGGAATCTTAAGAGCCAACCTCTTATTGTTAGGAGACAGATTTTTTTTTACATATTGTAGCCGAGTACCCTGCGTAGCCGCAGCGCCCAAGGAGTTAAAACCAGGTATGCTAATAAGGTATGCGAACTAGTTCCCCAATTAGCATACCTGGTTTTAACTCATTGGGCGCTGCGCCTATGCAGGGTACTCTGCTACAATGCACATTGGTAAAGAGTAATTGAGAAATATTGTTGCCAGCGGTATAATTTGAAAGGGCTGTAGCTACCTGCCTAATAAATGTGGCACTGTTACATTTGTTATATGACCCTCTGTAGCTATAGTGCCCAATAAATGTTGATTTGGCTGTTTTGAATGGGGAAAGAGAATAACCTCAAAGAGATGTGCGATCTCGGGACGCGAGACCTGTGCGAACTCGGGCCGCGAGACCTGTGCGATCTCGGGCCGCGAGACCGGTGTGATCTTGCTCCGCGAGACCTGGGCGATCTCGCTCTGCGGAGTGATTGCGGAGGGAGACTAGGGACTATTTGTCCCCAGTCTCACTCTGCTCCTGGCAGCCTTCTTCTGTTCTTGTTGCGGGATGAGAGGTGGGTATTAGATTTATTGGGGGGGGGCGGTTAGCTGGTGCTAAATGATTTTGCAAAAGCAGAATCCGCTGGCACCAGCTTCTTGTTAACGGTATAATTTTTTTTACCATATCGGTGTGGTAATTAGCGTTAGGACTTTGTAATGTCATATGCTAACACTAATTACTGATTGCGCTCCCCATGTTAAGTATAGGATGTGTAAATTTCAGTAAGCTCGCGTAAGCACTAACTTTCTCCCTGATTAGCGTTAGGGATGTAATATGGGACGCATGCATCAAAGTCACTTAACCTAGCGTTAAAGCTTACTCTCCCATATGCTACAGTTAGCGTTCATTTGGGAATAGGGTCCTTTAACTTGTGGTCTGGTTGGTACAGCCAATTGACGTGATTAGGCAATTTACGGCTGGCTTGCGCTTCGATTGGCTGTGTGTTGACTGTGTCATGCGAGTTTCAGCTTGGTTTGACACATTTGTGGGGTATAAAGCTCTACGTATTAAAGCTCTACGTATTTGGGGCCATTTGGGCAAAATGATATGCTACTTCAAACCAGGAGATTTAATTTTACACCACAATTTACTTTTACAATTAATATTTAGAATAGGCAAATTGATGTTGCAGAGGTTTTGTAGTACCAACAATGTGCCAAAAATGCCTGCTGTCTACTACATAGGGAGCCAGCCACGAGAGTTATGCCTCTTAGCAATATAGACTATTTAAGCAGCATTTCTAATTAAAACATACCCCCCTCCTTAAAAATCCTCCTAGAAAAGAACACACTGGTTTTATTGGAACGTATTTGTCTCGCTTCATTCCACTAAACAATATTAATACATAATTATGATCGAGAAAATTGATTGTCTACTAAATAAATTTGTCTCCAAACTAAAATAACACATACATTACACTTTTGGCATTTTATCACAGTCCCCTCCTAGATCCAGTAAAGTCCACTCGTAGATCGAAAGGCCTTATCACAACTGGGATTCTTAAAAATTTCCTTATTCACTTCCAGACCGTCCTTTTTGCACCCAATCTCTCATATTCATTACATTATAGCTGGGTGATACCATCAAGAACGCCAAGCCATGCATGGAATGTTGGATCTTCCAACTAACCTGTGTACAGAAGCAGCGGCAATATCAACTTCACATGGGCCGGCTCAGGAGGCCTTTCATCTTGTTCTCTCAAACTGGCCTCTGTCTTTATTCAGAAGTAAATTTCTTTTATTGAAAACAAAATTTTTTTGCCTATGGGCTCCAGAGTTAGCATATGGGCTCTAGAATAGTCCCTAAATTTACAGTACATTAGACTTAAGAACCAATGAACTCACTCTCCTAAAAGAGATTAAAGGGACACTACCACTTACATAAGCTATATCTAGCTTACTTGTGCATTGCAAACAAAAGCACCTTATAAAACACACGCTGTTTAAAGTAATTGCATGTATAAAAGGAAAAATAGTTTTTTTTATTATCTTCTGTTTCCATTTTGTAGATTTTTCCCATGATGCAACATTTACCAAAATCTGTGCAAAAGCTTTACTTTGTGTCTGTTTATTTTTATTGTCCAGTTAATAAGGTGGAGGGGGAATGTTTAGATAAGGCAGCAGAGGGTGTATTGTGTTCTCCAGGCTACCTGAGATAAGAGATAGCAGCTGAGTGAGATATGACAGGGAGCTTGAAAGACTTCTAATCTACCCCCTGGTGATGTCCTTTGAATACATCCCATACAATACAATGATGTGAGTCTGTGAGTGCCCCATTCACTCCATTCTTTGCTCAATGCCACACAGTGAGGAGCAAGTGATGCCATATAGAATAAAATATTTTCTTAAGTAAACATACAAGAGAAAAACAAAGCACATGTAAGATATCAGCAACATTAAATAAACACAATAAGGACATTTCATTTTGATGCAAGTAGTGACCTTTTAATCTCGTATCTGAGGGCTCTATTCCCTAGTGAATGCTAACGTTGGTGATTGGATGTGTAAGCGATACTGCCAGGATCAGTGACTTTAACGCATGCAATCTACATTCCATTCCTGACGCTAAACCCATAAGAAATCACTTTGTTTTATGCGCTAGCTCCTGCAAGCTTACTGTACTTTGTGCATCCTATACATAACAAGGGAAGCACAATCAGTAATTAGCATTTGATAAGTAAGGTATTACAAAGTCCTAGCGTTAATTACCGCAGGGACGCACAAGTCAACACTTTAACTACACCTAAAAGCTGGTGCTAAATGATTCTGTGTTTGCAAAATCATTTAGCACCCCCTAAACCCCCCCCCAATAAATCCGATACTCACGTCTTATTCGGCAGCAGGAAAGGTGGCCTGACCTGCTGCTTCTTCCGGCTGCGAGCAGAGTGAGACTAGGCACGAATGATTCCCAGTCTCCCTCAGCGATCGCTACGGGGCACTGTGTGATCTCGCTCTCGCGAGATCGTGCAGGATTCGAGACCTGGAAGCTCAACCCTCAATGGAGTTCTTTAGACTCCAGGAGGTGATACTCGCGGCAGCACAGAATCCCAGAGGTTAGTGCTGTGTTCTGGGGAGAGATACTTAGCTAGCGCCTGCCTCGGAATATCGTGCTGAAATGGGAACGCTACGGGAAAACCTGCAGGCTCAAATTTTTCCCCGATAGCGTTCCTATTTTAGTTGAAAGACTGGAATATGGCCCTGAATGTCTCTGCTTTCTCTTGCGGAGACAAAAGGCAGCACTGGGGTTGACCAGCAGAGGAAGCCGTTTGCTTGTCAGATGCTGCATTGAATTTATAAATGTATTATTACGTTGCATTTAAGCCATTCGTGAGGTGGAAGTAGGGTTATGGGGTAATTTGAAGTGGTTTTCCATAAAGCCAGTGATTTTATAGAAATATATATAATCTAAATCTATCTTGGTTGTGAAGGGTTAAAAATGTATGCAAACTGGGTTTACATGCCAACATTAATCTTTGTTTTTTACATTAAGTTTTGTTTTGTTTCTGTACAAGTTAGTAAAGTTTATTATTGCACAGGCCATTCACACACCACAGCAATACAAAGAACTGCATCACAGAGCTCATGTGTTACATTCCCCATATGCAGCACAGAACTCTGGGTAAGATATGCAAATGTCGTCTGTAATTTCTCATTTTTTCCATCCTGGGTCTGTTTTCACACAGAACCCTTCAATCAATGCCACGCCATACTAGATTACTTTTTTTTTTAGCAGAGATCGAGTATATGCAACTGGTCAATGCCAGTGCCACTCCTGGACAGCTGTTTCGGGTTTATTGTACCGGATATATATAACATTTTGGTTGTGAAAGGGTTAAGAGAAGGCATTTTGGAGCCAAAAAAAGTCTGTTAACTCGGAACATATTGTAATATATTGAATAGTCTGCGTGAACATTTTCACTAAGCGTGGGTTCACACCTGAGCGTATCTCATATGCATATTTTTTTTTATTGACTACGGGGGAGTCCAATGAAAAAGACTTTAGCACTTTTTGTGCCTGTTGCCATGTGCGGAATGCGCGTTCATACGCGCGTTTTTGATGATGAACGCGCAAACGCCCATTTCAGCGCATTCACGTTGAAGTCTATGGCTGCAAACGCGCTGTAATATGCCCCAAAGAAGCTCCTGTACTTCTTTGGGCGTAGGGCATTCCTACGCGCTGTAATACGCCCAGGTGGGAACCATGCCCATAGGAAATAATGGGATTTCAGTGTTTGAGCATTTTACAGAGCGTAGGAACGCATTGTAAAAGGCCCAGGTGTGAATCAGGCCTAAGACAGCAATGCAAGTGACTAAAACCTGAATTTAGACTTATTCTGGATGTTTCGGTGGAATTGAACCTTAAGTATCAGAATATTAAACTAAACAATTGTGGCAGTCTCCTCTCCTGTGTCAGGCACACAACTTGTACATTCATTACATTGTTATTATGTGTCATGAGATGGGTAAGTTTTCCCAAATTGTAACTAGGTGAATCACATTATTACATCTATGTTCGGCCTGGACTTGGCCTGTACGGCAGACATGACAAAGCAGAATAAGACTTCCGATTTGCTAAGTCATCTGTCTTACTTTGTAGAAGAAGTCAGAGCTGACCTTTTTAACTTGTGAAACATGAAATGTGTTTCAGCTTGATTTGCTAAAGAAGAATCATGAAAATGTGAGTTTACAGTTTCTATATTGACCAATAAACTCGCTATTCCGAACAATTTTGAGCTTTTTTAAATGTACTGCTTTATATTCTCGCAATATTCTATTTTCAAATGCTGAGATTCCCTTATTAAAGGCCACTTACGCGCTAACAGGTCGAAAAATAATTAGACGTTCTATGAATGTAACGGTTTGTGTATCCGTTTGTTCGATGTTTCATACGTTTTGTAGCATTTTACAATTCAAAATCATTTCTTCAAAATCTAATCATCACAATGAATTATCCACACTTAAAATTGAATCTGTTTTGTTTAAAATCCAGTTATTTTTTAAGGATGCACACATTATGATATTTCTTTAGCCCAGGGTTCATTTTAATTTCCTCTTTCATTTAATTTTTTTATTGCTTTTTTGATTTCCTCCGTTTTGTAATCTCTTAGATTAGCAAACCAGATGACAATCAAAATGAGATTAAGATCTGGAAGTATTGCACTTTCTCCTGTTCTGATTTATTATTGTTATGTTTTATTCATTTTTTAATATGTGTATTTAAAATGTCGTTCTTCCTGTGCCACTTTACCCTCTACTGATTTTTTTGTTCCATCATTCTACCCTCAATGTTTTCTAACAAATAAACATAATGTGTTATTAGGCACATAATATTGTGAAAACAACATTTTATGCACTTTTATTTTGTGTCACACTCTTTCACAATCAAGATCGAGATATATTGTGCTTCAAAGGCACCATCCAATGCCCCAATATTGAGATATCTCGATCTGCAGCCCAAAAGCAAATTAAATTTGTTTGCTGTAAAGTAATTTTGTTTGCTTTTGAGCTGCAAAAGGTGCCCCCGAAGTTTTAGCCCTGTGGGCATAATGTCCAAAGAGCTAAAACTGTAAAATCAGCTGATCAAAGCTCTGAAATATCGGGCTTTCAGAAGCCGACGCAGAGAGAAAAGAAAAATAGATCAGCTGCTCAGACATCTGTAACTCTGTTTGGCAGTAGATGGTGCCATCTGCTGGCCAAATAGGTTATTTACAGTAATATTTATTACTGTATAATTAATTAAAAATTTTTATAACCCTCCCCCCGGTTTCTGACAATGGGTTTTTGGAAAATCACTTGGTAGTGAAGGGGTTAAACACAGCAAAACTAAGAATAGCTAACAATAAAAGAACAAAAGGTCAAACTTTGCAATACTTGTCAAAATCGGGACTCCTGTGCCTTATGAACAAAGAAAGGAGAAGGCACTTCTCGCGTTTTCTCCGATGGCAGGTTTATTGGAGGTATATCTACAAGCAACGTTTTTGCTCCGCACCATCTTTGTATTGATACAATTGGATGTTTCCTTTCCTGGATTGTGTTGACACTCATCTGTTTCTATTTTTTCCCTATTGGTCCATGTTGGGCAAAGTGCTGCATTTTTGAGAATCTATAACTGTACATATGACTGATTTTGTCATCTTACAGAAAAGTATTCCTCAGAGTTTTGTTCTTTTTTTGGTTAGTTATCCCAAAATTTTCTTGCAATACCATTGACCACCCCTTAACATCTCTTCCCAATTTCCCCAACCTCTAATGTATCTCTCAGTTTTCGCCTATCATCACAGTCAAATTTCTCTTCCAATCTGTCCCCTTCTGTCTTTCTCCCCAATAATAGCCCTTATTCTAACCTTGATGTTAAACTTAAAGATTTAATGCGTGGCGTCTTAAGTTAATGAATTAATCATTTTTCTGCAGCCTCTGTTTCAACTGAGCCACACACATTGCTTGTGACTTGGCTTTGACAACTGCTTTCTGTAACTGTAATTTGCTCACTGTAATTGCCAATAAACTAGTCTTGTTTGTCCTTTACTAACATTCAGCTTTTGGTTCATTATCAAACCCCCTGCTGGTAGCTATTTGTACTTTGATGGGTGTCAAACAAACCTGACCAAAGCAAGATAGGTTTGATTGTAGATTTTATCTGCTACACACTTCAGGTGCCTGCCTTAACCCCTTAATGACAGCATGCACAGCCACATTTGCCTTAATGTGCTAAATAGCAAAAGTAAAGAGGATTGTTTTTCTTTCATACAGTGAAGGTGTGTATACTCAGAATAAAATGGGTAGGATTAGTGTTCATTTTCTTTTAGCAAATAATAATCACTTTTTTCAGTTTTAGATTTTTTTTATACTGAATAATGTTTTATGTACACATCCTGTGGCTAATTTCTGGATTACAGTTGTAATCTTTGAATTTATGATCAGTTTGCTTCATTAATAGGAATATGTCTGTATGGTTTATTCCCTATATAAGGGATCATCCACATATTTTGGAGGTATTACTAGCATATAGATATATTCCTATTCATGATTAAAAACATTCATGTTTCCAGTCTCCCCACCAGCTTGAAATGTCACATGCAGCCACTGTATTTAACCCCTTCACAACCATAATCATGTATACACAATCATCAGTAGTAGAAACAGCCTGAAACAGTGTTAACACAATCTGGGGCTAGGCTGCATCATTGAAAATTAAATTCCTTTCTTGCAAACAAATTTCACTTGAATTTGGGCTCCGGTAGATTCTATCTAAGTTTTAACACTGTAGGCATGATGGCCGTAATGCTAACACTTTTTAAAACCAGCTGAGGAATGTCTCTAACAGACTTTCCCCCAGCTGATCGTGCTCAGAGTCCAGCACTCCAGTAACTCGATTTGGCCAGTAGATGGCGACCTCTGCCTGACGAATAGGTTATTAGAATAGGAATGGGGAATATTCCCAAATATTTCTTACTGTAGACTTAAAAATGCTTTTTCAATTATATATTTTTGTTCTCAAAATCAAATGGTGGTGAAGGTGTTAAAGCAAAATCCCATGAGACAATAATGGGTTTTTATTATAAAACTTTATCATAAATAAGGGTTTATTTATGATCATTGTTACTGTTAAGCCTTTCGATGACTATATTCCTGACGATCCCTCACACATTGTGACTCCTGAATGACTCTAAATAATGAGTTACAGTATGTCTGGGTGTAGAAACAAAATGTACTATTGATGGCCTGATATGAGGACTGACATTTATTCACATTAATAATCATTTTACCCTTTCTGTGCATTTTTACTTGGGGCCAAGCAAGGTAAATTCTTTATCAATATATTTTTCGAAAGAAAAAGCCAGGGGTCTCATGAAATACGCAGCTTTAAAAGGAGATATTACTCTTTATACGGTCTTCAAAGTCTAATTTGTTTCATTGAGCTTGTGAAGGTCACAGGGTTAGAAGCATATTGATTTGTTTGCGCCGATCGGTTTATTGTGACTCTTTTGCACTCTATTGTCCATCCATAATAAATTATCCCTTATTATTTCAACACAAAAAAAATAAAAGGCGGGGGGGGGGAATGGAAAATGTTGTGTAATTGCAGTACCACCGCAATCACACAAAGCAGTTGTTTTTTTTTACGAACTGTGTGTTTTTTCCTTCTTTTAAAAGAGGCAACGGACAAAAGGCTTCTTGCACTTTTCCCTCCAGCTTTAAATGTTCAGCCTATAAAATAAAAAAATAATAAATTAATGGTGTATAGTGCTCCCAATCTCCACAGACGCCCCACTTCAGCAGGTGCCCTCTGTTCTTCGATCATTCATTGATAGACTGGACGCAACATCGGATGCACTCCTTTTGTAGAACCTTCTTCCATCACTATGGGAGTCAGCAGACGTCTCACCAGATCAGTATTCGTCCCCACTATCATAGAACCTCTGTTGGCCCCTGAAGGGCGAGGACACACAATGGCCAATGCATCACAACCTCCAGACTGTCCGATGACTTCGGATCCAATTTCTAACTTCACTTGTAGATATCCATCATAGGGAAGCTTCTCAGTTCCGATACCCCAGATCTCAAGGTCCTTTAGTTTCTTTAGAGGTATACAGTATGTTTCAAGTGCTTCTCGTAGAAGTCTCGATAGATCAAAGTCACTTGAGCCCCGGAGTCTAACAGAGCTTTAGTATAGACTCCCTCTACTTGGATTGGAACGATGGGAGAAGGACCTATCAACTGGTCAGGAAACTTGCTCGTAGCAGCAGGAGATATAGACCCAGTTCGCTGTACTCTAGCCTTCTTCCTGACTCGTGGAGGTTTTGGGTGTGCATTGCTTTCCCGCGACATAGGACCGGATACTAAGGGAGTAACTCTTTCAGTCCTGGTAGGCCCAGCATTTGGCAAGGATCCGGACCCTCTCGGCCTTTGAGTTCTGGTTTGAAATTTGGAGCGGTTTTCGACCGTTGGGCACCTAGTTTGCTCCCTCACTTGGGCCCTCTGGTGTTTCCCGCCTGTGAGGTAGATAGCAGCCCATCTAAGGCCTTTAAGAACCCTTCAACTCTTTTTCCTTCAGGCCTTTGGTTTTTACACTGTGCTCTGAAATGACCCATCTCTCCACAACTGAAGCATCTCTTCTTTGAAGACGGAGGCGCACTTGCTCGTAGTGATTCGTTTAAAGGACCCTGGCCAGACACCACAGCAACTCCTGTTGTCCGCATATCGGTGAGGAACTTCTGCATATTGTTCTGGGTCTCTGCCACCTTCAAAATTACCCGGCACAGGTCCGTGTGCGCCTGTTCCAGTTCAGCTTGAGCTTCTTGCACCTTCTGAACGGTCTTTTGTATCTCCCTATATGCCGGAATTGTTGACTCTTTTTCAGCACTCTCTGTTGATATAGGAACAACCAGCTGCTCTTGTCTGTCAACTTCGGACCCATAGGCATCCAACAAATCATCTTCAGTCGGCAAATATTCGTTATGTCTCACGGGTTGTGCGTAAGCTCTTTCTCCTCTTCTTAAGGATTTTTCTTCCAGCAGAGCCTCTTCCTCTCTAACAGCTCGAATCAATTCCAGGTTTTCAATTCTCGGTTACCTTCTCTGGTTTTCAGCTGTAACATCACAGGATCTAGGGGTTGAGCACCCCTCAATATCTGCTGTATTCTGATTTTATCTACTGTGGCAGGTTCAGCCCCTTTCTTAAGAAGTATCTGGTGCAGAATCTTATCCAGGCGCCTCGTATATTCAGTCATTTTCTCATCCTTTCGCTGGTAGGTGTGTTCGTACTGGTACATGAGTTCAGCTGCCTTTTCTGTTCGCCCAAAAACTTCCTGTAATATATTTAGGTAATCTAAAGCAGTACAGTCTTGCTTACTCAACTTCAGGTTTCTGACAGCCTCTGATGCAGGTCCCTTTAGGCTCTCAGTAATCCTTTGCTTCTTCTGCGCTTCAGGGACGTCCCACTCATCCAGAGCCTGCATCGCCTGTTCCACCCATTCTTCAAAGGTTTCTTCTCCTGCCGGAATTGGCGCGTTTCCTGAAAAATTTCTCAACCGACGGTAACCAAAGTTAGTGTGAGGAGGGCTTGTTCTTTGACATTTAGCCAGAAAATCTCCGATAGCCACGATGAACTCAGGCCCAATCATGGCCAGTGGACTGGGGGCGGGAACGTTCACGGGATCGCCACGTGGTGCACTTGGCTGAATCAGTTGAACTTCCACATCATCGGTCAGCTTCACACTCACACCCTGAAAACACACTGGAACAACCTTCCTCCACTCAAAAAGAACATATGTGTGAGAAGTATCTGGGTTCGCTTTAATGTCCAGGATTAACCCCCAATGATCTGGTGTCAGCGCGGCCACGGCCCGGCGAATCTGATCTTCGGCCCAAGTGTCTGCAGGAATGTCCATGACTATGCTTAACCCTATCTGGCTATTGTGCTCCTCACACCATTTGGCAGCAGTGTCTGGATCCATATTTAACCCTTTAATTGCGGTATTCACGGAGACTGTAATCCCAGACGAGCCCCCACGTGTAACGCTCACCCCCAAAGGAGCCGCTGAATAAACCTCGGGATAGTCTCACCGCACTAGGAAATAACTATACACCAGCACTGTTGTGGATTTTTCTATATTATATTCTTTACTGGTCCCAATAAAGCAGCATATAATTCTCGTATACGGTATTTGAGTAACAAGAATTCGTAACGCGGGAAAAACACGTGGCGGTAAAAGAAAACCGGTTAACCCCCCCTCAGTTCTGGAGTGTAAGTCCCATGAGTAATAGCTCAAAAATATATATGTGTTTTGTTTAGGGTACCCGGGTACTATGTTCAACTGGCCAATGAACAAAAAGAGCAATCTTTGACTAGTCACCGTTGGTCCCCTGTGAATTTAAACAATATTGCAGCGTGCGATTCTGTTTTGGAACTGTGGCCTGGAAGCCTCTCACCCATCCGATGAACGAAACTGTCCAGCACTCGATGCCTCGATCAAAAGATCTTCTCCGCGGTGTACTGGGACTCCGTGCCACCGAATCTGCTCCCTGCTTTCCAAATCTCTGCAACTGGAACAACGATCCCCCGCCTGCATTCCCAATCTATCAGAGCGGTCTCCTAACTCGGGGTCCTGCTGGATCCAGCTTGTCCTCCAGACCTCTCAGCGCTGCGTAGGTAGGTCTCGACACAGTCACTGTCCCGATCCCCAGCACCAGTAAGACAGCGTCTGTACTCCGGCCTGGTTGCGATCCCTGACAGCTCCAACGTGCGTCCTCCACCTTTCACTGCTCCGCTCACTCTGACCATGCCTTGCACGAGGCTGCTGATCTGTTTCCTCTTCCTTGTACCACCCCCTTCCTGTCCTCACGCAAAGGATACGTAAATGTAGTTCGGTTTTGTCCAGCATAGTCCACAATGTCTCTGTCTCCCTTTGGTGGCAGCAATAGTTCAATGCACCAGAATACAGTGTTTTTAAAGCAGCGCTACATATACACATATATATATGTATAATGTAATGCAGTTCTTTGAATTGCTGTGTGGTGCAAATGGCTTCTGCAATAATAAACCTGATTGATTGCATGGAGGCTTTTTATCAAATTTTTTTGCCCTTCACCACAACCCAAGCAAGATTATATATATATATAATATATATATATATATATATATATATATATTATATATATATATATATATAATAATATTTATAAAAATATGCATTTAAAAATAAAAAATCTGGTTAATGTTTCATCACATTCTTGATATATGGAAAAATCCTGATGATTCAGTAACAGCAATACATTGTTAAAAAGATGACAAAAATGTTCATGATAATTTCTTGACCAATTGATAACCTTACTATGGTTCATAGTTTTCCTACGTAACTGCTGGAATGTATGAAAAAGTAAAATAAATAAATAATACACACACACACAATATGGTCAAAGTTACTTAGTTTCTTTCCAAAATACAAACCCAACCAAATGCAGAAAATGGGGGGAAAAGTGACTCCTTTTTCCATTGTGAAAGACTCAACGCTTTTGCGGATGTCCGAATGGGTTACACAACTTAATGTGCTGCCATTGGATACAGTGTCAGGCTACTACTGCAACTCTCACTATAAATTCCACCATAGTGGCATCTTGTCAAGACTGGATAACAGAATTCCATAGGGACGAAAGTGAGCCCTCTTTGAGATTGCGTATACACAGTCTCACAAGGTTGGCGTAAGAACACTGGAAACCGTCCACCTGCTTGCAACGAGAGGAGGTGGTGGTTTGACCTGTGGGATTAGAGGGGAGTATAGAATATGTATGGTTTATTTATGTTTTTGTAACAATTTCTGAATGGATTCCGTATTCCTTTATGTAGAACTCAATCGCAATTATCTGCAGTAAGAGAGCATTTTACGAAGGTGACCCACCTTTCATAGGAAATTATCCAGTCTATGTCAGTGTTTAAATTGCATTTTGATGTCTCTGCACAGTAGCAACGCCATAGTATGATCTTTTTTTATTCAGCATGACTGGACCTAACTGGCATGTGCCTGCGTGTTGAAAAATAGGATCTAGCTTTGGCGTCTGTGACCGATTTTATGAATTTGACTTGGCATGTGCCAACATTGTATAGTAAGTACCTACCACAACGAAATGAAGTTTATCCTTTTGCATTTCTTGGAATTGTGCTGCGATTTCCTGTAGGGTGTGGTTACCTCACCCATGGCATTGGGTGTTTACTAGGAATTTTCCTTAAATATTTATAATTGCACAGTACATTGTATACTAAGTAGTGGTTATGGTGTCTACATTATTAAATAATGAAGAATGTAGAACTGTATCTTATCCTTTTTCCATAGTGAGGTTTATTTTTTCGATGTATAAGTCTTGAGTAAAAACAATTTAAGTGTGGATACCTTCACTATAAAAGGACAGCCATTTTGAACTGTGCAGCCAAACCGACTATAAATGGTAATCTTTTGACCACCCTGCAAACAGAGCAGTTTAGTTTTGAAAGCTCTTTAATATCTTGATATAAATTATGGCTTTAGACAACCAGACGTGGACCCCTTGCTTGATGTGCCTAGAGGGGTGTCAGCTATACCCTCCTGACGAGGCCTAACAAGGCCGAAACGATTGTCGGGGGTTGCTGCACCTCTCGTGCTGGGATGGCATCCTTGGCAATCAGCACTGGCCACCCTTTTTGGGTGAGAGCAGGCTGATTTGCATATGGAGCATTCATCCCTGTAATGGCACAATCAAGCTAAAACCTTGTGAGACCTGAGCGGGCCCCACCGTAGAGCAGGCCACTAGTGCTGTTGCTCATTCTCAGGACCCTCACAAACCCCTCTTTTCCTCACTTTAGAGGAGCACACATGAATTTGATGTGATTTAGTAAACTTTGTAAAATTATAATAGAATGCAATAAAGATAAAATAGATCAGAGGAAGTGACAGGGAGAGTCAGAGCAAAGAAAATTATCTGGTAGAACAAATAATAAGGTTGGACACTTTAAGCCCAATTACATGCTTAATGCTAGCATTAGCATTCAGATACGTGAGCGTTAGCGTCAAGTTAAGTGACTGTACCGCATGCCCTGCATATTACTTTCCGAACGCCAACAGGTTAAAAAATTTGTTAGCGCATTGGTGATTTTTTGCTAGTTTGCGCAACCTTACTTTACTTTGCGCATCCTATGCGTAACACGGGGAGCGCAATCAGTAATTAGCAATAGGATTAGAAAGTCATACGGCTAATTACCGCACCGCTGTAGTAACTAAAAAGTAAAGCACAGCTCAAAGCTGGTGGTAACTGATACCGCTTCTGAGGAATCCGTTTCACCAGCTGAAACTGTCCCCCAAAAAAAAATCAGATACTCACCTTTCATCCCACGGCGCGAATGGTGGCCCGATCTGCTGCTTATGGCCGTCGGGAGCAGAGTGAGACTAGGGACAAATAGTCTCCAGTCTCCCTCCATAAAAGCAATCCGCGACCCTGCACAATCTCACGAGATGGTGCAGGGATCGCAGCCCTGGCAGCACAACCCTCCACGGGGTCCTATGAACTCCGGGAGATGATACTCGCTGTGGGAAGCGCTGCATTACAGGACAGGCTGTTGAATCAGCGCCTGCCCGGGAACATGGTGCTGAAACGGGGATGCTAAGGGGATCCTGCAGGCACAGGTTTTCCCAGTTAGTGTCCCTGTTTTAGCTCAGGGCGCAGAATAGTGCCCTTTGTAGGGTGGAATATTTGACTTTTGTCTAGATTGGCGATGCCAAAAAATAACTTTTTGTAATTATCTAGGATAATGCAGCATAATGTAATTTGGTGAATTTCTGGGCTTAGCCGTGTAGATATATATTAAAAGTCTCCAAGCAATGATTGCCTCATGCATTTTTGCACAGCTATTTCCATTACTGTAGATACTCGAGTATACCGCTAGATTATGGTGACAAAAATTTACTTTAAAATTGGAGGGGTCGCGTTATATTCAAGACATCTGCATCGCGTGTAAAAAACAAAAATTGCCTTGCCCTGGATTCCAAGTCTCCTGGAAGTTCTGGTAGTCTCGCTGAAGTGAATGCGGACTCCTGGATGCTTGCAAACATTTCAGGAACTCCTGGATTCAGGAGAGGTGGGATCCATCATGGCCAGAGGGCACGCTCGGTTTAAGCCATTCATTCACCTCGCTCGCCTCCACTGGCCATCTAATCACCAGTAGTTAAAAAGACGGACGGCCGGCAGCTTCATACTTAGTAACAACTGCAATCATTCTAGAGCAGAGCACCCTGGCCTGAAGGGTAGCCTGACTGTGTTAAGAGAACCTGGAATGATCTTAATTACAGTACAGTATAATTTTGTTCCTCGCGTTATATTCGAGTCTTGAGTATTCTCTCATTTCCATAATAAATCTCTATCCATTGCGTTATATTCGGGTTGCGCTATACTCGAGTATCCACTACGGGTATTACATAATTAGGATTACAACCTGATTTGTATGAACAGAGAAAGACCAAATAAAGTCTACAACAAGTCAATAGGAAGGCCAAAGGTGACACTAGCCCTACTCCAAAATTATTATAAAAGCTTTATTTTTTATCTTTACATCCATAAACTCTGAAACAATCATTATTCCTTCTCTACAACTTCCTACTTTAATCTCTTCTCAATATGCAATATTTTCAATTTTCTAGCGAGAGTAGCGCCTCGTCTAGCTACAATTATGCTTTTGAAATGTTGCAGTCTAACTACGCGAATAGCTTTATCTCTGCTTCTTGCCTCTGAATATCATTGTAAAATGAAGCCGGGCGTTTTTGTAAGAACGATTTGAACAAAAACCGTATATATCTGTCAAGTTGCGTGGAAACAGGATGTAGTTGGTTGGACAGGAGCTGTGTCCTCGATGGAGACTGGTTGGATGTTATCTTAAAAGCCTTTGCAAACAGTAGCTGTAATAAAATCACTTTCCAGGTCCCAGCATAGGTTAATGCCTTTGACATGTTAATATTCAATTTGGGGTGTTTACCTTACCCAGAAACTCAGTAGCAAATATTTGCAACAAAAATGCAGGTGTCCGGGGTCATTTCGGGGCTATTCGGCAATTCTGAAAGCAGGCAGTTTGATGAATTCTGGCAAAGAACCTGCAAATACGAGTACCTGCCCGACAGCAGTAAACACCCCAATAGAGAAGCAATGGTTAATCTATTCCGAGAAAATCGAACAGCAGAGAAATGTCAGTGAAATGCCCTGATGTTTCGGGGGTTTCTTTCGGCAGGTTTAATCACGAGAATCCCATAGGTTTCAATGTTAAAATATCCCCGTTTTTATATAATATCTATTAAACCGTTTATTATTTTAATCTGCAGTAAAAAGTCTCTTTATTTATGTTTTAGGCTCTTTTAGGCATTTTTTGGGATTTCTTCGGCAACATTTCTTCTGTTTTTTTTTTTAAATAGCGTTTTTTCTGTAACAGACCTTTTTATTATCATTCATAGGACCTAAGGCTAGCGACAGACGAACGCAGTCATCACGTCCGTGTCGCCGCACAGTGTAACGTCCGTCGTAGCATTGATTTGTGATCAATAGAGACCAACTTCCGAAGTACATGCGCACCAAAGTGCACACGTACTACGCAGGTGGCAATGGACGCCATTTAGGCCCCGACGTAAAAGCGCTACAACGGATTCCCAGAGTGCGCCTCGTCCGCGTAGTGGCCTGTGTGCGTGATGACGCGATATCAGACGCAGCGCATTTGCGACGTCCATCACGTTGACGCTCAGAAGTTTTTTGGTCTGGGTGACTGTACCTGTCATTTAATTTTAATTAATTTTTATTCCCATATTTCCCTTTTTTTTCTACATACGTAAAAAAAAAACAGACCGTGTGGTGTCTACAGTATCTTCCGTCAGTACGTCCGTCCGTCCGTTATGCACGCACGCAGAGTGCGCTCAGACTGCGTTCGTCTGACATTAACCTTATATTTTAATTCCAGAAATGTTTTGTCCAGTAGTTTTTTTGCAAACAGCGGTTCAATCTTGACACTTTCAATGTTTGTTTTTTTTGTTGTTGTCTTTTTTTACCCCGTTCGTCAGCTCGTCGGCATTTTCCGGCAGTTTGTCGGCACAGTGTGCTGTGGGTCGTGGGCTTTTTCTGGACGTGTTCGATGTGGTTTTTGGTGTTTTTTGCAGCAGTTCGAGTGATCTTATACTTCGGATCATATCGGATGCATTTTATGGTAGATTTTTGGCTTTTTTTCAGCAGTTTTGCGGCAGAGTTTCAGGTCTGTTCCCTGCACTCCGGGGACCTTTTGGTGAATGCTGAATTCAGGGTTGGGAAGTTTGATTCGCTGAAGTGCAGGAAACGAAAAAGCATGGAAAGGTCGGCGCTGTTTCGGTGCTCTCTGAATAACCCCTTATGTGATTTATTTCATTGGGATGCGTTTCGTTTTGTTTTCAAACATTTTTCCGATGATATAACTGTGGGTATAACTGTAGTACAGCTTGAATAAAATGCAAATCTTTTGTTTGCGTGTTCACTCAGCTTGGAGAAGTTTGTTGTAGTCTTTATACTTTCTCAGGTGATCATAATTCTTATAGGATTTGCTGCAAAACAGGAGAAAAAGTTAAGATAAAATAAGTCATCACCGTTCTTATTCACAATGCACAAATAAACATCCGTATATTAGGCCCATGTCAGACGAGCATCTTTGAGAGCGGAAGGAACGTCCGTTAGAGTGGACTTTCCTTCCACTCGACGCCCGTCTGGCTACCTCGCTGAGTGCAGTTAGTGCGCTCAGCGCTGCAACAAGGCTCGATCCTCCTATGGAGGATCACGATGTGCAGCACCGTCGAACGCGCGTCGTAGTGCTTCGGGGAGACTTTCTAAATGGACGCAGCACGCCTGCTGTAGCGCATGCAATTTGTGAGCGTGCTATAGCGTATGACTGGCCCCATCGCAGTGTCACAACGCTGCGACGGACGCCGGAGGCACGTCAGTATGTGCGCTCGTCTGCCATCAGCCTTAGGGGGAGTTTCAGTGTATGGAGACGGTCCAGAGATCTCGGATTTGTAAAACAAAACCTGCTATTTCTCAAGGGGAAACACTTTTATTTTCTCTCTCAAAAATGAAAAGTTAAGGATAATGTCGCTAATGGTTTTTTCTTTTTATAATACAATATAGTGTGAAAGAAGAAGCAGACGAAGTGCCTGCCCTCACAAAGAACCCCGATGTGTAAGTATGCATTGCTTGAGGGCGCTGCCTTGTTCAAGGTGGAGCATTGAGTTTTGGACAGACGTAGGCGTTATGATAGGTTTAACAAACTATGCCATGGCCAAGGAAACGGGTGTCAAGTCGACGTCTCAAAGCCGGTGTCTAGCAGGCCATGCCCATCATGACTGTAATACTTAGGTCTATCCAGCAAGATCCTGACCTCAACTTGTAGCCTGTAACTCAATGATTTTCAACCTTTTCATCTCCCTGTCCTGTTACTCGCACACCTCATTCTGCCATCGCACAGCAAATTCCTGCAGCACACGTAGGGCATGCTCACAACGCCACGGCAGAATCTTTAACCATTATCCATAGTACTCTGTGTGCTGGTGACTGCTTTGCACTGGAGTTCTGCGTGCCAGTAATGCATTAAAATCCATGTCTTGCACCATTATTCATCTGTAAACAAATCTGGGCAAGACACCTAACGGTACATACTCGCCACCCAGGACATACTTAAACACTAGAGAAATCTCAATGTATCGTTCCTGGTAAAATCCTTTCTCAAAAAAAACATGTGATAGGAGAGGAAGCTGGAGGACCACCTTGGTCTGTGGCTGGACTGAGAATCTGTGTTCGCTGGTGGTTCCCAACCCTGTTCCTCAGGACCACCTAACAGGTCAGGTTTGCCAGATATCTGAAGCACAGCACATGTGATATGATTTGCTGCTCAGTGATTGCAGGATTCAGTCTGTTTCCCCAAGGTGATCTGTAAAACCTGCCCATTAGGGGTACTTGAGGACCAGGGCTGGGCATCACTAGTGTACACCATGGACGCTCAACCTTTGCTCTCCAGGTCTGTTTAGAACCACATCTTCCATGAAACTCTGCCACTCATTAGGTTGATAAAGCCATGTGGGAAATGTAGTTCCAAAACATCTGGAGGGTCAAGGTGGCGCTCATCTGGTTTGAACCCTATAAATTGTGCAGGTGGAGAAAGAGGAGGTAGTCCCAATGCCATTAGGGTAAAGGAGGACATGCAGAATTATAACAGAGAAATCAATGAATAGAAATAATAGTTCCTGTAATAATTAAACAATATTTTTTTACAAATAAAAGTTCTTGGCCCTGTCTTCCTAGATACTATATGTTAATTGAAATAGAGTCAATGGACCATGCGTGGACACAGTGCAAATAACCTGATTTCTACTTTACTATTTATCTGTAAAGGCAGATACATTGGTCACTGTGTTATAGCCATGGTAACATCAGTGTTTGTTTAAACACCTCCAACAGCAAAGACACAAAGATGCAACTGTTACGGAGTTAAATAAAATTTTAATTAATGCTGTTTTATTTCTGTCTCAGAATCCTGTGCTGCCCAGACGAGCTGATGGATGAAGATGAGAAAGACAGAGCAAAGAGGTGATTTTTTTTTTATTGATTTTTTTTTAATAAATTATGTATTTTTGTAATATGTGTAATACATATATTTGCCAATCCTTATTTGTCAATTTGGGTCTGATTTCTTTGTGTCACTTTTTATTTATAAATCCAGAATATATATACTGTATATATAGATATTTATTATTGCAGAAGCCACTTGCACATCACAGCAATTCGATGAATTGCATCCCAGAGCTCCTGTGCCACATTCCCCATATGCAGCAAGGAATTCTGGGTAGGATATGCAAATGACATCTGTCTCACTTTTATATATATATATATATATATAAAATAATATTAAACATGTAGCTTAAAATAAAAAAAAAATTGAACAATGTATAGTGAAGTGTCCTATATTCTGCCATTCTGAAGCATAAACATATTGTGGCATTATGTGCGTAATGTATCACAATAGAATTGTCGTCTCCACAGCTCGGAAACAGATTGCAGTGGGGTTTTTTTCTCTTTTTTTTACCACTATAATAAATCGCATGCACCAAATATGTATGAACTAATAATATGCCTGAATAGAATTGTTACGGCAAACAATGATTCAATTAATTGTAATTGGATGGAAATGAGTAAGAAATATGATTAAAGAAACACTTTAACCTCTATGTTACAGGCTGTGAGTGAAAAATAAACATGTAAAATTAAAATCCTGCTCTCATCAGAACTTCCTTATCTATTGAAGGACAGCAGTGAATTAGGAAGAGCAATTTAATTCTAATGCAATTTCATTCTATGAAGGGCAATTACAAAATAATTCCACTGCTAGTGTTTAATGATTATTACCATCACTGAGACAGCGCCAAGACCTTCCGCAGCATTTTACATCATAATATAGGGAAATAAAACGACGAAAATGACATGAATTGAAGAGCCGGTAAGTGGACACATAAGGAGATAAATATATATTATAATATAAGTTACTCAGATGAACTCGCTGCCTAGAAACTGAAATATCACACGTTTAAAGGGCCAGCAAAACATTTATTGAGTGAACTATCAGGGTTATCCAGAGAGTGGTGAAAAGCAGGAGAATGACTGGAGAATTGAAAATTCTAGGTCAAAATATCCAAACCAGAAAAATTCTCCCTTTCATCTCACTTTCCAAATCGGCTATTTTGACCTAGAATTTTCCATTCTCCAGTCATTCTCCTGCTTTTCACCTCTCTCTGAATAACCCTGTATGTCTTCTTGCAGGCCAGACTTGACTCAGTTATTGAATCTTTCTCGGACCACCAAGTAGATTTCTTATTAATTATTGTAGATAATCAATGAGCGAATGTTCTGTTTTTCATAAAAATACACCCAAAATTATTTAGAGCACAGGCCAGCAGCCTTGGCCCTCCCATATGTTTTTGAACTACATATCCCATGATGCCCAGTCAGTTGTACGAGTGTCTGGGCATTATGGGAAATGTAGTTTCAAAACATCCAGGAGGAGGGGCAAGGATACTGATTCCTGATTTAGAGCTAGCTAACAAATCTGACAGAACAACCGAAGAACAACCGAAGAAGACATTGGAAGTTTTATTGTAAAGGACCTTTTCTGAGGTCTCTCATCCTTTAAGACCTAATGGATAACTTCTTGTCCTTTTGTACAGTACTGTTAATGAAGTGGTCAGTAGAGCTATGGTGGCCCTGGCGCCGCTTATATATCAATGGTTTTACCTTACATCCTCCTGTCCTGTCCCATTGTACAGTTCTGTTAATGAACCGGTCACTAGAGATCATGTTTTGCTGGCTACGCTTATATTTCAAGTGTTATGGGGGGATGAAAGACATCCAACGGGATATCTGCTTAAATATTAGTTGCAACAAACAAAACCAGTTTATTGAATGTGCTATGAAGCCACATAAGCAAGCGAAAAGGGTCTAGGATGTGTGCCGATACGTCAATAACATATTAACACATGCTCCGTAAATTGTGCCACATTTTGCGTTCACTGAGCTGTTTCCATGCATGAGGTTTTTGTATTTAACACTAGTTGCTGCCAGGCCGAGGCCACTGCACAAATTAGCCCCTTAAGGACCAAGGGTCTTAAAAGTCAATGCATTTATGATAAAACATAGAAACATAGAAAATGTCGTCAGATAAGAACCTTTCGGCCCATCTAGTCTGCCCAATTACATGGATACTTTACCTGGATTTATCTTTTGTTTAGGATAGCCTTATGCCTATCCCATGCCTGCTTAAATTCAATTACTGTTTTGGCCTCTACCACTTCAACTGGAAGACTGTTCCATGTATCCACCACCCTCTCAGTAAAATAATGCTTCCTGATGTTACTTTTAAACCTTTGCCCCTCTAATCTAAGACTATGTCCTCTTGTTTTGCTACTTTGTTTCCGTTTAAATATACTCCCTTCCTCTACCTTGTGGATTCCCTTTACGTATTTAAATGTTTCTATCATATCTCCTCGGTCTCGTCTTTTTTCCAAGCTGTACATGTTAAGATCATTAAGCCTTTCCTGGTAACTTTTCTCCTTCAAGCCGTACACCATTTTAGTAGCCCTTCTCTGAACTCTCTCTAAGATGTCTATATCCTTCTGGAGATACGGTCTCCAGTACTGCACACAGTACTCCAACAGTTCCATCATTGGTCCTTAATTAATGAGCGAGCGCACCAACTCTATCAGGGTTATTCAAAGAGCTCCGAATTGCTTGAGAAAGGTAACCGAACGCTGAAAATCAGCGTTCGGTTACCTTTCCTGGCCATTCGGCTATCCAGAGAGCAGGCAATTCGCCAAATCCTGGCGAATTGCCTGAACATACGGTGCCTGTTCGGTGCCTGTTCGAGGACAGTGAAATCCCCATGAAAAAGCACTGCTTCGGCTATTCAGAGAACACAAACCAGCAGTAAAAGGTTCCCCTAATGCCCTGCCATTCAGTGGTTTAATTCGGCAGGTTTATTCAGGCGAATCCCATAGACTTCAATGTTAAAAATATTCCCGTTTTAATTCAATATCTAATAAACCGTTCATTATAAAATTCTGCAGTAAAGAGTCTCTTTATTTATAGATTTTTTAGGATATTTTATGCATTTTTCTTAATTTCTCTTTTTTTTTAAAAGTCCGATTTTTTTTTTAAGTTTACTTATTTTTTCTGTAACAGCCCTCTTTATTATCATTCCCTGGACCTCATATTCCTCATCAAATTTGAGACATTTTCGCTCAGTATTTTCTTTGCAAACAGCTTTTCATTTTCACAGATTCACACAAACTATTTTGCTAATTTATTCACCTCCCTCGTCTGCGGTCTCAGCTGCTTCGGCTGCTTCGGCTGTGTTCGGCTCCTGCTCGGGCTTGGTTTTCGGCAGGTTAATCCAGATGTTTTTGTGGCTTTTCGGCGTGCATTCGGTGGGTTTTGCGGTTAGTTTTCGTCAGGTTTGCGGCAGCCTTTCCCTGCAATTCGGGGACCCTGTGGTGTTTGCTGAATACAACGCAGGGTCACTGAAATGGGATCGGCAAAAGGAACCGAATTGAAGAGAACGAAAAGACACCGAACGTGCGGTGACTTTTCGAATCTCTTTGAATAACCCTGTATATTTACTATAAACAATCATTAGTGTAATCTATAGCGTGCTAATAAACAGGGATCCACATCACCTTCAGCTGATAGAATGTTTCATCACAAGATTTGTGAATAAAAGCTCTTGAGACACTGTAACATTATACTATTAAGAAGGGTGACACCTGTCATGATTCCTGTTACAGATTTCAGAACTATACCATGACAAAATACATTGTAGATGCAAAGCGGTTGACCGTTTCCATAGTGGTTATTCAATAAAGCAACGAATTTGCCACTGAATTGCACCAAATTTCCTGGCAGTTCGTCTTTTCACTAAGCTGTCAGTTTGCCTGTTTACTGGCTTTACTGGCTAATTGACAGCTACATATAGTGCAGTTCGTTGCAGATCGGTGACCTTCGGCGATCTTTGGCAACAGTGAAATTTTCCCATAGAGAAGTAATGGTTAATCTATTCTGAGAATGCAGAACTGCACCGAAATGTCAATGAAATGCCCTGATTTTCAGTTTGACAGGTTTAAACAGGCGAATCCCATAGGTTTCAATGTTAAAAATGATTTAATATTGTTACGTTATTTAATTTTTTATAAATTTTTTAGAGGAAATTTTTGATTCCCAAGTTTTTTAAAAGGAATTATTTTTTAATTCTGTAACAGACCTTTTTTTTTTATTTTTAATGGACCTTTTAATTTTTCACACACATTTTCATGCATTTTTATTGGTTTAAACACCTTTTAGAAGAATAGCAGACTTCTGTTTTTATTTCTCTGCAGTTCGGTGTTGTTCGTCGGTCAGTTCGATCGGCGGTCAGTTTGGCAATCAGGTCAGAGGCCTTCGACGACTCCCATCTTCAGTGCACTTCGGTGACCCTGCGGTGAATAGAAAATTTACCGCAGGGTCAGCGAAATGGTAACGCCAAAGAGCGCCGACGTGCGCTGAACGAGAAAGCCCCAAAATTTCACTGATATTTCGGTGCTTTCTGAATAACCCTTCATGTGTTTTACTCAATAAGACAGGGTCCCCCGACAGCCATAGTGTCATGGTTGTTTGATATCATTTAAAGACACATATATAGACGCAAAGAGACAATAGTACCGCAGTGAAAGAGAATGGATTGAATGGGCAATGCAGGTGAAGTGCTGGCTTTTATTAATGCAAGTAATTCTGGTGAATGCAAGAAACCAAATTAAATATATTCACTCCAGAGATGAGGTTAATCACCGAACCAAGAACAACAAACATGTAGGGACCCCGAGAAACGAGAAAGATAGCCAGAGATAACGGATATATATCATGTCAGTGGTGAGGTTGCCAGGGTGTGTTTTCTTGCCACACGTGCACACGTGCATTACTGCAGGCTACTATCTATGGCTGGCATACACAGAGGAATTCTGATGCTTTCTCTTACGGGCATTGCATCGTAATATAGAAGTCTTCTGCACGGTGAGTGCATTAAAAAGCTATTGGATTGTGCTGCAACAGGACTCGTCTCGAACCAAAAGACATTGGGCCCTATTACATTCTTCGCGCACAATTGTGCGTGCGTGCAAAAACGCATTAACGCGAGGGGCAAAACCTTTTGCGCTGAACGTCGTATTACGTTAAAAAAAAATGCGTGTTAACGTCTAACGCGAGTGACCCTGCGCGAACCCTTTGCGTGCCGCAATTTAGTGCGTGCATCCTATACTAAACATTGTGAGCGCAAATGCGCTGGTGCGCGCATGGTATTACAATCTTAGCACAAAATTTAACGGACAACGTTTGCGCGCATAATTTTAATGTCTTTGGAAAGCTGGTGGTAACGGCAAATTGTAACAACCTGACCGTACCAAACTGCGGATTCACAACAGAGAACGTCGATGCGCACGTTATTTTTACTAGATCCGTCAAAAATGACGGCCACTACCTTGTTTTTCGGCAGAACGTACGTCTGTTGTGCGCAGTCCGCACAAAATGACGGACTCGCGGGTTTTACGAGCGCAATTTCCCGACGGATGAAAAAATGCGCGAGGAATGTAATTCCAGCGGTGATTTTCGTGCGTTAACGTTTAACGCTTTGCACAAAAAAACACGCGTTTAGCGTGCCTTTTTGCGTTGAGAATGTAATAGGGCCCATATAATCTGGGCGTGCTGTGAGACAGGGGCCAATATAATACCCACCAAATAGGAGACATTTGGCTATTTTGGAAATTGAGCAAGACGCACAGCGTTGTTTTTTCTATCAAAGTCTGCTTTGACACAGCTTGATATATTGCCAGTTCTTATTGTAAAGGTCCGTTGCATTCATAAAAGCAGCCACAGATGATGTTAATGCCACACGTGATTGCCGAAATATAAAAGTTAAGTGTAAACGCGCGGCTGTGGTTGTCCTGCTAATATTGCTTCCCTGTGCTTCTTTTAGGGCGTCACGGAACAAATCTGAGAAGAAGAGAAGAGACCAATTTAATGTCCTCATCAAAGAGCTCTGCACTATGCTACAGGGTCATGGACACCCTCTTAAGATGGACAAGTCCACCATTTTGCAAAGGACGATCGATTTCTTACAGAAGCAGAAAGGTATCCATCATCAAGTAAACTGTCATGAAGCAAAAATAGTTTTTATTGACGTCTTAGCTTTTCTGTCACGTTCAAAGCCAAGAGCGATAAGGCGGCTTGGCCAAAACTTTGAAAGGACATGAAATGAAATGAAAGTTATTTCCCACTGAACCATCTAAATGAGCTGCTCGCGAGTCGTCCAGGACCCACTGAAACATCCATTCTGTAGACGTCCGAGTGAAATTAACCGTATTAATGTTTGTATGCTTCTCAGAAATCACGGCACAGACGGAAGCGTGTGAAATTAGACAAGACTGGAAGCCTTCGTTCCTTAGCAATGAAGAATTTACCCAGCTGATGTTAGAGGTGAGGTGTCATATGGAGAGCTGCTCATTCTGCTGCCAATATGGTCACGACGCTGGCTTATTAGTAATACTGGTTACACAGTTCACATTGTGTCTTATATTCGATATCACATCAATCTGTTACTCCATGCAAATACAGTACATCTACGCTTTCAAGCACACTTAACCATATGCACTAAGGCTACCTACAGATACACCCCTGTTTCCGTGTGCATTGGCACTCTGCATAGAAACACCCATACTTTTATAAGTACGCTGGCTGGAAACAATTGGCATGCGCAAGGTGTGTTCTTGGTATGGCCAGGCACACCGTTATGCTGCGTGAATTGGCCCTGCTTCTCACAGGTTTCTTTCTACACTATTTTTGGATGTTCCTTACGTGGCACTCCACGAAGAGCATGATAAGCGTATCTTTGCATTCACTTGGTTACTATGTGTATTTTGTTCTGAATATCTGTAGATTGTAATTAAATGTTTCACAGACAGACTCTCAATGAAACGGCACTAGTGGCCTGCCCTACGCCGTGTCCCCGCTCAGGACTCACAGGGCTCTATTCCATAGTTGGTGCTAATGTAGCATATCGATATGTAATCGTTAGCGCTAGCAGAAGTAAGTTTAACGTCTGGCATCGATATTCCAATTGTGGCGCTAAGCTGGGGTGAAATTGGTTAGCGTTTCGCAGCTTGCGTGAGCTTACTGTACTGTACTTAAACGTCCTCTATACTTAACATGGGGAGTGCAATATTTTTTAACGTCTCGACAAGTTAGGTATTACAAAGTGCAGGCGCAAATTACCATTGAGAGGCGCAAGCCAAACTATTAGAACCTTCCTAAAGCTAGTGTTAAATGATTCTGCAAATGCAAAAATCATTTAGCAGCCACTAAAACCCCCCTAAAAATCCCATACTCACCTTTCAACCCGCGACGGAAAGGGTGGACAAATCCGCCACTTCTTCTGCCGCAAGCAGAGTGAGACTGAGAACAAATAGTTCCCAGTCTCCCGTCACGATCATTACGTGGTGATTGAGATCGCACAGGGCTCGCGGCTCAGAAGCACAACCCTCCATGGAGTCCTATGGACTCCAGGAGCTGATGCTCACGTTGGCGCGGAAGCACTACCGCAAGTTTCGTTTCGGGGAGAAGTCCTTAGCTAGCGCCTGCCCTGGAATACCACGTTAACATGGGGACGCTACGGGAAAATTTGCAGGTGCAGATTTTCCCAGTTAGCATCCCCATGTTAGCGTTAAGGATGGAATAGGGCCCATAAGGTTTTATCTTGATATGCAAATCACACTGCTATCAGCCAGAAAAGGTGTCCATAACTGGAATACCAAGGAAGTGCTGAGAGATAATGCAATCCTCAATGTCCATGTAGACCACCATCAGGAGGGTAGAGCTGACACCTCTCTAGCCACTTCGAGCCAAGGTTCCACATCTGGAGCACTCTGCAAGCTTATAATGAGCAAAAACAAAGTACCAGAGTACTGAAAACGGGCAACAGTATAAGTGGTCTGCACTCACAAACCTTGTTTATGCTCAATCATAATGTAGAGGGTAATTCAGAGGTGGACGCTTTACTTGAGGTGCCTAGAGGGGTATCAACTCGTGAGGCCTTTCAAGGCCGAAACTGTCATCAGGGGTTGCTGTGTCTCTCGTGTAGAGAAGACGTCCTTTGCATTTCAGTACTGGAAACCCTTTTTGAGTGATAGCAGTCTGATTTGCATATAGTACCATCTTCTCTGTAATGACAACATCCAGGTAAAAACTTGTGAGCCCCGAGCAGAGACCCACCATAGTAAAGGCCACTAATGCTGTTGCCCGTTCTCAGAACCCTGATAAACCTTGTTTTTGCTAAAACCTAAATGTGAATTCCAATGAAAGAAAAATAGTTGTAAATAACTGATAATAAAGAGATAACATAGAGTCAATAAAGAATGCCATGCCCTAGCCTAATGTAGTAGTATCAATAATAATACAGTATTACCAGCTTATATGTGTACACTGGCAGCTTATACTCATCAGAAACATCTGCCATTAATGAATTACTCATCAGGCGAATGTATTCCACGGCCTAATGATGATTTCTGAGCGGAATCCATTTTTTGTCTTCCTCTAATTTTTTTCCCACTTGGGCAAGTGGAGACATAATATGTCAACAAGTGAAGAGACTGTTTTCTTTGTGAAAAAGGAGTAGGTAGAACTGGCACAAGTAATGCTGCAATTATTGTCCTAACAGAGAGAGAGTTTGAAGATGCTGCGTCGTATTCAGACGTTCGCCTGCAGGGTAGTGTCATCTTGGCAGCACCTTGGCGGGGGCAGACCGGCCAAGAAACAAAAAAACAAACCAAGCTGAAAACATAGTGTGCTAGCTGGCAGGAAAAAAGTACCCTCTTCATGCCCTTTCCAACACCCCCTGGCCACCTATATAGAAGCAAACCTGCGATGTGCAAGCACAGAATGATGCCTGTTTATGTTTTTCTAACTTGTTCTACAATTGGGCCACGATTCAGGCGAGAGCAGGCTCGTATTCTTGTTTAGACTGACTAGGCCCAGGCCTTTGGCAGCAGGTTGGAGGAGGCAGCATTATTTTTCCTAACCTCTATTCTTTTACAGATCCGATACATTTTGCAATATGCATGTTTAGAACAGAGCTGCAAATCCGTAAAACTCCCAGCATTGAGTCTCTAAACTGTAATAAATATCATTAGAAACTATTTTATGTCAATTAGATGCTTTGCTCTTGTTCTAAATTATATTTTATCGACATGAAAAGCCCTAATAGATGTTGAATATCTTTCAATACCTACACCTTTTGTTTCCATCCTATGCCCACTTATCTATATTTTGTTCCCTTTGGTTATTGTAAAGCGCTACGGAAACTGTTGGCGCTATATAAGTGATGATAATAATGTTTAACTTTACTATTGGATACACCCCAGGGTGATCAATTCACCCAGGGGATCAATTCACTTTATGGCAGGTATTTTAACACGCATCCTTAGAAATAACGTAAAATGGGTAACACGTGCTCTTTTTCAGAAGTTAAAATCAGTGTGAAGCGACAGATCTGATGGGTGGGGGTGGAGTATCTCTTTATATAAAACATAGAAAAGATACGCGGATTAAAACAAGAACCATCTGGCATTTGTAGTGTCTGCGAACCATATGACACTGTAAATCTGGTTTCAGTCAAAGTTGGAAAAAGGAACCATCTTTCCTCGAAAGATAAACACAGGAATTAGCGATCGAAAGACCAGTCATATTAATCAGCTGAGCATACAACTGAAAATAGAAAGTAAAGGGAAGGAAATTAAGCTGTGCGGGCTGGGGGGGGGGGGTGGGGAGCGAGAAAGGTCAAAACCTACTGACCTGTAGACAACCCAATCCGAATTTAGCCACTTAAACCAATAATGATTAAAGCTGTCACAAGATCTCCTTTGGCCGCCAATGAAAATCCCACACCATTATTGTGATGCGTGTGCTTACACAACACAATTCCTGTCGATGTTGCATGCATAGCTTTGTCATGCTTGCTTGGGTTTGCTCAGCCATCTATATGTTAGCTGTATTGTGTATCTTTTTTTGTTTGGTTCTGTCATGGTCCTGTAGTAGTTGGAAACAGGAACAGAGATGGGTAGGATGGGTCCTCATAATGCTTGATATAAGGTTAATTGATTTTCTGGTAGGGTCACAAAAAACTATAAATACAACAATAAATGCAGTGATTACAAATTTTATATACACTGTTTGGCCTACCTACCATACAAGCCTGCCTGTTATGATCTGGGATTACTTCAGGTGGTCAGGTCTAGGTTCAGCAACATTATGTGCCTGGAAGAGGTCATGTGACTCCCTGAATACACTGAATGAGCAAGTTTTTCCATCAATGGATTTTTTTCTTCCCTGATGGCACAGCGGGCATAATCCAAGGTGGCAATGCCAGGATTCATTGGGCTCAGATTGTGCAAGAGTGGTTCAGGGAGCATGAGACATAATTTTCACACATGGATTGGCCACCACACAGTCCAGACCTTAACCCCATTGAGAACCTTTGGGATAATGTGCTGGAGAAGACTTTACACAGCGCCCAGACTCTCCTATCATCAATACAAGATCTTGCCTAGAAATTAATGCAACTCTGGATGGAAATAAGTGGTGTGACATTGCATGAGTTTATCAAAACAATACCATGACGAATGTGTGCCGCAATCAAAGCAAAAGGTGGTCCAACAAAATATTAGAGAGCATGACTTCTTTGGCCAGGCAGTGTGTGTGCATATACACACACACACACACTATATATACATAATAATCCAGCATTGGTTTCTTAATTGGTTGTTTGTGCTAGGAGCCTTTTTATATGTAAGGTGCAGCCCAGAAAATACAATATTAAATTTGATCATTTGAGTTGATCGTTAAAACGAGAACAATAAATTCCAGTTCTCAGTTCCTATCAGAGATCATCATGTACCTGTGATTTTGATCTACCATTTGTACTTATGATCTTTGAGTATTTCAGATGGTGGGGACTGTGGAGTGAGCAGATCCATGTCTTATGTTGGCTCACAGTTAATATACACATACACGATCCTTTCATCATAAATGATGAATATTGGAAACAAAATATCCTCTGGTTGAGGAGTGTGATGTTTTCCTTATCAGCCACTATTGAGATCCATTGGGGGTTAACAAGGGAAAACAGCCAGACTTGCCTTGCTTCTCCAATAGATTAAGGCCCTCTATAACTAAACCAGTTGTAATCCTATTTACCTTTAAGCACAGCTTTACGTAGTGTCAGTTTCTGCTGTCTCTGGACGCCAGGTTACATAAAATTCTTTCTACTGAATGTGTTAACGTAACATAAGGCATTCTATGTTGGGTATTGAACTCTTTTTTTCCTTCCACATCGACATATATTTTTATGCCCGTAATGTGTCACCGCATACGACATCACAGGTAGTTCTGATAATGCTTGAGCTGATCTTCAAGGGAAATGCTTTCTGTAGCACACTGGTTCTCCTGCAAGTCATCACACGGCAAGAGCACAAGATTAAAGGATTACTTGATTCTGGTTGAATGGAGATATTGATGAAATCAGCACTGTTAGTTTGAGGACACCTGGTGCCACGTACGTTCCATCATACGAATGCCCAGTGTTGGATGCTGCTGAGTTGAATAGCCATGTAAAGTTGGTCAGTTCCCAGGTCAAATCTGCAATCCATGCAAGTGCCAGCCGCAATCAATTGCCCATTGCAAGACCAGTTGCATCAAACTCATAATATATTTACCCCATGTTCCATACAAATATACCTCTGCATTCATGTGCAGACATTCCATACAAACACACACCTACATCCACATAATCCCGAATACTGAGCAGGCTGTGTGAGCATTAATTAAATGGACAGTTCAGGTAAAGAAGATACAGGGAAATGGAGGAATTAATAATTAAGCCCGCTACCTAATTATATCCTCTTCCAGAACTTTCCCTAGCTCTCTTAAACCCCTATCCTATTTTTGTCTTGGCTGTAATACTCGCTTGGTCTCCCTTGGCACTCTTTTGGTTGTCCAGCACTTGCTGCAGAAACCTGCGATCAGAGTAAATATATGCAATCCGATAAAAAGATGTAATCTGCACTTGTTTCTATATAACGTATTTTTCGCTCCATAAAACGCACCTGACCATAAGATGCACCTAGTTTTTAGAGGAGGAAAACAGGAAAATAAATATTCTGAAATCAAATAGTGTAATAATGGATATACTGCCCCAGCTCATGGATACTGCCCCCAGCTCATGGATACTGCCCCAGCTCATGCATACTGCCCCCAGCTCATGGATACTGTCCCCCAGCTCATGGATATGCCCCAGCACATGGATACTGTCCCCCAGCTCATGGATATGCCCCCCAGTTTATGGATATGCCCCAGCACATGGATACTGTCCCCCAGCTCATGGATATGCCCCAGCTTATGGATATGCCCCAGCACATGGATACTGTCCCCCAGCTCATGGATATGCCCCAGCTTATGGATATGCCCCAGCACATGGATACTGTCCCCCAGCTCATGGATAATGCCCCAGCTCATGGATATTGCCCCAGCACATGGATTTGCCCCAGCTCGCTCATGGATGTGCCCCAGCTCGCTCATGGATGTGCCCCAGCTCGCTCATGGATGTGCCCCTGCTCGCTCATGAATGTGCCCCAGCTCGCTCATGGATGTGCCCCAGCAGCTCATGGATATGCCTCCGCTCACCTGTCGCCGCCGCGTTAGGCTCCCTCTGAGCATGCGTCCGACGGCAGGAAGCTTGGGCACTCGCCTGGGGGAGCCACGTGACCGCGATCTCGCGAGATCGCGGTCACGTGGCTTCCCCAGGCAAGTGCCCAAGCTTCCTGCCGCCGGACGCACGCTCAGAGGGAGCCTAACGCGGCGGCGACAGGTGAGCTGAGGCATATCATGGGGCATTCGCTCCATAAGACGCACCCACTTTTTCCCCCACTTTTTGGGGGGAGAAAAGTGCGTCTTATGGAGCGAAAAATACGGTAATTCCATGAAAACGAGAAACGAGCGCAGATGACATCTTTTTTTCTTGTTATGTTTTATACATGAACTCCTGGCTGTTGCAGCCGCTCTGGTGAGTACAGGCGCGACGCCATTTTTTCTATATGTATGTAGATCCAATCAGATGCCTCTCAACGCAGAGACATCATTCATTGCTTTGAAGATACAGCTGGTAGGAAGGAGAGGTCACGTCACCATAATCATTCATATTAAATTTAATGGTCATTGCAGCTAGAATATTTATTTTCATAAAGTATTGGGTTATTTTATGCCTTTTTTTTTAGCATTATTTTTCTGGTACCCTAAATCAATAAGATCCAGCTTCAATTAAATCGCACAAAATTTGAACTGTCAATCACTTAAGTTGTTGATTACAATTTCATATATGGTTTTGATCGGCGTTAAATGTTAGCTATTTGGGGTTCCTGCAAAAATACTTGGTTTCATGTGCAATTTCAGTTGACCCACCTCCACAATATCCTATCTTGCATATATTATCTCATGGCTGTAAGTGAGAAAGACTTGCTTTAAATGCATTTTCAGGAATGCTGACACGTTACTACTGGATGACAGATATGATGCAGGGAATGTCAATGGTCCTGGCTATTGGGCCACAGAGCTAGCGGTGTATAATGAGGTTCTGTTGAAAGAAATAGAGGTGATTCTTGGTATACAGTCACGATGATGACTTCAGACTGTCAAATTATTCTGAAAAGTGCATTGAGTCCTGTTCTAGTCTTTATCCATAGCGGACAGTGCTGCAGTGCTGAAACAAATTGACTTTTTTTGTCATAGTGTCCTAATCATATTATAAGTGTGTCTAAAAATCTGAATTCAGCAAAAAATAAATGAGTAATGTCATCTGCACTCAACTGTACTCTATAAATATAGAATGTTTGGTACCAAAGTCTATCTTTCGGAAAGATTAAGGGCTCTATTATATTCTGTGCGCAAAAACGCATGCGCAGCGTGTTTTTTTTGACTGAAGCGTTAAACATTCACACGCAAAAAATAACAGTGGTTTTACAATCCGTGCGCATTTTTTCATCCGTCAAAAAATAACGTGCGTAAAAAAGACGCGTATTAACGTTGCGTTCAGAAATCGGTGTACAGACTGTTTTTTCACGCGATTCAGCCGATCAGTATTAAGAACCTTAATTGTCTCACATTAAGTTTTCGCGCCTGTCAAAGTCAATCTGCGCATGTATGCTGCATCAAAAAAACACCACGCACAACTTCTCAATTTTATTGTTTGGGTATGCGTAGAATGTGTAAC
This sequence comes from Leptobrachium leishanense, assembly GCA_009667805.1. Taxonomy (NCBI): domain Eukaryota; kingdom Metazoa; phylum Chordata; class Amphibia; order Anura; family Megophryidae; genus Leptobrachium; species Leptobrachium leishanense. Next base: position 28,883,919 of record CM019071.1, on the reverse strand, counting down.
TATACTGTGCTGTATTTATTTTTTTTGGGCTGGTGTATTTGGGTTCAGCCAGGTCCGTCAGATTTGCCTTTAACACCAGCTTTTAAAAGACGTTAAAATTATGCGTGCAAATGTTGTCCGTTAAATTTTGCGCATAGATTGTAATACCATCCGCGTACCAGCGCACAAACGCATTTGTGCTCACAATGTTAAGTATAGGACGCGCAACGTACATTACGCTCGCGCAGCGTTCGCACAGGTTCACCTGCGGTAGACGTTAACGTGCATTTTGCTTTGCCCCTCGCGTTAATGCGTTTTTGCGCACGCGCAAAATTGTGCGCAAAGAGGGTAATAGTGCCCTAACAGTGTTATTATTCTCCAAATTAGGCCCTGGATGGGTTCCTTATTGCACTGACCACTGACGGGATGATCATCTATGTTTCTGACAGCGTTTCCTCTCTTCTCGGCCATTTACCGGTAAGTTAGATCTATTTTCTTCTATGTGCACTTTATGAAGAGTAACCTTAGTAAGAGAATAAAGTGGCAGTGTCTATCCGCTATCCTTCTTCGTGCCAGGCATAACAATATTGATATAATCTAGCTTCTTTGCCAATGATCTGCCATCCTGAACATGACAAAGCATTCTTTTGTACCAGTCAGATTTGGTGGACCAAAATATATTAAATTTTCTCCCGGAACGGGAACATGGTGAAGTTTACAAACTGCTGGCACCACACATTCTCATGACGGAACCAAGCACTCCCGACTTCTTCAACAGTAAGTTTGACATGTTTTATATATACAGTGTATATATATATATATATATATATATGCGTGAGTGTATCAATATATACATATAGATATATTTATAATCTGAAATGGTTATGTCCAGAAGTGTTTTGGATTTCTTTCTGCTTCTGGGATCTCTGCAAATAATGAGATTTCGGGGATTGAGCCAAGTCTCAACACGAGATTCATTTATGCTTCATACACCTTATATACAGACTACAGCCTGAACGTCATTTTAGTAATAATTTTCCCCGGGGTCAAGTCCAACGTAAAGAAGTGTGGGTACTCATCAGACGTTAATCTGCTATTGATAGTAAAACTATAGCCAGGTTGGGTTTTACCGAATCATTATGGTAATTATCATAAGTATCATATTTATTGAGACTTGCAGAACCTAAACCTTAAAAAAAATAATGATTTTAAGTGGGTGGGCCAAATGGGAACTCCTTTCCCCCAGCAAAAATAGCGGAGGAACTTCGTTACCACGCATTCCTGTTCAACTTGACCCCTGATTTACCCCCAAACCCCTGGCCCCGTCACAATAGGTCTGGTGTGGAATTTTTCACTTTTGGGGTCATATCGGCACAAAAAGTTTTCAGATTTTGGAACATGTCGGAGAAGGGATTCATAAACTTTTGTGATGTAAATGGATTAAGACCTTGGGAAACATGGCTATTTACAGAGATATTTATAGATACTGTGCGCTAATGCTTTCGGATGGGTCGCACTGCATTGTAAGATGTTAACAGGGCAGTGACCCTTATTACTGAATATGTCACATTCTGCCAACCTAAATAATCTAACCCTGAAAACCGTTTTGATTGTGTGGTGTGGAAGGTGTGTCCAGCACTAAACTAAATCTTCCCCTGCATACACATGGTTAATGTTTTCTTTTAATTCGCAGATGAAAAACAAGTTGAATTCTGCTGTCACTTAGCAAGAGGAAGCCTGGATCCCAACGAGCCACCGACTTACGAATACGTCAAATTTGTTGTAGATTTTAAATTTTTTACTCACGGTGAGTGTCAACAAGTTATGATGTCACAGTATTACGATAACAGATGGGAAGTAGGACTAACACAAAAGTTTTTTGTTTTTTTTTAAATTCTTTATTTTCAAGATTTTAAACAGCATTGGGTACAACAGCATATCTATCATAAATCAGATTAACAAACAGTCTGCGGAACACAAAAGTTTTAAGGCAAGAAGAGCACGTGCACCAAGCCCTGGATAGGCCAGCTCCCAAAGCACAGCCGAAGAACCAAGAAGAACCAGACACTCGGCCTCCAAAACTAGAAGGCTTATAGGAAATAATTGGCAATGTTTCTCCTCTACATGAGCCTCGCCCTAAACCTCGGTGTAAGACTTCAGAAAGGCTCATGTAGAACCTTAATGTTGCCATTTTTTTCCCACTAAATGTGTCATCTTTGGAGACTTGAGTGACCGGTTCTTCTTCTTTGTTCATGGTCTACCTGTAAGATACATGTCTGCAAATGAGGTAACAACCTGGACAGATAAATAATTTACACTATATACAGCCCTGGCCCACCCATAAGGCAAGCAAGGCAATTGCCTAGGGCGCAAGGTCTGTAGAGGACACCATTTGTGCGCTGGTACGCGGATGGTATTACAATCTATGCGCAAATTTTAATGGACAACGATTGCGCGCATAATTTTAACGTCTTTGAAAAGCTGGTAGTAACGTCAAATCTGAACGTCCTGGCCGAAACCAAACACACCAGCCTGAAAAAAAAATACAGCACAGTATAGTTACACATTCTACACATACCCAAACAATAAAATTGAGAGGTTGTGCGTGTTTTTATTATTGTTGCAGCATATATACTCAGATTGATTTTGACATGCGCAAAAACTGAATGGGAGACAATTGTGGTTCTTAATTCAGATTGGCTGAATCTCGTGAAAAAAACAGTCCGCCCACCGATTTCTGCGCGCAGCGTTAATACGTGCGCATTTTTACGCGTCTTTTTTTACTCACGTTATTTTTTGATGGATGAAAAAATGCACTCGGATTTCAATACCAGCGTTAAGTTACGCGCGTTATCGTTTAACGCTGCGCGTAAAAAAATAGCGCTGCGCGTGCGCTTTTGCACGAAGAAATTAATCGAGCCCTATATATATAATCAGTCACATGAGTTTAGAGCTGCAGATGACTTTTATCTCACTCCTTGATCAGGACATATAGGTAGGAATTAAAACTGAATTCCCTTCTACTGACTGTAAAAATAAATATTGACTTTTTCCACTGTAGACCGGTACTGTCCATTAGCTAGCTAGCTAGATGAAAGACATACGGACAGAGGGGCTGATGGACAAATGGCAATAGTACGTTAATAATTTCAAATTACAACCGAGTAACTGAAAAACATATGAAATTAATTTTCATGAAATATCGTGTTGCAGGAAAACTTTGTACTATATTAATTATAAATTATGCTAATAACAATAATTAATAATAATAAAAGAAATGCAAATCATGGTCTCTGAACTAATTTCAAGGTTTCATTGTGAGCAGATAACAAGCTCTTATTATTCCGATACATATTCAGTGACTTGATAATTGTCACCTTGGTATCATTGCTGTGACTAACACAATTATTCCTATTGCCAGCGTGAGTCACGGCACTAACTATTCTTTAATAACACTTTTGCAATTAGAAATTTTACTCGGGGATACACCCTGCTCTAATATCACTCGATATCCATTTCTATAAGAGACCATCGTATTGCATCAGTGTGAGGGCAAGAACAATCTGCGTGTGGAGACCTTAAAATGGTTCATTTGAATTGAACGTGGAATTGCTGCGTCAGACGTTTATCATGTGGGTAGCGTGCTCTTGCACCCTGTCAGCATCTCCTGTGAAAGATTGGTTTGTAATGCATAACAAGGGCCGGGAGATAAATCTAGCTTTATTCCTGACCTCGCTGAAGGGCGTTATCTTGGTTCTTACTTTTACTGATGTGCAGGGCCGGCGCTAGACTATTTTGCACCCTAGGCATGACCAGCTACTTGTTCCCCCCCCCGAAAAAAATTGCCAACTGTTGAAATGGGGGGGCACACACGCTATGCACACGGGGGGGGACACACTGTGCACAAGGGCCGCACGTGGTCGTTCTGTGCCCATCTTACCCCTCCGCTGGTTGGGGCCAGGATAGGTCTGTGCCTCTATCTTTCATCTGCCTCTCTCTTTCTCTGTTTCTTCTGTACCTCTTTCTTTCACCTTTTTTTTCATCTGCCTCTTTCTTTGTTTCTTTCACCTGCCTCTTTCTTTCTTTCATCTGCCTCTTTCTTTCCTCCGCTCTCTGTGCCTCTTTCTTTCTTTTGTACCCCTTCCTTTCTTGCCCCTTTCTTTCTTTTTTTCTTTCTTGCCCCTTTCTTTCTTTCCTCTTTCTTTCTTGCCCCTTTCTTTCTTTTTTTTCTTTCTTGTCCCTTTCTTTCCTCTTTCTTTTCTTTCTTTCTTTCTTTTTTCTTTCCTCTTTCTTTCCTCTTTCTTTCTTTCTTTCTTTCTTTCTTTTTTCTTTCCTCTTTCTTTCCTCTTTCTTTCTTTCTTTCTTTCGTTTTTCTTTCCTCTTTCTTTCCTCTTTCTTTTCTTTCTTTCTTTCTTTTTTCTTTCCTCTTTCTTTCCTCGTTCTTCTTTCTTTCTTTCTTTCTTTTTTCTTTCCTCTTTCTTTCTTTCGCCTCTTTTTTATTTCTCTTTTGTTTCATTCTTTCGTGTCTTTCTTCCTTCTGCCTCTTTTTTTTCTTTCACCTGCCTCTTCTGGTGCCCACAAGTCATCTGGTGGCGCCTGTGCGTCACCATAGGACGCTAACCTTCTGTGGCACTACCGGGGGTCTGCTTTGCGAGCCATCACTCTCAGCTACTCAACTAAACAATGAAGAAGGGGTACAATAATGGAACCAGAGTTGGGGCCGGCTACCCCCATAGGTGGCAGTGCGCCCTAGGCGGTTGCCTAGCTTGCCTAGTGGAAGCACCGGCCCTGCTGATGTGTGTAATAAGTAGGGTGACCATATCGGCCATGTTTAAAGGGACACATATTATTTATTCATGCTGATGGGCAGTGCATGAAGAATGTGACCCAGCAGCATGTAGGATCTATATGCTGCAGGTAAGAAATCAAAGAGGATTCCCAGGTGACCTGCCTTGATTTCCTTCCTGCAGCATTTGAATTATACCTGCTGCAGGGTAGCACTTTTCCCTGGGCTCCCCTCTGTTTGAAATAGCAACACGTGTCCCTTTCAACATGGCAGATATGGTCATTGGTCACCGTAGTAATACGTGAAAAACATACTGAATGCAAACAGTGCAGTGTGTTACCCTGGTCTCAGGTGAGGGGTGTCGGAGCTGGAGTATGACATGAAATGACAAAGTCAGGCACTCGTATTTGTGGGAATATTATGCCAAGCCTTTATTGCCTTTGGTTTGTAGTATCCATGACTCATTATATGCAGCGCCACCTAGAGCTTAGGCTGTCACATAGCATCTCCACCTTTTATAAATAGAATAAAAAGGGGTGTCTTTTTTCTTAGCCCTTTAGGGCAGGGTTTTTTTCTTTCTTTCTTTAAATATCCCAATTTTGAAATCCTATTCCTGTTGCACGTATCCCTAATGCCAAAGTGGAAACATACATTTTGACTTCCTAATTTCTCACTAAGTACTATTCGACATGCATATCTTTATTTTTTTTTAATTTGCAACTTCAACTATTGAAAACAAGAAAGTGTGTATGTATGTAATCATTTAATAAAACTAAGGTTCCCAAAATGTGTAGAAAATGCAAATTATTAAACAATTCCACAATGCCAGCCCTGTGGAACTCACCCTCAGGACATCCAGACAGCACAGCGAGCCATGCATTAATAAACTGCCTCTACCAGGTTCAAGTTACACACCTTGCAATGGCCACAGAGGAAACTATAACTAATATGGTTGCAAACAGATGTTATAATAGTGCATTTTATTTTTAAATATATATACATATATATAAAATGAATGATATTGTTTGACTTTCTATGTTTAGCAGGTTTTTGTAAGTGTGTATATATATATATTTATTTTAACAGCCCTCACTTTTGCTAGACTAGTCCCATGACTGTCCTTGGGGACCCTATAGCACAGTGATGCTTCTTTCCACCCATGACCCTGAGATTCTTGCCTTCTCATCGTGTTCTCTTTGTTCTTTTTTTGCTTCTGTCTGTGTTTACCTCTACCTTGTCCGAGGTCCGAGCTCTGGTCTTTTATCTTCCAATAGAGCTGGAATCTCTTATTTTTCGCAATGTGTCCTCCTATTCTTGATTTATTATTTATATCTTTTAAATATCCTTTTTTTTTTTGTACAATACTTATAAAAAAGGAAACGGTATAAAAATGTCATTTACAAAAAAGTGTGTGTATGTATAAGTGTATATATATTTATATATGTGCTGGATTTGTTTAGTTTCTTTCTGTAGTTCTCACTCGTCTATTAGTTTGACTCTATTCTTTTAATTCACATACATTAATGAGTGGAACAATAATTGCACTTTATTTGTTGTTGTTGGTTCAGAAATCTAAATTTCATAAAATCATCTTTCTCGCTGTGTTTCAGTAGTGCGTAACCGGCATTAAAGTATCATACAGTGTGTTCTTCACCGGAACAATGAAATGGACAATTTTACAATATGATTGCTGTTACAAACAAATTATAATCTCAAAATTGGTGCTTGTCTTGTTGAATTGCAGTGCCTACATCTTCATATAATGGTTTTGAGTCAGCAGTTGCCAGGGCGTTCCGGTCAACCAACGAAGAGCAAATCTGTTTGGTGGCCACGGTCCGTCTTGTCACACCGCAGTTTTTGAAGGTGAGTGTTCAGTTACATGGCATGGTAACTTGATGAATTGCAATGCACTTTTTCAAAGCTCTTCCTGGAGCCATTACCTAAAATGATATCAGTTGGGAAAAACAACAGTTTTTTCCCCACTGGAACCTCTTCCTGACTGCAGTTGAGAAGTAATCGTGTGAGCCCATTGAGAGCCATTGGCTGGTCAGGATCGTACAGAGCTGTGCATTCCTGACCCAAAGCTGACAGCCTTCCAGGAAGCTCAAAAGACTAAATCAGACAGCTAGGACATTTGCTTGGGGTGGGAGGAGGTAACATACTTGGCCACCAATGATCACTTAAATTGCATTGCATGGTTATGCCGGCTGGAGTGTCAGAAGTTGGCTTCAGTGCTGTCTGACAAAGGACAACGCTACACAATCCCTTGAAACTGACCGTGTCTATAAAGACATTTTAATGTTGTAACTGTTTTGTAAAGTGTTTCTCTTCTTTAATATTTTTAGGAGCTGTGCAACGTTGAAGAGCCTTGTGAAGAATTCACCTCAAGACACAGTTTGGAGTGGAAATTTCTGTTTTTGGATCACAGGTAAAACATTAAAGTCTACTTAAATAATTTTGTGTAGAAAATGTTCTCAGTGTCTGCATGAAAATCCATAATTAAAGACACGTACTTTTCTTGAGGGCCTGGTATACCCCTATTTTTGTCTATCTTTCAAATATATCAAAATATATAAATTGAGATAAAAACGTTCCATGTACAGACTGCCTGACACACATGACACATGACTGGAATCGTGTATTATTTGGCACCTCTATAGTTAAAATATGTGAATGCCATTAGTTGCCATTAAATCATAGACTCTTTAGAAGCTGGTGGGGATATACAATATTTCCTTGAGCCACCTTAGTCTGACGAGACCAGGTGTCTGAATAAATCTGGATCAAATTAGGATGAAATGTCCTCCTGTCCATATCTCACCAACAAATCCACCCAGATTCCACCATGGCATGCCAACTGCCCATACTAATTCAAGAGCACAGCACGGAGAGCACATAAATTGTATTTCTTTCAGAAACTACACTATCTGGTCTGGTCACTAAAGGTGAAACTCAGGAGAACTGGCAGGAGAAGAGAACAATCTAAACCAAATAGCTGATTTGGAAAGTGAGATAAAGGGGAGAATTTTCCTGGTTTGGCTATTTTGACTTAGAATTTTTACTTCTTCTGCCAATTCTCCTGAGTTTCACCTTTGTTGAATAGACCTGATTGTTGCAACTGGACCAAGATTTTCTTTTTTCGATTCTCGAGGAGCATTATTTTTTGCCTGCTATTATTTTAATGAAATAAGTCGGGCTACAAATTATACATTTTCTCTCCATCGTTTCAGTCTTGCAGTCTCGTGCTCGGTTTGTGTTTTGCATACGAATGTTTGGCAGCGTAAACAGTATAAACACAAAATGAAGTAAGATGTGTCAGGAAGACCACACCTTTAAGTACATACACACACACCCAAGTCAAGGACATAAGTACAACCTCAACAAGCTTGAGGAGACAGTGGGAGGTACAGATGTTCCACTAAAGGCTCTTTTTTAGTTACCAACTACAAAACGGTTAATATAATGAGAGGTGGAGCACAAAACCAACACCCTCTGTTCTGTACTGGAATTTATAGAGCATTGCTCATTAGTACTGGAATTCTCGCCAACATACAGTGATTTCATCCATTATGGACCCAAAAGGTGAACAAGCAGTCACCAGCACTGGATATAATATATTTTTATTAAAGCTATTAGATATTAGACATAACAGATTGTTCTGGAGTTAATTAATGCCGGGTTAAAGCGATTTTTTTTCCAGGATAAATAATGTATTGCTTCAAACTGCATATTTTATTAAATTGTTCAAAATCCACATACAGAAATTTATCATTTAAGGCTAGGGTCAGACGAGCGTGATTTCTACAGACTGTACGTCCTTGCACACGGACGTACATCAGTACGGAAGACACAGTAGTGGTCACACAGTCCGTTTTTTTCACTGACGTTTATTTTTTGATGGATGTAGGAGGGAAAATAAATTAAAAAGCAAAACCATTTTGTCCGTGAAAAATGCTGGACGTATAAATGCAGTCCGTCTGACCACGTTCCATCACTCACACACAAAGCTATGCGGACGTTGCGGACGCAGCGCACTTTGTGCGGCCGTTCTAGGGGTTGTACGTTCTTGCCTGCCTTGCGTCTGTTTGCCGCGGCCGTTGTGCGGCCGCAGTTCAGTGCGGATGTACTTCGTGTAACGGGCTCCAATGGACTTTCTTTCATGCTATCACGGACGTACTTTTAGGCGCAATCACGGACGTGAACACTACGCTCGTCTGACCCTAGCCTTAAAGTAACAATTTGCTCAAACACCAAATGGGAGCAATTTTAATTAAATATTGAATTTTGCTTATGAGATATACTTGCTGACTTGCGTTATAAAACATTCACATTCTCCTTAATGCTTTTAAAAGTCTCAATCACAATGGGACCATTTCCAGGCTAAAATGGGGACAATAACGGAGAAAATCTGTGCCTGCAGTTTTCCTCATAGCATCCCCTCTTTAGGCTAGGGTCAGACGAAAGCATTTTTCCCCGCGAACGTGAAAAAGTGCGTCCGAACGCATTGACGTATTTTTTCACGGAATGTGCAAAAACGGTCAGACGACGCGCATTTTCGGGCGTGATTTTGTACGGATCGTCAATAAAACTCTTTTTGCGTCTGGACGTTATGTAGGCTGGACATTAGCAGTGTCTGACATCTAATCACGCACACACGCCGCTATGCCACAGCTGCGCACTCAGTACGTCAGTACTAGCGGTTCAGCGTTCTCAGAAAAATGCGTTCAAATTCCACTTGCGTTGCACGGCCGGACTTTTGTGCGGCCGTACATCGTATATTGTCCGTCATTGCCCGTCATCTGCTGCTAGTGCGGCCGTAATTATGTGCGCCAGAACGCACGTTAAAAGTGCGCTGGTCTGACCCCTGCCTTAGAGTGAGATCCTGGGGCACGGGCTACCTCGGCAACTTGCCCCGGAACGTAGCGTTAACCGCTGGGATAATCGTGGTAGCGCTGACACAAGTATCACCTCCTGGAGTCCGTAGGACTCCATAGAGGTTTGCGCTTCCAGGCCGTGAGATGGGAAGTGATCGCAGAGGGAGACTGGGAATTATTTGTCCCAAGTCTCACTCTGCTCGCAGCCAGAGGAAGCGGCGGATCGGGCCACCGTTCTCGCCCTGTGATGAGAGTTGAGTATCAGATTTATGGGGTGGGGGGGTTTAAGACGTACTAAATAATTTTGCAAAAGCGGAATCAGTTAGCACCAGATTTAAGGAGAAGCTAAAATTTTGCCTTGTGCACTGTTGTGTTTATTAGCGCTAGCACTTTGTAATACCTTACTTATCGAAATGCTAATTAACGATTGTGCTTTCCACTTTAAGTATAAGATACTCAAAGTACAGTAAGCGTGGGTTAGATAGCGTGATCACTGATGCGCTAAGTGATTTTTTTTATGGGTTTAGCGTTAGGAAGGTAATATGTGGAGGAATGCGTTAATGTCACCTATCCTGATGTTAACACTTACTCATCCAAACGTTAACATTAGCGTTCACTGGGGAATAGAGCCCTATATCTAATTTTCTGGATATTTTAAAGCAACTAAGTAGAGACTACGAAATAGGTCATGTAATCTTAAAAGATATCCATGTTGAACAATTACAACTTGTCTTGTTGAATGCATGTGTAGCGCTCACTCCCGGAGGAGCCGCTGAAAATGAACCACGGGTCAGTCTCCCCGCACTAGGGAATAAATATACTCCAACACAGTTGTGGGTTTTTATCATTTAAATAGTTTACTAAAATAATAGGCAGATGTTAAGATACGGTATTCACAGATATTATTACAGTACTTTCGTATTACGGTAAAACGCGTAGCAGAAAAGAACCGAAACACGAGGCGTCGTATTTCGGAAAATAAAATATTCGTAACCGAACATAAAAGAAATGCAATTGCACGAATATTTAGAAAAAGGGACACGTAGCGGAACCCCAGAATATACAATCTCTTCGTATCACGGTAAACGCGCAGCGGAAAAAGAAAAATATATTTCGGAACGTATCTTTAACCCCCGTTCCGATTCGTAACAAAATGAGTCCTGCACAGGTTAAGTCCCGGAATGTAAAAGGTGTGTATGTGTGTAAGGTATCCGGGTACTGTTCAACTGGCCAGTGAATTTACTTAAGAAATGTCTTCGACTAGTCAAGTTGGGGCCCTGTGGACTTTAAAGAGAAAACAGCAGCGTGCTCTTTGTATTATAAACTGCCTTGGAGGCCTCTCACCCATCCGCCGGTTGCTTTAGGCTCCGCTGACCCAGGACGTCTCTCCGCTGGATTTTGACTGGGGATACTAGCGGCCGGATCCGTTGTCTGACTTCCCGTAGCTTGTCCACGACTTTTCCTCAGCTCACCGCCTGCTCTCTGTACCCGATCAACTTGCGGTGACTCCTTACTCGAGGTCTTCGGTTGGTTCCATCTGCAGCAACTCTGGAACTTGGAGGGCTCCTTCTCTTGCGGCTGAATGACCCGGTAACAGAACTGACAGGTCTCACTTGCTCTCCGCCCTAGGCCCTCTCACAAAGTATGGCACTGCGTCTGCTCTCTCTCGTTCCCTGGCGCGCTCTGGCGCGTTCTCCACGAGGCAGAGGATGTAAGTGTCCAGTCCCCACCCACTTCCTGTCTTCTTGCAAAGCATGCCGGGCATTGTAGTCCCAATGTCCAGTGTCTCTGATCGCGATAGTCTCCATCTTGTGGCCAAAAATAGGTACTGCCACAGCAAGATTTTAACACAGCGCTACACATGAAAACATGTATTTAACACTCATAAAGGGGTGAAATAGACAAGTAAAGCTCAGATTGAATGCCCAATTAGTAGCTCAGCTCGTAAATTTTTTGGGTATAGTGAATACCTGACTCCATGGAGACATTTTGCAAGACCCACATGAAATAATGTGTATGTGTTCTCGCAAAATTACACAGTGTAGTGGAAGGACGCTCACTGGTGTATTTTGGCCTAGGCCGACTAGGCCCAGGCCTAGGGTGGCACTTTCCAGGGGGCGGCGGCCCGCACTGGGTGGCCCTACCCCTAAAAAAATTTTTTTATTTTTTTTTACTTTTGCAAAGTATTTTACCAGGAAGGATACATTGAGATTTCACTAATTTACACTTTCAATTTCACTTTCCAGGGGGCAGCAAAAAACCTCACCACTAAATGGGTTACTCACAGAGCACCGAAATGACGCCAACTTTTTGGTGTTCTGTAGTTCCCTGCACTTAGGAGAATAAAATTTCCCCACCCTGAAGTGAATTCACCATTCACCGCAGGGTCCCCAAAGTGCATGGAGTCGGCCGCTGAATGCTGCCACCGCAAACCCGTGGCCTGCTGTTTTCAAAAGAACTACTGAACGAAAATGTCTGGAATTTACATATAAGATCCTATGATTGATAATAAAAAGTTCTGTTACAGAAAAAAGAAAAACTGCTATTAAAAAAAAGGGGGGGAATTTTGCCCAAAAAAATCTGAAAAATGACTAAAAGGTACTAAAAAAAAATCAATAAGTAAAGACTTTTTACTGCAGATTAAAATAATAAATGATTTATTAGATATTGCATAAAAACGGGAATATTTTTAACATTGAAACCTATGGGGTTCGCCTGAATAAACCTGCTGATTGAAGCCACCGAACATCAGGGCATTTCACTGCCATTTCTCTGAGTCTCAGTACCACATGACTGGCTGAACCACGTGAAACGCACGCACGCAGCTGCCCGCCCTTTCGTTAACACAGACTCTATTCTGGACTGAACACCCACCGGGAAGGGAATCAAAGCTACAGTGCACCCTCTGACAGTGGCACCCCACTGCTGACAAGATGGCTCCACAGCATAATTGCTGTGTGCTCATATACACTCGGTTTGCTGGGAGTTTTACTGCAGTGGATTCTGATGCACTCATACACACCGCACATTGCATTGCTGGGAGTTTTATTGCTGTGGATTCTGATATGCTGACACACACCACACATTGCATTGCTGTGAGTTTTATTGCTGTGAATTCTGATGCACTCATACACACCGCACATTGCATTGCTGGGAGTTTTATTGCTGTGGATTCTGATACGCCGACACACACCACACATTGCATTGCTGGGAGTTTTATTGCAGTGGATTCTGATGCACTCATACACACCGCACATTGCATTGCTGGGAGTTTTATTGCTGTGGATTCTGATACGCTGACACACACCAAACATTGCATTGCTGGGAGTTGTATTGCTGTGTATTCTGTTATACACACTGCATATTACTGTGAGTTTTATTGCCCTGGAGCTCTGGGATACGCTCATGCACACTGCACATTACTGTGAGTTTTATTGCTGTGCAGTTCTGTGATATGCTCATACACACTGCACATTTCTGTGGGTTTTATTGCTGTGCAACTCTGATATGCTCATACACAGTGCCCATTTCTGTGGGTTTTATTGCTGTGCAGCTCTGTGATACGCTCATATGCAGTGCACGTTTCTGTGGATTTTATTGTTCAACCAATTAGAGCGGCTGTGATCCCGTTTACTTGACATGCGTGGCTGTTCTTTGTAAAAATGCTTGAATTTAAACATTTCATAATTTTCTTTATCTCAATAGATACATTTGAAATGGTATACAAAATATACAAGTAGGCACTTGGTATCCACTTTTAATATAAAGAGAGGAAAAGGCGGAGTTCTAAGAGGAAAAGGTGGAGCTTAAAGAGGAAGGGTGGGGATTAACCAGGAAGAGGTGTGCCCTTGACAGGAAGGGGTGCGTCAAATTTAAATTAGGGGGTGCACGAGTTTAGTCAGGCCTAGGGCAGCACAAAACCTAAATACACCACTGAGGACGCTGGAGAACTATTTGTTCTGTGTGTCCTTTGGCTTTGCAGCAGGAGGAGCCAGTGGATTGTGCCTATCTCTTCACCGAGGGACCAGGTGTGAGTATGAAATTTTAGATGACCCGCCCCAAATCACTTGACACAAAGTTTTACAATACACGCAATACTGCTTGTAGGGGTCAAAGAAATAAACCTCAGTCCATAAAAAATCTGGTAATCTGCCAACCTGCACATTCACTAGCAATTCAACAAGAAGTGGATAAAGCATAACAAAGATCTCCAAAGTGCAGATTTATTTTGGACACATCAGCAAATACAGCAACATTTTATACCAACCTGAGGAAATCCCGATTGAGGGCTGAAACATCGTTCTCTTTGTTGTTGTGTCCAAAGCAATTCTGCACTTTGTGGGTCCTTGTGGTGCTTTGCCACTCCTTGTCACATTAATACCAGGTTTTGGCAGCCAGCACTTATTTTTTTTCTATTTATCTAACACTGTGTGAGATAGTTCTGAGAACAAGTAAAACTGGCGAGTGAAAGTCATGGTGAGCTGAGCAAAAACAATCGAACGTGCAAACGCACAATCATCTTTTAATGAGTAGATTAAAAATTACAACAGCATGTACTGTAGCTCCGATAAGACATTGGGGATTTGGTCACTTTTTATACCCATAAAATACTAAGTGTGTCATTGTGTCAGAGTATTCCAGTTCCAGCAAGCTGTAACCTGACATTCTGTTTATGTAGAAATTAAACCTTCATTCAAATGACACTTGCCAGCGTTTCCTGAGACAACCTGGGAGATTAATCAAAGCGAGAGTGCGTGCCATCTCATAGGGTCCCTTGGTACTGTAAGAAGGGCGAGATACAGGGCCGTGTGGTGAGGCACTGGCTAGTATCGGAGCCAGATATACACAGGTTTACATAGGTTCAGTGCTCCCCAGGATCTGGCTGTCCAGTGCTCCCTAGGAACTGGCTGCTCTCAGTGCACCCCAGGATCTGATTGCTCTCCGTGCTCCCCAGGTTCTGGCTGCTCTCAGTGCTCCCCAGGATCTGGCTGTTCAGTGCTCTCCAGGATCTGGCTGTTCAGTGCTCCCCAGGAACTGGCTGCTCTCCGTGCACCCCAGGATCTGGCTGCTCTCAGTGCACCCCAGGATCTGGCTGCTCTCAGTGCACCCCAGGATCTGGCTACTCTCAGTGCTCCCCAGGATCTGGCTGCTCTCAGTGTTCCCCAGGTTCTGCGTCATCCACTCCAGGCAGCGGAGTCACCACAGCAAAGAGTGACCACACTCTCTGACAGAGTGCAGAGACAACTTGAGGTCACACCACCCCCCAGCCCCATGGCTGACGAGGACAGTCATATGACTGTATTGCATCAATCCATGGGAGGCCAGCCTCCCATGGAGGAGTTTTTTGAATGGCTTCAGACCAATGGTGCTTTCCCATTGGTCTAAGCTATTCCATTGCTCTCAGTGCCTCTCTGAGCATAGATTCAGGAAGTAGGCGGTGCCAGATGCACGCTGCAGACTTCTGAATCTTTTGGCCAGCTTGAGCTTACGCAATTAGCATAGCATTCAGCTGCGCAAATTGTGTAGGCTCAGGGCAGGCTGCCGCTGCTGTGATTCACACAGCCTGTAACCTCAACTGAAAAAAAAAAGTGGAGCAGAGACAGCGGGGGAGCGCGGAGCAGGTGAGTTTGTTAACTTTTTTTATTATTCATTCAATCAGCAGTACTAGTGAGAGATTTTAATGGCAGGTGAGCCCACTTAATCACTTAATGGCAGGTGAGGCCCTGCCTTACCTGCCACCCCTGACGGCATGTCCCTGGTGAGGTAATATGATTCATTACTAGCATTGTATGAACTACCCAAAAAATTCATATTTACTCTACAAAAAAAGGTTGACGTTAAAAAAAATCTAACCCCCCCTCCCCCCAAAACGTCGAAACATGGCTCCTCCAATCAGACGGCTCAGGGAAAAAATTATAATAAAATAGCAATAAAAAAATAATAATGTGTAATCCTGTTTCAGCACAGAGCTTGGCCACACTTATGCTCTTTTAGGGGAATCCTAAAACATCGAGCTTGCTAGTTTCAGTGGGTTAATTATAGGGATGCACCGATACCACTTTTTTAAGACCGAGTACGAGTACAGATACTTTTGTTCAAGTACTCACCGATACCAATTACCGATACTTTTATTTTATGTCATGTAACGCTTTCCAATAAGAACAGACCTCCTATAAAGCCCCCAGGTCTCATGGATTTGCCCCAGCTCATGGATATTGCCCCAGCTCATGGATATCCTGACCCCAGCTCATGGATAATTGCCCCCCCAGCTCATGGATAATTGCCCCCCGAGCTCATGGATAATTGCCCCCCCTGCTCATGGATAATTGCCCCCCTGCTCATGGATATGACCCCCAGCTCATGGATATGCCCCCTGCTCATGGATATGCCCCCCTGCTCATGGATATGCCCCCCTGCTCATGGATATGCCCCCCCTGCTCATGGATATGCCCCCAGCTCATGGATATGCCCCCTTGCTCATGATATGCCCCCCAGCTCATGGATATGCCCCCCCAGCTCATGGATATGCCCCCCCAGCTCATGGATATGCCTGTCAGGGATCCCAGGAATAGGATATAGAGAGCCCAAGGAGTTGGTGAAGGAGGCGAGGTTAACGTCACTAGCCAAGTCAGGATCACAGCGGTACACGGAGGTCGGGGTCACAAGCCAAGTCAGGATCACAGCGGTACACGGAGGTCGGGGTCACAAGCCAAATCAGGATCACAGCGGTACACGGAGGTCGGGGTCACAAGCCAAGTCAGGATCACAGGAAGTATACACTATGGTATGGGAAGAGCAATACTGAGGGAACTGCTACAATAGTGAAGCAAAGACAGAATGGCCAGTCTGCCCTTAAATACCCATGAAGCTCCTCCCTACTCTGAGAAGCCGGTGACGTCATAGACGCGCGCCGCGGGCCGGCCGCCATATTGGTGGAGCCTGGCCGCGCGCGCGTCCATTCTGGGGCATGTGCTGGGCCAGCAGTCTTGGGCTGCGGCGCAAGCCCACGGCGGATACCCGGGGACCCACTCGTCGTCCCTCCGGGAGTCATGGACCCGCAACAGAGGTGAGCCGGGTCTCCGGGCAACGCCAGGCCCACGCGCCAGCCGCAATCCCACCCCCTGAGCAGCAGCCCGATGAGGCGGAGACCGCCGGACTAGCCGTCCCGGAACCCGCAGCCCTGACATAACCCCCCCCGGAACGCGGGGCCTCAGGACACGCAACGGACCCGGACGCCCGGGATGAGCCGCATGAAAAGCACGGACAAGGGCCGGAGCCCGGACAAAAGAGCAGGCTCCCAGGAACGCTCCTCAGGATCGTAGCCAGTCCAATCCACAAAATACTGGAGCGTACCCCGCCGAATACGGGAATCGAGAATCCGTGCCACCTCAAACATATCGGAACCAGCAGCGGACACAGGAGGAGGAGGAGGCAGGGAACGACCCACAAAAGGGTTGGCACCAACCGGCTTCAGAAGGGATACGTGCACCACCGGATGGAACCGGTAACGAGCGGGAAGCCGAAGACGAGCCGCCACCGGCCCAATCATGTCAACGATGGTAAATGGCCCTATATATTTAGGGCCCAATTTCTTAGAGGGACAAGAGAGACGTAGGTGGCGCGTGGACAACCACACTCTTTGGCCCGTAGCATAGCCCGAAGAGGCAGTACGGTGACGATCAGCATATCTTTTGTACGTATTCTGAGCCATTATGAGGCACGTACGGGCCTTGGTACGACATATTCGGAGTGCCCGAAGGCGGGTAGCCACGCTAGGAACCGGGACAACAGAAGGCAAATCAGGAAGGGGAGCAGGGTGATATCCATACATTAGGAAGAAAGGAGAACAACGAGTGGAATCGTGTAGTCGGGCATTATAGGCATATTCGGCAGTGCACAATAAAGTGGCCCAATCGTCCTGTAAATAGGTTGTGTAACAACGTAGGTAGGTCTCCAGGGATTGATTCACCCTCTCTGTCTGTCCGTTGGTATGGGGATGGTATGCCGTGGACAGGTCGACCGAAATCCCCAAAGCCCGGCAAAAGCATCGCCAGAACCGAGAGGTGAATTGCGCCCCCCGGTCAGACACAATGGACTCAGGGACGCCATGCAAGCGATATATGTTCTGTAGAAACAAGGATACTGTTTGTGCAGCGGTAGGCAGGCCTTGAACGGGAGTAAAGTGGGCCATTTTGGTCAGACGGTCCACGGTTACCATTATGGTTGTGAAACCATTTGATGGAGGCAGTTCAACAATGAAATCGATGGTGATATGTGACCATGGTTGTTCAGGTACCGGAAGGGGTTGTAGGAGACCTACTGGTTTCTTCGTGCTATGTTTGGCACGGGCACAGATCGAGCAAGAACCCACGAAGTCCCTAACATCCTGATCCAGAGTAGGCCACCAGAAGTAACGCTTTATCAAATCCTTGGTTTTACGTATCCCTGGGTGACCGCTTCCCAAAGTATCATGGAATTGTTGAAGTACCATTACTCGGTCCTGAACCGGGACGAGACATTGCTGACGCTGTTCCTGAGTTCCCATTACATGAGGTTGATTGGTAGTGTCGGTATGGGAACGTATCTGTTGCATAAGGTTAGTAGTCATGCCGATGAATCTGTTCGGAGAGAGCACTGGTTCAATAATGGGTGTCGAATGGATCGATGGAGAGAGACGTGATAATGCATCGGCCTTCTTATTCTGAACACCAGGTTTGTAAGTTACCCGAAAGTCAAAGCGGGAAAAGAATAATGACCATCTGGCTTGTCGTGGATTGAGTCTTTTAGCTGTCCGTAGATATTCCAGATTTTTATGGTCTGTGAAGACCAGGAACGGATATAGCGCACCCTCCAAGAGATGACGCCATTCCGTAAGGGCACATTTAATGGCGAGGAGTTCCCTATCGCCAACATCGTAATTCATCTCGGCAGAAGTTAGTTTTCTGGAATAATATGCCACAGGATGGGCCATCTGTTCTGGGGGTCTCCGTTGGGTGAGAACCGCCCCGATCCCGACATCAGAGGCATCAACCTCCACTTCATATGGTCGTAAGGGATCCGGTAAGACCAATATAGGCGCAGTGCTGAAACGATGTTTTAAGGCATTAAACGCTTGTTGAGCCTCAGTGGACCAGCAGAACTTGGTCTGTTGTTTGGTTAACCCGGTAAGGGGTAGAATGATGGAAGAAAACCCCTGTATGAAGCGTCTATAGAAATTGGCGAAGCCTATAAATCGTTGAACAGCCTTTTTATCCGTAGGGGTAGGCCAATCGCTGATGGCGGCTACTTTCTTATGATCCATGGCAAGACGACCTGGGGTTAAGAAGAATCCAAGAAATTCTATTTCGTCTGCCTCGAAGACACATTTTTCGATCTTTGCATATAACCGATGGGTTCGGAGGCGAGTTAGGACTGTTGTTACATGGACCCTATGGTCCTTGAGTGTACAGGAAAAAACAAGGATATCATCCAAGTAAATCACTACATATTGGTCTAACAGGTCTCTGAAGACGTCATTGAGGAAATGTTGGAACGTACCAGGTGCGTTGCATAACCCGAAAGGCATCACCATGTACTCGAAATGACCGTAGCGTGATCTAAACGCCGTCTTCCATTCGTCACCTCTACGTATTCTGACAAGGTTGTATGCTCCCTTGAGGTCGATCTTGGTGTAGACTGTTGCACCCTGGAGACGCTCGATGAGTTCTGGAATCAAGGGGAGAGGGTACCTGTTCTTGATCGTGATGAGATTCAATTCGCGATAATCCACGCAAGGACGAAGACCCCCATCTTTTTTCTCCACAAAAAAGATACCTGCACCTGCCGGTGACGTTGAGTGCCTGATAAACCCTTTGTCCAGGTTCTCCTGAATGTAGCCTTTCAATACCTTCAATTCCGGTTCTGATAACGGATAGAGCCTGCCGTACGGAATGGTAGCTCCTGGAATTAATTCAATCGGACAGTCATACGGTCTCCTGGGCGGCAAGGATTCCACCCCTTTTTCATCAAACACATCTGCGAAGGAAGAATATTCATTAGGGAGAACGGTGTGATACTGTGGTGTCATATGAATATCTAGGACCGTATTCAAGACGTGATGGTGTTTCTGGAGACAATTCTGGGTACAATAGGAAGACGAGAAGGTAAACGTGCCAGAGGACCATGAGACCTGGGGGTCATGCTGACGTAGCCAGGGGAGACCTAAAATAATTGGAAACAATGGAGTAGTGACGATGTCAAAGCGTAACGTTTCCTTATGCCCAGGGCCTATGGTTACTTGTAATGGCTCTGTTTCAGTGGTAACAGGCCCAGAAGGCAAAGAAGACCCATCCACAACCTGAATATGCAAAGGGGTTTATTCGTGATAGGAATACAGAAGGCATCAACGACTGCTTTGTCGAGGAAGTTTCCACTTGCTCCTGAATCAACCATCGCGGTTTGAAGTAGCATCCTCCCTCCCCACTGTAAAACAAGAGGGAGAGTCAATAAAGGGCTGCAGCCACTGGAGGTGGACAGATGTAACAGACGAAGGGGTGAGTTAGGGTTACCTGCTCGACCCCGGTTCTTTTCTGGGCAGTAACGTGCTGTATGATGTGGTCGACCACAATATAGGCAGAGATTGTGCATACGTCGTCGATGTAATTCTTCTGGTGGGAGTCGGCCTTGAACCATATTAACCTGCATGGGTTCCTCTGGTGCGGGTAACACCCCCTGATTACCGGGAGGTGGAGCAGGAGGAGAACGGAGCATTGACGAGTAGGAGGCGGATCTTTCCCTTGCTCGTTCGCGAAGTCTCCTATCAATTTGGATGGATAATTGAACCAGGGACTCAAGGGATGACGGGATTCCCACTCGTGCAATCTCGTCCTTTAAGGCCTCTGAGAGACCGAGACGGAATGCCCTATCAAGGCAACATCATTCCATCCTGTTTCACAGGCAAAGCGACGAAAGTCTGTGATATAAGCTTCCACCGAACGACGTCCTTGCCGTAGGGATCTAAGGGTGTTTTCTGCCGTACTAGCACGAAGTGGATCGTCGAACATCGCGGCCATAGCGTTGAAGAAAAGCGGCCATGTCTCCAACACCGAGCTCTGAGAGCGTAACAGGTTATGAGCCCATGCTTGTGCTTCTCCAACTAGAAGAGATATTGTCGTACGTATCTTAACGTAATCACTGTAATAAGTCCGGGGATTCAATGCAAAGAGAAGGTCACACGACATCATGAAGGCTTGGAAGTGGTCTTGCTTGCCTGAGTAACGTTCGGGCATAGGAACATGTGGTTCTGGAACATGAGTCAACTCCAATGGGCGGGTTGGTGAGGTGGTTTGGAACGATAACAACTGTTCCTGGAGGTGCCGATGCCCATTCTGTAGTTCTCTTATGGAGCAGGATAAGGTGTTCACCTGTTGAGACAGGGTGTCTACTGCTCCGGCGACATCCGCAAGCTCCATTGTTGGCTTCACTATTCTGTCAGGGATCCCAGGAATAGGATATAGAGAGCCCAAGGAGTTGGTGAAGGAGGCGAGGTTAACGTCACTAGCCGAGTCAGGATCACAGCGGTACACGGAGGTCGGGGTCACAAGCCAAGTCAGGATCACAGCGGTACACGGAGGTCGGGGTCACAAGCCAATCAGGATCACAGCGGTACACGGAGGTCGGGGTCACAAGCCAAATCAGGATCACAGCGGTACACTATGGTATGGGAAGAGCAATACTGAGGGAACTGCTACAATAGTGAAGCAAAGACAGAATGGCCAGTCTGCCCTTAAATACCCATGAAGCTCCTCCCTACTCTGAGAAGCCGGTGACGTCATAGACGCGCGCCGCGGGCCGGCCGCCATATTGGTGGAGCCTGGCCGCGCGCGCGTCCATTCTGGGGCATGTGCTGGGCCAGCAGTCTTGGGCTGCGGCGCAAGCCCACGGCGGATACCCGGGGACCCACTCGTCGTCCCTCCGGGAGTCATGGACCCGCAACAGAGGTGAGCCGGGTCTCCGGGCAACGCCAGGCCCACGCGCCAGCCGCAATCCCACCCCCTGAGCAGCAGCCCGATGAGGCGGAGACCGCCGGACTAGCCGTCCCGGAACCCGCAGCCCTGACAGCCGCCGCTCATGGATATGCCCCCCTGCTCATGGATATGCCCCCCAGCCATGGATATGCCCCCCTTGCTCAGGATATGCCCCCCAGCTCATGGATACCCCGCTCATGGTATCCCCCAGCTCATGGATATCCCCCCCTGCTCATGGATATGCCCCCCCAGCTCATGGATTGCCCCAGCTCATGGATATGCCCCCCAGCTCATGGATATGCCCCCTTGCTCATGGATATGCCCCCCAGCTCATGGATATGCCCCCAGCTCATGGATATGCCCCCCTGCTCATGGATATGCCCCCCTGCTCATGGATATGCCCCCCCTCATGGATATGCCCCCAGCTCATGATATGCCCCCTTGCTCATGGATATGCCCCCCCAGCTCATGGATATATGCCCCCCTGCTCATGGATATGCCCCCTCATGGATATGCCCCCCCTGCTCATGGATATGCCCCCCAGCTCATGGATATGCCCCCTGCTCATGGATATGCCCCCCTTGCTCATGGATATGCCCCCTGCTCATGGATATGCCCCCTGCTCATGGATATGCCCCCCTTGCTCATGGATATGCCCCCCAGCTCATGGATATGCCCCCTTGCTCATGGATATGCCCCCTTGCTCATGGATATGCCCCCCAGCTCATGGATCCCCCCACTCTCCGCTCATACTTACCTTCCTTCAGCGCCGCCGGTAAAGTCTTCGCGCGCGCGCGCTCCTTGGAAGGACCCCAGCCGCGACCACGTGGGACCATGTGATCGCGGCTTGGGTCCTTCCAACGAGCGCGCGCGCGGGATCTTTCCCGGCATCGCTGAAGGAAGGTAAGTATGAGCGGAGACCAGCTGCAGGGCCTGTCCGAATGCTCTATCAGCATTCGGACAGGCCCTGCAGCTGCTCACTTTGTTTAATACTTACCTTCCTTCAGCGACGCGCGGGAAAGTTCGCGCGCGCGCGCGCTGGCGAGGAAGACCCCAGCCGCGATCACATGGTCCCACGTGGTCGCGGCTGGGGTCCTTCCAAGGAGCGCGCGCGCGCGAAGACTTTCCCGGTGGCGCTGAAGGAAGGTAAGTATAAACCAAGTTAGGAGAGCAGCTGCAGGGCCTGTCCGAATGCAGATAGAGCATTCGGACAGCCGCCGCAGCCCCTAGGATACCGGCAAGCCGGCTCAATGCCTGCTTCCGGTATCGGAAAAAAATATCGGGGGTACTGCAGGAGTACCAAGTACTCCTGCAGTACCCGGTATCGGCACCGATATCGATACTAGTATCGGTATCGGTGCAACCCTAGTTAATTATATTAGGTCCTTGCACTGGTTGACAGTGAGTAGGCTACTCCCCCCCTCCAACTCAGATTTTGGATGGGAAAGATATATGGATGGGAAAGAGGTTACCTAGGCAGAATTCTTTACGGAAGCTAACAATCTTTATATTGTCCGATAAGATATGTGGAAAGGGAGGGGTGCCCGTAATTACACGTTATTAACGTTAGATCACTGGTTCACTGTGTTTGCCAATAAAACACACAGGAAAACATTTCATCACACTCCAGATTCACAGCTGCTGTTTTGTTTTGTCACATTATAATTAATGTGCTCGTGGTGAGATCGTCTACGATGCTGCTTTAGTTTCCTTAACCCCTATAATCTTATGGATAGGGAAATATGTTAATTTCATGAAATTCCCAAAGGTTGAGAAATGGATGACTAACTCCCCTCCCCGTAGCGCAGGCGTACGACCAGTTTAACCTAGGGTCCGTATCAAATTGCGTCCCAGGAATCATAGTATTTTAATTGAACACCCCTTCATTTTGGATGAAAAGGTTGGTCCCCTGAAATCAGATTATTAAAAATATTGTAATCTATGTGTAATTCCATCCAGTGTAATGTCATCTATATTTATTTTATCAAAGATCACTCTCATATTTTTTTCATATTCTCTAATTAGAAAAATATAGAAATATGCTGAAATTCAGATAATGCAGAAAAAATGAAATAAATTATAAAAGCATGTACTGTACTTTCAACAAATTCAAGATAACAAACATCTGGAGACATGGGATGAAAAGGACAGTATTCTTGCACTTAGGGGAAATAAAAACCGTAATAATGGGTAAAACGTGTATCTCTTATTATTAATAATAAAGAAAAATTAATGAATAAAGTGGGGGAAAAAAGAAAAAAAAATTAGTCGTGACACACAAGAGATTTCAGAACTATATACCTCTTGATGTACTGGCAGGTTGAGCTTAAAAGGAAGAAAAGAATGTATTTCTGAAACATCTGGGGTGTCAGGGTTAGACTTTACTGGGACAGGGATTGTATATATTGTTTAATTTTAAACTGCAATATAAACCATGTGAAAACAACCCCTAATTACATACTATTACACTATATCCCCTCCCCTCTGTGTCACCCTCTCTTACTATGGTTATTATTATTACCCTTTATGTAGCGCCACAAATTCCGCAGCTCTTTACAAGATCAGTGTACAAGGGGTTGATACATTACAATACCACACATGGATGATACGTCCGGATTCAGGGAATTTGCAATCTATGAGTTAAGTGTCTTGCCCAAGGACACTCGCTGATGGCGTCTTCTAAGTGGAATCGAGTCATCTTTCCATCATTGTATAGCAGCGACCTGCTGGTTAGGTATGACTCGTTTCTCGTAAAGTCGAGACTTCTCCACAGTTGTATTGGAGGGATGTGCTGAACGGGATTTGACTTGCTTCTCCACGGTTGAAGGGTAGAGACGTTACCACTGGACTCCACAGTCGATATTGTGGGATAGGCAAGTATGTCCCGTTAGCTGTCTTGCCCAACAACACTTACTGGAGAGGTGCTCTGGCTGGGATTCGTTATCTCTACTCCATCTGGCTGGTGTTCTCCGTGTATCAAATTTGCTTGTTAACTTTAAGTGTTAGTTTTGTCTTATTCATTGTATAACGCTGTGAAATACGTTGGCGTTTTATAAATATAACTGTAAGATACATACAGGAAACCTCCATAACTCTCAAGTTATCTTGTTGGTACCACTTTCGTACCAAAATCCCAATACCCCTCATTTCTGTAACAAAATCCCTCTTTTTAGGGGCTCCATAATTGTTTCTTCTTTGTGTATGGGTGTATAACAGAGCTGCAGAACAACAAAACTCACAGCAATGGATGTTTAAAATTCTAGAAAGCATAAAATAAAACACAAAACAATTGCAGTAGAGCAGAGCGGTCCATGAATCTCCATATCAATCCTGAATCCTCAAACCCAAAATATAAATTTTCTTGATAAATGGTTTATCCTAACCCAAGATATATATATTTTTTTCAATTTAAGGAGGTTTTAATACGCGTGAGAATAGTTTGAAAACAGCCCTAATACAGCCATGGCGAGCCCTGGCATCCCACGCGTTTCAGAACCACATGTTCCATGATGCATCGTCACAGATAAGGCTGGCTGAGCATCATGGAACATGTAGTTCAGAAACATCTGTAGTGCTAAGGATCACCATCACTGCCTTAATGTGTTCAACCTCCCTTTACTTTTCTTCTAAACCAAATCAATTATTTTAACAGAGCCCCCCCCCCCTCCCCCAGATAACCATCTCTTTCCCTGTTTGTCTAAAAACTGCAGATCAATGTTTGTTTTATGTGGAGCGCAATCAATAAATGAGATATTCAGAGGGAATAAAATAAATATTTGTTGTCTGATAATGCGCTAATCCGCCCATCGCTTTACCAGAGTGTGGATCGATGCGCTGTGTAACACCATCCTCCGGCACTTTTGAAAGTTCACGTACTGCTGGGTTGCATTTTGGAAGATATATGCACTTTCCATGATCACTTAGCCTCAGGATGACAGATTGCAATGAGGGTTGCAGCTCAAAAGTAGCAGCAAAGGAAATGTTGCGCATCAGCATAAGTGTTGGAGTTGATGACGCTGTATCGTAAATTCATTCAGACACTTATCAATCTGAATAAATGTGGTACACGCTGTGCTAAGTCATACTCCTGATTTATACTCTGGGGGAAGCGCTATTAAGACCGTCGCTCCGTTTTACCAGCAACACTGAGCGTGTTCTGAATTAGAATTTAGCAGAGAGATGGTATAAAGCGATATGCTGCTGTATGAGTAAGCAGAAGTCACTGCCGTGATATCAGCGGGAGCTGCGCTACATGGATACACTACATGGATACACTGTGTAATGATGCATTATTCCACTGAAAGCATCCGATGCAGCAGTGTTTCCCAAACCTGTCCTCACGACCCTCCGCCTCGCCAGGTTTTCCAGATATGTGAAGCACAGCACAAGTGATATGATTTGCTGCTCAGTGATTGCAGGATTCAGTCTGCATTTCTCCAAGGTGATCGTTAAAACCTGACCTGGATGAGGGTCCAGAGGACCGGTTTGGGAAACACTACAATACAGGATCACTGTGACCATGACTAAAGGGGTTAATAGTCACAAAGGACCAAACTTGTCACTATCGGGCACCGAACGGTGAATTTCATCTTTCAGTGCAGCTTCATGGCAGTTCGTCTATTCACTAATCTGTCAAGTTGCCAAATACTGGCGAATTGATGGCAAAATACGGTGCAGTTCGCCACAATTCGGTGATCTTCAGTGGCTGCAAAATTGTCTCATAGAAATTCTATTTGCAGAACACCAATCTGCACTAAAGTGTCAGTGAAATGCCCTGGTTTTCGGTGTTTCAGTTCGACAGGTTTAAACAGGCAAAACCCATAGGATTCAATGTAAAAAAATATAATTTTTATAAAAAATAATTAAATACTTTATTCTTTTCATTTTCCACAAAAATCCTTTTTATTTACTTTTTTGAACACCTTTTTGTACTTTTTTGATGAAATTTTTGTTTCCGATTTTTTTAAAAAGGCATTGTTTTTATTTCTGTAAAAGATCTTTTTATTATTTTTTTTAAAAGACCTTTATATTATTTAGACACGTTTTTAATAAATTTTTATTGGTTTATACACCTATTAGGAGAATAGGAGAGTTCTGTTCGCTCCCCGGTTTAGTGGATTACGCCAAGGCCAATTCGCTGCTCTTCGGCGCCGTTCTCCAACTTTTTCATGGGGCTTTGGCGACTCCCTCTTTGCTGCACTACAGTGACCCTACGGTGAATAGTGAATTCACTGTAGTTTCGGCGAAATGGAATTGCCGAAGTGTAAAGCACTGAAATTCTGCTGCTTTGTGAATAATCCCCAATGTATAGGCGTTCAGACACAGTGACACTGATGTGTTCAGTATTAAGATAACTGAGATGTCTTACTCGAAAAACACTCAGGAACAGGCAAAATCATATTCCGTTATTCTGTTTGATATATTGAAAAATACACTGAATATTACAGAGTTATTCTGTCTGGAGACACTGACATTTAAGGGGTTATTCACCATCTACTGTTCCCTCCCTGAAAGAATGGTGGATTTAGTTTGGGTGACCTCCGATGAACTAAAGTGCAGTGAAATTATGGCAAATTCACTATTTAAAGCAGAGGTTAGAAACCTTGGTTCCCCCAGATGTTTTGGAACTACATATCCCATGATGCTCAGCCATTCATTAGGTTGGAGACTCATTGGAAATTGAAGTTCCATATCACCTGCCTGTGGACAGTTGTTCAGTCTTTTGCATCTTCTTTGGCTGCTGTTGTTGAATATCCGTTCATCATATATTTGTATGTATTTCTTGCGTAATAACCTATTTCACAGGCAGATGTCGCCATCTTCTGGCCATAAGGCATTACTACAGTTTTTTGGTCCATGCATAATCAGCGGGAGAGATTTCCATTACAGACATTTCCCAGCTTCTTTTAGAAGGTGTTAGCACCTCAGGCATCTTGCGCACAGTGCTAAAACTTCAGGGGAAGGTTCTGGAGCCGACATGCAAAGGAAATTTGTTTACAACAAACAAATTTCATTTGCAATTATAGAGCATTAGCCCTAGACCGTGTTAACAGGACGTCAGGCTGCAGTGTCTGCCACTGCGGAGTGTGTATAAATTATCACGATAGTAAATGGATTAAATAGTCAAGCTGATGGGATACCAGCGTTTTGGCTTAAAATTTACAGTCCCTCTGCAAGTCACCACTTACAGATCTATTCAAAGAAAGGTGAAACTCAGGAAAATGACTGGAGAAGTGAACATTCTAGGTCAAAATAGCCAAACCAGAAAAATTCTCCCATTTATCGCACTTTCCAAATGGTCTAGATTGTTCTCCTCTCCTGCCAATTCTCCTGGTTTTCACCTTTCTCTGAATAACCCTGAATATATCTATTTAGACAACATCAGTGTAAAACCAGTTATATACGGCTGAACGCTTTAATATTAAACTTTGCAATAACTATACTTTTTTCCTTGATATTTTAATTCTGTGGATGTTCTATAAAAAAAAAATGAATGTTTATTTGAATCGTGTTGAATAATGACCCAGGAATGGCTTCAGGAAATAATACATTGTTTTATTAACTGTGATCTCCGTACAGGCCTCCCACCTTGACATTGAGAATAAAACAAGATAATTCTGCATCAGTTGCATAATAGAAAGCGAGACCCCTGTACAGGAAAGGGATTTATGTATTTTAAAGTGAAAAATATTGCTTTCGGTATTTAAAGAATGTCATACTGCGGCCTTGTGCTTCTATTACCCTTTTGATTCTACCGGGTCAAGGGCTTCTCCTAAAGTATATCTTTATTCCATCAAACAAATGTCTGTTATTAAACGAATCGTTTTAAAATGAAGTTTGCAAGGATAACTTGTAGCTTCAAATAATAATATTCTTCTTGTCCTTGCAGAGCCCCTCCTATAATCGGCTACTTACCCTTCGAGGTGCTCGGGACGTCGGGCTATGATTACTATCACGCAGATGACCTCGAGCTTTTAGCAAGATGCCATGTACACCGTAAGTGCTGTTTTTTTTCTTTCTCTATTACTCGTTCAGAATCTTTATTGTCTTACATTAAATTGTCTTTTACTGGTTGAGGACTGAATGGAGCAAAGAATGAGAGCTATCCTTTGAATAGATAGCTAATAAGACTGCACGTATTGCTCCGGGATCAATATGGCCTTTTGTTTTCCACCGATAATGTGCATGCGTAACTAGCTGGAATTAGAATCCTAAAAAGGTGTGTGTGTGTGTATATAAAATGATTACACATACACAGATGTGACAGAGCAGTTTTCCTGTCTAAAACAACATTTCCCGTTTATTAAGGCATGTATTGGTTACAGTAACTCAAACAGGGATATTCAGAGAGCACCGACTAGGCCACGAAATTGCACCGAACAGTGAATTTCCCCGTACAGTGCAATTTCGTGACCATTCGGCTATTCAAAAAGCTGGCCATTTGCCAAATATTGGTGAATTGCCAGAAAAAATACGGTGCTGTTCGGCGGCAGTTTTATCCCCATAAAGAAGCAATGGTTAATCTAGCCAGAGAAAACTGAACAGCAGAGAAATGTCGGTGAAATGTCCTGATTTTCGGTGGTTTCATTCGACAGGTTCAAGCAGGCAAATCCCATAGGTTTCAATGTAAAAAAAACTAAAATCCCCGTTTCTATCACATTTATTCAACTGTTTATTCTTTTCATTTGTCAGCAAGAAGTTTCTAGTTTTATTTATATTTTTAGGATTTCTTTGGGATTTTTCGGCAAAATCTATTTTTTTTTCCTGTATCCTTTTTGTCATTATTCATAGGATCTTATATATTATTACCAGGCATTTTCATGCAGTATTTTTTAAAACAAAATGCCTTCTAAAAGTTGCAGTGTTTATTCGTATTATTTTTTACCCTTGTTTGGCGGCTTTTTTTGGCGGCTGGTCGGCAGTCTGTTAGGTGGGTCGTCAGCTTTTTTCAGATCGCTTCATCGGATGCATTCAGCGGTTTCTCTGCGGGTTGTGCTGAACGAGTCACATAACACCAGGGGTCTGACAGATCTTATTCTTTTCAGAATAATGTCAGATGAAGATGGAGAACAGGCTCGTTGGAATAGCTCGTTCTCCATCTGCTCAGGCCACATTAGCGTCTCCCATACAAAGTATAGGAGACACTAATGTGCAGTAGCCAAGCGCAACATCGAGACTTGCTTCTCGGATAGAGCATACCATTTAATTATTTTTTTATATATAAAAAGCACCGTGCTCAAGCTGTTCTGCTGAATGGCTCAAGTGCTGGGCTTAACGACAACATAGGTATAAAGCCCATTAGTGCAAGCAAATTGACCTATGTGGCTACCTCTTGTCTATCTATGTCAGAGGTGCTCAACCTTTGCTCTCCAGATGTTTTGGAACTACATTTCCCACAAGACTCTATTGACCTAATGAGTGGCTGAGCATCATGGGAGATGTAGTTCCAAGACATCTGGAGGTCCAAGGTTGAGTATCCCGACTATGTATTAAACTACACTATGTGCTGAGCTTTAAGATTGCGCCAAGGCTTAATATTACTGTGTCCCAATGTACAGTGATGGGAAAAATGAATACCATGATAGAAAATATGTATCGACCGATGGTGATCTCTGACAGTAGCAGATCTCTGACAGTAGCATCTTTCACTTAATCGCTAGATATTTAAGTATAGATATATTGGATAAGACAATTTGACACCCACCCGTTATTGCATTCACAATGTGAACAACAAAAGCAATATTATGTGTTCAATAACTGGAGGCTTTTCTGACACCCCGCTGCCAGCCCAAGGATACCGTATGCACATATAGTGACATTTTACCCGGGACGTACTTTAAAACGAGAGAAATCTCAATGTATCCTTCCTGGTAAAATACTTTGGGCTATATTACATTCTCTGCGCACGAAAAAAAAACGCGATTGCGTGAAAATTTATGTGGTATTCCGATCCGAGCACATATTCTCGTCCATCAAAAATTTTTGTGCGTAAAAACAACGCGCAAAACTGTGCGCAAAGTACGTTGCGCGCTGAAATCTGTGCTCGGACTGCTTTTTCACAGGGTTTCAGCCAATCAATTATTTTATGCTGGTGTATTTCGTTTCGGCCAGGACGATCAAATTTACAGTTACCACCTGCTTTTCAAAGACGTTACGAAAATTTGCGCAAACCTTTGTTGCGCGCAGATGGAAATACCATCTGCGTACGAACGCATTTGAGCTGACAATGTTAAGTATAGGATGCACGCACAAATTTTCGTTCGCGCAGGTTCACCCACGGTAGACGTTAACGCGCGTTCGTTGCACATAGATAGGAATACGACGTTGCGCGTAAATGGTTTTACCCTCGCGCAAATGCGCACGCAAAACCACTTACGCAGAGAATGCAATAGGGACCTTTATAAATAAATATGCCCAGTAGGGTTCATAAATTCTCTTCGAATTTTATTTCCACAGGTGTATTTTTTGTTTTTATGTTTTATTTATATTTTTATTAAGGACCATTTAAGAACGCTTCAATTTCTCACTTGTATGTGTATTTACTCAGCCCACTTTTAATTTTGCTGGAGGGAAGTGGTGTGGTGACCTCACAGGTCTCTCCGGGAAGGAAGACGGTGACAAAGTCCAGTTCTGGCAATACTCGTGGTTTTTGGTTTAATAGGGGGACCCTATAGTTACAAGTGGGTGTTTGATATATATTTTTGGGTCTGTTCTCTAAATTGTATATGTTTTGTCTTATTCAAAACAGTGATGCAATACGGAAAGGGAAAGTCCTGTTACTACAGATTTCTAACCAAAGGCCAACAGTGGATCTGGCTCCAGACTCATTACTACATCACGTACCATCAGTGGAATTCAAAGCCTGAGTTTATTGTTTGCACACACACCGTTGTCAGGTAATAACTCTTTCCTACTAAAGCATATTTTTAATAAAGCATGTTTCTGGAACCTTTAAGATTGTTTTAATATGGCAGGAGAAGGCCAAGAGAGACCGACAGCTACGAGATTCCAAGCTCTCCAGATGTTTGGCACTGCATTTTATCATGCAGAATATTCGTTTTCTAGCATTTCAGAAAGGTCCTCGGGAATGGTTGATATTTACACTCCGAGAAAGGAACTCGTTTGTTTTTTTCGTGACGTTCATTGAATTCCAGTGTTTGTCCACTTTCAAATGTTCTTATGATGCCATACATGGATGAAAATCCATGCGAGTATAATCGGCTTTAAGAACCGTCTCTCCATTCATCGATTTCGCATTAAAATACAATTTTTCTTTCAACAGTAGTTTTCCTAAACATTTTCACAAAAACTCTCCTTTCTTTAGATAGTACTAAAAATATATAAAATACACAGTCCAGGGCGCCTTCGTAGTAGTAGTATTCTATCTCCACAAAAAAATTCAATTATTATGATTTGTCTAACAGAGGTTTTGCCTCAACCATATGTACAGTATTTTTAAATCACCGCAGGTGGCCGCGGCCTTTTTCAGTTTGAGCTAAAACACAACAGATGTACCATGTCTTTTGAGCCAGGATGAGCAGTCACTGATCTCCACATCTTTCCCATTGTCAGGAAGCGAGAAACTAAAACTTTGACTTTGTTTATGTATATATTGTTTGTTGTCCGTCATGTGTGTTGTATTTATTGCTCGTTGAAATGTAACACTGTATTTGTGAACCAGAGACTCCACAAAATCTTTCAAGTTTTGTTCTCGTTACACACTCACACACACACACACACCGCATGTCATATACAGGAAGCAGGCTATGTTTATTTTTCTTCTGAATTCCTGCTCATTTAGGCATAACCATTACTCAACATTCCGGTATTATATAGGAGTGCCATTTTTTTTTCACCTCACTTTTGATGTATATTATTTAAATGTTATATTCATGATGCATGTTATATAGATGATTTGAATATCGTTAATGTTTCCAATATTTCAGAAGCATCAAATAGCTCCCTCTAGTGCCACATCGAAATATCACAGCTTCCTTTTCAGACACAGAGGACTGTATTTGTTACTATAGACATGAACAAAATATTATCGCCGTGGGTGGTGTGTTGGCCAACTTGCCTGAAATATTTATTTTATGCTTTCTTTCAACTTTTGAAAAAAGATTAAATAAATATTGATGGTAACACTTATAAGCAGCACTTAAAAAAAAATCTAGACATGCATGTCCCTTTAAATCATAATTTTTAAGTTGACAATTAAACACTTTTATATCAACAGACAAGCTAGAATATATAAAAGTTCTGAGAATGTGTAAAAAATTTTTGTTTATTTGCTTTAAACTCTGACATTTCATCTTCTCTTGCCACGCCCCTCAGCTAAGGGTGTTTCTTCAGCTCCCACTTCCTGTATATTCCCCGTCTCCTCCACGCCCACTACTCCACCAATCAAAGCTTCACACGAACTAGCACAAGCTGTGCACGTGAAACCCTGTGCACGCTCAGGACCTCAGACTGGGGAAACTCTCAGTTAATCAAACACACTCACGCTCACACACTTACGCTATTTCATGGTTTACATCCTCACTAGCTCACTCAAACTCCCTTACAGTTCACTCACGCTCTTTCTTGTGCTGTCTCTTGCACTCAATCTCTCACTGCTTCTCTTGTGCGCTCTTTTGCTTTTTCTTGCTGGCCTTTTGCTTTATTTTGCTGTTTCTCTTCCTGTGCTTTTTTTTTGCTATCCCTCCCTCTGCTGTCTCTTTTTCTCCCTGTGTATTGATTTCTTTCCTTCCCTGTCTCTGCAGTAGCTGGGGGTGAAAGAGTTGCAGATTGGGATGGTACTCAGCCCCGCCCTCCCCTCAGCTCACAGTGCAGGAGGGAGGAGGAGCAACTCAGTCGCACATGCTCAGTGCATTTTTTATGCATTCCACAGAATACACACTGATTGGTTAGCTCAGTGTGCCCCCTGCGGTGGGCGTGGAAAACAGCAAGAAAGAAAGGCAGGTAAATATGAAAAATTATCATATTTACTTGCTTTTTATGCCAACCGAATGAGACTACTGACTCATTGAAAAGGCATTACACAATTTTAAAGGCAAATTGACAAAGCATGTTTGTCCCTATCATAAATTTAACACTCCTATTGATACACTGTCTATATAACCTCCACATGGGAGTTTTGCCTAGACGTGGGCAGGTGGCCTTAATGTCTTTATGACCATGTTATGCAAACTAAAAACCTCTTTTAATTGGTAGGTAGGTGAATTAATGAGTAAGCACTTATGGACATTTTTATATTCTGCATCAGCTATGGGCACTATACCTGTTGCTGTGCTGTCCAAGATTAGTGGGAGTCATGCACCCCCCCCCCTCCCAATATAATCCTGTGACACAGATCAAACATTTTAGGATGTCTGTATCTTATTACGAAAGGATGGGCACAAATAATAGCCTGACATTCTCATAAAACTCCCTGTCCTTTAAAAGTCAGGTATAATAATAGCTTTCAAATCCCTGTTTCTCTCCTAACTGGAAAATGCATCTTTTCAAAGTACAATAAAATATATATTTCCATTTATTATAATGCAATAGTCTATGTGTGTGATTTCAGCCATATGTGATGCTGCAGCAAAAGACTATTGTAAATCATACTGGTATTTGTTCATTTCCATTCTGCAGCTATGCTGAGGTTCGGGCAGAAAGAAGGAGAGATCTTGGACTGGAAGAATCAACTGTAGAAATGGCAGATTCAACAATAAAGGTATGCAAAGCCCAATGCCACTTTTTTCTGTTGTGATACCAACGTGCACTATTTTCCTTCATACAATGCATACTAGCTTGTATCACACATATGATTATCTTGCGACACATTCTAGGAGGAATCTCAATCTCCAACCCTCCCCCCTTCCCGAAGTAGCTAAATTACAACTCCCATGATACTCTGGCCATTGCACTCAAAGGTTTGGGGAGGGAGGTGGTGGAGTTGCACATTCCTGCTTTAAAGGGAATCTTGTGCCTTGATTCACCATTTCTTTTCGACAGTAATTTGCAAGGGATTTAAATTCCATTGGTGCGTTGTGCTAATATATAAATTTTATATAAATCCAAATCTGATGGGCTGCCCAGGCCCGTCGCTTCCCATGTTCACTTTAGCTAACCCCTCGATTGCTATATAGCCGCCGCTTTGAGATCCCTGTCTTTCCTTGCCACGTTGTATCCCTGAAGATATGTTATGACTTTGCACAGTTCTGCAAGATACACATACTTTACTATTTACAGCCTATTCTATGCTTTCATTGTCAACCATGCCATTGGATCCACAAGTTTTTCTTACTAATCTTAATATTTTCTTCGTCCTTCCTGATTCAATGCATACGGTTTACCCAACTCCAGAGCAGTTACATGGTTAAATAGTAAGGCTCAAGTCATCAACAGACATTACTATAATGCAGAGTTCTATTGTATTGTACATTATTCTTTCTTACACTCTTGGCATGTTTTCAAGTAAGATTAATTACCTTATCCCTTGAATATGCACAATGATATCCTCTTCCTTTTTGTTTCAGACTCAAAATGCTTATTTAGACATCAGGCAATGCACTGCAAACCAAGAACCGAGCAGGGACCGACTGTCTGTTTCCTCTCACAGCTCCCGCAGGTCCTCCCATACAGCCCTTTCCGACTCAGCCTGTACGTGTAAATATTTTTTTTTAGATGTAAATAAGGTTTTCCGTTGCAATCATTTGTGATCTTGGCAGGTCCCTCTCAATCTTTAGAATTCTGTGTTTTTATGCAGTGAGAGTGCGCGAGCATTCTTGTACATAAAATCTGTTTTTATAGATGATGTTATAGATCAGCTACTAAATTGGATAAGGCACTTTGCTGCCCTTTGGCAGGGTTTATGATCACAGCAGTTTAGCAAATTACCAGTAGCAGAAATGGGTAAGTATGCCAAGGAGCCTTTTCACAGTCTGCTAAGCCTGCCAAGTAGGTGGTTGATTTCTTAGTTGGCATCAGTGGAAGTATACAGGAATTCATCACAGCAGCACCAGGTTCAAACCTTTTGAATACACAGCAGCTGATACATACAGGGTTATTCAGAGAGCGTGAAAAGCAGGAGAATGACTGGAGAATGAAAAATTCTAGGTCAAAGTAGCCAAACCAGAAAAATTCTCCCTTTCATCTCACTTTCCAAATCGGCTATTTTGACCTAGAATTTTTCATTCTCCACTCATTCTCCTGCTTTTCACGCTCTCTGAATAACCCTGATATTGTATGGAAATTCTATTTTATGAAATATACTGTATATATTTAAAGATGGTTTCTTTCCTCCCACTCTCTGGAAGATGGGGGTGGGGGGGTTTCTAGAGACACGCACACACATAACAAATGCAGTGCCCTCCACCTTAATGTAATTTAATGTTTTCAAAAACACCGGATTTTGGTAAATATAATAAAGCAGAACTCTTGAGGGTGTATGTCGAGGTTGAGTGCAGCTCCTTTGGTTGGGGGTGTGGTGCAGTGGTGTGCGTGTCATACTCAATACAAACCTTTACACATATATACAGCTTTGAAGATTAAAAATTTTATAAGGGGAAAACAATGGGGATTAGGATACAAGAAATGATCATACATTGCATAAACCACAAAATCAATGCAACCCATCGTGGCAGGTCCTACTTAGTCCTAACCTAATGATTGCTCTTATGAGAGTAAGCCAGATACTTGGGAAATACATCCTCTTGAGGCTCCCTGCAGTGCAAGGATTAAATAGGCAGGGCACTACTTAAATGCGTGTTTGTATATATATATATTTATTTGAATAAAATAATGTTGAAAGGGAATTATATTATTACACTCGTCATAGAATTGGGGGACGTTTCAATAATTAGCAGATGAAGAGTCAATACAGAGGCAAACAATATCTATCTCAAGCAGGACTCAAAAGGAGCTGAGAATGGACACATATTAACCAACATTTTGGTGCCAATGAGTTGAGTCACATCCTGTATTAAATTTAGTTTCAGTGCTGCTGAGACTTGCCAGTTAATAGCATATTTTATGTCTGTTCAGTTTTATTACCTCTTCTATTTGCACCAGATATGATTTACTTTTGTGCACCATCCCTCAATTTCTTAGCTGGGAACTCAAAGTGAATCTTCTCATATTTCTGTAACGTGTTCAGATGTACAGGAGAATGTGATGTGTGATCAGGGAGCATAATGCATTTCTGTATAAACTGAATGCCGCAGATGATCAGGACTCCTTGAATTGTCTGGAGTTCAATAGTAACACTTGAATGAAGACCCATCATTGCGTCTCCCAAGGCTCTGGTGTCAGCGAACTCTCTGCCCCAGGTTATCGTCATGTTTGGATTTCCCTTTGTGGGAAGAAAACTCAACATCAATTGCATTGCTAATGTAGCCTACCTATGGATATTCAACTTAGAAAGAGTCTAAGTGCCTTTAAAAGATATCTTGCTCCTTCCAACCTCAATGTATTATTATTTATCACGTTTGAATTCTAGATTATTTTGTCAGCAAGTGCTCAGCTTTAATTTTCCCTTCAAATTGTTCCTAATATTAATATGTACATAGCGAAATACGTTGGGTTTTTCTTATTTCAGTTAATGTCTCGTTGTGACCGGAAAATATCTTTTGTTTCAATAGCTACGTCATCCATGAGGCATACAGAAGCCAGCACCCCTTCTAGGCATTCATTGCCAATGAGTCAACAAGATAAACAGCAAATGAGAATGACACCCAGTGCAAACCAGGTATGTCGATCTATCTAGTATCAAATCCAGTGTGTATATATGTATAGATTCTCTCTCAAGAGACATTGTGTTCGATATACAAAAATATACTATTTAATATATATGTACCTTACTGTTTTTGCTGCTAAATGCCCAGTCTTGATTCTTAAACTTCACTTTATGTCTTTACACAGACTGTATTAACTCCCCAAGCTCCATCTGAACATCTGTCTCAGCATCACGTTGCGCAGCCAGCAGCTTCAGCGCAGCAACCAAACTTGGTAAATCACTCGGAATATATTAAATATTAACCATTGAATTGTGGTGCAACTAGGGACAAATTGAGTGGAATTTGGGTACATATTCATTTTTAATGTTTATCAGTGAAAAAAATCCTCTCCCACACTACAATGCTTATCACAGAGTGAGTGACCCACACGGTGTATGACTCGATTTTATAGGAGGTATCTCTTTGATACACATGTGAATGAGGAAATTGCTTTGAGCAGCACAGTTTATCACTTTGTCGATTAGAGTTTTAAGTACAAGTATATAAATATATGTATATATATTTAAAACGCAAGCAATTTCCTTGACTAACTGGCTCAGGCCTGCAGACCTCGTTGTACATAGAGTAGGGTGACCACATTTCCTAACTGCCATTCAGGGACACTGACTTTCTAACTTACTTTCACGATTGCATTTCATCAAATATATACTTGAAACTGGCAAAAACATATCTGCCAGTGCATTTTCAGTATTTCTGCAAACAATCACTGGCTACTAAAGTAGTGTGTGTACCCCATATGCTCCATTTTATCCCTCTCCCCATCCTTCCATGCCCACTTTGTTTATCTCTCTCTTTTTGTATGTTTGTCTCTCACCCCTTTCTGTGCCTCCCTTTCTCTCCCATATGCCCCCTTTTCATCTCTTTCCCCTGTATGCCCCTTCTGTGCCTCCCTCTTTCCACCATATAACCTCTTCTGTTCCTCCTCCCTTTCTCTCCTTCATATACCCCCTTTTCATCTCTCCGTTCCCTATACGGCTCTTCTGTGCCTCCCACTCTCCCGCATATCTCCCCTTTATCTTTATCTCCCCCATATCTCCTCTATATGCCCCCTTAAAGCTTCTCCTTCTTCTACCTGTACTCCAACATGGTGTCGCGAGGAGTGGGGATATGACGGCAGGTCATAACCCCGCTTTCCTCGTTCAATGGATGTAGCAGCACACCAGAGACCTCTGCACTGAAGCCTGGTTAAGCAAGATCCAGGCCCCCGTGAGGCAGCGCAGTGGGCGGGTATCGCGGCAGTGGCAGAGCAGCCGTTCTGGGACACTGCATTGTCGCAGAATTAATGTATCCGGGACAGACCACAAAATGCAGGACTGTCCTGGGTAATCCGGGACACACGGTCACCATAATATAGAGCCATGGTGCATAATGTTTTCACACCATAGGCGCGTTCAATACCTCAGCCGCTGCAAGTGCTAAGTTAGCAACTTGCCATTGAACGCCGTTCAACCGCTCAGCGCTCAGCAGTGCTAACCTAGCACTTGCAGCGACCCGAGGAGATGCTTCGTGTGACGTATTAAAGATGCCCACCGCCATGAAGCAGTAACAATTCCGTACAGCAAGATGGCCGCCGCAATGAAGCAAGTAAGAATTCCGTACAGTAATGTATTTGATTTTTTTTTTTTTTTTTAATGTAAAAGTTTTTTATTGGAGTTCACACATATAATGATACAACATTGCAGAAATGATGAAACTTCGGAGATCAAAAACATAGATTCCTATCATTGACAATAGGCAATGCAAATGAAGCCTCAGTATTATCTGATATAAGGTCATTAGTGCGGTCTCCATTTTCCACAAACAGATATAATCCTAAACTAACATAAAACACTAAACACGGCAGCACTACAGTCGTACACAGTGAAATATCTTATATCAAGGTTCCTGACTCGACAAACACCCTCCACCCCTCCCATGTATCATCAAACTGGCACATTGAGTTATTCGCGCTGTGGAACATTTCTTCATATTTACAAACACTTTCAAGGGTCATCATAACTTCTTTCATAGATGGGCAGAATGAGGAACGCCAATGTCTTGCAATGACCGTTTTTGCTGTCCCCAGTACCATAGAGATAAACCTCCTATGACGGATCTGAATAGTAATGGTATGATATGTAGGAGATACATTTTCGGGCATAGTGGGAGTCTAAGGAAAGTGCAGTGAGAAATTAGTCTACTGATTTTAACCCAATAACCCCCCAACGCGGGGCATAACCAAAAGGTATGAAGTAGGGAACCGAGGCCGGTAAGGCATCTCCAACAAAGCCGGTATTCCCCGAGATATGGGCCAAACGGGTTGGTGTTAGATACCATCTACACAGTAATTTAATATGGGCCTCACGTAGATTGGTGCTTCTAGAATATTTGTATATTGTGTCCATGGCATATGACCAGTCATCTACGGAGAGCGTGAAAGCTAAATCTTTTTCCCATTTAACCATATAGGGTAATTTTTTAGGTGGGTTCGGGGTTAAAGGCTGTCGTAACAGAGAGATAGCGGTTTCTTTTGACATTTCTTCCCCATACACAGTTTGTGAAAAGCTGAAAGGTTCGTAGGTGTAAAAGAGGTCAGGCCCTTCTGGTGTAGAGCGTGCTTCACACGTAGGTAAGAAAAACAGTCACTCAATGGGATGGCAAACTCCTGTACCAAGTCTGGAAAGGGTTTCAGGGAGTGGGGTGTAAAGAGCTGCCACACATGCGTCAAGCCGCGCAAAAACCAAGAATCTAAATTTAAGTCTGGAATATAGCGGCACAGAACTCTAAGCGGGGCGAGATATAATAAGTCATAAGGCCGTACCAACGGGCGACCCCACTGACGCCAGGACGTGAGGGAAAGCATCGAGGCAGGTAGTAAACCCATGGTGCTATTCCTAGGAAGGAGTGGAAGCCACAACAGGTCATGAAGTTTGTATGGGAAAATCATGGCGTTCTCCAACTGTAACCATAGAGGTGTTTCTTTGAGATGCATCGACGACAACAATTGGGCTAGTAAGGCTGCTTTATAATACGATTGTAAATCCAAAAAACCCAACCTCCTGTACGTCGCGGCGCGATGACTGTAGAGGCCGATACTCGAGGGGGCTTCCCTTTCCAAATGTGCGCATGCAGCAGTTTTTGCAGCCGGAGCAATAAATGCGCCGGTATAAAAACTGGAATGTTTCTGAAATAATATAAAATTTGGGGTAAGATACTCATCTTTATGGCCGCCATACGTCCCAGCCAGGAGGATTCGTTTGTGCTCCATGTAGAGAGCTGCTTCTCGATGGAGTTCAAAAGTGGCATGAAATTTTCCTTTAGGATGGTGCCTCGTGATTTAGTAAGGGAGATTCCCAGGTATTTTAAAGAGGTGGAGCGCCAATCAAAAGGGTACGTGCTACGCAAGGAGCTAAGGGATGAAGCTGCAATATTTATGGGGAGAGCTTGTGTTTTACTCACATTATTTTTATAGTAAGATAACGTGCCAAATCTGTCGAGGAGGCAAAACAGGGGAGGGAGCGATGTCTCCGGGGTGGTCAAAAAGAGCAGTATGTCATCTGCGAAAAGTGCCAGTTTGTGCTCCCCATGCGGGGTCGGCATACCTTTGATCGTCTGGGAGATTTTAATCTGCAGCGCTAAGGGTTTTAAAGCCAGAATAAATATTAGCGGGGATAACGGACAGCCCTGTCGGGTGCCATTGGTTATGTGGAAATAAGAGGATAGAAATCCCGATGCCAAAACTTTCGCCGATGGGGCGGAGTAGAGGGCCATAATACTGTGTACAAATTGTGCTGGCAGACCAAACTTTAGTAACACCAGCCGCATATACCCCCAGTGTAGGCGATCGAACGCCTTTTCGGCGTCCAATGCCAGCAGGAGTCCGGAGGTATTAGTCCTATGGGCCAAATCAATTATATCATAAAATCGTCGGGTATTGTCACACGTCTGGCGGCCTGGGACAAAGCCGGTTTGTTCAGTTGCAATCAATGATGGAAGTAGGGGGCCCAGCCTATTAGCTAGTAGTTTAGCATACAATTTGGCATCTACGTTCAACAGGGATATAGGGCGGAAGTTGGCACAATGTGTCGGGGCTTTACCAGGCTTGGGCAGGGTTACTACCGTTGCTTGCAACATCTCCGGAGGGATAATGCCAGTGTTCTTAATGTCATTAAAAAACAGGGTAAGAGTCGGAACTAGTGAGGATGCAAATACCTGATAATACAGATTCGTAAAACCGTCGGGGCCAGGAGCTTTATTTTTTGGAAGTGCCTTAATAGCCTTAAGCACCTCCTCCTCTGTAAACGCGGTAAGCAAATCTGTAGCTTGAGAGGGAGAGAGGGAGGGAAGATGCGCCGCTTGGAGAAAGAGATCTATGTCAGCCTGGGTAGGGGACGGTACGGTGTGATCCAATCCTAGGTTGTACAGGGAGGCATAATAACGTGCAAATTCATCAGTAATGAGGGCCGGATTATAAATTTTGACATTATTAGCATCCAATAGGTACGGTATGTTGGTTTGCATTCTTTTCCCTTTCAGTTTGGACGCCAGCAGTTTCCCCGATTTATTCCCTTGGGTATAATGAGCATAGTTAAGCCGTCTAATTGAGCGTGCCGTGACTTGGAGCATCAGGTGCTCCAACTCGCGGCGTTGCGCAGTCAATTGAGCGGTAATGTGAGGGGTGGGCGAGGCTTTATTCTGGGTTTCTAGGTCAGTGATGCGTCGTGTAAGAGCAGTCATCTGAGCATTTAGGCGTCTTTTACGCTGCGCTCCTTTCTGTATAAAATGTCCTCGCAACACTGCTTTGTGGGCCAGCCAAACCGACGCTGTTGCAACGTCCCCAGTTACATTTGTCATAAAATACTCCTGGAGGAGTTGTAACGTTGTTTGCACGTCCTCTCTGTCTACAATGAGTGAGTCATTAAGTCTCCAATTCCCCATCCCCCTCGGTGGAAAAGCAGCCTCAAAAGTGAGTGTGAGCGGAGCATGGTCAGACCACGTAATGATGCCAATGGTCGCCTCCAGGAGACGAGACAAGGCTGAACTATGTATCAAACACAAGTCAATTCTACTATATGAGGAGTGGACATGAGAAAAGTAGGTGTAGTCACGTGTGTTGGGATGACATATCCTCCACGTATCATATAGGTCAAATGATTGCATGAATTCCCGTAGTTGTTTACTAGAGGGCGGGGGGGAGCGGGAGTGGGGGCGGGTTGGCTCGTCTGAGTGTCAACTTCGGGGTCAGGAGTGCAATTAAAATCCCCACATAGGAACATCGTACCACTAGACATTTTTTTCACTCTACAAAAAGCTTTCCGCAGATAAGAAACCGGGTTATCATTAGGGAGGTATAAATTAGCTATAGTGACCGGTAACTCGTTCAGCGTACCCACAAGAATCACAAGGCGGCCCAACGGATCAACATACTGAGCCGAACACACAAAGGTCCAATCTCTATGAAACATAATCGAGACGCCTTTGGACTTTGTCGGAGCAGTGGAATGGTAGGCCTCAGTGTACATACGCGATTTCAAAAATGGAGGACGCCTCTTACAGAAATGGGTCTCTTGCAAACAAACAATAGCCGGTTGAGATTTATGCAGGTCACGAAATAAAGCATGGCGTTTGTACGGAGTGTTCAAACCCCTAACATTTAAGGAATAAATCTGGAATTGGGGTTTACTCATTTGTGGTTACGCCCAGCCCTCTAGAACTCACAGCGGACATTGAAGACAACCTCCTCAGGAGGATGGAGGGATTCCCCTGCACATAATAGCACCTGTAACCGTGTAACATAGTGCATGCCGAACAAACAAACAATACATACATTACATACACAGGTCGAACCAAAAAGAAACAAAAAGAAGGAGAAAAATAAAAAACAGGAAAAAAATAAAAAATAAAAAAAAAACGACCAACTTCAGAGAAAAAAAAACTGCACTCCATGAGCGCAGCTGAATGGAGTCAATCAACACAGCAGATTGGTATAAGTAGAAAACAAACTGTCAAGAAAACTCCAGTAGGGGAAACAACAGTCCCAACTCTACCTGAGAAGGACCGCGCCAATTCACAGGCCATTGGAAGGCCTCGGGGCATTGCCGATTAAGAGACCAGCACAGGCCCCCATGAGCGCCCAGTTGA
Organism: Leptobrachium leishanense; assembly: GCA_009667805.1. Classification (NCBI taxonomy): domain Eukaryota; kingdom Metazoa; phylum Chordata; class Amphibia; order Anura; family Megophryidae; genus Leptobrachium; species Leptobrachium leishanense. The sequence goes on along the minus strand of CM019071.1, from coordinate 28,840,373 downwards.
GGTAGATCAAAAAAAAAAAAATGGGTCAGTCCAGCATCCGTGGAAGAGTTCTGACGCCCAAGAAGACGGGAAGCAGCATGGCAAAGTGGTAGGAGCACGCCCCAGTGTTGGATCCTACAGGGCCAGAGCCTCATTTCGGTCGAATCCGATGCCACTCCGGAGAAACCTTCAGCGGCGAAGATGATTCCTCCCTGGGGGAGTAAACTCCGACACAACTTTCCAGTCCGTCAACAGACGCATGCCAGTGAGGGGATCAGGGATAACGTGCAAGACTCCCTCCGCCATAACAAGATCTTTGTGGGGAATCCCCAGCGATACGCCATGTTGTGATCACGTAAAATTTTCGTGTAAGATGAAAATTCCCTTCTTTTAGACATGGTAGCCGTTGACAGGTCAGCGTAAAAAGAAATTTCAGCATACGGAGAAGGCAGAGGCATAGATTTCCGTGATGCTCTCATTAATGCTTCTTTAACATGGAAGAAATGCACCCGGACTAGAACATCTCTAGAAGCTGAGGGCGGCAGGTTCTTAGCGCGTGGTAATCTGTGTGCCCGATCCATCAGGAAATCCTGGGACGAGTACGTTGGGACTAGGATCTGGAAAAGTTCCAAAATATAGGGCTGAAGGTCAGCAGGATTTACTGCCTCTGGAATACCCCGGATCCTTACATTGTTACGCCGCGAGCGATCCTCCAGATCGGCCATTTTCGTCGCCACGGCGTCATGTGCAGTCTGCAAAGCTATATGACGGTCCACTAAATCGTTATGGGCCAAACATAGGTCGTCTGTCTTAGCCTCCAATGAGTCTGTCCTCTCACCCAGATCTTGTACATCGCGCCTCAGCTCCTGCAGCGCCTCTTTAAGATCCGTTTGAATAGTAGCTCTAAGTTCTTGCAGCATGGCATGGAGTCTGCTTTCTGAAGGTGGTAAGCTGTCAGACATGCTGGGTGGGCCTGCTACGGCCGCTTCCATGGTGAAGGAGGAAACAGAGGAAGGAGATCCGCCATCTTGGGCCTCACGAACCCGGTCTTTTTTTGCCGATTTTGCCGGTTCCAACGCTCGTTGCGCCTTAGGGGGCACCATCTGGAGGCTAGGAGATGTCACCCAGCTGTGGGTGAAGTTTCAGCCCCGGGGTTGCTGTAATTTAGCCGCAGGAGTTAAAAGTTTAGCGCTGGTCACAGGAGCTCTCCTCACATGCGACCGCGCGCTGCAACCGGGCGCTGCAACGTCCGGCCACGCCCCCAATTTTGAGGTTTTTGTTCACCAAAGCACAAAATATTTCTTTATTATTTCCCCCTGCACATAGACATATATTACAGTTCAATTTAGATTTTGTTTCAGAAGTAAACATAACGTTTATTCATTAAAAACTATCATTTGCATACAAAACGGAATTGTGCTGACTGCTTTTCTTTATCATATTTTGTCCGAGTGATACGAAAAACAATCTGAATCTTTAATTTAAAAATCGTTGGCCATTTTGGATTCAAAATTCGCATCCAAAGGGTTCAATGACACTGCTGCAGCAAACTGAATTGCTGCGCTGCAGCAATTCAGCAGCTGCTGAGGTATTGAACGGGGCTCATGTCTCCCAGAGGCCTGTTCAATACCTCAGCAGCTGCTGAATTGCTGCAGCAGTGTCGTTGAACCCTTTGGATGCGAATTTTGAATCCAAAATGGCCGACAATTTCTTAATGAAAAATTCAGATTGTTTTTCGGATCACTCGGGCAAAATATAATAAAGAGAAGCAGTCAGCACAATTCCGTTTTGTACGCACACACCACAAATGATAGTTTTTAATGAATAAACGTTATGTTTACTTCTGAAACAATATATAAATTGAACTGTAATATATGTCTATGTGCAGGGGGAAATAATAAATAAATATTTTGTGCTTTGGTGAACAAAAACCTCAAAATTAACATTGCTGTAGGGAATTATTACTTGCTTCGAGGCGGCGGCCATCTTGCTGTAGGGCATTGTTACTGGCTTCATGCGGCGGCCATCTTTAATACGTCACACAAAGCATCTCCTCGGGTCGCTGCAAGTGCTAGGTTAGCACTGCTGAGCGCTGAGCAGTTGAACGGCGTTCAATGCAAGTTGCTAACTTAGCACTTGCAGCGGCTGAGGTATTGAACAGGCCTCAGGTGTGTGTCCCTGTTAAGGAGGGACATTCCCCATTATGGGATCAAATCATTCAGCTTTACTTCTCTATCTATATGTCTCTATTTTTAGGGCGCCCATGTATTTGGGGTGTTGCAGGCGTACAACAGAGATAGAAATTAATAAAAAAAAAACAGCACAGAGTTTCTGATGTCTGTGTATCTTCAGATTAATATCTGGTGTTTAGCACTCTGAATGTCTGTGCAGTATGTTGTGTTTAGCACTCTGAATGCCTGTGAAAGGTTGCCATTTGCCTTTCTGTTTCACGTTTGTGACTAGTGAGCCGCGTTCAATACCTCAGCCGCTGCAAGTGCTAAGTTAGCAACTTGCCATTGAACGCCGTTCAACCGCTCAGCAGTGCTAACTTAGCACTTGCAGCGACCCGAGGAGATGCTTCGTGTTGCTGAGTGTGACGTATTAAAAGATGGCCGCCGCCATGAAGCAAGTAACAATGCCGTACAGCAAGATGGCCGCCGCCACGAAGCAAGTAATAATTCCGTACAGCAATGTTAATTTTGAGGTTTTTGTTCACCAAAGCACAAAATATTTATTTATTATTTCCCCCTGCACATAGACATATATTACTGTTAAATTTATATATTGTTTCAGAAGTAAACATAACGTTTATTCATTAAAAACTATCATTCGTAGTGTGTGCATACAAAACGGAATTGTGCTGACTGCTTTTCTTTATCATATTTTGTCCGAGTGATCCGAAAAACAATCGAATTTTTCATTGAGAAATCCATTTTGGATTCAAAATTCGCATCCAAAGCGTTCAATGACCCTGCTGCAGCAAACTGAATTGCTGCGCTGCAGCAATTCAGCAGCTGCTGAGATATTGAACGGGCCCCTGGTGTTTGCCATTGTTTAGCTGCCTGTGACCAGTGTGTGTTGTTTAGCACTCAGGATATCTAGGGAGCGTTTGTGGTGTGTAGCACTCTGAATTCCAATATATGGAGATATCAGCCTGTAATACCTGTGACCAGTAGTAGTGGTTATCTATGGCTGTTTTATAGTCTTGATTTTGTTATGTTAATGTAACTGTAAATAAATTTCCGCAATTGTATCATATACAATGAAACAAAATGCAAAAAGTAAACATCAATAGAAAGGTAATAAATAAAAACAGTGATAAAATTGCTCAAATAAAAATTAAGAGTTTATTGGAGGAAATCTATCCTCTGTCTGGATGTTAAAGATTAGTTTGAGTGAATAATGTGAATATGAGCATTCATGGTTACTTAACTGGTTAATGTTTGGCAAACCAATAGTTATGGAACATACTTTCCATAATCTTCAAACAGCCAGCTTCACCAGGATGGATGGTAAACTATCAGTGTCATTAATGGTTTTATGAGACCTATTTTGAGCCTTTATTTCTATGGGGTCCAGACAGGCGTGATCTTTGATTAGGAGGACTTTGGATTTCAATTTCACTGTAGCTTCTACTTACATCATGCCCTTCCACTACAGAAGCCTAGCATTGTTTTGCTTCATAGAGGAATGTTGCGACAGTATTTGTTTTGTGTTCAGGGTTATTCAGAGAGAGGTGAAAACCAGGAGAATGACTGGAGAAGAGAAAATTCTAGGTCAAACTAGCCGATTTGGAAAGTGAGATAAATGGGAGAATATTTCTGGTTTGGCTATTTTGACCTACAGGGTTATTCAGAGAGAGGTGAAAAGCAGGAGAATGATTGGAGAATGGAAAATTCTAGGTCAAAATAGCCGATTTGGAAAGTGAGATAAATGGGAGAATATTTCTGGTTTGGCTATTTTGACCTACAGGGTTATTCAGAGAGAGGTGAAAAGCAGGAGAATGGAAAATTCTAGGTCAAAATAGCCAATTTGGAAAGTGAGATAAATCAGAGATTTGTTTTGGTTTGGCTATTTTGACCTAGAATTTTCACTTCTCCAGCTTTTCACCTCTCTCCGAATAACCCTGCTAGAATTTTCACTTATCCAGTCATTCTCCTAGTTTTCACCTCTCTCTGAATAACCCTGGTTATGTTCTTAAACTTTAAGATGTATTAAAATGTTGGCGTTAAGGCTAGTCAGACGAACGCATTTTTGGTCGACCGTGGAAAAGTGCGGTCGAACGAACGGACATATTTTTTCACGGAATACGCGGTAGCGGTCATAAATCGATGCGCCTTTTCGTCCGTGATTTTGTACGGATCATCAATAACACTTTTTGTGTCTGGACTTATGTGGCCGGACATTAGCAGCTCTGATTCTCCAATCACACACACACGCGCTATGCGGCGCAGCGCACTCTGTACTCAGTAGTAGCGGTTTGACGTTCTAGAAAAATGCGTTCGTTCACTTTGCGTTGCGCGGACGAACGTTCGTCGGCTACTTCGTGTGTTCCCCGGCATTGGACGTCATTCTGCTAGCACTGATTTTGTGCGGTAAACGCACGTTAAAGCTGCGTTCGTCTGACCCTAGCCTAAGAGCATCGCTGTGACACTTATAGATGTATTCAACTGCATTTTTCCCTCACTTGCTATAACCCTGTGACCTTGCTAGCTGTGCTTTTTTCCTGATGTTTTTCTTGTTTATTTTATCTGTAGCCCGTATATCATTACCCAACCCAGCTAGGGATGGTAAACCAACTAAAGGAACAGCTGGAGGAGCGAACGCGGATATTACAAGCCGACATCAAGACACAACAAGAGGAGCTGCACGTAATAAAAGAGCAGCTTCAGTTAGTGCAAGATTCCAACATGCAGGTAATACATACACTTAATCACCTACTGAACACACAAATGTATTGTTATTATAGAACTTACTGAAGAGGTATCCTTCACTCTTCAAACTCCTGTAATTAAAGTGCTATTGAGTTAATGAAATTCATATTATATTAGAAAGATAGAAGATCTGCGAGTGGTTTCTACTTTGACACTGAGTTGAGGTCATGTAAAAAGGACTTATTGTGAAAAGGATATTCAAAAAATAATAGTGTACGTCACAAAGGACTCAGGTGCCCATGAGATTCAACAATGCATGATGCACATTACAAGTATTATTTATTCATCCATTTTAAAAAAAAAAATTGAGGCTTTGTGAGTCTTGTTATGGGAAGGGATTGAAAACGCATGAGTAGTTTTGAGAAGTAGTTAGGGTCCTACACTGTAAAAATGTATTTCTCACACTCATACTGACATGAATAGGACATTTTAATGAATGCATGTGATCCCTTCTGTGATAATTACTTGTGTTCTACACAAATACTAAACATTCAAGTTTCCTCCTTGCAATGAATTTTCACTGAGCGACATTTCAGGCTGTAAACATAAAGGGCCCTATTACATTCTTCACACAAAAACGCAATGCAGAACGCGTGAATTTTTGCGCGACGCGTCAAACGTTAACGCGCGTAAATCACCGCTGGTATTATAATCCTCGCGCATTTTTTCATCCATCAAAAAATAACACGCGTAAAATGGAGGCGCAAAAACGTGCGCGCAGTGACGTAGCGTGCAGAAATCAGTGTGCGGACTGTTTTTTCACGCGATTCAGCCAATCAGAATTAAGAACCACAATTGTCTCACGTTAAGTTTTTGCACCTGTCAAAGTCAATCTGCGCTTATATGCTGTATAAAAAAAAAATGCACACACAACTTCTCAAATTTATTGGTTTGGTATGTGTAGAATGTGTAACTATATTTGCTGAGTTTTTTTTTTTGGCTGGTGTATTTGGGTTCGGCCAGGTTGATAGAATTTGCCATTAACACCAGCTTTCAGGAGTTGCTAAAATTATGTGCGCAAAGGCTGTGCGTTACAAACTGCGCATAGATTGTAATACCATCCGTGTACCAGCGCACAAACGCATTTGCGCTCACAATGTTAAGTATAGGACGCGCAAAGTGCAGTAAGTTCGCGCAGGTTCACCCGGAGTAGACGTATACACACGCGTTTGTTGCGCTCACATTGTAATACGACGTTCAGCGCAAAGGGTTTTGCCCCTCTCGTTAATGCGTTTTTGCACGGGCGCAAACGTATGCGCGAAGATTGTAATAGGGCCCAAAATCTTTATTAACGATGATCAGAAATAAAGTCATTGTAATTTCTCATACTATTTTAAATTGGTTTTTTTCTTTCTTCTTTTTTAAGATGTTGATGCAACCGTCTTCAATGGGTTTCAATAACATGCAGCAGCAACAGCAGCAACAGCAGCAAGATCCAAGAAGAGTCTCACATCAACAAGCAGGCATTGGTAGGCAAAGCACAGACATGGGGAAGAAATCACAGAATGTTATGAGCTCCTCCAAGCAATTCTGTGGGTCTAGTGTGTCCTCACAACACCAGTATGTGACTACATTTCAGGTAACCATATCACCGTTTTCCACACCAAACATGAACATAAAATATTGATAACCTAGAGCAGCTACGGAAAATAAAGTTAGCTTGTCTACATATGCGCTGCTGTTTAATAGCATATATATCCAATTTACAGATATTGTTAATACAGTAATAGAAATTGTTGACCCGGAGAGAAATGTAGAACAAATTATAAAGTCAAGCATATGTTTTGTACTCTTTAGGGGCAAAATAGCTTCAGATTGGTGTTTTTTCTTTTCTCCTTTTTTTGGATCACAGACAATAACTTGAAAATATGAGCTAGATTGAATCGAGTCTTTCTTTCAACCAACATTACAATGTATACCCATGCAGTGCACTGTTTTTACAAAGGAAAAGGATGACGTAGTGCAGCGTAAAGAATACAGTAATAATGCACTTACCAGTTGCATTTTTCTCATTGCACAAACAGAAGATAAAATTAAGATGAACGAGTAAACACCAAATATTGCAGTAATCATATGTTGTGCAATTATATTGACTTTATATAAACGTTAGAATTACAGGTGACTTGTACTAGTTTTCAGTGTGTTATATGTATTGTGTTTTTTTTTTACACATTTTAAATGCTTAATTATTGTAATAACCAGTACTTGTTAATTATTGCATGAAAAAGAATGCAACGCATCAGCACCATCCGCAAGGACCGCAACATCAACAGCATTCCCAAGCCCTTCAGCACAAGCAAGTACAGCAACATCAGTCACATCTGCAGCAGCAACAGCAGCAAATACAGCACCAGCAGCAGCTGCACCAGCAACTCCAGCAGCAGCATCACCAACAGCAGCAACAACTGCAGAAACAACAGCAGCAGCTACAAAAACAGCAACAACATCAACTACAAAAACAGCACCAGCAACAGCAGCAGCAACAATTACAGAAACAACACCAGCAGCAACTACAGCAGCAAAAACAACAGAGACTAATGAGAGGAGCTCAGTCACAGCAGACAGCACTCTCTGTCCAGACTCATAGTAACATTGTGATGCCAATCTATGGCAATACCATGATGTTCTCTCAAAGCCACCCCACAACCGTCCCATCACGGGTTCAGCCGGAAACTGGAGAAAGGCAACAGTCTACTGATTATAACCAAGACCGGCATTTAAGGTACTTTCAAAGATTACATTTTCAGGTCTCCGTATCTTGGCCATTAGAGACGGATGAGGTTAGACTTCAGTATTTGAAGACCTAAGTGTGTCTTGTAGACCTTGTCCCTATAGCAATTATTGAACTACATTTCCCATAAATTTTCCAGCCAATCACAACACTGTACCCCCCCCCCCCATATGATTTTATAGATGTGCATTTCGGTAAGTATTTTTGTGTATTTCTATGGCTACTATACAAACAGGGTAACAACAACAAAGGGTCTATAATAACATATCACACATATCACAGGGTAAAGGTGACATCTCTAGCACATCCAGATCACAACTTCAGACTGAAATATTCCTGGAACTACAGGGGCGAGAGATTTGCTAGAGGGTGAGAATTTTGGCTCATTCCATATCAACATTTATGTTCAGAGTGTCAGCTTATCTCTAACTTTTCTTTTGGAAGAAAGACGAGACAGAGGAGATATGATAGAAACATTTAAATACGTAAAGGGAATCCACAAGGTAGAGGAAGGGAGTATATTTAAAAGGAAACAAAGTAGCAAAACAAGAGGACATAGTCTTATATTAGAGGGGCAAAGGTTTAAAAGTAACATTAGGAAGTATTATTTTACTGAGGGTGATGGATACATGGAACAGCCTTCCAGCAGTAGTGGTAGAGGCTAAGACAGTGATTGCGTTTAAGCAGGCATGGGATAGACATAAGGCTATCCTAAATAAAAGATAAATCCAGGTAAAGTATCCATGTAATTGGGCAGACTAGATGGGCCGAAAGGTTCTTATCTGCCGACATTATATGTCCAATTTATATCACTCACTTCCAAGTTCTTGAAGTTTTTACCGGTGTAAAAAGGTGAACAAATATGTATTTAAATTAAGTCAAATGTTTTCTGGTGGGAAACCTAGTTGCGAAGCGTGTGAAAGGAAAGCAGAGGGCAGTGATTGGTGCTCAGTATTATTATTTATCACCCTTGTTAGATAGAGTGCAATATACGACTAGATACGACTACAGTTACAGGAAAGAAAAATATATACCTGATTAGTTAAAACACAACTGTCTTGTTGAAAGTGAAATACCATAGTGATGATAGATATTTTTTAAAAAGATTGTATATGTAGTAGAGTTGGAGAATGTCCTGGACATGTACACCTATAAACATAAAATTCTAAACACAATGGGCAATATTACAAAATTGCTTCTAACTTAACCGGGGCTGTTGTAAAGTTACCAGAGCAATTCTAGTCTATGGGGTTGTTAAGTTTACAACAGCACTGGTTAAGTTAGTACCAACTTTGTAATACTGGCCAATGTATTGAACACCAAACCCACCAAAGTTTTTACCTTGAAGATAAAGCTTCCTTTTCTCCTGTGCTGAGGATTCCCTCGTTGCTCAGCTGTTTTGACACCGCTGCTTCCTGCAACAGCTGCTGTCAATGGGTTACATAGTTACATAGGTTCAAAAAAGACATGCGTCCATCGGGTTCAGCCTAAAATGCTTACTCGACTTCACAGCCAATCGGACGCCTCACTGCAAATGCATTGAGATGCATCAGTCATTGAGCATTGCACAGAGCTGTACATTGCTGCCCAAAACTCATGTAGACTGTCCAGTGCATACCTTCTTTCGTGATGTAATCCTGGAGGGACACCTGACAGGGAAAAGGTAAGGACACTCTAGCCACCATTGCTATTTCATTTCACTTAATGGTCTTGGGGAGCTGAGTGTCCCTTTAAGCCACACGAATGACTTCTGTATTGTTTAGTTGTGACTTGCTCACTTCATTCATCCTTACAGCAGACAGTTCTTAATTGATTTTGTAACTTTTTTTTACATTATTATAGGTTTGTACAAGATCAGCAAATGAGACCTCCTTCTTTACAACTACAACCAATAACATGTACCCCGGTGATAAGTGCTCAGCCGGCTCCAGCTTACACCCCATCAGTTATGATCCCCCAGGCCACCTTCACTCCCCAGCAGACCCATCAAGCAGTCCATCTACATCACTGCCAGCAGCCACTGGTCCAGCCACAGCATTTGTTCCTACAGGTAAAAGCACAGGCATCTCTGTCATTTCATAATCCATAAGAATGGAATTTGAAAGATTATTGGCTAACGTCACCAAATAACATGAGGATTGATTTTACTGTGCCAGGGTACCAATAATACTAGAAATGCAGAATAGCTGACATGTGGAACTGTGTTCACTTTATTACATTATATGGTATATTATATACATAGACTAAGCAGTGCATTGTATGGTATTCGTGTTCTCCTCGCTGGAGGATTATATCAATAAATGACACTACAGCTGAATATAGAATTTATCTAGTCTCATGTTTCTGTACCAACTGTTTATTTGAAACATGAGATGCTTAGTTAACAATTCAATATAGGGTAAAATAGCTATTTTGCATAAAAATTGCTATTCAAAGATAGTTAAAAGATTAAAATAATGTGAATTTGCAAATTGTTTTACATATTTGTTGATCTCTTACAGAAATATTTCTGGGGTGAAAGGTTCTAAACTCTATATGGTGTCCCCATCTCACACAATTTCACACAGGGTCTGCATTATCAGCATACAGGCAGAAAATGCCTGTGTGACAAATACAGTAAGTGTAATAAAGGTAGATAATAAAGTGATCAAATATCCTGCTCATGGGGATTTGTAGTGATCATAATGAGATTTTTAGCAATACTACAAACTGGGAGCTGCAGCAGGAAGGGGATTGCGACTCTCCCACCGCAACCTCCCCTCCTCAGTTATACACAAACATCTAAAACAGGTGTTGATGTTAATCTCACACATTTGCCATGCTCCATCCCATAATGCCAATGATCTGCTATTTAATAATCATGTTTGTGTATAACTGAGGGACACCATATAGAGTTTAGAACCGTTCACTCCAGCAATATTTCTGTGAGGGAGAAAACAAATATGTGAAAAATAATCTTTTAACTATCTTTGAATAGTGATTTTTATGCAAAATAGCTATAAAACGTCTAAAACATCTGATTCGCCTGGATTTTTAATTCCATAGAATCGGGAATGCTCAGGGTCCCAAGTATTCTAGATAAAAGCTCCTCTACTTGGACAACGCAAAATAGAGTTTACACATTTTTGACCGTGAAAGGGTTAAACATATTCACATGCACCATGCCTCATGTATCATCCTCTGTTATGTTTGAAATACAGGTGTTACTTTAAAAAGACATTGATTGTATTTGACTCCCTCTAATACTAAAATTAATTGACATAGATTGTAAATTCCCTTGGGAACAGGGTTCCCCTGAATCAGACGTATCATCCATGTGTGGTATTTCAATATATCAATCCCTTGTGAAAAACTGATCTTGTAAAGTGCTGCGGAATTTGTGGCACTATATAAATAAAGGATAATAATAATAAAAATGCATATACAGGTTGAGCACATTTTTATTTGGAAAGCTCAGAACCCCGAGCATTCCGAATTTCAGAATCCAGGAGAATCCAATGTTTCAGATGAAGGAGAGCGCAGTGGGAGGGAGTGCTATAGGCTCCTTCCTGATGGTGCTCCCAGCGTGTACATGCGCAGAGAGCTCTGTGAAGTGTTTCTTCGTGGACACACTGTCTAGAGTCACCGTGAATCTGGGCAGCATGTCACATGCTGGTGCAGCCCAGAGGATCCAAGCATTTGCTGCTGTCTGCTGTACCGCTCAGGAGCCTTGTTCCTGAGCAGCAACATCTGTTCAATGTTCCCCTGATCCAGAATTGGTAAAATCCGGATAACTCTCAAAATTCCTGTTTTGGAATCTTTTGGGTTTTGGGATTCCGAGATAAGAGATGCTTATCAAAATGTATTTTTACAAATTTTCATTCTCTCAACCTTTATTTTAAGTCAAACTTTGGTTCAGATCAGATCATCTTCTAGCTGTGTACCTACGCTTATTACTCTTTTTGTTCCAGATGCAAACTCCAGAGTCAATCCAAGCAAGCCAGACCCAACACATTTTCCAGCCATCTCACATGCAACAGCAGAGCACAATGAGCTATTTCCTGCATCCTCAGCAGCAAAGCCAAACAGGGAACATGTCTGACCTGCCTGAGATGCAATTACCGTGACGCGTCAGCAAGGAGAGGCTGGCGGAACATCTATCGCCAATGTTGGACGATGAGAGTGAAGAACTTTCCCACCTTGGAAGAATAAAACCGACTCAAACAAGGGTTGGAAAGACACACGCAGAGGAAAACTTTGTTTTCTATTTTCACGGCGTATACACTTATTTATTATTGTTGAACAAAGCCTGGCATAAAATAACAGACTACAGATTCTCAATAACATAGATTTCCCAGCTGCCTTCTAGTGAACAGAGACGTACTCTGTGTTCTACAAACACATACACAATGTGTACATCAGGGGCTTTTTACTTATCTGCCAAAGTTAACCCAGGAGGTGATTTAGAACATATTTTATGAAACATTTACGGCAAGCAATGCTGTAAAAGCGGTTCATGGAGTCTTAGGTTTCTGTTTTTTCTTGTTAACCAAATCTTGTAGAGCATCGTGCACCACGGTGGTCACAATCAGCCAGCTTTTGCTTGATCCTTTGTACACACTTTGGTAAAAAAGCAGCTCTATGTCAATATAATTTTAAAACAATTGCTCTTTCATTACTATTTTACACCCCATGCATTGTTTCCTGTATTATCAAGGTAATAGCAAGAGTTGACTCAATGGAGGGTCTAGATCTTTTCAGGAGGGAAGATACAATGCAGCTGTGGCCTCATTCATCTAATCTTTATTTGAAAGCGAATGGGGCTTCAAATAATAATAATAATAATAAAAAAAAAGGTTAGTAAGAGTTATAGCCATTTTTATAGTGTTTGATGCAAAAGAATGTATTCTGGGGAAGCGACAGACCTTTTTATAAGTAGATAATACGTTGATGTTAATCCCACAGATTCGCCATGCTCCACCCCATAATGCCAATGATCGGATATTTAATAATCATGTTTGTGTATAACTGAGCATAGATTTATTTCATAAAAAGCGGGTCTTGTGAAGCTATTAGCAGGATGAGATGTACGAGTTCCTTTTGCTCAGCTGGTACAGATTTATCAGGCCACATGTGCAGAGGTAACTTCTGACCTGTGGACGTGACTGGTTTGATCACAAGCTGAAAAATTTAGGTGATAATAAATTAGTTTTTTCTACAAATTTGCTACCATGAACTAAATAGTGTTGTCATTTGTCAGTTGCCTGTTAACCTCTTCACTACCAAGATCAAATCGTCGATCTTCAAAGCACTTTCTGCTGACACTAGGTCCTAGTATATTCAATTTGGTATAATTACAAAGTAATGCAAAAGTATTTTATTTGCAAATTGGCTCCAGAATGTACCCCAAATGGTTTAACACCCTGGGCATGACAGCCAAGGTCCGAAACCAGTTTGAACAGCTGGAACCCTAAAGCACAGATCTCCAGTTGATTCAGCATGGAGCCTTATCTGCAGTCGTACTTTGTGGCCAGCTGATGGCAATGTTTGCCTGTCAAATAGAGCTACTACAGAAAAAAAAAGGATTTGGAATATTCCAAATGATTTTTCACTGTATAATTAATAAAAAGTGCTTTTCCAATAAAAAACAAAAACAAACAACCCACTGGTTCCTGGCAGTGGTTTATGAAAAATCTCTTGGCAGTGAAGGGGTTAATTTACAGTTTAATGAACTAATGTCATGGTATAAAGCCAGATATAGGGGTTCTACTAATCACATTCAGAAATGAAAAAACTTTTTTAATTCTATATATTACTTTTTTTTTTTTACCATAACCTGAATCCAAAACAAAACTCCTGTAGAAATGCAAAGTACGGGGCAACAGAAAGTTTACTATTCTGTTAACTCTCATTAAGCAAGCCCAGCACCTTCTCTGCTGTATCCGCTATTTGCTACAGCGAGTGCAAAGAAGTAATGAGAGTAACATCCAGTTCCTGGACCATGTTAATGAAGAATAGCATGGACATCACAGATCAGTACTTCATCCTATCAGTAAGATGTACAGCTATTGCCCTTTGTTATTTTCTCGGCCAACAATTCCTGTAATATCTGGTAGCCCTCTGGCAGGTAGAACTGAAACATTTATAGAGCAACAAGAGGTCAGTAACCTTGGCCCTCCAGATGTTTTGGTATTGCAGCTCCCATGATGCTCAGCCACTCATTAGGTTGGTTGAGCCTCATGAGAAATGTTAGTTCTAAGACATCTGGAGAGCCTAGGTTGCTGACACCTGGTCTAGGCATTCCGTGGCTGGACAATCTCGCTCTGTTATATTGTATATGCAACGTATATGCAACTGCAACTTCACTTATCATTGAACAGTTTGTTTTTTTATTAATTGATTCTTGCAACCATAGGAATCAAAATGAAATCAGATTGTGGCAACAAGGGACTGACGTAAATTCGATTTTGGAGCAAAACTAACCGAGGCGGTTTGATCTATTGACTAGCGACAGCCTATAATTTAACAGGTTTTTATTCTTTTATTTATGATCTCAATGTGGGATTTTATTTATGACCTTTTAAGTCTGCTCTCCTTTTTTTATTCAGATGCCTTCTACTGTACATTTCTTTGTATATAATAATATTGAAACCATAATAGAATGCCTGTAAAGTATCACACCTCGTGCGTACATCTACAGGGTTATTCAGAGACAGGTGAGAACCAGGAGAATGACTGGAGAACTGAAAATTCTAGGTCAAAATAGCCAATTTGGAAATCGAGATAAATGGGAGGATGTTTCTGGTTTGGCTATTTTAACCTAGACTTTTCACTTCTCCAGTCATTCTCCTGGTTTTCACCGCTCTCTGAATAACCCTGCTAATGTCCATTTGTTGCAGAAGTTAAAAAAAGAAGTGTGAATTAGATAATTGAGAAAGTCTGCAGATAAGAGCTAATGTAGTTAAACTGTAATTTAAGTTCTCCTTGTAGTATGAGGAGAAAACAAAAATATATATTTAATTATATTCTTTAAAGAGAAAAGCATAGAGGCTGGAGTGATACGATAGCCATAATCTATTTTTGCACAATAAGTAACATTATATGTTACGGCACAGGATGTGCGTGATTAATGCACACATGTATATCCCAAACAACATATTTGCCTTCTAATTTATATTTCTTGGAATATTTTCTGTACAGAGTAAAAAATAAATATTATGAACTCACTGGAAGGTGACAATATTTCCCTAATACATAATAGAATAATTTTTAAAACTCACTTTATTAAAGGCTCATTCTAGTGCTAAACTGATATGTTCTTTCAATTATTTATTTTAAGCCAAATTAACTTGGAAAGCTTTCTTTACTTTTCCCCTTACAGTTTTTAACTCCTTCACTACCATGATTGAGTATTCCTGATCTGGTTTTATTCTGGAGCAATGCAAATTCATTTGTAACCATGCTCCAGAATGTGTTCCTAAAATTCCACCCCATCGGGCATGACAGCCGATGTGTTCAAATTGTTTGGAAGGCTTATTGAGATCCATTTTTCCTTCAAGGAAACACAGAAGCCAAGTGTAACGTACATGTAGTAGCGGATTTGGGTCAGTAGAGGGAGCGCTCAGCCTGTTGGATAGGGCTTACCTACAGTGATCATACAGAGTGGAATGCTTCTGCATATTTTTTTATTGTGCGGGTAATATAAAGTAATTTTTTCCATAAACCACCGGGTCCTGGGAGTGGTTTTATAGAGAAATCACATGGTAGTGAAGGGAGTTAAAGAACACAAACTTCTACTCTTTTCGATCTGCAGAAAAATCAGTGTTTTCCTCAAATGCCAGCTGTGGGATACACATACACCGAGTGGCTGCGTGCCGAATAGAGAGCAAGTTTGTTTTTGCCTCCTTATAATTGGGATATGACCTATGTCCCTTTACATGGTGCAGTTTTATGTTGTATTTTACAGCGTCACCAAACAATGACCTATAGTTGTTGACCTGTAACTGTCTTATAAACAGGGCATATTTTCTATTTTATTCATGGAATGTGTCTAATAATGCTTATGTTGTCAGTTTTGTAGAGGAGTAGTAGATGTGTATATTTGATAATATGGTGCACTTTTTGGACCGTTGTTCGTAGTACCATTTTCATAGCAATATTAAAATCAACTTGACTAAAACCCTTACTATAGGCGGCACGATTAACCTTGGCAACTCAAATGTTTCTTTTTGAACCGCGTTTCCCATTAAGTTCATTCAGAACATCTTGGACAGTCTAAGGCTAGGGTCAGATGAGCGCATTTTCTACAGACTGTGCGTCCGTGCAGTACGGACGTACTTACTGACTGACAACAAGGTAGTGGCCAAACAGTCCGTTTTTTTCACTGACGTATTTTTTGACTGATGTAGCAGGGAAAATAAATGACAATGATAAAACATTCTGTCCGTCAAAAATGCTGGACGTATAAATGCAGTCCATCTGACCACGCTCCATCACTCACACACAAAGCTATGCGGACGTTGTGGACGTGGTGCACTCCGCACGTCCGTTCTAGCAGTATTACGTTCTTGCCTAACCTGCGTCCGTTTGCAGCGTCCGTCAGCCCCCGCACTTCTGTGCGGACGTACTTCGTGTGTGGGGCTCCATTTAACACAATTGTATGCTATCACGGACGTACTTATGTGCGGGCAACACGGACGTTAACACTGCGCTCGTCTGACCCCAGCCTAAATCAGACACGTCTCATACTTCTTATGGCATTGTTTTCACTTGGTGGCCAGTAGAATGGTTTATTATTAAAAAAATTCCAGTCCCTAGCCTGCCTTAAAATATTATTTAGTATTGTTAAAAATATTAATCATGGAAATGTATTCGACTAGTGGACCTTTTTTTGTGCGGAATTTGAAAATACTCTGTTTCACATGTTATAGATCTCCTAGCTCTAAATAATACAAAGCTTCTCTAAAGGATTAGTTTTGGTGGCAGTATATTTTTATATATAAAAAAAATAATCTAAAATATACCTGCAGAAATCGTATCAGAATATGGTTATATTTATATCCCACTGGACACATTCCACTAAATACTGGACAACATTCAGACACACAAGCATCCTAATTTGTCATTTTAAGATCGTCATCTTATGCAATTGTTAGGCTTAACCCCTTCACTACTAAGAGAGTGTTTACTTTACTTTATACATCACCTGCAGGTGCTCGACGTGGTCTTATTCTGGAGCAAGGCAAAATAATTTAATTTATTGTAGATGAAAAGTGTTTGCAAATGGGATCCCTGACGTTTTAACACATCAGACATGACGGCTGGTGTGTTGAAATTATTTGAAAAGCTTTGAGATCTGTTTTACCTTCAGGGAAACACCGAGCCCCAAGATATTATGTAATTGTAGTGGCACTTTTTTGGCCAGCAGAGGGAGCCCTCTGCCTGTTAAACAGGGCTTACTTACAGTGACCATATACAGAGGGACCATCTCTTATGGCGGTGTGTGTGTGTGTAATTTTCCATAAAAACACTGGCAGTGGTTTTATGGAAAAATCACATGGTAGCGAAGGGGTTAAAAATTACATTTAACACCCACAAATGAAGTTATTGCACTAAAAAAAAATATCACAAAACATTATTAAAGAAAAAATATCATTTGAAAACATAACTTAAGAGGTATTGTCTAGTACAGCAAATGCAGTTTTAACGCTGACACTATAGCGGCGCAACTTAAATTATTACAATAAGACCAAGACCCTCACCTAGGTCTAGAGGAAGTATCTCAAGCATCATGAGTTGTGAAAAAACAGCAGCTGCAGATCTGCCTTTTGGCCAGACCTGACATAACCTAAACCCTTGATCCCATATAAAGCGCATGATGCAAATGTTTCTAATCTTACTGATCACTCAGTATCTTCAAATCTTCTAGTTGGTTTACGCATAATTTATTATACAGAAGGAAGTCCTAAAAATGCCAAAAGATACAGGAATGACACTGTATTTCCTTTAATCGCACAATATAACTAATAACGTAGATCAACAATTAATCTCCATATGTTTATTGTAAAATGAATAATGTACCTGAATGGACACTTTACAGATATATACATATTTATTTTCTCAATATATATATATATATATATATATAAAATTCTAGCTGCATAAACTTTACCAAATCTCTGACTACAGCTATTATTAATAAATTATATTTTTTTACAATTTAGGAAAAGGATTGAGAAAAAAAAAACACTTTAAGATCACAAATCAGCATTACAAGTGTAACTACTTTGATTCCAGAAAAAAGCAGAAGCAATGCAAAATAATGTGCAATTCATGTAAATATAGAGATTATATATTATATGCATCCATATATACATTATATTTATATCCATGCAAGATTCTGCTAAAATGTATTGGGTTTTAGAGTGACTCACGCCAGCAATAATCTGCCTCCTGTGTTATTCTATAAAACAAATGTAATACAAGTGATCATATTGGCAGTTTTTTGAGAAAGTATTTTACCAGGAAGGATACATTGAGATTTCTCTCATTGTCCTGGGTGGTGAGTATGTACCGTTAGGTGCCTTGCCCAAGGACACTGGAGAGGTGCTCTTGCTGGGATTCATATTGGCAGTTGAATAAAAATGTAGAACATGCAGTGCTGGTCATCTCGGCCTTCACGATTCAGGACCATGCACAAATATACAATTTTATTTTGGTTTTTGGCCATTTCGTAATAGCTGGTTTGAAAAACAATGATATAGGAGGCTTCAACAAATGAGAACTTAAAGGAACACTCTAGGTTACAAATCCCCCCCCTTTTTTAAATTATATTATACCTATTGCCCTACCTAGTTATTCAGTTTTTTTTTTTTTTAATGTAATACTTACCCTAAAAACCATTTGTTTCCAAGGGTGTTTTTTTTTTATATACTCTCCTCCCTCCTCTTCAATCTTCAACTTGGCTAATGGTTTACGTGAGAGGCGCGCATGCGCGCCTCTCACGTAAACCAGGGAATCCCGGCTCCAACTTCTTCTTTGATTAGTGTTACGCGCAAGAGGATGCGCACAACACTAATCTCAGCCGCTGCCGCCAGCTACGGCGGCGGGTTGGAGACGTCATCATGCTGAAAGCCTCTCCTGACGTCTCCTACTCGGCAATAGTTGGCAGAAGCGGGAAATATGAATCCCGCTCTGCTGATTGACAGCTGGGAGGGCGGAGTAAAGCTGTTTCAGCCGATCAGCTGAGCGGAGGGGACAGCGGAGGGAAAGGGCATACTTAGGACATCATGACCACCTAAAAAAGCTTAGGTGGTCATGTTGCCTAGAGTATCCATTTAATGTTTCTAAAGATAATCCCATCATTTTGAAGGCGGCTTTTCAGGTTCTTCTAACTTCTTTTTTGTGATCACTTTCTCTTCATAAAATAAAGACTGGCTTGAGTACACGATAGAACAAATATTTATTTAAAAGTAACAAAAAAATAACATTATTAGCTCAAAACTCTGAATAAGAATAAAAATGAAAAGAGCTTATTCACCAAGCACCAGGTTTGTCTGTCAGGGCGCATTGCTGGTAATTTGCAACACTGGTGAAATGCTGGAGTTTGTGCTGCAAACAAACTAAAATCCAAAGAGTGACGGGAGAAGCTGCACAGTGAAGCCTCTCCTGACACTCTATGGATAGTAGTTTGGTTAAATGCCGGTTTTTGTCAGAGCTGCCATACTGGTGATTTGCTACAGTGTTTGCAACACCGGAACTTTGTAAAGAACGCCTTAAATCAGGGCTTTCAAACTCCAGTCCCCCAAATGCTTCTAAACTACAAGCCCCGAAGATTCTCTGGCTGTTTAATGCATTCAAAGAATTCTGGGAATTGTAGGCCATCCAACATCAGGGGGGCTGATGTTAAATATATTACATTTTCAACCAAATAACTTGCAGGTCTATTCAGCAAAGGTGACACTCAGGAGAATTGGCAGGAGAAGTGAAAAATCCAGGTCAAAGTATCCAAACCAGAAAAATTCTCCAATTTATCTCACTTTCCGAATCGGCTATTTGGTCTTGATTGTTCTCTTCTCCTGCCAATTCTCCTGAGTTTCACCTTTTAGTGAATAGACCTGTTGGTTGCACTGTAAGTTTAGCAGAATGATGATATTGATGTGCAGATTTCGACACATTATTGTGACCTCAAGAGAAGTGAGTGAGACGTATAACTTGTGCAGCATTCCTGCAATTTACGCTTTGAGATCTTCTGTACCAAAGATTTAAAACTTAAAAAAAAAAATCTAAGTTTCAATAGCATTTCTAACAAAGCAACAGGAAAGGAAAAAAAAAATGTTTTAAAGTCCATGTATCTATAAGTGTTATTTAAAAATATAAACTGTAAGAGTTTGCTTCACGTTTGATATTTAAACATGTGCAATGTTGTTATATTTACATGCTTTACTATGTCTGAACAATTATCATGGATTTTCAGTGTGAAAAGATAAAAACGAATTGTGATTTCACATGTGATCGCAGAGAAATGATCATGAAACGGTTTATTCTTAAATGTTTAAGTCATTAATAGACTGGTGGATAAAAACACACAAACAAAACACTAAATAATTATACATTCAGTTTTTCCAGGATATCTACGTTTGTTTACAAATAAAAGAAAGAGACCCCCAGGTATATAGTATGGGTTAAAATGGCCTTGCACTTTTAGAATATTTGTACATAATAATTGTTATATTATTTGGTTTTGATGTAAATATTGTAAATGTTTCTTGTACAAATTTTGAGTCGAACACAAAACTAGTTTATTTTATATGATGTTAAATAGAAATGCGTTTATAAATGTTCCTATTAAAAATTATTTTGTAATGAAAAGTGTCTTATCGAGACAGGCGGGTAGATTTATTTTCTGGTGTTGGACAATCTCGTTCAGCCTGTTGCAATGTGTGGGAGGGGGGGATAAGCTTTAATAGAATGCATATAATATTTTGAAAATAATAAAAAAAAAGACTACTTTTAAAACATGAGTAAGTGTTGCTCGTTTTATCTTTAATTTTTCCTGTGTCTAATGATATTAACGTATTGTTACCTTTTCAAACCATACACTGAGGGGACTCAGAGGGGGTCCCACTAAGCATAACAAAAAAATTTAACCAACGAGCTGTATCGTATCTCCACCGGCACCCTGGATCCTCTGCTATAAGACACAATACAGGACCCAACAGAAGGGAGTGGAGACGGTGCTGTGTAGCCAAAAGGTGCTTTAGTGTCACCGATACTCGCAGGGCCATGAGCATATAATATATACTTTTTTTAGATTATTATTACTATTATTCCTTATTTATATAGCGCCAGCATATTCCGCAGCGCTGTACAGCGGGCACAACATAGACAGGGTTACAATACATTGAACAACATTTTGAAAAACCAGTACCGGAGGAAACGAGGGCCCTATTCCTGTGGGAACTCACAATCTAGAAGGGTTGGTGGTGGAAACTAGAGCAGAGGACTGCAAGGTGAGTGAAGGACTGCAAGGTGAGAGTGATGGACTGCAAGGGGAGAGTGATGGACTGCAAGGTGAGAGTGATTGACTGCTAGGTGAGAGTGATTGACTGCTAAGTGAGAGTGATTGACTGCTAGGTGAGAGTGATTGACTGCTAAGTGAGAGTGATTGACTGCTAGGTGAGAGTGATTGACTGCTAGGCGAGAGTGATGGACTGGTTGGGCCAGTGAGTTGGGTGGTAGGCTTCCCTAAATAGAAATGTCTTAAGGGAGCGTTTGAAGGAAGAGAAATTAGGGGAAAGTCTGACCGTACGAGGTAGAGCGTTCCAGAGGATGGGGGCTGCGTGTGAGAAATGGGAGTTGGGAGTTTATCGCAATGCAATGCCCATACACAATAAAGTGACTCACAGGAACGCACGGGACAACACAGGAGAATCCTAGGAAGAATATCTTCTATATGACATGGAATTCTGTATCCAACCAGTTAGTGGTGGGTATAATGAAATGTAATAAAAAATGCCTAGATCACAATAAATGTCATTTCAGGACACAAAACAGATTATGGGACAGCAAATTGATGCTTTCCATTCTGCAGGCGACCCACGAGAGCTGAATTATAGTAACCAATGCCATTCTGCTCTTTCGTTAAGAGCACAGAGGTGATAAAGTATGTCTACAATTTGTTGGATAAAAGCAGCAGAGCCGATCTAATCTATTTGAAGGTGTATGAAAATGTCCATCAATGCACAAATTACAGAAAAAAAAACCGCAAGGAATTTGATGTTAATATTGAACTGCTGTCTTGGCTACAAAATATTAGTCCGTTTAAAGAAACCAGGACGTCCAGGAAGTGCATCTTGTATAAATGGTGGAGACTCGAATTGGGGGAAAGAACCTTGGCGTTTTCACAAAACCTTTTACAAGCCTTTTTAAATTCAAACAATGCTTTTAGATGTCTGTAACATGGAGCGAAAGGATTTAATGGTTCTATCAGAGAACCCCAAACTGCACCGACGGGTCATTGAAATGCCCAGATTTTCGGTGGTTCAGTTCGATAGGTTTAAGGCTAGGATCAAACGAACGCATTTTTCGCAGCGAACGTCAAAAAGTACGTCCGAACGCATTGACGTGTTTTTTCACAGAAAGCGCTTAAACGGTCATACGATGCGCATTTTTGTGCGTGATTTTTTACGGATCCAAACCAGAAACTTTTTATTGTGTCTGGACGTTATGTTGGCCGGACATGAGCAGCGTCTGACGTCTCCTAATCACACACACACGCCGCTATGCGGACGCAGCGCACTCTGTACGTCAGTACTAGCGGTTCTGCGTTCTCGAAAAAATGTGTTCATTTTCCACTTGCGTTGTGCGGCCGGACTTTCGTGCGGCCGTACTTTGTATATTGCCCGTCATTGTCCGTTATTTGCTGCTAGTGTGGCCGTGATTAAGTGCGCCTAAATGCACGTTAAAAGTGCGCTAGTCTGACCCCAACCTTAAACCTGACAAATCCCATAGGATTCAATGAAAAAAAATACCATTTTCATTTTATTCAACCCTTCATTTCTTTTCAGTTTCGGCAAAAAGCCTTTTCGTTCATTTTTTAGAAATTTTTTGTGATTTTTCTAGATTTTTTTTGGTGAAATTTTTGACTTGCTTTTTTTTTATTCTGTAACAGACCTTTTTATTAAATTTTTTTTATAGGGCCCTTATTATTTCCACACATTTTTATGCTTTTTTTCATTGTTTTAAACCCCGTTTTGTTTTGTTTTCCCCTGCAGTTTGGTGGTGTGATCGGAGGTCGGCAGCTCTATGTTCTGCGCACTTCAGGGATCCTGCCGTGAATAGGGAATTCACCGCAGGGTCTGCGTACTGGAATTGCACCGCAGGGCGCAGAACGAAAGAGCACCAAACTTCAGTGCCCTTTGAAGAACCTTCTAAATGTTTCTGCAACGACTCCTGGGAAAACTGATAAGAACCCTTATTCTAGGATATCTATAAAACACTATATGGCAGGGCTGGCAAATTCACAACAACCCAGATACCTACAATTCCCAGAATTCTCTGAATACAGTAGATGGCCACGGAATCATGGGAGTTGTAGTTCAGAAACCTTTGAGAGGCCAGACTTTGTAATGATACATTCTATATAGCAGAGCTAATAAAGAGAGTGCTGATTTTTTTGGATACAGAGAATCTCTGACATGGTCAGGCGAAGGGGAAAATGAGTGAGAGAAGTGCGTTGGAGTTGTGGAAATCAGGTTCTGAAAGACTGTAAGGGACGGCTCAATGACTAAACAGCAATTTACCCTCACCTCAGTATCACCCAACGCATAGATTGTAAGCTCACTGGAACAGAGTCCTCTTTTCTTGGCTGTTTTGTTCTACCTAGGGATGTGCGTTTCGGGTTTCGGAATTTCGGAATTTTCACGAAATTTCCCGATTCGTGTTTTCGGATGCGGCCGAATTTCCGAAAATTTTTAGATCCGAAAAGTTTTCTGAGCCGAAACGAAATATTTTCGGAATTTTCGAATGGACTTGAAATGTGTCAAATTGAAATTTATTGCTTTGAAACGAGGAGAACAGACGTTCCGAAAAAACGAAAATTTCCGAACTTACGAAAAGTCGATACAAAAAACGAGCTAAGTGACACGAAAATACGAAAATTGGTCGAAATTCCGAAAACATGTACAATTCCGAAAAATGAAAATTTCCGAAATCACGAAAAGTCGATACAAAAAACGAGCTAAGTGACACGAAAATACGAAAAATGGTCGATATTCCGAAAAAAGTACACGAAAAACGAATCGAGCCGAACCGAATCGAAACAGAAATCGGTCGAAACGAGCCGAAAAGTTAAAAAATCCGAAAAATCGAACCGAAAAAAAAAATAAAAAAATCGGTGCACAAGCCTAGTTCTACCCATTCTACTGCGTTATGGTATATATTTGTGCTTCATAAATAATTGTAATAAACCGAACTCGTATTCTAGTACAGGATCAACAAGTAGTACATGCAAACAATGGCTGCTCCACCCTTACCAGAAAATTAATAAGGCAGATACAACCATAAAGCGCTTGCATTCAGTACGTGTCACCCTGTAACAGGCAACAGCATTATGTAACCCCGTCAGTGCTGAGCCATTTCACACCCTTAGTCCATACCTGTAGTCAGTTTTAGACATTGCCCTCTGTAATATTTACAAAATATTTTGTTTATTTCCAGCAGACCCTCCTCTTAGACAGTAACTCTAATTTGAACAATTACGGAAATATGGAAAACTATCATTAGGCAAAAAACCCATAGCGGTCATTATTTTACTAAATATTTAATATGCAGGGCAAGGGTAGGGCAAACAACACCACATTTTAAAGGGTGCTTTTGGAGTAAGCTACATAGGTGAATCTGTGTAGAGCAGTGGTTCCCAACCGCAGTCCTCCAATAGCCCTAACAGGCCAGGTTTGAGGATTGCCTTGGGGAAATGCAGACTGAATCCTGCAATCACTGAGCAGCAAATCATATCACCTGTGCTGTGCTTCACATATCTGGCAAACCTGACCTGTTGGGGAGACTTGGGAACCACTGGTGTAGAAGATGTGCTGCATTACAGTCCTGCTAAGCACTAGTTATACAATAGGTTAACTGCTTTGCTGCGTTTTTTTGTTGTCATTTTATAACCATCTCCTGCATTCTATATGAACAAGGGATACCTTGACAGAGGAATCTCATCCTTTCCAAAGTGGGGTCTCTTGTTAATGTAAGTCAAGGGGAGGAGGAAATGGTCACTCTAAGGCTGGGGTCAGACGAGCGTAGTGTTCACGTCCGTGATTGCGCCTAAAAGTACGTCCGTGATAGCATGACAGAAAGCCCATTGGAGCCTGTTACACAAAGTACGTCCGCACTGAACTGCGGACGCACAACGGCTGCGGCAAACGGACGCAAGGCAGGCAAGAACGTACAACCCCTAGAACGGCCGCACAAAGTGCGCTGCGTCCGCAACGTCCGCATAGCTTTGTGTGTGAGTGATGGAACGTGGTCAGACAGACTGCATTTATACGTCCAGCATTTTTCACGGACAAAATGGTTTTGCTTTTTAATTTATTTTCCCTCCTACATCCGTCAAAATATACGTCAGTGAATAAACGGACTGTGTGACCACTACTGCGTCTTCCGTACTGACGTACGTCCGTGTGCACGAACGTACAGTCCGTAGAAATCACGCTCGTCTGACCCTAGCCTTAAATAGATGCAACTCAACATTTCTTCAGCATAGATTTCTTTTCCGTCTGCTGGCACTCTGCCCAGAATTTCAATTTACAGATCATGATACATGTATAGAGGTGAATGGTACAATATATCAAAGGAGGGACAAGTGGTTATTAACCATGCTCCTCCACTACACAGGGAGCAGAAGGACATGTTCCAAAACTTTCTTAGCAGGAACTGGGGTAATGTAAAATTAAATATTTATTTTTATACATTTTTATAAAACCAGAATAAGCTTTTATTGTTCCGCTCTACAATCTTCCCTCCCCAGAGGAGAATAGAACGGCATTATGGAATGTTATGTTGTTAATTTGAACCAAACCGCACATAACATTTTCCTGATTAACGATAAAGCTGCAGGCCTTGAGGATGACCCTTGGAATTGAAAAGTGTTGTCCTTTACACCAGCTTGAGATTCCAGTGTATATATCGGAACGTCAAGGAACAAGTACAAATAACCTCTTCACTGTAGACAAATGTGAAAATAAAGCGACAGGGTCCAGTTTCTCTTGTGTTTGCATCGTAACCTTATTTTCTGTGCCTTCTAATAAATAAAAACGTTAGAAATGTAATAACGACGCATTTGGGACACATAGAAATAAAAGAAATAGAACGCGCTCCTAGTTCTTAAGGTCGTTTATTTAGCATACCAATGATACACTTCAGTCTTGCATTGTACATAAGTATAAAAAAGTAAAAAGTGCAAAACGCAGAAAAAGAAACAAAACATCAGACCGACTTAACACTAAACATCATGCCGGATGTGCTGAAGGGAACGCCAAGTGAAGAGAAGCAACATTAGACTTTGTCCGAGACAAAGGACTTTCTAGAGCGTGGTGTTATACAGAAAAAAATTAATTTACACTCTATCGCACGTTATGGATCCAAGTTCTTATATCCCAAACGAAGATCAGCGACATTAAGATAGTTTTAATAAATAAAAAAAAGTGTCAAAGCGGCATACAGAGAACAAACTGGGCGGGCTTAGCGGAATCCCATCAGAATGCAACATGTATAAACGTATTACATAACAATCCGTGCACAACTAGGATTGTTAGTTTCGATACCAGCTAAACCCTGATTTTTACATCTCTGCATATTACATTTACTGCACCCTATGTACATAGTGCCACCACTGTCTACATTTGTTACCGCTTTAATTTCTATCTTATACCACGTAGCAGCGAGGGGGATTAATCCTAGATTGAACATATTTAATTGCGTTAATAAAAAAGAACAAATTATTACAAACAAATTGACATCAGAGGACACGATAACAAAAAACAAACCTGCTAGTCTGCATAGAACTGCCTAAAAGTGTCAATTTTAATTATTCTGCATATATATTGACGGGCTGTTGCATAAATGCATTTATGTGCGTGTTTCGGTTCTGAAGATTGGATCTTGTGTTTTGTTTGTCATATAACCTAAATAAAGTCCATCTGCTATAAAGATCTGACAGAGTGGATCAGTGTAGGCAAAACATAGGGCTACATCACGGGTTGCGCAACCTCAAGCCTCTCGGTGTTTTGGAACTACATGTCCCATGATGCTCAGCCACACATTTGGTCAACAGGACCTTGTGGGACACGTAGTTCCAAAACATCTGGAGGGCCAATGCGGAGCACCCGGTCTTCAATGGATTGCTAAGTGATGGATCAAGTTGTATTTGTAGGTCATAAGGAGTATCACAAACTATAGGTATGGAACCAGGTGAACGTGTGTTCATACATCTACAACTCCACCTAAATGTATCAAAAATTTACCCGGAAATACCTCACATCCAAGAATTTACAGTGTCTAAGAAGACTGGGAGCAAAACAAAAATTTTCGGTGCTCGGTTAAAGCAGCAAGGGAAAAAAAAAAATAAAAGCTGAATTTTTTCCCATTCTGTGTTTATTTTTTGTCTAAAACTTGCAGTTCTTCTAAGTTTGAAAATAGTCGCTCCTCACTTAATGAATAACACACAGGCATATGCACGTACCCTAGGTCTGTGCACAAACACAATGTCCAGGCAAGTAAAATGGTTTAAAAAAAAAAACATTTACAAGGATTACATACCCACAAATATTTCACCACTAAAATGACAAAAATATGAATTTCAGAACCTTAATGGAATTCAGATTTCGACTAGGGTCAGACGAACGCATTTTTCGCATCGTCCGTAAAAAAGTGTGTCCTAACGCATGTACTTTTTCACGGAATACGCGATAGCCTTCATACGACGTGCAATGTCGGCCGTGATTTCCTACGGATCCAAACAAGGAAACTTTGGGCGTCTGGACGTTATGTTGGCCGGACATTAGCAGCGTCTGACGTCTCCTAATCACGCACACATGCCGCTTTGTGGACGCAGCGCACTCTGTACGTCAGTACTAGCGGCTCGACGTTCTTGTGAAAATGCATTTGTTTGCCGCTTGCGTTGCGCGGCCGAATTTTCGTGCGGCTGTACTTCATGTGTGGGCCTGCGTTGGACGTCATTTGCTGCTACCACGGCCGTCATAAATTGCAGGTAAAAACACGTTCGCACTGCGTTAAGTCTGACACCAGCCTTAAACTCTGTAAAGAGAATTCCCTGTGACGCTTAATCTGCATTTGTTTTAAAGGGAGAAAGATTTAAACGCCCATCATACCTTTTCACACCAGGCTCATACAGAGCATCAATATGGTCCCTAAGAATGTCTAGACCTTCTCAAAAAGTGACAAAATCAACTAATTTGTCATAACAACAACGGAATACTGTAAATATACAAAGTGAAGTTGTTGGTTGTGTGTCAAGGATATGCGTGTTGCTTTTTTAGAAATTAACCTGACCAAAAAAAAAAAAAATTAAAAAATAATTCTAAAAAGAAAAATTAAGCATTCTTTCTGGTGGGAATATAATCTAGATACATTCATCACCCTCAGTTTGGACGCCTGATAACCTAGCTCCTGTTTTAAGGAAGAGCCACTAAGAAAGCCGCAAATGTCACTTTGTTGTCAATCTGACGCGGCTTTACAAACTTTATTATTTCTACATTTTTTAAATTTGCAAGAGGGCCAGAATAACACCATCGCGACAACTTTTACACAACATTGTTACTAAAACACAAAAAAGTAATGCTTTTTGGCAACTTTGTCCTAAAATAGCATTTTTTTGGGGATTTCAAATGTCCTACCTCTTTTTTAGATTCAGACAGCGTTTCCTCTGAGTTTAAGGAGAAATTCAATTAAAAATTTCATTTATGGCTTCGATCGCAAAACCAAAAAAAGACGCCAGTCTCAAACTGGAAACTGTCACCATCGATAATTGCATAATGTCCTGTTTACTTCCGGTCACCCAGTAAACCTAATCTTAGATCACGTATCACAGTGACACAGTTCCAGGAGTAAAATACGTCAAGAAAAATAACAAACTGTATATATGTGTATCCATACCTGGAATGTGGATAATATATTCACGAGAATGGAACAATTAAAACTTTCTTGCTGTCGCCATATTTTTTTGTTCTTCAAAGCAAAATATTATACGATTCACTGTCCAAAATCTGATTTTTATTGTGCATCTGTTAACAAAGCAACACCAGATAAACCCGTCTTAACTACGATTGTCAACATCCGAGGTTCCCTACACCGTGCAGGAACCAATTCTTCACATATCATTGTTGCTTGTGGCTGAGGACCCAGGGCTATGGATTGCATTGGCTCATGTTTATTGGTTTCCTTAACCACTTCAATACCAAGATCGCAAGATCAACCATATCTTCATGTCACCTGCTGGTGCCCCGATATCGAGTATAGTCGATATGGTGTTACACAGGAGCAAGTCAATGGAGGTTTATTGCAAATTACATTTATTTGCAATTGGGCTCCTGAACATGCACCTTGTGCATGATGCGCGACGTGCCAACACTCTTTAAAACCACATGACATCTCCCCAGCTTATCCTGCAGAGACCTGAACTGCAGTAACTCCATTTGCCCAGTAGATGGTGACATCTCCCTGCCAAATAGGAATATTCCCAACTTTTTCATTGTTGGATAAACAATGTTTTTTTGGAAAATCCCTTAGTAGTGAAGGGCTTAATCCATCATATACAGATGGCAGCTATGAACTCCCCCTTGATACCCTGACAGCTGTATACCATATGATTCATGTTAATTCTGACTATAGGATATTTTTTTGCATACTTGTTTTAACCTCCCTGGTGGTTTTTCCAGAGTGTGGCTCGGGGTTCACTTTCATTGCTGAACACGGTAACCCCGAGCCACACTCTGGCTGGATACATACCTGTCCCTGCGCTCCCTCGCTGACCTCCGCAATCGCATTCTCCTCCGACGATCGTGGCGTCCTGCTTCCTGGTTCCCTTCTCGCAAGAAGGGAATCAGGAAGTAGGACATTGCAATCGCCAGAGGAGAATGGGGTCATCGAGGGAGCGCAGGGACAGGTATGTATCCAGCCCGAGTGTGGCACGGGGTTACCGTGTTCAGCAATGAAAGCTAACCCCGAGCCACACTCGAATACCGCTAGGGGGCAAAATAAATTGTTCCGATTCTGACATATATACTATAGAGACATTTGCTATGACAACAAATTAGACAGCGATATGTATTTTGTAAATACATTAAACCAAAAAAAAGGAAAGGTTTGGGAAGAGACTGAGCGAGGTAAGGTGGGGTTTACTGCTGCGTTATCATACTGCATTGCAACTTCGATCTTTTAAACTTAACGTCCTACCGGATTTTTCTTTCCTCTCTCTCTACGCTCAGAATCTTAAGTGTTCATTGGTATGCTTTTTATCTGATGCTACCCGTTTCCATCTATCGGAACCTATTTCTGTCCTGTGTTAAGCTGCCATGGTCCTCTGGCATTGCAACTTTATAAAATCTCCATGCTAAAAGATTCCCTAACTTATAGTAGGCTACTGGGGACCCTTACAGTACATACATCGAAGGATTAAACCTCATACATACAAGCGACAAAAAACTAAAATTGCCTATGTAATAACCAAAAGGGCACTAACATAGGGCTGTAGTGTAATTATTTTGTAATTTAGGGCATGATTACACTATCTGAGCCTTGGAAATGCCCCATTATATAGATCACTAACACATCCGTGTTGTTGCAATCTAGAAACATAGAAACATAGAAAAATGTTGGCAGATAAGAACCTTTCGGCCCATCTAGTCTGCCCAATTACATGGATACTTTACCTGGATTTATCTTTTGTTTAGGATAGCCTTATGCCTATCCCATGCCTGCTTAAATTCAATTACTGTTTTGGCCTCTACCACTTCTACTGGAAGACTGTTCCATGTATCCACCACCCTCTCAGTAAAATAATGCTTCCTGATGTTACTTTTAAACCTTTGCCCCTCTAATCTAAGACTATGTCCTCTTGTTTTGCTATTTTGTTTCCTTTTAAATATACTCCCTTCCTCTACCTTGTGGATTCCCTTTACGTATTTAAATGTTTCTATCATATCTCCTCTGTCTCGTCTTTTTTCCAAGCTGTACATGTTAAGATCATTAAGCCTTTCCTGGTAACTTTTCTCCTTCAAGCCGTACACCATTTTAGTAGCCCTTCTCTGAACTCTCTCTAAGATGTCTATATCCTTCTGGAGATACGGTCTCCAGTACTGCACACAGTACTCCAAGTGAGGTCTCACCAGTGCTCTGTACAGTGGCATGAGCACTTCCCTTTTCCTACTGCTAATACCTCTCCCTACACAACCAAGCATTCTGCTAGCATTTCCTGCTGCTCTATTACATTGACTACTTACCCGTAGATCCTCTGAAATAATAACCCCTAAATCCCTTTCCTCAGATGTTGAGGTTAGGACTGTATCAAATATTCTATATTCAGCCCTTGGGTTTTTACGTCCCAGGTGCATTATCTTGCACTTATCCACATTAAAACTCAATTGCCACAACTCCGACCATTTTTTTAGTTTACCTAAATCATTTGTCATTTGGCTGATCCCTCCAGGAACGTCAACCCTGTTGCAAATCTTTGTGTCATCAGCAAAAAGACATACTTTTCCATTAATACCTTCTGCAATATCACTAATAAAAATATTAAAGAGAATGGGTCCAAGTACTGACCCCTGAGGTACCCCACTGGTAACAAGACCTTGCGCCGAACAAACTCCATTTACCACAACCCTCTGTTGTCTGTCACTCAGCCACTGCCTAATCCAGTCAACAATATTGGAATCCAAGTTCAAAGATTGCAATTTATTGATAAGCCTTCTATGCGGAACAGTATCAAAAGCCTTACTGAAATCTAAATAAGCAATGTCTACTGCACCACCTGTGTCTATTATTTTTGTTACCCAATCAAAAAAATCAATAAGATTAGTTTGGCATGATCTCCCTGAGGTAAACCCATGTTGTTTCTGATCCTGTAATCTATGTGTTTTTAGATGTTCAACAATCCTTTCCTTTAACATGGTTTCCATTAATTTCCCCACTACTGACGTAAGACTAACTGGCCTATAGTTCCCCGATTCCTCCCTACTACCCTTCTTGTAAATGGGCACAACTTTTGCTAATTTCCAGTCTTCTGGGACGACTCCCGTTAACAAGGATTGGTTAAATAAATCTGTTAACGGTTTTGCTATTACATCACTGAGCTCTTTTAATAATTTAGGGTGGATCCCATCAGGCCCCATT
Organism: Leptobrachium leishanense; assembly: GCA_009667805.1. NCBI lineage: Eukaryota > Metazoa > Chordata > Amphibia > Anura > Megophryidae > Leptobrachium > Leptobrachium leishanense. The sequence goes on along the minus strand of CM019071.1, from coordinate 28,808,336 downwards.
GACTTATTTGTCTTTACTTTAGACAGCTGCTGTAGAACCTCCTCCTCTGTAAACTGATATGTAAATGTCTCTTTAGTGTTCTCTCCTAACTGAGGTCCCTTTCCTTTCTTTTCTTCTGCAAAGACTGAACAAAAATATTCATTGAGGCAGTCAGCGAGACTAGGGGCTCTATTACATTCTTTGCGCAAAAACGCTCGCGCAGCTCGTTAACGTTTAACGCTTTGCGCGTAAATTAATGCTGGTATTATAATCCGAGCGCATTTTTTCATCCGTCAAAAAATAACGCGCGTAAAAAAGACGCGCAAAAGCATTAACGCTGTGCGCAGAAATCAGTGGGCAGACTGTTTTTTCACACGATTCAGCCAATCAGAATTAAGAACCACAATTGTCTCCCGTTAGGTTTTTGCACCTGTCAAAATCAATCTGAGTATATATGCTGCATCAATAATAAAAACACGCACAACCTCTCAATTTTATTGTTTGAGTATGTGTAGAATGTGTAACTATACTTTGCTGTTTGTTTTTTTTTTCGGGCTGGTGTATTTAGTTTCGGCCAGAATGTTCAGATTTGCTGTTATCACCAGCTTTTAAAAGACATTAAAATTATGTGCGCAGACGTTGTCCGTTAAAATTTGCACATAGACTGTAATACCATCCGCGTACCAGCGCACAAACGCATTTGCGCTCACGATGTTAAGTATAGGACACTCAAAGTACAGTACGCTCGCAAAGGGTTCGCGCAGGTCCACCCGCGTTAGATGTTAACGCACATTTTTTGTGCGGATATTGTAATACGACGATCTGCCCCTCGCGTTAATGCGTTTTTGCGCACGCCTTAACGTTTGCGCGAAGAATGTAATAGAGCCCTAGGAGTGTTCAAATTTCCGCAATCTCAACCTCAACAGAGGCTTGGTGGATGATCCAGAAATACAGCTATGGGATGGAAAATACAGCTATAATCTATGGGATTATATTTTATGTCTTGTCTAGTGTGTGAGAAGTTTTTTATTTATAGATTATTAAAGGTGATCTTTTATTGAGTTACACTACGTCCCTATGTTAGTGCCCTTTTGGTTATCACATAGGACATTTTTATAAATCTCCCTTCTTTGTAAATTTATCAAAAAAGTTAAATAAATTATATTTTAGGAACATTTTTATATACATGCTGAAATTAAACGCGGGGCTTCGGATACCAGTACTGCATTTTCTTCTCAAACGGAGGATGAATAAAGTATCGTTTACGTATATCAGTTTGGAAGAAACATAAGCATAAAAACGTCAGACGGTATGAATGGCGAGTGCAAGTAACAAGTGTTTAAAAAAAATGACTGCAGCTGAAGTGGAAGCGACGGAATTTCCTTTTACTAGTGGTCTTTAGATTTAACAGTTTGTAAGTGGGTGTTGTCTTTGTGAAAGAAGTGATTATACCCTTTTACTGGCTCTCATTTGGGAGATCCTGGCGTGCTCCAACTTGGCTTTCAGATCGCTCTGTTTTTCAAAAAATCTCACGAGAGGAGGTTCGTTTAGCAACGAGGCAAGAATCTGCTCGAAGGCAAACGACCAGTCCGTGGTTTCTTTGGAAGGTGGTGAGAGGACCTCTTCAGCCTGAGTCACGCAATCTTTCCCCTGAGTGGTGTCTGTAGGTGCGGTGCGTGACTCTTCTTTCGCGATCTTGGCGGGTGAAGCGGGATTCTGCAATCGTCTCCCAACTTCCTCCATCCGCAGAAGAAGGCTGGTTACAGCAGCAATGGATCGATACAGCAGCTCTTCATCGGGGTCTCCATAAAATAAGTTGTGCAGAGTCTTGGAAAAATGGATGAACTGGACCTGGAAACACAGTAGAATAAAAAAGAAAAAAAAGAGTGTGGTAAACGTTCACAAATGGGTGGTGAGGTTATACAAAGCATAGCTTGTCTTGGGCTACTAAGCAACCACCATCAATCAAAGCATCTATTATACAGAACAAGGTTACATACAATGACGCATGAAATGCAGGGTCGGAGTGACCTGCTGGCACAGTTTCTGTGAGCACAGCCTGTGATATGACGCTAATCTATAGCACAGGTTTTATAGTAAATATTCTTCCTGTGGTTCTCAATCTTGCTTTACAAAGGCTATTATCAGGGGTTATACAAGACGGCAGCAAAGACGGACAGTGACAGCACAAGGCATAGAGATGACGATTAGGATTTCACACACAAATATACGATTAACTCTTGGCAATTTAATTTTCTCACTTGATACTTCTTGCCGATTATGACGCATGTTCTTAACATCTGGTGCAGAGGACGGTTATGGAGCGGATACCGGCCGGTGTATTCATGGAAAAAACTAGGGATGCACCGATACCACTTTTTTAAGACCGAGTACGAGTACAGATACTTTTGTTCAAGTACTCACCGATACCAATTACCGATACTTTTATTTTATGTCATGTGACGCTTTCCAATAAGAACAGACCTCCTATAAAGCCCCCAGGTCTCATGGATTTGCCCCAGCTCATGGATTTGCCCCAGCTCATGGATATCCTGACCCCAGCTCATGGATAATTGCCCCCCTGCTCATGGATATGCCCCCCTTGCTCATGGATATGCCCCCCTTGCTCATGGATATGCCCCCCTGCTCATGGATATGCCCCCCTTGCTCATGGATATGCCCCCCTTGCTCATGGATATGCCCCCCTGCTCATGGATATGCCCCCCTTGCTCATGGATATGCCCCCCTTGCTCATGGATATGCCCCCCTGCTCATGGATATGCCCCCCTTGCTCATGGATATGCCCCCCTTGCTCATGGATATGCCCCCCTTGCTCATGGATATGCCCCCCTTGCTCATGGATATGCCCCCCTTGCTCATGGATATGCCCCCCTGCTCATGGATATGCCCCCCTTGCTCATGGATATGCCCCCCTGCTCATGGATATGCCCCCCTGCTCATGGATATGCCCCCCTTGCTCATGGATATGCCCCCCAGCTCATGGATATGCCCCCCAGCTCATGGATATGCCCCCCTTGCTCATGGATATGCCCCCCCTTGCTCATGGATACTGCCCCCCAGCTCATGGATATGCCCCCCCTTGCTCATGGATATGCCCCCCCTTGCTCATGGATATGCCCCCCAGCTCATGGATATGCCCCCCAGCTCATGGATATGCCCCCCAGCTCATGGATATGCCCCCCTGCTCATGGATATGCCCCCCTGCTCATGGATATGCCCCCCACTCTCCGCTCATACTTACCTTCCTTCAGCGCCGCCGGGAAAGTCTTCGCGCGCGCTCCTTGGAAGGACCCCAGCCGCGACCACGTGGGACCATGTGATCGCGGCTGGGGTCCTTCCAACGAGCGCGCGCGCGGGAACTTTCCCGGCGTCGCTGAAGGAAGGTAAGTATGAGCGGAGACCAGCTGCAGGGCCTGTCCGAATGCTCTATCGGCATTCGGACAGGCCCTGCAGCTGCTCACTTTGTTTATACTTACCTTCCTTCAGCGACGCCGGGAAAGTTCCCGCGCGCGCGCTCGTTGGAAGGACCCCAGCCGCGATCACATGGTCCCACGTGGTCGCGGCTGGGGTCCTTCCAAGGAGCGCGCGCGCGAAGACTTTCCCGGCGGCGCTGAAGGAAGGTAAGTATAAACAAAGTTAGATGAGCAGCTGCAGGGCCTGTCCGAATGCCGATAGAGCATTCGGACAGCCGCCGCAGCCCCTAGGATACCGGCAAGCCGGCTCAATGCCGGCTTCCGGTATCGGAAAAAAATATCGGGGGTACTGCACGAGTACCAAGTACTCCTGCAGTACCCGGTATCGGCACCGATATCGATACTAGTATCGGTATCGGTGCAACCCTAGAAAAAACCCTGACACATTCTCAGGAGAAACAATCACATATGCTGTAATAGCAAAGATTTTGTTTTCTTTAATTATAATGCAGCTACTGAAAAAGGATATAAATAAGCAAATCGAGGGAGAGGGGCTGCAGTGGAGCATCAAACCCGTTCCTGTAGATATCCTATATATTGTGATGTTTCCAAAACCCAATCGTAAAACCACAATATAGGTAACTACGGTTTGTCATCATTTCCATTGCTTCATTTACTTTGCAATAAGCTTTGAAACCCTACACAACATTTATCGATTCACTTCCTTTTGTTCAGGTCTCTACTTCTCTGCAGGACATCGAGGGATAGGCGTCTGTTCTACCATTACCAATCTAGGACTCTAAATCGAATGCTTTAGACAAAGGCAAAAAGCACCCAGGATTTGTCACCAAGTGTCATTAGGGACACCTCTGCTAAACCCCTCTACCTCACATCCCATAACCCTCGTGTGCCTCAAAGCTTTGTCTAGCTCTACCATGGCTCCCTGTTTCTTTTAGGAGTAAATTCTCACATGTAAACCACTCATTAACCAAGCCCCTGACTGCATCTCCTCTCTTATTAGCAGGTAGGGTCCATCCCAATCACTTCAGTCTGTCAATGATTTGTTATCTTGTACCTGCACACCCCACTCTGGCTTTCAGGACTTTTCCTGCACTGCCCTCTGTTCACGGAACACCATCCCTTACATTGCTCTACTCTCTCCGTGCCTCCAGTCCTCTCATATTGTCCTATTTACCCCTCTGTGTCACCCAACTCTTCTTCGATTGTAAGCTCAGCGGATCAGGGCCCTCTTTTCCCATGTGTCAAGTTTCTTTGTTAATTTTAGGTTTTCTTTGGTCTTGACGCTTTATAAATATTTGTTATGGGAAGACAAAGGCAAAAACAAGCCTCCTGGGATTGTCACAGGATGTCTTCACGGGAAGACAAATGCAACACACTTTTCATATACAAAAATAAACAAACAAGCAACAAAAAAAAAAAAAAACCTTCACATATGGAAGTGAAACAGATTCGCCGGTCCTGCTCCACAGAATGTCTGAGAGAAACATTGGGAAATTATATGAAATGTTCATCTTGCAGGAGGAATAATTAAAAAAAATAAAAACATCAAAAACCAAAGGAACAATATAGCCCTAGCTCGAATTAACCTGCTTATACTCAATAGCCCGTAACAGGAGACCATGGATCAGTAGTGTAAGGAAATATTTGGCAATGAATAAAATGAAGTATGGAGTTGTGGAGGACTTTGGAAGATAAGTCAGGAAGCTAGGGAAAGGCTTCCTTGATCAGCACTGCGGAATATGCTGGCGCTTTATAAATAAAGAATAATAATAATAATAATAATTACCAAGGTAGAAAACTAACATTGTAACCACTAGAGAGAATCATGTGGCAGCATCCTGTTTATATTGGACTGGAGATGGTTAGTGGAGAGGGTGGCCAGTAAGAATCCTGATGAGATGAGAACGTGAGTGGACTGAAGGGTTGGGACATAGCGACACTAGTAAATGTAATTTAACCTAAATTACAGACGCCCCGTCGGAGTCGAGCAGAACCAAGACAAGTCAATGAGAGTTCTGAGAATCAACGGCTTAAGAAAGAGTTAAAAGCTCTCGAAAGACACTGCATTGAAGACTACATGGAGAGACTAGATTTGAGAGGTTGCTGGGATTGCCGAAATGTTGCCCTGCTCTCGTGAATAAAAGTCAGAATCTTGACTGAAGTGCCTGGTTCCCCCTTTTGCTGTTAGCACTGGCAGATCCACAGGAGACATTTGCCCCCCCCCCCCCCAGCTTCGATCCCATTATAGGAGATACAGGGAACTTTTGGACATTTGAACCGCTATATCTCCGGGTCCATACGCACTACATCAGTGTTTCCCAAACCTGTTCTAGGACCCTCTAACAGGACAGGTTTTAGGATTACCTTGGGGAAAAGCAGACTGAATCCTGCAATCACTGAGCAGTAAATCATATCACCTGTGCTGTGCTTCAGATATCTGGCAAACCTGGCCTGCCAGCAGGTCCTGAGGACAGGTTTGAGAAAACCTGCCCTACATGGCCAGTTGAGGTGTCATTGGATAGGCCAGAGTCTGGTCTTTCCAGAGATACCAAACATGACCATGTAAAATGTACAAGCAAAAAAAAAAGAAAAAAAGAAAGGAAACTGAGAATTTATATACTTCCCAATTCTGGTTAAAATTTTATATTTCTTTAGAACAATGCAGTAATAGGTTCTCCATTTCTGAATTTTCATTACAAAAAAAGGTACCCTGTCAAATCTACAACCACAAAGTTTTGGATAATAATGTAGAAAAATAAATTTACATGGTGAAAATGATTGAACTCGCAATAGAAATGTCCATTTTTTTTAAAAATATATTTTGATATGGAATTCTGATAGATTTTGAATATGCTGAAAAAACCCATATGCAATTTGTCTGGGTCCTACAATAAAGTGTGACTTTAAATATGGTTTAAATGTCATGAGCAAAGAATGGTCAAAATTAACTCCGCACCTGGCTCTTAAGCGAATCTCTAGATCTACCCTCTGGAGTGTGTGTGTATATTAGTCTGCCAGGTGTCAACACTGCAGTAGGAGGACAGATCTAGTGCCACAATGTTCTGGAGAGATTGAGGCTAGTGTGATGAGCACAGCCTGCGATTTGGCACAAGCTCTGTCAGTCCCCGGTTACCGCCAACTGAACACTTTAGCCAAAATTGGTAGAACGTCCGTCCTGAAACCTGCGTCTGGATCTGCCCCTGGCTGTTAGCAAAGTAAATTATGAATCTCATTTTGTAGGACCTGTTGGATTTGGGACAAAATAGTTTTTCTTGTGTTTAGGCTGAATGTTAGCCCCTCCTGAGAGTGATGGGAGTTGAGCAGGAACATTCCGTCGTAATCGCAATGAAAAATACAGCACCCCATAAACTTGCATCATCCATTTCCGTCACATCATCCTGTTTTTTTTAATCTTTGCTCACCTGATTAATTCTCGGCAAGTCTTTAATGCTTTCCTCTTTCCGCACCAGCTCGTCTTGCCATTGCTTGAGATATGCCTGGATATCTATTCTTGTTCTGCCTTTAAAGGGTAAATAAAAAAAACGAGAGAAATCAGTTTCCAGTTGGAATTTGAGCCTTTTCTGAATAAAACCATTTTTAATATCCAGAAAAGTGGATCGAATAAAAAACATGATATTTTTATATATAAATTAAAGCAATCCTAGGCGGCAACAACGCTTCTATGAACGACAGATCAACTTTAACAACACAAGTATGGGAATTCCCCCAGGATAAGTTGTTTGTATCACGCTATACCTTTTTCAGGGCTCTTTGTGCTATTCTCAGCGTTTTCTGCAGGCGAAGTTACTGTCAGGGGAATAAAAATTACTAGTTTAAAATTAATAACAATGCAGAATACAAATCCAAAAATAAATACACAAACGTAGAGCCTATGCCAGAAGAGCTGTTAACAGGGAGTGCCTACTGGAAAAACTTTGCTGTGAGCCGTTAAAACATTACTCCTCCAGCGATCATAAGCGTTTTTCAGAGCAGAAGGAATGTCCATGACAGTGAACGTTCCTTCCACTCTGACACCCGTCTGGCCACCTCGCTGAGTGCAGTTAGTGCGCTCAGTGCTACAAAGTTCGGTCCTCCAATGGAAGATCGAGCTTTGTAGCTCTGTCCTACATCCGTCATAGCTTTTTGACGGGGAAGCTTAAAGTACGTCCGGTGATAGCACGCGCATTTCGTGCACAAGCTACACCACGTGGCCCTCCCTGTCGATCCGTCACAAAGCTGCGACGGACGCAGGGAGGAGCGGTCACACGGACGCACTCCGTGCACTCTTGTGACCACAGCCTTAGGAGGTCGACACTTGATAATTGGGACCTGCTAACAGCAGGACCACTGCTGGAGCCCATAGAGTTCCATGAAGACTTGCACGAGCTCTGCTCAAAATCGCATAAACTGAGTCGCATATTCGTTGTCGCTGCCCTTTTTCTTGAGTTACGAGGAGGCATTGGGTCACTTTGTCCTGTGCATTGCGGGACCAGTGGTGAGTAATGACTCTTTCAGTGTCTTTTTTTGTTACAGGAAATCCACCAGTCACTAGCCGTTTGCTGCAGCTGGTAATTTTCTATCATTCCTGGCTAAAAGTGAGAATAATTTTTCTACCGCCGCCTACTCATTAGAGTGAGAAACCTTGACCTCCCAGATGTCTTGGAACTACATATCCCATGAGGCTCATGCATGCTAATGAGTGGCCAAGCATCAAGATGTAGATCCAAAACATGTAAAACCTGGGCCAAGGTTGCCGACCCCTACATTAGAGCTTCCTATAGAAAGAATAGGAAGTGTCAATTTACAGTAGACAACTGGAAGAGCCAAGATGAAGAGACAAAGTGTGTGGCTCAGTTGGAATATGACAGAAGCTGTTATGATTAATGAGTGGGGCTGCTATACTTTACAGCTCACTCCTTGATTATAGTGGCTTGAATGGGATAGGGTCAGTGGCATCCTACCAAAATCTGACTGTGTTGGCCTGATTTGGGTACGGGATGGTGTTGAGTGACTGTACAATCAAATTGCGGCACAGCTCCTACAACAACAACCTTGCTGATAGAAATTTCTACACCTGCAACACCAGCTTTATAAAGCCCTTCAAACATGACCAGCCACTGCCGTCCTTTATTGCTCGATTTTGTGCAAAGTCCAATATTTGCAAGTGGAGTTTCAAATACCCAGATGTGCACAGAAGTCAGCGACAATTAAACGGCAGATTGGAAATCCCAATTCTGATTATTTTCGATCGTGCAGGTTTCTGGCTTTCTTCCTTACAACACTTGGTAATAACATGGAGGTGAACAACACAAACTAGGTCTCACTTGTGCAAACACGCAGGAGATGCACTGGGAGATGTGATGGATGACACGTGCATGGTAGACCTCAATACTGGAGCATAGGAGCATAAATAGATGTGCATACAGAATGCCACAGTTCTACTCCCTTTTTCCCATCTGGGAATAAGACTCAGTGCGTATGGATTAGAAAAATATACGATTTATGTGCAGGTAACATGTTCTATGTCAGGCAATTACTTATTCTGTCCAATTAGAAGCCATGGGCCAATGTGGGTTAATACTGAGAAAGACGTGCATTCCTTGTTTTGTGTATTCAAATGGGTTTCTATATATTGGAATCACAGAATAATTTCACTGTCTGAAATGTTGCCAAACTGCTAAAAACAAACAACCTCATATTTTTAGTATTCTAAAGTAAAACCAAGAGTGGGGGGAGAAAACCAGAGGGGCTAGCCACTAGCATCTTCTGTCCCCCACCTTATTCCACCCTCCTGCTTAAATAAAGCTTAACTCCCTCATTACTCTGCTAGGCTGGCGTCCATACTGTCAATTGGATGTCGCTCAATGCAATTGCACGGAGATGCACTAGCCAGTCGGTTTTGGCCAACCTTTGCAGTGCTGATCATAACCATCGAAGGCTGTTCTGCAGGAGCGAATCGAATGTCCTCTGAACAGAAGAAAGTCTTCCACTTTGGAACACTCAGCTCATCATGACCAATTATCTTAATGCTAATAAAGTTAAAGTGTTCATCGTGTCCCCTTAAAATAGGAGCTTATTTACCTTGTAAATTACTAAAGTGCATTAGGTCCTCCTTGGAAAGTTTAGCATCTTCTGAAGGACTTATGGCTCCTACTTCAGTAAAGGCTGAAATAAAAATTTTAAAAAGGTACTTATTAAAAATAGGTCACAGCTTCTTCTCATATTGCTGGAAAGAGGGGTGAAGGAGTTTCTGGTGCAGGATGGCAATATTTTTGGCCGGGACTGTATATTGCAAAAGAGAAGGTCAATTGGTGCGTTACCTGGAGGTATGTGCATCTTAAAGAGCAACTTCAGTTTGTCTGTAAAACTTCCATTGAACAGAACATCTAAGGAAAAAATGAAGAAAGAAAATTAAAGAAAAAAACAATTTTGAATATTTTACAGAGAAATATCAATTCTCTGATCAAGAAGCCCCAATTACAACTTCAAAGAAATAAACTCGTGCAACGTGCTGGATCCCTTCCAGCCATCCCTCTACTTTATCAATCTTATCACCTACATTCTAGCTTCACTTTGATTTCAGAGCGTGAGATACTGGAGGAGCATTGGGGTGCAGGAAAAAAAAAGGAAGAATGGTAGGAATCCTTTGCAATCGAAAACTTACATACCGCATGTCACGACCCACTACGCGCGCTGCTGCGCAGAGATGCCGGATTAAGCCGCGCACTATCTATCCTAGACCCAGATAATTACGCGCACTTCTCTACCCGTCCCGGCCACACTTTCTCTCACAACAGGCACGTATTATTTATGATATAAAAAGAATCACAGTGATTGGTTACCTAAAAACTTATAACTAGAATAAATCAATTACTTACACACTACACAGCAAAATATAAAGAAAAAGGTGTTAATCACAGAGCATTACTTACGACGGAATAATCAGTAGCTAGCATTGGTGCCTCCTGGGGCCTGGAGGTAGGAACATGGACAGATCAGTCCTCTCTAGAAGGTACCCCAAGTGATCAGCAAAAGCACATGGCCAGTGTTCCGAATTTATACACTTCCAGATCTTTCCAGCCCCCACCCACCAATGGCCCAGTGTCCTGGACTCCATTTCCCAGAGTGCAATTCTCGCTCATGCTCAGTAAGCTTGTCAATTAATCTTTAATTGCCTAAAGGCGTCCCTCTTCCCTCCAGACCCCCTTAGAGATCAAGGATGTGCTTCCTGTCTTTGAAGATTGTGTCCCCATCTGTTGGGGCCGACCTGGCTGCCAAGGTGTGATTTTCTATGTTAGTGTACAAAGAAATTCCCTTTTTACAGCTATGTGTTATATCCTCCCCCAAGGGAGAAAGCTAAACATTTTGATTACATTTCAGCTGTGGACACAGGGATACACTTACCAAATGGCCAGACACAAATATGAATATAACTCTATATGGAGGAGAGGAGATATGTATGAACCGGCAGATAGACACATATATACAGGCAGACCCGGATATAGATAGAAATACAGGTCTAATCTGCCACATCTCCCATACAAAGGAAGACGCAGAAAGGGAGGCTAACTAACATGCCTCTCACGTGCGTCTTAACACGGGTTTGCCAACGGGCATCTGGCACCTGCACCAGTCGCCGGCGCTATGACGGAGTGCGGGACGCACAGGTGTCCGTGCACTTTGCCCACTAAAGCGTGCATTCCCTCTCGCAACCGCATCACGCATTGCCCCATGCAGGCCTTTGGCGACTCCACCATTCTTCCCCACCTCTCCCAAACCGGGGGGAGGGGGTCACTCATACTGCACTCACAACATGGCACAGACTTGGGGAAGCCCCAGTGCTCCTGCAGCCCCTCCGGGTGCAGCACGTGTGGCTCACTCTCAGCTCGCACCTCAGTCTTACAGGCAGCAGAATCCTCGTAACCCGTAGCCTGTTCTGGAGCCATTCTTACAGCAGGGGTTATGGAGAAACAGGATGAAGCGCCCCTCTCCCCAGTAAATGTCCCCCCTGCATCTGCCAACGGAGTCAGGTATCGTGCCTGGCTCTGGGCAGATGGCTGGGAGGTCCCAGGAGCCACACCAGGACCCGCTGCCTCCCCGTCTCTCACTGTCCCCGCACATTCAGAATTTGGGGAACCATACAGATGGGGCACAAGATTCTCCACGCTCACCTCGCCCCCCATTGCACACAGTTTCCCCACTTTATCACACAGTTTATCAAGCACGCCTTGCTCCGTAACCGATGAGCATACAGCCGTATGCCACCCTCCTCTACAGGGAGGTTGCTCAGTACCAGTTTCCTGTGGTACTGGGAATCTGGTTGGCTTTCCCCCAGGGCAACACGCGTCCACCCCAGGCCCTTCCTCCTGACCACACAGCATGCGCTCGGTGCCACCCGCAGCCTCAGCCACATGTGACACAGACTGGCGTACCACAGTATCCTGCCCATCCAGGATGTTCTGCCCGCCACTCCTTTCACCTGGCACCGCCAACCTGGATGGTTCAGGCCCTGGATAACACTCTGCCACCCTAGGCCTCTCCTTCTGACCACCCAGTATGCCCTCTGCGCCACGCAGTCTCAGACACCCGCGACACAGTCTAGCACACCGCAGTATCCTGCCCATCCACGATGTTCTGCCCTCCACTCCTTTCACCTGGCACCGCCAACCTGGATGGTTCAGGCCCTGGATAACCCTCTGCCACCCTAGGCCTCTCCTCCCGACCACCCAGTATGCCCTCCGCGCCACGCACAGTCTCAGACACCCGCGACACAGGCTGGCACACCGCAGTATCCTGCTCATCCCAGGCCTTCTGATGCACACACCTTCCCTCCAGCACCACCGACCCAGTTGGTTCAGCCCTAAAGGAACCTGCTTTGGTCCTTTGTTCTCCCTCCCAACCGCGTGGCGTCACAGACACACCTGAGTCTGGTCTAGGCAGGCACACCACAGTATCCTGCCACCCCTCCCAGGCATTCTGATCCACACCATCACACGGCAGAGACGGGCCTTGTGCCCTACTCCCCGCCGACCGCCAGCGGGTACCCCTTCCACCATGGGCACCGCGGCCTCCCCACGCATGGGGTCCGGGGAACCAGCTGACTCGGATGCAGGCGGGCATTCACTCACCCCCTGCCTTTCTTCCCAGTCACACTGCCCCCTCATGCTACCACACAACACCTCAGGCACACCTGATTCACTGGACGCTTCTAACAAACGCAGCAAGGCCAGCTCCCACATATTTGCCAATGATACACCTAAATCTCGTGTTAGGAGATCCTAAACCCACGTGCTAGTAGTGTCATGTGATATTCCACAGCCACATGGACAACCAACATAGAAAATAAAAAGTCTAGTATGGAAGAAACACCTTGGATATACACGTGATGCTCATTAACGTATTACCTGGATTAAGAGTGTCGTGAAATAAAAATCAATCAGAACGTTCTCTCACCAAATGAATGAGCAAATTCTTTGAAATTGATGAGACCATCTGAGTTTTCATCCAGTAGACGAAACGTCCACAGTGCGAGTGAGTCCACGCTTGGAGAATACGACCAGGGACTCAGTAGGCTGTAGAGCGTGCGAAACTGCTGACAGTCGATATGGTATTGTTCCAGGTAGGGTAAACTTGGGTCGTGGTGAGTCAGGTTGCTGCTTTTCAAGTTCCAGTAACAAGACAAAAAGTGTTCCCTCTAGAAAAGCAAATCAATAATAAAAAGAAGTAGCAAAATAACAAACACATTACCAGAATTATAAGAGATATATATATATATATATATACACACACACACTATTGCTCAAAGGACACACTGTGGGACTTCTTGGATAAATAACATATTTAACTTTCGTAAGTTACAGCCCAATGTTTCAACGGATGAAATCGATTATTATAAGCATTAGGTGCGGCATTGTATTTAATTCTCTATTACTCCATCAATTACTCTATAGATACACAATTGCTGCGAGCTCAAAGAAAGCATATTAATAACTGCTTATGGTTACATATTCTCATACCCATACAGATATGTGGATACTATTACTCTAGAGACTTGATTGAGATGCGTTTTTGATCTACTATATTACCCTATTAAGTGGAAATATTTGACTAATAAAGGTTGATATTCTTTTACCTGTATTATATTCGATCTCTATAGAGATGTGATATTGGTTGTGTGTTTATTTTGGTTTCTCTTGGGTTAAACCCCCCCCCCCCCCATGGTTAGTACTGGTTCATATTACTTATGACTATACGCTCACATTCCCCGACTATCCTATTGTGGGTTTTTTTTTAAAAAAAATTGAATAATTTATTTATTTATTTTTTTTTTTTTAAAAAAAGACTATCAGGGTTATTCAAAGAGCTCTGAATTGTGGCCGAAAAGGTAACCGAACAGTGAAATTCAGCGTACGGTTACCTTTTCTGGCCATTCGGCTATTCAGAGAGCAGGCAGTTCGCCAAATGTTGGCGAATTGCCTGCATATACGGTGCCTTTTCGGTGCCTGTTCGAGGGCAGTGAATTCCCATAGAGAAGCAATGCTTCGTCTATTCAGAAAACAAAAACCAGCAGTGAAAAGTTACCGAATGGCCCTGCCATTCGGTGGTTTCATGCGACAGGTTTATTCGGGCGAATCCCATAGGCTTCAATGTTAAAAATATTCCCGTTTTAAACCAATATCTAATAAACCGTTGAGTATAATATTCTGCAGTAAAAAGTCTCTTTAGATTTTTTTTTAGGATCTTTTAGGCATTTTTCAGGGTTTTTTTGTGAAAAACTTTTTCCGTTTGGTTTTTTTAAATCGTTTTTTCTTTTTTCTGTAACAGCCCTTTTTATTATCGTTCATTGGATCTCATATGTAAATTCCAGACATTTTCGTTCTGTAGTTTCTTTGCAAACAGCATTTCACTTTTCAAACATTCAAGCATACGTTTCCCCCCCCCCTCCATTTGTCTACGGTGTCGGCTTTTTCCGGCGGCTGTTCAGGTTTCTCCGGCATGTTCTGCAGGGTTAATCAAGATGTTTTTGCGGGTTTCGGTGTGCATACGCTGGGTTTTGCGGTGAATGTTCGGCGGCTTTTCCCTGCATTACAATGGCCCTGTGGTGCTTGCTGAATACACCGCAGGGTCGCCGAAATGGGATCGCCAAATTGCACCGAATTGAAGAGAACGAAAACCCACCGAACGTACGGTGACTTTTTGATTCTCTCTGAATAACCCTGTATTAATCATTAAACCTTTATACTTTATTCCCCCAATTCACTTAAAAATTACATCGACGTTTCAGCTCAGACGAGGATTCATCAAGAGCTTGCTGAACCCATTGGCTCTGCTGAAGTGCTGCCAATTAAAAAATCCAGATTCCTCGATTTTCGTGAAAGTAAAAAAAAAAATTTAGGAGGTTGACCTTAAATGATAATAGTGAGAAAAAAGAAAATGAAAAAAAAATTGAGATAACAATCGCCCGGTCCTATCTAGCAATATTCAGTTTGAGTTTGGGCTAACTGATGGATACCACATCCTGCTGATTAGAGTCTAAGGTTAAAAACATATAAACAATACCTTAAATAAATAAAACAGTTCTTCCAGATCAGCGGCATTGAATTTTACATCTTGTGAAACAACCCGAAGCTGTGAGGAAAAAAAAAAAAGGACACATGAGGTAAAAGCACAGTATATATTCAGTACATTAGAACAAAACCCTCTCATACAAAGCAGACTTATGATGGTTTATCTTAAAGGGACAATGCCCCTAAAAAATGAAATGTCCTTATCGTGTTTATTTTATGTTGCTGATATCTTACATGTGCTTTGTTTTTCTCTTGTATGTTTAGTTAAGAATATATTTTACTCTCTCAGGGTTATTCAAAGAGATCCGAATTGCTTGAGAAATGGCCAATTGCTTGGCCATTCGGCTATCCAGAGAGCAGGCAATACGCCAAATCCTGGCGAATTGCCTGAACATACGGTGCCTGTTCGAGGGCAGTGAAAACCCCATGAAAAAGCACTGCTTCGGCTATTCAGAGAACACAAACCAGCAGTGAAAGGTTCCCGAAATGCCCTGCCATTCGGTGGTTTAATTCGGCAAGTTTATTCAGGAGAATCCCATAGGCTTCAATGTTAAAAATATTCCCGTTTTAATTCAATATCTAATAAACCGTTCATTATAAAAATCTGCAGTAAAAAGTCTCTTTATTTATAGATTTTTTAGGATATTTTAAGCATTTTTCTGAATTTATTTTTTTTAAGTTTACTTATTTTTTCTGTAACAGCCCTTTTTATTATCATTCCCTGGACCTCATATGTAAATTTCAGACATTTTCGCTCAGTAGTTTCTTGGCAAACAGCGTTTCACTTTTCAATCATTCATGAAAACTGTTTTCCTAATTTATTCACTTCACTCTGTCTGCAGTGTCTGCTTTTTCCAGCGGCTGCGCTGCGTGTGATCGGCTCCTGCTCGGGTTTTTCCGTGGTTTTCGGCAGGTCAATCCAGATGTTTTTGTGGGTTTTCGGCGTGCATTCGCTGGGTTTTGCGGTTAGTTTTCATCGGGTTTGCGGCAGCTTTTCCCTGCAATTCGGGGAACCTGTGGTGCTTGCTGAATACACCGCAGGGTCGCCGAAATGGGATCGCCAAATTGCACCGAATTGAAGAGAACGAAAACCCACCGAACGTACGGTGACTTTTTGATTCTCTCTGAATAACCCTGTATTAATCATTAAACCTTTATACTTTATTCCCCCAATTCACTTAAAAATTACATCGACGTTTCAGCTCAGACGAGGATTCATCAAGACCTTGCTGAACCCATTGGCTCTACTGAAGTGCTGCCAATTAAAAAATCCAGATTCCTCGATTTTCGTGAAAGTAAAAAAAAAAATTTAGGAGGTTGACCTTAAATGATAATAGTGAGAAAAAAGAAAATGGAAAAAAAAATTGAGATAACAATCGCCCGGTCCTATCTAGCAATATTCAGTTTGAGTTTGGGCTAACTAATGGATACCACATCCTGCTGATTAGAGTCTAAGGTTAAAAACATATAAACAATACCTTAAATAAATAAAACAGTTCTTCCAGATCAGCGGCATTGAATTTTACATCTTGTGAAACAACCCGAAGCTGTGAGGAAAAAAAAAAAAGAAGGACACAGGAGGTAAAAGCACAGTATATATTCAGTACATTAGAACAAAACCCTCTCATACAAAGCAGACTTATGATGGTTTATCTTAAAGGGACAATGCCCTTAAAAAATGAAATGTCCTTATCGTGTTTATTTTATGTTGCTGATATCTTACATGTGCTTTGCTTTTCTCTTGTATGTTTAGTTAAGAATATATTTTACGATTCCCGGCCGGCAGCGGAGGGGAATAGATGTGTTTGGATGGAGCTCCTCGACATGGTGACTTTTTAGAGACAATTAGGCTGAGTATCTCCATTTCTCTCCCAGTATTGGAGTCCCCCTGAGGCTGGCCATCAGGCGTGCATGGTCTGGAGCCCGTTTAGTCCCCCGCTCCGGACCACAGAGACCCGGGATTTGGCCGCCGACTCTGGGCCGCGGCGTTCACCTGGCGGCCATCTTGCGGCCTGCTCTGAGACATGGAGCCCTGCTCGGTGGCATCACTGCATAAATGGACCCTGTCACCTCTGGATGATGCCTTGCTACTGGCTGTGAAGACGGAGGGCCCCCGTCTCCCGGCCAACCAAGATGTCCCCACAGAGACTGCTGTCGCGGGACTCGGGGATCTTGTGTTGGGCGCCGCCGTCCTCTTCCAACCTGCGACGGTGGATGCTAGACTGGCGGCATTAGATGCCTGTCTGGCGTCGATTCCAGAGGACGACACTCGAGTACTTACAAAAGGTGATTGGCGCCGGCTGATGTGTGTGTTTATGACGGGCCGGGATGTGGCTAGCCCGAGGGAGCACGTGGTCGCGGCTGCCCCATCGCCGGACCCCACTGTAGGCCCGAAGCCTCCTACAGTCGAGGAGTACCCAGCTGAGGAGATTGTCTCACAGATGGCCAGGGTGGATGCTGATGTTGTAGAGGAGCCGCAAGGTGCTGACCCGAGAGATTTGACCAAGCTGTGCTCGCCCTGCCTCACATCGGGGGGGACCCCAGCGGCGCAAGAGGACACCGGACGCACTGTCTGCACGAGACCCGCCGAACCGGAGGTCACTGAACAGGCGGCCGCGGCTCCTATGAGGTCTGTGTTGGGAGTGATGCTCGGGCCTGGAGGCCTGGATGCTGAGGAGCAGCTGAGCTGGTCCTGGTCCGGGCTGATGGCTTGGATAGCCCAGGGTGAACCATGGAGGCTGGGTGCACGACGTGCCCTGGGTTCTGCGCAATGGACCCTACATGAGACTGACGGTCCCACGGGAGCGGCCCTGGCAGTTCCCTGGCGAGATACAGGATGAAGAGGTTCGCTGACTCCTTTCTTCTCCTCCTGGTTCCTGGCCTGGCCCGTGTTGACTTCCCCCATCTCGATGACTACTTTTGCTGACTCTCCCCCTTCCTTTGTCTCTATGCTGAGATTTTTTTTTTTCTCTCCGAGATATTATAGCCGTTCTTGCCGTCACTTGGATGTCTAGGTGCTGATTTTTGAAGCGACCTGAGATGACCTGCGGGGTGCTGCCTGAGATGGCCCCGATGCCGTTCCTGGATGCTGGATGAGGAGTCTCTTCCCCTGCTCCTTTCGGCGGATCTTCCCCCATCGCTGAACTGTTCCTTGATGACTTTTCTTTTATTTTATTCCCTTGCTGTGCTCTATTATGAGGACTTTTATTTTTACAATTTTTGTCTTCAGCGGCTGCCATTGTGGACATTTTTCGATATCCCCCCCATTTTATTTCGATGTCCTATCATTAGAGACCCCTGTCTCTCCCCCCTTCCCTTTTTTTTTTTTTTTTTTTTTTTTTTTTTTTTTATTAATTTACTTATTATTATTATTTATTTATTTATTTTTTGGCACTCTCCGTGTGGTCCCGAGGCGCGCCACTATGGCTCCGCTTGTCGTACTTGGCCCTCGGACTACCGGGCCTCGTGACGTTGTCCCTCCATGGCCTCCTTCGGGAGTGTGCCAGGAGTGTCACGGTTATGGCCTGTGCCTATCCCCCACACCCCTTCCCCCTTTTATTTTATGTTTTTTCCTATTTTATTAATATTTTATTTCTCTTTATACTTCTTATTTTTAGTTGTTTACCCTCGATGAGACCCCCCTCTTAGGGGATGTTTGCTAACATGTGATTTTCCTCAGATGACTTCTTTTGTTTTATACTGCTGTGTTTCTCTGATGACATTTCATGGCCCTGCGAGGTCATTCCATGCTTTGTATGTTGTTAAGCTGACTCTTTTTCAAAATAAAAACTTTGAAATATAAAAAAAAGAATATATTTTACTCTCTCAGGGTTATTCAAAGAGATCCGAATTGCTTGAGAAATGGCCAATTGCTTGGCCATTCGGCTATCCAGAGAGCAGGCAATACGCCAAATCCTGGCGAATTGCCTGAACATACGGTGCCTGTTCGAGGGCAGTGAAAACCCCATGAAAAAGCACTGCTTCGGCTATTCAGAGAACACAAACCAGCAGTGAAAGGTTCCCGAAATGCCCTGCCATTCGGTGGTTTAATTCGGCAAGTTTATTCAGGAGAATCCCATAGGCTTCAATGTTAAAAATATTCCCGTTTTAATTCAATATCTAATAAACTGTTCATTATAAAAATCTGCAGTAAAAAGTCTCTTCATTTATAGATTTTTTAGGATATTTTAAGCATTTTTCTGAATTAATTTTTTTTAAGTTTACTTATTTTTTCTGTAACAGCCCTTTTTATTATCATTCCCTGGACCTCATATGTAAATTTCAGACATTTTCGCTCAGTAGTTTCTTGGCAAACAGCGTTTCACTTTTCAATCATTCATGCAAACTGTTTTCCTAATTTATTCACTTCACTCTGTCTGCAGTGTCTGCTTTTTCCAGCGGCTGCGCTGTGTGTGATCGGCTCCTGCTCGGGTTTTTTGGCAGGTCAATCCAGATGTTTTTGTGGGTTTTCGGCGTGCATTCGCTGGGTTTTGCGGTTAGTTTTCATCGGGTTTGCGGCAGCCTTTCCCTGCAATTCGGGGAACCTGTGGTGCTTGCTGAATACACCGCAGGGTCACCGAAATGGGATCGGCAAAAGGAACCGAATTGAAGAGAACGAAAAGTCACCGAACGTGCGGTGACTTTTTGAATCTCTTTGAATTACCCTGTATATGTGTCACTGGGTGCATCCATTGTGTGATATTGTAAACTGCCTCCCCCCCCTACAGCATCACGGCTCCTCGCTGTGCGGCTTTGACCATAGAATGGAGTTTATAGGTAAGATCTGCAAAAAAAAAAACGACTCCTAATGATTGCAATGTGTGAGATGTTTGCAAAGGTTATGAACGGGAGGTAATCAAAAGAATATAAATCCACTATCAGGTCTCATTCAGCTGCCATTTCTTATCTGGGCTAGCCTAGACAACAAAATAGATCCCCTGCAGCCTTGTATAAACATTCCCTCCACTACTGTTTTAATCCTATATCACAGAAGTTAGAGAGAAATTTGTACTAAGATTTTGGTAAATGTTGCATCATGGGAAAAATCCACAAAATAGAAACAGGATATAAAAAACTAAACTTTATCTTTCCTTTTTACATCAATTACTTCAAACAAAGGGGAAAAAACAGCAGCATGTGTATTACGCGTTGTTGTTGGTAATGCACGAGTAATCTAGTTACAGTTCAGGTTAATGGCAGTGTCCCTTTAAAGGAAGATAGGAATGAATCAATGTGTAAAGCCCTTGTAGAGCATAAACTGATGATGTAACACAGCGTTTCCCAAACCTCTCACCATGTAGGAGCTATTTAAAGAATTCCCAGGTCCAAGAAATCCAGCACACAAATCTGTACATTTATTTCCCAAAACTATTTTCTAGTTGAAGGGATAAACAAACCGAGGGATTAAATATTAACCACTTCTGACACGGTGACTCGCCCTGCTGTTAACCTCTGTTTTTACATTAAGGTAATCTTAATTTCCATTAAATTGGTAATGTTGCTATAAATTAATCCATTTCTAAGGCCCCCGGCACACGAGCGTTTTGAGAGAATAGAAGGAACGTCCGTCAAAGTGGGCGTTCCTTCCATTCTCTGCGCTCAGCGTACAAAGCACGATCCTCCTATGGAGAATCGCGCTTTGTATACTTTCAGCGTCCGTTTAGCTTTTTGACGGGGTGGCCTTTTTCACGTCCGGTGGAGGGCTTTCCCCGTCAAAAACCCACGGACGCAGGGAAGTGCGGGCGCACATGAGGCAAAAATACGCTCGTGTGCCGGGGGACGTGAGCGAATAATGATTAATATAGCTCATTAGGAGCAAAGAAAATACATATCAATACACTTTTAATTATAATACTCAATTTAAAATTCTATTGAAGGAAAGGAATGAAATGACGGCTGCTCGAGAAGAGCACTCACCACATTCTGTTTGGTTGTAGTTTCTAAAGTCTGGATGACATACAACCGGTTCCTGCTCCTCATACTTTCAACATCCTCATAGCGAATGGCACCGAACTTCTACGGGAAGAATTCATTTATTACAGTTAGCCTACCGGAAATGAAGCTTGAAGTGCAGATTGTTAGGATACCTGTGAACATGTTTATCTTTTACCCTATGCAGTAACTAAACAGCAATCATACAATAATGTAGCGTTTGACAGACTTAGACAGAAAGTCAGTATTTCTATTCTGGAACCCCAGAGTCATATGCAAGAAGTGAATGTCACATGCAGGATAGGATTGAAGTCAGATAGCTTAACTCATCCTCTTTTGAAAGCACACAAAGGGCTCTATTACTTTCTTCACGCAAAAATGCAGGATAAACGCGTGAATTTTTGCGCAAAGCGCTAAACGTTAACGCGCGTAAATTAACGCTGGTATTACAATCCTCGCGCATTATTTCATCCGCAAAAAAAATAATGCGCATAAAAAAAGACGCACAAAAACCACGCGCATTAACGTTGCGCGCAGAAATCGGTGACTTTTTTTACATGCCAATTAAGAACCTTAATTGTCTCACGTTAAGTTTTTGCTTCTGTCAAAGTCAATCTGTGCATATATGCTGCATCAAAATAAAAAAAAATAAAAAACACGCACAACTTCTCAAATTTATTGTTTGGGTATGCGTAGTATGTGTAACTATACTTTTCTGTATTTTTTTTTGGGCTGGTGTATTTGGTTTCGGCCAAGACGTTCAGATTTGCCTTTAACACCAGCTTTTCAAAGACGTTAAAATTATGCGCACAAACGCTGTGCGTTAAATTTTGCGCATAGATTGTAATACCATCTGAGTACTAGCGCACAACTGCATTTACGCTCACAATGTTAAGTATAGGACGCTCGCGCAGGTTCACCCGCGGTAGACATGAACGCATATTTTTTGCTCGGACATTTTAATACGACGGTCAGCGCAAAGGGTTTTGCCCCTCGCGTTAATACGTTTTTGCGCACGTGTTAACGTTTGCGTGAAGAATGTAATAGAGCCCTAAGTCTTTTATATTTTTCTTTATTGAAAAAGTAACAGCAAATAAAAGGGGTCTTGTGGATAGATAGAGCTTTTCTTGGGTCTGCTGTGGTATGGAAGGCAGATGGGTAGAGAGAGCGTCTCTGCTGTATGCTTTGGTATAGAAGGAAGATGGAGAGAGAGAGATCATCTCTGTAGTATGCTTTGGTATGGAAGGAACATGGGGAGATAGAGCGTCTCTGCTGTATGCTTTGTATGGAAGGAAGATGGGTAGAGAGCACTTCTCTGTAGTAGGTTTTCTAGTAGAAGGAAGGTAAAAGAGAATACATCTGCCCAGTATAAACAGAATGCTGCAACTCACAAGCCTCCATGGATAGAATGAAGGAAGTGAAGCTTTGCTGCACAGGAAATGGGACTGAGCCAAACTAACTATGCGAGTTAGACAGGGAGAGTGGACTAATCCATTCTTAAGGCATGGGGGGGGGACAAATAAGGAATCTGGTTCGATTATAGTTTCCAAGTACTAAACTTAGTCATGTTCTTTAAAGACCGGCAGGTCCTAAAACCATGATACATCCCTGCAGTCCAAAAAAGCACCGACAAATCAAAAAACTGAGAAGCAGTGTTCTCCTGCAATGGAGTAAGTGACGCGGGATTTGATCCGCCACTCAAAGGACAATAGTGGAGGAAGGGCTTTTTATTGAATTCCATCCATAAGGACAGGAAACGTTTGCACATCGCATTTCTTTTATCACAAACTTATGAAATTAAAAGAGAATATTGATCTGTATTATTGAGAGATGAGGGACTTTGTAGAATTTGTGGAACAGAATGAGACAAACCTCATTTGACTCTTTGATTAACTCTGTAATTTCTACTTTGGCGCTGTTCCCTTTCCTGTTGGTGTTGGCCGAGGCTTGTTTTACAGCAGAAGGCAGCGGGCTGTCCTTGTTGATGACATTTTCAAAGAACCTGCAGGAAAAAAAGTTAGTGACATACAAAAACAATTTACTTTTCAGACTTCAGTATCCCTACATGACCACAGGAAAAACAAATGGCAATGTGTTATCCTACCCAGTGATTTAAACAGAGCTCTCTAGTGGATGCGTACGATCCACAGGCTGCTCTGCGTGTCATCTGACACAGAATCCACCTTTTCCTCTTACCTGTTGAGGATGGTGACAGCCTCTGCATCGTCTTTACAAATCAGGAGTTTATCAATGTTGAAGTCCAGCACGGCCAGCCCTAGCTGAAGGATTGCCTTTATCCCATCGTAGAAGAAGCAGTCGACAACATTGACCGCACTTTCAATGGGCAACACGCTGATGAAAAGGGTGAGAAACCAAGAAAGGGATACGGAGGAAAAGAAAGTCATGTCGGTCATGTGATCAGTCAGCTGGGGCAAATATTCTCTGATGAGCTCTTCGAAAACTGCCTGATCCACCAAGGCACCTGGAACAGAACGAAAGACAAGGGAGCATGAATGTACATTTTTTTTATACACCGAGGGCCGTTTCATTATCAAGGGCCCAATTCCAATTGACTGGTAGCAATAGCGAGTGAATTGTTGAATATAACAGGTGCATTTGCCAACACCAATGGCTCCACTGCTATTCCGGCTGCAACCCGAGAAAATGATGGCAAGCATGGCATCACAATAACACTTCCTATAATTTGATAGAATTTCTTAAAATAGAGGCAAAGAAAACACATAACATAGATCTGGTGACCTGTAATTGAGGTTTAACGGGACACTATTACAATTTTACCCCTCCCAGTATCTGACCAATTATTTTTAGATATTTGTTTTAGCTTTAGTTATATTAATCACATTTTCTCCCTTGGCGCCGGGGTGCTCCTACTCTTCAGCTCAGGGCTTCTGAAATGCGGAAGTCCCTGCAGCTATCTAGCAAAATTTGCATACATACGTAACGAAAATTGTGGAACACCCAGAGCTTGCGTAGTTTTGTGCTGCAAGTGTTCTGTTCAGCGAGTATGATGTCAGCACGCAGGATGAAATTACATCATTGATGACTGATAGGCAGGATATCCAATCTTGTCTGCCTGGTTATGGCGGAGGAAACTCATCCTTTTCACACAACAACAAAAAACGGACCGGAACAAGGAGGGGACACTCCAAGCAGCCGGACCCCTTTTATAAGACAAAGGGGTGAGAGTGTATACACCGTCACGTTAAATATCTCCATCGATATCAATGAATGGAGCAGATACCTATGATTCTTCGGTTGAAGTAATCCGGGAGCATTCTTTCGCAGACAGCTACTAGGAGCCAAAATGCTTCCTCTTCTTTGGCATAAAGCAGCAAAACAGATGTCAGTATGTTCATTGCCTAAAATCAAAAACAAACAAAAAGAAAATTCACGTTACACCAAGTCAAAGCAATAGTTTTAGGAGCCTGGTTTTGCAGGTTCGCTGCCTGACTGAACGCAGAACTTCTAATGAAGATGTTGGGAAGATACAGTTATGGAAATAAAATAAATTAATTCACCCACACTCTATTTACAGACTGAAAGCAACTGGAAAAAGGCAAAACCCAACAGCGAGGCAATATATCCGGACAGCAGATTGCCATTTATTTGTGCAGACAGAGCAGGTGGCCTGCGAAAGGCCCAGGAAATAATTACTAATTAGGAAAGCGATCAAAAAGACTCAAACCATAAAATGAGTTTTTTTCAGTAATAAAAAAAAAAAAAAACCTGCTTGATACTTTAGTGGAAATGCGACTTGTTGCCTTGAAGATCACTTGCTGGACGTCCATTTCCATTACATCAGTCATGTTGGTGTCAGGGAATCTCTGGAGAGGTGGCCGACTGTTCCTCTGCAGCAATCTCTTTCAGCACACATTTGGACAAAATGTAGAACAGGTGTGCATGAAGGACTTGCAAAAACCTAACTCACTAAAGGGGTTATTAAGTAACGGCAGGGGCTGCAGCGCCAGCATTTCACAAAAGTTAAAACCAAAAAGCAACAGGTGGGACTTTACTGTTAAGGATTTCCTGTTACTCTTCGGATTGTTGTGAAACGCTGACATTTGTCGGTGCTGCAACACTGATACAGCAGACACTGAATAACACCAAATAAATGTTGAATGAGGTAAATTTTGTCCATATCCGTTGATCACTTTGTGGCTCCAAATGTTAGGCCCAATGTTGGGGACCGGACACATTTTGGACAGTGTAACTATAGGGGTTATTCATAGAGCACTGAAATTGCAATATCACAGGAGGTCAGCGGATCCTGTAGCTGATGAATTGGGATTAACCCCTTGCGGGCAGGACATTATTGAAATGGTTTCCAATGCTAAACTGTTTCTTTTAGCTTGTCGAATCTCCGCAACAGGAACAACGATCCACCGCCTGCACTCCCAATCGATCAGCGCGGTCTCCTCACTCGGGGTCCAGCCGGAACCAGATTTTCATTCAGACCTCTCAGCGCTGCGTAGGTAGGTCTCAGCAGGGTCACTGTCCCGCTCTCCAGCACCAGTGAGGCCGTGCCTGTACTCTGGCCTGGTCACGATCCTTGACAGTTTTCACGTGCGTCCTCCACCTTTCACCGCTCAGCTCACTCTGCCTCTCTCCTGCACGAGGCTGCTGATGTCTTTCCTCTTCCTACACCACCCACTTCCTGTCCTCACGCAAAGCATGATATAAATTGTAGTTCAGTGTTTATCCAGCATAGTCCATTATGTCTCTATCTCCCTCTGGTGGCCATAATAATTAAATGCAGCAGAACACAGTCTTTAAAGCAGCGCTACACTATACTTTGCTGTATTTTTATTTTTGGGCTGGTGTGTTTGTGTTCGGCCAGGACTTTCAGATTTGCCATTAACGCCAGCTTTTCAAAGACGTTAAAATTATGCGCGCAAACGCTGTGCGTTAAAAACTGCGCATAGATTGTAATACCATCCGCGTACCAGTGCACAAACGCATTTGTGCTCACAATGTTAAGTATAGGACGCGCGCAGTACAGTACGCTGGCGCAGGGTTTGCACAGGTCCACCTGCGTTAGACGTTAACGCGCATTTTTTGCGCGGACGTTGTAATACGACGTTCAGCGCAAAGGGTTTTGCCCTCGCTTTAATGCATTTTTGCGCATGCGTTAATTATTGCGCAAAGAATGTAATAAGGTCTTCAGTTTTCCCTGAAGGCAGGTCGGGTGCAGAATGACTGAATGAGAAGAAGTTTTGATGCGCACGATACATTTCACTCACGTGAAATGGGGCGAGACAGACTAACCTGGCAGTATCCGATCTTAGGATTCCTGTAAGCATAGGCTGTCAGCACCCTCCTCAGTGCGGAGATGCCGGTGTCGCTCTGGAAGGCGGGATGCTCCGGCAGTGATCTGCGCAAATCTCGCTCAATCTCGTCGGTAGCCAAGCTGGACGTGCCTAAAGACTGCTCCACTATTTCGGCGTAGTAACCAGGATTAGCTGCCATGTCGTTAACAGCACCTGGTGATTTACAATAGGTATATATTAATTACCACAAGCATGGGCTCGTTATAACATTGACTGAACGTAAAAAAACAACACAAAAAAACACAAGATTTAAGGTTGTGGCATTTAAGTCAGAAACATCTATGGTGGAGGGTCCAGACATTACAGAACGAGGTGACTAGATCTATCATAAAACATGATTATACAGGCAGGACATGACTACAGCCCAACTGTCCAAGGGACCAACAGCAAAGAATGTGTGCGGTTTTAATTTTATCATCTAACATTACAGCTATGCCAAAAATCCATTTATTCCACATGGTTGCATTGACTCAATGCCCAATAAATTCACAAAACTAGGACACGGAAACCCAAATGCATAAGTAAACTCAATATCAATATCAGTGATAGGTGTAGGGGGGTCGGATTTAGAGGGGGACGGGTTTAGGGGGGACAGGTTTAGGGGGGTCAGTGATGGGTACAGGGGGACGGGTTTAGGATGGGACGGGTTTAGGATGGAGACGGGTTTAAGGGGGAGACGGGTTTAAGGGGGAGACGGGTTTAAGGGGGAGACGGGTTTAAGGGGGAGACGGGTTTAGGGAGGGAGACGGGTTTAGGGGGGACACTTTTATGGGGGACAGATTTAGGGGGACAGATTTAGGGGGGACAGATTTTGGGGGACATATTTAGGGGGGGAACTTTTTAGGAGGGACACTTTTCTTGGGGGGGACAGATTGGAGGGACAGATTTAGGGGGACACTTTTTAGGGGCGAAAGATTAGGAGGGACAGATTTAGGGGAAAGATTTAGGGGGACACTTTTTTGGTGGGACAGATTTTGGGGGGGACAGATTTAGGGGGACACTTTTTAGGGGGACACTTTTTAGGGGAGACACTTTTCAGGGAGACACTTTTCATGGGGGACAGATTTAGGGGGACACTTTTTTAGGGGGAAAGATTAGGAGGGACAGATTTAGGGGGAAGATTTAGGTGGGACAGATTTAGGGGGACACTATTTTAGGGGGACAGATTTAGGGGCCACTTTTTAGGGGGACACTTTTTTTAGGGGGGACGGATTTAGGGGGACACTTTTTAGGTGGGACAGATTTAGGGGGAAAGATTTAGGGGGACACATTTTAGGGGGGACAGATTTTGGGGGACATATTTAGGGGGGGAACTTTTTAGGAGGGACACTTTTCTTGGGGGGGACAGATTGGAGGGACAGATTTAGGGGGACACTTTTTTTAGGGGCGAAAGATTAGGAGGGACAGATTTAGGGGAAAGATTTAGGGGGACACTTTTTTGGTGGGACAGATTTTGGGGGGGACAGATTTAGGGGGACACTTTTTAGGGGGACACTTTTTAGGGGAGACACTTTTCAGGGAGACACTTTTCATGGGGGACAGATTTAGGGGGACACTTTTTAGGGGGAAAGATTAGGAGGGACAGATTTAGGGGGAAAGATTTAGGTGGGACAGATTTAGGGGGACACTATTTAGGGGGGACAGATTTAGGGGCCACTTTTTAGGGGGACACTTTTTTAGGGGGGACGGATTTAGGGGGACACTTTTTAGGTGGGACAGATTTAGGGGGAAAGATTTAGGGGGACACATTTTAGGGGGGACAGATTTTGGGGGGGACACTTTTTAGGGGGACACTTTTGGGGGGGGACACTTTTTAGGGGGACACTTTTGGGGGGACAGATTCAGGGGGGACACTTTTTGGGGGGACAGATTCAGGGGGGACAGATTCAGGGGGGACAGATTCAGGGGAGGGACACTTTTTGGGGGGACAGATTCAGGGGAGGACAGATTCAGGGGGGGAAACTTTTTGGGGGGACAGATTCAGGGGGGGACAGATTCAGGGGGGGACAGATTCAGGGGGGAGACAGATTCAGGGGGGACACTTTTTTGGGGGGGACAGATTCAGGGGGGGACACTTTTTTGGGGGGACAGATTCAGGGGGGACACTTTTTTGGGGGGACAGATTCAGGGGGGGACACTTTTTGGGGGGACAGATTCAGGGGGGACAGATTCAGGGGGGACACTTTTTTGGGGGGGACAGATTCAGGGGGGGACACTTTTTGGGGGGGACAGATTCAGGGGGGACACTTTTTTGGGGGGGACAGATTCAGGGGGGACACTTTTTTGGGGGGGACAGATTCAGGGGGGGACACTTTTTGGGGGGGACAGATTCAGGGGGGACACTTTTTTGGGGGGGACAGATTCAGGGGGGACACTTTTTTGGGGGGACAGATTCAGGGGGGGACACTTTTTGGGGGACAGATTCAGGGGGGGACACTTTTTGGGGGACAGATTCAGGGGGGACACTTTTGGGGGGGACAGATTCAGGGGGGGACACTTTTTTGGGGGGGACAGATTCAGGGGGGACAGATTCAGGGGGGACACTTTTTGGGGGGGACAGATTCAGGGGGGGACACTTTTTTGGGGGGGACAGATTCAGGGTATGACGGAATGGGATGTTGTTCCGCCTGCGGTTGTGCTCTATCTGCGTGACCCCCGTCGCTTACCGCTGGCCCGACTACAGAGTGACGCGCACTCGGCGTCTCGTGCGGCCTGACGTGACCCTGGGGAAGGGTTAGCGGGCGGTGGAGGGGACCCCTGCCTGGAACCAGCCCGACCACTGAGCCATACGGCACTCAGCGTCCCGAGCAGCTGGCTCACTGACCTTGTGGGTGTGGGACGTCCGTGGAGATCGGATCTGCCAGCCACGGAGGAATCTTCGGATCTATGTGGGAAACGTTTCGGATCTTGCGGGAAACGTTTCCGATCGCGGTGCGGGTAACTTTTCGGATCCCAATGGAGGACTGACCTTTCGGATCGGATCGGCTGAAAGGAACTTCGGATCTGGCAGAAGGGCGAGGGATTCGGATCTTCCCGCAATCCCTCGCAACACCGTAGCGCGGTACGCGGCCGCGCCCTTCGGTTCGGATCTCCGTCTCTCTGAGAACCGAATCTTCCTGCGCTGCGCCTCTGCCCTGCTACTCGATGCAGGCACAGAGCGCTCGCTTCGGTTCGTACCTGGATGGACACCGTACCCTGAGATCGCGGGGGACTCTCAGATACGAAATCACGGTGGAGAAATAAGCCACACCAGTCAAAGCTGAATGCACTGCAGGAACTCCCTTTATTGTTTACAGTCCAAGCATTTATTACCTCTGCACACAATTAGAATACAATGGGACTCCTTGCCCGCCCTCCCAGGACCCATTGGCCCTTGGCCTTCAGGGAGTCGCCAATTCGGACCGGATGGTCCGAATCGGCCATTTTGCGATCCGAACCGGATGGTTCGGATCGGCCATTTTCCGAATCGAGAATTCTTAACTGCGCCACAAGGTGATCGGAAAATGGCGGCGAGCAAGGCAACAAAGGGAAAATACATTACACAATAAACCAACGGGGAACACTTTATTACACCACACAATCACATCTAATAAAAGTACTAGTAAAACTGGGTGCGTGCCACCGCACCCGAGTGTCCATAGCCACCACTGTCACTGCACCGCCCCTGGCTGAGGGTGCTGGGCCATTCCGTGACACTCCTCCCCCTCCCCCAGTTCGACGCACCTGGTCTGACCCCACCGGGTCATACCGGGGAAGTCGGTGCTCCCAGGCCCATAGTCAGTCTGGGGAGGCCGAGTCACCAGGCCTCTCCATTTGGCCTTGCGGCCGTGCCAGCTTGGTCGGGACCCCATGTCCTTAGGGTTTCCCCGGCTGGGCGAGAGGGCATACGCCTGGGCCGGCGTGCCTCCTGTGTCCCCTCCAGGGCTACCGCTCCCCGGGGAACCCGGGTGCTAAATGCACACGCCCCGGGTGCCCAGGTCAGCCGTGGGAAAAACCGTGGCTGCGTGAGGCCCCCCCTCCCAAGGGCTGCCGAAATGGGCAGAGGCCTGCGGCGCTCTGCCCTGTTGCCAGCTCTTCCACTGGATGGCCAGGTACGGGCACGGCAACCGAAGGAGCAAGTGGGGCCAAACCTGACTGCTCTTCCTGGTAGCCGACAAGGGAGACAAAGGATGCAACCGCAGTTGCGGGGTCATCCTCACTCGGCCCCTCGGGGCGAGGGGGAGAAACGGGCAGAGGCCAGCGGCGCTCTGCCCTGGTGTCAGCTCTTCCGCTGGGTGGGGATCTCCTTGCGGGAGGTTGGTTTCTTTTCCCCCCAGGCCCATCAGCAGTGGCGCACCACCCAGCCCGGGAGGACCATCTGTCTGCCCCACCTGGCAGACTGTGGGTGGTGGGCAGAGGCCAGCAGCGCCCTGCCCTGTGGCCAGCTCCTCAGCTGGGGAAGGATCTCCTTGCGGGAGGATGGTTACTTCACCCCCCGGCAACCAAGGGTTGCGCACAACCCATCCCGGGGGAACCATCCGTCTGCTCCTCCTGGCAGACTTTGAGTAGTGGGCAGAGACCAGCGGCGCTCTGCCCCGTAGCCAGCTCTTCTGCTGGTGGGAGATCTCCTTGCGGCGGGAGGACGGTTACTTCACCCCCCGGGGCAAACAAGGGTTGCGCACAACCCATCCCGGGGGAACCATCCGTCTGCTCCTCCCGGCAGACGTTGAGTGGTGGGCAGAGACCAGCGGCACTCTGCCCCGTAGCCAGCTCTTCTGCTGGTTGGAGATCTCCTTGGGAAGGATGGTCTCTTCACCCCCCGGAGCAAACACTGGTTGGGCACAACCCATCCCGGGGGAACCATCTGTCTGCTCCACCTGGCAGACTGTCCGCAGGGGCAGAGGCCAGCGACGCTCTGCCCCGTGGCCAGCTCTTCCGCTGGTTGGCAATCTCCTTGTGGCGGGATGGTCTCTTCACCCCCCGGGGCAATCAGTGGTTGCGCGCAACCCATCCCGGGGGAACCATCCGTCTGCTCCTCCTGGCAGACGTTGAGTAGTGGGCAGAGGCCAGCGGCACTCTGCCCCGTAGCCAGCTCTTCCGCTGGGTGGAGATCTCCTTGGGGAAGGATGGTCTCTTCACCCCCCGGGGCAAACAATGGTTGCGCACAACCCATCCCGGGGGGACCATCCGTCTCCTCCCCCGCTGGACCCGTGGCCTCGGCCACCCTGTCCTCTTGCGGGGTGCAGGGGTAACTTCCTCAGTCGACCCCCCCACGGGCACCCATGGGTCCGCCTCGGCCTCCCATAGGTCCCAAACCTGGGGACTGTCGACTTCCTCCGCCGACCCGTCCCACCACGGGGAGCTCAGGCTCGACTGCGGAACGCCGTCCAACAGTCTCCGATAAGCCACCTCGAGCTCCCACTCTCGCTCGGCTAGGGACTCCAGCTCCTCAAACACCGAGTCCCTGCTGTCTGACGGGATCTCCAGTTCCCGTCGCTCCAGGATGTCTTCCATCCGCTCCTCGGTCTCCTCTCCAAACTCGGGTCGGCGGCCATGCCCTCGTAGAGCAGCCCCGTACCCCCGTAGCGAGGCCCTGCCGTGGAACTGCCTCCAGTAGGCCGCACTGTCGGAGCGGCGGTTAGCCACCGGAGCGCGCGGTACTCGGCGTCCAGGCGATCTCCTCTTGCACCAGCCCCCGGAGCTCGGCCTCCCACTCCTCTGGGGCCCGACCTTGCAGGAACGCTGCTCGCACATCGTACTGCACCCGATGGACGACAGCGTCGGAGGGAATGTACACGCCATGGCAGTCCCGCTCATGGTCCAGGGCCTCGTACCACAGTTCCTCTGTGGACCTCTGGTCCTGCTCCAGGCCCTCCTGCAGCTCTCTTGCCACCCCGACCTTCATGTCGGCGAAGGTGCCAGCACAGGAGCACCGCTCCTCAACGGGGAATGGGACGTCCTCAGATGCAGCTCCAGGCGGGCTGTGAGTCTTCATCCGAGGTCGCGGGGATAAGTGACGTCCTCAGTACAGGCTCCAGGCGAGCTGAGAGTCCGCAAGCGTAGTCACTGGGGTTGCAGATTCCCCAGGTGAAGCTCCAGTCGAGCTGTGAGCCTCGACCCAGGGTTCCACAGGGTAGGGTTCGGGGTCAACATAATCAGTCTCTGCTCCGCGGAGCTCTGCCAACCGCAGCTCGTGCTGGCGTTCCTTCTCCTGCTCAACTTCCCGGTAGAACTCCCGAATCACTTGATATCTGGCCCCCTCCGCCGGGGCATCACCGAGCAGGGCAATCCGACGCCGCAACTCTCTGAGGCCAGCATCTTCCTCCACCTCTGCGCGGACAGGGCTGGGGCGGGCATCATCGCCTCGTCCTGATCCATCCTGGTCAGTTCCTTGATCAGGGTCTTCCTCTTTTTGTTACCCGGCGTTCCTCCCCGGTTCTCCAACATCCCACGCAGGGTGTCCCTGTCGTAGGGGTTGTACACCGCCATGGCGTAAGCCTCCTAGGGGTCTGCAGAGAGCTATCCCACCGCTGCCACCAGTATGACGGAATGGGATGTTGTTCCGCCTGCGGTTGTGCTCTAAACTGCGTGACCCCCGTCGCTTACCGCTGGCCCGACTACAGAGTGACGCGCACTCGGCGTCTCGTGCGGCCTGACGTGACCCTGGGGAAGGGTTAGCGGGCGGTGGAGGGGACCCCTGCCTGGAACCAGCCCGACCACTGAGCCATACGGCACTCAGCGTCCCGAGCAGCTGGCTCACTGACCTTGTGGGTGTGGGACGTCCGTGGAGATCGGATCTGCCAGCCACGGAGGAATCTTCGGATCTATGTGGGAAACGTTTCGGATCTTGCGGGAAACGTTTCCGATCGCGGTGCGGGTAACTTTTCGGATTCCAATGGAGGACTGACCTTTCGGATCGGATCGGCTGAAAG